>CM055117.1:893258899-894500149 GCA_029206835.1 Rana muscosa | reverse complement strand
TTTCATAATAACCTTTGCTCTTCAAGCTGCCCAATCCCTTTTTATTGTGCTATGAATGTTAAATGGTCCTCTAGCGTCCTTCCTGGCGGGTCTCAAGCCTATGTTTGTCCTGGCGGACAGAATATGATGATAAATCCGCCGGAGCAAATCTTCGACTGAGAGCCCTGTTTCTGGTGACAACTGTCTAAGAGGAGGTTTTTCCTCAATTAAGATAACCTGCTCCTTTACACTAATATAGTTTTCCCTCACTTTGAAGAGACCTCCTGTTTGTCTCTGGGACAGAAAATCTACCCTATAGACAAAAACAGAAAAACACAGTGGTTTTAACCCCTCCCTACTCTATTTTGTCCAAAAAAAATGTTTCAGCTGTACAGTAGATACTGTATTATAAAGTTGGTCAGAAACCTCTCAATGGAGCTTCCGAATAGCCACCCATTGTGAACATTTAGGGCTACCAACAGTTTTCCAGAAAATCTTTACCCAGGAGGGCTGATCCTTTACTCGTAGAAGGAAGGAAGTAGTAGACCGCACATGCACTACTTCCTCTTGTCTGCTGAGTTACATTTTATGTAGTGGAATTTGCCACACTGTTAGTAATGGGGAACATGTGTAAAAGACGCTAGCATTTATTTATTTATTATTTTTTTACATATTAAAAGAGAAGTATGGGTTTGGGGGTTTTCCATTCTACTTGCCTAAGTGGATGCAGCATCGGTCCGATGCCGCATTTTCCTTGGCGTATCTGCACTGAGAACCGAGCGATCAAACATCGCTGATGGCTCGGTTCTCTCAGCTCCCTGAGCAGAGAGCTGCTGACTGTCAATCAGAATCTCTCCTCTCTGCTCCTCAACGCTCACTGGAGTGCTGAGCTGTGGAGGGCAGGGAGCGGCCGTCTCAGTCTCTCAGTGCTTCGCTGAGATGGGCATCAGGGATCCAGACTTCCATTGTTGCGATGACGTTGTGCCTGGACTGATTCCTGACTTCAGTCTGCTCTCTGCTGAAAATGGGTCACAGGATTGCAAAACTAATTGCACTCCTGTGACCCATAGGAGAAGCACAGCCAAACAAGCTCAGGCTGGACTTCTCCTTAAAGACTAAATTACAATTCGCATAAACATACTGTTAATATAATATACAGTACTAATGTTAAATGTTTATCTTATCGTGAAAGTTTTTTTATGTGCACTACTGTGCAGTGGCTTTCTTTTTATATATGCTTTTACTTTATGTATTACAGAGCACCCTGGGATTCACCAATTCCAACTTTTATTCAGTCTCTGTGGATAGCTTGATCAGCCAAGTACAGTACATGAACACAGTCATTGGAACTCAACAGCAGACCAATGTGTCTGTCATTAAGCCACGCAGCGATAAATCGGTAGATTACCTGATTGTATTTCATTACTTTTTGTTACATTTGCCATGCAGTTCTATCTTTGCATATAGTCTGCATTCATATGGGCAATTGAAATGACCGGTGTGTGCAAAGAGCAGTGGCTGCTCAGCCAATACAAAGCAAAGACTGTTCACATGGCCAGTAATCACCTGCAGTTAGGACACAGGCTTCTTCCTGTTATGATCATCTGTCCCTAACTACAGGCAATTTCTGGCTTTACTAACCCACCAGGAACAGTCCTGGGTAGCTGCACAGCTTTTTGCATTCACCTGTCATTCCAGCTGCAGAAATCTGCAGATTCTTGCTGCTGAAATTAGCAGTGTGTGCTAATCACCCACATGGGTGCACCCTAAAAGAGTGGATCAATGAAAAAGTGTCTAACAAATTAGATGACAGCATCCCAACAGCGCCCAAATCGGGTTATTAAGTAATGTTATGGGGCAGTTCCAAATAGCTGCAAATGACATTTTTTTTTTCAAGGACAAAGAAACTAGCTAGGTTAGGCTGCTTTCACACTGAGGCGTCAACGGTAAAGTGCCGCTATTTTTAGCAGCGCTTTACCGTCGCTTTTAACCCTCGCTAGCGGCCAAAAAAGGGTTAAAACCGCCAGCGCTGCCCATTGATTTTAATGGGCAGGGGTGCTTTAGGAGCGGTGTATACACCACTCCTACAGCGCCTCAAAGATGGGGGTAGCAGGACTTTTTTTTACCGTCCTGCCAGCGCACCGCTCCAGTGTGAAAGCCCTCAGGCTTTCACACTGGAGTGAAAGGAGAGGCTCTTTCAGGGCGCTTTGCAGGTACTATTTTTGGCGCTATAGCGCCTGCAAAGCGCCTCAGTGTGAAAGCAGCCTTAGGAACCCTTGTCCATTTGCTATTTATGTCCTCATATTATTATTTGCAGGAAGCAATCTCCTCACTTCTTAATTTCCTTAACATGAATGATGATGCAGCAGAACATTTTTAATCAGAGAAGAAGCTGTCCCAAAAGACATCAGTTGGATCTTACATGTGCATCTGACCATTCTTTGATGTGTGTATGCAGCTTATCACATGTATGATATGGAGAAATATTTTTATTTGACATAGTGCTAGTTTGAAGTTTTGGTTCTACACCTGCACTGTTTCCAGTAAAAAGTCACTGCAAAAAAGTGCAATTTCTCTTTTCGTCCATGGACGGACACAGCTCCTTAATTCTTGACAGTTGGGTTATGTTCCTGTTCATAGGAGAGGACTAGGCAGAACATGTTAGTTATCTTAAAACATGTAACTTTAACAGAGTTTAACAGCCCCGCCCAGGGGGCGGTTCCTCCGTACATAACCCTCCTACCTGCAGTCAGCAGCCTCAGTTTTTTTCTGCCTAGCAGAGGAGATGGACGTGGCTCCCTTTGGGCCCTGAGTCCTGAAGAAATTTTTATTTTATTTTATTTAAAAAAAACTTGTTTTAAGCACCACCAAGAGTCAGTCTCAGCCTTGGCTGTTTTCTTTCTATGGCCGTTGGCGTCCCATTCCCTGGTGAGTACCTTTTGTACAGGAGTTTTGATGGGGGCTTCCCCCAATTAGACCACTTCTCCCTCCTCGGGATTTGAACCTGGTGCTCTCGGTTCTTCAGGAACCTACTTTTGAGAACACCAGTGAGATTCCTCTCCTGACGTGATCTCAGAAGGTGGCCTTTCTAGTGGCCATTACTTCTGTCAGAAGGGTTTCTGAATTGGCGGCCTTGCCTTGCAAGTCCCCATGTTGATCCTCCATAAGGATTTAGCGGTACTACGCCCGCAACCTTCGTTTCTTCCACAGGTGATTTTGGCTTTTCACCTGAAAGAGGACATTGTTCTTCCATGCTTGTGTCCTCGGTCATCGCATTCCAGAGAGTCTGCGCTTCACACTTTGGACGTGGTACGGGCCTTGCGGGTGTACCTGTCTGTTACGGCTCCATTTCGGAGGTCTGACTCACTGTTTGTGTCAGTGTCCGGTCCACAAAAGGGGCCTGGCGGTCTCGTCGGCCACCATTTCTCGGTGGATCAGGTGGACCGTCATCCAGGCCTATGCCCTTAGGGGCGGGCGCCTCTCTTTCCCGTTACGGCGCGTTCGACCAGGGCTTTTGGTGCTTCTTGGGCTTTCCGACTTCAATCATCTGTATCACAAGTGTGTAAGGCAGTGACCTGGTCATCAGTTCACGCTTTTTCCAAATTTTGCAAGATTGATGTGAGTGCATCTTCGGATGCTAGCTTCGGCCGCAAAGTTTTGCAGACGGCTGTTTTGAGCTTGCAACTCCTCCATTGAGGAGCTCTGCTTGTTTGGGGTGAAAATGTTTTTTTGATGCTGTGCCCACCCCTCCTTTTGTTTTTGACACTGCTTTGGGACGTCCCAACTGTCAAGAATTAAGGAGTGGTGTCCGTCCATGGACGCAAAGAGAAAAATAGGATTTTTGTACTCACCGTAAAATCCTTTTCTCTGTCGTCCATGGACAGACACACAACCCACCCCTCCTTTTTTAGTTTGTACTGCTTTGCTACGAACTGAGGCTGCTGACTGCAGGTAGGAGGGTTATGTACGGAGGCGGGGCTGTTCAACTCTGTTAAAGTTACACGTTTTAAGATAACTAAGGCCCCTTTCACACGGAGGGTCCGTTCAGGTCCGCCTGTTTGGTTTTTAGGCGGACCTGGACGGGCGCTCCATGTAGCCCTATGGAGCCACGGATGTCAGCGGTGACATGTCCGCTGACATCCGCTCCGCCAAAGTGTGACGGAGGAAAACCCTATTTTTCCTTCCATCGGCGGAGCGGATCGGATGAACACGGACAGACGGTCCGTGTTCATCCGATCTCCCCATAGGGGAGAGCGGCGCTCTGACAGGGCGGTCCCTGCACAGTGTGTGGGGACCGCCCAGTCATCCGCCGGCTCAGCGGGGATCAACTGAGCGATCCCCGCTGAGCAAGCGGAGCTTCACGGGGCGGATCATGACTGATCCGTCCCGTGTGAAAGAGCCCTACATGTTCTGCCTAGTCCTCTCCTATGAACAGGAACATAACCCAACTGTCAAGAATTAAGGAGCTGTGTCTGTCCATGGACGACAGAGAAAGGGATTTCACGTTGAGTACAAAAATCCTATTATTTATTTTCTCCAGTGACCACCCTTATCTTCTGTTTAATTCTGGATTGCAAGTAATTATGCAAAGAAAACCACAGTATGCAAAGCAGTGATATGAATCATTTTCTGTTCCCCTTAGGTAAATTTCACTGTGAAACTTGAGTTGGGTGGAATCCTTTCTTATTTATAGTAAGTATTATATATTAGAATTAATACCACATTTTTTATATTATCTACCCAGTTTGGCAGGAGAGAACAGTTGTAAATAGATAGGGCTGATGGCTTACTCCATCAGATATTTATCTGAATGAAGGACACAGTGTTCTGTATACATCACAAATGAGCAGTAGATGCAGACAGAGAGTTTGTGTTCATGCACTAAAACATTTGCCGCATTTCTATATATACAGCACACTCTGTTCTCTGGTCTTTTGAATTGTGCAGTCGGCTTTATCTGCTTGATCCAGTATGTTCTCTATTAGAAATGAAGATCAGCATAAATAGATTTGTGAGTACATATTCAGAAATTAAATTCCTGTTTGAAGTTGTCTTGTTACCTAGGAGTATTTTCCCAGAATCACATGCCAAACATACGGAGGTTGCCTTCTCTTCTTAAAATACTAGTTCCCTGGCTGTCATTATAATTCAGTGGCTTTGGCTTCGAGTCGTGACCTACAACAAATATGCAGATTAGGAATTTTTGATCTTCTTGGCTTGTCTGTTAGTTTCCAGATCAATGTTTAGAGGAATTGCTGGATAGTTCTGGTTTCATTTTATATCTCCTGTCTCAGATAAAGGGATTTTTATAACAGCTTACCTGTAAAATCCTTTTCTTGGAGTACATCACGGGACACAGAGCGACTTAGTCATTACTAATGGGTTATATAGTTTACCTTCAGGTGCTGGCACTGGCAACTTCCAAACCGGAAGTACCCTCCCCTATATAAGCCCCTCCCATCCGGGAGCACCTCAGTTTTGTAGCAAAGCAATAAGTGTCCCAAAAAGAGGGGTGGGAGCTCTGTGTCCCGTGATGTACTCCAAGAAAAGGATTTTACAGGTAAGCTGTTATAAAAATCCCTTTTTCTTTTTCGTACATCACGGGACACAGAGCGACTTAGTCATTACTAATGGGACGTCCCAAAGCAATGCCAAATGAGGGGAGGGATACACTATACATAAGCTGGGCGCCATCAGGCATGAGGCTCTTTTGCGGCCTGCAACACACTGCGCCCAAAGGCGACATCCTCCTGACTTCTGACGTCTACCTGGTAGAATCTAGTAAACGTGTGTACTGAAGACCATGTTGTGGCCTTACAGACTTGAGCCAGGGAGGCTTGGTGATGCACTGCCCATGAAATTCCAACTGCTCTTGTGGAGTGCGCCCTAACTTTGAACGGAGGCGGTCTCCTTCTCAAGCCATAGGCTTGTATTATGACCTGTCGAATCCACTTGGCTAAAGTAGATTTTGATGCTGCCTGACCCTTTCTAGGGCCTTCCGGCAGAACAAACAAAGTATCCGTTCTGCGAATCTGAGCAGTGGCTTTTAGATAAGCTTTAACTGCTCTTACTACATCCAAAGAATGCAATAACTTTTCCTCTACCGAACTAGGTTTGGGGAAAAAGGAAGGAAGAACCACATCTTGGTTCAAATGGAACCTCGATACCACCTTAGGAAGAAGGCTGGATGAGGACGTAATACTACTCTGTCCTTATGGACAACCAGATATGGCTCCTTACAGGACAAGGCGGCTAATTCCGATACTCTTTTAGCCGAACAAATGGCTACTAAGAAAATCAATTTCCTGGTGAAAAGAACCAAGGAAATGTGCCGCAATGGTTCAAATGGTTGTTTCTGTAGAACCGACAGAACCAGGTTTAAGTCCCATGGACATATGGGAATACTAACCGGTTGGCTAATACGCATCACTCCTTGTATGAAAGCTTTGACTAATGAATGCAAAGCCAAGGGCCTTTGAAAAAATATTGACAAGGCCGTCTGACCCTTGATAGTACTCAAGGCAAGCTTCCTATGTACAGCCCACTGTAGGAAGTCCAGAATCCTACCTATTACGTACTTACGTGGATGCCATTTCTTGGCCTCACACCACGTGATGTACGCCTTCTAGATCCTCTAATAGATCTGCCTGGATACCGGCTTCCTGGCATTGATCATGGTAGATACCACAGGATTAGAGAGCCCTCTCTTTTTTAGAATGTGGGCTTCAATAGCCAGGCCGTCAAACCTAGGGCTGGTAAGGAAGGGTAGTATATCGGTCCTTGCGAAAGCAGGTCCGGACGATGTGGGAGGGTCCAAGGACTTCCCACTGACATTTTTCCAACTTCCGCGTACCATGCCCTTCGGGGCCACGCTGGAGCCACCAGAATCACTGGTTTCTTTTCTACCCTGATTCTGCGGATTAATCGCGGTGGGAATGCATATATCAGCTTGAACTGATCCCAAGGGAACACGAGGGCATCCAAACCGCAAGCTAGGGGATCCTTTGTGCGAGACACAAATCTGTCCACCTTTGCGTTGAATCTGGATGCTAGCAGATCTACATCCGGTGTTCCCCACCGCTGGCATATTGCCTGGAAAACCTCGGGGTGAAGAGACCATTCCCCGGGCATAATTGCTGGCGACTTAAAAAGTCTGCTCTCCAATTTTCCACTCCTGGGGTGAAAACCGCGGATATGGCTGTGACATATCTTTCTGCCCATTCCAGGATGCAATTCGCTTCCCTCTGGGCTGCACGACTCCTGGTGCCACCCTGGTGATTGATATATGCCACTGCTGTGGCATTGTCTGATTGAATTCTGACAGGTGACCCTTGGAGTTTGGATGTCCATGCTACTAGGGCATACCGGGCTGCTCGTATCTCTAAGAGATTGGTGGGCAGGGCCTTCTCTGCTTCTGACCACTTGCCCTGGAGAGACCATTGCTCCAGTACTGCCCCCCAGCCTATGAGGCTGGCATCTGTAGTGACCACCTTCCAAGAAACCGGACTGAAGGGTTTCCCTTTTTCCAGATTCTGGGGCACCAACCACCAATGGAGGCTCTTGCGAACGGAAGGGGACAGAGACATTGGTAAGTCTAAAGCCTGAACTTTTTTGTTCCAGGCTGACAGTATGGCCCTCTGCAAGTTCCTTGATTGGAATTGACCGTAGGGTACTGCTTCGAATGAAGCCACCATTTTTCCCAGCAGCCTCATACACAGGCGTATGGATGGTTTTCCTTTTTTGTACCCACTAAGTGGGTCAAATCTTTCAAAGACGACACCTTCTCTGGAGGTAAGAAAATCTTTCTCTGATTTGAATCCAGTCTTAGCCCCCAAGTATTCCAGACTTTTGACTGGTTTTAGGGCTGACTTGTCTCGGTTGATAATGCCAACCGTGAGATTCCAGATACTTGATTATCTTGTGAACGACCACTTCTAGTTTTTTTCACTGAGTGGTCTATCAGCAACAAGTCGTCTAGATATGCCATTATCGTTACACCTTGTGTTCCTAGTTTGGCCAATCGTAGGGCCAGAATTTTTGTGAACACTCGTGGTGCTGTGGCCAGACCGAAAGGTAAGGCTCTGAACTGAAAATGGTGCCCTTCTACTGCAAAGCGTAGAAATTTCTGGTGGGCCGGACAGATGGGAATATGCAAATAAGCATCCCTTATGTCGATCGAGGCTAACCATTCCTGCCCTTGTAGGGCGGTGGCCACCGATCGGATCAACTCCATCCGAAAAAGTCCTGATATGTAGGAACTTGTTTAGCCCTTTTATATTTAATATGGGCCTCACGTCCCCATTTGGTTTGGGGACTGTGACAAGGTTCGAGTAAAACCCGAACCCGCATTCTTCCAAGGGAACCTTCATGATTACACCTTGGAGCAATAGTTGTTCTAGTGCCAGAAGGAGGGATCCACTCTTCTGGGGATCGCTTGGCACGTTTGACCTTATAAAATGGGCAGGAGGAATGTCTTTTAACTCCAGCCTGTATCCCAGACTTACTGCGGAGATCACCCATCTGTCTCTGATGGTGTCCCGCCAGGTCTCTGTGAACAACTGAAGTCTTCCCCTCACCCGATTGAGTGGGGGCAACCCTTCATGACTTGGGGGGAGGTTTTGTACCTCTCTTGACCCAGGGTTTCTTGTTACCCTGTGATTGTCCCTGATTTCTGCCCCCTGGATTTGACCGCGGAGGCCGTCGGAACTGTTTCACAGCCGATGTGCCAGGGACTGGAGAAGTAGGCCTCTTAAAAGAAGGACTTCTACCCTTATTCTTAACCGGCAAGAGTGTACTTTTACCGGCAGAAGTTTTCTGGATATATTTGTCCAGATCTTCTCCAGATAAGCGTTCTCCATGAAATGGGAAGCTAATCAGCAATTTCTTACAGGGAGCTTCAGCAGACCAGTTTTTGAGCCATAGAAGCCTACGCATATGTCTACAGACAGCGTAAAGCGGGATGCCTGTTGGATTGTATCCTTTATGGCGTCCACCGCAACACAAGGCTCTAGGTAGGTCAGCTAGGGCAAGAGCCTGCTGATCTGGTAAGTCCCTTAAGACTTGTTTCAACTGATCTTTCATTGCTTGGCAGACTCCAATCGCTGCTACTGCAGGTTGTGTCACCATGCTTGCTGTAGAGAAAGCAGATTTTAGTAAAGACTCCAATTTTTTATCTATTGGGTCTTTGAACAATTGGAACATTATCTACTGGACATGTCAGTGATTTATTTACACAAGAGATGGCTGTGTCCACTGTAGGGACCCTCCATTTTTTATGAACTTATCCTCCATGGGATAGATCACTGGAAATCTCTTGGGGGGAGTAAATATTTTATCAGGATGCTCCCAATCCTAGTAAATAAGCCCTTCCAATAAAGGGTGGATTGGGAAGGAACAGACAGCCTGGGGAGCTTTCAGCGACCCCAGCGAGGAAACCGTAGTGGTTGATGGTTCCGCCAGAGGCATTTTAAATGCTGATCGGACCATGTTAGTCAGAGACTGAACCCATAATCTTTCAGCCTGAGATGCTGAGAAAGGTTCTTCCACTGTTGATTCCTCTATAACTGAATCAACCTCATCCTGATCCCCTTCAGGTAGGTCGATCTCTGTGTGGGGCTGTTCCTCCACTAACAGGCACTCTGAAGGAGGAGACGGAGATCGGACGCGCTTTCCCTGTGACAGGGAAGCAGCGATCAATGCTGTTAATCTCTCTTCCAATCCTCCCAGAGTTGAGGATAAAACCTCCTTTGTTATATATATACAGGAGCAGGTGGACTGGGGACAGCCGCAGCACCAGGCACTCCTGCGGGGTTCCTACGGCTACTGACCTCTGAATTTTCAGGGGAGATTGGTGCAGTACAAGCATGCCCAATATCCTCAGAGCCCGATGGAGACCCCTTTGGCTTCCTGGAAGACTTATTTCCGGAGCGTCTGGACGACATATCCTTTAAGCACAAAGCTGAGGTATTCCCGTCGTCATACACCAATTTTGCTGGTAATAGTCTAACACAGTTGCTGCTATATACCAGCTGGTGTCCACTAAAGTGCCTTTCTATGGGGATGCCTGCATCAACCGCCTCTGTGTGCCACCGTTTTGTTGCTAGCTCTGTTTGCATCCAGCTGACACTTGTACTGTGTCTTTTATACATGCTGGGACGCCTGCACATGCGCAGAAGCGCCGCGGCGCGCATCGAGCGTCATCCACCCGCCCCGCCCCTTTTTTTCCATAGGAGGCGCGTGCACACGCCCGTGCGCCATTGGCGCCCTTTTTTGAAACCAAGCAGGGACTAGGAGCCAGGGCCCTTTTTGCCGGAGGGCCTGTGCGGTGGATGAGCGAAGCAACAGGGCAGAGGAACTGGATTCCCACAGAGAAACTTACCAACTGCCTGGATCTTTTGACTTGAGAAAACCAAAGATCCACATGACAAGAAAAATGGACCACAGCAGCCTCTAGTGGTTTAACACAGGTACCGCGGTCCTCTTTTTTTTTTTTTTTTTCTTGACTACTATTAAAATTTTACATTTTCCAGTAGTTATAGGCATACACAGATATTAGCGGGAATACCGTTAGGTAACAGACAGAAAGACAAATTAGGCTTGGGGGTCCCCCAATAGAACCAAGTTCCTGGGGGCCCCCACTTACCTGTTCCCCGCCGCAGGACTCTGTTTGGTCCACAGAAGCCCAAACTTCACCTATCACGGCAGGCATTGTAATTAAACCTTCAGGGACCGGGTTCCCAAGGATTCCACTCCCCTGGACCTGTATAGCACCCTGCACAGAAAACATCTTGGTCGTGGGTATGACCAGAGCTCTGGATCCCAGGGTCCAGCCCTCCTAAGAGAGGCATTACAGGCAAAACCTTGCTCTTCTGTTGCAAGGCCCGGGTACCGACCGTTTAGCTATGAAGCTTTTTTGGTGGGATCCGGAACAGCTTACTAAGGCCCGTAAAAGAACCTGTACGCAAGCCCAGGAAAACACATGTTACTCTTTGGCCAACACCTTAGACACTGGCAAAAAACTGAGGTGCTCCCGGATGGGAGGGGCTTATATAGGGGAGGGTACTTCCGGTTTGGAAGTTGCCAGTGCCAGCACCTGAAGGTAAACTATATAACCCATTAGTAATGACTAAGTCGCTCTGTGTCCCGTGATGTACGAAAAAGAAAAAGGCACTTGGTCATGCAGATGGTTTCTTATAGTCTGTTATTTTAAGACCTTAATCAGCAGGAGTTTGATATCCATGTTCTTATTATTAATAGTGTGCATCAAGAAACCTTATTATAAATGTTGTAGGGGACATTTATAAATCCTGATAACTTCTGTACTTTACAAAAAATTGTTAAGTTTACAACTCAGTAAAGTTTTGCAGGTCAGACCTTAGTGGCCTAAACTGAACCTAAATAGTCTCTTTAACATCACAGTATATCTTCACTTTTTGAATTCAGGTCCACTTTAAAGTGAAGCTAAACTCTACCAATACATAGCTGTGCTCTAGCAATGTGATGTCTGCAAGGTCCCTCTCCAGTGCCACATCTTCTTCCCATTTCTTCAGGGCCTGGGTCATTGTGACATCTTGATTGGCCAACGAGGGAGTGACGTAACTGCATGCACACAGGAGTTCATTCATTCCGGTGCTGAGGTGTCTTGAGAATCTACACTTTTTTTATTTTATTTTACCAAAGACATATAGCAGAATATATTTTCATCTAAATTTTATTTTATATTGGATATGTTTTATAGCAAAAAGTAAAATATATTGGAGTTTTGTTTCAATTTTTTTAATCTTTTTTTTTTTACGTTTGTATAATAAAAACCCAGTGGTGATCAAATGCCACCAAAAGAAAGCTCTATTTATGTGAAAACAAATTATATAAATTATGTTTGGGTAGAGCGTTGCATGACCACCGAATTACTAGTTAAAATAGTGCAGGAAGGGGGTAAAACCTTCCGAAGCTCTGAGGTGGATCGATTCTAAAGAAGATTGTGACCCAGCATATCATGTCTTCTCTGCAATAAAGACCAGACCCTGCTGGCTTGCCATTTTTAATTTTGTTAACTTTAGTGTTGCTTTAACAGTTAACACTTCTACCATACCTGTTGAGGTGTGTTTTTTGGTGCTTGACTGTTACACTAGCTGCATGGATATATTGTCCCCATGTTTGACTGGGCTTCCTCACAATAACAGGCTTTCACCAGAATCTCCCCACATATGTTTTTCTGTATATAGACTCAAAGGGGGTTATTTATGAAAGACAAATCCACTTTGCACTACAAGTGCATTTGAAAGTGCAGTCGCTGTAGATCTGAGGCGAAGATCTGAAATGAGGGGAAGCCCTGCTGATTTTGTCATCCAATCATGTGCAAGCAAAAATGCTGTTTCTTTATCGTACACCACGGGACACAGAGCTAGTCATTACATAATGGGTTAAGGGTCACCAGCGGTGATTGGACACTGGCACAACCAATGGAAGACAGTTCCCCTCCATATAACCCCTCCCATCAGGGAAGTACCTCAGTTTTTTCGCCAGTGTCGAAAGGTGTTGGACGCGTTAGGAGGTGCTAAAGGAAAGCTCTACCAAAGAGACCCTCTGGGGGTAAAAGAGCTATGCTTTCGGATCCATCCAAGACGCCTACAAATGAGCTGAATCTGGATGGGATCCGGGCCTCATCCATGAGGCGTCGCCTGTAATGTCTCTCTTCGGAGGACTGGGCTCTAAGATCCAGCACTTTCGCTATTTCGCTATAAAGTCCTGGTAAGAGTCTTGTACAAGGCCCAGGGGAGAGGTATCCTTTAAATAGGAACCCATATCCCTGAAGGTTGGCACACATAGCCCACCGTGAAGGGTGAAGTTTGGTATCTGTCCGAAATCTTTCAGCAGAAAAACCTGCGGCGTGGATAAGGTGAGATTAGAAGGTCCATAACTAGGTTGGGACCTTTTTCAAAAAGTGGATGTCTTCTTTTTTTCCACCACTGGGGGGAGTAAAGAGCTGAATATACTCACCTCACTCTGTTCAGTGTCGGCTTCGGCGAAGTACACTGCTCGTCACCTCCGCTGCTGAGCTTGCTGGGGCACCCCGATCCTCCTTTCGGTGGCCGACCAGACACCTGCAGATGCAGGTAAGTGGGAACAAGGGCTGATGAGAGTCCTCTCTCACTATGGCCACCGCCATAGCGCTAAGGGCCGCGCGCGGGAGCGCGCTTTATCGGAGGGGGGGGGGCGAAGGCGTGCGCGGGCACGTGGCGCGCGCAGGCACAGAAACGGCGCCAAATTTAAAAGACTCAGTGTGAGAAGCACTGCAGCAGCAAGCAAGCTCGTTAGTTCTCTTATTCCTGGCAGAGAAACACAGCAGCTATACAGGGACGTAAGACTCCATGTGGTTGGATTGGGTACTTCCTAGAAGACATCCATGTTATGCATAGTTATGTGTTAAAAGTTGCATACTTAATGTATTTGCTAAACTAAACACGGTAGTATATGCATTTAGGTACCTTGTATTTTGTCTAAACAGTAAGCCTTCCAGGGGAAGTAATACGGACAAAAAGAGATAAGAAAGCACCACCGCCTGAGAGGAGGCTCTAACTGTGCTGACTCGGTACCTTTCTCTCCTGTGTTGCTAAATGCACCTGTTCAGGATGAGCCATTACCTCTGTCAGGTATGGCGGCTTCCCCAGTGAAGCCTGGGCCTGTATATGTCACTGAGGACACTTTATCAGCTGCCCTAAACAATCTGGAGGAAAAAATTGCTACCTTAATCGCTAAGTCCTCTAAAAAGGGACAATAAGCGAAGCAGGTCTCTTCCAGTATTGGACCTCCCTTCAGAAGTACCTGAGGGAGGAGGATGAGGAGGAGGAGGCTACATCAGCAGAGGATGAGGAGCCAGATTTTAAGGTCACAGGTACAATGCTATAGCAGTGCATTTAAGTTAACCTCTGCGGAGGTAACGGAATTACCTGTCTCCTCCCTAGGGTCATTAAGATCCCTGCAAGGTGCATGCTCCTTCCCGGTTCATCCGTTACTAGAGGATCTAATATACGCAAACTGGCAACATCCAGATAAGCGTTTCTCACCTCCAAAAAGGTTTAACATTCTTTATCCTATGGGGGAAATTTTTTTTTTTTAAAGAAATGGAGCCTGCCTGCGGTAGTTGCGGCTATTTCTTGTGTAAATAAAAACCTGACATGTCCGGTGGATAATGTACAAGGGTTTAAAAGATCCTTCTGAGAGGAAGTTGAAATCCTCCTTCCTTTTGGCCGGCTCAATTACCCAACCTGCAGTAGCAGCAGTCGGTATGGGTCAGGTCATCAGCCAACAGGTAAAGCAGGGGCTGAAGGAACTGCCTTCAGAGCAGGCTAGAAATTGGGAAAATTTGCCTAAAGCCTTATGCTTCACAGTGGATGCCATGAGAGATTCTATCATACAGGCATCACGCCTTACACTCCAGCTGGTACAGATGCGCAGAGTACTTTGGCTTAAGCATTGGTCAGCGGAGACCCCATGCAAAAAGCTGTTGGCAAGTTCCCGTTCCATGGCGAACGCCTATTTGGGGAAGATTTAGAAAAATATATACAGAAGATCAAGTGGTAAAACGACTTTTACCTGAGAGAAAGAAAAACAAGAGATCTTGTTTTAAACGCTCTCTCCCCAGCTCCCGGGAAATCTGACTCCAACCAGTGGCGGCGGCCTGTTTTAGCCGCCCACAAAAGCCAAGGGGCAAGCTCAGAAGAACAAGAAGCCGTGGGGTGCAAGAGCTAATAAGCAAGCCCCCAAAGCCTCTCAGTGAAGGGGCGCCCCCGCTCGGCCGAGTGGGAGGAAGGCTTTGTCAGTTCTGAGCAACTTGGTGGTCAGAAATCCAGGACAATTGGGTAGTATCCACAATATCCTCAGGGTACAAACTGGAATTTCGAGAGATCCCATCTTCTCAATTCCGAGGTTCAAGACTCTCCAAGGATCCACAAAAAAGAGAATCCTTCTTCAAAGGTTTGAATCACTTAATGGCTCAAGGGGTAGTTACAGACGTACCCCAAAAAGAGCGAGGTTCAGGTTTTTACTCAAACCTCTTTGTGATTCCAAAGCCAAATGGAGATGTCAGACCCATCCTGGATCTAAAATCCCTAAATCGGTTCCTGAGCGATCGCCATTTTCGAATGGAAACGATCCGATCCGTGGCTGCCACTTTAAAGGGCGGAAAATTCATGGCGCCCATAGATATCAAGGACGCACATTTACACATACCCATCCTCCCCGCTCACCAAAGATTCCTAAGGTTTGCGGTAGAAGATCGCCACTTTCAATTTGTGGCTCTGTCGTTTGGTGTAGCCACCGCGCCCATAGTATTCACAAAGGTGCTAGCTCCTCTGTTAGCAAACCTAAGAACACGGGGCATTGCGGTAACAGCCTATCTGGACGATCTACTAGTAATAGATCAGTCAAAGGACGGATTGGGTCACGCTGTACACACTACAGTAGGATACCTGGAGCATTTAGGATGGATTATAAATTTACAAAAATCCTCTCTCCAGGCCCAAAGAAGGATAGGGTACCTGGGCATGATCATAGATACAGCCCAAAACGGGGTATACCTGCCAGAACCGAAGATACAGTCTCTGAAAGACCTGATCCACAAGGTCAAAGCAAACAAGAGGCCGTCTATTCGCCTTTGCATGAGACTATTGGGAAAGATGGTAGCCTCCTTCGAGGCGGTCCCTTACGCCCAGTTTCATTCGAGACTACTTCAAGGCAATATTTTAGCTTCCTGGAACAGGAAGAGCCAAGCTCTGGATATACCCATGCGCCTGTCCTCACAAGTACGCCACAGCTTCGATTGGTGGCTAGAAGCCAGGAATTTACGGAAGGGAAAGTCCTTCCTCCCAGTGGCCTGAAAGGTGGTATCTAGGGATGCCAGCCTATCGGACTGGGGTGCAGTATTCGAGGAGGCTTCTACCCAGGGAACCTGGGCCAAGACTCAGGGGATCCTGCCCATCAATGTGCTAGAGATCCGGGCGGTATATCTAGCCCTCAAAACCTGGACATACAGGTTACAGGGCTACCCAGTTCGGGTTCAATCCGACAATGCTACTGCAGTAGCTTACATCAATCACCAAGGAGGCACCCGCAGTCGGGCAGCCCAAAGAGAGGTGAACCGGATCCTGGCATGGGCAGAAGAGCATGTACCTTGCCTTTCTGCAATCTTCATTCCAGGGATGGAAAATTGGCAAGCAGACTACCTGAGTCGTCAGCAGCTGCTACCAGGGAGTGGTCTCTTCACCCCGAGATCTTTCAGGCCATATGTCTGAGATGGGGAAACCCAGATGTAGACCTGCTAGCTGCCAGGTTCAACAAGAAATTGGACAACTTTGTGTCCAGAACGAGAGATCCTCTAGCCTACGGGACAGACGCTCTAATAATACAGACGCTCTAATAACTCCATGGAATCAGTTCTCACTGATCTAGGCATTCCCTCCGATCCCTCTTCTACAAAGACTGCTTCGCAGGATCAAGGAGGAGGGAATACCAGTAATCCTAGTGGCCCCAAACTGGCCCAGGAGGCCTTGGTACGCCGAGATTGTAAAAACGGCGATAGGAAGGCCCTGGAAGTTTCCACTCCGACACGACCTGCTGTCACAGGGTCCAGTATTCCACCCTTCCTTACAAAGGCTAAAGTTGACGGCCTGGCTGCTGAGACCCACATTTTTAAAAAGAGAGGGGTCTCTGGTCCGGCTCTTTCTACGCTCATTAATGCTAGAAAGCCAGCCTCCAGACTCATCTATCAGAGAGTCTGGAGAGCATACGTTTCCTGGTGTGAATCCAGATGTTGGAATCCTCAGAAGTATGAAATAAGTAGGATTCTTGCTTTTTGCCAGTTAGGAGTGGATATGAATTTAGCCCTTAGCACCATCAAAGGGCAAATATCGGCTCTATCAGTCTTCTTTCAGAGACCATTGGCATCTCACTCCCTAGTTCGGACATTCATTAAGGGGGTACTGAGGATAAATCCTCCAGTTAGGACTCCCTTGTGTCCATGGGATTTGAATTTGGTATTGTCAGTGTTGCAAAAGCAACCTTTTGAACCTATTCGCCATATTCCTTTAATTATATTAAGTAGGAAGTTGGCCTTTCTGATTGCTATAGCTTCTGCTAGGAGAGTATCAGAGCTAGCAGCTCTTTCTTGTAAAGAGCCTTATCTAATTTGTCACAAGGACAAAATCGTACTACGACCCCATCCGGCTTTTCTACCTAAGGTGGTGTCGGCTTTTCACTTGAATCAAGACATTGTTCTGCCTTCCTTTTTTCCAAACCCGCGGACGGCGGGGGAAAAATTATTACACTCTCTAGATCCAGTGAGAGCGGTAAAGGTGTATCTGCAAGCAACCGCTCAGATACGTAAAACAGATGTTTTGTTTATTTTACCAGATGGGCCCAAGAAGGGCCAAGCGGTATCAAAATCCACCATTTCCAGGTGGATTAGACAAGTAATTATTCAAGCTTATGGTTTAAAAAACAGGACTCCTCCTTTTCCTGTTAAGGCGCACTCTACCAGGGCGATAGGTGCTTCATGGGCAGTGCACCACCAGGCTTCGATGGCTCAGATCTGTAAAGCTGCAACTTGGTCTTCAGTCCATACATTTTCCAAATTCTATCAAATAGATGTGAAAGGACATGAGGATTCCGCCTTCGGGCGAAGTGTGCTGCAGGCAGCAGTATAGGGCTTCTGGTCCGCAAGCGGCCTGTTTTGATCTGTGTCTCCCCCCCTTCATATGAGCATTGCTCTGGGACGTCCCATTATGTAATGACTAGCTCTGTGTCCCGTGGTGTACGATAAAGAAAATAGGATTTTTATAACAGCTTACCTGTAAAATCCTTTTCTTGGAGTACACCACGGGACACAGAGGTCCCCCCCTTCTTATGGGAACCTTACTGCTTTGCTACAAAACTGAGGTACTTCCCTGATGGGAGGGGTTATATGGAGGGGAACTGTCTTCCATTGGTTGTGCCAGTGTCCAATCACCGCTGGTGACCCTTAACCCATTATGTAATGACTAGCTCTGTGTCCCGTGGTGTACTCCAAGAAAAGGATTTTACAGGTAAGCTGTTATAAAAATCCTATTTTTTTTATTTACCTTGCATGTCCCCCTCAGATCTACAGCGACTACACTTGAAAATGCACTTGTAGTGCAAAGTGTATTTGCCTTACGTAAATTACCCCCAAAGTGACTATTGAAGTCTGCACTAATAAGTAGTGAGGCAACTTGCAAGGAATCGATATATGCAATGCAAATTCCTAACAGATATAGGGAAAATGCAGCGCCTAAAAGTAAATTGATGATAATAGTGCAAATAACTCAACTATATCAATGAAACAATATGTGCAACCCAAAATACATTGTGATTTACATAAAATAGTAGCAAAGACAAGTGTCACAGAAGTAAGAAAAAAGCATCCATCAAAGGTTCAGCAAAGATTGTTCATCACAGTGATACAGATTTATCCACCGATGAAACAATTTAACTGAAGTATGCACTGTAACTTCTATAACTCAAATCTGTATGAGATAGGAAATGCAGCACCCACCACCCGGAGGTAAATATTGTGCTTACTGAAATTTATAGCCCCAATCGGAGGCAAACGGCAAGCATGAGCTATCCCAAGCTGGATGGATCTCATATTGTGTGCACTTCTTACTCCCCACTAGTCGAGATTTATTGCTCCAATCAGAGGCAAACAGCATGTGTAGATCGTCCCAGGCTGGATGGAACCGTGCACAGCTCACTACCTGCCAATCTGCTTCCAAAGGAGACCAAGCACTGCCAATATAAAGCAGTGATGTGTCACAGCCAACAGGACAAGGAAAGAAGCTCTTATGCCCTGTACACACGATGAGATTATCGGACGAATGATCGTCCGTTTTATGTTTTGCATGCCAATCTCAGATCGAATGTGATGAGTTTACTAAAGTCCTGAAAATTTGCGTGCGACAGAATAAAAATTTGCAAGTGATGTCATGTGTTGTAATGCATTTGTATTGCATTTTCAAATGTTGGTTGTACCGATTGAATGAAAATCGTACGATCTGGCATATCGGATGAACTTTTATGATCAGCTCTCGAAAGCTCTGTACTAACGATCTGATTATTGTACGATCGCTTGGAAATCATTATTTTCCATAGATTTACTTATCGTGTGTACAGAGCTTTAGGGCTGGTTCACACCAGCTGCGTGGGTTGGGTGGCTATTCAAGCACAGTTCCACCACATGGACAAGGCAAAATGCCTTGTCTACTATGTGCCCAGTTCACACCATTGTGTTGCAGTGGTGTGTGTGTGCACGATGCGACATGCCACTGCCCATCTCTGCAGCAGCATGTGACATCAACAGGCACCAACTTGGCCCTACGTGTTTTATCCGATGGGACGTCTTCAGGGGCTGAGCATGTTGACAGACCACTGCACAATATAAAGGTTCAATTTCCAAATTCCAACCCTCCCTAAATCTCAACTGGCGGGGAGTTAGCGGTGTACAAAATGAGAAATCCATCCAGCTTGGGACAGCTCATACATGCCATTTGTCTCTGATTGGGCTATAAATTTCGGTAAGCACAATATCTGTTTCCGGGTGGCGAGTGCTGTACTCCTCCTACAGAGCATTTTCTTACTTCTAGGACACGTGTCTTTGCCACTCTTTTATGTGTTTCATGATTTATTTTTATGATGATGTGTTGTGGATTGCACATATTGTTTCTTTGATATAGTTATTTGCACTATCCATCACTTTATTATTTTACCTTTAGGCGCTGTATTTACCCTATATCTGTTAGGATTTTGCATATATATTGATTCCTTGTTATAGTTACTTTGAATCTACAGTATATTTTGATATATGGGCAATCTCTACTGAATTTTTGATGGATGCTTTTTTCTTACTCTTGTGGTATTGTGTTTTTTTTTTTGGTTTTTTTTATGATGATGCATTTTTGGTTGCACATCTGGTCTCTTTGATATAGTTGAGTTATTTGCACTATCCATCACCTTTATCAATTTACTTTAAGGCGCTGCATTTACCGAATGCGTTTTATTTTTTATTTTTGCATGACTGTGGTAGGACATTCAATTTTAAGCACCTCTAGGACTGGAAGTTGGTCAGTGTCTGTGTTCTGTAAACAACATGCAGCATTTGTGCAATATAAATGATTATAGCATGTTAATAATTAATATAGAATTGCAGAAACAATTATTTTTTAAGTTAGTTGTACTAAATGTCTAACAAAGTCTACATTTTGAGCAAAAACTATTTCTGACAATTTTTTATTTTTTTTTTCCTACCAGCAACTTCTGCACATTATCTACAGTGAAAGTGCACAACATTGTTGTTTTTGTGCGGTATGTATTGCTTTATTTTTATTTTTTTTATTGAATGAATGACTTGTATAGCGCTCACATGCGAACTGAATCGCCTCTAGGCGCTTTTTGCA
Source organism: Rana muscosa (assembly GCA_029206835.1). Lineage (NCBI taxonomy): Eukaryota > Metazoa > Chordata > Amphibia > Anura > Ranidae > Rana > Rana muscosa. The sequence continues at coordinate 894,479,705 of CM055117.1, read as the reverse complement.
GCCAGTGTCTGCTTGGCTGGTGCAGTTATTTTACCCCATAGGATCTTAACACGCTTGGGACACACAGTCGTACACATAATTACTGGGCCAATTTGGACAAGATCCAATTAACCTACCAGCATGTCTTTGGAGTGTGGGAGGAAACCGGAGTACCTGGAGGAAACCCACACAGGCACAGGGAGAACATGCAAACTCCAGGCAGATGGTGTCGTGGTCAGGATCCGAACCAGCGACCCTTTTTGCTGCTAGGTGAAAGTGCTAACCACTACACCACTGTGCTGCCTGAAGATAATTAACAAGACACATTCATTCAAAATTTGATAAATCGGTTTTATGAATTTCTAGATCCAACAAGTGTTTCACTTATTCAGTCACACTGTTATGTTAAAAAAAGAATTAGATAAATGTTATTTTTTTGAATATTCTCTTGTTTTCTACCACACACTAGGAAATTGTTTATTTGGGCACTAGTGAAATGAAACACGCAGTGCCTATTTACACCAATGAGATTTCTTTTTCGTACATCACGGGACACAGAGCGACATAGTCATTACTAATGGGTTATATAGATACCGTCAGGTGCTGGCACTGGCAACTTCCAAAACCGGAAGTACCCTCCCCTATATAAGCCCCTCCCATCCGGGAGCACCTCAGTTTTTTGCCAGTGTCTAAGGTGTTGGCCAAGAAGAAACATGTGTTTTTCACTGAGCTTGCGTACAGGTTCTTTTGGGCCTCAGTAAGCTATTCCGGATCCGACCAAAAAAGCTTCATAGCTAAACGGTCGGTACCCGGGCCTTGCAGAAAGAAGAGCAAGGTTTTGCCTGTAATGCTTCTCTTAGGAGAGCTGGACCCTGGGATCCAGAGCTCTGGTCATACCCACGACCAAGATGTTTTCTGTGCAGGGTGCTATACAGGTCCAGGGGAGTGGAATCCTTGGGAACCCGGTCCCTGAAGGTTTGATTACAATGCCTGCCGTGATAGGTGAAGTTTGGGCTTTTGTGGACCAAACAAAGTCCTGCGGCGGGGAACAGGTAAGTGGGGGCCCCCAGGAACTTGGTTCTATTGGGGGACCCCCAAGCCTAATTTGTCTTTCTGTCTGTTACCTAATGGTATTCCCGCAAAATTCTGTGCATGCCTGTAACTACTAAAAAAATGTAATAATTTTTAATGGTGGTCAAGAAAAAAAAAAAAAAAAAAATTTTTTTTATATATATTTAATATATTAGACTGCGGTACCTGTGTTTGTCCACTAGAGGCCGCTGTGGAATGTTTTCTTGTCATGTGGACTAGCTTCTTCTCAGCAGAGCAAAGTCCAGGCAGATGGTGAGTTCTCTTATAGGAAACTGCTTCCTCTGCCATGTTGCAGTGTTTGTCCATCCCCCGGCCTGCGGCAAAGAGGGGCCCTGGCTCCTGTCCCTTGTTACCATATTTGAAATTAGCGCCGAAGGCGCACGTGCCCGCGCGCGTGCGCGTGCACGCGCCTCTATATATAGAGGTGAGCCGGGAAAGGGGGCGGAGCCGGGGGGATGACGCTCTGTGCGCGCCGCAGCGCTTCTGCGCATGTGCGGGCGTCCCAGCAGTTTTAAAAAAAACACAATATTGTAGTGAGCTGGCTATGAAGTACAGAGACAGAGCTGGCAACATTTAAAGGCATACAGCAAGCGGTTGATACAGGCATCCCCTAGAAAGGCACATTAGTAGACACCAACTGTGATATAGCAGCAATTGTGCTAGACTATTCTCAGTAAAAGTGGTGTATTACGGCTGGAATACCTCAGCTTTAGGCTTAGGAATATGCCGTCCAGAAGCTCCGGAACTGAATCTTCCAGGAAGCGAAGGGGGTCTCATCGGGCTCTGAGGATCTTGGGCATACTTCTGCTGCACCAGTCTCCCCTGAAGTTCAGAGGTAAGTGACCGTAGAGACCCCGCAGGGGTACTTGGTACTGTGGCTGTCCTCAGTCACCTGCTCCTGTGTATGTAACAGAGGAGGTTTTTTCCTCAGCTCTGGGAGGATTAGAGAGAGATTGTCAACATTTATCGCTGCCTCCCTGTCAGGGAAAGCACGCCCGATCTCCGTCTCCTCCTTCAGAGTGCCTGTTAGCAGAGCAACAGTCCCATACAGGGATCGACCTGCCTGAAGGGGATCAGGATGAGGTTGATTCTGTTATAGAGGAATCAACAGTGGGGGAACCTTTTCTCAGCATCTCAAGCTGAAAGATTATGGGTTCAGTCTCTGACTAACATGGTCCGATCAGCATTTAAAAATGCACCTTGCAGAACCATCAACCACTACTGTATCCTCGTTGGGGTCGCTAGAAGCCCCCAGACTGTTTGTTCTTTTCCACTTCACCCTTTACTGAAAGGGCTCATTTACCAGGATTGGGAACGTCCTGAGAAAATATTTATTCCCCCAAGAGATTTCCGGTGGTCTATCCCATGGAGGATAAGTTCATCAAAAAAAAAAAAAAAAATGGAAGGTCCCTACAGTGGACGCAGCCATCTCTTGTATGTATAAATCACTGACATGTCCAGTGGATAATGTCCAAATGTTCAGGAACCCAATAAATAAAAGGTTGGAGTCCTTATGAAAATCTGCTTGGTGATACAACCAGCAGTAGCAGCTATTGGGGTCTGCTAAGCAGTGAAGGATCAGTTGAAACAGGTCTTGAGGGACTTGACAGATCAGCAGGCTTTGCCCTAGCTGATCTACCTAGAGCCTTAGGCTTTGCGGTTGACGCCATAGAGGATTCAGTCCATCAGGCCTCCCGCCTTACGCTGTCTATAGTACATACGCGTAGGCTCCTATGGCTCAAAAACTGGTCTGCTGAAGCTCCCTGTAAAGAATGGCTGGTTAGCGTCCCATTTCATGGTGAACGCTTATTCAGGGAAAACCTGGACAAATATATCCAGAAAATTTCCAGCGGTAAAAATACGCTCTTGCCGGTTAAAAGCAGAGTTAGAGGTCCCTCTTTAAGAGGCCTGCTTCTCCAGTCCCTGGGGCATCGGCTGTGTAACAGTTCCGACGGCCTCCTCGGTCAAATCCCGGGGATAAAAAACAGGGACAGTAGCAGGGTAATGAGAAACCCTGGGTCAGGGGAGGTACATAACCTCCCCCAAAGTTAAATTCATTGAAGCCCCCACTCAGTCGGGTGGGGGGAGGACTCCAGTTGTTCGCAAGAGACCTGGCGGGACACGATCAAGACAGATAGGTGCTCTCCGCAGTATGTTTGGGATACAGTTTGGAGTTAAAAGACTCTCCTCCTTCCCATTTTTGAGGTCAAACGTGCCAAGGGATCCCCGGAAGAGAGAGTCCCTCCTGTTGGCACTAGAACAACTATTGCTCCAAGGAGTAATTATGGAGGTTCCCCTGGAAGAAGGAGGGTTCGGGTTTTACTCAAACCTCTTTACAGTCCCGAAGCAAACGCGGACGGGAGGCCCATATTAATTCTAAAAGGGCTATACAAATTCCTGTATATCAGGTCTTTCCGATGGAGTCGATCCGATCGGTGGCCACTGCCCTACAAGGGGAGGATTGGTTAGCCACGATCGACATCAAAGATGCTTATTTGCACATTCCCATCTTTCCAGTCCACCAAAAATTTCTACGCTTTGCAGTAGAAGGGCGCCATTTTCAGTTCAGAGCCTTACCCTTCGGTTTGGCCACAGCACCACGAGTGTTTACAAAAATTCTGGCCCTTTATTGGCCAATCTAAGAACACAAGGTGTAATGATAATGGCATATCTGGATGACTTGTTGCTGATAGACCACTCAGTGAAAAAACTAGACGTGGTCGTTCACAAGACGATCAAGTATCTGGAATCTCACGGTTGGATTATCAACCGAGACAAGTCAGCCCTAAAAACCAGTCAAAAGTCTGGAATACTTGGGGCTAAGGTTGGATTCAGGCCAGAGAAAAATATTCTTGCCTCGAGGAAAGGTGTTGTCTTTGAAAGATTTGATCCACTTAGTGGGTACAAAAAAGACAGCCGTCCATACGCCTGTATATGAGGCTGCTGGGAAAAATGGTGGCATCATTCGAAGAGTACCCTACGGTCAATTCCATTCAAGGAATTTGCAAGGGGCCATACTGTCAGCCTGGAACAAAAAAATTCAGGCCTAGACTTACAATGTCCTTGTCCCCTTCCGTTCGCAAGAGCCTCCGTTGGTGGTTGGTTTCCCAGAATCTGGAAAAAAGGAAATCCTTCAGTCCGATTTCTTGGAAGGTGGTCACTACAGATGCCAGCCTTATAGGCTGGGGAGCAGTACTGGAGCAATAGTCTCTCCAGGGCAGATGGTCGGATGCAGAAAAGGCCCTGCCCATCAATCTCTTAGAGATACGAGCAGCCCGGTATGCCCTAGTAGCATGGACATCCAAACTCCAAGGGTCCCCTGTCAGAATTCAATCAGACAATGCCACAGCAGTGGCATATATCAATCATCAGGGGGGCACCAGGAGTCGTGCAGCCCAGAGGGAAGTAAATTACATCCTGAAATGGGCAGAAAAAATATGTCCCAGCCATATCTGCGGTATTCATTCCAGGAGTGGAGAATTGGAAGGCGGACTTTCTAAGTCGCCAGCAATTAGGCCCAGAGGAAGGGTCCCTTCACCCCGAGGTTTTCTGGACAATATGTCAGCGGTGGGGAACATCGGATGTAGATCTTCTAGCATCCAGATTCAACGCAAAGGGGGACAGGTTTGTCTCTCGGACAAGGGATCCCCTAGCTTGCGGCTCGGATGCCCTAGTGTTCCCTTGGGATCAGTTCAAGCTGATATATGCATTCACACCGCCACAATGGTTACCTCGATTACTCCGCAGAATCAGGGTAGAAAAGAAACCAGTGATTCTGGTGGCTCCAGCGTGGCCCCGAAGAGCGTGGTACGTGGAGATTGTAAAATGTCAGTGGGGAGTCCTTGGACTCTCCCACATCGTCCGGACCTGCTTTCGCAAGGACCGATATACCACCCTTCCTTACCAGCCCTAGGTTTGACGGCCTGGCTATTGAAGCCCACATTCTAAAAAAGAGAGGGCTCTCTAATTCTGTGGTATCTACCATGATCAATGCCAGGAAGCCGGTATCCAGGCAGATCTACTATAGAATCTGGAAGGCGTACGTCGCCTGGTGTGAAGCCAAGAAATGGCATCCACGTAAGTACGTAATAGGTAGGATTCTGGACTTCCTACAATGGGCTGTAGATAGGAAGCTTGCCTTGAGTACTATCAAGGGTCAGATTTCGGCCTTGTCAATATTTTTTCAAAGGCCCTTGGCTTCGCATTCACTAGTCAAAGCCTTTATACAAGGAGTGATGCGTATTAGTCCTCCGGTTAATATTCCCATATGTCCATGGGATCTAAACTTGGTTCTGTCGGTTCTACAGAAACAACCATTTGAACCATTACAGCATATTTCCTTGGTGCTTCTCACCAGGAAATTGATTTTTCTAGTAGCCATTTGTTCGGCTAAAAGAGTATCGGAATTAGCAGCTATGTCCTGTAAGGAGCCATATCTGGTTATCCATAAGGACAGAGTAGTGTTACGTCCTCATCCAGCCTTTCTTCCTAAGGTGGTATCGAGGTTTCATTTGAACCAAGATGTGGTTCTTCCTTCTTTTTTCCCCAAACCTACTTCGGTAGAGGAAAAGTTATTGCATTCTTTGGATGTAGTAGGAGCAGTTAAAGCTTATCTAAAAGCCACTGCTCAGATTCGCAGAACGGATACTTTGTTTATTCTGCCGGAAGGCCCCAGAAGGGGTCAGGCAGCGTCAAAATCTACTTTAGCCAAGTGGATTCGACAGGTCATAATACAAGCCTATGGCTTGAGAAATAGACCGCCTCCGTTCAAAGTTAGGGCGCACTCCACGAGAGCAGTTGGAACTTCATGGGCAGTGCATCACCAGGCCTCCCTGGCTCAAATCTGTAAGGCCGCAACATGGTCTTCAGTACACACGTTTACTAGGTTCTACCAGGTGGACGTTAGAAGTCAGGAGGATGTCGCCTTTGGGCGCAGTGTGTTGCAGGCCGCAAAAGATCCTCATGTCTGATAGCGCTCAGCTTATATATGGTGTATCCCCCCCCTCATTTGGCATTGCTTTAGGACATCCCATTAGTAATGACTATGTCGCTCTGTGTCCCGTGATGTACGAAAAAGAAAATAGGATTTTTATAACAGCTTACCTGTAAAATCCTTTTCTTGGAGTACATCACGGGACACAGAGCTCCCACCCCTCTTTGGGGACACTTATTGCTTTGCTACAAAACTGAGGTGCTCCCGGATGTGAGGGGCTTATATAGGGGAGGGTACTTCCGGTTTTGGAAGTTGCCAGTGCCAGCACCTGACGGTATCTATATAACCCATTAGTAATGACTATGTCGCTCTGTGTCCCGTGATGTACTCCAAGAAAAGGATTTTACAGGTAAGCTGTTATAAAAATCCTATTTTTCTGCGCGTGTGATTGAAGCTAAAGCCTCGTACACACAATCGGATTTCCATCGGACAAAGCCGTGGAATTTTGTCCGAAGGGCGTTGGCCGTGAACTTGTTCTGCAAACAGATGGCAAAACTTTCTCAGCCAACAAATACGAAACTACGTGTTTTTTCAGCTCTTTAGCGCCACCCTTTGGACAACTTCTGCTAACGTTGTGCTATGGTTAGCATTGCATCTGAGCATGCGTGTTTGTACTTTGGATTTTTTTCCGATGGGCTTGTGTACACATGATCGGATAATCCGACATCACACATTTGTTGTCGGATAATTTTAAAGCATACTATAAAACATTTGTTGTCGGAAAATTCAACAATTGTCCGATGGAGCATACAAACAGTCGGATTTTCCGAAAAAAAAACCTGCTATTACACATTTGTTGTCGGAAAATCTGATCGTGTGTACCAGGCTTTAGAATACACGAGGGACAAGGATGCTCCTTATGCCACAAAAAAATGCATTGTATGAGGCATCAGAGCATTGCATCCCGCTTCAGGATCAGCTGTGCACACAGGGAGAATTTTAAGAATCGGGTGGTTTACTTTTCTTGTTTTAAGTTGCCAGGAACACAGGTGCATGTAAATACACTTTTATTGTGTAGTGAGCATTTGTGCAGGCTTGTGCAGTGTAATCCTTACTGCTGGAATGCTGGTCAAAGAGAGCCATTCAAAATATTTCATGCACAATTATTTTGAGCCTTTGATGACCTTTTTTTCTCACTTGCCACAGATACTTGTACAGAGGTCTGTATAGACCTGAAGATGAATGTAGATTAGCGGCTGACACGTAGTACATACATGAAAGAGAACAGTCTCTTTTTTCAGCTTCCTGTATTTCTCCTACTTCCTGCAGCAGCTTCCTGTTTCTATCGCAGAGTATTTTTGCACACAACTTCTATTGACCTACAGAAATTAAGAGATCATATTATTGTATGTCCATGTTTTGGGAGGTGCCCACTGAATTATGTACATTTATTACCATAGCACATAATAAAGTTGTGCATTTACTGTACAGCTAAATAGTGAATGCGTTGAACTTGATCCAGTTAGCTATACATGTAGCGGGGTGTTCAATTTAGGGGAAGTGTCTGAGTGATAACCAGGCTCAGACACATTGAATTGATAGGATTCATGGACCAATTTTTGTTCTCAGGGATTAATGCTGGTGATGTGTTCCCTGTGGCCGGTGGGTGGCGCTGCCATTCTGGGCCAGGGTTGAACCACGAGCGCAGTGCTGTGCCTTTTTGTGTCCCCTCTGGGCAGCCGTACAGTGGGGCGGAGAACCTGCTGTGCATGCTGGGAGATGATATAAAAGGGGCAGACATCTTCTGAGAGGGGTTCGTCCACGCCCAGGCACCTTTTGGCCTGGGTGTGTGTGGTTCGTCATCTCCGGGTGCCCTAGACCCGGAGGCCTTGTTCCAGTTCCACCTCAGGCACCTTTAGCCTTGGGTGAGGTAGTACCTCACCGTTCCTGTTCGCCTGGGCATGGAGGCCCAGGAGTTGCAGTAATGGCCCGGAGCCCAGCAGCCTTCACCTGGGGTCCACAAGGGATGGAGGAGTCCAGGGTGCCGCCTTGCGAGGGGACCCGCACCCTAAGAGAAGGGAGGATCCGTTCCGAGGGACCGGTGCTGTGGACACGGTGAAGGAAAGGGTCTGTTGACTCTCTGGGGGGGATGTCTTCTCCCTGAAAGGGGCTATGTTCTAGGAAGGAACCAAGGTTCATCAGGTCAGTGGCAGTGACCTTGTTCGCCAGGTCAGTGGCAGTGACCTTATCCACAAGGTCCGTGGCAGAGACCAACCTCATGGTCTGTGGCAGAGACCATGCGCCACAACTGTTCGAGAAATCTGAACAGTCCTAAGAGTTTGAGCTACGCTTGTGCCTGGACCTCCTCCACACCTTAAAGCTGTCCTGTGTCTTTGCTCCAACCTTCCTTCTATTCAAGAGACTATGTGCTGCGCAAGTGGAAAATAAATATTGAGTTGGACTTTCAGCTAGTGTGGACATTTACTTTTCTGGGGAAGTCAAGGAATTGCATCTACACACTGTAGATGTGAGAATCATACTCGGGAGGACTTTATACTCTGGCTGCAGACAAGGCCCGGGCTTGTGGTGCGGTGTGCCCCTTTTTCCTGAGAGGAGCCGAAGCAGACTAGGAAAAGGGGGTCTGTGCGCTACATACAGTTAATAGCATTGGTGATGAACACCACAAACTAGCCACATTTCAAGGTGTGTGTGTGTTTTTTAAAGGGGAACAGGCTGTGACGAAAAGAGAAGGCAGTACTAGCCACCAGTTTTGTCTGTTCGCTCCCTGCAGCTGATTTGCCCCCATTGCTCACTTTCTGTGCCTTATTCTTCTCTGTCTCTTAATGGAAGTGACCATCTTGATAGAGGGAGGACTTTGCTTCCTAATGTCAGAGCCTCCATCAAAGAGAAAAGTGAACAGCACAGTAGTGACATCACTAAATATCACTCCAAATCTCTTGAGGCTAGCAGTCAGAGGCTGCAGTGCCTTAGATCTCACTGCAGATATACACTATATTACCAACAGCATTGGGAAGTTTGCCTTTACACGCACATGAACTTTAATGGCATCCCCGTCTTAGTCCGTAGGGTTTAATATTGAGTTGGCCCACCCTTTGCAGTTTTACAGCTTCACCTCTTTTGGGAAGGCTGTCCACATGTTTTAGGCTGGGTTCACACTATTGCGAATTGGATGCGGGTTTATCCGCATCCAATTCTCATAGCTGGAGATTGTGACCGGCTCTCTATGGAGTCTGTTCCCACATCTCCGCAGCGGCTCCAGGGCGAATTGCACAGGAGTCCTGTGCGCCTTTTGGTCCGTTTTCAGGTCCGAATTCAGCCCAAAAATAGTTCTCCAGTGTGAACCCGGCCTTAGGAGTGTGACTATGGTAATGTTTGACCATTCTTCCAGAAGTACATTTATGAGGTCAGGCACTGATTTGGACGAGAAGGCCTGGCTCGCAGTCTCCGCTCTAATTCATCCCAAAGGTGTCCTATCCGGTTAATGTCAGGACTCTGTGCAGGCCAGTCAAGTTCCTGCATCCCAAAGTCGCTCACCATGTCTTTATGGACCTTGATTTGTGCACTGGTGCGCATTCATGTTGGAACAGGAAGGGACAACCCCCAAACTGTTCCCACAAATTTGGAAGCATGAAATTGTCCAAAATGTCTTGGTATGCTGACGTCTTAAGAGTTTCCTTCACTGGAACATAGGAGCCAAGCTCAACACCTGAAAAACAACCCCACACCATAATCCCCCCTCCACCAAATAATTTGGACCGATGCACGAAGAAAGGTCCATAAAGACATGGATGAGCGAGTTTGGGGTGGAGAAAAGTTTGAGTTCAGTCCCATTTTATTGTGCAGTTGTAATTTTTTTCGATTGCTTTCCTCATAGAAACTGTTACATTAATATATTTGTTGCATATTTTATCTGTGCTCCATATATCCCGATTATCAGATGGTTATTTACAGCTATGAATAATTAAATACTGGCTTTATTTATATGTACTGCCTCTTGTACCTTGTTTCTGATATGAAAGGCAGGACACTGTTTTTCCATACAAGTCATTGGTTCAGATTTAGAAAAATGCAAGAAAATCTCATTACAAATTTGAAAATTTGCAGCAGTGCACAGTAATTTAAACACCTGGTTATTATTGTGGTGCTAAAAAGGCTGAGTAATCTTGCATGCCTTGGTTTGTTACTTATAATAATAATAACTCTTTCTATTTTCCCTTTTATAGAACGTCTGTGAAATTTTCCTACATTGGACACACATCCCAGAGCTCTTTGGAGACATACCAGTACATTGACTGTGGAGCCAACTCAACTCTACTAGTTGACCACCATGCATTATAAACTTTAATGAGACCAATGTGTTAACATCATCCACATCACTTACCTGTCATTGTGATTTCCCTGCAGAGAGCATTAACCTTATACCACTGTGGAGGCCCGGAGTGCATGTTTACATTAAAAAGTACTGCACTGTGCACAGACGGTTTCTTCTAATTGTACAGCTTGTGCTTAACCACTCAGTAACTTGGTACATATACACTATAGAGGAATGTTGGCAAAACTTTTATGCAGGAAAGCACAAAATGGCATTCTGTTTAGTTATAGGCTTTTTTTGGATTTTAAGTTTAAATATAAACACTAGTTTAAAACGAATTTCACCCTTCCTGTTAACAGGGGGAATAATTGTGTACATAATTAACTTATAGTTGAAGATACTTTTTACATTATGTTGTAAATTTTTACTGGGACTAGAAGGAATAGTGTGCGATTCTCCAACTAGTTGCCCTATTTATTAAGGATATGTGCATTAAAAATCTACTTTGGACTCGCTGATATTCCAGGACTTCACCATTTTAATCTGTTTTGCCATAATTTATCACAGTTATCTCGGGACTGCCTTGGGTTTTCAGAGGCTTAATTCACATTGTGTTTTTTTTTTTTCTTCAAGACTAAAAGTGGGATTTATGTATTTTTTTTTTTCATCCAGAAACATTTGCAAGTATAGAATATGCAGGACTTGTTTATAAAAACCGGAGCAAATAAAAAAACAAACAAAAAAAACAGGCTTTTGTTAATAGCAATTAGTCATTTGTCTAATTTCTGTGTATCATTGCAAATACTATACATCAGTGAGAATTTATGTGTACCCAAACTCAAATATTGCAATGAATTTACAAGCACACCACTTCTTTTTTTTTTTTTTTCAGCAGCAAGTAGAACTAGTGAAATGATAATGCTCTGCAGCAAACAACATACAAGGCTTAAACCTGTCGTGAGAACCGTTGCTGACCCCACTCCTTTTGTATATACTTTAAGGCAGATACAAAGTTTTTACTTCACCAGCTGTATGCTTGCTCTGGGTCACCCACTCATTGTTAAAACCAGAGACAGCCAGGCAACTAGCACTTTCAGAAGGAGGTAAGCTATAGCACCCCATATATTCCTTTTGGGACTGGTATCCCCTAATAAGAGTTTTGCAAAAATCCAGTGCAACCAGATTCTCCAAGCTGCTTACATTCCTTTGTGATCAGGACTGCCCACAATTAAAGTGTTACTAGACCCAATACCCTGCATTCACTATATCTGGTCTCCTACAGAACACGGAAATGCAATCATTTTAGTAAATATAAACTGCTAAATAGCTTTTCTTATCAGCAGTTAGAGCAGTCTTGTGACTTCTATCAGTGCCTGGTTAAAGCTTGTAGGAGGAGTTTTCATACTGCACTGGCTGTCCTATCAGATTGCATGACCCCCTGTTTGGACAGTGCTGATTATATGCACTCTCCCAAGAAGAAAAAAACTCTAGTAGTACACACCAAACTGAGCATGTGCAGCCTGACTCCAGTAACACTTTTATCTGGAAATGTTATGTGGACAATGCAAGATGAGGAGGGACTGGGCATACAGGATCAAACGGCAATGCAGAGGATTAACCCCTTAGGTCCCACCGTGAATAGAACAAGCATGTGTTACTGCATATACAGACTGATTTTACTGTTTTGGGTTTAGTAATACTTTAATTATTGGATCCTGGGCTTTGCCTCTGCACTCTTTGTCTGTCTGAAAGAGAGAGAAAACTTGGAATACCTAGGATGCCCATTCACATCACTCTGCATTTTATGTTCTAAGATTACCTGGCTTGTTGCAGTGCAGTTAAAGGTGAATGAAAAATTAAGTGCTTTGCAGGTTGCCTTGCCCCCCCCCCCCCTATGCCTTTTAAAGCTTGACTGGGAAAAAAAAACCCTGCAAGACAAAGGCATAATGAGCTAGTATGCATTGCATACTAGCTCATTATGAAATACCTTAGAACAAAGCTGTTACATCGGTCCCCGCACATGGCTTAAACGGCCGACATCTTCTCCGGAGTTTCTTCCGGGTTCACGGGCTCCAGCGCTGTTTTTAGCATGCGCGCGGGAGCCGCTGTTCCCGGCACGGGGCTCAGAAGGAACGGCACCGGTGGGCCATTTCTTCAGCGCGCATGCGCTAGTGATGTCACTGGCTGCATGCAATGTAAATATCTCCTAAACTGTACAGGTGTAGGAGATATTTTCACTACCTAATAGGTAAGCCTTATTATGGGATTCCTTATAGGTACATGTCAGCGAAGGAAGTTTACTTCCTCTTTAAAGGAAACTTACCATTAAATTATATACGCTGTCATTGTTGACCTCTTCCTAAGAATACCTACCATACCCATCCTCTGGTTTTAGTAATTTGAGAGTCTTCAATCATGAGCAAGTGTGTATTGTGTGAAGTGTAAAAAGTCAGAACTTTTGATTTGTATAGTTCTGGGCCAGTGACTTAAAAAATACCACCTACATTCTCCCAAGGAGCTTTGCAATTGCAGTGTATTTTTCTCATGACCGGTTTCCTTTATTAAGTCAGTAATGTGTGGTGATTCATAGTTTCATTAAAATGTAATCTTCCAGCAGTTCAGCATAGACAGATCAGTAAAAGGACGTTTTCTGATTGTGTTCCCTTTTTACATTGTTCTTTCTCTTAAAAAAAAATAAAGGTTTTTATGTTCAGTGGTTGTGTCTTTTCTGGAATGTCTGGTTCTGCTGAGTTTGAAAGTATTCGGCACCCCAATTTTATACACATTGCCCAGAGGGTTGAGTGTATGTTTGGGTGAAGTGTGTTTCATTTAGTAACAGAAGGAAGGAAAGTAAGTCACGCCCCATTTGGAGCTGTCTTTGGCTTGATGATGGACGTTTTTGCAAATACTAGTGAATAGCATTATGCCAGAGAACCCTGTATTTCAATGTACTTTTCGCCTGTACACTGGAGAGTATTTTGTTCCCTACAATTGTGGTGTAATTTAAAGTTGTCAAGACACATGGTAACATCTATTATTAAAAATACTGTTATTTTTTTTATCAGTAAAGTGTATCCATTCCAAAAAGGACAAGATAGGATATATTAAAAGCATTTTATATAGAAGTGTAAATGAAAAGTAGAAGAATTGCCTAACTGGGAATGGAGGTCATTAATTTTTTACATTAAATACCAGGGTTATCGCTGCAGCTAGAGGCCATAAGCCCGGTATTGTTTTTCCACTTAGGTAGCTGGCTTTCTGATCAAAGTGATCCCAGTGGTGGGTTCACTGTGGGATCCCTTTTTAGAAACGGTGGGAGATGTTCCCTAAGCGATCTGATGTGGCCGATGCCTGGGCAGGAAGCCGAGTGAGGGCAAGATGGCCTCCACTTGCCTCTATGCCCTTGGAGGACCGGAGCAACCTCTGATGTCACTTCCGGTTCTTGGGCATAAACAAAGGATTTATTTCTCCTTAACCACCTGCAGACTGCCCACCGTAGATGTACTGTGGCAGGGAGGCTGCTCTGCATCAGATCACATACCTAAGTACATGATCTGACTCTTCGGGGTCTGGTGTGACCATATTGCCAGGGACCCGCTCCCGCTGTGATCATACACCGTGGAAGCCCAACGGCGGGTAGCGCGGACTTGATGTTCGCCGTAACCTGCCAATTACACAGGACACAGGTGGAACAACAATCTGCCTATGTAAACAAGGCAGATAGTCATTCTGTCAGAAGGGAAGGCATTGATCCTGTGTTTCTGCTTAGCAGGAACACAGACCTTTGCCTTCCCCTGATTTTAACCCCTTCCCAGCCAGTGCTAGTAGTGCAGTGACGGTGCATATTTTTTAGCATTGATCACTGTATTGGTGTCACTGGTCCCCAAAAAGTGTCAGTTAGGTGTCCGATTTGTCCGCCGCAATATCGCAGTCCCGCTATAGATCGCTGCCATTACTAGTAAAAAAAATTGGCGGTCTTTTTTTGTTTATAGCATAAAAATTTAAAACCGCAGAGGTGATCAAATACCACCAAAAGAAAGCTCTGTTTGTGGGAAAAAAAGGACAAAAATTCTATTTGGGTACAGTGTAGCATGACTGCACAATTGTCAGTTAAAGTAACGCAGTGCTGTATCGCAAAAAATTACCTGGCCAGAAAGGGGGTAAAACCTTCCGGAGCTCTAGTAGAAAAGCAAATCTCCCCAAAATGAAAGTAAGGGACTTTGTAGGCAACAAGATTGAATGAAACAATTTGATCGATAGATTGGTATCATTTAATGAAAAAATAGAATATAAAAGTTTACAAGGTGTAAACAACTACAACAATATAACATCATAAAATCACCAATATACAATATTGAGGTATTCATGCAGTCAGTATTCCAGCCGACGCGTTTCGGGACTTATTGGGGGTCCCTTCATCAGGGTTATTCCAGATTGACTGACCATAGCATGTTCTAGACAGAAAATACAAAAACAGAAAAAAAATACACCATAATAGGGCCATATATACATACATATAAATGAAATACACATATAACATATACTCATTATGTATGGGGGCAGGGGAAAGAAGCATCGTTGAGGACAGGACTACAGATAGTCACCTACTGACTCAATTGAAATCGTCACATGTGTCTCCAAAAGTTGTGTCAGACCCAAAAACAATGCATAGGGTGTGACAGTAGGTAAAAGGATGCTCCAAAGATAGGCCACGCAAAGAGTAGTTGGACTGTGGACACTTGGCTATACACTAGTGTGGCCAGGGCAGATATCATGGATGTCTATATATAAAACAGTAGACAGATTATATACATGCTGTTTGCTTGAGATAGTTGGTGCTTTAAAATAGGCAATTGACTATTGTGGTTATCTATCCATGGCTATACGCATATAAATGCACAGAGTCATGTGTGTGTGTGTATATATATATATATATATATATATATATATATATATATATAAAGAAATGATGCAGTAAAGAAGCTCTAGTGGTTATTTTGCTTTTAAAGTAAATGAGAGATTTGGCGTCTTTTTGACCCTAGATCTCTCAATAAAGAGGACCTGTCGTGCTTATTTTTTATTACAAGAGATGTTTATATTCCTTTTAATAGAAATAAAAGAAATAAAAGAAATAAAGGGACAGTGTAAAAATAAAATAAATAAAGCGCCCCTGAAGCAAAGGCATATGTAGCACATATGAGGTATCGACGTGATCATTGGAGCGAGAGTAATTATAAGACCTCTTCTGTAACGCTAACCTGTAAAAAAAATTAAACCGTTGACTATGGAGATTTTTAAGTACCGTAGTTTGGCGCCATTCCACAAGCGTGCGCTATTTTAAACCATGACATGTTGGGTATCTAGTCACTCAGCATAACCTTATCTTTTATGTTGTACAAAAAAATGGGATTATATATTGTTTTTTTATTGTTATTCATTGAAGTGCATCGTTTCCCAAAAAAACGTACGCTTGAAAAAACGGTGCGCAAAAACCACGTGACATAAAAAAATGTACTGACTGTTTTTGGGGTTTTAGGTTATTCTCTAGCAAAAAATACTTGTTTTTAACTTGTAAGCAACAAATGTCAGAAAAATGCCTTGTCAGCAAGTGGTTAAATACCTTAAACTGGCATAAGGGGGTAATTTGTGGGGTATTTATTCTGTCCTGCCATTTTAGGGCCTCAAATGTGATGGGCCATCATTACATCAGGAATGATCGATTTTCAAATATACACCGTATACCATAGTTTGAAAGTGTCTGGTCTTGAAGTGGCAAATATGTTGCTCTTAAATCAACTCACGCAGGTAGTTTTGATTTACTCCACTACTACATTGTTATGGAAAACCCGCGCCAAATTTAAAATAAAATACGGCCATTATTCATAAAGTGGAGCTAATTAAGACTTTGCATTCTTTTTGGCATACAGAGACAGATTTTTTGGCATACAGAGACAGATTTTGCCAAAGCATCTCGCATGTGTTCTAAAAGTGGAGTGGCACGCCCCAAATTCATGTGCAAGTTCTAGACAGGTGAAATTTTGACACGCTGTCCCACTTTTAGAACACATGTGAGACACTAATGCAAAATCTGTCTGTTGCAGTCTTTATGAATTGCAGGGATGGTATGCAACTTTGTAGTTGAACGATAGGTTCAGCTTTAAAAAAATGATTGATGCATGTGTTTTTGCAGGAATGTATTATTTTTACAGGAGCCTGCAAAGCGTTGCACCCACAGTAAGTTGATGTGGATGCAAAGTCAGACTCCAACAAACTCTTCCTCAAGCTCCCTGCTGGTACCGCTGTATACAACCTGTCACTTGGGGATGGGGTGGAGTATGAGCCTGCTAGTATCACTCACTGCTTTTCAGGGAGACAGTAGCAGCTCTGTATGTTTTCAGCTGAAAATTGTGTGTTTTATGTTAATTGGTTTTTACAATAAAGACTTTTGATGATGCACTAGGACAGTCATCTGCTTATCTTGTCCTGCATGTTTATGGTGATAAAGAGCGATATTTAACCAGCAAGGCAAGGAGACAAGTGAAGGGCTGCCATGCTGTAATCGCTATGGATCAGTCTGCAGAGAGATTCATTTACCCCAGGAATTATAATACATGCCCTTTCTGCCTTATTTTCACTGTTTGCGGATCCATCATTTGGATGTCACGTTACTTTTCATACTGGTGGATGATATGAAATACCAGTAATAGAGGAAATTAGTCGGAAAATGCTACGCCAAATACTAGTTAGATGTTTACAGGACCAAAAGACATGGGTAATATTTCCCACTGCTCCACAACCCCTCCAGCCCAAAGGGGAGTTGGACCCGGAGAACTTAGACATCCGGTATGGTTTAAGGTACCACCGTAGTGCTATCTTTTGGGAGAGTTCCCAGTGGCTAACACATTTAGAAGCCTTATAGATTGTTTTGAAAGCAGTTTGCCAGTGCAGGTTTGTAAAAGTTTTCCCCAGGTCATCCTCGCATTTTTGATATGGGGGAGTTTTAGTGAAGGCGAGTTTGTGCTGGAAGAGGTTGTAGAAGAGGGGGATGCCCTTGGTAGTCTTAGTTGGTGTTGTAAATAATTCCCATACCCCCTCATGCATGAGTATGTGGTGAGTCTGAATGGATCTGAGAAAGTGGGTGATTTGGTGGTATTTGAAGTGGTCTCTGGGCAGGAGGTTGTATTCCTTTAGGGTTTAAGTCGATCGTTACAAAATAGGTGAGCCACATATGTGATGCTTTTATTTTGCCAATCCAGGAGGGCTATCTTAGGGATGGCTTTTGTGAAGATGTCAATGGGGATAGGGACTTCGATCTTTTTAGAGGGTGGAAATATGGATCTGTGAAGGTCTCTCCAGGCTGTCAGCGAGGCTTGGACTGTTAGAGGAAGGTGTTGTAAGGGAGAAGGCTTCCAGATGTCAATGAGTAACAAGGAGCAAAGGTCCATATTGGGGCTCAAAGCTTGGTCAATGTTGCGCCAGGGAATATCGGATGTGATTGCGAACCAAGATTTCAGTTGGGTAAGTAAAGACGCCCGATAGTAATCCTGCAGATCCGTAAATCCCATGCCTCCTGCGGATCGGTGTTTAACTAGGAGAGCTTTGGAGCACCTGGGTCTCTTAGAGCTCCAGATATATTGTGTGAGGAGAGAGTTCAGTTAGCGAAGGTGTGCAAGTTTAAGCTGGATAGGAATCGTACGAAAAATGTATAATATTTGAGGGAGCAGGAGCATTTTGAAGGAGGCCAAGCGACCCGACCAAGATAGTTCAACCCTGGCCAGGCGCCTGGTCTCCTTTTAATTAGTTTGCCTATTAACGGTAGGTAGTTTGCATCTGCCAATTTTGCAGGGTCCGCCGTAATTTAAAGACCTAAATAAGTTATACTATTTTGACTCCACGTATAGGGGAAAGAGGTTGTCAGTTGGGACTGGAGGCAGGGAGGCAATCCTAATGGTAGAATGAGTGATTTTGTACAGTTCACCTTTTACTTGGAGATTCGACTAAAACTATTGAGGATATCATGGGCATGGGGTAGAGATTGGGATGGTGATGTAATAAAAAGAATATCATCTGCGAAAAGATTTATATGGTGGGATTTACCTTGAATGGAGAATCCTGCAATTTTTGGGTGTCTCGTACCATTAGATATGAGGAAAGGTTGTGAATTTGATGTATATACCTGCGCGGAGGGTGATGAATACAGGGCCAGTATGGCAGAAAGAATGGGTCCATCAAAGCCAAATTTTTTGAGAGTGTGAGTCATGTAATTCCAATGTATTCTGCCAAACGCCTTCTCCGCATCCAAAGAGAGG
Organism: Rana muscosa; assembly: GCA_029206835.1. NCBI lineage: Eukaryota > Metazoa > Chordata > Amphibia > Anura > Ranidae > Rana > Rana muscosa. The sequence goes on along the minus strand of CM055117.1, from coordinate 894,461,059 downwards.
AGCAGAGAAGGCGTTTGACAGGTCCTTGCTTACTGGATAATATTAATAACCCTGCGAGTAGCGTCTGATGCCTGTTTCCCTGATGTAAAGCCGGATTGATCTGAATTAATCAATGTTGGGAGAATATGTAGAAGTCTGTGGGCCAAGATCTTAGTGTAGAGCTTAACATCAGTGTTAAGGAGCGATATGGGTCAGACGTTAGATGGGGTGGGGGGTCTTTACCAGGTTTTGGGATGGTGACTACATAGGCTTTGAGCATTTCGGGGGGAAATGAGGCAGAGGATGCGGCTTGAGAGAAGACCAATTCTAGTGTAGGGGATAGAATATTATTGAAGACTTTGTAATAATCATTGGGTAAGCCATCAGGGCCTGGGGATTTACCAGATGGGAGCGTTCTGATTGCTCTTAGTATCTCAGGTTCTTGAATGGGTGTATTCAAAGCCTGTAACTGTGCCTCTGTAAGCGATGGAGATTGATGTCAGCTAGAAAGGATTGAATAGCTTCATCTTAGGGTTGAGGGGTATTGGGATCATCTTTAAGGTTGTATAGTGAGGAGTAATAGTCAGCAAAGGTGTCCGCAATATCTTTGGGATTAAAATTTTTGCCTTTATCTGATGCTCGAAGTAAGTATGGAATTTTTGTGCGGGACATAGTTCTTTTAATCGACGGGCTAGAAATTTGCCAGCTCTGTTACCTGGGGAGTAATGCGCTACTTTTAGGGAATAGATGTGCTTATCATAGTGTTCTATGAGCATTAATCTAAGATCAGAGCGGAGTTTGGTTAGTTAATTAGCTAGGTCAGTGCTCAGTGTGGTTTTGTTTAGAGATTCTAACCTCTTGATGTCACCTAGCAGGTTGTCTAACTTGTGTGCACTTTGTTTCTTTGTTCGTAAGCTGAGTTGTAAAAGAATGCCCCTAATAAAGGCCTTGTGGGCACACCATAGAATTGATGGGTTAGAGACTGATTCAGTGTTTAATGCAAAATATTCTTTCAGGTGGTTGGTTAAAGAAGTGAGAGGGCATCTGGAAAAGACTAGCATTAGCTTGCCAAATGTAAGGAGGACCAGGTGCGTTCTCCTCCACCACCTCTATGGAGACAGGTGTGTGATCAGACCATGAGATGTCATGGATGGTGGAGGAGGACACTGCCTGGAGGAGGATTCTGTCTACAATAATCATATCAATACGCGAATAGGAGTTTTGTCTGGAGGAGTGGAAGGTGTAGTCGCGCTCGTTAGTGTTGACACCTCCAGACATCATAAAGGTCCTCTGAGTGGAGTAAAGGTTGTAGCATAGGCAGGGAGCGTTTGGATCTAGTAGTGGTGTCTACCCTATAGTCTGTTGTCATATTGTAGTCCCCACAAATAATCAGAGCCCCTTTGACTGCTGTAATTTTGTTGAGGAGCCCTTTTCAAAAACCTTGTTTGGTGAGTATTGGGTGCATACAAATTAACTACTGTATATGTTCGGTTGTTGAACTCACCAACCAGTATTAGAAACCTTCCTTCCGGATCAGTTATGACTTCTCTATGTACGAAGGCAACAGAGTCTTTGATAGCGATAATTACTCCCTTTTGTTTGTGTGGAGCCGAGGCTAGGTAAACATGAGGGAAGCTCTTATGTTGGAAGGAGGGTGGGTTTGAGGCTAGGAAGTATGATTCTTGTATGCACAGTATGTCGGCATGAAGCTTTGAGGCCTCCTTCCATAATGGGGATCTTTTTGCCAGGTGATTCAACCCATGCACATTAAAGGAGACAATCTTAAGCACCATGACTTATGTATAGCAAGAGTGGTAGATATAATACCTCTTGGGGATCTGAAAAATCCAGCCCTGGGTGGGTGGTGTCCAGCAGGATGCAGTCCATGTCTCATTATGAACGGGTCGTTCCGTGTCAGAGGAAAGTCCGTCCAAAAAAAAAACAACAATAACAAAGCAAGTCAAGTTATTTAGTTTAAACCAACAGGTTAAAAAGGGAGATTCAAACATGAATCTGATGGCAGAAATACTGCACATTTCTTAGGAGGGGGAAGTCCATGCACTGGTGTCTCCACAGTGCCACAGGAATCGAGTCAAGTAGGTTGCGTAAGAAAGCTAAGGTGTTCAAGTATTGTGCTTTTTGGGCTTTTTCTTGTGGGACACAACTTGCCAGGTGTCCTGGGTCCCCATTTTTGATGTGGAAGGTAGTCCTTCAGTAGGTTGTTCAGGAAGAATGTGCCAAGACCGTAGTAGTGCAAGCCCTTCCTCAATGGTGTTGATCACAGAAGTGTCGTCATCACGTGTGATAGTCAGTTTAGAGGGGTAGCCCCAGCGATAGGCAATGTCATGGTTGCGTAATGCTTTTGTGATAGGCAATAGGGACTTGCGCCTCTGCATGGTATATTACGAGAGATCAGCAAACTGTTGAATAGAGGAATACTTCTCAGGTGTTTTTTTTGTTTTTGCGAAAAGCCATCATGAAGCGCTCTTTAACATGAAAAAAATGCACTCGCATCAGTACGTCTCTTGGTATGTTATCTGGGAGATGAGACGGCTTGGGCAGACGGTGTATTCTGTCTATCACTAGTTCTGAGTCACACAGTTCAGGTAAAAACGCTTTCATGAGGTCTTGGGCAAACTGATGTAATTGCGCAGGTTGGGTGGACTCAGGGATGCCTCGGAGCTTAATATTATTCCGTCTCGACCTGTCTTCGAGGTCGGCCACCTTGGCCTTCAGCCAGGTCACCTCATCAGACTGGTCGTTATGGGCATCAACTAATGCATTGTATGAAGAAGCGTAGTCCCCCATTTTCTGTTCCACATGGTCCATCCTCTCCCCCAGCTCACTCACCTCAGATTTAAAGCTTCTTACACACTCCATCATGTCAGCATGGAGGGAGCTGCGGAGGGAGACCAACATGTCCTTGAGTGTGGATTCAGATATGGGCTGATTAGCGGTGGGGAAGGAGTTAATATTATGTGCCAGTTCTCTAGTATCGTCCATGGATTCATGGCCTGTGCTCACCTTATCGTTGCAGAGGTCAGCTGCCATGCGGGGCTTGGATTTAGCCGGGCTGTGGGATAATGGTGTAGATGCTTCAGGCGATCTGCGGCTGGCGTTACCCTGTGATCCCGGGCTCGGTGTGTCAGAGCTGGAGCCGCTGAAGGAGGCCGGAGAAGCGCCGCTGGCGCCATCTTGGCCCGGGCTGCGGGCCGTCGGCGGAAAGAAATGAGGTAGTTTCTTGAGTTGAGACGAGCCTTTCCATTTGCGGGCCATCACAGTCTGTCGGCTGACACTTCAGTGACAATCTGGCACAAAGGAGGCTGGGTTAGAACACCTCGGCGTGTTAAGATTCCAGTTGCTGGAGTGGAGCTGCCTGGTTAAGCATCCATACAGTTGCACGGTAGCCACGCCCCCGATATGATGTACTTTGATATCATAATGTAGTCTTCTAATGTGGCACTATGAGAGACCCCTTTTTATCTTGCCCTGCATGCTTGCGGTGATACTGAGCAGCATTTGACCAACAAGGCAATGACACCACAGAAGGGCTGTTGTGTGGGAAGTGTTTGTGGATCAGGCTCCAGTGTACTTAAAGCGGTAGTAAACTGCTGGGTGTTTTGTTTTTTTGTAACCTGAAAAGTAATGTCATAATGTGCTAGTATGCATTGCATTCTAGAACATTATTAAACTTGCCTGAAAACAAAGCCTTCCAGAGAAAAACTGTCACCACTGCAGATGCTCTTATCTTCACCTGATCTTCCTCAGACTTCGGCTGTTTGACTAGCCGGAGCCGTGATGACATGAGGTTTACGTTACAGGACTCTGAAGGAACGGCCCGTGAGGCTGTTCATTCAGAGCACATGCGCCGGTGATGTCATTGGCTGTATGTACAGTAAATATCTCCTAAACAGTGCACGTTTAGGAGATATTTACAGTACCTATAGGTAAGCCTTATTTTAGGCTTACCTATAGGTAGGTCAGAGATGGGAATTTACTCCCACTTGTGTTGTCTGCCTCTATTTGGGAAGTTAAAGCTTTGGTAAGCAATACTTGCCTCCTGGGTGATGTGCCCCATTTCAACTTTGCGGATCCAGGATTTGAATATCATATTGTTTTTCACACTTTCTGTATTGATGGATAAATTATTGCACCTTATTGAACTGATTTATAGACTTTTCTATATTTATTTATGACATGTGATTTTTAAAATTTCTATGAAAGGGGTTGTAAACCCTCCTGTTTTTTCACCTTAATGTTATCCTGCTGGACGTCATATGACTCCCAGTCAGGATAACTGAACCACCGCCTTGCTGTCATTCTGCTATAGGCTGGGCCGGAAGTGGTTAAAAAAACAAAACAAAATACAGTGGCATTATATATATGATTTATGTGATTGAATCACGGCAATTAAAGGGGTTGTACACCCACTTTGAAAAAAACAAAAAACTAACACCTGCAAGACATGCATAGCATACCAGCCCATTATGTAATACTCACCTGAGATCGAAGCCCTCGCTGCGTTGTCCGTACACAGCACCAGCCGGCGACATCACTCCCGGGGGTTACTTCCAGGTATCGCAGCTCCGGCACTGTGATTGGCCGGAGCCGCGATGACGTCACTCCCTTATTTTAGGCTTACCTGTAGTAAAAATTGGTCTGTAAGGGTTTACAACAACTGTAACTACTCTGTTTAGTATCACTTTAAGTCCTAGGATTTGAATTGACTTTTTCAAATTCACATTTTTCAGCTTTCACATACAGAAAAATAGTTTGGATCGTGATCCATGGACTTGAATTTACAAGCATTGTAAAAAATTTGAATCTGGCAGCACCAATAGCATGGAGACAGGGGAAAACAAGAGAGGTCCTCAAAAAACATATGTTTTATATACAGTACAAGCATGAGTTGCTGATGAATGGGTTAGAACTTGCCCTCCTTAACCCGCAAGTTTTCCACATTCTATATTTTGTTTCACTTCGTATTCTTTAACATTTGGGACACAAACTATGAGAAGCTTTTTTTACTGTGGTTATGAATGAACAGAAGAGGGTCAAAATAGGAAAGGAAATTCAAACTAGCTTTAAATATTGCATACTGAAACACTCTCCCACATTGGTCCCAATATGTGAAAGTGGATTCAGGCTACTTATTCTTCCCCTACAGCCCCAGTCAAGTCAAACATAGTACTGTTTAACTCCTTTCCAATTTCCAAGAGCACGTTGTGACAGACTCTGTTGGGTATCTCCACCAAGAAGCTTCTTCCCAAGTTCTGGAACATGAGACCCGCAAGTCTAGCTATATTTACCCCAAGAACTAGGCAATACTAGTTTTGGAGTAAACCAAAGTCCTTCCCCGGGGAGTCCTTTCAGCCGCTGGAGAGAAGACAGGGTGACTGGGTCCACTTCGTCATGCTGTTGGGTATCTTGGCCGACCGCTCAGCATCCCTGGGGTATACAGGTGGAGACTAAAGTCCCCTTCACTGTTACTAGATAAAAATCCCCCAGTGTTTTCAGAGCAAGGCTGACATCTTCCTGTCCCAATTCTTTTTCTGGGGTTGGGTCAGTGGAGACCGAAGTCCCATTCACTACCCCAGGAATTCCATCTTCTGTTAGTTGAGGGCAGAGGCCAGCAGCACTCTTCTGCTGGGTTGCTGTCAGTGGAGACCGCAGTCCCATCAACCGATATCAGCTCAAGCTGCAGTTGTGAGGTGCTGATTGCATTCTCTTCCTGGAGCTCCTGCCATGCTCTGAAGCCAGCTCTTCTGCTGAAGGCTCTCTAGGTTGTTCCTTCTCAGTAGAAAAGTCTATTAAATCCCCAGTCTCTGGAACTGGTGCCTGGGGATAGAGGTTCACCATCTCCTGTCTGTGGCACCCAGAAGATGTTATCAGTGCTGGGCAGAGGTAAGCAACATCTACCCTGTTGTCGGCACTTCAGATTTGGGGACGGCCATCTCCGGAGTTTCCGCTGCTAATTCTAGGGCATGCTGCTGAACATGTTCTAGCAGTTCCCTGTATGCCCTTTCCAGATGCTGTTCTTTCCTTAGCTAGTATTCAAAATCAGGTTTAAGCTCTGAGACTCCTGTAAGACTGAACATAGCCTCTCTGTGTTCTCGCAGGTCCTCAAGGGTGGGTTCTCCTTCATTGCCAAGCACAAAATGTTCTGTAAGGCTCTCCCACAGAAATTCAGGGCCGCCAAGTCGTATCCCTCCGGAGAGCATTCTGTTGTCTCCCCTAAATATTCCTGCTGTGCGTGCCATTGCACAGCCCGATATTGATTGTCCAGCTCTATCTCCTGCTGGACCAACTCAGTCACCCATTGCTCCTGGGGCCGCTCTTTCAAGAATACCATCTGTATCTTCCGTTGGTCACTGGCCCGTTGCTCTGGGGTTAGAAAGCACTTGCCCTGGTGTATACTAGTGACCTGGAGGGCTCCAATCCAGAGCCCTACCCGAATCTGCTGCCTGAGCTCCAGGTATTCATCCGCAGACTCATATACCTGGTGTATGCTGAAAGGACGATCCACAGCAGCCCCGGGAACTCTGATGCCAGGTCCATATCTCAGCTGGGGTGACTGAAGTCTGCTATCCCGATCTTATGTCCCGTTGGTGGTTTGGATGTTCCAGGCACAAGGAAGCATCCCACTGCTGCCTTGTGATGGGCTCCGGACACCCTGTTAGGTATCTCCACCAATAAGCTGCTTCCCAAGTTCTGGAACACAGAAACCCGCAAGTCTGGCTATAGTTACCCCAAGAACTAGGCAATACCAGTTTTGGAGTAAACCAGAATAATAACGCTTTATTTGAACACAGGTACAGAGATATACACTCGGGACAATCCCCCTTCTTCGCTTAACGACACAAGGCGGGGTAAAATTTACCTCCTCCAGTAGCATGACACAGGTGTATTCAACTTTCCAATAGTAGACCGTCTTTTGGAGGGGCTGCTGGAGAAATCCCCCCCCCCCTCACAGCTAATCCACATAGACATATATATTCTATAATAGCTTGCTCCCAAGGCAGACTCAAACAATGGGGATACAGGCATTTAACAAACACATAGCAACCACCACCCCACCTCAAACCTTATAGCACTGGTCTCTGACGAAAGGTGGACTTTATCTTCATATATTCTTGAGGAATAGTGTTCAGAAAAATTAATGTCCGAAGTGAAAGAGCCCCTTCATTCCTTCAACACAAATCACACATATAAGTCCCTGGAAAACAGGTAAAAGGGAATGCTGAGTCTGGTGTGGTTGTACGGTGAGTCTGATTAGTGCAGATCAGACTGGGGCTCTCGGTCACCCTGTGCCCCTAATAGACACAGGGTTACTTACACATAGGAGGGGCTGGGGGAGATCTCTAAGGTAAGCTGGGTGCCACAAGCCCCCCCCCCCCGCCCAAAGTGATTCCCATCACACACGTGACATGGGTGTCCTATGTTCCCTTTTAATTTTTGTCCTCGCGATGGAACCTCACCTGTGTTCAATCCACAGCACATCAGATATTCAGGGTTTTTCCACACAATCCAGTCAGAAGAAAGTATTTGCTTATGCAGATGACCTTCTATTTTCCTTAACTAAAGCCAAAACCACACTACCAACTTGTATGGCACAACTACAACATTTTAGTCAACATTTTAGTCAACTCTCTAACTAAAAGATAAACTACCACAATTCAGAAGCTCTAGGGATCCCACTCCCCCAACAAACTGCAGGATTAAATCTATCTAATTTATTTAATGGGCTTCCTCACATCTCTGTTACCCAGTCACCATTACCCCCTGGTTCTACATCATCTCTATAAACTCAATTAACATTAAACAAACATATATTTTTCAGACACTACCAATCTCTCTCCCCTCATATTACCTCAAAGATCTGCATTCAACTTTCATACGTTTTTTTATGGACCAAGCAAAAAACAAAAATCTAATTCCATGCTCTTAGAACTTCTAAACACTGTGGAGGAATTTGTTTCTCTAAATCTATAAGATATTACAATGCCTCTCATCTGGCAAAAGTTTTAGATTGGAACACTTCCTACTCTTCCAAATCATGGGGTCAGATTGAACAAAGCTTTACTTCTTCACTTTTGGCCTTCCATGGATCCCGGATCAAATTACACCACATCTTAACCACCACCTTCTGATCAATCCTACATGCATGGTCTCCTGTAAACTCTTTTTGTCCACTATAATTTCTTTAATACAGGCTCCACTATCTCCCATCCTGGGTTCCTCTGCCTTTTTACAGTGATACACTGACCTCAAGTTCATCAATCTTGTATGTCTGGGTGTCTTTTGCATCTCCCATTTTGCTGCAGAGTGTAAATTCTACCACCCCATCAGTTTGAGATGCAGTTACATCCTCACCTGGGAGATTAGCAAACGCTCAACTCATTTTTTATGCTCCCTACCTTCCGATTCCCTCCTATTTCATGACACCACATCCTTTGACAAACTATGGTTTAGGATCATCCCCACACAGACACATTCTCTCTTTTACTTACGCAACATTTTAAGAAGTAGAAACTAGCTTTTCCCCCCGCTTTACATTCAAACCTGGAAAAAAGACCTTAATTATATATTTACACAAAAACAAATATTGTTGTCTCCTTTTGGCACATAAAGCCTCCATTTCTAACAAAGCTCAATAAGCAGGATACAAACTACTTCTGAGATGGTTTCAGACACCAGACTTACGGAACAAATGGTACCCTCATATCTCTCCCAAGTGTTGGTGCCTGAGTACACTTCTACATATATTATGGAAATATCACATCTTAATCCGCTTTTGGTCCTCAGTCCAAACATTGTGTTGCAAACTTACAGATGTCCGAATAAATAAGCCCCCCCATTCCTGTACCACCTGACAACTCTCTCAGTAAAAAAACATAGATACTCACTACTGATTCATCTGAGTAACTTTGCCAGGGCTACTAATCCTACCTTATGGAGACAGACTTCCCCCCATCCTGAACCAATGGTTTGCTCAAGTCAACGAGATCATGCAAATGGAAGATTTAACTGCCTCCCTTTACCATTGGTACTATTGGTGAGAATTTTGCTCTACATCAGAGTATGGTTCTCCTCAACTACATGGTCTTACCTGATCCATTTTTTCATTCTACACCTAGGGCCTACTCTGTTCATGTTCTTTCAGTGGAAATCAACTGGAATTGGTCCACTACCATTTCTCCTCTGCAAGCCTTGCTCAAACTTTTTTATTTAACCCCTTGGTTACTCTTCTTTTACAGTCCTGAGTTCTGTTCTTAATTTCCCCCTAATATCAAGCAAATATATTTTGGACTTTCCCCATCCCTTCCCCCTCTACCTTCTTGCCAGAGTGATCACCCTTTTAGAATTATTGAAATAAAAATAAGAATTAAAAAAAATTGCATTAACTGTGCTGAGAGAAATAATCAGGCTGCCATTGCTGACAGTCTTTAAAAAAATGGTAGCTGTCTGTCTGGCTCTTTGTACTTGTACTTAAGTGACTGAGAACAAATGTGCAGCCAGTGTTGCCAAAATAAATTCAAAACCTACATATGTTTTTCAGTACAGGTTTTGTTACCTGACATCCCCAATGTACGTGTTCCTGGATAGAAGAACAGAAAAAGTGGGTGTGGTCCAAATTTTTATCATTTAGTGGCGGGAACCACGACAATTTGGATGTGATATATTAATTATTGATATAAAAATACTGGCATGCTATATCATTTGATTCTCTTCAATACCTTCAATACAGTACAGTGCACCAATAATATCCTGATCTGGATACCAAGAAATATTACTCAACTGCTCCTGCTCCATCAACCTCCAATCTCACCCTTTCATTATTTAAAGTAAAACTATAGGCAAAACCTTTTTTTCTCATTTTGGATAGAGTAAAGAAGGGTTCAAGAAGTCTTGTCAGTTTTTTTTTCCATCTGCTTCCCATTGGATCCTCCCTTTCCTAAAATGTATGCCCAGCTAATGTATTTTTTTTTTTTTTTGTATCAAATAGGGAAGGATTTGAAGTTTTTGTATTGCTATCATGGGTCCTGTTAGAGAAATTTAATCTCACTGCCCCAGTAATATCAGTTTCACCAGACAGGACATGTGGGAGACTCTCCAACAAAGTAAAAATGTATGTTTTTAGTAGAGTAGGGGAAGGGTAGAGCCTTATTATTAATGTCTGTGCCTTTGTTTAAGATGTTCACTCATTTCCTGTTTGGTGAAACTGTTGTCATCAGTAAGTGACAGGAAAATCTTCCTCCCCGGCTGTAAAAACCAGACAGAGGTTCTATTCCTTCCCCACTCTATGCAAAATTTAAAAAAATAAAAAGTTTTGGCTGGACATGCACTTTAGGGAGCTATTCCAAACAATATGTGAAACCAAACAGTGAATTGATGACAGTGTCCAGGAAACCCTGCAGTCCTCCTAGTTTATCCTTATAGGTAGCATGCATGGGCATTTGCTGAAATGTATTTGTGTAGTATTTTTCAAGATTAGGAATGCAGTAAATTAATTTAGAATTTGTTTTCAGTTTTAACTTTAAGAGGCTTAAAGTTATGTGGCTTTGCCATACATCATAGTAGTTTTCAAATTCATCATTCAACAACTTTTATTCCTCAAGTCTACTGGAATGCAATGCTAATGGTAAGTGGTAAATGCATCTCAAAGACAGTACAATGCAATATAATACATTTACACCTGTCTGAAATCATGCCTTCCCATGGCTGCGTGGCTTTATCCAGAACACCAAATTACCTGTAAGTACCCTTAGGGCCATAGGGATATGCTTGGAGAAAATAGAGACATCAAATTAAACTATGCTACATGCTCTGCATGCTTTTTAAAGGCCTAGATTTGTGAGACCTGACTGAAGCAAAACTATTACCCCCTCACCCTACTGCATTGGTTTCTTTACATAAAAACAGTTTATACATTCATACAGATCAGACCCATATGAATTGGACAATGCAGATGTAATATATTACAGCTTTCTTAAATGGCCTTTTTAAATCATCTAAATATACTCAATATACTGCAAAATTGTACCAATGTAACAGCGCCAGAGACACAACAAAATCACACAGTTTTTTTCTCCTTCAATAATTTTAATGTTTATTATTTATATAACAAATTATTTTATAATGGTTGCCTACTTGGAGCAGTCCCTTAAACTAACTGAATAGGTGGCACTCTAAGACCAGAATTGTTTGGTCTTTACTCACATTATTGATTTGGTGTGGGGCTTAGCTTTGTGTTTCTAAGATTAATGTTTTGTTATTATTGATTCTCATCCTTCAAATCTTTAAAGTATAGAGGTGAGACATCACATAGAATTCCATTAAAATAAAAAGCCTGATGATTTTATTTTAATTAAAATTTTTATTTGTGTTGTTTCGTTCTGTCATGAAATATCCCAGATAAGATTAACATCATTCAACAAAGATTACATCATAGGACGGAATTTAATACAAATTAAAAAAAAAAAAATCCAACAAAACGTGTTTTATTTTTTTTAATAGAAAAAGCTTTTTATCTTTATTGCGGAAGAGTAGGAGGGGTGGGAAAATTAGAAAATAGGATACAGTAAGACAATTATTTCACAAGAAAGATTAGTGTAGGTGTTGGGCATGTTCACTAGCCTACCATGCTGAAAATCAGTATTGCAAAAAAAAAAAAAAAAATCTATTTTACATATACAAAATAATACATATTATTTCTTTATCCGTTCTGGTTTTGCTTCCCCCACCCCCTCTGGGCCAAAAATGCCTACCTGTTTGTCCCTTGTCATTTTTGCAGAGAAACTAGTTTTCTTTTTTAGGGAAAGGATACAGGGATCAGTAATTCACTTACACAATTTGGAAGTATAAAACAACAAAGGAATACTTTTGAATGGCTTTAACCTGAATAAAATAAATCATCCACTTGCCTACTACAATACTGATTTTATTGTCTCTAGCTGCTAAACTTTGGCATTATCCAAGTTCCACCATAAAACAGCAACACTTAAGGGTTACCATTCTCAACTCCACTGATTCATCATGATCCTCGATCTTTGATCCGTCTCTTTAGTCTTCGACTAAATGGAGAACCCAGAAACATAAGGTAAGCACCTTATCTTGGCAAAATGACTCATGATCTTTCCATCCATGATTCTGTAGCTTCTACTGCATGTTTAGTTCAGCTTCAAAATTACACTTGTGTCTTTCTAGTTTTTTTTTACTTAGTGTGAGGTAGCTTAAGCCTGGGAAGTTGTAGATTTTGCCCTAAACTTCCTTCATCTTGTACTGGAAATAAAAAACAAAGGGCAAACAAACTCAAAATCCTGGAATTTTCTTTGCTATCTACAGTATAATAAAAATAAAAAAGAACAAAGCTCAGATCAACTTGTACTTTCCAAAAAAAGTTATTTTTTATATCAGTTGATGTTACAAAATACAAACTTTTTTACAACAATAGCACCATTTCATTCAATGACACACAGTATTTTTGCTGGTATACACTGTGAGGGGGAGGGATGCTTTAAACTGCACTTCGTACATCAGTTTAGGGGAGCCTTCAACCATGCCAGTTAGTGTCACACCTTCACCTGACCCATAGGTCTTACAGGAAGACAATAAATAAATAATACCGTGATTTTATTCCGCAGTCTGCCCAGTTCTGGCCTTGCAATACAAAATAAAAGTGTCCAAAATGTAAGCGCGTGGATGAATGGAAATTTGGGGTCGGTTCAGCCATTCAGTGCAGAAGTCCTAAAAGTGATTGGAAAGTACTCAGGTCCTTAGGGTTTTTATTTATTTTATTTACTTTTTGGTTTTTACAAGAAGCAAACTGGGCCAATGTCAACACCAAATTCCTGATCAGCTCCACCAATATCCATAGGTGCAATGTCTACTATAGGCAGGCGGGAGGTTTTCTGTGTCCTGTATTCAATAACTGTCTTGCCCCATTTGCCAGTGTGTTTCTAGAAAAAAAATATAAAAACAGTGGTCAGTTATACTCATGACAAATTAATTGCAAAATTGACATTCATCATATCATATATCACATCGTATCATGACCTCTGGCATGTGCAGGGGACCATTCCACTCTTGATTTCCCACTTAAAGATGCAGCTGCACCACTAACCTTCCATTTTAGAGGTTTTGCATTAAGAATGTTCTTTAAACTTTAAAAGTGCATAGGGCAGCAACATTCTGAGAACCTCAGCATGCAAAATTTATGGAGAAGCCATACATCTAATCAATGGCAATGGTTTAATTTTTATAAGGGCTAACAATATTATAGCTGCAACTGACTTATAACTGTGTTGTAAAAGTGTCTTGAAGAGAAGATCTTCCATCATGCTATAACATTTCTGGTCAACTAGAAAGTAATATTGTGCAGCAATATATGGATCTTGTTACAGCTGAGTCAATTTTGTAAAAAATATAATAGAAAGGTGTTTTCCACATAGATTATCTACATATATGTTACTGCACATATAAACAGTGCCATTAAAGCTGAACTCCAGGGAGATATTAAATACATAATTAAATTATCTCTGTTAAAAAAAAAACATAATTAAATTAATACATTCTATATCATTCTATGTATTTATTAATAGATCATTATATGGATGTTTTAGATGTAACTAGTGTTTTTTTACATATATTATCTGTATCCTAATATACATGGGGACTGCACAATTAAAGCTGAGCTCCAGGGAGACATTAAATAAACATATAAATGTAGCTAATCATTATATGAAGGTTTTAGATGCAACTAGTGTAAGTACCTGTAAGGAACGGCCTTCTGTGCACAGGCTAAAACATGTTCCATTTCATGCCCGCAAGAATTGGGCACTGTCTAATGCATTTGCACATAATCGTGCACACATGAGCCATCAAGCATTCTAATGCATGCCGGCGATTGCATGCACCTGTGACAGGTGCTGGGGCCAAACGGGCTATTTGAACTCAGTCAGTGCTTTGGATCAGTGCTGCTTTGTCCTCAGCCTCCTGTGTAACCTGTGATTCTGTGAATCTGTATCCTGATTCCATTTGCTGACCTAGCGGGTCTTGACCAATCTCTCACTCCACCTGCATCGACCTCGGCTTGTCCCCTGACCTCTGCTTCTGTCTACTCCATTGGCTCCTGCTTTACCTATCGGTTCCAGACCTGGCTTGTTTCCTGACCATGCTCCCGCCTGTGGCCTGTACCCGATTCATCCTGTCTGTGTATGACCCTGGCCTGCCTGCTGTTGCCAGTACCAGCTGCCCACCTGCTTGCTAGAGCCATCTGATGACTTCTCCTGCCCAGCGTGGACAACTGCCCTGCTGCTAGCAAGACTTACAGGCACTCGTGCCACTCTGTACTTCTGCACCTCCTGTCTACACTATCAGTGGCCCAGAGTCAGAGGTGTAAGAGAGGTCTTCCTCATCATATCAGGCTCTGCTACTAGGTACGTGATAGCATCACCCTCCTAAAATCCCCTATTCACATTGAGTGTGGAGAGGACTGTACAATGAGCTAATCAGATGACACCACGGTGTTATTTAACTGTAAAATTAAAAGTGGTGTCCTGGCTGTGTTGTACAGTATAATACAGCTATGTAAATGTCTGGATTGGATGTATAGAAATTAAGGTAAATGGCAGGTAAACCAGTGTCTATATGTGTATTTTATCAGTGTATTTAAATGTATACCTGGAATTCAGCTTCAACATTTACTGCAAATTCGTGAAATGTTCTATTTTACATTTACCTTGCAACCATCTTCCAAGGCATTGTATGTAAATCTGCTGCTGCCTTCAGCTCTGATCTCTACATCATTAGAGCCCTGGAGGAGAAGAGCCTTTTTCAGGTTGCCTGATGCCTCATCCATGAAAGCAATGCTGTTCTTGCAGTGGTAGGTGATGTTCTGTGATGCATCCATGGACAGAAGGCGTAGGAAGGTCATCTGGATGCTGGCAGTGTTGGGTGCTGAGCTGTCATCACCATAACTGAACTGCAATAATAAACGCAACAAAATTGTTGGTTGGTGACAAGTTAAATAACATATATAAGTCAAAGGGAAATGTATCAAAACAATGCTCGAGAGACAACAGTTTTAGTCAGATTTAAAGATGAAGATCAGAATTACCAACAAAAGAAGCGGCACTTACTTGGAAGCCACCATTGATTGTTTCTCCGAACCAGATGTGTTTCTTGTCCTTGGTCTTGCTTGTCCACCAGTTCTTCTTTGGGATCTTGCTTGGAGTTGGGTTTACACATGATTCCCCAGTTTCCATGTTACAGAAGACCTTGATAGCATCAACTGTGCAGCCCTGGTTGGGATCAATCCAGTACTCACCTAGATAAAAAGGAAAGATTCAATAAAATATAATAATGGAAGAAACCATAATTTTCTTAAAATGTTTTTCTGCTCTACAAATCACATAAAAGGTAGAAGTAGTTAGTTGACTTATAGGATTCAGTATAGGAATTGGACAAACTATATCCTAGAAACACTGGGCACTACATACACATAGTGATCTCAAACAGAGAACACTATGCAAAGAGGAAGAGGAACAGAGGAAGAAAAAGTACATAAATGGATATGAAATAGGCTGATGAAGAATTTTACAAACCAGATTAAAAACACAAAGGATGCTTTTAAGAAAAATTAACAACATTATTACCGTATTTAATAAGGCAATTGGTGCCATGGTGATATGATATATCGGAGGAATCCATAGCAATCAATTAGAAATCTTTCTGGGCTTTAATGTGGTAAACTGAAACCTCTGGTTGTATTTAATAAGCCTGTAATCCTGTAGGTCTAAAGTCCTAACATTCATACAATGTATGGGGGAAAATCTACTCTTGTAGTTAAATAAAATCTGTTCAGATTATAATGGGAACGTGGTAATCATGAAACTGCTTTATTTTGCTATGTCGGATCCGATTTCACAGTCCAGTTGCTGATTATGCAGATTTACAAGATTTAGCCACACATTATGTCATGTATGCATTATGGAGAGTTAAAGGTGGATATCTAATACTGCTATAAAAAGGCTAACATGAAAGAAATATTCTTGTCTCTGACATTGTCTAGTGTGTTATAAATACTTTAGTAGCTGGTTTGCACATACCGCTCTTCCACTCAGGATGGCACAGTTTCAGGTCACGGCAGGTACGAGCTGGGTTCTTCTTGGTTCCGTCTGGACTGCGAATGCTTTCAATTTGGCTGTTCAGTGATTTCAGAGTGGCATCAACCTCAACATCATGTTGGCGGAGATTGCTGGAGGCTTGGTCTGCACGCATGTAACGGAGGGGATCGGGTCCTTTCTCAGGCTGAGACAGGCCAGCAAATGCAGACATATCAATACCAGGGCCAGGAGGACCAGGTGGACCAGGTGGACCAGGTGTACCAGGAGGACCCTAATGGATTATGGAAGTAAAAATTAATAATTGTGAGATTAATTATATTCTATTATTACCTAAAGTGGTTCTAAATGCAGAAGGTGTTTTACCTTAATGCATTTTATGCATTAAAGGGGAACTGCAGTTTGCTAACATAATTTATAATAAAAACATCTTTGCTATTCTGAAGATTCCCTCCAACCACTTTGCATATTATTTTATATATATTGTGGTTCTGTACTTGCCAAATATGCTGCAGAAATCTCCCTCCACTAAGTCTGGCTGCAACCATTTTAACTGTGGACACACAGAGACACACCTCCAGCTCTGCAGCCCTGCAGCTCTCATTGGCACTCTTATGACTCACCCTCCTCCCTTCCTGGAAAACTCTCAAGAGATTGAGAGAGAGAGCTGTGTATGTTGTCATAAGCCTAGGCTCTTTACCAGACAAGAAATCGGAAGTGGGCCGAATAAGATATTTACTGGCAAAAAAAAAAAAAAAAGTTTTACTATCCAAAGTTAAAGCAATAGGGACAGAAGATTTAATGGATGGAAAGTTGAAAAAATTACTGAAGGTCTGCTTTAAGATAAAAAAACCTTCTGTGTGCAGCTCCCCCTCCAGTCCCCCTTATACTTACCTAAGTCCAATGTCAATCCAGCGTTGTGTCCGAGAGCATCGCTGCTCTCTCTCTCCTCACTGGCTCAGAGACAGCAGCACGAGCCATTTATTCCTGCTGCTGTCAATCACAGGGTGGGGGGGGGGCAGGGCCAAGCATCACTGTGTGTGTCAATGGACACACAAAGTGTGGCTTGGGAGCGAGCTTGCATGAGTGACCACATAGGAAGCGGCTTGCTATTGGGGCACTCAGCAGGGGGGAGTAGCCAGGAGCACCGGCGGGGGACCCGAGAAGAGGAGGACCGGGACTGCTCTGTGCAAAACCATTGCACAGAACAGGTAAGTATACCATGTTTGTTATTTAAAAAAAAAAATGTTTTACCTTTACAATCACTTTAATTGTCACTGTTATTACCTACCAAATAACACTTTCAAGAAAACTCCCATGCATTTATATTTGCATACCTAGAACATTAAACATTTTGTTTGTACTTACAGCAGGACCAGTTTCACCACCACGACCTCTTGGACCAGGTGGACCAATTGGACCAGGCAGACCGTTGGAGCCATCTTTGCCAGAAGGACCAGTGGGACCAGGAGGACCCTAAACAAATCAAGATACACAAATTGATAATGCTCAGCATGAAAAATAGCAGAAATAATGCTAATATTAATGTATTTTGAGTTGAACTTATACTTACTCTTGGACCAGAAGGACCAGCAGGACCAGTAGCACCTTGATCACCAGCAGTACCCTAGGTGGTAAATAAAAAGAAACTTTTAATTTGAATATTACATTTAGTACATTTTCACATATGGTGGATTTTTGTAATATATGGTAAACATGACGTTTTGGTAAAAAAGTAGGATTTTTAAAACAGCTTACCTGTAAAATCCTTTTCTTGGAGTACATCACGGGACACAGAGCAGCATAGTCATTACTATGTGGGTTATATAGAATTACCTTCAGGTGCTGGCACTGGCAACTTCCAAAACAGGAAGTACCCTCCCCTATATAAGCCCCTCCCATCCGGGAGTACCTCAGTTTTGTAGCAAAGCAATACGTGTCCCCAAAAGAGGGGTGGGAGCTCTGTGTCCCGTGATGTACTCCAAGAAAAGGATTTTACAGGTAAGCTGTTTTAAAAATCCTACTTTCTTGTTCATACATCACGGGACACAGAGCAGCATAGTCATTACTATGTGGGACGTCCCAAAGCAATGCCACATGAGGGGGGGGATACACCATACATAAGCTGGGCGCCATCAGGCATGAGGATCTTTTGCGGCCTGCAACACACTGCGCCCAAAGGCGACATCTTCCTGACTTCTAACGTCCACCTGGTAGAACCTAGTAAACGTGTGTACTGAAGACCATGTTGCGGCCTTACAGATTTGCGCCAGGGAGGCCTGGTGATGCACTGCCCATGAAGTTCCAACTGCTCTCGTGGAGTGCGCCCTAACTTTGAACGGAGGCGGTCTACTTCTCAAGCCATAGGCTTGTATTATGACCTGTCGAATCCACTTGGCTAAAGTAGATTTTGATGCTGCCTGACCCTTTCTGGGGCCTTCCGGCAGAATAAACAAAGTATCCGTTCTGCGAATCTGAGCAGTGGCTTTTAGATAAGCTTTAACTGCTCTTACTACATCCAAAGAATGCAATAACTTTTCCTCTACCGAGCTTGGTTTAGGGAAAAAAGAAGGAAGAACCACATCCTGGTTCAAGTGAAACCTCGATACCACCTTAGGAAGAAAGGCTGGGTGAGGACGTAATACTACTCTGTCCTTATGGATATACCAGATATGGCTCTTTACAGGACATGGCGGCTAATTCCGACACTCTTCTAGCCGAGCATATGGCTACTAAAAATATCAATTTCCTGGTGAGTAGAACCAAGGAAATGTGCCGCAAAGGTTCAAATGGCTGCTTCTGCAGAACCGACAGAACCAAATTTAGATCCCATGGGCATATGGGAGCTTTAAATCGGTGGAATAATACGAGTCACCCCTTGCATAAAGGATTTGACAAGTGAATGCATAGCCAGGGGCCTTTGAAATAGTATTGACAAGGCCGAAACCTGGCCATTGATAGTACTTAAGGCAAACTTCCTGTCTACAGCCCACTGCAGGAAGTCCAGAATTCTGCCTATAACGTACTTACGTGGATGCCATTTTCTGGCCTCGCACCAAGTGATGTACGCCTTCCAAACTCTATAGTAGATCTGCCTGGATACAGGCTTCCTGGCATTGATTATAGTTGATACCACAGAGTTAGAGAGACCTCTCTTCTTTAGGATGTGGGATTCAATAGCCAGGCCGTTAAACTTAGAGTTAGTAAGGAAGGGTGGTATATCGGTCCTTGCGAAAGCAGGTCCGGACGACGTGGATGGGTCCAAGGACTCCCCACAGACATTTTGATGATCTCCGCGTACCAGGCCCTTCGGGGCCACGCTGGAGCCACCAGGATCACCGGCTTCTTCTCCAACCTGACTCTGCGAAGGAGTCGAGGCAACAATTGTAGCGGAGGGAATGCATATATCAGTCTGAACTGATCCCAAGGGAACACCAGAGCATCCGAGCCGCAAGCGAGGGGATCCCTTGTCCGGGAGACAAATCTGTCCACCTTTGCGTTGAATCTGGATGCTAGCAGATCTACATCCGGTGTTCCCCACCGCTGACATATTGCTCGGAAGACCTCGGGATGAAGGGACCATTCCCCTGGGCATAACTGTTGGCGACTCAGAAAGTCCGCCTTCCAATTCTCCACCCCTGGAATGAAGACAGCTGATATACATGGGACATGCTTTTCTGCCCATTCCAGGATGTGACTTACTTCCCTCTGGGCTGCACGACTCCTGGTGCCTCCCTGATGATTGATATATGCCACTGCTGTGGCATTGTCTGATTGAATTCTGACAGGGGACCCTTGGAGTCTGGATGTCCAGGCTACTAGGGCGTACCGGGCTGCTCGTATCTCTAAGAGATTGATGGGCAGGGTTTTTACTACATTTGACCATCTGCCCTGGAGAGACCATTGCTCCAGTACTGCCCCCCAGCCTATAAGGCTGGCATCTGTAGTGACCACCTTCCAAGATATCGGGCTGAAGGGTTTTCCCTTCTGGAGATTCTGGGGGATCAACCACCAGCAGAGACTCTTCCGAACGGAAGGGGACAAAGCCATCGGGAAGTCTAGAGCCTGAACTTTTCCGTTCCAGGCTGACAATATGGCCCTTTTTAAATTCCTTGAGTGGAATTGGGCGTATGGTACAGCTTCGAATGATGCTACCATCTTTCCTAGCAGCCTCATGCACAGGCGTATGGACGGCTGTCTTTTGCACAAAGCAGACGGACCAAGGCCCTCAAAGAGGATACCTTGTCTAGAGGTAAGAAAATCTTCCTCTGGTCTGAATCCAGCCGTAGCCCTAGATATACCAGGTTTTTCACTGGCTGTAGGGCTGACTTGTCCAGGTTGATGACCCAACCGTGAGACTCTAGATACTTGATTGTATCGACAATTACCACTTCTAGCTTGGCAACTGAGTGGTCCATCAACAACAGGTCGTCTAGGTATGCCATTATCGTTACACCTCGTGTTCTTAGATCGGCCAACAGTGGAGCCAGAATTTTTGTGAACACTCGTGGTGCTGTGGCCAGACCGAATGGTAAGGCTCTGAACTGAAAATGGCGCCCTTCTACTGCAAAGCGTAGGAATTTTTGATGACCTGGAAAGATGGGAACATGCAAGTAAGCATCTTTGATGTCGATCGAGGCTAACCATTCCTCCCCTTGTAGGGCAGCGGTGACCGATCGGATCGACTCCATCCGGAAAGACCGGACGTTTAGAAATTTGTTTAGACTCTTTAGGTCCAATATGGGTCTTATGTCCCCGTTTGGCTTCGGGACTGTGAAAAGGTTTGAGTAGAAACCCAACCCCCACTCTTCCATAGGAACCTCCATAATTACTCCTTGGAGCAATAGTTGTTCTAACGCCAATAGGAGAGACCCTCTTTTCAGAGGGTCTCTTGGCATGCCTGACCACATAAAATGGGACGGAGGAGACTCTTTTAACTCCAACTTGTATCCCAGAGTTACTGCGGAGAGCACCCATCTGTCTTTGATCGTCTCCCGCCAGGTCTCTGCGAACAACTGAAGTCTTCCCCCCACCCGTTTGAGTGGGGGCAGCCCTTCATAGGCTTGACTTGGAGGCTGGTTTAGTACCTCTTCGGATCCAGGGCTTTTTATTACCCTGTGGCTGTCCCTGATTTTTACCTCCTGAGTTTGACCGAGGAGGCCGTCGGAACTGCTTAGTAGCAGACGTCGCAGGGATAGGAGAGGTAGTCCTCTTAAAAGATGGACCCCTAGACCTCTTTTTACTCGGTAAGAGAGTACTTTTACCACTGGAAATCTTCTGGATATACTTATCCAGGTCTTCGCCAAAAAGGCGTTCCCCATGAAATGGGAAGCTAACTAAGAGCTTCTTACAGGGAGCTTCAGCAGACCAGTTTTTGAGCCACAGAAGCCTACGCATATGTACCAAAGACAGCGTGAGGCGGGAGGCCTGATGGATAGAATCCTTGATGGCGTCAACCGCAAAGCATAATGCTCTAGGCAGATCAGCCAGAGCCTGGGCCTGCTGGTCTGGCAAATCCCTCAGGACCATTTTCATTTGATCCTTTAAAGCTTGGCAGACCCCAATAGCTGCCACTGCTGGCTGTGTAACAGCCCCTGCTGTGGAAAAAGCAGATTTTAATAAAGATTCCAATTTTTTATCCACTGGATCTTTGAACATTTGAACATTATCTACTGGACATGTCAGTGATTTGTTCACAGAAGAGATGGCTGCATCCACCGTAGGAACATTCCATCTCTGGGTGAACTTTTCCTCCATGGGATAGATCACCGGAAACCTTTTAGGCGGAACAAATAGTTTATCAGGATGTTCCCAGTCCTGGTATATAAGTCCTTCCAATAATGGATGTATTGGAAAGGAGCAATTAACCTGGGGAGCTTTTAGCGACCCCAATGAGGAGACAGCAGTAGTTGATGGTTCAACAAGAGGCATTTTAAATGCAGATCGAACCATGTCAGTTAGGGTCTGGACCCACAATCTTTCAGTCTGTGATGCTGAAAATGGTTCATCTACTGTCGATTCCTCAAAAACAGAGCTAACCTCCTCCTGATCCCCTTCAGGTAGGTCGGTCCCTTCCTGGGACTGTTGCTCTGCCAACAGGCACTCTAATGGAGGTGATGGAGATCTGGCGCGCTTTCTTTCCTGTAGAAAAGAAGCGATCAATGCTGCCAATCTCTGCTCCAATCCCTCCAGAGTTGAGGAAAAAACCTCCTCTGTTATATATGCAGGAGCAGGTGGACTGAGGACAGCCGCAGTACCTGGCACTCCCGGGGGTTCCTTATGGGTATTAACCTCTGATTTCTCAGGGGAGGAGGGTGCAGATGACTGCTCCAGATCCTCAGAGCCCGATGGAGACCCCCTACACTTCCTGAGAGGTATATCTCAGAGTTTTTTAGGCGGCATATTCCTTAGTTCAAAGCTGAGGTATTCCAGCCGCAATACACCCCTTACTGAAATAGTCTAATGCAATTTGCTGCTATGTACATCAGTGGGTGTCTACTAATGCGTCTTTCTGGGGATGCCTGTATCAACCGCCCGCTGTAAGCCCCTATACCATGCTACCAGCTCCTTTTCATGCTCTGTGTCCATAGCAAGCAGCGTGGACTGAGTCCTTTTATCTTGCTGGGACGCCCGCACATGCGCAGAAGCGCTGGGCGCACAGAGCGCGTCATCCGCCAGGCTCCGCCCCCTTTTTTGAAGCTAAACCTTATAAAAGGAAAGCATGTGTGCGCGCGCGCGCGTGCACGTGTGCGCTCTTGGCGCCATGTAGGGAGAGGAGCCAGGGTCCCTGTTTCACCAGGACTCGGGGATGGAAGGAAACTACTTGGCAGCATGACAGAGGAATGCAGCTTCCCTGATAGAGAGCTCACTCATCTGCCTGGACTTTCACCATGGAAGGAATAGTCCCAAGAAAAAAGACGTTCCACAGCGGCCTCTAGTGGACAAACACAGGTACCGCACCTTTGTCTTTTTTTTTTTTTTTTTTTTAAAAACCTCCTTTATGAAAAAACATTTCCAGGTTTACAGTTTTTTTAAAACTTCCCTTATGAAAAAACATTTCTAGGATTTCTTAGGCATATACAGCTATTAGCGGGAATACCCTTTAGGTAACAGGCAGAAAGACATATTAGGCTTGGGGGTCCCCTCAATAGAACCAAGTTCCTGAGGGGCCCCTACTTACCTTTTCCCCGCCGCAGGACTTTGTTTGGTCCACAGAAGCCCAAACTTCACCTCTCATGGCAGGCATTGTACTAGACCTTCAGGGACCGGGTTCCCAAGGATTCCACTCCCCTGGACCTGTATAGCACCCTGCACAGATAGCCTCTTGGTTTTGGGTATGACCAGAGCTCTGGATCCCAGGGTCCAGCCCTCCTAAGAGAGGCATTACAGGCAAAACCCTGCTCTTCTCTGCAAGGCCCGGGTACCGACCGTTTAGCTATGAAGCTTTTTTGGTCGGATCCGGAATAGCTTGCTAAGGCCCAGAGAACCTGTACACAAGCCCAGATGAATACATGTTAACCTTGGCCAACACCTTAGACACTGGCAAAAAACTGAGGTACTCCCGGATGGGAGGGGCTTATATAGGGGAGGGTACTTCCTGTTTTGGAAGTTGCCAGTGCCAGCACCTGAAGGTAATTCTATATAACCCACATAGTAATGACTATGCTGCTCTGTGTCCCGTGATGTATGAACAAGAAATATTGCTTATCCTCTTAACTCTGTCCTTTTGTAGTTTTGCTACCTAAGTTAGGTTCAGTTCAGTTCAGTTAATTTTTGTGCAGAAAAAGGAAGTTGCATATTAATATGCATAAAAATGACAGGACAATTTTTTAAAAGTTGAGCAAATTTGCTTTGGGCTCACTGGGATAAAACCCTGCCATTATAACTGTTAACAACAAAGCCTGGAAAGGCTAAAACTTTAAAGGTGTCTATATCTCTGCCCTTTAAGAGTCCCAGGAAGAAAAAAGTTTTCTAAACATACTGCTAAGTAGAAAAACACATTTTATGTACAGACAATGCTTTAAGTAAGCTACTTTACAGTTGATGTACAGTGTTTTCCACATATGTTCTTTCTTTATTATGTTCAAGATAAAAAAAAAAAAAAAACTTCTTTACAGCTAGCTGGTGGCACATTTTGCTTTACATATGCTATAATATTGTATCTTTGCTAATACAAGCTGAAGTTGGCTGTTTACAGAGCTCAGTGAGCCATTACAGCTAAAACTCATCCCTTATCAAATACCTGAAGAGGAGGTTTTAATTAATCAAAGGGAGTCTCAAGGTAGGAAGCACCTGTTGTGCTGTCTATTCCATTATCCTGTAGTGCTTTGGGAATTCTTTGTCCTGTACTAAATGCTTTTTTTGTAAAATTAATACTTTTACAAATGTACTTACAGGAGGTCCAGGCAGACCCTGAAGACCAGTGAAACCTCTGTGACCCTTCTGACCTCTTTCTCCAGACTCACCAGCTTCACCCTTATCACCGCGTGGGCCTTGAGGACCCTAAAATACATAAAGTTACACAATGAACACTTGAACACTAAGCTAGATATACACAATATAAGCATGACTACATTTAACCATTTATTGAACAATTTTATGAATATTTATGAATATTTATTTATATTTATGTTATGTCATAGATGCAGTGCTGTTAGTTATTTTGCATGTAGTTAATGCATGCTTACTTAATGAATCTGAATAGTCATGACCCGTTTTATAACCATAATCAAAATAATAATGAAGATAGGCAGCCGAAAGCCCGAAACATCCAAATGCATAAATCTTTATTAGCTAAAGGTGTTTACAGGATAAAACAGCTTACGTGTTTTGGCCAAGTGGCATTAGTCATAAACCTTTTTACTTACTAATACATTAAAATAAACCCAAAGTAACAATAAACTATACAACAAAGTAAAAAGCATCTCCTATATTACCATTGGAATATATTTCAGGTCCCTTACACAAACCATAGATTTTATATCCCCTAAGATCTACAAACCGTGAACTGCTGTCCCAAATGCCCCTATTATAATCCACGCAGGCTACATCTTCCAGTAAAGATGGTCATGATACAACTACCTATTTTTTTGCAACTTGGCTTTTTAGTATGTGTATAACCAAACTGATTAAAAACCTGGTTATACTTTAATTACATTGAGTGACTGCAATGTGTGTGTGTTGCATTGTTATTTTGCTTTAAAATGCACACAATATGTTTTTATATGCTTGCACTGCATGAGTAAGATTAGGTTTTTACATGTGAAACTCTGAAGGACAATTGCAAAAAGCAAATAAAACAGAAACAATACTTACTGGCAGACCACGAGCTCCAGCTGGACCAGATGGACCCAAAGGACCTTGTGGACCCTAAAAAAAAAGTGCAGACAATTGCATGTTAAAATGTTTTAGATTAAATATGTGTTTTATATTATTTCATTTAAAAATATACTTACAGCTTCGCCTCTATCTCCTTGTTTTCCAGTTGGACCAACAGAGCCAGGAGCACCAGGGGAACCAGGAGCACCAGGAGAACCTACAGGACCAGTCTCACCTCGGTCACCCTTGAATATTAAAATAAATGGTTAAGTACCAGTGTAAGGTTTTGAGCACTAGTTCTGCTAATACCAATAATTGGTATAACCTATTTATTATATTATCTTTTGTTTCAAGCCAGATATATATATTTTTGAATGGTCAATTGTTAAATATATGTACAATCACGAAAAACACTAAAAGTCACTAAATACATTATATAATTTATTGAGATTCCTATAGCTGCACACATCTCTAGACATCACTGCTGACTGCTCCTGTATTTACATTGTAATGCTTAATGCAGTTATTGTTCTTAATCATCTGGCATTTTTGGCTATGGAAGGCAGGGCCACTGATAAGGCAGTACAGCCGGCCCTTCTGTACCGGGCCTGGGCCCCATCAGTTCAAAAGGGGCACATGCCAAAGGAGGGTTGGCTGTACCATCTTATTGCTGTGACTTGTGACTCTTATGAATCCCCCTGCATTTATTCCGGCTTATACGCCTCTTTCTTCCTCTGGCTGCGCTGCAGGGGGTCGGTTCTAGGATCTGAGCCCCCTTCAGCCTGCTGTCATGCCCCTCTCGCCTGCAGCGCTGCCAGGTTCTCTCCTCCTCTCTCCCACCTCCTGCTGTTGGCACACAGGTTAGTAATTGTAGGATTTAGAGAGGATGTGGTAAATATGTCATATTCACCAGCCACTTCCTTTCCTGAATGAACACAGTGAGCTATCAGTACTGTGTTTACTATGCTTCAGTTTGTGAATGAATATAAAGCCTCAGAGCACTTCCCATTCATTCACTATCCCATGCAGCTGAGGCTGCAGTCCCTTTCTCTGTCTTAAATGTGAGACATTAGGGGTCTAAGACCCCTAATATTCACCAATGGCCCCAAACGAGACAGTTAAAAAAGTAAAAAAAAAATACATTTAAAAAATGTAAAATTATAAAAAATTGTTTAATAAAAATAAAGAACTTGTTCAAATGTGCTTTGCTCTCTGAAGAGCAGTCAGCATTTGGCTCGCTCTTCAGAGCATTTCACATATTGCCACATTACTGCCTGCTTTAATCCCACACTAGCACACCACAACCACATGCTTTGCACGTGGTTGTGGGGTGCTTTCAGAGCAGCGTTATTTAATTGAATAGGTCTGGATCAATGAGGGTATCATTTCTGCCACGGCTGAAAAGCATAGCATTGTGGCCGTGGCATTTTATCGAAAATATAATTTGATATTTTTAGAGGGAGAAGGACCCTGTCAGGTAGGCTGTACAGGGCCCCATGATTTCTAATAGCAGCCCTGAAAGAAGGACACATGAGAACCTCTCTACAGTATTAGATTAATAAGAAGATGGCAACTGGATACAAATATCCCTCCCCATGTGTAGAACTTTACCATAATTATCTATATTTCCAAGTATGCAGCTTTTGAAACATATAGATCTCTGGGAATATGGAATAAAAGAGCACTGGCTATTCACTAACTCAGAGACCTATTAAACATAAATATTGCAGAATGCTCACTAATTCGTTTACCCTCATACGTTTCATGAAGGTTTTCCATTAGAGCTAAAGTCACAACCTCACCTTCACACCAGTAGAACCATCACGGCCAGGAGGACCATCAGATCCAGGGTTTCCCTAAAGGAAGAATAAACAATTTACATATTGAAAAAAACTGATTATTATTGTATTTGCACTGTGTTTATGTATTTAGGGTATGTTCCCTGAACTAACATGTGCTTCCTAATTATGTACCTGTTTATAATAACAAAATGACAGAGGTAGCTAGTGAGATGAGTGATGACATGTCTTGAAAATTAAATGGAACTATCTACTACTAGCAATACCAAGTACTCCTGCGTTGAATGTAAATTAACCTTTATGGCTTGTGCATTTACTATCAATACCCACTAGATGTATGTAAATGTTTTTGAAGCATCCCCCATGATTCTGATTCAATAAAACATGTCTACCCAAATATGTTTTGTATAGAATGTATTATCTGCTAGTACATGAACCTATAGTTTTATTTTTTTTAATATGAAGAAATATAGACACCAGTTAAGAACAGTTTATATTTTTTGAAAAGTATTGAATGTTGCGGTTATTAGTTTTGTTCCATGTATATATATATATATATATACACATTTTGCAAACTCGGAACTGCATTTTAAGCATTTCTTGGGGATAACAAAGAGAACTTACTTCACGTCCAGGCTCTCCAGAAGGTCCAGTCAAACCAGGTGGGCCAACAGGGCCAGGGGGTCCACGGTCCCCAGAACCTCCTGGGCTTCCTTGTTTACCAGGCTCACCCTAAAGAAGCAATAATAATTATGAAAATGATGCAGAACAATACTGGTAAACCTGTGAAAAATAACTGTGACTAATTTAGGGTATCCAGTCATAATGACTTCCATCACCTTAATAAGTAAGCAACATGATTATAAGCTGACCATAACAAAAACATTTCCTCAATCTTTTTTTCTATTTTTATTTTATCCTTAAAGAAGAACTAAAGGCAAAACGTTTTTCATTTGGCACATAGGAGGTGTTATAACCCCTGTCAGTTTTTGTTTTTTCCATCTGTGTCCCATCAGAGAAATTTCCTTTCACTTCCTGCCCCAAAGCCAAACAGGAAGTGATAGGAAATTCCTGCAATGTGAGGGGATCTCTGGCTATCACCTGGGTCAACAGAACTAGTGTGCCTATTGAAAGATTTCCCCTTCATTCCTGTTTTGGTAGCAACCTCAAATTTGTGATTTTCTTTCATTTTCACTCTCTGTAATAACAGTAAACTAGATAGAGAGGGTAAATCACCCTAACAGGGGCACAGCCAGCAATAAAAAAAAAACTGACAGGTGTTCTCATGCCTCTCCACTCTATCCACAAAAAAAAAAAAAAAAAAGTATCTTTAGTTATATTTTAAAGGAGCAATGTCAATTATGAAAATCATTCTGAAAACATTAAAACTATTAACAAAATCTATAGCATATTTTCAACCTCTAGCCATAATGACCACCAATATCTATAATATCTATATCATCCTTAGTTGTTTTAGAAAGGCTCATATAATTTAAAGATTCTAAAGATGTTCTCTTTTTATTCTTAAAAAGATGTTGTCAATGTAATAAAAACAGCCCTTACAGGTGCCTGCACATACCTGCAGCTTCCTCCACAACTTGCAGTTATGGCCAAACACCAGACCATTTTGATAGGAAAAGCCCAACTATTTCCTACCAATATTCCTGTTGGCCCATCACTGTGATATATTTTCTCACTAGCAGAAGGAGAAGGCATGCTTTGGCACTATCAAGAAGTGCTTGGGTTTTATCTGTCAAAACAGCCCGACATTTGGCAATAACTGCAAGATTTTGAAAGCTGATGCAGGTATGTGTGGGCATTTGTATGTGCCTGCACTTTAAACCTTCAATTCTTTTCCCTGATAGATTCTTTTTAAACAGCTTCTGTTTTCCTTCTATTAGCTATTTTCTGGTACTTGGCCTTTCAGAAAAAAACATGGCAGAATTTTAAAGCATACTCATTAATACAGAACATCTATCTATATTGAATCCATAAGGTATAGGACATGTTCCGAAACATGGTGGGAAGTTTTTACATAATAACTCACTAGTGAACTCTGAAACTGTAAAAAGAAATGTTATTTTTCTCAAAGCCTGTCTGAGAAACTCCTGGATGGCTTAGGAAGTTTTTATGTCACTGTCTGCTCCACAGCCTATACTATTAGACTGTGTACCTAATCACATAGTGTCCTTATAGTTACCTTAGCTGTAAATGAAGGTTACATTGTAGTTATTATATGCTAGAAGACATTATTTATGTATTAATACTGTTTGGCATTTAATTTCATACTTACAGAGGGTCCAGGAAGACCAGGGAAACCTCTCTCACCACGCTGACCAGGCAAACCAACAATACCACGCTGTCCTCCCAAACCTTGAGGACCAGGGGGGCCATCGGGACCCTAATGAATGGGAATAACACAAGAATTATAGAGCTGGGACAGTAGCAAGACAGGCCTGTGTTAGTAGATTACTTATATGTAATACTTGGTGACCCATGTGATCAAGTAACCCAATATTAATATAATACACAATGTGCCCAAGGCAGCTTTTAAAAGGTATTTATATCTATACTCACATTAGGACCATCTTCACCAGGCTCTCCCTTTTCACCGGGAATACCAGCAGGACCTTGCAAACCAGGATCACCAGCACGGCCAGGAGGACCACCATCACCACGAGCACCCTTTGGTCCATCTTTGCCAGCACCTCCAGGAGGACCAGGAGGTCCAGGGTTACCCTATAAGACATGAATTAAAAGATAAGTAAAATTTATGATATCAAACTTTAAATTAACTTTTAACCAGATAGAGAGGCCATTGCCTAGTGTTAACATACACTTTAATAAATGTATGTTTGTTTTCTACAGTTTAAAGGAAAACTGTAGACTTTGTAATACATTTAGATATATCCATGTGAAAGAGGGATCAACTTAAGGTAAACAATTTTAATAATATGTGTTAAGGTATTGAAAGCCTTATTTTTATTTTTATGGATATTTTGTTGTTATCTCAGTCTTCCTGATCCTTTAACTGCAGACTAAATACAATAGACCATCTGCAGTAATGACTGGAGACATGTGATCTACAATTTCTGGGCAGGGAGCTGGGGATCAGCATAGCAAGGAAACGTTTTATTTAAAATAATGTAATTCAGCAATGCTGATGTACTCTAATGGTTTATGTGCGGTATAATTTTCAACAAAATATCTACTTTAAGAAATTACAGGATATTCTCTAGTAATTAAATATAATGATATTTTATAATTCACATCAGGGATCTTCAAAGCACTTGCTGAAAAAGGTTTTCATTTACACAAAGATCCGCTTTACAAACTATTGAAAACATTTTTTTACAAGATGAAACCATTTAGATTCATTGCTCATTTTAAAAATGACTGTTACAAATTTCAAAACCCTGGTCCTAGGGTTACAGGACCATTAAGATTTAATTTGCCCAAAGACACAGTGCTCCAATTTTCTTCTAATAGGCTATGATACTAGGAGCCTCCAGTGTTCTAGGTCAAGAGCAGCTGCAGTCTAAAGTTAACAGACAACAATATTTGTGAATGCTGGTGTAAAGCCACAACAAGTACCTTTACCTATATATCAAGTAGTCTACTAACATTAGCTAATAGGGTACAGGGCTGGACATGTTATAGCGAAGAAAGTGAAGCACAGTCAGATGGTGTTATTATATATCACAGCGCTTTAACTTGGTGGACCAGCGGAAGAAGCAGAAAGGCCTCAGGGTGCTAGAGATGCCATAAGAAAGTCCATGAAAAGGTGATGTCCATCATGAAAATAATGCACATTAATGAATACACCAATTAAAGCTCATAAACAAGGTTACTTACATTGGAACCGGGTGGACCAACTCTGCCTGCAGCACCAGGGAATCCGGTAGCACCCTATACATAGGAAAATATAGATAGATACATTTTTTGCAAAATCAGTCCTCTGTATGAACAGTTAAGTAAAAAAAGGCAAATTTTTCAAAAAATATTATCCCTTTGTCTGATAATGAGATTTGAAGTGTCTTGTTATTTATTTTCCTTTTGTTTTATTTTTGAATTTTAAAACTTTAGAGGCCTGAACTCTGATACTCTAAAAAACCCAGAGTGGGCTCCAGACAGTGACCAGAAGGTGAGTGGTGTAACTTTACCATGTGAACGCTTCCTTACCGTGCCTTGTATTTGTACTGCCCAGCCTCTGTCATGCCAATAGAGAGTTTAACTTCTAGGTAAATATACTGAATGTGAGCAATAAAAGGACAAAATAAAATAATCTAGTGGCTTCTTGTCAGAAAGTTTAAAGTGAATAGAAAACTAAATATTTTTATGAATTGTTCTCACTAGATTTAGCAATGATTACTGCCTGTCTCATTGGGGAGATTTTCTCTTACTTTCTGTTGTGTATCTGGGACAGCATACACAACAATGTCAGCAGAAATCCTCTTTGGCCATACATGGATCATGGAACTGACCCAAATCCCCCATATTCGCTGCACTATTGTATTCTGAGTCTCCTCCGCCATTAGAATACACAGATCAGTGCTGCAGTGCACAGACTGCAGCGCTGATTGAGTGGCTTTAATCTGATGGGGTGGTTGAACAGAAGTAAACGAGTACATTAGTGGATCAACTTCTGTTCAACCATAGTAGCCATCCATGGTTCTAAATTTGATTAGTCCCTGCTGAACCGACTGAATTTCGATCCATCTATGGCCAGCTTTAGACTGATGCCATTGGAACAGGTGTCCCATTGAATGACTCCCCCTCTATTGCTGTTTAGGTGACAACTTTAGGATTTGGGATTTTCCATTACATTTTCCTTTACGCCACAGTCCACAGGAAGTGTTGGGCAGTACCATTCTCTTCTAATAGGAGGAAGGGCTTATCCTGCCCAGTAATAAAATATTGCCCATTATGTCCATCATGCTGCCTAAGAATTTCCAGAAAACATCCCATGGCAGTCAAAGGCCTCCTTATGTGTGTTCCACACACTATTAGGACAAATTATTCATTCCTTTCACAGAAACCCTAAAACAAAAGACTGCTACAGAGACAACTGCCAATATCACCAAGTGACTGTCCAGGGGTTAAAGTGTGCTGACAGAAAAACGGGAGCTTCCATTACTGCCATTCAATAACCCAGGACAAGCATGCAATTTAGGAAAAGTAGATTAAAATCTCTAGGCCCTGCATAATTTTAAGGTCAGTGCTTGAATTAAAGTCAGAGATAACCAGACAACAAGCATTTTTAGAAGGTCCCCAACTGCAGCTTCTGTATTACTCTCATGACAAGTTTACTTGCCCATACATCTTGATGCCCATTAGAAATAGTATGTTGCAGGGGGTAATAAATCAGCGCAAAGTGGTGTACTGGGTGGGGAAAGTGAAGTGGAGCATGGGATGGAGGTTCAAAAATCAGGGAGGTAGAAGGGGTTTTTCATAAAAACTTTAATTGTTCACGCAATAATTCAGTTTGATGCTGGCTCTGAAATACCTGTTTAGTTTTACCAAATAGTATCATACCATTCTAATGATGTGCATGTATTTACCAAATGCCACATAATGTTAAGGACTAGAATACTTCTACTAATTAGAAGAGAAAAATAAATGGTTATACTTACAGCTGGACCTTGGGCACCGCGAGCTCCTTTGGGACCAGTAACACCAGTTGGGCCCTAGAAGGAAAATAAAGTATTATTTATTGTGATCACAGTTTCTTGTTCTTCGTGGTTCATATACAACATTGTATCAATTATGTACTGTTTACTCATATATCATTGATAATACATTTAATTGCTTGTTAAAGGGAATCCTAGTCTGTTTTAATTTTTTTTTTCTTCAGTGTGATCTGATTAGTTTAAATAATGTGGGTTAATGTTTTAAAAACCTTGGTTCTATTTGTGATTTGTAAAATATATGTTTGTGGAAACAGTTATATTTTCCTCATCACATCGTGTACTTTCTGCTTTGTAGTGTAGGACAATGAACATGATTTCCAGGTCATCTTATCTTTTCAAATCTGTGGGTCCAATGAGACTGGTTGAAAACATATTTGCTATGTAAAAAATCTGATTGCACTTTCTAGTATGCAGTCTCTAGGAAGTCCTATATATCTGCATAATAGGGAACAGCTAATATATCAAATGGAAACATTATATGTAAATTCCACTAAACTTTAGGATAACTACAAATGTATACTCACTAAAAATACGCAATTATTTCCCTTTGATATAATGATTTCAATGTTTCATATAGGCGTAGAGTGTTGTAATAGTAAGTGTGGAATCTTGCAGTAGTAAAATAGTTATGTGACTCATTTTCTCTATATTATTTCTATAATTGTGATACATTTCTAATTTATATCTAGATGAAGGAAAATTAAACAAACCTGAGGACCATGAGCACCAGATGGACCTTGAGGACCTGGGGCACCAGCATCACCCTTCTGGCCAGACTCTCCCAGTTCACCCTTAAGACCAGGCTGACCATCAGCACCCTGTAAGACCAAGGAATAGACATATTAGGACACCTGCTACAAAGTAAATTAGAACAATTGATTGAGCAATATATTAGATAAGGGCACATGTGAATTCTTCCACATTTATATAACAGCAGTTAAGCTTGTTGACTGGTAATTCATACCATTGATCTGACTATACTTCAGTTTTCTTTGACAAAGCCATTTCAATCAAATGTGCTTATAATGTACGGAGCGGTCACAAATCTAAGCTAAATATGGTTCTACTTTTCTGAGCTTTCCTTAAACTTGTATAGAAATAGGTTTGTTTATTTCTAATTGAACGGAATTTGATGTGCAGATAGCCCTTATCTTGTTATATATATTAGTTCAGATTACTATAAACAGGCTCATTATTAATGACCTAATTTGTCAACAGTTGATCCACATGTGGGGCTCATTATAAATGTCTAAAAATTGGAGAGATAGTAATCATATGGATCTGCCTGTTCTTGTGGTTATCTTGGATATTTTTTGCCCCCCAACAAAATTACCAGATTGTAAAATTTAAAAATAAACATCTATGGCCCAATCTGATATAAATCAAGCCACCAAAAACTAAGCACACTTGGGTTGATTGGGCAAATAGGCATATTTCCTCTTAGCTTAGTGAATGTGGCAAAAATTATATTTGCAAAGAATGCCCAATAACAGCAAACAGTGTTTAATGCCATGAGAAATCCATAACTCTGCTGGAAAGCAGAGGCCATGTGATGTAGCCTATCACATGAGCCTAAACAAACTGTTTTTCTACATATGACAAGAAGAGTTACATTTTTTAAATTGTGATAATCATAGGGCTCGACAATGGTGACATTGGTCCTTGTTCATTCACATGTAAACGGTGATTTTCAAAGGGTCAGTTAATCCAACACTGATGATCCGTGTTTTGGTAGATGCTGGAAAGTGACAGAATCACTGGATGGATTTTTATATCTCTTAGAAACTCTGTTGATGAGAACTAAGCTCTTGATTTCCCAGGTCTGAACACTTGCCATGGATGTTATGAGATATTCCCGCTATTCTTCTTGGATTTCTTATTTAAAAATAGAAAATGCAGTGCACGAACACCCAAGACCCAAAGGTCCTGGTAAATAGGGTCCCCAGGAGATGTAAGAAATCAGTGGGAGATTCTACACACTAGTCCACTTTAATTACAAAAGGCATTACATTGTTAGAGTAAATTATTGTGTAGCTTTTTTTACTTACAGGTGGGCCAGCAAAACCAGCAGGACCAGGTGGGCCAGTCTCACCACGATCACCCTATAAGGGAAAGAATTACATTGTTAGTTTCTTAATTAAGGAGAAAATTGAATATAAAATGTTTTTTTTTAACGATAAACCATTTTACACTACGTGGCAACACATAACCAGGAACATACTATCCACACCCAAAGAGTTTTTACTAGTAAAACTGAAGACTCCTCATAGCTCATAACAATCAAGTCAATACAACCTCAGGGAAACTTTTTTGGATGGGTATTTTGGATATTGTGACTATTATTTGGTATTTAACGGTAAAATACAGATATGGAAGTAGATTGTTAGGCCTTTTGTACATGCAGAAATTCTAAGTAGGATAGGTTAACCTACCAGTATGCTTTTTTGGATAGTGGAAAAAACTGAATACAAATTACATGCAACTGGGACTTCCAATGCTGCAACTTATCCCCAATGCTACTCAAACTAAGACATTGTATCAGTATAATTTACATATATATATATATATACTGAAAAAAACTTACAGGAGCACCACGGGTTCCAACCATACCAGATGGGCCAGGAGGACCAGACTCTCCCTAAAATATAAAAAAAAAGAATTTCAGTTTTACATTGTTTTCACAGTGTAATCAATAATATAAAACAATAATCTCCGCTCAATGTCAATTGCATTTCATTCAACTGTAATGTCCTATTATTAAACTAAACTATATTAAAATAAAATAAAAATTATATGCCGATGAAGCTGTTTAAGATTATTGCTACAAATAATTGGTAGCCGTAAAATAAATATTCAAGATATGTTTTTTATACAAAAAACTGTACTGGCACAACAAAGCTTTGCCTATCAGTGCAATACAGTGGTAGATGTGTGATTTCCGTCTTTCGTGATTTTGCAATTTACAAGTTAACCTATAACAAATCCATTAACTTTATATCTCTGACTACAAAACTATTGATGTTCACCAATTATGGGCAACCTACAACTATTCATTGGTAAGAAGAAAACGATACTATGGGTTTTGCAGCTCTGCCACATCTTTGGGTTGACAGATTGCCCATCTATGTGATGGGCATTACAGGAGCCTCAGCCACATTCAGATTATTAAGACTCTATGCACTAAGGTGGAATCTGTCTGGCATTAACATTGTGTGCATCTGTCAGTTAGACTATGTTTGCATGCCATTTTGGCACGCTGCAGCTAATTTATAAAAAAGAAAGATGGGATGCTGTCTATTATAACCAATCAAATTTCACATTTTCATAACTGGCTGTAAAAAACTATTTTTCCACATAGCCAATGGACATATGAAATATAATGTTATTGTTAATGGCATCTCAATACAACTAATATATTAAAATTATTTAAATATATACAGTGGTACATGAGCTAATATCACTTTTTTATATTGTCTTCCTAAGTACATGTGTTTATGAAGGTTCTATGGTGCTATGCTATTAAACACTAGTACGTTTCCAAACTTTAGTGGAATAGTCTACTTATGGAATGTGATTTTTTTGCCATCATTGTTGATGACACTCTGATCACACTATATATATTAATAAAGCTTGTATTATATCTATTCTATTTCCATTTGAAAACAATCTATACAATACATTTCACTTACTTTCTCGCCATTAGGACCTGATGGACCAGATGGACCAATAGGACCAGTCAAACCCTACAAAAGAAAAATAATTATTAATAAAATAGATACATGTTAATCACATAGCATTTTTACATTCCTGTTGAAGTGCATGTTCCTAATAACAATACTGCATCTACACAGCATGATGTTTCCATAATACACAAAATATCACTACATAATATAAGGACCCTGAACTCTTCTACTCATAATGTGGCCTGACAACCAAGAAAACTCTAGGACTAAATTTAGGAATTCATTGTAGGATGAGCACAAATAAATCTCATCACAGGATGCTTCCTCTTTACAATAATTCATATTTTGTCAAGTAAATAAAACACTTACAAGTAATATTTAGTATTCTCTACTGGAAGAATCTTGCCAACTGTAAACCTATCAAAAATTATCTATGCATTTAATAGAGCTGTAGTGGATTTTTTATTTTTTTTTGTGCTACTTTTGCTGCTAAGAAATGTAGTTAAAATCTCAATACTTACTCTAGAGCCATCTTTTCCAGGAGCACCTTCTGGGCCTTTCTCACCAGAGTCACCCTATATAAACAACAAAAAATATAGGTTGTCAGTTTGTGTGTTTATTTTTCTTCAATAAGGACAAAAGGAGAAATGTTCACAACCATTATTAAACAACAATGATTATATAATCAATAATCAGAGATGCAAACTAGCCGCAATTAGTAACCTGTAAATTTTTAAATTCAGCCATACTAAGGCAAATTTGTGATTCATGAATGTCACAATATAATTTTCAGAATCAGCAAAGCTGAACTTGTAGTGCAAGGACAATACATGTGTAGAAGGTGATATAGCAGTGTTTGTTTGCACACACTTTAAATTTGCAAACTTCAAATAGTTGTTCAAATTTACATTAGCAAATACTGACATAACAAGGTTTCTGTTTAGAACTATGCATGTCCTTCTATTATGAACACTAAAGCAAATGGTAACACTGATTTAGACAAAGGAAATGTAACTTAAATGAAAAAAGACATGCTTTGAACTGATCACACTATCTAGATGGCTGGACCTGGTGGCAAATGCAGTCTACTAAATAGCTGATTGTCTTAAAGTGATTGTAAAGTATCGTTTTAGAAAAAAAAAAAAAAACATGTTATACTTACCTGTTCTGTGCAGTGGATTTGCAGAGTTGCCAAAATCCTCCTCTTCTTGGGTCCCTCTTCACTGCTCCTGGCCCCTCCCTCCTATCGAGTGCCCCCACAGCAAGTAGCTTGCTAAGGGGGCACACCGAGCTGAGCTGCAGCTCCGTGTGGTCCAGCCCCGCCCCCTCTCTCTCCTGATTGGCTAACTGAATTTAATTGACAATTGGCGCCACTGCTGTGTCTCAGTCAATCAGGAGGGAGAGTTCCGGATGGCCAAGACACTCGTGGACATCGCTGGATAGAGATGGGGCTCGGGTAAGTATTAGGGGGGCTGCTGCACACAGAAGGCTTTTTATCTTAATGCATAGAATGCATTAAGATAGAAAAAACCTTCTGCCTTTACAACCACATTAAATGGGAATTTCTGTTATATTATTTATTTTTTGGATAGGGGCGGCAAAGGTTTGAACTTATAACACGTCTCTCTACCAGAGATATTTTCTAATACTTCTTGTTCTGCTGACCACACAAGAATTTAGGGGAATGTTCCCAATTGGGTAACTGACAGCAGTAAAAATTATAGAGGTTCTAACCCTTCCCCACTGAATCAAAAAATACCAGAAATTCTGGAGAATTAAACAGTTTCACACATAGGTGAACAGTAGTTATTCCCTCATCAGTCTTTTGAGACAATGCAGTTTATTTACAAAAGACAAATAGGCTGTTCACTTTGCAATAGAAGTTGCACTTTGTAAGGGAATTTCCCTCAGAGTTTAGTGAATGTGGTGAAATTTTACTTTGCAAAGAATACCCAATCACGTGCAAAAAAATATTAAAACAGCATCTTTGGTTGCACAAGATTGTATGATAGAAGTCCCCAGGACCCCATTCACTAAGATCTGGGGAAAATTCCTTTGCAAAATTCAACTTTCCTTGCAAAGTAAACAGCTCATTTGCCTTTAGTAAATCAACACATCTGACTACATTTCATATTGCAGGCTGTAAACTACTTGGTCTAAGGTCTGCAAGATTAGGACATCATGTCTGAATCCAGAATATAACAGAATGATCAGAACGTCATCCAGACGACTAAATTATTGTCAGATTTCTTATATAACATTAGATGAAAATCATCAGCTTTTTGCAAAGCATCTGTTATGACATGTTTTGATAATAATTTAAAGCCTGACTCCTGCCAAATCTCTTTTTTTATGAGTGTTGGATATAGTGGGAAAAGATAGGAACCTAGCCAGGTTTTTATTGTTGTCTGTCCCTACATTGAGGAGATTTCACTTTTATTCCTGTCATGACAAGTGATGGGAAATATTTTCAGAGGGGACACAGATTGCAGTATCTTTGTGTCTTTCATAGGGTGTTGGCAAAACATAAAGACTATACTAAAGCTGAAATTGGGTTACTTACTCTGTCACCTTTAGCTCCAGGGATACCGCCAGTTCCTCTTTCACCAGGCATACCTTGGAGACCAGGTGGACCTTGTGCACCATTGGGACCATTTGGACCAGTAGCACCCTATTAAACAAACATTATTACACAAACCATTAACTCCAAGAACCCTTACAGTGCATAGTCAATATCAGTTCAGAAAGTAAAGAACAGAGCAAAAATATCCTAAACTTACCTTAGGACCATCTGTACCAGGAGTACCAGGGAGACCACGAGCACCTTGAAGACCTTGAGGACCAGAAGAGCCACGTTCACCTGGGAAACCACGTTCACCCTACAAGGTAGCAATATTAATAATATTTTATTATTTTGGAGAGTAAAGTTAAAAAAAAAAGGAAAAGAAGTAACACTAACTATGATTCAGAATGAGGAATTATATCTATTTTTATTAACACAAGTAGGTTATGAAACAAATAGCGTTAAAGTTCGTGGAATTCTTTACAGTTTTTATGTTTTCCCTTTTTCACATCGCAGCATGTGTTCCGTCTTGTAAAATGTAATCATTAGTATCAATTTAAATATTACTTACTCTTGGGCCTACAAGACCTGCAGCACCAGCTTCTCCTGGAACACCCTAAATAGATAAGCAAAGAAATTAATGACAAAATAGTGGAAAATAAATAATAATGCTCAAATACATGACTAGTGTATAAGATACTTTTTTTACAATAATTAAGGTATTCTAATTCATCATTGTTTAAATATTGGAGTCTTTGTATATTAACTCAAGTCTTAAAGTTTATTATTATAGGCATTTACCCAGTATTAAAATTGATCAACTTAGAGGGTTTATCAAAAGTGTATTAATGAATAAAGGAAAAAAAATATTGATTGGAGGCATTAAAAGGCCAGATTAGTACTACATATTGAAATCCTTCTGCTTGAACATCCACAAAATAAGAGAATATGAAATGAACTACATTATTTGTTCTCGATCAGTTGTGCTATCATAGAGGTTTGTTTGTGCAGCCAGGAAATGATTACACACAATTTATTTTTTCTGCCATTTTTACTGCATATAGCAGCATATCCAGTACTTTTGCTAATAGTGGAATTGTTACTGAAACATCATGGTATACTTTACACCATGACAATTATGATGTCCTGCCAATTGCCTGAAACTACAACAGCGGTCATTGTTTATATGGCTCTATAGATTATATAGATTATGTTTGGCTATCATGATGTAAAGTATGAATGCTAAAATATAAATGGAATTTACTTATGATGTAGCATTTTATTTTAGGATTGTGAATCACTGATAACTATTGGAGCCATGATGGTCCGTATTTGTCAATCTTGAAGGTTCACTTTCTTAACTATAGCACATTAACCACAGATAGTTATTTTTTTCTCTTCTCTTTCTTTCTTTCCTCCCTTGTGGGGGGATTTAAATGGCAATTATTTATGGGTTGGAATGGAGAAAGGAATCGGGGAGCACGGAATAGTCAACATGACTTGATATCTTTATGCACTGGTGTTTTCGGGGGGTTGGGACTGGTGGCAGGATTAAGGGACACTAGGAATTTGTGTAGAAAGAGTTGGGTCCCCATGAATGGAAGTAGCGGAGCCGAGCCAATCTCTTTATAAATAAGGCATGTGCAAAAGGGGGAGTGAGTCAATTGGTTTTTTTTCTCTCTTCTCTTCTTTCTTCTTTTCTTCTTGCATTATTTTTATCTAAGTTGGGTGTGTCACTCGTATAAGTTTTTGGAATAGAATACTTTGGAATGTTTTATATTTAGGTAGTTTCTTTTATGATACTATGGAATATAAGGTTGTATAACAATGGCTTGATATGTTGAACTTTAATAAAATAAAAATGTGATAATAAAAAAAAAAAACACAGATAGTTGGTGTTACATAATGAAAATGACTTACCTGGTCACCTGGCTTGCCACCCTCACCGGGAGGACCTGGAGGTCCAGGAAGACCCTAGAAAATATTAAAGAAAAAATCAATTACATTTATGTAACGCAGAAACTGAAAATAAATACAGTTTTTTTAAGCAATAATGCAAACTATAAGCATCCACATGGACTTACCTGGAAGCCAGAAGGACCGGGAGCACCTTGTTCACCTCTTTCTCCAGCAGGACCCTTAAGGATGATACAGTTATTAGCATGATATTTGCATTAAATGTGCAATAATTTACATAGCAATGTATTAATTGAAATAAAACATTTAGTAAACAATTATACAGTGATGCTACACTACACACTAAACTCCCAGCATTGTTAGAAACTGCCTGTACTTAGACTTGAGGGTTTTTACTTCGTTAGTTAGTGAATTAAAATCACTAAGGTAATGCTATAGTACTGGAAAATCAATGCCTTCTATTTAGCATGGCATATCTCACAGCAAAGGTGATGCTTTATTAAACAATAGAGTGCTTTTTAGCCACTCAGTTCAATATATTGTGCTGCACACAGCGCCCGGTAGCACTCTCAGGGAAGAGTAAACACACAAGATTTTCTTCATAAACATCAGGAAGAATAAACTATGCTAATCAATCAGAAAACACCATTTTGGTTTATCTGTTTTTTTCTGTGCTAGTGCACTCTAAGACCATGCTCTGTGTGATGCTTTAGTAAACAGGTTGAATAGAAGTTATTGGAACCTCTTTTAAGACAAGTGTCTAATGTTCTAAGTTAGAATGTATCATGATATGTATATTGACTTTATTAGGATGCCATTTATTTTAAGATCTGCAAATATCATGCTATTTAGATTGCAGATTGCAATTTATCATAATTTTTCTTATTTTTTTATTGTACCAAATGATAGAGGAACTTACAGCTGGGCCATTTGGACCTTGAGAACCAGTTTCACCATCTTTACCAGGCAGACCCTTGAAAAGAAAATAATTTCATGTTAGTTTTACTATAACTATTTGTAATCCTAAAACATACAAATGGGGGAAATTAAGTACCAAAAAGTATGCATAAAATAAATAAAATACATTTTTGTGTTTTATATATATATATATATAATAAAAATACTATAGAATTTGTGAAAACACTATCACGTTTCTGTCAACTTAATATCAATTTGGTATACTGTTTTATTTTAGGTACATATTTTTGGAATGAAGCTAGAAGCAGCTGGATGCCCATTGTACATCAATGTAATCCATATTACAAAAGTATAGGTAAACTATACTTTTCAATATTTCCAAATTGTAAAGACCTACCCCAAATGCACCAAACCTCATTCCTAATGCACCTATATACTGACAAACTAGAAATAGCCATATCTTTCATGGCCTAAAATCTTAACACTTGTGCTACAACTTGGAATATTAGGAAAGGTTTATTCTCCTAGATTGTAAGCTCTAACGAGCAGGGTCCTCTGATTCCTCTTGTATTGAACTGTATTGTAACTGTACTGTCTGCCCTCATGTTGTAAAGTGCTGAGCTATATAAATCATGTATAATAATAATAATCTAATTCAACAATCACAAATAAAAAGGTATATCCTGAGGAAATATATGTACTTACTCTTAGACCAGGGGCACCAACCAATCCCTTTTCACCAGGCTTGCCAGATTCACCCTGTTTGAAAATAATATCAGATAGGTAAGTTTAATGATTTATTATCCCTTATAATATAGGTTAGAATAGTAAAACAGTCAAAAACAATCATTTAAAAAACAATCTGAAAATTCAGCCAATTAACAATGGTCTTCAACGATAAGAACATGAAATGTGTGAGTTTAAATGTCATCTACCAACATGAGAATTGTCCCTTTATTTAGTAATATTTCATTATGATCATGGACACATCTACTTCCCGATAGGTGCCAGAACATTGATGATATCAATGGGGACACAGAACATAATCCGTTTGTGCCTGAGATTACATTAATCCCCATATGCATCAGAACACCCCCCCCCCCCCCCCCCAATGTTTTTTTTTTATGCTTGGAAGGCGTGCAGAACTTTTATTCAGGACAGGTCATCAGAAGTCTACTGAAGCCCTAAACCACCCAATTATGTCACTGGTGGTCACCGTCCCAGCCTTGGTAAGGCTTAGGAATGATTTTGATCTTTCAATGTCTACAAGTTTATAAACCATTCTTTATATATTTTTTGTATTGAATCTTTATTTTATTTTTCAACTAAACATTTAATAAAAGGTGATCCCATGACATTTAGTTTGCAGGGCATGATGGGCTTTCTAATAAGGAAGCCCAGCACTGCCTTTTCATCTGTTCACAGCCCCTGTCTAAATAAAAATCAATTTAAGTCTATATTTACTAGCTGAGAATAAGAGGGGGTGTCCTTTCTCTGACTGATTCGGTTGTGATGGTGTAATTTGACCACCTTCTACTTACAATGCAGGCTACTAAGGCTATCCACAGCATACAAGTAAATCACTGTGCAGAAAATATGAAGTTCAAGCTTTAAGCATGCTACCTCCTTGAATTAAGGTAGCAAGGATACATTACATTCATATGCAGTATTTCATATTTACCCTAGTAAGAAGCAATAAATCATATCTTCCTTTATTTTTCTT
The DNA here is from genome assembly GCA_029206835.1 of Rana muscosa. NCBI lineage: Eukaryota > Metazoa > Chordata > Amphibia > Anura > Ranidae > Rana > Rana muscosa. The sequence goes on along the minus strand of CM055117.1, from coordinate 894,417,345 downwards.
TAGCTATAGTTGCATTTACTCTGTTTCCAATTGAATATAATTTTATCCCATTTCATTTACAAAACTGCAGCAACAAAATCATAGTGCTACTGCCAATAGTAACTGCAAGCTGATTTCTTGCTACAGGCAGCACATCTACTTCAATGTTTCACTGGCACTTGCACTGGTTTGTACAACTGTCATTGTGCCAGTTTTTTTATCTTGAAAAGGTATCTTCATGTTTCTCTTTATCAAAACACAATAGGCTAGTGGCAACAATGGTCAAGCAGCAAGATGATAATAGCAGGGAAAACACATTCTACATATTGCTGCATGATCTTGATACCCCTACACTCCATATTCATTTTCACTAATTGGTCACATAAGTATACTCATATATATATATATTTGAAAAAAATATGTAGATGTCTTACATTAGCACCCTTAGGTCCGGGGAAACCCATGACACCAGGTTGTCCACGAGCACCCTGTGGGCCAGGAGGTCCTGGACGACCATCCTCACCACCTGCACCCTAGAAGCAAAAACATCAAGTCATCAGTCTGGTGTTTTTTTTATTAACTTCAATATAAAGTGTATATTAATTAATGATATTACAGTACATTGTATATCAAATTAGGATGTGAAATATACTTACAGTTGGACCAACTTTTCCTTGAGGACCAGCATCACCAGGGCGACCAGTAAGACCCTATTGGAAGTTAAATGCTCATTAACATACAATTCATTTTGCAATGACAGTCCTAGATTTGAAAGTTGGTTTGGAATGGTTATGTTTTACAGTATTGGCTAACTGAACACTGTAGTTCTTTGTTGATTTATCAAAGAACTTTATATAAAAACAGACTCCAGTTCAGGAGACATATCATAAGGGAGAATGGAATACTTCTTGATGCTCTAAGATACTATAGTGTGTATGATGGCCACTGTCTTCCATATACATGGTGCAAAAGTGGATGTCTGTGGTTATGCATCATAGTATTTGATTGTTTTCATAAGTGTAGTGCAATTAAAAATACTCAATCAGCCTAGTCCCTAGAGCAAGGTGTGAGAATCATTTTTAGGTATATTCTATTACCTACTCCCCATAATACACCAATTATCTGACGTGTCACATTTGGAATCACTGTACCCACCACATCAGTATAGGGCACAACCATCCACTCTTGAAATTTGTATGTTATCTAGTGTTTTCTGAGGCCACTATCCCAATTCCATATCAAACTTGCCAATTTATTTGTACTTACTCTAGCACCTGGGAGACCAGGTTCACCTGGACGACCAGGGTCACCATTAGTTCCTTTTGGACCACCAAGGCCAGGGACACCACGATCACCAGGAGCACCCTAAAACAGAAGAAACTTGTTAATAAGCACAAATAACCTTGTGTTAGGAAGTTTAGCCAAAGCAATACTTGTTTAACTGAATTATAAATACTTTACTTCTTTACTTCTGGCTCAAAAATATGCCACTGAACATTGTAGGGTTATGTGGCATCTCAATACAAAAGACATGTCTTTATTTAAACTAGCTAAAACTAGCTAACTATATTATTCTTGTCTTCTTATTTTGTCGTAGCACTCACCTTGGGACCAGCAAGCCCATCTTGACCAGGGAAACCACGATTTCCAGGAGCACCCTAGCAATAAAAATAAAGCAGAACAATTGTTGAAATTTCATGTCAGATTAGGGGGCTTATGCCTTTTTCTAATACTTATTATCTTTTTAAAAAGACAATACCAGCCCAAAACACATAAGAGACAAAGCAAAATGTCTGAGTTTGGGAGTTCCTGCTATGTTCCAGCAAAAATATGTTACCTTCATCATTCATAGATTGCTTTAAAAGTTGGACTTAAAAAACAACCCTCCCCTCAAAACACTAGCCCTTTTAACATCTTTTCCTGTTGACCACAAAATAAAGTGTAATAAAACAAATGGTAAGTGCTTTGGGCTCTCTTTTTGGCCCTCTTCTGGAAGCACCCTGCCAGACCAGCCAACTAAGGTGCCTTTTTTTTTACTGAGGCACAGAGCCCAAATGTTTGCTCTCCCAGTCTGTTATAATTTAGGGAATGTCTGTATTCTGGGTCAGCCATACTTGCTGATTAAATATAAAAAAAATAACAAGAGCAAAGGAAGTTTTGTTTTTAGCAACACTGCCTAGCTGATGTGTTTTACTGTACTGAGAGCAATTGGGTGAAAGTTGTTGAGCAGGAAAATCACTTTAAACTTTCTTAGAAACATTTTAAAATACTTGAATTTTGAAATCATTGAAAACACACACATTCACTATGTTAAGAGAAAATTCCCTTGCCAACCCCATTGACTGTAAATAGACAACCCAATTGACTGTAATATCTAAATCTCATTTTAGTTTTCAAGATATCCTTATCTTAGGGATGCATATTTTTTTCCAATAATTACCTTGGCTTTCAACCAGTCATGTGAAAAAATAAGAACACCCCATGGAAATTGTTGGCTTTTTCATCATATCTAAACTGGCAAACATTAGATCTTCTTTCAAACAGTGACTACAGTTAGGGGTGATATACTTGAATAAATGAGACATAAAATTAATATCATGTACTCATTCTTATTATGAGTTTATATAAATGCAGATTTGTCATATTAAAAAAAGTACTGTAAGTACATCCCAACACTTATGGCAGCACTAGAATTCGATGTTCAAAATTAGGTGACAATAATTAGAATCTCCTTAGAGAATATGCAAGTATAACCTGTCTTATTTTAACCTCACACATCTAGGGTTTGGTGTTCTCTTTGCTATTGACATGTGTGGCATCACCATGGTCAGATGAACTCTCTAAGGCCCTCAGAATCAAGGTTATAGATGCCTGTGAGTCTAAAAAAGGATTTAAAAAGGTTGCCAAGTTTTTTTTAACTGAAACTTAAGGAAAATAATCTACAATTGACATAGAATTCCAGTGGCTTCTAATTTGTCCGGGCCTGGTTTGCCCAGGATCTGAATGTTTGATGTGAAAAGAGTCCAGAGAGACCAACATTTCATCACAGGATATGCAGGTATCTCTTGCAAAAGTTGATGTCAAAGTACATCCATCTACAATCAGATACTGCATCTGAGTTGTTTGGTCACAGTAACAGTAGACATGTTTAGGGTAAACCAAAGACAGCATTTCAGGAGAACCTCATACTAACTGTAAAGCATGGTGGTGGAAAATTTTATTGTTTGGGTTGTTTTGCTGCTCCAGGGAATGGGCAGCTTGCAGGGTTGATTTACTAATGGCAAATAGATAGTTCCCTTTGCAAATGAGGTTGCACTTTGCAAGAGAATTTTCCCCAGAGCTTAGTGAATGAGGTAAAGGTGTGCTGACTTCCATCATCCAATCATGTGCAAGCAAAACATTTATTTTCCATGCACATGATATGGTATTTTTTGCAAAGTGAATTTTTGCCACAATTACTAAGCTTTGGGGAAAATTTCCCTTGCAAAGTGAACAGCCTATTTGCATTTAGTAAACCAACCCCATCGAGTCAACCATGAAGTCTGCATCATATCACAGTGTGCTTAATAAGAATGTGAGGCCATCTGTCTAAAAGGTAAGGTAGAAATTGATCTTTTAATACAATAATAATCCAAAGCACACTGACAAATCAGTAGAAATTACAGTTTATAGACTGGTCTATGGTCCAGTCAAAACCCTGATTTGAATCCAATTGAAATGTTGTGGGAGATTTAAACTTGGCAGTTTATGCAAGGAAACCTAAAAACATTTTGTAAGGCATGTAGTCCCTTGGTTTTCAGTTATGCAAAACACCCACAAGAAGTTCTTTCTACTACAGTACACTATTACAGCTATTGATATTTTTGTAAATAATCTACTGAAAAGGAACATTTTCCTTGTGTTTTTTTTATCAAGTACATCTTTACCTGTAGGCACTGTCTGAAGATCAATTGTTTGCCTTTGCCATTATGTGGAAAAAGTCAAAATTTTACATTTTCATGGAGTGTACTTAATTTTTTTACATGACCCTATGTATGTGTGATAAAATCCATTTTGGGCCCTTAGCCTAGGTTCACACATATGCAGTGCAGGAAACGCAGCAATCCCTGCACGTTTCCCACACCGCATTATAAACAATGTTTGCGATCCGCTGCAGGTGTCAATACAAAATTATTGACACCCCAAATGCATTGCAAATGCAGTGCGGTATGCCTGCTCTGGATTGCATGGTACAAAACAACAATGCAATCTGGTTATGGTGCGGCTCCAAAAAATGTGCTTGCACTTCTTTGGAACAATGCGGTACGATTTGAGCCTATTCAAAATTAATGGGCTCAAATCACACCGCACTGAATTGCATGTGAATTGCACAGGAATGCAGTGCGGTTCCTGTACGATTCACATGCGGCTTATAGTGTGAACCAGTATAGTGTGAATAGTTTCTAGCTTCTTAATTTTTAAATGTAAGTTTAACTTACTCTTTCACCATTAGGACCAAGAGGACCAGCTGCGCCAGGCTCACCACGGGGACCTCTTTTACCTTCTTCTCCAGCTGGACCAGGAGCACCCTGAGGACCTGAAGGTCCCTAAAATCAAACAGACAGACCCATCAGTAATGTGCAATGAAAGCTGTTGTACTGTATTATGTGAGCTGGCTATACTAGCCTATAATGTTGCTAACAAATGATATCTGTCCAGAGTACTAAGTCACTACATAAATGTATGAAGGCTTACTGTATACCCTCTTGTAAAATATTACAGAAAAATTATAGAGTTAATAATAGTATATTTACAAGAATTATATATTTACAGTTTTGAGATTGTAAATGCTTAAGTACAATTAGTATTATGAATAGTTTGAAATGATCTAAATGCTAACACTTTTACTTTGAACTAGTAATCAATAGCAAGCCTTTATAAACTTATAAATCAAATTATATCTGGAATGTTGGTACTTAATGCTTGCTTGTAATTGATGGATACCTTGCGTAAATATATACAAACTCATATTTCACTTTAACACAAAGTCTGTTTTTACAATGCAGAGTTTTTGTATATGCCTGATATTTAAGTTATTTTATTGTGAGGGTGTCACAAAAAACAAAAGGAAATACAGAGTAAACTTAGAAATGTGTGACATTTACATTTAAAAATGTATTTAAGATTTAGATACTTACAAGTTCACCCTTAGGACCCTGTTCACCCTTGAAACCTGCAACACCGGGGTCACCCTAAGATAAACAGAAATAACATACTAGTTATTACATGATCCATAATACTGACCTGTTGTTGGATAGTGTACCTATGGATTACAAATGATCAAGTACTGTTAATAATCAGTCTAGAAATTAGGACAGTATGCATAAATAGCAGTCATATTTAATGTCAGAAGCCCAAGACATTAGTGTAGATAGTAGACTTACCGATTGACCTTTGGGACCAAGAGGGCCAGTGGCACCCTGTGGCCCAGGAGGACCACGTGGGCCAGGGAAACCAGGAGCACCAGCAATACCAGCACCACCCTACAGGACAGAGAGTTATAGTATATTATATAACTGTAAAAAATGCAAAAAATAATTAAACAGTGACAACTAATGATTATTTTAAAAAAAATCTCTTCATTAACTACTCTTTATCTAAATAATCACATTATTCATCATAAATAGTGTGAGATACTTACAGTTGAACCTTTAGCTCCAGGGATACCATCAGTACCAGGGTTGCCCTATAAAGGAAACACAGTGGTTTAATGAATTGAATTTTACATTAGTTACTTGAAAATCAATGAACAAAAGACTAAGTACAGGCTGGTTCTGATTATATGTATATATGTTTTACAATCAATATATTAGCTCTGGGAGTATATACCACATTACCACCACATGTCTAGTGTCTAGCGTTTGTTAATCAGCTCTTTTTTTAAACACGTCTTTATAGAAGGTCGGTGTGGTGTATGTTTCTCAGTATTGCTATTTCAGCTATTTTGAAGTGCATTCTGGAGTATTATCACACAAGTGATAGGGGCCTATTTCTTTAGTATATGTAATAAAAATTAGACGTGGGAATTTCTTGCCTCCTTGCTTCTATGGCTATCAAATTCTATATTTATTATGACATACAGGCATACCCCGCTTTATGTACCCTTATGAACTGATTACTAACTGGTATTTCAGTGCTAGGAGTAATACCCATATGTAGAAGTATAACAACAGAGGCAGCAGAGGAACCAGCAATCAGCAGAACATCAACCCCTTAAACTCTGCACTGGGTCCAACGTGTTTCTCATATTCCTTTTTTTCATAATGCTTGTTAGTTAAAGGACATTTTTATGCTGCGGGCTTTAGTTATGTTGTTTGACGTAAGGTAGTTGCTTTTAAAAATTATGACATTTTGTAGGACCCCCATTAAGGTTTTGCATAAGGAAACAGAAGTATTCAGGCACACCTCTGCATATATGTCTGTTTAATACTAAGACCTTTAGGAATCTGTAGGAAATGACGGACTGGTAATATTGTCTATACCTAAGTATGAACAACTGAACACTTACAGATGCACCAGAAGGTCCAGGTGATCCAGGTGTTCCAGACTCTCCACGAGAACCCTGAGCACCCTCAGGACCACGAGCGCCAGTGGGACCAGCTTCACCCTGAAAAAAAATTGATAATACTGGTTATTAGCTTATTATATCCTTCATTGATATTATTAATATTATTTAATACAATCCATAATATAACTTTGATACTCTGGATATTAAAATAATAGTGAAGAGATTCAATACTTGGAGAAGACTAAATACAGACAGTAGCATTTGGTTGACTAATGATAATATTATAATTAATATAATAAAAAGTATATATTTGTAAAAATACGTTGGTCCTATGATATAAGTAAATATGTACTTTTATTGTACATGAATGTTTAAAAAAAATTATATTCTAAAAGTTTATATGAATCAAGAATATTAATTGCATACCAAGAGTATTCTGAGCCTAGTGACTCTATCTTAATTATGCAATTATTTTACAGGATTGTTATAGATTATTTATTGACAAGTTTTTATTAAATAGCTATGCTAGCTCTGCTGTAATATGTTATAGATGAATATGTGCTTTACCAGGCTGTAAAAGTTTCAAATGGGTTCATATTTACATTCCTAAAAGAATAAAATCTGTGGTAATGCATTACATCAGAATAAAATGTTTTTTTCCTGTTACAAGGCTGAATGAAAAAGAATATCATTCACATCTGAATATACGGAAATAAAAAAATATTAGCACAGCCAGACTAATCTTGTGGTTGGGATTTGTGGCTGACCACTTAAAGTTTATTATTCTTACAGTGTTATGTTTAATATGCTCAGTAGTGTGGGAAATGGAATGTCTTCTCCATCTAGTGGCTCGTTTGGTTTATTACACCTTAAAGTGCTAGAAGAGTGCTCTTCCAGTTTACCATTATAGTATATTTTCCAGTTCCCTTGACATCTCTAAATGAAACATCTGTATTGTTCTTTTAGCCCATTTATGACTTGTTTTTTAAATGTATTAGGTGACTTAGTACCAAAGTGATACTGCTGGAAGTCCATGTCCTGGGCTTGCAGCTACATCACTGTGACCATGGTTGTTAACAACATCTTGGTCACAGCAAGTGCAGACAATGATGCATACATTTGTGCATATTCATGTGAACATTTTTCTATGTCCAAAGATTCATGTAATCTTACATAAATATATGCAGGACTTTTGTGGTAAAGACCTGAGGATGAACCTAATGAGTTATGAAGGCTTGCATCTTTAATAACTCAAAATGTAAGCCCAGCCAAAACTTTTTTTTTTGAATAGAGCAGGGAAGGATAAGAATTCCTATCAAGTTTTTACCCTTATATGGGTTCCATTTTAGAGACTACCCCTAAGGGTATGTGTTCCCAGACTTTGGACCTGTGTTGAAGACATTGGTTTGACATGAGTTTGAGATGCTTCTGAGATCATTAAGATTTCAGTAATAGGTATTATTGTCCTGCAGTTGACCTTCTTCTGACTTGTATTTGACCAGATAAAGTGGGTCTTGCATTCCCCTTGACTTGTATGGGAATGCAAAATTGGCCCAGTATATATGTATATATGTGTGTGTACGACTGTGTGTCCTAAGCGTGTCAAGATCCTACGGGGTAAAATGACCGCACCAGCCAAGCAGACACTGGCTGCAAAAAACGCCTAGAAGCGATTCAGTTCGCATGTGAGCGCTATACAAGTCACTCATTCATTCATTCAAAACCTGCTTGAAGCAAACAAAAGCCCCCTGACAGACCCTTATTGTCATGGTGACCATGGTTTCACCAGACAGGAGTAAGGGAACATCTGGAAAAGAGGCACAGATAGCACTAAAAACCAAACGGTAATCCATTAAAGCGCCATCCCAAAACTCTAAGGCCTCATGCCCACGGACGTTTTTACAGCCGCGTTTTTGAGCATTTTTTACAGCTTAAAAACGCCTGTCCATGTTAGTCTATAGCTTCATGCCCACCTAGACGTTTTTGAGCTGAAAATAGCATAGACGTTTTTAAGCTGTAAAAAAAACCCAGGACCAGTGCGTTCCTCAGCGTCGGAGTTAGGCAGAAAAAAAAACGAGCATCAAAAAACGCTCGAAAACGCTCAAAAACGCTCAAAAACGCGCACTAACGTGCACTAACGCGCGGTCGCGTTTTTTAGCTCCGACGTTTTGTTTTTTTTTATCAGAAAAAAATAAAAATAAATAAAACATTTACAATAACATGGACTGGCGTTTTTAAGCTGTAAAAAACGCAGCTGTAAAAACCTCAGTGGGCATGAAGTCTAAAACACAAAAAAAAGCTTTGGCTGGACAAAAAACTTTACATTAGCCAATAAAGGGCATTGCTTTACGGCTGAACTGCTTTTCCAGGTGGATGTCATATGACGTCCTCCCAGTCACGCTCCTTGGGCTCGCCCTAGGGGGCGCACAGCGGCGCGATCTGTTACCCGCTGTGTCCACTGGACACAATGGAAGACTGATCATTGTACCGAGCCGGCCCTGGTACCATGTAATCTCTGTATCCAATTACAGTGATTACATGACAGTTTTACACACTAAATGGCTTTCATTCATAGCTATTCATTGTACACTATTGTAATGATCTATGTGATTGGTCACAGTGATCACATGGTACAGACATAACCAATCTCAGTACATCAGTACCATGTGTACTTTCCAAAAAGGGGTAATTTGGAGGGGTATTTGACATTTTAGAGCCTTAAGAAATGAGAGTACAGTCAGTACATCAGGAATTATCAGTTTTCAAATATATATACACCATAGTTTTTAGACTCTATAACTTTCCTACAGACTAAATATTATAGAGTGATTTGGGTTATTTTTATTAAACAAAATGTAGCAGAATACATTTTGGCCTAAATTTTTGAAGAAAGATTATTTATTTGAAAGTGTCCTGTATTGAAGTGGTTACACTCCAAACTTTCCACATGAATCAATGGCTAATATAGTACAAGCCTCTACTACTGCAGCAGATGACCAGCAAGAAAATCGTTACTCCCTGGTGACTTTTAAGGCCTAGCCTTGAATATCTACCTGTAATTTATGTCAATCATTTTAGAGAAGTATACATGGGCTTCTTCATTCAATCTGAGTAAGTAAATATTACTTTCCCTTTCATTTGGAACTACAGTAAAACCTTGGTTTGAGAGTAACTTGGTTTGAGAGCATTTTGCAAGACAAGCAAAATTGTTTAATAAATTTTGACTTGATATACAAGTGATGTCTTGATATACAAGTAGCGTCATGTCACAACTGAGTATAAAAGAGAAGAGAGGAGCCTCTAAGTGTAGCAATATGGTTCCATTTAATGAAGGTACAACATTTATCAAAATATTGCTACACTTAGAGGCGCCTCTCTTCTCTTTTATACTCTGTAGCTCCTTCTGGATTTTGCTTCTAATCCACTTGTGGAGGCTTCCATTTGTGGATGGACGTTTTATGGTTACACAACCGATCACATTGCTATAATCTTTTTATATGGACTATAAACTGAAGGACTTATGAATAAATGGTTGTAGAACGAATCATTCTTATGAGGAAATTCGCTTTGATATACGAGTGCTTTGGATTACAAGCATGTTTCTGGAACGAATTATGCTCTCAATCCAAGGTTTTACTGTATTTATTTTAGAAGCTCTTACAAACAAGGCCCTTTGTTCCCTCCTGTATTAGATTGTATTGTGACTATACTGTCTCCCTTAATTTAGTAAGGCACTGTGGAAACTGATGGCGCTATATAAATCCTAAGTAATAATAATATCCTTTAAGGTACTTTTATGTATGAGGCCCACAGAGGTACAGAATATTAATAATTCATAAAATCAGGTAAAGTGTATATTGCGATTAGGATGGGGGGTACATTGAAAATTTTTGCTTAGTTTATTCTCAGTTGTATGCTTCTTGCAGTGATCATTGTACATTTTAAAGAAAAATACCCTAATGCAGATAGAAATAGTCTTTCTGCGGAAATATTTGCATCCTTTTAGTTAAACATCTACGTGACTCCTGAAGCTGTGTGACCTTAGTTTGTTGGGATCATTGTTTTATTCATGCACTGATGCTTTCTTCCCTGTCTCCTTAGACAAAGAGCCTTGTTTATAGGAATTCCAGGCCAGACCCCTCTGCTGTCTGGTTACTATAGTTACTCATGAACCGAGACTCCTGGGAATACAAACTTGAGACCAAAAATAACAGAGATTCCTATTGAAATTCTCTGAACACTTCGAGGGGCTTGTGGCAATGTGTTCCCCAACCTCATTGTGCTCTCTTTTTTTTTGTCCTTAGTTTGAACCTCTCGGCCCCCTATTGCTCTGCTCTAATCCTTTTAAGTGCTTAGAGAAGAATTTGTCCACCATGAACTGACCAGGTGTAAGATCAAGGCACAATCATTAAAGGAAGTGTTTCGGTCTTACATGCATCATATACCACATAACACAACTTAAGAAAATTCCCAGACAGCACCAAAGTATTCATAACAGTAAATAAAACAATTAAATATAATATAAAGTGTCGTTAAACGACCCCTATTAATGTGGGATTAAGTGATAACTCTATAAAAAAAAAGTAATAAACTCTATTGAAACTATCCTGAAATGCTATTAATTAACTGAACAAGCCACATCCTATGAACATGACATTTTGCAAGTCTGCCCTCCAGTGGCGAGAACGTGCACTGCTCTGTATATGGTGACTTCTTTTATGCTGCTAGTGCAATGACATGGTTGTGATTTTACATATATTTAAATCATACATGTGCACTGAAGGGCAGCCATGTTGCTGGGTAAACCAGTGGCTGGTGAATTCAATTACATTCCAATCCGAATTTATAATACTTGTCCAAGCTAGAGAATGTCTACTTCCTCCAGTAATATCCTATCATTACTGGGTATTGCTAACTAGCTGGCAGCTTTAACTAGGAAAATGCTGCTTGGCGAATTCACACAGGTTGTACTCCTATACTAGGAACACATGCTTCTTAAAAAACCTATGGATGGGTAAATGGCCTTTTAATGACACATGGATCAAGGTAAAGCCTTTTAGCATAGGCCATCATGCATCAGATACTATACTTTATGTAAACCACATACCACAGAAACAATTAATACATTTCCTATATATTATATATCCATGTGGACCCCCCTGCATTTAATTTCTCCAATCCCAGTGTTTGCCTGTTTTGTCCCCCTGTGGGGTTCCAGTTTGGCCATCCCTGCACCCAGCCCTATCCAGTGAATTATACATATGTTCTACTAATAAACTCCTGATGAAATGGACCAAAGTCCAAGAAACGCGTCAAGGTTTTGGGGAGAAATTTAACATAAGACACATACTGCTCAGACATATCACCGGATATAAGTTTGCATATTTTAACTGGGCTGATTGTGCAAAAGGTCTATGTACTGATGAATCTGATTTTTTTTTATGTAAATGTTCGTCATCTTTTAGAAAAATGTATTTTTGTAATAATCTTTATATTTTAACTATATATGAACTTGTGCCGTTAAAATCCTGCAATACCTAAGGGGTTTTCAACCTTTTTTGAGCTTTAAATTTTTGAATTAGGGATGTGGCACTGAAAGGCCAATCAAACAATCTTGCCTATTTAAAGGAAACTGTGTTGAAGAAGTATGGAGTCAGCCATGTTGACCTCTTTTTCTTGGAATGCAAATTGTTTAGTTTTTACATTGTCCCAGCTGATTCAGTACTTTCTGAAGCACTGACCTTCAACTAGTATGCAGATTAATAATTCTGACTTATTTTTTATCTGTGTACTTGTTCAGGGTTAATGACACAGAAAGTTTAGAAACAAGCCAGGGAACTGATGCTCTTATGAGAATGTCAGCAATGGCAGCCCTCATATACCTGTCCTCACATATCATTTATGAAGTATAAAGGGGGAAGAGGGTATATTTAATATTTCCTTATGGTATTTATTATGTATAAAGTATAAAGGGAGGAGGGAGTAATGATAATATTTTCCTATCATATGTATAATTTATAAAGTATAAAGGGGGGTAGGTTGGGTGGTAATTATAATATTTCCATATCAGATTTATAATTTATGAAGTATAAAAAGGGAGAGGTTAATCATAATAATTCCTTATGGTATTTATCATTTATGAAGTGTAAACGGGGGTAATGATAGTTTTTCTCTATTGAATTTAGCATTTAGAAAATGGGAGAGGGAGGGGAGGGGTTAATGATATTTCACTATTGAAGTTATAATTTATGAAGTATAGGGGATGGAGAATGTAACCAATTTTCCTATAGTATTTAGTATTTATGAAGTACCAAGGATGGGGCAGGAGTAATGATAATATATCCCTATGGTAGTTATTGTTTCTGAATGATAAAGAATGGGGGAGGGGTAATGAGAACATTTCCCCCATGGTATTTATGATTTATGTAGTATTATTATGTATGTTTCTGATGCATGTGTTTGCCCAGACTTTCACTGTCTGCATTCAGTCACATAACAGCTCAGACATTCCAATCATCACAGCACTGATCTCTATCAGTTTCATTTTACATATTGGGAAAACATCAATACAATAATGACAGCCAATCAGCTTAGGCCTATGGCTCTTTTCCCATTGTTTCAATGTATCCACTTGTAAAGAATGTATTCTGTCTGGTCTCCTCCATTGTCTGTCTGGTTTTCTGCACATCTACATGTCATTGTGAGCGGCTGCAGACAAATTGCTGTAACTTAACACATACCTTGGAGCCAGGGGCACCTGGGAATCCGGGAGCTCCAGCTGGGCCAACAGGTCCCTGTAAACAAAGACAAGCTGTGATTCCGAGTCGGCAGACAAATCTTAAAGCTGTTTAGCCCTAAGTATTGTTACAGCTGGAGAGGAAATGAGACTTCTGCAATACAGTCCACATACATTGTACCCAATCAGACAAATATGTGCCACTTCTAAACACTGCTTCTCCTCCCTCAAACTGTTCTCAATTATTACCGATTTAAACACCCATAATTATTTGGTTACTTTCTAAGATCCCAGCTTGTTTGGGATATCTCTGTTTTGCAGCACTGTAAAGCTTTTGCAAACAGCTCAGGATTCTCAGCACTGAGATCTACAGCGCCACCTGCTGGTAAACTCTGGTAATACTCCATGTGTTTGACTTACTAAAGAAGTAGATAATGTCCACTTAGCATAGTGAATACAGTTCAGCTATGTTCACTAGGAATTCCCAAATATGTGCCAGGGATTTTAAAAAAAATAGATTTTTCCTTGCATACGATCTGATAATTGGGGTGAACATAGCTTCACTTGATTCACTAAACCACATGAACATTCTCTATTTCTTTAGTAAGTCCACCCCAATTATTTTTTATAAGAATCATATTGTTATGGTCTTCAGTCTTTATAACTGGAGTAGGGCTTCATTGCTGTTAACTTTGAGCTGGAGATCCCTTTATGTTACTACATGGAAAAAGTGTTTAAGAATGTATACTAAAATCTAAACAAACAAATATACTAAATAAATTAATATCTAAAACCAGGGCTTTTTTTCTCAGAGAATAGGTGCAGGTACTCTGATCTTCCAAGTCATCCCTTGTCTCCACCCTCTACACACCTCCGAGCACTGTCCCTTGGTTCCACCCCCTACCCACCTCCCAGTACTGCCCCTTTTAGAGGAAACAGAACCAAGTATCATTTCGTGGAGCTAAGTAAATTGTATGGAGTTTGTTAGGGATAATTTAAAAAGCAGTAAAACAGCCCCCCCAAGCAACAATAGATCTGCCAACAACAATAGAGCCTCCCTCCCCTTCAGAAACAACAGACCCCTGCAACGGAATACACCCTATCAATAACAGATCCACCCCTGGAACAATAGACCCTCACCAGAAACAATAGTTCTCCCAACAGCCAGCAACAATAGACCCATCCTTCAACAGTAGATCCCTCCTAGCAACAATTGACTCCTAAGAAACAGAAGACACCCTAGCAACAATAGACCCATCCCTCAACAATAGATCTCCCAAGCAACAATAGATCCTCCAGCAGCCAGCATCAATGGACTCACCAGCACACCTCAGCACCCCTTGCCATTAGATACATTCAGTGCTGGGGGTGCCTTGACTGCGTTCCTCACATTCCCGCTGTCTAAAATAATTATGGAATCAAAATAAAATATTACAAAACATTACTTACTGGTGGACCGGCGGGACCTGGCAGACCATCATTACCACGAGCACCCTGTAGGGAGAACATAATTCTTCAGTTATTGCTTTGCTATATTCCATTAAGAAATATTACATTTATGTTCCAAAAGGCTATTCCATGGGATGCATACCTATTCACTGGATATATACTGTATTATTAAGCAATGGCTGAACTGTAATATGAATCTAAACTAGCTTTGTTGTTTAGTATATGGTTTAACTTCTATCTATTATGCGAGCATATAGGGTAATCTATACAAAAGAAACCAATATGCTACTGGGTATTAATTTGTTCAGTCTTACATCTGTGGATCATAAATCAAAGTAGACAGCTAAATTCCTTACATTCTGTGGTTTAGAGATCTACTATATGTTATTCTTGTATATAAGACATAACTTAGATTTATTCTGCTAGGTAATAAATCATACTTATCAGATAACATGCTTTCTTAACATATACATTAAAATACCTTATTTATATTGCTTGTAAAGTTACACCTGCTGTATGATATTTAATGTTGCACACACTATCACAATTAAACACTATTTGTAAAGAGAGTGGTTAACACTTCTGTCTTGCAGCGCTGGGGTCCATAGTTTGAATCCCAGTCAGGACACTGTATGTATGGAGTTTGCATGTTCTCCCTGTGCCTGTGTGGGTTTCCTCTGGGAAACCTGATTTCCACCCACATGCTGATAGCGTAATTGGCTCTTGCCTATATTGGCCCTCAGTATGTGTGTGCGTGTATGAATGCATGTAAGTTAGGGACCTTAGATTGGAAGCTCCTTGAGGGCACGGACTGATGTGAATGTACAGTATTTAAGGTGATACCTAAATTGTCAGAGCTAGAGTATATGAATTCACCTGTAATAATAAAATGGGGGAATGTCACTTTGAAAAAGCTGAGCCTCTAAGGGTGCCTACAGAAAACATTCATCTGATTCTAGCACCATTGGAATCATTTGTATATCTATAGACACTACTCAATCATGGCACAAATTCTGTGATGGGGAGAGAGGAAGAATCATCCTTCCGGAGGGAATTTTTACCAGCTGATCGCTAATGTTTTCCCCTAAGCAAGGCTAACACTGGGTATGTCTGCTAGGCGCCTAATGCAGATGTGCCAGATTAGTTGGCAGAGAAGTTATTTGGCATTTGGATCCTGCATGATCCAGTCCACCAGAGGTACTTCCCATCAGCCACCAATCAGCATCTGATCTGTCCTGAAAGCTTGGATCTGATTGGTGGCTATTAGGAAAATACTCCATTCCTTTGTAAGGTGGTTGTTTTTTTTTGTGAATGTATGCTAAGTAAATGCTAAATGGGACTAGTTTGGCTTCAGATAAATATTTAGCACATTGCCTATATTGTCTGGCTTTTAGAATGAAATATGATGCCTTTTACTTTACCTATGTAATGAAAACTCTAACAACCTATATGTTGTTCTTGCGCGAATGCAACCTATGTGGAGATAACCGATTTGTTTTGTTGTTCTAAAAAAGACTAAATCTGCACCCCAAAATGATAGATACAGCATATGCTTCTACACTGCCACCCAGTGTTGGAAAGGCAACACTGCATGCAGCAACCTGTAAACACAAAGACCTTACAGAAGTAGACTGTCTCTATAGTGCCACTCAGTGGGGGAAATGCAGCATTGCACCAATTTCAAAACATTCAAGTACGGGGGGCATGCATTAGTTCTAGAAAAATTTAAAGGTCACATTTTTGGAGAAAAAATTGCCTCAGGGCAAGGCCGAAAAAACAGTAACAGGTTTACAGTGTAAAAAAAAAGAACATTATTTTTTTTAGCAATTGCTTTAATTTGACCTACTATTTAAAAGGACCTTACATTCCTTCAAGTAAGTCCAGTTGCTTCAGGCAGAATGTAAACTCATTAAGTGAACTGCTAATGACTTAATGGAAACAAGAAGGCTTATATTTATTCTAATTGAGGTTTTATAAAACATGCCCATTACTAGACTGATTGGGGCTTTCATAGCATAGTGGGACTGCATCCTCTTGCTAGCTACTCTCTTCCGGAAAATCTCACCACAATATTTACATATATCAGCTTCAAATGCTTCCAGAACACTATAATATATTTTATGTGTCAGCCTTTGTTGGTCTAAACTCTCTAATTACAGTACAATACAAGTTTTTTTCAGTTATGTAGCAAATATAGGAGTTGACTTACTAAAGGAAAATAGGTTGTCCACTTTGCAAGGGAGGTTTTACTTTGTAAGGTCATTGAGAATGAGATGAAGTTCTGCTGACTTCCATCATCCAATCATGTGCAAGCAATTATGCAGTTTATTTTTATTTTCCTTGCATGTGATTGGGTATTCTTTGCACCACATACTTACACTTTGGGACAAGCTCCTTTGCAAAGTGAACAGCAATTTGCCATTAGTAAATCAACCACAAATAGTTCATGTTTCATGTTACAACACTAACTTGTACTGTATAGTTTGGCTATTTAACAATTTTGTCCTACAATGTTAAGCATTCTGTTTATTAGAGTGCCATTTACTGTATTATTATTAAACAGAATGGTTGGGAAGTCTGGATATAACATCTCATTGTAACTGAAACTTCCTTCTATTAAATTTTTATCAAACATTTGTTACAGACATGAGGTAATCATCCAATCAGTCCGATTTCAATAGCAGTGGATTGCCAGAAACATCACTGACTGATTGAAGGAGACTGGTTTGGGTGTTGAACCTTTTTTGTTTTGATCACTACCAGCTATGGTGTTTCACATGATAAGCCAACAAACTCTATTCCTGTCGTACTTTATAGCTTAAATATGTGTGCTAGGATGATCCAAGAATGTATGTTTATAGAAAAATATTTTAACAAAATATTGGAAGTTGATCTCTGACATTTGGCCATCTTAACAGATGTTCCATAATCTATTTCATAATGACAATAAAGATAATCAGTGAGCATGCCTATATATACTAACTTTTATAATGATAGTAGATACTTATAGCACTATTTATAATCCAGCTGTGGTTTAAGTCCAATTCCAGACTAAACTT
Organism: Rana muscosa; assembly: GCA_029206835.1. NCBI lineage: Eukaryota > Metazoa > Chordata > Amphibia > Anura > Ranidae > Rana > Rana muscosa. The sequence goes on along the minus strand of CM055117.1, from coordinate 894,399,575 downwards.
TTTTTTGGGTAGAGTGGGAAGTATTAGGGATCACTGGGACAGGAATCAAAGAGTAATCCCTCCACAAGGACACAAAACCCCTTTTTTAGTGCAGTGGGGAAGGTTTAGAACCTCTGTTTTGTTTTACTGCAGTTTCTCTCCATTGAACAGATTTCTTTTGTGGTGATTTTTCATATTCCTGGGTCAGGAAGTGATGGGAAATCTCCACAACAGGTACAGAGACAACAGTAAAATGTAGTAGAAGTTCTAACCCTTCTGCACTTTATCAGAACTGGAAATAGTTATGGCTGGAGCTAATAAGGGGCTTCGTACATGAGCCCCCTTCCGCTAAGGTCATATTTAACAAATTACAACATATAGAGATTTTCTCTTTTATCAGTTTAGTATACTAGGCCAGTGTTTCTCAACTCCAGTCCTCAAGGCGCCCCAACAGGTCATGTTTTGAGGCCTTCCATCATTTTACATAGGTGATTTGATCAGTTTCACTGCCTTAGTAATTACCACAGCCGTTTCATCTGAGGGAAATCCTAAAAAACATGACCTGTTGGGGCGCCTTGAGGACTGGAGTTGGGAAACACTGTACTAGGCCAATGAAAGTTTATTTCTGACTGGTAATTGGCTTGGTTGGATCACTGACTTTGCAGACCATGGCCATAATACACTCTATAAGATAGCACAGAAAAGAAAAGTGGCAAATAATTATATACAGGCATACCCCACTTTTAAGTACACAATGGGACCAGAGCATGTATGTAAAACGAAAATGTACTTAAAGTGAAACAATACCTTTTTTCACTTCTGGGATGTAGTGGGGGTGTCAGGAGCTGTAGTTGAGGTCTCGGGGGCTGTAGTGGGGGTGTCAGGGGCACACTGGAACAGGGCGGGCTATGCTCTCGGAGCTTCAGCTCCTTCTACTGCAGCTGCAAAATGTCTGTACAGTACTTGTGAGGCACTTTACATACACTCGCGGGTATGTCCTTACTCGCGAGTGTATGTAAAGTGAGTGTACTTAAAGCGGGGTATGCCTGTATTGTACTTTATAGATTTAGATAGTAACCAGTACCAACTAAACGAATATTGTGAAAGAAGATCGACCTATTGTTATCATACTGGCAAAACTATGTCTAAAACTAAATCTACCCTATACATGCATCTGACTTCACAAGCCTAGTGTTGACTATACACATTAATACTGTGCGGGCACAGAACTTGCAAGCACAGAAATTATGATGCTGCAATGCAAAATGTGCATTGTTTACTCACAATGATATTAAATCTTTGTATGTGCATATGCAGATTTATTATTTGTCAGGCAATAGGTCAATTCAGAGCTGACTATCATGGCCAAATACTTTCTGCTCTACAATGAATGGCGGAGGTGGACAATCTGTCAGCCCAATGACTGCATTTACTATCCAAACTCCTTTAGTGCCGGTTCACACAGGGGCGGCTGCAAGGTCGTCCGACTCTGAAGCCGCCCCATACAGCACGACTTCAGCGCGGCTTGCAAAACGACTTCTGTATAGAAGTCAATACAAGCTGCTCCGAAGGCTCCCCAAAGTAGTACAGGAACCTTTTTCTAAGTCGGAGCGACTTGAGTCGCTCCTATTAGAATGGTTCTATTGCAATGCATGGAGCACGACTTGTCAGGCGGCTAAGTCGCCTGACAAGTCGCCCCTGTGTGAACCGGCACTTAGTCTCATGCCTGCTCTAAACAAAGGGATCTAAAATAATTCTAAAGCATTTAATTTAGACACTATCCAATTATTCCTGGTAAAGTGGAACTAAAGTCTACAATATTTACCTTAGCGCCAACGGTCTGACAACCATAAGTTCCCTCACTGGCACCAGGATCTTCTCCCTGGCTTCTTTTTGGTGCTGGTCTTCAGCCATCTTGATTGGCTGGTGTGGGATGATGTCACTCCCGTACTAAGGAGTTCTATCATCCTGGCACACAGGCACAGTGCTGGAATGTATACTGAACTGTACATGTGCAATTCAGGGTATATTCTAAGGAAGACAGCGAGCAGGCAGGTAGGTTTATTTTATTTTTTAAGAAAAGGCTTTAGTCCTGCTTTAAAGTATTTTTACCTGCAAAAACAGCTTCTATATTAGAATTGTGTACATAGTACATTGTAGCTTTTAGATTTAATGTTATATTTAAAGGTTTTGGAGGTCAGATGTGAATCCAGGTAAGATTGGAATGTTGGAAACAAGCCTAAACAGAGACCATCCACACATAGACAGGCATGGGACAAGAGAATGTTCAGCTCTGACCTATAAGCTGCAGGGGATTAGGATGAGTTCTGATCACTTATATTTTCTATATATGCTTTCATGTATATTTACACAGGGAAGCTCCTTTATTTATCTATGTTGTTTCGGAAATTTGTTTTAAACCAGTATAATGATTTGTTGCAATTCGGATATGTCTCAGTTTACATTTATATCCACACTGTGAATATAAATACATATTGTCATGTCAGTGGCTAGCCTGTACATGAAGGAGACACATTCAATGAAAAATATAATCCTTATTCACACCCTAATTGTTTTCTTTTTACAAGTCACGTCAGGTTTTTCTTTCACAGATGTAACTTCAAAGATGTAACCACTTGTAATCTAAGACTAGCTCCCAGAAAAATATGTCAGAGATAGATATGGTACTATGAAAACAATGATTGTACTGTGGCTTTGATGTCTGACTAAATTCATCTTCAAGTAAATTGTATTAGTCTTTGTGCAAACACTGGAAGCAGCCATTTTGTGGGCAGGTTTCAGGGGACTGCTGGGTAGTTATGCACTAACTACCTTAACGTATCAAACTGTCTTGTTGCTCATAGTTTACAGGGTTTGGGATTTATAAAAAAAAAGGATTTTATTGGCTTAATGAGAAACCGTTTTTGTGTCACGCTTTAATAACTGATTTACATTCTTGGGTTAGCACATGTAATATATTGGGTTTGAAAGACTGAAGCAAAGAAAACAAGCGAAATATATATGTATAATTACCAATAACAAATTTGATTACATTTTTTGGAATTATTTAAACATGTTTTTTTTTAATGAGCAACAGCTTTTGGTCTATTAAATCAGACATGATGGGTAGACCAAATGTAGATCCAATTGGTTACCCATATAGTAATGCTTAGGTGAGTGCTTCATGTTCATATTTCCTTTATGTTTTCCAATACATTTTTTGCCCACTGTCCTATTGAATAAACCTGCAAATTTAGCCTCCCCTATTTTATATTTTTATTTTCCCCAACTTTGACACCTGTTCCGATCTTAGTGATTCTGTTTGTGTCTTAGTTAAATCTATTCAGTCATTTATGAATTTTAGCAAATACAGAAACCATCTTGATTGCTATTTGTGAATAATTTCCCCTCTTTCTAACTCATTCCTAACCCTAGCTAACATAAGTGACTTAATAGAAACACAAATATATTTTTTTTGGGAGCAGCTTTTTGTTCTAGCAAGAACCTACTGAACATAATTATACAATATACTCTAAATTACTTAATTAGTACTTACAGCAGCACCAGAAGATCCAGGACGTCCTCTCTCACCAGGCAGACCACGGGGACCCTACAAAATCAGAGCATTTTTTAAAGTCTTTCTTTTATGTAAAGAGTAGAAACATGAAATGGTAAATATATATATACAGCATTAAGACATAGAGATAAAATGAGATGTTATTCTACAGAGAATGTAAAGATGATGTTATAAAATATATGAAAATTGGCTTTTTCAATAATATAGTGCAAGGAGCAAAGCTCTGCTTACAGCAATCAATCAATCAAAATACATTTTGTACTGATCTGACTTCAGTATGGTAATTGGTAAACTATGGTTGAAATGGTTTTCAGTCTTCCCTCTTTCACTGTTTAATAAATAAGCCCTCTGGCTTTCCATTTTTCATTAGTCTGTAAAAGCTAATGAATGGGGGTTCTGAGCACAGAAGCCCCTATTGGTCAAAATCAGAATGCATATTCAAAAGTATTCCACTTTGTTGTTGGAAGGAATACCCCACATAAGTATCCAGGAATCACATTGCATATTTATAATGAAAAGTAGTAAGAGCGATAAAAAGCAATAGTTGGGTGTGGGGTATGTACCAAAATAGTTAACTTACCATTGGACCATTCGAACCAGCTTCACCAGGAGAACCACTTTCACCCTATGAGAATATAAAGAACATCAGAAGAGTTTAATAAGATTTGTTATCATGAAGTTACAATAGCTCTTTCCATGTAGAAGGGGATCGTGTATTATATGTACTACTGTACTAAGACTGCTAAATAACAGAAAATAATTAGGTTTTAGATTATTACCTTTGCACCAGCAGCACCAGCTTCACCCTTTCCGCCATCAAGACCTGGGTAACCCTGCAATTAGGAATATATGATTACATATAGGTTCTTATGTAATCACTTGTACATTCAATTTTTTTGCATTTTAATACAAACCCTGTGTCCTTTTACTCCAGGAAGTCCAGGAGTTCCGGGGAATCCACGGGCACCCTAAAAAATAAATAATAATAGGGTATGTTCATTATCATACATTTACATTAAAATCACTCATTTTCACATTGGTTTTTAGGTGTTTTATTTCTAAAAGCCATGTACATATAGGACTTGGTATTTTATGTATACATTTCACCTAAGTTAAGGTCAGAGTTGGAAAGTTCCACTCCCTGGGGCATTATAAAATATTAGTCCGACCCATCACAGGACACAGTCATTTCCAATAAGGATTTCGTGCTCCATGTGCACAACACATCTACTTCTTCATTGTATCATAGTTCCTTCAGTTACAACAAAGTCTTTGTTTAATATTAATGTAGTTGTACCCTCATAATTGCTTTCAGTCTTCTAGTTGGTATTCCAAGAGAAGGACATGATGTTCCTTATCAGCAGGATCACTGATCAGCCTCTGTAACATGCTGCTTTCCATTAATGAGGTCAGTCCTCCAACATTCTAGTATGATGGTCTCCATAATTTGAAGCATTATTCCAGTAGAATAAATAATATTTCTCATTAACGGTGTTATTATTTATCCAGCGCGACATGACCCATTCCACAAATATTCTGTTACTCCCATTAATTATCTCCACCATTTATTATAGCAGTATCCAGAGTCCTCTGGTGTACCATCAAATATTCCAGATGTGATGTCATCTTTCACCTTAGGGTTTAGGGCATGCTTCCCTATGAAATGTTTATCACTGGGCCTTCCAAAAGTAGGATCAAACAAGTTCCATCAGCTCTTCCAATGGACATCTTCATCTTACATTTATGTTAAATGTGTTACAGCAATGTGCTATCTTGCATCTGTGTTGTAAATGATTTGGGCCATGAAATTCTATATTAGGATATAGCTACTATGGAGGACATAGAGATTTATACTATGATATGTGTTGGTAAAAAAAAGATGAACTTATCTCTTAATAGTTTTGACACAAAATGTAATACAATTTTTTATACCTGAGGTCCTGGAGCTCCACGTTCACCAGACTTGCCAGGTTTTCCAGCTTCACCCTATGTGAGTAATTGAAACATTAGATTAGCTAAACAATGGCATAGATAGTTTTCCAATAGTAATGGTTTCTATAAAATTGTATACCCCAACTCAATCACATAGAATGGTATTAAATAATATTACAGCTTCTGTTCTTACCATATCATTAACATTGTTGCTACTATGAATATTATATTTTGGTATCAATCAATCCAAATTTGCCAAATTATTTAAATTTAGCTTTGTCATATTGATCCATACAGAAGACCAAGCATTTGACAAACTATACTAGACTCTAGGTCATACAGAAGACCAAATAAATGCACAATTCATGGATAACCAGACAGGTAGGGATATCATACATCTGTATAAATAGTCATAGACAGCTGACAGTGCATATCAGACCTGTGAAAGACCTTTCAAAACATGATCTTTCTCAGGCTGTTTGAAACAATCTCAATACTATTTGTGAAATCTTAATTGGTTTTACCAACATATATGAAGTATTAGGGCCTGTTTTGGATCCCAATTGAATAATTTATTTATGCAGGCCCTTTAAACTACATAGTTGTAAGAAAATCTAAAGGAGGTTTCACAGAGATTATACAACTAGATTGCAGCATGTGTGGGCAGCTTCAGACAATAGATCCTTTAGTTTTAAATCACCCGATTTTTTTAGACCATGTCTATGTGTAGCTGTAAGGACAAGGGGGTTGATTTACTAAAGGCACATAGACTGTGCAGTTTCCAAAGTGCAGTTGCACACTGTAAGAGTAGTTGCTCCAGAGTTTACTAAATGAGCAGAAGCTCTGCTGACTTCCATCACCCAATCACGTGCAAGCAAAAATGCTGTTTTTTTTAAATTTTCCTTGCATGTGATTGGGTATTCTTTGTAGTGAAGCTTTACTTCATTTACCAAGTCCTGGAGCAACTGTAATTTGAAAAGTGCAGTCTATTTACCTTTAATAAATCAACCCCACTGTTGATAGAGAAGGCTTATAATTGCTAATGGGTTTAATATACTAAAGTATGAAGTGAAATGACATGAATCCATGTTCACTTTAAACATCCAATTATGAGAAAGGCAATTAAAATTTTCCTTCACATGAATGGATGTGTAAAATGAACAGACTTTTCTGAATCAGGCCTAACACATCTAAATGCATGCTATGTTTAGGTGTCATGGCACTGCTAGTACACATATTTTGGACTTCATGATGAACAAAAACACAAAATTGCAAAACTTACATCATCACCAGGCTTTCCAGCAGGGCCGGGAGGACCACGGGGACCCATAGGGCCCTAAAAATTAAACAAAACAAGAGTGTGAGATAATATGAAAAAAAAAACTTTAAATGGCATGACAAATTGGGCAGAAGTGCTCCCTCTTCTGTCCACAAGTTGGAACAATTTTATTTTCCATTCCCAAAACATGTCTATCTACTATATTTATACAAGTTATTCACAAACTATTATAGTATAGCTAGCAGAATTCCCAAATATTACACTCTTCACTCCAAGAAGGAACATGTTATATGGCAGCGCATGGCTCACTTTAAATGCCCACACACCATAATTATGCTTCACAGTATTTGAAAGACATCATACAATACAGATGTCACGCTGAAGCCATAACTTAAATGTTCCATGAAAATGTGTTTCACTTCTAATCACGAACGTAAACAAGGTGTCACCATTAGAACTTTGTTCAGTTGCTGAAATAACTATACTGATGATTGCTACATTATGGTGTGACAAGATTTTAATAGCACACATAACTAATGATAGGATTTAAAGGGCCAATACACTTATGCTTATATGCTTTGGGCAAACAGATGTTCTTTCCTAACAGAGCTATAATTGATGGTTCACAAAAAGGTAATGTTGGGTAAAGATTTTGTTGAGAAATGCAAAACAATAGTGTGTAATTTATTGAATGTGGGTCAAGTCTGTTTGACCGCAAGATACATTTTATGAACCTCCTAATGATCCATGTTAAATGACCTAAACATAATGTCCTACTTCTGAACATCTTTCTACTATGTTCCTAGTCATTATGGAGTAATAGAGTAGATCTGCCCCACTGCTTAAAAGCCCTGATACTCAACGTATGTGTTATTATAAAGGCACTGTGTGTGTTTTGGGTATAAAGGTATGTGTATATATGGGGGGGCGGGGGGTGTTGGCAGGGGGTATAGATTAGATCCCCTCTCCACAGCCTGAAATGACTGATACTGTAAAACAGTGGCCCAGATATCAGTACAATGAGAAATAGATCAAGAGCTGTTTGAGTATGGCAGTATTATAGTATGTAGCTATGGATGTGTTTATGTATACACAAACCCGAACAATAAACTCCATTTTCTCTCTTTTGGTCTATGAAATATAGCATTGAAAGTGTGTTGTTTTATCTATGTGCTAAGGGTAAAAATGTCCTGTTATCTCCCTGTTCAGGTTACCTGTGAACTACAGAACGCCTCCCCTTACTTTATAGAAATGATGAGAGGGGAGGTGTTTTGTAGTCTTACTACACTTTCTGTCCTAGGGCGACATTGCTGCTTTTTTATAGATGCAGTACAATGATTAAGTGTTGTGACTGTAAAACAGGAAGTGTAGTACTGGCATGATCATCCGGTAAAAATAAAGGAAAAAAAAACACCTGAAAAAGAAAACGAACGCATCCCCCACATCTAAGGACTGGTAAGCTGCAATTTATTCTAATGTATTGCTTAGGTCTAGAAAGACTCTGTTACTGTGTGTGTGTGTGTGTGTAAAGAACCATATTGTTTAATTAAATATAATACTTACAGAAGCACCAGATTCACCAGGCTCACCGGGATTTCCTTGAAAACCTTGAGGTCCCTAAAAATGAAATAAAATTGAGTTAATAAGAACTGATATATTGTATGAAAAACAAATTTTATAGCATTTACATAATATAAATACTTACAGAAGAACCTGGTGGTCCAGGAGGTCCTCTAGGTCCCATAGGGCCCTATGATATAAATAAAACATGATTAAATTATAACCTAGATAGTGAAGCCTTATTTAAAAAGGGAATCAATGGCCTTCTGTATTTCACTGCTGGTATAAAACTGTATGCTTTTTGTTTTTACTCAGTAACACATCTATATTTATTTAGCACAGCTTCTTAGAGGCTTTGGGCTGGACAGCGGCCATGTTTACAAGTTCTTGATTTCATTTACTGCCTGCCAAAAAAGGCTAGAGTGTAGACATTTCCTGGAGGAATTCAGTGGGGATTCTATGAAGCAGCAGCCGATGTCTGCATGTTTAAGAGCAGCCCTGTCCAGCTCCAAACAAATCCCGCATTATGTTTACAGGTCTGTGGTTGCTTTTATTGATTTTTTTATGCACGACTTAGTTAGGAAAGGAAATAATTAAGGTAATTGTGTCTAATTTGTATAGATGTAGAGTTGATACGAATTTGTCCGGCTGTTTGTTGGGGCACCGCCGACAATGTGGTAATTGTAAAGTGCTGCCCCTGTCTATACACAGAAAATAAAAATGTAATTAATTAAAACAAGAGTAAGCAACCAATGTCAGCTACTGAGTTAATATAAGTTCAAGTAACTGGGGAGTCATGGCTTGTCCAGCCAATACTTATGAAATACCCACTGCAGTTCTGAAAAAATAGTGTTAATAAAAGCTGCTTAAAAGCAGGGCTATGTATCAGTTTGTTTAAATGCTCCTACCCTTGGTTATTGACATCCTTCCCATGCTTCTCCACCTTCATCGCATGGCCACCAGATCCCAGAGAAAAGGAGCTTACACAGGGCTTTTCCTCATCCCCATGGCAGTGCCCTGGCCTGGCTACTGACCATTTAGGTGCTAAACCTTGCATTGTGTGAGGAAGGTCAGTTAGACACATGCTCCACCATACCCGGAAGTACAAAGTACTTCCATGCATGGTGAAGCATGGGGCCTCAGTGGATGGTAGGGGAGGATAAGTATCTGCAGCAAGGTGTGCAAGATATGTAGTGGATACATTACTTTGCCCTAAAAGTGCAAAGTACAAGTTCAATTTATTTGCTGTGTTTTTATAAAACACCAGAGTGTATATCAATGCTATATTAATAACATTCTTCTTGGTAGGTCTTTAATATAACAGAACATAATTAAAGGTATATTTTAGATTTGTTAATATCCATGCTTAGGAATGTGAACATCTTGTTATAAATAATGTTTATGAATATTAAAAAAAAATCATCTTTTTACGTATATATTTCCTTATTACAACTTAATACAGATCAACAGTGTTTGTGTTTTCTAGTTCCTCTAGTGCGGGACTACAAGTCCCATCATGCCTCTGCCTGTGGAAGTCATGCTTGTACCGGACAGCCTTGCAAGGCCTCATGGGAATTGTAGTTCTGCAACAGCTAGAGGGCCGCCAGTTTGGTATAATCAATACTCTCTCTGTGTGGCTGGGATTTTATGTTATATAATGGTGAACGGGAATGCTGTGTGTTTGGCAAATATATAGACAGCAACTGATAGGTGAAGAAACAAATTTGCCTAAGCAACTCAAGATTGATGTGAGGCAGCATTTAAACATGATAATATACTGAAAATAAAAAAATAATATGAGCACAAAAGTTGTAATGTTTCCAAATGTTTGGAACTTGCAACTATTCAGCTTTCACTTTTTATTCTATGGAAATTCAAACAAAAATTCAAACTAATTGTCCATTTCCTTTGTAGAATTTTGTAGGAACATACGTATGAAAATTCACATCAGAATATTCTTAAAGTGTTACTAAACCTACAACAGTCAAATCAATCTGTATATTCAGTAAAGCATGCTTGCTATACTGACTGTTGAACCTAAGGGGTTAATCCTCTGCATTGTTTAAAAAGGCTGTTTGATCGTGTCTTCTCTGATCTTTCCATCCTTCTATTGTCCCCTAATAATCTCCTGATAACACAGAGTCTATGGAGCCAGGCTGCACATGCTCAGTTTGGTGTGTATTGCTAGAGAGGTTTTTTTATTTCTTGGGAGGATGCATGTGATCAGCACAGGGCCAATCAGAACTGTCCAGACAGGGGGTCATGTGTCTTGCAGTCTCATAGGACAGTCAGAAAACTCCTCCTACAAGCTTTAATCAGTGCTTGGCTGGACACTGATAGAAGTCATAAGACTGTTGTATACTACTGATGAGAAAAGGTATTTATCAGTTTATATTTACTAAAACAATTGCATTTCCATGTTCTGTGTACTGTGGGAGACCAGATATAGTAAATGCAGGGTCCTGGGTTTGGTAACACTTCTGTTTTCTTGCCATCACTGAGTCAACTAGTTTTATCCAAAAGCCTTTAAAATGTCATTTAGACTTGCTATTTTTAATGGAATCTCAGATATAATAAACAGGTTTCCTACAATATGTGTAATTTTTTTTCCAAACAAAAACCAAATTCACAGTTAGTATTTAGTTTGTTTGAGAAAGATTTTCCATCCTTCAAATTTTTTCATCACTATGGTCGAAAACTAAGGTTGATTTGACAGATCGTTATAAAATCGTACAAATGTTCCAAAAATGAGAATGTTTGTATGAAATTCCATATGTATGGCCAGCTTTGGTGCCCTAGACATTTTGCTACAGAGCACTGGCAATAGGTACCGGTGATGACATACTTACCATTGGTCCTTGCATAACACCCATCTGTGCACCACCAGCTTTCTCATCAAAGCCTCCTGTCATCTGAGCAGCAAAGCCCTGCAGAAACAAACAAACATCTCAGTTAGAGTTTACATCATCAATATTCACTGCATTGTTTTAACTGCAACATCTAAAACAAAAGTTGTCTGCCAACTGTATAATTTACATAAGTAGCAAAAATCCAAGATAGCTATATGAAAAATCCTGATGTTAGGTCACATGTTAAACCTTTTTCAAGGCTTCCCTGTAGCATCTACTTTCCAAGACAGGCCTTCAAATCTTGAGGGCTGTAATTCTTAAAACATATGCTTTTTTAGTAAATAACTCATTAGATGGCTACTCAAGGATCATAACCTGGGAGAAATTTGGAGTCTGAAGTTGCTTGCCATGCTAATCTTTATTACTTTCTGAGCCATTAACACGGAGCATGCATGCAGCAAGTGAGGTCAGACCCAAGTCAGAACTTCTGATCGGAATGCAACAGTCAGCAACATAAAAAGCAAGGGACACATTAAGGGTGATTTACTAAGAAATGAAGCATCTTCCCTTAATAAATGGTAAATAAAGTAAATATTCAGTTAACCAATCATGTGAAAAGCAAATTCCTGGTGACCTATTTCATCTGTGCATGATTAGGTATTCTTAGTAACAGGAATTTGCTGTAAATCAGCTTCAATGAATCGGCATGACAGCCAGGTAACCAGCATTTTCAGAAGAAGATGTCAGCCATGGCAGCCTACATATTTCTTTCAGTACATATTTCCTTGTGTTTTTGGGACAGCCTATAAAGGTTAAGATCTCCACTGGCAAACTCAAAGTGTCATTGTCTGTGCAAAGCTCACCCTTAACCACCTTATGCTTATCTCTCCAGCACTCAACCACCACCCTTTCCTCTGCTGCCACCAGTATATCCAGGTGTTTGATATTATATCACCCCCTTTATCATGTGATAGTACTTAGGCCTAATGATTGGCTGCTAGGGACCCAACAATGGAGAAGGTCAGAACCCCCCCGAATATTCCGTAGCACTGGGTATTTTGCATTGGCAGCCATGGAAGAAAAAACAAATCATTCCCTAATGATTTGTAAATTAATGCATTTGTTGCCTGACTGTTGGACTGTCTATTTTAATAATTTCAAAGTCACCAATCCAGAACAAGGACAGAGATTAGGAAAGACAGAGTAAGAATTTCTAACTTACTCTCTCTTGGTAAGTGGAGAGTATTGAAGGCAGATGGTCTGCATGACAGCCAGGCAACTACCATTTACGTAATTAAAAGTCAGAAATTTCAGCTTCCACATTTCTCTCCAAAAAGTTTTCCTTAAAGTGTAACTAAAGACAAATATATATATATATATATATATATATATATATATATGTAATTAAATTGCTTTTAGGTCATTATTGCTGTCAATGCCCCTGTTTGGGAGATTCACTCAATCTAATTGATCTGATCTCCTGTGTCAAAGTAAAGAAAAGACGGAATAAAACCAACAGTAATAGAGGAAAAATCTTCCCATCAGGATACCTGTTGGACAACTGTCTAAGGAGGGATAACCCTCACATTGGAAAGATATCCTTTCACTTCCTGTTGAGTCTACAGCACAGGAAGTGAAAGGAAATCTCTCTAATGTGGTTAATATAAACTGACAGCAGCTTTAATCTTCCCCTACTACACTACTTTGGCTTTGGATATACTTTAAACACTTTAATTCTTCAAGTTCTTAGGGTGAATTGTTATCCATTCTATACTGCCTGTACTTCACACAGCCAATAAGGCTTTATCAAGTTGTGTCTGAACAGTGACTGTTAAAATGTACAATTTAGATATTTGACCTAATAAACATATCTAAAATTTATTGTGGTGACACAATTCTGCTTGTTGTCATTAAACTATGTTGGGCCTAATTAATGAAATAGTGCTTTAGGCAGGTATTTCTAAATTATCCTGAAATTATAAAAATGATGTGTACCTTTGTAGTGTGTGCACTACATATTTTACAGTACAACTACATAATTACATCTCTTATTAAATTTAGGACTAATTTGAGCAAACTTATGCCCTTTGATTGGGAAAAACTATGATTTCCAATATGATGTGCTGAACCTTGTAGTTCTATGACAACTAGAGGGGCTATTGGTTACTCTAATGTGATCTAAAGCACTGAGGCCCCTACACAGGATGAATATTAGAAATACTAAGCTGTTCATTCAGCTGTTTGCAAGGGGGCAAAAATTACACCTATGGCCAATGAAATAAAGAGGTAACATGAAAATTGGGCCATGTAATATCCTCATTTGTTAAGGAATGCTGGCCTTATGGCAACCCTGCCTGTTATACCATCTAAAAGTTCTGATTGACCGCCAGACAAATATTTTTTTTGATATGGCCAACTGGCCACCATCACTTGAGAATGTAGGCACACAACCTTAGGCTCCTAAAACCATACCCCTGTACTGGGACCACTTTTTTACCTCTATACACAGAACTTTTCTTGCTTTAATGGTTCTACCCAGGTTTGGATTATTGTGACAGTGTCTAAATAAATTTATATCCGATTACTGTACTTCTTTGAATTATGGTGAAAAAATGTTTGCCCAGTAACTCTACAGAACTGCCTCTGCCTCTGGTGCCTACAGGCACAGGTCTAATGAGTCTAAAGTTAAATCCAGTCCTGGATATAGGAATGCACATACGTGCCTGTATTTAGTAAGATAATGTTCAAATCTTGTGATTTAAGAGCACCTTGAAGGGAACTTGTGAGGGTAAAAACATGGGATGTGCCACTGCCAAATTATTACTAAAGATGTGAGCTTGAAGGTTGTCATCCTGATCCTGCTCAGAGAAAGCATCCACATGCTATGCAACTGTACATATATCTGTCATATGATATTAGCTGTAACAGGCTCGCAATGTTGTAATATACTATTCCATTCAATGGAATCACTTACTGTCCAATAATTCTAGAAGTATTAAAAAAAAATGTTAAACTTCCCGTGACATCATTGGAAGCTTGAAGTGAACAGAGTGCAAGATTTTCTTGGCTGGTGAATGTATACCAGTGCAGTTTATGTAGGAGGAAACTCTGAAAGGCTTTTTACTTTTAATACAGACCTTTTCCGAGCTGTACTGTAGGTTCTAGAATGACTTATATTATGAATACTGTCTGCTTTTCCATTTCTAATATGTAATGCATGTGTACACTACAAATGCAGCCAGCTACACTGGTCAAAAGACTTTGATAGAGATACAAAAAACTGATGGATATAATTAAGGTTTCTGTTACCCATTCTTTAATACCTGAAAATGAACGTTAAAGAGTAATTTGCAGTACTGTACAGAAGTGTGTAATTGTAGTTACTAATGAAAGCCAACTATCCTAATAATGTAGGTCTAGGTGCATGACTTTGGTCTACTGTACAGTAGGGCTTTCACATTGGTGATAATGATGAGGCATTTGTCTCTCTGTCTGCAGTTGGACAATCATCTGTTTGTACAGTGTCCAGCCAGAGAAGAAAAAAAAACTTTCTGGGCAGAGAAGATATTTTGTGTCAGAGGAATGCAAACAAACTGCCTGATTACAAAGAATGACTGTTACAAGCTACTGTGTAACAGCGAGGTCTTTCAGCGCTGTCAGGTTGGTTTAGCCATATAGAGCAAATGTCCCAGGCTGATATGACCCTGAGATGTGAACTTTGTGGCTTTGTGGGAAAGGATGGGTGTCAGAGCTGAGCCTACTTACTCCGCCAAGGCCAGGGGGTCCGGGAGGGCCAGGTGGGCCATGGGGTCCTGGATTTCCAGGAGTACCGGGTTCGCCATCTCTTCCGCGGGGTCCAGGAGCACCCTTAGTGGCAGATAAAATGGACACATTATTCTCAGGTCATAAAAAATATGCAGTTTTGACATTTGCAATATACATAATGGACACTTTGTGTTACAGTTAAGTTAGATGGATGTGCTATTTACAGACAAGGAATAATGATTTGCAGCTATTGAAAGCCTATAAAAACAGATGTATGTATGATGCAAATTTAAAGTATCTCTTATTAACCCATCACAAATTATTTTTATCTGTCTAAAGCATGTAACTTACACATTTATAAAGTAATCCCTAATAATACCTTGCCTTACCCTACAGAAATAACACTGCCCTTCCCTCCCTCCCTCTTAAAATAAGATGAAGAGTAAGACAGACACATGACTTCTAAGCCATCTAAGATGGCTAACCATATGGGATGGATATAATGTCAATCATTTTAAGGAAGGGCATAAGTCTTTTTCATTCATAAAGACTTGTTACTTTTGATTGGCACAAGACTGGTGCACACTTTAAATTCATTAAGTGTGTCATAGTTACAAATGTGATAAGACTCAACTAACCAATAAAAATTGCTGCATTTCATATATAGTGGGCCTAATTTCTACATATTTTCTAGGCTTCTGCACATCTAAACTCTTGGTAAAATAACACACTTCTTTTCATTTGGTCATTGGTATCTATTTCATTTGGTCCTACGCATCTAATTTCTTACTTTTTCGCCCTTTTCTCCATGATCACCTCTTAGTCCTTGTTCACCAGGAGGACCCTGATAAACAACAATAAAATATATTAATATAACGAATATAAAAATGATAGCTAGGAAAGGAATACTTATAATTTAGAATCTGGGCTTTTAGGAATGGTTTATTATACCTGTGGTCCTGTAGGTCCTCTTGGTCCAAGAATCTGTACAAAAAGAGATATATTTATTAAAAGGAAATTTTCCTGGTATGTTTTCTTCAGAAATAAAACCAGCATGACATGTGATACTGTTATAGAAAAAAAGTACTTACATCCTTAATATCGCCAGGTTCACCTTTTTGTCCCTAGAAGATCAACCAGGAAAAATGTTAATTAAATGAAAATGGACCACAATATCAGTTGTGTTGGTAAATTTGTATAGGGTAACCAAAAATATCCCTATGTTATCTAACCATATGAATGAGTATATCTTAGGCCTCGTACAGACGGTCGGACTTCCATCTGACTTTTCCGTGGATTTTAGTCTGAACTGAGTTGGCCGGGCACACCCATAGCATACACACCACAGGACTTTTCTGCAAACTTTCCCAAAACTTTTTCCAACATCACGTGTTTTTTTCTGCTCTTTACCGCCACCCTTTGGTCAACTTCTGCTATTGTTGGTTGATTTTAACATTATTTGTTTTGTCCATCGGACAAAAGTCCGATGGTTTTCTGTACACATGGTCGGACTTTGCTCCATCGGACTTTTGTTGGCCAAAAGTTTGTCCGTTTGCAGAGCGAACTTTTGTCCGATGAAAACCAAAAAAGTTTGTCCGATGGAGCGTACACACGGTCGGATTTTTTGTCAAACTTGCTCAAAATGAAGTTTGTTGGCAAAAAGTCCGACCGTGTGTACGGGGCTTAACAAAGACATATCTCAGTAGAAAATAATGAATACTTGTTGGGGATTACCACATGTTTCTAGTTCAGCATTTGCGTGACAACTATGTACTAATATTACATTATCTGCTACACTTGCCTAATCATTTCTTAAAATGTTGAGTCACTGGATAATTTTCAACTCCTATACTGTTAAGAGGGCTCTCTATACTGTAATGTTTATAACTATACAACTCATCACTTTCAATGTAAAAAGCAAAAATGTATTTACCTTTTGTAAAGCTTTCCCTGTTCATTAGAAGAAAGGTAAAAAAAATCAGTATGAAGTAATTTATATTGGGGCAAGACAAAAACACAGTACACTACAATTAAACAGAGAGATCGGGACATAGACAAAAGTCAGATACAATGAAGGCCTTCTTCCCTTGAAGAAGGTAAGAGTTATATCACATGACACAAGACTTCCGCTACTAAACCAGTGTTCCAGCACACGCCTCCATGCCAAGTGGATGTGCTACATGCCTATACATTTTTGGCTTGCAGAGCTCTGAGGCACAGGTCAGTGCAAGATTATAAAGAAAAATGAAAAGAGCTTTTGTTTTTGGTACAATATAAAAGTGGGTCAGTTAATCTGGCTGTTAGTTGCACTTTTTCACATGAACAGTTATCTAGAGTTAGGAAGGAAATGATTAGTTACAAAGAAAAACGAACAATGGTTATTATGATCACAGATGTTAATTAAACCTGCACATAGCACTGCTAATTATACATCTTACATGAGCACAAGGATACAGCTCATTAATCACAAAAACCTGTAATCACAGGTACTACTGTTTACAATCACAGTGCTAGCTGTGCAGGTTAAGTTATTAAAAAGGGATCCACATTGATTATATGTCTTCTGCCTTTTAAACAAAATGACAAGAATAGGTTAAAGCGCCTTTCATATTTATAGCTACACGTGTTTTTTTGCTCTGTGTGGTTCCAGATTGGCTGCCAAAATAAACCGCAAAAGTACAGACCTGTGGTTTCAACAGAAGGCAAAAAAAGGACACAGTATTCTAGAGTACTGTTCCTACTCTAGTAAAATCTTTATTTAAACAGTATCAAAACTTTGATTTTTTTGTACAGAGTTGTGTATATATAAATGTATATGTATGTATAGATTTTACCCTCTCCATTTGTGGTGAGGTTATAAATAGGTTAGTGAATCTTGGAACTTTGGTATTTTAAAAGGCAGAAGGCTAATCACAAGGGGCCCTTTTTAAATGCAGATGGTACCCATGGATGCCCAGTCTGTTAGAGAAAGGTATTCCATCCATGGGCATGAACATGTAATTTATTTATGGAAGACAAATAAATAAATTACGATCGCTGGTGGTGGACGGCTCAGTTGGGCAGATGGGGCAGCACTCTCCAAAGGGAATCTCAGCATTGGGGCAGTCTTTAGTTTCCTCGCAGATTATCTCATCGCATAGAATAGTCCCGGTGTCACATACACAGATTTGGCAGGGTTCGGGTTTCCAGACATCTTTGTCACTATATCTCTGCCCATCCTGCACGCAGCTC
This sequence comes from Rana muscosa, assembly GCA_029206835.1. Taxonomy (NCBI): domain Eukaryota; kingdom Metazoa; phylum Chordata; class Amphibia; order Anura; family Ranidae; genus Rana; species Rana muscosa. The sequence goes on along the minus strand of CM055117.1, from coordinate 894,381,403 downwards.
CCTGCATCCACTATGCCAAGGTGTAAAGGGAAGGGGATTATAAGTGTAGGAAGAAGCAGCAGAAGGGAGAGCAGAGGCAGAAATAAAATAAAAGGGAAAAATATAATACAATAGTCAAATAAAACTGTCATATATTGCAGCAATTATACGTGTGTATATATACACAAGTTCATAAGTATATATACATATATGACATATTTAGAGAATGGCATTGACATAATAATTGTCTAAAAAGTATTTGCATACCTATGCAGAATTCTTCATAAATTAGTCTTAAAATGCAAAAAATATTTTATTAGTTGCAGTAGCAGCAGCAGGTGAATTAAAAATAAGGGGCAGTTTGGGGAACACTGTTTATCAACTGTTTGTAAATTGTGAAAAACTTAATAAAGAGATAAAGTCTAAAAAAAATTAATAAGTGTAATGCTGTAATTTACCAGAGAGGGGCAGTGTTGTACCAGACAGCGGAATATGACCTGAGTTCAGATTATAAAGGGGCTGCTTGTGGTAAGAGGGAGGAGAATGCCCTAGCGCAATAATGTTGGCCTGAATTATAGGAAGTTGTAATATAATATTACAGCATGAACTATGGAGATCCTTAATAACAGCAAGTTTCTTTAAGGTCATTCAGAGAAATGTTTAAAGTATCCATGAGGCCTTTTTTTTCCACATTTGCTTATAAATAAATAAAAATCCAATTAAGGCTGCAAAAAAAGTAATAATTTAATATAATGTGTTCATTAGATACAGATATGCAATGGCTGTAAGAAGAAGGTGTACTAAAACAAGGCACGATATGATGCATACTTACATAAGTAAGTTTCATATTAAGGAAAACATAATAAAACAATAATATACATTGTAAAATAACAAAGGGGTTATGATGGGATTATTGTTCTCCATGAATTGCTCTTCATTATATTCAGTGCAGCTCCCTTTAGGTCCCATGCCTAGGCTTGGGTAGCCCAGAGGACCCCTAATGAATGGGCCTTTCTGTAAAATACACAGAGGGTTCAATTCACATTTCACTGTCAGGGGCCAGTTTAAATAAATATGGGCAGCATTTCAGCTCCATCTGGAACCCATTTTTGCCAATCCCTGTAGTGCAAATAAACCATCACAATAGTCAATTGGAGTCTTCAAATAAGTCCACACATCCCAGCTTTAAACCTTATTTACATGTCTTAAAGGCTAACCCACTTCAAACATGCCTAAGATGCTGAGGATTCTGGGTTGGCTCCTATCAAATCAGACCTGATCAATATAGCTACTGACATAAAGAATTTGTTTTCCAATTTACAGGTTCATTTCCCAGAATCCTACATACCATCTCAATAGGGCCTTTGCTCACCTGAACACTAAACTAATACTATTCTTCCCCAGAAGGCCCCTTTCCCTTTGCAATTCCTGGACATCATCTACACATTTTTAAGAATGTAGACAGTTTACATCAACAGAATTAGACTTCTATATAACAAAAATGTCTCTCTCTATATATGTTTATACAGATTTCCCTGGAGGAGCCAGTTCACAATCCTTGGAGCTGGCTTCTGCAGGATTTTATACACTTATTTCTTTTTTTGCAGATGTCAATTTCTTAAAAAAAAAAAAGAAGACCTTTCTTTATGGAAGAAGAAAGTGCTTCCAGCGAAAAGTGGCAAATACTCAAGACAACATGCCTTTTCCATACTCTCTCTCTCTGCAATGGTTTTACAATCTGTAGTATGCAAAGACTTAAAAGGCTCGTAAAAGAATTTTTTTTCTTACCATTGGGGACCTGCCCAAGCAAGTTAAAGCATTTCTGCTAAGAAATAAAGCTTCCAGCATTGATCTAGAAGGATTGCCCAGACTATTTCTGTAGCCAGGTGTTTTCTCATATATTCCACAAATTTCTGCCAGTTTTACAAATATTTGAGTAATTTTTATATAGAGATTAATAAATAGCACATATAAGTATTATAAATATATTATATATAAGCATAGGTGTGCGCAGCCTATTGCATTAGGAAGTGCACTCCAAAGCCCAAACACACACTACCGATCACTCAGGATGTTCATTCAGAAAGGGAAGGGGACGGTAAATTACATATTTACTGGCCCCTTCCCCACTCCTAAAACATCCCAGCAGCAACAGCTGATAGGAGAGGAGGGAATCTGGCAGTGCTGTGAGGGGGGGGGGAGATGGGAGCCAGGGCAGTAGGGGGATTCTGTGCTGCACAGAGTGATTAGGGTGTGCCTGGGCACACCTGGCACACCCTGTGCACACGCCTATGTATATAAGTATTAATAGCTATTAAAAGTTTTTGTCTTTAAATGATCTTCATTAAACAGTTCACCTGGTCATGTATTAATGGAATAGTTGATTAAATAAAATATATTCATGCCATTTGATTAATTTAGTAACAGGTACAAAAAAAATGGTGCAGTATCCCCTAAGAACCAATAAGCATTCACCTTTCGTTAGCCTGCTCACTGGCTGCTGACAGCTGATTGGTTGCTATGGGTAACTGCACACCTCTGCACCTTTAGAACTCAATTATCAGACTATTCCAAAATGCTGCATTGCTTCCCATTACTGCACAATGGCTTAGTATGAGTGTGAAGCTATTTAAAGATTCTTTTGGAATCGAATGTGTGTCCCAGGAATGCTTTTCAACATTCACAAGGACTCCTAGAGAAGTTTTTGTTGCGTTCCTTCAAACTGTAAAGGGATCAGTTTCTGAAAGAATGCAGCTCCTGCACACACATACACTAACTACCCCTAACCTGTGATCAGCAGCAACTTGAATGCCTATGTTGGCTCTGTGCTGTGGCTGATCGCTGTAGGCTTTTACTATCAATCAAAGCTGAAATTTGCAGGTCTCAGTGGAAACATTGGAATTTCAGCAGCCAAGTGTCATTAAATGTCTCTTTTATAACTGCAGCTTCTTCACAGTGGAGGGGCTGCTACTAGTCTAACTGGAAAGCAATTTAAGGATTTTAAGAATAGGTTAAATATATATATATATATATATATATATATATATATATATATATATATATATATATATATTTTATATATATATATATATATATATATATATATAATATACTGTTTGAGTATATTACAGTTTTTTGAGTATATATTACATACAGTATATATTACTGTTTGAGTATATTAGTTTTTTGAGTATATATTACATATATATTACTGTTTGAGTATATTAGTTTTGAGTATATATTACATATATATTACTGTTTGAGTAGCAGGTAAGTCACCATTTACTTTGCTTAAACTACAAAAATCCTAAAATAGAGACACTTCAGTGGGGTGTCAGAGTTCCTTTTTTTAGACCCCTTAGGAGGAAGCTATCAAAATTGGAAGAGACAGAATGTAGAGTGGCTGTGCATGGCAACCAATCAGCTTCTAGCTTCTGCTTGTTCAGTTAAACTTTTTAAAATGAATGCTAGAAGTGGGTTGGTTGCTACTGCACATTCTATTCTGGCTGTTCCCGTTTTGATGAATTCCCCTCCTAGTGTTTTGCTAGCTTGAGCTAGTAGATTAGGGTGCAGTGATACAGCAGCAGCAGCTCAGCGTCCAGCAAACAGCAGCAGCAGCAGAAGCAGCTCGATGTCCTGATGGAGCAGCAGCACGATTTGCGCTGCAGTTGCCAAGCAGAGTCTGCAGGATGCTGTGAGCACAGAGGATGCCATAACCTTGCACTGCTGCACTTGCACCCTAATGACAATCAATTACCGGCTACATCGGGAATAGCAATGAATTAACATTTAAAGCCCCGCTAGCATTAACCCCTTCCCTGATGGAAAGTAACTACCGCTAAAACCACAGCTAACTCACAATTCCTCTAGTAAAATGCAGAGCAAAGTAACAAACAACCAAAAAAAAAAAAAAGTTTCCATAGTTAAAATGAAGTTTTGTAACTTACGGACATCCTTGTCTTGGCATCGTACAAGCGCTAATAATATGACTTGGGTGGCTGCGAACAGCACTAGAGTCCTTGAATCCACAAATCTGAACATGTCTAAATGTTAGACATGCAGAATCTTTGTGGGAAGAAAGTGAAGAAGAGGAGGGGTGGAGAAGAGGTTGGCTGTCCCCAAAAAAAAAGTTATCTTGTCTTCATGCAGCCGATTTCTTGGGAAAAGAGGGAGAATCCAGTACCAGGCCCCAGCAGAACTTAGGTACTAACTGCTCTGGGCCAAGGTACTGAAGTTATAGTCGTGAGTGACTTGAAGTCAACGTATATGCCCACATCTTAGTCCTCCCCTGCCCCCAGCAGTGCTGAAATCTGAGCCCCCTCCACTCCTCTCTGCCCTCTCCCCATCCCACCAGACCCCTCCTTCTGCTGAAGGGTCCCTTTCCTAAGCCTGCCACTCTCTGTCCCCTTGCACCCTCCCCTCTCCTGCCTCCCCATCACCTACACTCTTTCATTCCTCTGTCAAGGAAAAAAAAAAAAAAAAAGTACCACCATTTAGAGAGAAGCAAGGCAGAGAATAAAAAAAAAAAAGTTAAATTTGCTAAAGCAGATCTCCTATCCTGAGTTTGCTGAAAAGTTGTCTGGAGAGGTTGTGCTGCAGGAGAAAAGTTTTCTGGTCTAGGGAGGTCTCCTAGGTTCATACGGCTCTAGAGAGTGGCTGGCAGCCTTATGGATGGCTGCTGCTATGGGACACCCTGGACAGGCTCAGGGCTCTGAATGGGTGTCAGTTCATGGAATTTCCTTCAGCTTTCCCTGTGTACATTTCTCCTGTCTCATCTACATTTATCTATCCATCTATTTAACAATCAGTGAGTACCTATGCTGACAAATCTGCTACCTGGATTAACAAGATGCTATCTTTAACTATGCAAATGATCACATCTCTCTCTCTCTCTCTCTATCTATCTATCTGTATCTATCTATCTATCTATCTATCTATCTATCTATCTATCTATCTATCTATCTATGTATCTATGTATCTATCTATCTATCTATCTATCTATCTATCTATCTATCTATCTCTCTCTCTCTCTCTCTCTCTCTCTCTCTCTCTCTCTATCTATCTATCTATCTATCTATCTATCTATATCTCTATCTCTCTATCTATCTATCTATCTCTCTATCTATCTATCTATCTATCTATCTATCTATCTATCTATCTATCTATCTATCTCTCTCTCTATCTATCTATCTATCTATCTATCTATCTATCTATCTATCTATCTGTCTCTATATGTCTATCTATCTATCTATCTATCTATCTATCTATCTATCTATCTATCTATCTATCTATCTATCTGTCTTTATATGTCTATCTATCTATCTATCTATCTATCTATCTATCTATCTATCTATCTATCTATCTATCTCTCTCTCTCTCTCTCTCTCTCTATCTCTCGATTTCTCTCTATCTGTCTATATATCTATCTGTCTCTATATGTCTGTCTATCTATCTATCTATCTATCTATCTATCTATCTATCTATCTATCTATCTATTTCTCTCTCTCTCTCCCTCTCTCTCTCTCTCTCTATATATATCTCTATATATCTATCTGTCTCTATATGTCTATCTATCTATCTTCTATCTATCTATCTATCTATCTATCTATCTATCTATCTATCTATCTATCTATCTATCCATCTATCTGTCTGTCTGTATCTATCTATCTATCTATCTATCTATCTATCTATCTATCAATCTATCATAACATGCATCTGTCATCTATAAACTTTTTTTTTTGTCCCTTGTATGTGTAGGTATGTACTTTATTTCAGCATCATTTAACATGCATTTTTATACATACATAGAGTGCGGAAAATGCCTGCAGTGTGATCACAAGAATGTCATGAATGAGCTTTCTATCTATTGCAGGCTAAAGCTGGGAATTGGTTTTCAAGCTGATGCTGGGACTGGCCAGGTGGTCCTGCTGAATGGGATCTATGTTTGTATGCTTTTCCCTTTTGGGCTCTAAGTGCTGTAAGGGAGGGTGAGAAATGGCATTTTATGTTCCAGTTGGATGTTCCATGAGACAACACTTTTTATTTACTTGGCAGCTTACTATTCTGACTGTAATACTTTCAACAATATTGAAGTCATCTAACAGTCCTTTTAAAAGGACTTATTTAGTCTGCAGATCTAACATGCGATAGCTGGGTGGAAGGGTCGATATTATCATAATATCACACTGAACCTGGTCAAACAGTTCACCAATGTGTATTAATATTTACCTAAAACAAAACTTATTTTTATTTTTATTATTTCTATCTGACTTCATTTCAGGTACTATTGTTATTTGCCATTAAAAGTAGCAGCATTCTGTTTAAGCCTTTCCACCCAACGATTCTGTCTTTCTTTTATTCATTTTTTTTTTCTCCTGAAAATATAGTTTTACATTAGCTGACGCCTACAAATATGGAGTTCTAGGTGAGTGATAATTAGCATATTTGGTATCCTTAAAGGGACATATAGAGCCGGTCGCGATTCATTTCTTTTCCGCGTTTGATTGGGTGAAACTGGTCTCATGGGTGTGACTGGAGAGAACCAATTATACCGAGAGCTGTTTAGCCAATCGCTGTCATCTTCATTTAGAGGATAATTGCACTGCCAAGTCTTCTCATGGGTTCTAGCCAAATTGCTCACCCACTCATTTTATTACATCTGCTAACCTCTTTTGACAGCACCCACAGCTTTGCTTGGTTCATTGGATCGTTTAAGCCATATTTACTTTGGGGATTTAAAGTTGTGAAAGAAGGGGTAGTTTGGTTGGATCTGGTTTCCAATATAATGCGGGGGCTCTGTTATTTGCAGAGCTATTATAGTTCTACAGGATCAGTCACTCACAAGGGATAAGATTGTGGCTGTCTTGGTCCTAAAGGTTCAGTCCTCTCATAGCTGATATTAAAGTTTTGGATAGATGTTAGTGTGATGACTCACCCAACCATGGGTGCTCAACCTGTGCCCCCCCCAGCTATTGCTGAACTACAAGTCCCATGAGGCATTGCAAGGCTGACAGTTACAAGCATGACTCCCAAAGGCAGAGGCATGATGGGACTTGTAGTTTCACAACGGCTGGAGGGCCACAGGTTGGAAACACTAAACCTTGTGGAACTTCAGAGGGGAGATTGTAGCACATGAATACCCAGGTCAATCCACCTGTTACATTCATTACAAGAAACTTTGTGCTATGGGGACAAAGACCCAGGATCCTGTTACTGTGGGGGAGATTTACTAAAACTGGAGAGTGCGACATCTGGTGCAGATCTGCATAGAAACCAATCAGTTTCCATTTTTTTTTTTTTTTGCCAAAGCTTAACAAGCTGAAGTTAGAAGCTGATTGGCTACCATGCACAGCTGTACCAGATTCTGAGGGCTCCAGTTTTAGTAAATTTCCCCCAGTATTCCAAGGAGATTTTAGTCAATGGGTCAATTTAGTCTAAAGGAATCATTCAAGATAAAAAATATAGGAGCTGACATTTCGGACTTTTTGAACGGGAAAACTTCAGGGCTGTCATTGAGCTGGAACATGCACAGACATACTGGGGTTGATTTACTGAAGACATATAGACTGTGCACTCTGCAAAATGCAGTTGCACTCTGAAAGAGCAGCTAATCCAGAGCTTAGTAAATGAGGTAAAGCTTTACTTAGCAAAGAATAACCAATCACGTGCAAGGAAAATAAAAAAAAAATGAATTTTTTCTTGCACATGATTGGATGATGGAAGTCAGCAGAGCTTCTGCTCATTTACTTAGCTCTGAAGCAACTGCACTTGCAGAGTACAACTGCACTTTGCCTTTAGTAAATCAACCCCATTATGTATTTGGACATCTTTTTCTTATGTTTGATCTGGACAAATGATGGACTAAGCAGTAAAGCAAGGTGGAGAGGATAGTCTAGCAATAGCAGCTCCTATGATTCTATCCAAGAAAATTCCCTTTGAGTTCATCATCATCAGCTTCCACCTGTAACTGAAAAATGATCTTTGGGTAGAATGACCTTTTAATAAATGTCATCACAAAGAGTTTCCTGTTTTGTGCACTGCAGTAAGGAGCCATCTGAGAAGTAGCACATCAAAAGAATTGTGTCATCAGTGGTTCACCGGTACTAAAATAAATAAATAGATTTAATAGGGGATTATGGAAACTGCAGATTTCTAGAGCCTCACAACAAGCAAAACAAGAAAAACCTTGATCAAACAGCCGATAGGTCTCATGATCGGAATACCATGAGAGATGTACTATCACCTCTTGGAATCTATGTAGGTACCCGGCATGAGGAGTGCCCTATTGGTTACTTATGCAGTATGATGTCATACGATACTTCCCTCTAGCTGCAACCTAGTCCTTGCTTCCTGGAATGTGGCTCCAACAATGCAGCGCTGTGCTCATTTGACTCCAGAGTGAAAGAACCACAGCTATGTTTGCACAATCATTACACTAAAGGGCAATACAGTTTTTTAAAGGCCTCTCCAACATAAAAAGTAATTACCGATGAATAATTAGAGGAGAGATAGCTACTAATAGCCAAACTTCAGCTAAGCAGCCAAATACACATTAGAAATACACACATGATACTCTCTAGTGCAGGGGTAGGCAACCTGGGGTCCTCCAGCTGATGCAGAACTACAAGTCCCATCATGCCTCTGGGAGTAATTGTAACTGCCAGCCTTGCAATGCCTCATGGAAAATGTAGTTCCACAACAGCTCTAAAGGGCCCTAGGTTGCCTACCCCAGCTCTAGTGTGTACCAAATGAATTGTAATACTGTGCAGTCAGTTTTATAAATCCATCACCCTGCCAAACAATGTAGCAGCTGCACAGTGCTGAAAAACCCAAGCCTGTTGACTGGACATTGAGGGAGCAGCAACACATCGAGTAGGTAGGCTGGCCATACATGTTAAATTTTCACGTACAATTTTCCTTTAGATTTACAAAAAAACATATAATATGAGCTCAAACAAACTAAACATATTTCAATTGTATCCAATTAGGCAGGTTTTTGCACTACATAGTTTAAGGTAAATCTAAAGGAAAATTCCACAAGGGGATTGAACATGTATGGCCAGCCTAATTGCCTTCCCTTCTTGTAGGCATGGTCAGCACATGTGCATTAAAGCAGAGCCTGATTGCCTCCTTCCTCTCTTAGTCTGAATGCCCTGTATTGGAAATCACAGAAGGTTGATATCAAGATAATTTCAGGAGCTTACACTGTGTTTAAAGCCCAAAACCAGAATTATTAAAAGTCTTCCCTTGCAGTGAAACTGCACCTACACTCCAAAGGTTAGCTGCTTGTTTCTGTCTAGGGGACAGGAAACACACTTTAAATTACCTCTGCTCCCCTGGCAGGGCTGCTCCCCGAGGCTCCAGAAGAGGACTGTCCCTATGAGCTATGGGCCCTGCATAGGTCTTGGTGATGTTAGGTGACCCTATACTGCTGGAGTGTAGGGTAAAAGCTCCCCTAAGCTCCCCTGGCAGGCGCTACTCCCCTAGGCTCCAGCAGAGGACTGTCCCTATGAGCTATGGGCCCTTCATAGGTCTTGGTGATGTTAGGTGACCCTATACTGCTGGAGTGTAGGGTAAAAGCTCCCCTAAGCTCCCCTGGCAGGTGCTACTCCCCTAGGCTCCAGCAGAGGACTGTCCCTATGAGCTATGGGCCCTGCATAGTTCTTGGTGATGTTAGGTGACCCTATACTGCTGGAGTGTGGGGTAAAAGCTCCCCTAAGCTCCCCTGGCAGCTGCTGCTCCCCTAGGCTCCAGAAGAGGACTATCCCTATGAGCTATGGGCCCTGCATAGGTCTTGGTGATGTTAGGTGACCCTATACTGCTGGAGTGTAGGGTAAAAGCTCCCCTGACAGGCGCTGCTCCCCTAGGCTCCAGCAGAGGACTTTCCCTATGAGCTATGGACCATACATAGGTCTTGGTGATGTTAGGTGACCCTATACTGCTGGAGTGCAGGGTAAAAGCTCCCCTAAGCTCCCCTGACAAGCGCTGCTTCTCTAGGCTCCAGCAGAGGACTATCCCTATGAGCTATGGACCCTGCATAGGTCTTGGTGATGTTAGGTGACCCTATACTGCTGGAGTGTAGGGTAAAAGCTCCCCTAGGCTTCAGCAGAGGACTGTCCCTATGAGCTATGGGCCCTGCATAGGTCTTGGTGATGTCAGGTGACCCTATACTGCTGGAGTGTAGGGTAAAAGAGGCTGCAGGGCCCAGTAGGTAGAAGTAATTTACCTAGTCCCCCTAGACATAAATAAGCAGTTAAACCTTTTAGTGTGGGCTCAGCCTTACCACAAGTCAGGACTTTTAGTTTTCCCAGAGTTCAACATTAAATTTTCATTTAATTATTTTTATTTAATACATAACTGTATTTCTTGGTGCCTTGGTTTTTATATCTTGTTATTGATTACATAAGCCAAACTGTTAATCTGATAACTCTGACATTCACCAGCAGTTGTGACTTTTGTATCTGACAGTGAATCTGCATTTGCGTGATCTCAGGTAAGCTGCACACGCTCAGTTAGCTCAGTGTTATTAACATATTATAATATAAGGCTTCATTGTCTGCTCATGCTGTCAGTCAAGAGCCTTTCTGGGCAGGTTGCCGTACTTTTAGGTCTTGAGGATGGGCGCTCAGTAAAAGCCTTGAAACATGTTGGCTGTTTTTTTTTTCTTTTTATTTAATATTTTGTGTTCTACACTTTGGCTTACTCTTTAACATACTGTATCATTCTACATAAATTTTGTCGACAATCAATACCTCCAGTTACAATACTGCATGCAATATAGTACTGAGAACTGCATATGGATGATTATCTAATGAATTATTTTCCAACACTGCATAATAAAAACTAAGTTGCTCTGGTTAGATATTATTATTATACACAATTTATATAGCGCCAACAGTTTACGCAGCGCTTTACAATGTATAGGGGGGCAGCACAATTACAGTACAGTTCAATACAGGAGGGTCCTGCTCGTAGAGCTTACATTCTAAAGGGAGGGGGTGGTGGTACAAAAGGTAATAGCTGCAGAGAATGATTTGATGGGGGTGGCAAGATATAGCTTCCTACCGATTTAATATAAATCCTGGCACACGTTTCTCTTTTAAAGGATTGTCCACCCAAAAATTATAATTTAGATATGGGTATATTAATTAATATAATATTAATAATAATATAATAATAATTGATATTAGTCATTAAATAATATTAATCACACATTTATCAATCATTAATTAATCATTAATTAATATTAACTAATATTAATAATTAACCATTAATATTATTTAATACAAATAACAATTTATATCATTCAGATATGGGTATATTCTGTGGGGTTCATTTACTAGGCTGCTCACATAAAGTGAATATTCATGTAGGTAAATGAATAGTGTGAAGCTGTATACACTATAAATACCGAATCATGTGCAAGGGGAATTTAAAAAACAGGATTTTTTCTAGTACATTATTTTACCAAATCTTCATCCTATACCCTAAGCTAGTTAAATACAGGCATACCCCACTTTTAAGTACACAATGGGTTTTATTTACTAAAGCTGGAAAGCGCAAAATCTGTCTCACTTCTGCATAAAAACCAATGAGCTTCCAGGTTTTATTACCAGGCTTAATTGAACAAGCTGGGGTTAGAAGCTCATTGGTTTCTATGCAGAAATGATCCTGATTTTGGGCTTTCCAGCTTTAGTAAATAAAACCCATTGTGTACTTAAAAGTGGGGTATGCCTGCATCCACTGTGCTAAATGAACAGTCTTTATTCATTTAGAAAATCAATCCTTATGGTCTAACTCTCCCCTGGTTTCCTATATGTTTTGGAAACATCAGTGGAAATTATTTTCCCTTGCACCTATGCCATCCAACTAACACATATTGACTTTTGTGCACTTTCAGTGTTTGAGAACAAATACACCATTTGTAAATTTCCTTGATTTTGATGATGCAACAGTATGTGTTTCTTTATAAAGCAGTTTAAATACACGAACATTGTTTATTATGAAGGCATACCTACTAGTAACTGCCCTAAAGTAGCTAGGACTAGATGGACAGTGTCCTTAAGATTAAGAGCCACCTACCCCCCTGGGTTGAGGCTGGGTTCACACTGATACGACACGACAGTCATACAACTTTCATCCTACTTTGCTCTGCGACATCAGTCCTACATTGATCCTACATTGGTCCGACATCCATCCGATTTGAATGAACAGGATACTACTTTGATCCGACTTTGTGATAGTCTGACTTGTCCTTTGACCAATCAAAACAAACCCAGGGTAAGATAAATTCCTTTTACTACTGCTGTAATCACCATGTCGGATGTCAAAAGTCGGATGGTTAGGACAAGGATCCTACTTTGATCCGACTTCAATGATATTCAATGGGCTGAAGTCGGATCAAAGTCGGACCAAAGTAGTACAGGGAGCATTTTCAAAGTCGGACCGACTTGTGTCGGACCAGTTAAGACGGCTCTCATAGGGAAACATTGATTTTCACACGTCATGCGACATGAGCTCCCAATGTCTGAGCGTTTGTCGGACCAGTGTGAACCCAGCCTGAACGATTCGGTGAGCTATCGTCCGTTCTTGGAGGGTTTCATGTCAGGTGGATGGGAGGGATAGGGATGAAGTGGTAGACATGCCAGAAAACATGTATAAACAGTAATCTAAACTATGATCTTTTTACCCTGTTTATACTGTATTTGGAATCTAAGATGGTTGACATGATTGGAAAATATTTAGGTATGAACTTTGGAGCAGATATCTTGCATATATATTTCTCAAAATAAAGGGGGGAATCTTTGATACTCTTTCCCTCTGATATACATTTGATGTATATTTGCACTGAATCTTTAAATATCGTATAAGTATCTTACCATCTAAGATGGATTGTTTCTGGTATGATCTCATCCCTCTCTATATATATCCCTCTCCCCCTCCCTTTCTCTCCCTCTCTCTCTCTTTCTCTCCTCCCTCTCTGTTGCCTTCCTATGTTTACTGTTTCTTACACAGATGGTGATCGGTTGGTCTCCTTCTTTGTTAATTGGCTCCTTATGTGAAGCCTTGTGGAATTTCAAATAACAAAGGGAATGTATACAATGCTTAATTTTGAACACTAGATGGCGTGATGACTTACAATGGAGGGCGCTATGCAGTCCCTGCACTGGCTAGGGTTGCCATCTTTTCTTCAAGTCAAACCCAAACACTTTAGCGGCGCACAGCAATTTTTTTTATAGTATAAACAATATATATTTTACAATTAAATAACATTTCTAATCATATGAAGTTAATCACAAGAGTCCCCCTTTACATCAGAGTCCACAGAGTACACCTTTTACATCTGAATCCACTTGCAGAGTTTCCTTTCACTGTAAGGGGGGACTCTGCAGACTCTGATGTAAGGGAGAACTCTAACATAAGGGATGCTCTGGGAACCCTGATTTAAGGGGGAACATTGAGAACTCTGATGCACGGAGAGGGCTCTGATGTAAGGGGGAACACTGTGGCCTCTGGTGTAAAGGGGAACTCTGATATAAGGGGTGCTCTGAGAACCCTAATTTACCTTAGTGTACTCACTCAGAGGCAGGAGAGAAAAGGGGGGAGACTTCAGTCACAGACAGGGATGGATGGTGAGCTCACTCACCCCTTGGCAGTCAGCACCTCTCATCCAGATGTATCTGAGGCTGCTGGACTTCAAATCTCCGGCCACCACTTTCCTTTTCTGAGGCACAGTTCCGGAGATTGCAGTGTGGGCAGACACAGAGGGGTAGAGGCGGGAGGAAGAGGAGCAGATTGAGCCCTCTCTCCTCTCCCGTGTGTGTGTAGGGGGGGTTGTTCGTGCTGGCTTTGGGCAGTGTGAAAGAGTGTAACAAGCACTCTTTCACACTGGGGTTGGTGATGCGATGGGCCTCCCAGAGTCAGTGTCTGTGGAGTGCATGGTGACGCCCAACTATTTGGAGGGGGCAGCGCCATGTACTCTATAGACTGTTGGTCCCATTGGTCGCAAACCACGCAGTGATGCGGTGCGCATGTGCGGGCGTCCAGTGCCATATTTCGTTCCCAGGGTCAGTGTACACAGCAGGCACTGCCAGGGAGAATAGCGCATTGACGGGATAAGCACACAGCAGGTATAGAGATGGCCTCCCCCTTTTACTGGACCTCCCTTCCCCCCACCCCACTTTTTTTCGTATACTGGATGTAAGCCTAAAATACCACTTTGATACATTTCATTTCTGTAGGTGGACGATTTGGAGGCTGCGTTCACACTACGTTTCCCATTGAAGGATTATACAGGGCTCTTTTTGGCTCTATTATACCATACCACTCTCAGTATTATGGTAAATAACAACAACCTTTTACATACATTTGTTTTATTTAACTGAAAGTGCATTGAATGCCTCTGTGGTTCACTGTGATTCTCCACGGGTGGCCACAAAATTTCTCAGCCTTTTTTGTGAGTAAGGTGGGATCTATCATGTATCCCCCTTGTTTTAGCTCCTGTTACCTCTTTTACATCTGCGCTTGCGACCTTCTGCAGTGGGGATCTCCGTGGGGTATCCTGTCTGGCTTGGGGGCCACACTATACCTCCAATCTTGCCATCTGTAGCAGTGACCACTAGTCCCTGTCTGAACAATTGTATATCTGAGTATTGTATCTTTCACCTTATGTTGGTAGGTACCCTCGAGCATGGGAGGGGTGCTTGTTCAATGTGTTTTTTATTCTGTGTCCGTATCACAACAATTTGCTTTCTTTATTTATTAGACAAGTTGTTGAACGTATATTCTCCTGTATAAATAACCCTGACGAAAGGCTTGGACCTGAAATGCATCGGTTCCGAAGATTCTTTTCAGATTACTGCAGAGAATTTGGACAACATATGTATATTTATGTACTTTGAGATGTTTGCAATGACTATGCAATTAAATTTTGTTCTATGTGATTGTACAGATCACCACTTGTGTAAGTGATCATATTTTTAAATATGTTCTAATAAACATTGGTTTTATATAACTTTGGTGGTGTTGTTGCTGTTTAAAATACCATCTGAGGGGGGATTTCACTTTTTCTTAATTAGCTAGGATAACCCGTTTTTTATTATATTGTCCCCAATGATGAAAAAAGCATTCAAGAGGCATTGGGACTTTGATACAAATTCATACAAAGTATTGAGAGCATGAAAACGTTCAGAGAGCCCACTGGCTCAGGTTAGGCTGCTCACAACAGACAAAGCTACCCTTCAGTGGGTACCCCCGCAGGTTACTAGAAGAAAAACATGCACTAATGGAAGGAGTGCCTGACCAAAGGATACAATACTGTAGTCCAAATTCATTTATTAATTTATGCTAAGAAAAAAAAGCCAACGCGTTTTAGGGGTCAGAAAGTATCTCCCCCTTCGTCAGGGCTTAAGTTAAGATAAGAACCTTGAATTGGCTCAAAATAGAGCTTTCCTGTGTAAATCTGTTTAGGGAAGCTAATTGCCAGATCAGGAGAGTTACTGGCCAGCAGTATCTGTGTGCGCAATCAAGATAAAGGCAAGATAAGAATAAGGTTTATCTTGACTGCTTACGCAGATAATACTGGCCAGTAACTCTCGTGATCCGGCAATTAGCTTCCCTAAACAGATTCACAAAGGAAAGCTCTATTTTGAGTCCTTTCAAGGTTCTTACCTGAACTGAAACCGTGATAAAGGGGGAGTTTGTTTTACCTCTGAAATGTGTTGGCTGATTTTTAGCATAAACTAATAAATTAATTTGGACTTTTTATACTTTGGTCTGGCGCACCTTCCACTAGTGCCATTTTTTTTTCAGCATCCTGTGATAGGTAGGCACCCAGTGTGTATATATATATATATATATATATATACACAGTTGTTACGGAAAGTATTCAGACCCCCTTAAATTTTTCACTCTTTGTTATATTCCAGCCTTTTGCTAAAATCATTTAAGTTCATTTTTTTCCTCATTAATGTACACACAGCACTCCATATTGACAGAAAAACACAGAATTGTTGACATTTTTGCAGATTTATTAAAAAAGAAAAACTGAAATATCACATGGTCCTAAGTATTCATTCCCTTTTCTCAGTATTTAGTATTTGCACCCTTTTGATCTAATACAGCCATGAGTCTTTTTGGGAAAGATGCAACAAATTTTTCACACCTGGTTTTGGGGATCCTCTGCCATTCCTCCTTGCAGATCCTCTCCAATTCTGTCAGGTTGGATGGTAAACGTTGGTGGACAGCCATTTTTAGGTCTTTCCAGAGATGCTCAATTGGGTTTAAGTCAGGGCTCTGGCTGGGCCATTTAAGAACAGTCACAGAGTTGTTGTGAAGCCACTCCTTCGTTATTTTAGCTGTGTGCTTAGGGTCATTGTCTTGTTGGAAGGTAAACCTTCGGCCCAGTCTGAGGTCCTGAGCACTCTGGAGAAGGTTTTCGTCCAGGATATCCCTGTACTTGGCCGGATTCATCTTTCCCTCGATTGAAACCAGCCATCCTGTCCCTGCAGCTGAAAAACACCCCCACAGCATGATGCTGCCACCACCATGCTTCACTGTTGGGACTGTATTGGACAGGTGATGAGCAGTGCCTGGTTTTCTCCACACATACCGCTTAGAATTAAGGCCAAAAAGTTCTATCTTGGTCTCATCAGACCAGAGAATCTTATTTCTCACCATCTTGGAGTCCTTCAAGTGTTTTTTTTAGCAAACTCGATGCAGGCTTTCATGTGTCTTGCACTGAGGAGAGGCTTCCGTCCGGCCATTCTGCCATAAAGCCCCGACTGGTAGAGGGCTGCAGTGATTGTTGACTTTCTACAACTTTCTCCCATCTCCTGACTGCATCTTTGGAGCTCAGCCACAGTGATCTTTGGGTTCTTCTTTACCTCTCTCACCAAGGCTCTTCTCCCCCGATAGCTCAGTTTTGCCGGACGGCCAGCTCTAGGAAGGGTTCTGGCCGTCCCAAACGTCTTTCATTTAAGGATTATGGAGGCCACTGTGCTCTTAGGAACCTTAAGTGCAGCAGAAATTTTTTTGTAACCTTGGCCAGATCTGTGCCTTGCCACAATTCTGTCTCTGAGCTCTTCAGGCAGTTCCTTTGACCACATGATTCTCATTTGCTCTGACATGCACTGTGAGCTGTAAGGTCTTATATAGACAGGTGTGTGTGGCTTTCCTAATCAAGTCCAATCAGTATAATCAAACACAGCTGGACTCAAATGAAGGTGTACAACCATCTCAAGGATGATCAGAAGAAATGGACAGCACCTGAGTTAAATAGATGAGTGTCACAGCAAAGGGTCTGAATACTTAGGACCATGTGATATTTCAGTTTTTCTTTTTTAATAAAACTGCAAAAATGTCAACAATTATGTGTTTTTCTGTCAATATGGGGTGCTGTGTGTACATTAATGAGGAAAAAAATGAACTTAAATGATTTTAGCAAATGGCTGCAATATAACAAAGTGAAAAATTTCAGGGGGTCTGAATACTTTCCGTACCCACTGTATATATATATATATATATATATATATATACAGCCCTCGCCTGCTCGCAATTTGCGAGTGAATTTTGAGGGCTGACAAGCCATGGCTGCCTAAGAGCGGGGGGGGGGGCGAGCACCCCCGGCAGGCAGGTTGTATGGGAGCCGTTCTCCCAGTGATCGGAGGGGAAGAGAGAGGAGAGCCGCTGCTAGAATGATCAGCGTGCCGGGAACATAGCAGCTTTCATTTCAATAGCTGTGTGTTGGCTATAAAAGCAATTTGTGCACCTGCCTACAAGAGAGGAGGGATATGGGTCTCATTAGTTGCCCTAAAGGAGTACTTCTGAACCTTGCACAGAAGGGGACTTTCTCTCCCAATCCTGCGGTCAGGCATGTCTCCGCATGCTTGGTAATCTTGATTTCTTCTACCCTTCACATCCTAACATCTCATGATGCAGTCCCAAGCTCTTCCCATCTGGCCCCCAACCACCAATCACATAAGGGCAGTGCCCAGTAGCTTCAGGGAAGCCTATTACCATGTCACTAGTTCCCCAGTAAAGAGGACCCATTACCCCTTTACACAGGCTAGTAGATTCTGCAGGGGAAAATGTACTGCCCAGACCAAGGAGTGTGATTAAAATATAACTAAGGTAACATAACACATTGTTTTTTTAAATATGTGTAGCGGGGTGTTCCCCTTTAACGCAGAAAGACTACATTACCCAGAACCCCATTCGGCAATGTTCCGCCGCAGAGACTCATGGGAGGGGTTATAAAAGGAGGAGGCAAGGCTGGGCTCGGCCTCTTTGGGACACAAGACCTCAGAGACTGATCCTCCTGTGCGGATGTGTCGGAGTGCAGGGCCTGAAGCCTGAGGCCTTGCGCAGCACCAAAGAGCCTTCCACCCCTCTGCGAGCCTGGGTGGCATCTAACTTCGCTCGACTACAGCATTGTTGGATCGGGGACCCGATCGCTGAAGAGACGGAGTGTGTGTGTGACACAGTTGGTGGAAGTTCCCGGACTGGAACCGTAGTCCGGGCGGGTGAGAGGGCATATGCCCAACCGATATACTGTTACTGCATATAGGCCTATAGACTGCCGTGGCCTATGAGTTGTTCTTAGTGCTCTTATTGAAGACCCTTGTTAGAGCTGAACCTACCGTTCGTATAGCCAAGTTTCTACTCCATCTTTACCCACCCCATTGGATTACAAAGTTTGTACTCTGTTAATGTGCACCACCGTTAAAGATCTGCTGGTGAAGAAAAAGGACTAAGTTGTAGATATCAGAACCAGGCCTGGTGGGGTTTCTAAGGTGTTTTGGTTACTGCGCCACAGGGCACTTAGCTAACGGTCGCCCGCGTGGCGCACTTGTTATGTGTTAACCCTATAGTGTGTTAGTGTGGCTGGGCTCTACATTACAAATGATTATTCTGTAAACTGTTATTGATGTTACCCTTTTTCTTTACCAAGAGCTTAAGTAAAATCTTACATTTATTTCAATTTAGTATTGTCTCGATGCTCAGTTATTCATACAGTATAAGATATACAATTTACTGTCAGTACTAGCTGTGCCAGTAGGGGGTAGAGCATATTGCCGGGGGTTGGCGGAGCTGTCTTCAGGGCCCAAACTAAATCATCGGCCTTCTTAGTTGGAGGTATCGCTACACGTGGGGGTTCTCGTCCGGGATCCTGATGCAGCAAGTGAACGCCAGAGGTGCCGGCATGGACCCCATGGATCCACGAGCGGTAGAAGAATGGTGCAAAGCCTCTAACGCAGAGCCAAACCAGTCGATAGTCATCAGCCTCCCTGGGGAGGTATGGTCGACTGAAACGGTAGAGGAGTTGATGAAGTCAGTGTCCCCAAATCACACACCGTGGGTGACGGAGATAAAGTCAGACCCAGACATCTCCTATCAGTATGCATTAGTGGAGTACTGGAACGGGATGCCAGAGGCCTGTAAGCGCAAGTGTGTGCGGACGCCAGACAACAGAACCTATAGGTTGGCGCACGCAGTAACTGAAAGAAAGGAACCATCACCAACGGGATCACCGCAGGCTGCGGCCTGTACCCCACCGGAAAAAGGGGACAGGGCGACGCCCCCGGTGGCGCCTGCACCTGCCACTGTTATATCACCAGAACTGATAGGTGCGATAGGGGATCTGCTAACCAAGTGTCAGAAGGCAAACACGGTGAATGTAGAGACTAGCTACCGGAGACTAAAGACATTCTCAGGGAAGCTCCCTGTCCCCACAGGGGAAGAAGACTTTGACATCTGGGTGGAGCAGGCATTGCAGGCAGTAGAGGCATGGGAGGTGCCTGAAGCGCAGAAGAGGCAACGAGTGATGGAAAGACTTAAAGGCGCAGCAGCAGAAGCAGTGAAAAGTTTTCGGTTTGGGAACGCAGATTGCACGGCTCAAGACTGTCTAGCCATGCTGCAAGAAGAGTTTGGTCAATTGGAAAAGGTGACTGAGATGGTCTACCAGTTTGAACATACTTTCCAAAAACCGGAGGAGAAACTTTCCGAGTATGTTAGAAGACTGAACAGGTTGTTGTGCAAGATTGTGTTGAATAAGGGGATGAGGCCCCAAGACACAGATGCGGCAAGAATGAAGCAAGTCTTTAAGGGAGCGCTGCGCTCGGATCCAGTCTGGTTGCACCTGAAAACCTCAGGAGGAGGAACGTTGCTGACTTATGCTGACTTGATAAAAATCATCAGAGATGAGGAGGCACTGCAACAGGACCAGCAGATGATTAGGACAAATGTTGTACCCGCACAGGTGCTAGTCAATCCAGTAATGATAATGACCCCTGAAAGAGATTCGGAGATAGACACCCTGAAAGCTCAAATGTCCAAGGTGTTAGAGATGTTGACCTCTCTGATGGAAAAAAACACAGAGGGTCCCAAGAGAGAAGTACCAAGGAAGGAACTATTCCCAGTTGCCTCAGCACCCGCATCTTTACAAGAATGGGGAGATATCGTCTGCTTTAACTGTGGAGGAATTGGACATATTGCGGCTACATGCTCCAGTCCCAAAAAGAAGAAAATAGACAACCGCAAGCCGGCGGGAAACTACAGAGGGCCCCGGTGAAGGAGTCAACCGGGTGCCCATCACCTTCAGTGAGCTCCAAGCTGAAAGCAAAGCAGAAAACAACAGGAGATAAAACGCCTCGGGGGAAACACAACATTCCTCAACAGAGATACACCCCAGAGAAAGGGGGTAAGACCCCTCAGAAGAGGCACAGCACTCCCCAGAGGGGGTGCACACCTAAGAAAATTAATAGTATCCCTCAGCGGGTCCCTACACCCAGTAAGAGGAGGGAAGTCAATGCATACCAGACTCAAGAAAAACTGAAGTCCAAAAGGGATTGGACGAGAGAAGGTTCAAAGGGAAAAAGTCTGAAAAAAACGACCCCTGCCGGGCCATATCCGGAGAAGCTGGTAGGCCCATCTCCTATAGTATCCATTCAAGTGGAGGGAGTTTACACCAGAGCAATCTTGGATACTGGGGCGCAAGTGACCCTGCTATACAGAGACTTTTACGATAAGCACTTGAGTCACCTACCCATCCGCAAGATAGAGGGACTAGAGATATGTGGGATTGGAACCCAGAACTTCCCCTACGATGGCTATCTGCCTGTCAGGATGACCTTTGACCCATCTGTGGCTGGAAAAGCCGAAGTGTTTGACACCCTGGCAGTTGTGTGCCCTCGGCCACCAGGAGCCAACAAGAGTTCCCTGATAATAGGGACAAACACGGACCTGGTCCGAAGACTTCTGACCCCTCTAGTGAAAGAGAAAGGGGCAGCGGTCACCAAGATCCACCCCATGCTGAAGACAGCTTACCAAAGGCTGGTCTTAGAGCAAAAGACCCCAGGAGAGGGGATAGGGAAGGTGTGGAGACTTGGAAGAGGAGGGATAGTGCTGCAGCCCGGCGAAGTAACCTGTCTCAGAGGCACTGTGAAGCTTACTTGGGAGCAGCCTGGACCCTTTGTCATGCTGGAATCTGATCCAAGGGAAGGGTCCCACGGTCTGGAAGTGATACCAGAAGTGATTTCGCTGAAGGCCCTAAAGAAGGCCCATTGTAGAGTCCCAGTGAGTGTTAGGAACAATACAGATGGCCCCATGGAAATCCCAGCCAGGATGCTGCTGGGCCAGGTGAGCCCTGCTGCCCCGGTCAACCTGTCAGAGATGGGCGAAGAAGGAGATGCTTGGGAGAAGATATCCATGGAAAACCCGAATCTGCCCAGGGCTTGGAAAGAGAGAGCCAAGGCCCAGTTGAACAGATGGGAGAAGATCTTTTCTAAAGATGAGTTCGTTGTGGGGTGTGCAAGGAGTGCCACCCATCGGATCCCCCTCCAGGAAGATAAGCCCTTCAGAGAGAGGGTCAGGCGGGTCCCACTAGCAGATCTGGAGGATCTAAGGGAACAACTTGCAGAACTCAAGAGGACTGGTGTGATACGGGAGTCTAGAAGCCCCTATGCCTCTCCGATAGTGGTGGTCAGGAAGAAGAATGGGTCATTGAGGCTCTGTATCGACTACAGGACTCTCAACAGGAGAACCATACCCGACCAGTATACCACTCCAAGGATAGAGGATGCCCTACAGAGCTTGTCTGGAGCCAAGTGGTTCAGCGTTATGGATCTCAAGAGCGGGTACTATCAGATCCCTATGCACCCAGAAGACAAGGAGAAGACAGCTTTCATAACCCCAGTGGGGTTCTTTGAATTCGACCGGATGCCCCAAGGTCTGTCTGGAGCCCCAGCTACTTTCCAGCGTCTCATGGAGAAGACTGTAGGAGACATGAACCTTATTAAAGTCCTTGTATACCTGGACGATGTCATAGTCTTTGGAAGAACCCTGGAGGAACATGAGGAGAGGCTGGAAAAAGTCTTGAGGAGACTCAGTGAGGAGGGACTCAAACTTTCGCCTGAAAAGTGTCGGTTCTACCAGTCTTCTGTGAACTATCTGAGGCACATAGTGTCCGAAGAAGGGGTGGCCACAGACCCAGAGAAATTGGAGGCAGTTACCTCCTGGCCACGACCCACCACAGTAACAGAACTCAGATCTGTCATGGATATGCAGTAGTGTTTGTCTGCCATCTTACCTTCCTCCTCATGTGTTCATCTAGAGACCCGACCTCCTTCACCTGGCTTCCTTTATAATCTCCTCCCAGCCTGACTCCACCCCAGGCCCTATCACTGAACACTATATTAACCTGTGCACTGCAAGCCTGCTTGGCTGATCAACGTGTTTGTTAGGCATTGTGTGTTTGGGTTCCTGCCTGCCGTGTGCTACGTCTGTCTCTCTGTTACGTTATTGGCTTGTCCCCGACCATCCCTGTCTGCTCGTGACCCTTGACCTTCGGCTCGTTCTTCGTTATCCTTGTCTGCTTGTGGCCCCTGACCTTCGGCTTGTTATTCGGTTCTCTCTATCGTGTGCTGCTGCTTCCCCTTATCCTACGGGGCGTGAGCTAGGAAACCCCAGGGGCCGTGACCTGGCCCCAGCCTGCAGCGTAACATCCTCACCACTAGAGGCCCTGGAGAAGACCAGCTGGGTCTTAGACTCCGCGCCCTGGGGAATCTTGGCTCTCGCTTCCGTTGGGATCCCGGTTGTGCTCCTCTGGTCCCGCTTTCCACAACCACCCAGTTTCCTATCCACAGAAGCCAGCCATAGGGTTCACTACCTCGCGGTGCACTCCTGTCCCCCTACGGTGTGCATCTGTCACCTGGCCACAGGTGACCCTGACAGTTTGATCAGCCATGAACCCGGCTGACATCCCGCTACCCGCGGATGATCCATTGCAGGGCATAGTTTGCAGACTTGAAACCCAGGAATCGAATCAGACTCAGGTGATGCGATTCCTCCAGGATCTGGCTTCTCGCTTCGAGCAGCTTCAGGCCTCCTTGGGAACCCTGAATCCGCAACCTCAAATACAATCAGCGGCTGCACCTATTGCACCAGTCGCAGCCACACACTCGCTACAACTGCCAGCTCCGTCCCGTTTCTCTGGGGACTCCAAGGCTTGCAGGGGGTTCCTTAGCCAATGCACGATTCATTTTGAGCTCCAGCCCCAAAACTTCCTGTCTGATCGGGCTAAGGTAGCCTATATCATTTCCCTCCTCTCTGGTGAAGCTTTAGCCTGGGCAGCCCCTCTGTGGGAACTGAATGATCCAGTGGTTTCTAGCCTGTCTGGCTTCTTGAAACTTTTTCGGAATATCTTCGAAGAACCGGCTCGTGTCTCTTCAGCGGCCAGCGCCCTTTTACGTCTCCGCCAAGAGTCTGCTTCTGTGGGACAGTATGCGCTTCATTTCCGCATACTGTCGGCTGAGTTGAGCTGGAACAATGAGGCCTTAGTCGCAACCTTTTTGCATGGCCTGTCTGATAGAGTGAAGGATGAATTAGCAGGAAGAACCATCCCCACTGATCTGGCCGGCGTTATCTCCTTGTGTAACCAGATCGATATTCGCTTTCAGGAGAGGACCTTAGAAAAGCAACGCCAGCACTCCTTGGTTCTTAGTCAGCCTGAGCTCCCCTCTCTTCGACCCGTAGAGCATCTCCTACCAGCTGAGGAACCCATGCAGCTGGGTCGGACCAGGCTATCCCCCGAGGAACGTGCTAGGCGCAGAACTCTTGGTCTGTGTCTTTACTGTGGGGGCAAAGGTCATTTTCGTGACACTTGCTCTCTTTGTCCAGAAAAACGTTCGGGTCCACTTCATCTGGAAAGTGGAGTATTGGACCCAGAAATATCACCTTCCCCTTCTCGTCTTCTGCTTTCTGTGTTCCTTCATGTTGGTGCTTCTTCTCATTCGGTCTCAGCATATCTGGATTCCGGAGCCGCTGGTAATTTCATGGACTGGGAAATCGCATCGTCCATGAGATTTACTCTTTTGCCCCTCACCACGCCTTTGGTGGTCTTGGCGATTGATGGTACTGTTCTCCCAGGGGGACCTATCCGCTTCCAGACCCTCCCTATTAAGATGTCGGTAGGGACACTCCACCAGGAGTGGATATCCTTCCTTATCTTACCCAAGGCCTCAACGCCTATAATTTTGGGTCTCCCATGGTTACAGCTCCATTCTCCTCATGTGGACTGGACTACTGGACAGATCCTGGCTTGGGGTCCCTCCTGTTCCTCGTCCTGCCTACCCAAGGTTGCCCCCTGTGAATCTGAGCCGGTCATTCATTCCAGGTTGCATAACCATTTACATTTCTCTGTCCCTAACCACCCTTGGACGCACAGCCAGGCTAGCTTGTCTACAAGTCCTGCAGTCGCTACGTCTTGCGATGCGATTCAGGTAGTCGCTACACCTGACTCAGCTATTCACTCTGCCTCTGTACTAGTTATGCCAGTCCAGCCCATGCCCAGTGAGCCTCTCACTTTTTCTTGTTCGGGACATTCTGCTTGTCCTTCAGCTATTCAGCTTGACTCCGGCGACATGTCACCTTCTAACCAACCTGACTTCAGGGTTCCACTGACATCTGCCCAGTCTGATGGTCCTGTGCAAGATGACCAGTTCCCCTTTAAGGGTATAGGGGACCCTCCTCAGATTCCTGTTGATCCTCTCATGCCCTTGCTTATTCCTAGAGAGCCTTTGGTCCTCAATAGATCTTCTTGTCATCTCCCTACCTCGTTTTCGGTCTCTGAGGATAATTTTAAGTACGAGGTTAGACAAGTTCTGGATTCTCGGCTCTGCAGAGGCATTCTTCAGTACCTTGTGCATTGGAGAGGTTTTGGTCCTGAGGAGGCGTCTTGGATCGCTGCATCTGATGTCGCTGCACCTCATCTGTTGAGAAGGTTTCATCAGAGATTTCCCTTTAAGCCTGGGTCCAGGCGGGGGAGGGCCCATAAGAGGGAGGGTACTGTCATGGATATGCAGTAGTGTTTGTCTGCCATCTTACCTTCCTCCTCATGTGTTCATCTAGAGACCCGACCTCCTTCACCTGGCTTCCTTTATAATCTCCTCCCAGCCTGACTCCACCCCAGGCCCTATCACTGAACACTATATTAACCTGTGCACTGCAAGCCTGCTTGGCTGATCAACGTGTTTGTTAGGCATTGTGTGTTTGGGTTCCTGCCTGCCGTGTGCTACGTCTGTCTCTCTGTTACGTTATTGGCTTGTCCCCGACCATCCCTGTCTGCTCGTGACCCTTGACCTTCGGCTCGTTCTTCGTTATCCTTGTCTGCTTGTGGCCCCTGACCTTCGGCTTGTTATTCGGTTCTCTCTATCGTGTGCTGCTGCTTCCCCTTATCCTACGGGGCGTGAGCTAGGAAACCCCAGGGGCCGCGACCTGGCCCCAGCCTGCAGCGTAACATCCTCACCACTAGAGGCCCTGGAGAAGACCAGCTGGGTCTTAGACTCCGCGCCCTGGGGAATCTTGGCTCTCGCTTCCGTTGGGATCCCGGTTGTGCTCCTCTGGTCCCGCTTTCCACAACCACCCAGTTTCCTATCCACAGAAGCCAGCCATAGGGTTCACTACCTCGCGGTGCACTCCTGTCCCCCTACGGTGTGCATCTGTCACCTGGCCACAGGTGACCCTGACAAGATCCTTCTTGGGTTTCTGCTCCTACTATAGGAGGTTTGTGGAGGGATTCGCCCGAATTGCTAGACCATTGAATGAACTGCTCAAGACTGTGGGGGAAGAGGACGACTCAGGGCCCAGGAAGCCGGGAGAGTCAGTCAGAAATCAGTGGAACCAGAAGTGTGAAGAGGCCTTCCAGGCATTAAAGGAGAGCCTAACCACTGCCCCAGTCTTGGTCTACGCAGACCCAACCAAGCCCTATGAACTACACGTAGATGCTAGTCATGACGGTCTGGGAGGAGTACTTTATCAAGAACACGAAGGGCAACAACGGCCTGTTGCCTATGTGAGCAGGGGCCTGACCCCCTCTGAGAAGAACTACCCCACTCACAAGCTGGAGTTCCTGGCCCTTAAGTGGGCGGTAGTAGACAAGCTCAAAGACTACCTGTATGGGGCGGAGTTCACTGTGAAGACCGACAACAACCCCCTTACCTACCTTTTCACCACGGCCAAGCTGGACGCCACTGGACACAGGTGGCTGGCCGCACTGTCTGGATTCAACTTCAGCCTAAAGTATAGGCCAGGGGCTGGGAATAGAGACGCAGACCCTTTGTCCAGGAGATCTCATGCTCCCACCAGTGACGTAGAAGATTGGACCCAAGTGGCACCGGACGGGGTGCGGGCCCTTTTGTCAAGGAGCTGAATTCCAGGCCAGAGGAGGCTCCAGAGCAGAAGAAATAGGAGTTACCATGGTGGGAGTCCCAAAACACTACTGTGGGGTGACTCAATTGGATGAAGACAACCTGCCGAGATTGTCCAAGAAGGAGTTGAGGAGTGACCAATTGGAAGACCCCATGGGGAGATTGGTCCTGGAGGCCCTGGAGAATCAGGATCCAAACAAAC
This sequence comes from Rana muscosa, assembly GCA_029206835.1. Classification (NCBI taxonomy): domain Eukaryota; kingdom Metazoa; phylum Chordata; class Amphibia; order Anura; family Ranidae; genus Rana; species Rana muscosa. Next base: position 894,354,520 of record CM055117.1, on the reverse strand, counting down.
TCCTGCGTCATCCCTCAAAGGAAGCTCGCCTGTTGAGGAAAGAATGGGTCAGGTTGCAGGTACATCAGGGAGTGGTCTACCGAAGGGGCCCCTCTGATGACTCAGAAGATAAGTGGCAACTGTTCCTCCCAGAGAAACATCGGGAGACTGTTCTGATTGCCCTGCATGACAATCATGGCCATCTACGGGCTGAAAGGACCTTTCAACTTGTCAGAAGTCGGTCCTTTTGGCCCTGCATGAGGGCAGAGGTAGAAGAGTAGTGCCACTCATGTGCACGATGCATCCAGAGGAAGACTTTACCCCATCAAGCTGCCCCAATGGGCCATCTACAAAGTCAAGGCCCAATGGATCTGGTATGCATTGACTTTCTCTGCCTTGAACCCGACCTGAGTGGACTAGGAAATGTTCTGGTGATAACCGACCATTTCACCCGGTATGCCCAAGCTTTCCCAACCAAAGATCAGAAGGCCTCCACCGTAGCCAAGGTACTTATGGAGAAGTACTTTGTCCATTATGGGCTGCCACAGCAACTTCATTCAGATCAAGGAAGGGACTTTGAGAGTAAACTGATCCGGAAACTCCTGGATTCGTTGGGAATCAAGAAGACTCGAACTACACCTTACCACCCACAAGGAGATGCTCAGCCGGAGAGGTTTAACCGAACCTTGCTCAACATGTTGGGGACTCTGGAAAGTGAGAAAAAGCAACATTGGAGCAAACACATAGCAGCCCTAGTACATGCTTACAACTGCACCATCAGTGATGCTACAGGCTACTCCCCATATCGACTCATGTTTGGGAGAGAAGCGAGACTACCGGTGGACTTGGCCTTTGGCACCTTTCTGGACCATTCCTCAGCCACATCCCACAAAGGATATGTGGACAGGCTCAGACACAGCCTGAAAGTAGCCTATGAACAAGCTCAAGCAGCTTCAGATCAAAGGGGAGCTCAAAACAAGAGAAACTTCGACTTGAAGGTCCGGGTACAAGACCTACAGCCCGGGGATCGAGTACTGTTACGCAATCTGGGGGTCCCTGGGAAGCACAAACTTGCAGATAGATGGAGATCTGAACCTTATGTCATCTGTAGGAACTTGCCGGGCCTGCCTGTCTACAAGTTGAAGCCGGAAGGAAAGGTGGGCCCTCTGAAGACGTGGCATCAAAACCACCTGCTCCCTCTTGCTGAGGCAGTTAGAATACCTCCCGTGGGAGACTCCCCTGAACCGGCCTCTATTCTGGATACTCCTAGGCCGAACACTCGGTCGCAGGCCTCCTGAGCTGAAGATGGAGAGGCCTCTCAACTTAGTGGAAATGAGGATGGAGAACTTAATTGGCTGTGGCCTTCCCCAACTCCAGGAACTTCTACCATAGACCTTCCAACCACTGAAGACACCACAGATGAAACACTGAACCCAGAAGCCACAGAGTTCATCCCCTCTAGTCCTTCAGCAGATTACTGGGAAGATGCCCATGATGGTTGCTCAGAGGAAGAGGAGCCTGTGGCACCAGAGCCAGAAATCCCAAGAGAGCAAAGGGCTCGAAGAGTCATCCGACCTCCTAAGAAGCTGACCTACCCACAAATGGGGAATAGCTCAGAGGATTCTGTAGTTACCGCTAGGAGGAATGCTGAAAATCCGGAACCCTCCACTGTCCATTTAGTGGAGGGCAACCCCAGCTCACTCTCTGGCACAGCTAGGCAGGCCACCCATGATAATGTGACCTGTGGGCAAGGGAATTCTACTCCTCAGTTTTGGTGGGAATTCCCTATGCCAACATCGTTTGTAGAATTGTCTGGGGGGGGAGTGTTTAGCGGGGTGTTCCCCTTTAACGCAGAAAGACTACATTACCCAGAACCCCATTCGGCAATGTTCCGCCGCAGAGACTCATGGGAGGGGTTATAAAAGGAGGATGCGAGGCTGGGCTCGGCCTCTTTGGGACACAAGACCTCAGAGACTGATCCTCCTGTGCGGATGTGTCGGAGTGCAGGGCCTGAAGCCTGAGGCCTTGCGCAGCACCAAAGAGCCTTCCACCCCTCTGCGAGCCTGGGTGGCATCTAACTTCGCTCGACTACAGCCTTGTTGGATCGGGGACCCGATCGCTGAAGAGACGGAGTGTGTGTGTGACACTGTTGGTGGAAGTTCCCAGACTGGAACCGTAGTCCGGGCGGGTGAGAGGGCATATGCCCAACCGATATACTGTTACTGCATATAGGCCTATAGACGGCCGTGGCCTATGAGTTGTTCTTAGTGCTCTTATTGAAGACCCTTGTTAGAGCTGAACCTACCGTTCGTATAGCCAAGTTTCTACTCCATCTTTACCCACCCCATTGGATAACAAAGTTTGTACTCTGTTAATGTGCACCACCGTTAAAGATCTGCCGGTGAAGAAAAAGGACTAAGTTGTAGATATCAGAACCAGGCCTGGTGGGGTTTTTAAGGTGTTTTGGTTACTGCGCCACAGGGCACTTAGCTAACGGTCGCCCGCGGGGCGCACTTGTTATGTGTTAACCCTATAGTGTGTTAGTGTGGCTGGGCTCTACATTACAAATGATTATTCTGTAAACTGTTATTGATGTTACCCTTTTTCTTTACCAAGAGCTTAAGTAAAATCTTACATTTATTTCAATTTAGTATTGTCTCGATGCTCAGTTATTCATACAGTATAAGATATACAATTTACTGTCAGTACTAGCTGTGCCAGTAGGGGGTAGAGCATATTGCCGGGGGTTGGCGGAGCTGTCTTCAGGGCCCAAACTAAATCAGCGGCCTTCTTAGTTGGAGGTATCGCTACATATACAAATATAATCTCTACTTTCTCTGCAGTATGACAGCTGCCACCACTATCCTGGGATAGTGTAAATGTTGTATTGTTTAGCTATAACCTGCCTGCAGTCTACACTAGTGGTACAATGCAGATATCAGCAGACAAGGACTGAGTACAAGGAAATTACAATAATCCTTCAACATTCTGCTTTCCAGATTTGGCATTCTGGAATAACATGAGATAGGAGATGGTAGGGATTAGGGATGAGCTCGGTGTTCGAGTCGACATAGGTTCGACTCGAACATCGGCTGTTCGCGCGTTTGGCGAACAACGAACGATTTGGGCCGTTCGCGCCAAATTCGAGTGACGCGAAGGGCCCACAATACACTGCGCCATCGCAGTGTAATCCCGGCGCTGTGATTGGCCAAGCATGCACTGTGACCCTGCATGCTTGGCCAATCACAGCGCCGGCAGCGAGGAGAGCAATGATTGGCCACAGGCAGGATGCCTGTGGCCAATTATAGCTGAGGGGGTTTAGTACACGCCCCACACTATAAAAGGCCTCCAGCGCGGCGGCCTTGTGTAGTGTGTTCCAGAGCAGGGAAAGTGAAGGATAGGCAGGGACAGTGTCAAATCTTGTCAAATCTTGTTTTCAGTCCTGATTGGTTTACAGCTTATTCTGCTCTCTATGCTGAACCATGTAAATTATAGAAAGTATAAATGTAAATGTAAACAAATGTAAACAAAGCAATAGTCTGAGCCTGTAAAACAGATTTTAAACCACAAGAGAGGTATATAGGCAGAGGGAAGAACCTCTTTTCGCAAACGTATTTGGTGCCTCTAGATATAATAAAAGATTGTCCAAGATATTTGATGATCCTTCAAAATGCTAGTGATTTTTTATTACTATGCTGCTGGGGGTATATTAAGTTTCTCAGGTGTGAGGGGGTTAGCTCGGCAGCGGGTATGTGTGACCCCCGGGATGGGCTCCCCACCCAAAAACAGGCCCAGCAGACGGAGGTTGTGGTTTTCAAAATCAAAAAGGTGCGGTTTATTTTCTATATACAGTGACAAAAACACAGCAAGGCAAAAAAAAACATAAACAAAATAAATCCTGGTCAACTTGACCTCTGACTAAACTTACAGGTTTCCTAACTAACGACTGGGATCAGCCTAGTGCTGTCCTAGTCCCTGGTTTTAAATGTCCAAGCAAAATATAGCCACACAGGCTTTCTCTCACCGCACAGGGGTTCACTCTCCCTAGACAGTCCACACAGGTCTGCTTCCAGGCATGAGCTAACATCTAATGAATCTGGGAGTTTTTTATAGAGGCCTAAATGAGCTGACAAGCTTCAGCTGGCCTCATCAACTCCCTGTCTGCACGACGCCCAGCCCTCTCCCTAGAGGTATGAGTCATCAATGAGCCCACTAGTCTCAGCTGGGCTTATACAACTCTCCACCTAGCTGTATAAGTCGGCGTAAAGCCTGAATCTGGGCGAAATATATCTACCCCCCTGGATGCAACCAGGTGACTTTACCTTCCTGCTGTCACATACCCCCCCCTCTTGTTTTAACCTCGGGGTTGGAACACCAGCAATCAGGCATTCATGTACTCGAGACAAAGCATCCACATTCCCCATTTGAACGCCAGGGCGATGCTTTACTGTGAAGTTGAATTCCTGGAGGGCCAGGAACCACCTATTCACTCTTCTATTTGTTTCCTTGTTTTGAGCCATCCACTTTAACGGAGCGTGATCCGTAACCATGTCAAAGTGCCTACCTAGCAGGTAGTACCGAAGGGAATCTAGAGCCCACTTCACCGCTAAACACTCCTTTTCAACGGTGGCGTAATTTACCTCATGGGACTTCAACTTCCTGCTGAGGTAAATGACTGGGTGCTCTTCCCCGTTCCAGACCTGGGACAATACTGCTCCTAACCCCACATCTGACGCATCACTTTGTACGACAAAGTCTCTAGAGAAGTCGGGTGAGTACAACACTGGCTGGCTACATAAGGCTTGTTTCAAGAACTGGAATGCTGCCTCAGCCTCGGGGGTCCATTTAATCATGACCGACCCTTTCCCCTTCGTCAGGTTGGTTAGGGGCACAGCCTTAGAAGCAAAGTGGGGAATGAATCGCCGATAATACCCAGCGATTCCCAGAAAGGCTCGTACCTGCTTCTTGCTGTTGGGACGTGGCCAACTCTGGATGGCCTCGACTTTGTTGAGTTGGGGTTTTATTACTCCCCTCCCAATGGTGTACCCAAGATATTTGGCCTCCTCCTGCCCAATGGTACACTTCTTGGGGTTAGCCGTAAACCCTGCTTCCCGAACAGAGTCCAGGACTGCTTGCACTTTTGGCAGATGTGAGGCCCAATCTGTGCTATGGACAATTACATCATCCAGGTAAGCCGCAGCATACTTCCGATGGGGCCTCAGCATCTGGTCCATTTTCCGCTGGAATGTGGCCGGCGCATTCTGTAACCCGAACGGCATTCTTTTATATTGGAACGCCCCGTCTGGGGTTACAAATGCGGTTTTCTCTTTGGCCGACTTGGCCAGGGGGATTTGCCAATACCCTTTTGTGAGGTCAAGAGTCGTCATGTATCGGGCTGTTCCCAGCCGGTCGATCAACTCATCTATACGTGGCATGGGGTAGGTGTCAAATTTTGTAACTTTGTTCAACTGACGAAAATCGTTACAAAATCGCCAGCTCCCATCCGGTTTAGGCACCAACACAATGGGACTAGACCAATCACTTTGGGACTCCTCTATCACCCCTAAGTTCAGCATTTTCTGTACTTCCTCCCGTATTGCCTCCCGTCGGGCCTCTGGGATCCGATAGGGTTTTAACTTCACCCTTTCACCGGGCGGGGTAATAATGTCATGCTCTACCCCAGATGTTTGTCCCGGCAGCTCAGAGAATACCTCCTTGTTGCGAAGCACAAACTCCTTAACCTCCTGTTGTTGGGGTTGTGACAAGGTGGCTGCGATTCCAACCTCAGGAATCACGCAACCAGTTTGAGCTGGTGACCAAGTGTCTGCGACTAGGGACTCTCTATCCCTCCAGGCTTTCAACAGATTAACGTGATAGATCTGTTCGGGCTTTCGCCTTCCTGGTTGTCTGACCTTGTAATTCACTTCGCTCACTTTTTCCATTATCTCGTAGGGGCCTTGCCATTTGGCAAGGAATTTACTTTCAACCGTAGGGACAAGTACCAATATCCTATCCCCCGGGGAAAAGGTACGGGTCTTGGCTCCACGGTTGTACACTCTCTGCTGTGCCAACTGCGCTTGGGCCAAATGTTCCTTCACGATGGGCATTACCTGTGCAATTCGATCTTGCATCAGGGCGACATGCTCAATCACACTCCTGTGGGGAGAACTCTCACTTTCCCAAGTTTCCTTGGCAATATCCAACAGCCCTCTTGGGTGTCTCCCATACAGTAACTCAAAGGGGGAGAATCCCGTAGAGGATTGGGGCACCTCCCTAATAGCAAACATCAAATAAGGAAGTAGACAGTCCCAATCCCTTCCATCTCTATCCACCACTTTCTTCAACATTTGTTTTAGGGTTTTGTTGAATCTTTCAACCAGCCCATCGGTTTGGGGGTGATACACAGATGTACGCAATTGCGTCACTTTGAACAATTTACACAGCTCTTTCATAACCCGGGACATAAAGGGTGTACCTTGGTCCGTAAGCAGTTCTTTACAAATACCCACCCGGCTAAAAACAAGAGATAGCTCTTTGGCTATGGTTTTGGCCGAGGTATTTCTGAGAGGGATCGCTTCTGGATAACGGGTGGCATAGTCCATTATAACCAATATGTACTGGTGCCCCCTAGCGGACTTGATTATAGGACCTACCAAATCCATTGCGATTCTCTCAAACGGGACCTCAATGATGGGTAGAGGGACCAGCGGGCTACGGAAATGTGGCATCGGGGCCGACCTCTGACACACAGGGCAGGAGGAACAATAATTTTCTATGTCCTTCATCACCCCAGGCCAATAGAATCTCTGTAATACCCTCTCTCGGGTTTTCTCTGTCCCCAGATGACCTCCAAGAATGTGCCCATGGGCCAACTCCAACACCAACTTCCTGTAAGGTTTGGGCACCACAAGCTGCTCAACGGTTTCTTCTGCCCTTTTTGCCACCCGATACAGTAGGTCCTTCTCTACGCTGAAGTATGGGTAAGTGCCGGTATTATCTGGGTTCACTAACTCGCCATCTATTTTCACTACGTTTTCCCGTGCCTTTATTAGGGCGGGGTCTTTCAACTGTTCTGTGGCAAAGTTTTCCCTGTGAACCTCAAGATCAGAAAACTCCACAGACGGTAGGTTTTCGTCTGAGGAGGTGGGCTCCTCTCCAGTTTCTTGAGTCTCCCCTGCCAATACTGACAAGGGAAATTCCGGAGAGTCCTCACCACTCTCAGGGGAGTTCTGGCTATCACATTCCTGGTACATAGGGGCACCAGTGGGGGGCTCAGGATCATCCCACAGTTCCCAGAACTTCGGAAAATCCCTTCCCACAATGGCGTCATGCGGTAACTGAGATACTAAGCCCACTGGATGAGAGAGGGTACCTTTGGGGGTCTCGAAACACACTGTAGTCACTGGATACTCTCGGGTGTCCCCATGCACACAAATAACGGCTACCTTGCTATTCCCAGAGACCTCTGTTTTAACTAACTCAGCCTTTATCAGGGTCACAAGGCTACCTGAATCCAGCAATACCACAACATTTCTACCATTAACACACATTTTGCATAAATGTTTCTCAGTTCCTCGAATGGCAGTGCATGCGACTGTCGCACACAGCGACTGACGTCTGCCCGTCAGAAAGTCACACTGCATGGGTTCCTCCACAACCGGGCAATTGGCTGCAATATGTCCCGCTTGCCGGCAGCGGTAGCAAACGATCCTTCTTGCCGCCTCTTGAGCCGCTGATTTCCCAGGCTGTTCTCGCCAAACTTGGGGTAGAGCTCCCACCCTCTCACTCTCTCCACCCTTACCCCTTGGAATCATCTTATCCGCCCCTGGGGATGGTCTGGTCTTAGGGTGGAAAGTCCGAGTGTCTCTGGAAGAGGCCGTCAGGTTCTCTGTAGCCAAGTATTTCTCCACACGATCCACAAGACCATCGGCCGTCTCTGGGTCTCCATGGCTTACCCACTTTTGGATGGCAGTAGGAAGAGCTCTCAAAAACCGATCCATTACAACACGTTCCACAATCTTTGGTGCGGACAAAGTCTCTGGCTGTAGCCACTTTCTGCTCAGGTGAATGAGATCATACATTTGAGACCTGGGGGGTTTTCCAAGCTGGAAAGTCCAGTTATGCACACGCTGAGCCCGGACAGCCAGGGTGACACCCAGCCTTGCCAATATTTCAGCTTTTAGCATCACATAGTCTTTTGCTTGGTTAGGCTCTAGGTCATAGTAAGCTTTCTGCGATTCACCAGTTAACAGAGGAGCCACTAGTCCAGCCCACTGCTCCTCAGGCCACTTTTCTCTTTCAGCGGTTCTTTCAAATGTGGTCAAAAATACCTCTGGATCATCCTCTCCAGTCATTTTTGTCAATAAACGACTCACCCCAAAGGACGCGGTATTAGTGGGACGGCTTTCCTCACTGGTCTGCGGACGTTGCTGCATTACTGCTTCCATCTGTTGTTGTAGTCTCTGCTCTTGCTTCTGCAACAGGTCTATGAAGCGGGCCTCAGATTGCTGTTGGGCTTGTTGCTGAGCCTCCAGACTCTGTTGTAAAGTTGCAAGGCTCTGTTGATGAGCTTGCTGCTGGGCTGCAAGGCTCCTTTGCAAACCTGCATTTGTCTGCTGTTGATTGGCATTTGCTAGAGCCAGCTGTTTCAGTATCTCCTCCATACTGGCTTAAAAAAAAACTGCCCGCATTCTCCACCAACTGTGAGGGGGTTAGCTCGGCAGCGGGTATGTGTGACCCCCGGGATGGGCTCCCCACCCAAAAACAGGCCCAGCAGACGGAGGTTGTGGTTTTCAAAATCAAAAAGGTGCGGTTTATTTTCTATATACAGTGACAAAAACACAGCAAGGCAAAAAAAAACATAAACAAAATAAATCCTGGTCAACTTGACCTCTGACTAAACTTACAGGTTTCCTAACTAACGACTGGGATCAGCCTAGTGCTGTCCTAGTCCCTGGTTTTAAATGTCCAAGCAAAATATAGCCACACAGGCTTTCTCTCACCGCACAGGGGTTCACTCTCCCTAGACAGTCCACACAGGTCTGCTTCCAGGCATGAGCTAACATCTAATGAATCTGGGAGTTTTTTATAGAGGCCTAAATGAGCTGACAAGCTTCAGCTGGCCTCATCAACTCCCTGTCTGCACGACGCCCAGCCCTCTCCCTAGAGGTATGAGTCATCAATGAGCCCACTAGTCTCAGCTGGGCTTATACAACTCTCCACCTAGCTGTATAAGTCGGCGTAAAGCCTGAATCTGGGCGAAATATATCTACCCCCCTGGATGCAACCAGGTGACTTTACCTTCCTGCTGTCACACAGGATATATTATAAGGTTACTGGCTGAGGGATGTATTTTTTTATTGTGCTGGATACTATGATGCTGCTATTTAAATAATATATTTTATACTGGTAGTGAGGGGGTTAACTCAGCAGCGGGTGTGTGTGACCCCCTGGATGGGTTCACCACACAAAAACAGGCACAGCAGACAGTGGTAGGAGAAAACAAAAGGGTGTGGTTTTATTTGAACTATATACAGACAAAAAAATACAGGAAAAACAAAAGAAACAGGAAAATAAATCCTGGTCAACTTGACCGCTCACTACTAGGGATGAGCTCGGTGTTCGAGTCGAACAAAAGTTCGACTCGAACATCGGCTGTTCGACTGTTCGGCGAACATCGAACGATTTGGGGCGTTCGCGCCAAATTCGAGTGACGCGAACGGCCCACAATACACTGCGCCATCGCAGTGCAATCCCGGCGCTGTGATTGGCCAAGCATGCACTGTGACCCTGCATGCTTGGCCAATCACAGTGCCGGCAGCTAGGAGAGCCATAATTGGCCACAGGCAGGTTGCCTGTGGCCAATTATAGCTCAGGGGGTTTAGCACACGCCCCACACTATCAAAGGCCGCCAGCGTGGCGGCCTTGTGTAGTGTGTTCCGGCGCAGGGAAAGAGAAGGATAGGTAGGGACAGTGTGATATTCTTTGGCCTCGTACACACGGCCGAGATTCTCGTTGAGTACACACGCTTGTTTCAAAGAACCCGCGGTTCTTTGAATGGAGCGTACGCGGTGACGTCATCGACTACGACGAGCATGCGCTCGTCACATTCGATGCCATCGCCGCCATCTTGGTATACCCTACGTATGCCTAGGAAGCTACCGCGCATGCGTCAAATTCATTTCGAACATGCGCGGGCTTCCGGGAGGACAGGTAAGTGTACACACACTCACTTTTCTCGTCGAGAAACATGCCGAGGAGAATCTCGACGAGAAAATAGAGAGCAGGTTCTCTATTTTCTCGTCGAGGTTACTTGTCAGTTTTCTCGACGAGAAACCCGATAGCCGCGTACACACGACCGATTTACTCGGCAAGACCTCTCTGCCAGCAAGTTTCTTGCTGGTTCTTGCCGAGAAAATCGGTCGTGTGTACGAGGCCTTTGTGCTATTCTTGTGTGCAGGGAGAGAGAAGGATAGGCAGGGGACAGTGTCAGTGTCACATTCTTTGCTAAACCTTGTGTGCAGGGAGAGAGAAGGATAGGCAGGGAGAGTGTCAGTGTCATATTCTTTGATAAACCTTGTGTGCAGGGAGAGAGAAGGATAGGCAGGGAACAGTGTCAGTGTCACATTCTTTGCTAAACCTTGTGTGCAGGGAGAGATAAGGATAGGCAGGGAGAGTGTCAGTGTCATATTCTTTGATAAACCTTGTGTGCAGGGAGAGAGAAGGATAGGCAGGGGACAGTGTCAGTGTCATTGTTGCTAAGCCTCCTGCACATTATACACCTGAAGTTAGCCCGTATTGCTGTGTTTTCCTGGTGTGTTACACCAACAGGCATTTGCAGCACTTACAGCGGGCGGAGTGTGCCTCCTGCACATTATACACCTGAAGTTAGCCTGTATTGCTGTGTTTTCCTGGTGTTACACCAACAGGCATTTGCAGCACTTACAGCGGGCGGAGTGTGCCTCCTGATCATATTACACCTGAAGTTAGCCCGTATTGCTGTGTTTTCCTGGTGTGTTACACCAACAGGCATTTGCAGCACTTACAGCGGGCGGAGTGTGCCTCCTGCACATTATACACCTGAAGTTAGCCTGTATTGCTGCGTTTTCCTGGTGTGTTACACCAACAGGCATTTGCAGCACTTACAGCGGGCGAAGTGTGCCTCCTGATCATATTACACCTGAAGTTAGCCTGTATTGCTGTGTTTTCCTGGTGTGTTACACCAACAGGCATTTGCAGCACTTACAGCGGGCGGAGTGTGCCTCCTGCACATTATACACCTGAAGTTAGCCTGTATTGCTGCGTTTTCCTGGTGTGTTACACCAACAGGCATTTGCAGCACTTACAGCGGGCGGAGTGTGCCTCCTGCACATTATACACCTGAAGTTAGCCTGTATTGCTGCGTTTTCCTGGTGTGTTACACCAACAGGCATTTGCAGCACTTACAGCGGGCGGAGTGTGCCTGCTGCACATTATACACCTGAAGTTAGCCTGTATTGCTGCGTTTTCCTGGTGTGTTACACCAACAGGCATTTGCAGCACTTACAGCGGGCGAAGTGTGCCTCCTGATCATATTACACCTGAAGTTAGCCTGTATTGCTGTGTTTTCCTGGTGTGTTACACCAACAGGCATTTGCAGCACTTACAGCGGGCGGAGTGTGCCTCCTGCACATTATACACCTGAAGTTAGCCTGTATTGCTGCGTTTTCCTGGTGTGTTACACCAACAGGCATTTGCAGCACTTACAGCGGGCGGAGTGTGCCTCCTGCACATTATACACCTGAAGTTAGCATGTATTGCTGCGTTTTCCTGGTATGTTACACCAACAGGCATTTGCAGCACTTACAGCGGGCGGAGTGTGCCTCCTGATCATATTACACCTGAAGTTAGCCCGTATTGCTGTGTTTTCCTGGTGTGTTACACCAACAGGCATTTGCAGCACTTACAGCGGGCGGAGTGTGCCTCCTGCACATTATACACCTGAAGTTAGCCTGTATTGCTGCGTTTTCCTGGTGTGTTACACCAACAGGCATTTGCAGCACTTACAGCGGGCAGAGTGTGCCTCCTGATCATATTACACCTGAAGTTAGCCCGTATTGCTGTGTTTTCCTGGTGTGTTACACCAACAGGCATTTGCAGCACTTACAGCGGGCGGAGTGTGCCTCCTGCACATTATACACCTGAAGTTAGCCTGTATTGCTGTGTTTTCCTGGTGTGTTACACCAACAGGCATTTGCAGCACTTACAGCAGGCGTAGTGTGATTCCTGCAAAATATACTCCTGAATCTAGGCCTTATTGCTGGTTTTCCCATCTCCCTGCAGGCCATTAGAATGTCTGGAAGGCAAACAAGGAGAGGCAGACAGTCAGGAGCCAATAAAAGAGGGCAAGCAGGCTCTGTGTCTAGAGACAACAGTGCTGGTCATGGACACGGTGCATCGCCATCAGCACGTGGCCATGGGACATGCTTGTCCTTCTTTTCGGCAGCTGGACGTGAGCCGCATCATGCCGAAGACTTGGTAGAGTGGATGACCAAGCCCTCCTCATCCTCCTCATCCTCTCTCACCCAGGCTCAGGGTAATGGCAAAACAGCTGCCAAAGCGTCCTCTTCCCTGGTATCAATGTCATCATCAGTCACTCCTTCCCTAGACCAACCATGTCCTCCTGAGGAGTCCCCCGAACTGTTTGAGCACAGTGTTGGGTACATGCTCCAGGAGGATGCCCAGCGTTTCGAAGGGTCTGATGATCATACCCAGCTAGAGGAAGGCAGTAGCGTGAGAGCAGAGAGAGGGGATGCTCAAGAAGGACACCAATCTGGCAGTCATGTTCCAGCAGCTGCAGCATACTGCCAGATTGGCTCCAGTGATGAGGAGGGAGGGGATGATGAGGTCACTGACTCTACGTGGGTGCCTAATAGGAGAGAGGAGGAGGAGGAGGAGGATGAGGAGGAGGCACATCTCCAACGAGGCAGGATGCCCTCGGGGGGCCAGCGTAAGGGCAGCACACCGACGGAATCACACCGCAGAGCTCCGCCTGTGCAGGGCGCTGCCTCTGCCCGTTATTCAAAAAGTTCTTTGGTGTGGGCCTTTTTTGAGTCGAGTGCATCAGATCGCACAGCTGCTGTTTGCAACATATGTCTCAAGCGTATATCGCGTGGCCAAAACATCACCCGCTTGGGCACCACATGCTTGACCAGACATATGTTGACCTGCCATGCAGCTCGTTGGCAAGCCTACCTTAAAGACACACACCAAAGAACAAAGCGGACCTCTCCTTGCACCGCATCAGCTGGGATCTCCAACCCCACTATACCTTCAGTCCGCTCTGAAACCTGCACTGAGAGGAATGAAGGTGTAGAATTAGGTGTGTCACAGCCAAGTACTTGCGGGCACTCTGCTAGCAGTACACCGACGTCCGATTCTAGCAGGCAAATTTCCCTGCCCCAGCTGCTAGACCGTCGAAAGAAGTTCACTCCCAGCCATCCACATGCCCAGCGGTTGAATGCTAGCTTGGCTAAATTGCTAGCGCTTCAACTGCTGCCTTTTCAGTTGGTAGACTCGGCCCCCTTCCGTGAGTTTGTGCAATGTGCGGTTCCTCAGTGGCAGGTTCCCAAACGCCACTTTTTCGCACGGAAGGCGATTCCGGCTCTCTACCGGCATGTGGAAGGCAATGTCTTGGCCTCGCTGGACAGGGCGGTCAATGGTAAGGTGCATATTACCGCTGACTCATGGTCCAGCAGGCATGGACAGGGACGTTACCTTTCTTTCACGGCCCATTGGGTCACTCTTTTGGCAGCTGGGAAGGATGCAGGACAAGGTGCAGTAGTGTTGGAGGTTGTTCCGCCGCCACGCCTCCAAAATGCTACTACTGGTTGTAACACACCTCTCTCCTCCACCCCCTCCTCTTCTTCTTCCTCCATGGCCTCTTCCTGTGCTTTGTCCTCGGAACCAGCGGTGCTCCGTAGGCGTTCAAGGGGCTACGCAAGTACGCAGACAAAAAGATGCCATGCCGTGCTTGCGCTGGTGTGTTTGGGGGACAGGAGCCACACTGGGGCAGAGGTTCTGTCTGCTCTGCAGGGGCAGGCCTAGAGGTGGTTGACGCCATGCCAGCTTAAGCCAGGAATGGTGGTTTGCGAAAATGGCGCCAACCTCCTCTCCGCCCTCCGACAGGGACAACTGACCCATGTGCCCTGTGTGGCTCACGTCCTTAACCTGGTGGTGCAGCGGTTCTTGGGCAGGTACCCGGGCTTACAGGATGTCCTGAGGCAGGCCAGGAAAGTCTGTGTGCATTTCCGCAGATCTTATAATGCCAGTACTCGCCTGGCTGAGCTGCAAAAGGAGTTAAACCTGCCCAAGAACCGCCTTATATGTGACATGCCCACCAGGTGGAACTCAACGTTGGCCATTCTGCAGCGGCTGCACACGCAGCAGAGGGCCATCAATGAGTACCTGTGCGACTACGGCACCAGGACAGGGTCAGGGGAGCTCGTTTTTTTTTCACCATGCCAGTTGGGCATGATCAGGGATGCATGCACTGTCCTGGCACCATTTGAGGAGGCCACGAGGATGGTGAGCAGTAACAGTGCATGCATCAGTGACACTGTACCTCTTGTCCACCTGTTGGAACATACGCTGCGTGGAATAATGGACAGGGCACTTGAGGCAGAACAGAGGCAGGAAGAGGAGGACTTCCTTGCCTCTCAAGGCCCCCTTTACCCAGACAGTGTTCCTTCTGTCCCACCCATCGCACAGGAAGAGGAGGAGGAGGATTGTGTCAGCATGGAGGTGGAGCCTGCCACTCAGCATCATCAGCAGCAGTCTTTTAGGGATGATTTACAGTCCCAAGAAACCAGTGGACTTGTACGTGGCTGGGAGGAGGTGGCTGCGGATCATGTCGTCCTTAGTGACCCAGAGGACTCCGGACCGAATGCCTCAGCTAACCTACGCTGCATGGCCTCCCTGATCCTGCAAAGATGAACCAGTTTTGGATCACCACCAGCTACCAAACACCTGAAACTGATATAACAGACTAATTTATTTTCAAATGTCACATCCCTTCAAGACTGATGCTGATGCTGAGAGACTGTCCTGTTATGTTGACTGACTATCCTCCTCCTCCTCAATGATCCGATTGATGATGATAGCTTGGAAGAACATTTTTGTTTCTGGGTGCCGCCACCAGTGGCTAAGGCCCAATTTTTCAGCCCCTGTTTAACAGGGGCATGTAATTACAATTTTTTTATGCAATGCTTTGCAGCAGGGCTCATTCCTGCACTCCAACTAGAGTATCTGGGAGAGGTTGCAGTGTTGTGGCACCAGCACCAGTGGCTAAGGCCCAATTTTTCAGCCCCTGTTTAACAGGGGCGTGTTATTACAATTTTTTATGCAATGCTTTGCAGCAGGGCTCATTCCTGCACTCCAACTAGAGTATCTGGGAGAGGTTGCAGTGTCGTGGCACCAGCACCAGTGCCTAAGGCACAATTTTTCAGCCCCTGTTTAACAGGGGCGTGTAATTACAATTTTTGATGCAATACTTTGCAACAGGGCTCATTGCTGTGCTCCAAGTACAGTATCTGTGAGGGGTTGCAGTGTTGTGGCACCAGTGCCTAAGGCCCAATTTTTCTGCCCCTGTTTAATAGGAGCACGTAATTACAATTCTTGATCTAATAATTCACAGCAGGGCCCATTCCTGCGCCCACCAAGAGTAACTGTGAGGCCTTACAGTGTTGTGTCAACACCACCACCAGCACCACCAAAGGCCCAATTTTTCAGCCCCTGTTCAACAGGGGCATGCAATTACAATTCTTGATCTAATAATTCACAGCAGGGCCCATTCATGCGCCCACCAAGAGTAACTGTGAGGGCTCACAGTGTTGTGGCAACAACAACATGTAAGGGGCAAATTTCAGCTGAGTATATACGGCAGGCCCCTACTTTCAAACATTCAACTTACAAACGACTCCTCCTTGCAAACGGAAGGATACAACAGGAAGTGAGAGGAAATCTACCCCTAGGAAGGCAAATTCTCTCCTGTAAGAGTTAATATGGGAAAAAAGTGTCTCCTCTCCACTGATGCTTTATCACCAATTCTTGTTTCAATAAAAACCCCAAATTTTCAAAAAACATTTGTCATTAGGACGGAAAGTGAGGTGAACTGTTCTGAACAGGTGCACACTGCACAGACAGCAAAACAAATGTTACAGGGGTGATAACCCTTCCCTATGTTTTCCAAAAAGCTTAAAAATATATTTTTTGGCTGGAGCTACACTTAAACAATGTACCTGTTCAAAATTACAAACAGATTCTACATAAGAACAAACCTACAGTCCCTGTCTTGTATGCACCGCCTGTATACGGCTGTTCAGAGTATATAGGGCCTTTTTTATTTTGTGTGCGGGGTTCCCCTTAATATCCAAAAATTGATCACACCTGAAGTACTGACGGCCAATCTCATTTCTTGAGACCCTAACATGCCAGAAAAGTACAAATACCCCCCAAATGACCCCTTTTTGGAAAGAAGACATTCCAAGGTATTCAGAAAGAGGCATTGTGAGTTTTTTGAAGTTGTCATTTTTTCCCACAATTCTTTGCAAAATCAAGATTTTTTTTTTCTCTTTTTTTTTTTCGCCAAATTGTCATATTAGCAGGTTGTTTCTCACTCACAGCATATGCATACCACAAATTACACCCCAAAACACATTCTGCTATTACTCCCGAGTATGGCGATACCACATGTGTGAGACTTTTACACAGCGTGGCCACATAGAGAGGCCCAACATGCAGGGAGCACCTTCAGGCGTTCTGGAGCACCCAGGCCAATTCTGACATTTCTCTCCTACATGTAAAAATCATCATTTGTTTGCTAGAAAATTACATAGAACCCCAAAACATTATATATGTTTTTTTAGCAAAGACCTTAGAGAATATAATGGTGGTTGTTGCAACTTTTTATCTCGCACGATATTTGCGCAGCAATTTTTTTAACGCGTTTTTTACGGAAAAAAAATGTTTTGTGCTTAAAAAAAAAACAGTAAAGTTAGCCCAATGTTTTTGCATAATGTGAAAGATGAAGTTACGCCGAGTAAATAGATACCTAACATGTCACCCTTAAAAATTGCACACACTCGTGGAATGGCGCCAAACTTCGCTACTTAAAAAATCCCCATAGGCGACGCTTTAAATATTTTTACTGGTTACATGTTTTGAGTTACAGAGGAGGTCTAGGGGCAAAATGATTGCTCTCGCTCTAACGTTCGCAGAGATACCTCACATGTGTGGTTTGAAAACCGTTTTCATATGTGGGCGGGGACTTACGTATGTGTTCGCTTCTGTATGTGAGCTCACGGGGACAGGGGCGCTTTAAAAAAAAAAAAAAAAAAATATTGTTCATTTTACTTTATTTATTTTAGTTTGACATGTTTTTCCGCCCCAAATTTTTTTTTATCACTTTTATACCTATTACAAGGAACGTAAACATCCCTTGTAATAGGAACATGGCATGACAGGTCCTCTTTACAGTGAGATATGGGGTCAATAAGACCCCACATCTCACCTCTAGGCTGGGAAGCCTGAAAAACAAAACCAAAAAAAAACAACAATCCTGGCTTTGATCGTAGCGGTGAGTCGGTAGAAGCACCGGAGGGCAGCGGGAGGGGGGGACATCCACTCTCGCCTCCCATAAGAATGATCAAGCAGCGGAACGGCTGAAAAAGCTGATATCTGAATGATGCCTGTAGCTGCTCCCATCATTCAGATATCCCCGCACAAAGTCAAGGACGTCATATGACGGCCGGCGGGCGGGAAGTGGTTATTCCAGAGTATTGCCGGGCATTGCGGAGTATTGCCGGGCATTGCGGAGTATTGCCGGGCATTGCGGAGTATTGCGGAGTATTGCAGGGCATTGCGGAGTATTGCGGACTATGGCAGGGTATTGCGGAGTATGGCAGGGTATTGCATGGGGTATTGCACAGGGGGTATTGCACAGGGTATTGCAGGGTATTGCAGAGTATTGTGCAGGGTATTGCAGAGTATTGTGCAGGGTATTGCAGAGTATTTTGCAGAGTATTGCAGAGGGTATTGCAGAGTATTGCGCAGGGTATTGCAGAGTATTGTGCAGGGTATTGCAGAGTATTGTGCAGGGTATTGCAGAGTATTTTGCAGAGTATTGCGCAGGGTATTGCAGAGTATTGTGCAGGGTATTGCAGAGTATTGCGCAGGGTATTGCAGAGTATTACGCAGGGTATTGCAGGGTATTGCAGAGTATTGCACAGGGTATTGCAGAGTATTGTGCAGGGTATTGCAGAGTATTGCGCAGGGTATTGCAGAGTATTGCGCAGGGTATTGCGCAGGGTATTGCAGGGTATTGCAGAGTATTGCGCAGGGTATTGCAGAGTATTGTGCAGGTTATTGCAGAGTATTTTGCAGGGTATTGCGCAGGGTATTGCAGAGTATTTTGCAGGGTATTGTGCAGGGTATTGCAGAGTATTGCGCAGGGTATTGCAGAGTATTGCGCAGGGTATTGCACAGGGTATTGCAGAGTATTGCGCAGGGTATTGCAGAGTATTTTGCAGGGTATTGCGCAGGGTATTGCAGAGTATTTTGCAGGGTATTGCGCAGGGTATTGCAGAGTATTGCGCAGGGTATTGCAGAGTATTGCGCAGGGTATTGCAGAGTATTTTTCAGGGTATTGCAGAGTATTGCGCAGGGTATTGCAGAGTATTGTGCAGGGTATTGCAGAGTATTGCGCAGGGTATTGCAGAGTATTTTGCAGGGTATTGCAGAGTATTGCGCAGGGTATTGCAGAGTATTGTGCAGGGTATTGCAGAGTATTGCGCAGGGTATTGCAGAGTATTGCACCAGGGTATTGCAGAGTATTTTGCAGAGTATTGCGCAGGGTATTTTGCAGAGTATTGGCAGGGTGTATTGCAGAGTATTGGCGGGGTATTGCACCAGGGATGGCTGAGCAGGGATGGATGGATGGCTGGATCTGTGACTGCAATTGTCACAGATCCAGCCCACAGAGCTGCTGCTGCCATCCGCTCCCTCCCTTCTCCTCTCACACTGTACCGATCGGTACAGAGAGGGGAGGGAGGAACCGGCGTCATCACATGACGCCGGTCTGTTTACAAGTGATTGCTCCGTCATTTGACGGAGCGATCACGTGGTAAACGGCCGCTATCAGTGGCGATTTACTGCGATTCGTGATCCGCCGGGTCCTCTGGACCCGGCGGTCACGGAGTTTCCCGTGTGCGCGCCCCAGGGGGCGCGCGGGAGCGTGATTCTGGGAGGACGTTATTAGACTTGTGCACAACGGAAAAATTTGTTCCGTTTCGGTTCGTTTCTTCCGGTCCTGTTGATTCGTAATCATTCGTAATTTTGCTAGACGGGATTTTTCGTGTTCGGACTCATTCGTATTTTTGCAAGCGACATTTTTCGTTGAATTTTTTGTTGCTTTATAATTCGTACTTTCGGTAGAGTACGTTGTTTTTCGTTGATTCTGGACACAACTCCTACTTTCGTAACTTTTTTTGGGTTCGTACTTTCGGTAGAGTACGTTGTTTTTCGTTGATTCTGGACACAACTCCTACTTTCGTAACTTTTTTTGGGTTCGTTGATTCGTAATTTTCCGTGTCTCTCTCACAACGACGCTGCCTATTATGCCTAATGTGCTTCGAATGGATTTGTACTTTTCTAAATACATTGCGGTTATTTGTAACGATTCGAAATCTCGTATTTTACTTTCGTTTTTAACATGCGGCTATAGGCTCCGCCCCTGTACACCATTTTGAGAGGGTTCAGCACGGTGAGGGAGAAGCAGAGAGCAGAGCAGAGTGTTATTGTGCTTCGAATGGATTCGAAATCTCGTATTTTACTTTTGTTTTTTACATGCGGCTATAACCTCCGCCCCTGTACACCATTTTGAGAGGGAGTTCAGCACGGTGTGGGAGAAGCAGAGAGCAGAGCAGAGTGAGTGTTATTGTGCTTCGTATGGATTCGTACATTCGTAACTTTTTCATAACGAATTATGCCGAAGACATTCGGGCATTCGCTATTTGCGGTATAATTTATTTCGGATTCGGTCTTATTCGTAATTGCTTTGTTCGGAAATTCGAATGCTTCCGAATGTCCGAAAGTTGCTAAATTCGGACGAATTTCAATTCGTTACGAAACGAATTGCACAAGCCTAGACGTTATATAACGTCCTCCCAGAGTTAAGCAACCACCTTGTCGACGTTATTTGTCGGCAGGTGGTTGTAAAGTGGTTAAAATGACTGCTCCCGAAAACGGACGTTTTTAAAACTTCTTTTTGCATTGATACATGTCCCCTGGTGCAGAACCCTGGTTTCCAAACCCTTTTTAGGACAATAACATGCATAATAGTCGTTATAATTAGCACTTTAGATTTCGAACGTTCGCATCCATTGTATTTAATAGGGTTCTAAAGTTCGTGCAAACTTTCGGTCCGTTCGCGGGTTCTGGTGCGAACCGAACCCGGGGGTGTTCGGTTCATCACTACTCACTACAGTACACACGTTGGTGTCCCTAACTAACAACTGGGTACAGCCTTGTGCTGTCCCAGTCCCTAGCTCCCTGCTTTTAGAAGTTCTTAGCAATAACCACACAGGCTTTGGCTCACCGCACAGGGATCACACTCCCCAGACTATCCACACAGATCTGGTTCCAGGTTGGAGCATCTCCCTTAGCATGCTGGGAGTTCTTGTAGAGGCCCTAATGAGCCCACTTACTTCAGCTGGGCTCATTAACTCTTCCCCTGCAAGACTCCCAGCACTCTCCCTAGTGGTATAAATTGGCATAAAGCCTGAATCTAGGACATATATACCTTCCATCCTGGATGCAACCTGGTGATTTTACCTGCCTGTTGTCACATGGTATATATTACAATGCTATTGTCTGGAGACACTGTATATCATAATAGCACACTTCCCAACTTTCTGAGATGGGAACGAGGGACACCTATTAGTAAAAGTATGTAGGCATAGGACACACCCCTGCCATGCCCCCCTTAACCACTTAAACACCGGGCTTTTTTTACCACCTCAATACTGGGCCTATTCTGGCACTTCTCTCCTACATGTACAAATCATCATTCTTTTGCTAGAAAATTACTCAGAACCCCCAAAAATTATATATGTTTTTTTAGCAGACACCCTAGGGAATAAAATGACAGTCATTGCAACTTTTTTTCTTGCACGGTATTTGCGCAATAATTTTTCAAACGCCTTTTTTTTGGGAAAAAAATGGTTTCATGAATTAAAAAATAACAAAACAGTAAAGTTAGCCCAATTTTTTTGTAAAATATGAAAGATGATGTTACGCCGAGTTAATAGATACCTAACATGTCACGCTTTAAAATTGCGCACACTCATGGAATGGTGCCAAACTTCGGTACTTAAAAATCTCCATAGGCGACGCTTTGAAAATTTTTACAGGTTACCAGGTTAGAGTTACAGAGGAGGTCTAGTGCTAGAATTGTTGCACGCGCTCTAACGCACGTGGCAATACCTCACATATGTGGTTTGAACGGCGTTTACATATGTGGGCGGGACTTATGTGTGCGTTCGCTTCTGATCGCGAGCTATCGGGGACAGGGGGTTTTAAGTTTTTTTTATTATTATTTATTTCTTTATTTTACTTATTTTTTTTATTTTTACACTTTAAAAAAAAAAAATTTGATCACTTTTATTCCTATTACAAGAAATGTAAACATCCCTTGTAATAGGAATGGTGTGTGACAGGTCCTCTTTCAATAAGACCCCACATCTCTCCTCCAGGCTGGAAAGCATGAGATCGTGAAAGAAATGTCACCGATCTCATGCTTACTAGCCGCAATGACGGCTTTGTTTACTTCTGAGGACCCGGGTGTGATGTCATCACATCGCGCCCGGGCCTCTGACGGTCATAGAGATGACTGGTGACCATCTGGTCACCAGTCATCTCTATGGTTCACCTCCAGCGCCGGACATTTCATTCTCCGGGCCCCGGATGGCGGCGGAAGGGGGGGGATGTCCCTTCCCGCCGCCTATAAGAACAATCAAGCGGCGGAACCGCCGCTATGATCGTTCTTATGGTGCGCAGAATCGCCGGCAAAAGACAAGGATATCTGAATGATGCCTTTAGCTGCAGGCATCATTCAGATATCCCCCCACAAAGCCCAGGACGTCATATGACATCCACCCAGGATCCCATCTGTGGACGTCATATGACTATGGGCTAGGCTTGTGCAATTCGTTTCGTAACGAATCGAAATTCGTCCGAATTTAGCAACTTTCGGACATTCGGAAGCATTCGAATTTCCGAACAGAGCAATTACGAATAAAACCGAATCCGAAATAAATTATACCGCAAAATAGCGAATGCCCGAAGGTCTTCGGCATAATTCGTTATGAAAAAAGTTACGAATGTACGAATCCATTCGAAGCACAATAACACTCACTCTGCTCTCTGCTTCTCCCTCACCATGCTGAACTCCCTCTCAAAATGGTGTACAGGGGGCGGAGGCTATAGCCGCATGAAAAAACGAAAGTAAAATACGAGATTTCGAATCCATTCGAAGCACAATAACACTCACTCTGCTCTGCTCTCTGCTTCTCCCTCACCGTGCTGAACCCTCTCAAAATGGTGTACAGGGGCGGAGCCTATAGCCGCATGTAAAAAACGAAAGTAAAATACGAGATTTCAAATCGTTACAAATAACCGCTATGTATTTAGAAAAGTACAAATCCATTCGAAGCACATTAGGCATAATAGGCAGCGTCGTTGTGAGAGAGACACGGAAAATTACGAATCAACGAACCCAAAAAAAGTTACGAAAGTAGGAGTTGTGTCCAGAATCAACGAAAAACAACGTACTCTACCGAAAGTACGAATTATAAAGCAACAAAAAATTCAACGAAAAATGTCGCTTGCAAAAATACGAATGAGTCCGAACACGAAAAATCCCGTCTAGCAAAATTACGAATGATTACGAATCAACAGGACCGGAAAGAAACGAACCGAAACGGAACAAATTTTTCAGTTGTGCACAAGTCTACTATGGGCAGGTAGGGAAGTGGTTAAAGGAGAATTATACAAAAAAAATTGTATTTAAACCTACAAGTCCTTTTTTTTTTTTTTTTTACACTACTATTCTTTTATACTGGCTTTAGACATTTATAAATGCAGCAATTAAGAAATTGGATGAAAGATTTAGCACTGGGAAACACATTTTGGAAGATAAATAGTGCATTTTATATACAACTATATAAATCAGACCAAAATTTGAGACAAATGAGAAGGAAAGAGGGACATAGGGACTTTGTTCCAAATCAGGGACAGTCCTTTAAAATCAGGGACAGTTGAGAGCTATGTATAATGGTGCTGTATATTATATTGTTGGTGAGTTGTTATATTGCTTTATAATATAATGCTACATGCTGAACAATATATTATTTTGCTTCTGTATGAACAGAGTTACCATTTCAATGGATATGGTGATGACTGGGATGTTTATAGAGAACCAATCATGATCCATGGAGACTGAGGTTTGGCCAAAACTAATAGCAGCACTATTAAAAAAAAGTTTATTCTCCATTGTTTCGGCAAACAAAACTATTGCGAGGCTCTCGGACACTGTGCACTTGAATATAAGCACAAACTGTATGTAAGTATGGTGGTAATGGGGGTAAAGTGAGATCTGGCAGTGCTTGGCTCTTTAGCTGGAATCTTAATGCTGTTTGAAGTGTATGCCCTGCTTGTTAGCTACCTACCTCCTCCTACTCAAATTTACTGACACAGGAGTATGAAAGAAGTGACTGATCTAAGAATCGGAGTCAGGTTGTTGGTGACACAGGAACTAGAACAAAGGACTTTTTTTTAAATGTTTGTATCCCTTTTTCTAAATGTAGGTTATTGGATAGTTCCTGCATGTAGTTATGATGAATGCACACTATTGTTTTGCTTTCCCTGCCAGCATCAAAAGGGGCCACTCACCACTGTTAAAATTCCCTAATCTGGTTACCTAGATTTCCCTGCCACTGAATATATTTGTACTGGATCCAAAAAACACGGAAAATCTACACACTATGGATTCTGTCAGAAAGGGGGCTAATTAAGGTCAAGCAGTCACACTTAAGAAATATTTATGACAAGCTATGTCAGTTACAATTTTTTCAAGCACATGTTCTTGATGTTAATAAATAGATAAATATATATATATATATATATATATATATATATATATATATACAGTAGATATATCACAAATTATATCATTATTATTATTGCAAATTTTGGGTTCACAGAAGCAAAGGCCACCTATTTGCCCAGTGCTAATCCCATGAACCAAATAGCTGAGTGTCAACTTCACTGATTGTCGTCCCCGTTCAGTGATCATGCAGACAAAACATCAAATTGGAGGTAAGAATAATTGAAATGATTGTGAACGCAGATTTAAATAATGAAATAGTTCAAAATAAAGTGCACTGATGCATAGCAATAAAAATATATATTTGGCAAGTAATACTGTGGAAAGCTATATTTAAAATGTTACTAAATCAGTCTGTATATGCAGTAAAGCTTGCTTGTTATACTCACCGTGGAACCTAAGGGGTTACATTTTTGTATTGTGTATAAAGGCTGTTTGATCCTGTCTCTCTGATCCTCCTCTTCTTCCACTGTCTCTAAAAGATAACCTGATATTTATAGAGCCAGGGGACGGGCTGCTCGTGCTTAATTTGGTGTGTATTGCTAGAGAGTTTTTTGTTTTTGTTTTTTTGGAAGGGTGCATGTGATCAGCACAGAGCCAATCAGCACTTTCCAGACAGAGGATCAGGGGAGACTGAAAACTCCTCCTACAAGCTTTACTTTGAACTGATAGAAGTCACAAGACTGATATATACTGCTGATGAGAAAAGGTATTTATCAGTTTATATTTACTAAAATAATTGCATTTCCTTGTTCTGTGTACTGTGGGAGACCAGATATAGTGAGTGGGTTTAGTAACACTTTACGCTTGATTCTATTCAATATTTCTTATCCTTACATCCTGTCCAAATTGTGGGTGTCAAGAGAAAGAACAGAAACTGGGGGGATACTTCCCAATGGAAGGTGGCACTGGATAAGTAAGCTAATGACTACCAACACTGGTTGATCTTCTCAGCACAGACTTTGTAAGTGTTAATAGAGGCTTTAAAGTAGGGTGACCACATGGCCCGGATTGCCTGGGACAGTCCCGCATTTTGCAGGTCTGTCCTGGGCACGCTTATTCCAGGACAATACAGTGTCCCGGAATGTAACTGACACAGCCACCCCCCGGGCCAATCTGATGCCCCCAAAAAAGGCCTCCACATCACCGCTTTACTCACTGACAGTACTTGTCCTGGCCGGGAATGCCTGGAGGAGCACAATCCCGCCCCCTGCTTGTGATTGGAGAAATCATAAATCCCGCCTCTTGTGTCCAATCACTGTGCTGTGATTCGTTACAGCACAAGATGATTTTTGGGAAGGGAGGGTGTCCCTGAATGGTAGATTGGAAATGTGGTCACCCTACTTTAAAGTATTCCCACTATATTCAAAGTTAAAGGAGAAGTATAACCAAAGCTTTTTTGGCTGTACTTCTCCTATGGATCACAGGAGTGCAATTCATTCGGCTGAAGCCTGCTGTCACAGAGCTGGTCCCTCCTCTTAAAAGATGCTGACCAGATAGTTGGAATCCACCCAGATGCCTGGACCAGCAGCTGGATCAGCCATTCAGCAAGCCGCTGAGAGCCCAAACCAGCCGATCCCGTCCTCTCCATAGCTCAGCAATACAGTGAGCACTGGAGGGACAGAGCAGAGGGTTGGTGTCTGATAGTCACCAGTTCTCTACAAGCTGAAGACCGATTGTTGAGCGATCAGCGGTGTTTAATTGCTTAGTTCTCAGTCTTAGAGCTGGCAAGGGGCAGATGCACCATCAGACCAATGCTGCATCCACCTACAGTAGATTAGTATATATATTATAATTCTCTTTTAAGTGATTTGTACTGTGCTACAGATTGTCTCCATGGGTGGCCACTGTAGGTCACTGTAACACTCAAGCTTAAGAGCACTGTACTGACTGATGGTTCCGCATTCACTTGAATGTGCCATGCTTGCCAGGTTCTACACCCACCAACGGTGACGGGGCATATAACTCCTGCAGTAAAGAAGGTGCGGTTTGAGTGAGGGTAATAAAAAACACGTCTTAACTATGAGGTTTTACCCCCCCCCAAACTGCAAATGTAAATGAACCCTTACCATTCTGAGCCCCCTATAAGGCTGCTTTCACACTGATGGGCGGCGGTTTACCTGCACTACGGGTGCAGTGCAGTGCATCTTAAACTTCCCTGGTTTAGCTGAGCTTTGCCATGGACTTCTATTATATCTTGCAGGTGTAGTGCGCTTTCAGAAAGTGCGCCGAAACCACAGGACATAATAGAAGTCTATGGCTAAATGCAGCAAAGTCGCAGAAAAGCTGCAGGTACACTGCACTGCACCCACGGTGTGGGTAAACCACAGCACATCAGTGTGAAACCAGCCCTATACAATTATGCTCAGTGTATTGCTTCACATTGACCTGAATATCTCTTCTTTCCTGCTGCTGGCACCAATCTGGAGACAGCTAGCCAGGAAAGGAGATAGGAGATTGAGTGCAGTTGGTATCACGCATGGGACAGGAGTCAGCACTACAGAGGAGGCATCAGCTTATGTGGCTCTTGCTCTCTACTATGGATCCAACTTTACAAGTAGTCCCTCTGCATTGCACTGTTTGATGCTCTGGGATGGCGGGTCAGCAAGCCCAGATAGCGATCTACCGGTCACCTGGCCGCAATCTACTGATAGATTGCGATCTACAGGTTGCTGACACCCGCTTTAAGGTGTACAAGTACCCTTAAAGTATGAGTTCACCTTTTTAGAAAAAACAAAAAGGTAAACTAATATCCTACACCCTCTTACACCCCCCTCCCCAGTCCCTGCTGTACTTACCCCCAAGGGTGATGAGCTGTTAGTGTGGTGCTCCAGGGATTTGAATTCCCTACTCTTCTCCTGCTTCTTTCTGCAGGGCTTCCCGGGACTGAAAATAAGGAATGCTTGCAGTGTCTTGCAATAGACCAGCATAAAAGCAATGGAACTAGCATTGACAATTCCTATATTTATTGCCCATGTCTTACCCATCCCTAGATCTATGCTCATGTTATTATGTTAAGGATATTTCATTTTAATCCTTACACTTTTCTACTGTAAGATTGCAGAGCATGCCCAAAAAAATTGTTCTCTACTTTCACCCCTGAAACACTGAACTCTACAGAAATCCCCAGTACCAGTGTAAATGGAACATAGCATATGGTGCCCACACCATAATTCCATCACCAGGTCACCATTGCTGGGACAATTCACTGTATTGTCTACCTCCACCAATGAACATGAGAGAACCCTACCAGCCCCACAGTGAATCCATTGTGTTATAACAAACGGTTATGTCATTGTGGTTATGTCATTTTCCAATCAAGTGACCTACAACATTTTTTAATTTCCACTGCAATATATTTCATAAAAAGGAGTGAATAAATGTCAAATAATCTTTTACTATAGCTGTGTTGTAGAGCTTGAAAAGAAAACAGTAGAGTTAGAAAGTTCCAGACAACATGTCTTTTGTTAGAAAATCTGAGCACAACGATGGATAATTCTATGATGATATTTAATACCATGTAATGGTGTACCCAAGATGGTAATGTCAGTTCTACTTAGAGGAGGTTCAGGTTTTTTTGTAACAACCACATCATATTTGGACTGTAAATCTCTATCAAGTTAAAATAGATATTATTACTTTACTGAATAAAGAGTTCTTATTCTCAAATGTAATAACCATGGCAAACACACATGGGCATATTTGTATGAAGTGGTGAATGTAACTTTCTCCAAATGTTCACTGGTAGAGAATCAGTCACTGTAATTTAACTCCACAACCAGCTGTTGTAATTAAATGGCTGGTCAGGGGACTTCTTGTTTTAAGTGAATGTTTTAAAACATCCCTTTACCCGTGCACTATCACTGAACAGCACAGATCACAGGCAAAAGTAAAAAAGACAATGAAAATCTCTCTGATCATTCTGACCAATCACATTGATCACAAGTATAAACACTTGTTGACGACAGCCAGTGCTAGTGTATCCGGTTTGCTGATCACAGCCAGTGCCAATTCCCGGTTTGCTCATGACCAATGTCAGTGTCCCTGATCACAGCCAGTTCCAGTCTTTTTCAGTTTGCTGATCACAGTCATTGCCAGTGTTTCTAGTTTGCTGATCATTGATAGGGATGAACTTGTAAGCAGATTAAGTTTAATGCTGCCTGAGCTGGGAGGGTTAAAGTTAACATGCTTCCCAGGTCTTTCTTGGCGGGCTTTCTTAGGTCTGACCCCCTGGTCCTGTGCTGTATAAAAAGGGACTGGGTCTGATTCAGTGGGGTGTGCATAATGAGACATGCTGCCGTTGCCAGAGTCTGTCCGCCCAGTTTACTGCCGAGTCCAGCGCACCTGAGGATAAAGAGCCCTACAGTGTATGGGACCACTGAAATCCGCTGTTCGCCCAAAGAAACCAGCTCTGGAGATCTGCCTTTACGGACTGTGAAGGTATGCTGGGGCAGCTACAAAGCCTGAGTTAGGGCTTAGGTTAGGAAGAACTGTGTTACTGTCATCTGTAATGCTCGAGTTTCTCAAGTAAAAAGTGTTGAAAACTTGTCTCTGCTTTGTCTGAAGTTACTTAAGAGGTGTAATGCAAGTAACCGGCCCACATAGTTCTCAGTTGAGACACTCTGGTGTATGAAAACAGCAGATGGTTACCAAGGGTAATGAAGATTTTTCTAGCAGCATATCATAAGTGTGTATTTGTGGCAGGTGGGATAGCCTCTTGCAGGAAGAGTTGTTGTCAGCACTCTCTCCATGAACAGTCCATCTCCCATAGCAATGGGAGAAGATCAGCACAGCAGAGGTCCTAAGCCTGTGCACAGGTACAGAAGAGGAGGAGTTAAGTGAGTGCTTGTATGTAGTCCGTGCTAGGTGCATGGCGGGGGTCCCATTCCATTACTGGGAGTGAGGTAGCAGCGATACTCTGGACAGGTGGAGAGGGCATTGGCGCTGCATGTCCCTCCTAAATGCAACAGTGACCACGGTGGTGTATAATAACATCAAGAGAATTAACTAGAGTTCAGTCATCCGTTCAAGCAAAGGTACCCCATGTGTAAGGCAGTGACCCGGTTCAAGGTGCCTAGCATAGCCCAAAAGAACCCACCCCAGGGTATGCCTCCTATGTGACCCACACTTGGCGCCTAATGAGGAGGGAAACATGGAGGAAATGCAATCTCTACTAACCCTACCCCTACAAGCTTTACTTGTTCATACACTACAATGCCAAAAGTATTAGGACGCCTGCCTTTACACACATGAACTTTTTGGCATCCCAGTCTTAGTCCATAGGGTTCAATATTAAGTTGGCCCACGCATTGCAGCTTTGACAGCTTCAAATCTTCTGGGAAGGCTGTACACAAGGTTTAGGAGTGTGTCTATAGGAATGTTTGACCATTCTTCCAGAAGCGCATTTGTGAGGTCAGGCAATGATGTTGGACGAGAAGCCCTGGCTTGTAGTCTCCACTCTAATTCATCCCAAAGGTGTTCTATCGGGTTGAGGTCAGGACTCTGTGCAGGCCAGTCAAGTTCCTCCACCCCAAACTCGTTTTTTTTTCAAGGGTTGAGCTTGGACCCTTAGATTCAGTGAAGGGAACGTGTAAGGCATCAGCATACCAAGACATTTTGGATAACTTCATGCTCTCACATTTGTGGGAACAGTTTGGGCATCGCCTCTTCCTGTTCCAACATGACTGCGCACCAGTGCACAAAGCAAGGTCCATAAAGACATGGATGAGATTTGGCTCAGGTAGGTGTTTGGGGGTGCTGGAGAGGGAGCTAATATTAGAAGGTTTTTATACCCTAATGCAGAGACTGCATTAAGGTAAAAAAAAAACTTAAGCATTTACAATCACTTTGAGGAAGCAGCAGGTGCTGGTATTTGCCACATCCTTAGCAACCAGTGACATCACCTGACCCCATTAATTTGCTGCCTGGAATCCCCAACTATGTAAACAAAGGGGAAGAAATATCGCTGACATCACTGACCAAATATGGTCACATTACTAAAATAATTTTTAAGGGGGGGGGGGGCAACAGAAGGATACTGTGGGACCTTATGTCACCCATATTTCTTTGGGGATACAACTTACAGGTCCTTCTCAAAAAATTAGCATATTGTGATAAAGTTCATTATTTTCTGTAATGTACTGATAAACATTAGACTTTCATATATTTTAGATTCATTACACACAACTGAAGTAGTTCAAGCCTTTTCTTGTTTTAATATTGATGATTTTGGCATACAGCTCATGAAAACCCAAAAATCCTATCTCAAAAAATTAGCATATTTCATCCGACCAATAAAAGAAAAGTGTTTTTAATACAAAAAAGTCAACCTTCAAATAATTATGTTCAGTTATGCACTCAATACTTGGTCGGGAATCCTTTTGCAGAAATGACTGCTTCAATGCGGCGTGGCATGGAGGCAACCAGCCTGTGGCACTGCTGAGGTGTTATGGAGGCCCAGGATGCTTCGATAGCGGCCTTAAGCTCATCCAGAGTGTTGGGTCTTGCGTCTCTCAACTTTCTCTTCCCAATATCCCACAGATTCTCTATGGGGTTCAGGTCAGGAGAGTTGGCAGGCCAATTGAGCACAGTAATACCATGGTCAGTAAACCATTTACCAGTGGTTTTGGCGCTGTGAGCAGGTGCCAGGTCGTGCTGAAAAATGAAATCTTCATCTCCATAAAGCTTTTCAGCAGATGGAAGCATGAAGTGCTCCAAAATCTCCTGATAGCTAGCTGCATTGACCCTGCCCTTGATAAAACACAGTGGACCAACACCAGCAGCTGACATGGCACCCCAGACCATCACTGACTGTGGGTACTTGACACTGGACTTCAGGCATTTTGGCATTTCCCTCTCCCCAGTCTTCCTCCAGACTCTGGCACCTTGATTTCCGAATGACATGCAAAATTTGCTTTCATCCAAAAAAAAGTACTTTGGACCACTGAGCAACAGTCCAGTGCTGCTTCCGTGTAGCCCAGGTCAGGCGCTTCTGCCGCTATTTCTGGTTCAAAAGTGGCTTGACCTGGGGAATGCGGCACCTGTAGCCCATTTCCTGCACACACCTGTTCACGGTGGCTCTGGATGTTTCTACTCCAGACTCAGTCCACTGCTTCCGCAGGTCCTCCAAGGTCTGGAATCGGTCCTTCTCCACAATCTTCTTCAGGGTCCGGTCACCTCTTCTCGTTGTGCAGCGTTTTCTGCCACACTTTTTCCTTCCCACAGACTTCCCACTGAGGTGCCTTGATACAGCACTCTGGGAACAGCCTATTCGTTCAGAAATTTATTTCTGTGTCTTACCCTCTTGCTTGAGGGTGTCAATGATGGCCTTCTGGACAGCAGTCAGGTCGGCAGTCTTACCCATGATTGCGGTTTTGAGTAATGAACCAGGCTGGGAGTTTTTAAAAGCCTCAGGAATCTTTTGCAGGTGTTTAGAGTTAATTAGTTGATTCAGATGATTAGGTTAATAGCTCGTTTAGAGAACCTTTTCATGATATGCCAATTTTTTGAGATAGGAATTTTGGGTTGTCATGAGCTGTATGCCAAAATCATCAATATTAAAACAAGAAAAGGCTTGAACTACTTCAGTTGTGTGTAATGAATCTAAAATATATGAAAGTCTAATGTTTATCAGTACATTACAGAAAATAATGAACTTTATCACAATATGCTAATTTTTTGAGAAGGACCTGTATATGTGGACAATCACAGTTCCAGTGCACCAATGTTAGAGCATTTTTTTTCAAACAAAATATAGCTGGGGTACAGTGCAACCAAATCACAAAGGCTCCACAAACCATAAATGCCATTTAATTCATTTTTAATATTCAAAGCAAACTCACCCATCCATAGATGTCTCCATGCTTTGTTTTGCTGAGAAATCACTTTGAAAAACACCCTCTAGTATTTCTGGTTGTGGCTATCTTGCGTAAGGGCAGATGATTCATGTAACATTTACGTCCTGGAATCCATCTGCCCTTAGCTCAGGCATGCAGGCAGGAGGTGTGCATAGCTGAGAAAACCCCTCCTCCCTCCTGAAGACTCCTGGGATGTAGGACATTAGTTGCCTAGGCAGGACATTAGTTGCCTAGGCCTGGAAACCACAAAGTAACTGAAAATATGTTAAAACAAGTTTAAAACAAGTAAATATGATATACTTTCCTATCTATTTACTATTGCTATCAGCATAAGGATTAGAAATATTCAATGTTGATTGAGAGAGTGAAATACTACTTTAACCCCTTGGAGCCCTTTAAGAGGTTTCATATGCTGGGAGGCGGGGTGGGGTTTATGATCATGTGACTGCTGTGATTGGCTGTCATAGCAGTCACATGATCGAAAATCTCCTGATCGCAAGAAGTGATTGGGAGCTTTCGTTAGCTCGCGGTAACTGTGCCGAGAGTGCGCAGAGTGCGCTCTCTCGGCACAGCTGTGTCTGCAAATTGGTACGCAAACAAATGGCCTCTCAGCGCCATGGCCCACCCACCGAGAGGCCGCATGTTTGTGTACCGTCGGAGCTAAGTTAAAAAATAAACTGAATGTTAAAAATCCTTTCATCTATCCACTCTGGGAAGTGCTGGCCTGGTCCAAAATCCTCTCTTCATTCAGCAAAGAATTGTACATATGGGAGCTGACCAGATGATGAAGCCCTACCTAGCAACCCGAAGATCGTTATACTGGTACAAAAAGGCGTCCCTCAATACAATTCATGTCATTTATACTGTAAATCTACGAGAAGACCTGGCCCTAATTTTCCAAAAAGATCCTGCATCTGAAATGCTTCAGTCTGATACAGTCAGTAGGATGCATGAGACACTTCCCTGATGTTATCCCTTCTAACCAAGCAGACAGGACATCCCCAAAATATGTGGTATATGCAGCAATAATAGAATAAGGCATGACACATATAATTATTGCTCACAACATGGCTTCTGCATAAAGGACTGCTTCCGTTATAACCATACCTCACTATGGTCATAGTCTTAGATATTAGATTGCACAGCGTAAAATGATATAGCCACCCATATAGCTCCTCCCATGAACTTCCTGATTTTAGCCATGTCTCTGCACTTCCTGTTTGCCAGATTATTGTGCTCTCTCCAGCCAATTTCTTGCTCCTTTGCGTACCTGCAGCTGTCCTTATCTACACTACTACTCATTACCGACCTTTGGCTTGTTCCTGGACTACTTTTCCATTTTATCCCATCCTGCAACCACTTTTTACTGACTATGCTTCTGTTTGATCCCTACCTCACCCTGGTACTAACATGCAGCAAACCCCATCTCCACCATCAGGGGCTCTGGGGAATACCGGTTAGTGCTTAGATCGCCAGGGTGACCTGTTGGTCGATGGGAGCCTCTCTACTGCTATAGCTACTGGTCTTGGAGCCTGACCCCTGACCGATACAGCCAGTGTTTCCAGTGTGTTAGATTATTGATTATACACATTTGAACTGTTCATTTATGAACCCTTGCTCTGTAATAGTTTTTTGTGGTTCTACTTGTTACACTGCACAGAGACACTGTTTAATCCACACAGTTTTTGATACAATTTTGTCTCATATTTAAGATACACATGTAGCAATACCCCCGCAGGGGCCGCTGGTTTAAGATTTGGGCCTGCCGTTACCTTACTGCTCACCACGTCCGTCCTAGGGGTCTTCCTTGAAGAGTTGTTAATAAATGTCTGCACCAAACACTTAGTCTCTTTTTTTCAAGGGTTTATTTTAAGAACTTCAGACAGAGGGATGGAGGGTTGGGGGAGATTCAGGTACCTTAGGTCTTGCGGATCACGGGTACTTTTCATTTATCCAGAGGACCAATAACTTCTACACTGGATGTAGCATCCCCCGGATAGGCCTCTCTCACTGACCTAGCAGCCGGTGCGAGCTCGTTCAAAAGTCTCTGCCACAGACTTGTATAATCACAAGCTTAGTAAAGTTCTGGAACACAACACACAGTGCCAGGATCTTTCAGCCAGGCCGGCAGCACTGTGAGGTAGATTTTGATCCGGATGCGTCCTCCAATTGAGTCCTCAATTGCTCGGTTCCTTCCCGCAGGCAAGGCGACACCGGACCATCTCTGGATCAGTAGGCCCCAGCAACTCCTGGGCCTACTCTCAGTAACGGAGCCTCGGGGGGTCTACAGGCCCCGAGGCAGAAAACCGCCAACACATACCTGAGGCCAGGAGGGCCGTCAGGTCAGGATCAGAAGACCCCGCCAAAACAGTGTCTGCCCCTTAAGTACCCTCTCCCAGAATGCACAGCGGGGTGACCAAACCCACTGAGCTGCTTCTGGGCAAGAGGTACCCAATACATCCAGTCAGCTGCAGTTCCAACCTTGACCTGTGGTGACAACGACACCCAGAGGAAGGTGGAAAATGTGCAACTCAGCTGAACTGGAACAGAGACCCATAATTTGGTACAATTATTCTGAGTTGAACTATAACTCAGGCAACTAAATTTACACTAGCGCCTTCCCACTAAGGGCAGGGTGTCACACACAATACAATATCAGGTAAATACTAGACATGTGCACACTGAAATATTTTGTTTCGGAATTTCGTTTTTGTTCGAAAAATAAATGTATTTAGTTACCCCCGAAATTCGTTTTTATTTATTTCGTTTTTCGCTAGAAATTGCATTAGTCCGAAAATCTGAATTAATTAAGGTCGAATCTGTCATTGAAGGCTTTTGGTGTCTGTCTAATGTTCAAAGAAAATTTGACGGAGCAGCGAAACTGTACGACGCCGCAATCGTACATTTCCAGTCGAATGTTCCGCCTACAAGCTATAGTAGAATTCTAATGTTGTATGACTAGTAATAATTATATTTATTAATTATTATTACTAGTCAACCAACATTAGAATTTTTCTATAGCCTATGGGCAGAGTATTTGACTGGAAATGTACGATTGCAGCGTTGTACAGTTTATCTGCTCCGTCGAATCTTCTTAGAACTTTTAACAGACACCATAAGCCTTCAATGACAGATTCGACGTTTGTATGTTTTTCGATGCTTCGTCTAATCTTCGTCGTTCACGTTGAATTGTCAAGTTAGTTCTAGCTATTTTACTGCTCCTCCTCTTTGGTTACAATCAGCCAATAACATTCATCATCATCATTATTTTTATTTTATTTCCCCCACCCAATTCCAGCAGCGATCTTTTCTCTCTATGTCGAATCTTTTCTCTCTATAATGTCGAATCTTTTCTCTCTATAATGTCGAATCTTTTCTCTCTGTAATGTCGAATCTTTTCTCTCTATAATGTCGAATCTTTTCTCTCTATGTAGAATAATCTTGGACTAATAGAGTTAAGGTTAGGCACATTCGACCACAGGTTCGATGGACACAGATTGTTATTGTCAGCCTCATGTCGAATCTCCTATCTATATCGAACTGTTGTTGCAACAAAAACGAAAATTAAGCATTTGTTTATGTCAGATGTTTCGGTTTTCGGATTCTGCATTTTCGTTTTCGTTTGTTAAAACGATAACGAAAATACCTGAAATTCGGACGAAAATGCATTCGGACGAAAATGAATGCACATGTCTAGTAAATACTTAGTCTAAACATGTAAAAGTCTTTCCATACTCAGGAGTAGGATTAGGTCTAAGGCCTCATACAGATGGGAACTGAGACCTGTAGTCTCTACATGGGCCACATGTTTATATGGCCTGAGCCGCTAGGTGCTGTGTGCTGGCAGCCCATGTATGTGTACTGAGACACTGCCACTCTTTCCAAATTGACATGCGTATGGGTGTGGGTGTATAGCCCTGCACACAGACAGACACTATGCCTCTTAACCAAACTATGGCATGTCTGCTTTCCAAAACTGGATCATCAGGGTAGTCATGAAATAATTTATCCTCCTTAAAAGCCTAAAAGTGCTTCTTGGATTTTGGGCCCCTCTATGTGGCCAGGCAGCAAAAAAGTTGCATACATGAAGTATCACTATACTCAGGATGCAGAATGTGTTTGAGGTGTAACTGTAAGTATGCCCACTTAAGTAGGCCTGTGAACTTGTTAAAAAAACAACTTTGTCGAAAAATTTTCAATTTATTTCTTAATTTTCCAAAAAATTGTGGCATTAAAAATAAAATCTCCAAAAGACTCACCATGCCTCTTAAGCAAATACCTTGGGGGTGTCGACTTTCTAAAAAGGGATCATTTTGGGAGTGCTCGTACTGTCATGGCATTTTAGGGCTTCAAGAAATGAGAACATTAGGGTTCATAAATGTCACAAATATATACCATAGTTTGCAGCAGAATACAATTTGGTTTACATTTTTAAATAAAGACTATTTTTTTAGTTATTTTTTTACTTTTTTTTATTTATTTATATAAAACATACAAAATTCACAAACATACAACATCACAAAGATAGCCTGACACAGCTCCGGCATTAGACCCACGCAGGGGTCCTAATATAGCATTACAGTGCAATAAGGCAATGTACAGGAGCTGCAGCAAACTAAAAAACACAACAAATGTGGCTCGTGCTCAATAAATAGACCCTCAAGATGCCAATTCTCAGAGGAGATGGAACACCGTGACTCTTAAAACGTATACCTTAAAAGGAGTATACTGTATAAGAGATACCCAGTGGACTCCTCAGACAGTTGTCCCTGTGGAAGGTTCAGCTAACCATTTTGCCCACACTCTGCCATATTTTTTTGGGCAGCCTCTAAGTAGATATGTATCTTGTAAAGGGGCAGCACATTATTCACATGTGTTTTCCAAAGAGAAAGGGATGGCGGGGCCCGCTTCTTCCAACACAAGGTGATCATTTTCCGAGCATAAAATAGGAGGAGACCGAACCAATCAGACTTCTCTCTGCCACTCTAGGCAACGCTGTATCCTGGCGTAAGCCAACAAGGCCCAGGCCTAGGGCAGCACTTTGCAGGGGGCAGCATGAAAAGAGTCCCCGCCGGCTTGCGCTACACTGTTAGTGTAGCGACAGTCTTATGGGGCGGACTGGGCTGAGAAGCAAATTAGTCTAGCGCCCCCATAAAGCGGCCGCACTGCTTCTGGTATTCGGGCGGTCGGCATTCTGCAACTGTGTGGGGGGGGGCTGCTTCTAATTTTGACTGTCCTATCATCCTGGACCACAAACCTTCCTCACTGTGCTATGTTTTCTGCTGCACCATTGGCATGGTTATATCTTCTTAGTCTACCAGAAATTTGTGCTTAAAGTAGAACTATAGGCAACCCTTTTTTGTTTCATTTTGAAAAGCGTAAGGGAGGGTTATAGCCCCTGTCTGTCATGGATATGCAGTAATGTTTGTCTGTCAGCTTACCTTCCTCCTCATGTGTTCACCTTAGAGGCCAGACTCTCCTCACCTGGCTGCTTTTATAATCTCTCCTCCCAGCCTGGCTCCACCCCAGGCCCTATCACAGAACTCTATATTAACCTGTGCACTGCAAGTCTGCCGTGCTGATCAACGTGTTTGTTTAAGCATTGTGTGTTTGGGTTCCTGCCTGCCGTGTGCTACGTCTGTCTCTGTGTTACAATATTGGCTTGTTCCTGACTATCCCTGTCTGCTTGTGACCTTGACCTTTGGCTTGTCCCTTGTTTATCCTTGTCTGCTTGTTGCCCTGACCTTGGCTTTTTCTCTCACTATCCTGTGCTGCTGCTTCCCCTCTATCCTCCTTACCCTATGGAGTGTGAGCTAGGGGACTCTGGGGGCCGCGACCTGGACCCAGCTGCAGCGTAACATCCTCACCACTAGAGGCTCTGGTGAAAACCTGCTGGATCTTAGACCCCGCACCCTGGGGAATCTTGGCTCTAGCTCCATGTGGATCCCTGTTGTGCTCCACTGGTCCCGCTTCCCACAACCATCCAGCGTCCCATTCGCAGCAGTCAGCCATAGGGTTCACTACCTTGTGGTGCACTCCTGACCCCCAAAGGTGTGCATCTGTCATCTGGCCACAGGTGACCTGACACTGTCAGTATATTTTTTGCCATCCCTGTCCCATTGCAGAGATTTTCCTTCACTCCCTGCCCCATAGCCAAACAGGAAGTGAGAGGAAATTTATGCAAATTAAGGGAATCCATTGCGCCCCAGGCCCTCAGAACTAGTATCCCCACTCGAAAATTTCAGGGCGGGCCGTAAACAGAAAGGGGTGTGGCCTTGACAGGAAGGGGTGGGTCATATTTAAATTAGGGGGTGCACAAGTTTAATCAGGCCTAGGGCAGCACAAATCCTAAATACACTACTGACTCTAGGCACCAGTTCCTCCACCAATCCCAACAAACAAATTAGCGGGGATGGAACCACAGAGATAAAGATTATTTATTTAATATGTTTTAGAACAAAAAGTAAGGGAGACAGTTTTTTTCAAAATTTTTGGTTGTTTTTCTTTTATATAATTAAAAAACAAAACAAAACAAAAAACAGTGGCTTTTAAATACTTCCAAAAGAGTCGCTATATCTGTCTCTGAAAATGATATAAAAATAAATTGAGTACACTAGTGAACAGATAATTGTCAGTTGAGCTATCACAGCACTGAAGAAATTGCCTGTAAAGAAAGGGGGGGGGGGGGTAACATGCTAGTGTCGGGGATGATTCCTTTGTAGTAATTGTTTGCTAAATGTCAGATTAACTTCTCTATTAATGTATTAATGTGCCCCATAAAATTCATTTGGTTTTGGCTTGACATCAGCAAGACTTTATTTGGTTGTTATAGGATAATGTAATATAAGGCCAACTCCAGCCCATTTTGTTTTGCATAGAATGGGAAAGGGTTCAAGTTTCTGTTGGGTTTATATTCCTGCCGGTATCCCTATCTGGGGGTTTCCCCTCAATTTCTGCCAGGAATGATGGATTCACTTGTTCCTATATCACCCTGAGAAAAAAGTACCAGTATAGAGTGCAATATCTAGACTACCCCTGCAATGAAGATACAGACAAAAACAAAGACAAATTTTTATAACAGTACGTAGGTGTAGAACTTTTAACAATATTTTTATCGCT
Organism: Rana muscosa; assembly: GCA_029206835.1. Taxonomy (NCBI): domain Eukaryota; kingdom Metazoa; phylum Chordata; class Amphibia; order Anura; family Ranidae; genus Rana; species Rana muscosa. The sequence continues at coordinate 894,315,367 of CM055117.1, read as the reverse complement.
GCAATGTTTTTAGTGCCTTCATGTCCTGGTGATAACCTCCCACACATCAACACCACCACCATTTATTTTACAGGAATCACAGGGAAATTCACAATCATGAAAAACTGTTATAGAAATTTTAGCTGCAGTTAGGTTTAAGAATAGGAAATTCAAGCAGACCCATCAATAAAGTCTGTAATAATACATTCCTGACATGTCACAATTACAATGTCATAGACCTCTTTACTTGCTTACTGGCCACATAAACCCCCTTCCTGCCCAGGTGAAATTGCGTTGCTTTGAATGACAATTGCGCGGTCGAGCGACGTGGCTCCCAAACAAAATTGACGTCCTTTTTTTCCCACAAATAGAGCTTTCTTTTGGTGGTATTTGATCCCCTCTGCGGTTTTTATTTTTTGCGCTATAAACCAAAAAAGAGCGACAATTTAAAAAAAAAACACAATATTTTTTGATTTTTGCTATAATAAATATCCCAATTTAAAAAAAAAAAAAATATTTTTTCTCAGTTTAGGCCGATACGTATTCTTCTACATATTTTTGGTTAAAAAAAATCCCAATAAGCGTATAGTGATTGGTTTACACAAAAGTTATAGCGCCTACAAAATAGGGGATAGAATTCTGACATTTTTTTTATTATTTTATTTTTTTACTAGTAATGGCGGCGATCTGCGATTTTTGTCAGGACTGCGATATTGCGTCGGACATATCGGACACTTTTGACACATTTATACAGCGATTAGTGCTATAAAACTACACTGATTACTGTATAAATGTGACTGGCAGGGAAGGGGTTAGGTTAACACTAGGGGGCGAGGAAGGGGTTAAATGTGTTCCCTATGAGTGATTGCTACTGTGGGGGGAGGGGACTGACTGGGGAAGGTGACCGATCTGTGTCCCTATGTACAAGGGACACAACATCGGTCTCCTCTCTCCCTGACAGGACATGGATCTGTGTGTTTACACACACAGATCCATGTCCTTGTCTGTGTACCGGCCGATCGCGGGTACTTGGCGGACATCGCGGCCGCCAGGCACGCGCATCGGCATCTCAGTGATGCGCCCAGTGGCCGGAGGAGCGGAGGTCATATAATGACGGCCTCCCGGCATTATAGGACCACTTTGCGGCCGTCATTTGTCGTATGACGGGCGCAAAGTGGTTAAGAAATGGCCCTCCTCAAACAGGATATTGTGCTAAACCTGTAGGCAAATAAGAGATCAGCTACACAAAACATATACTGTAAATAATAGGTGTGCTTTCCCTTTAAATCAGTGGCGAATAATAAAAGTATCAGAATCCACTTAATACATCAAAAAAGATTTCAAAGATTAAATTCACTGCAAACTTAAAAATAGAACCCTTCTTTTCGCTGCCAGAGCCATTTAAAATTTTTTGCACACATGTTTTAAAAATAATTAACCACTTGAGCCCCGGAAAGTTTTACCCCCTTAATGACCAGGCCATTTTTGCAATACGGCACTGCGTTACTTGACAATTGCGCGGTCGTGCAATGCTGTACCCAAATAAAATTTATGTCCTTTTTTTCCCACAAATAGAGATTTCTTTTGGTGGTATGTGATCACCTCTGCGGTTTTTATTTTTTGCGCTATAATCAAAAAAAGAGCATCAATTTTGAAGAAAAAAACTATATTTTTTTATTTTCTGCTATAAAACATATCCAATACAATTTTTTTGAAAATCGAATTTCTTCATCAATTTAGGCCAATATATATTCTACTACATATTTTTGGTAAAAAAATCCCAATAAGTGTGTCCCTAGGAGGTGCTTTTTAACTGTGTGGGGGATGGACTGACTGGGAAAACACAGAGATCTGTGTCCCTGCTTAGCAGGAACAGAAGATCTTTGTCCTCTGACAGATCGGCGATCTGCCTTGCACAAAATGACGTACAGGTATGTGATTTCGCGCAATAGAGCCGCCCTGCCGCAGTATATATGCAGTAGGCGGTCATTAAGTGGTTAAAGACGATTACATAAAACCCCCAAACCATTATACATTTTTGAAAGCAGATGCCCTAGAGAATAAAATTGTGGTAGTTCCAATTTTTTATGTTACACAATATAATATAATGCAATGGTTTAGGAAGTGCAAAATTTCAGTAACAAATACATTGAATTTCATTTTTGGGGCACACAAACGCAATAAATTACCCAATATCTTGGTACAGTATAAGGCTCGGTTCACATATATGCCAATTGGATGCTTTTTTAACTGCATCTGATTCGCATGACTTGTGAAAAAACATTGATTTCCATTGAAGCTGCTCACATGCATCTGCAGTGCGAATTTAAAAAGAGTCCTATATTCGTTTTTTGAGCACTGCGGTGCGGTTCAGGTGTGAATTCCAGGCTCATTGAGTTCTGTAGGAACGCTTCTGAATTTCATATGTGTTCAGTTGTGTTCAGGATTCAGTTCAGAATTTCAGCACTGATTGCTCACAGCTTTGACAAAAATCCAGTCATGAACCTTGCATCAGAACCACATCAAAAAACGCACCTGAACTGCTTATTTTATCTGCAGTGAAAATGGACATACAGCCTAAAAGATGAGTTTTTTCTGAGTAAATAGATACCCAACATGTCAAACCTTAAAATTGCTTGCGCCCCAAAAATGATGACAAACTTCTGTGCACCATATTTTCCATAGGCGACCCTATAAAAGTCTCACACAGGTCATCCGTTTAGAGTTGCCCAGGAGCTCTTGTGCTAGAATTATTGCTCTCACTCCAGCATGTGTGGTAATATGTAACGTGTTGTGCATGTTTTCAAGTGCAGACGTCCCCCATGCATGCATTTACGTTCGTACATGCATGTAGGTGAGGGTCTAAAAAACATTTTAGAGATGTAAGGTGGAAAGGGGGACTATGGAACACATTTGGTATGAATGTCATACGATGAGAAAATTCTGGAAAACAGTTCATGAGATATATCAAAAAATGTCGGGAATAGAGAGGAATCGAAATATAGATATCTCATTATTATCTCTGATGCCAGAATCAATAAAGAGTATTAGGAAGGATATTTTTCATCATATGACATCAGCAGCTAGAACAATATCAGCTCGCAAATGGAGAGAAAATAAAAGCCCAAACATAGCAGAATGGATATGTGAAATGAACGAAATACAATATATGGAAAGACAGATAAGAGAAGAAGGACACATAAATAGTCAAATGCCAGAAATATGGCAAAAATGGGATGAATTTCGGCTCTCAAAAAGAATGAAAGAATATTTAGAAATGTAAAGTTAGGAAAAATATGAAGGGGAAATATAAATGAAGTATAAAATGAGTACATGGAAAGGGAGAGAACAGGGGGGGTTATGGGGTTCTTTTTTTGTTGTTGTTGGATGAATGGGTGTGAGGATGAAAGGGAATAGAAGATAGTAGAATATATGTAGGTATATGTTGTAAGAAATTTTGTTTTAAAGGTAATGTGATTTATGGATATTGATATTGATCAAGATTCTGTATATTGAATAATGAGTAGGAACAGATACATAATGTGATAGAATCTTGTTTAAATGTAAACTTTTTGTATTTAAGAAAAAAACAATAAAAATAAATTGAAAACTAAAAAAACATTTTAGTGAGATTTTAAGTACTTGGGTGTAACTTATTATTTTTTTTTTTACTTAACTTTTTTTCATAACATATGGGACAAGATGTCCCTCATGTGATGATTTTTTGGTGACAGTTTCTTTTTTTTGAGACATCCAGGGTCTAAAGGATGTCTCACCTGCCCTCCAATGAATCCTATGTAGTGCAGATCACACTGCATTCAATTCTTTCCCAGTCAGTATGCCAGTACAAGTCAAAGGAGGATCTAGAAGTGATGTTTCCCCCCTCTCATTTTATGCTACGCTTCCGGGTCAGCAAGAAGAAGGGGGGGAGGGGGAGTGGATGCATGAGTACAAGGATGACCAAATGCTTCTGTGTGTGTCATGGTCCTAGCCATTCTTGGCTATTTTTGTATTCTGTAGCCTTTCTTTTTACATATTATTCTAGACTCCAGTCCTGTTGTGACAGTGTTTACTGTTTGTTTTCTCAGTTGTCACTATCACCTAACATTATAAAATTCTCACTGTCACACACAGCTAACTAAATGCCTGTCCGAATAGCATTCCGCATTGTGACAGACTGATACCTTCAATTTATTTATACCCAGCACCTTGTAAATTATTGAGTTACAGAACAAGAAGAGGAGAAAAATCAAGTTAGATATAAGCATACGTCTCCAGAAGAAAGGTAATAATCTAAACGCTTCTGGGGCGTGGCCTGAGCGGAGACCGAGATGGACGCCTAATCTGAGAGCTCCTGTGTGACCGGGCCGCTTTATCACCTTGAACGGGAGCCTACCATCCTAAGCTTGCTATGCACAGAGCCACAAGGAGCTCGTCCACCTCTCGCACCATCAAGGACTCTCAGACGCACTCGGGGAGGAATATACCGGACATATTCCGGTCCCAAAAGACGCAGGCCTCTGCGTCATTGCGGATCCTCGCGCCAGCACAGGCCCAAGCCGCGGCCTCGCCTGACAGGCCGCCTCCAGCCAATATGCCGGGGATATCCTCTCCCAGCTCCAGCGGGGCTCTCCCCCCCAGCCTACTCGACTTGGAGAAAGTTGCGACGGACATCAAAAACACGGTCACTGCTGCCATAGCAGACCTGAAGGCCGAAATGCTCGCGGTCGCCCACCGAGTGGATAACGTGGAGCAGACGACCCAGACGCACGCGGCGGCCATTCGCCAGGTACAGTCGGCATATGACTCCCAACTTGCCCAAGTTTTTGAGCTCCACAGACATGTGGAAGACCTGGATAACCGGGGAAGGAGGCACAATGTTAGGGTACGGGGGGTCCCCGAATCCGTAGACCCCACCGCCTTACAGCAAACCGTCAGCGCTATCTTTAATGACCTGATTGAGCGCCCTGCGGATTCCCCCATTGATATGGAAAGGGCCCACCGCGCCCTCCGCCCCATACCCCGGGATAACGAACCCCCCAGAGACATTATATGCTGTATAGTTAGCTTCCCCCTTAAGGAAGAGATTCTCCGCAAGGCGAGGGAAAGGGGACGTATTCTTTATAATGGCGCGGAGGTGAAACTGTTCCAGGACCTTTCACAGATTACCCTTCAAAACAGGAGGGCACTACGGCCACTGCTAGATGCTCTGCGTGCGAGAAACATTCAGTACCGCTGGAAATTCCCGTTTGGCCTGTCTGCTTCAGCGAGGGGGCGCTCTGCATTGCTTCGCACACCGGAAGATCTTCAGGCGTTCTGTGATCAACTCGACTTGCCCGCCTTAGAACTACCGGATTGGTATGCGCTTTACTTCCCAGCGGAACCCTGGCTTCCTGTTTCGCTCCATCCGTCGCCGAAAGCTGCACGCCAGAGACCGCGTCACCGTAGACCTGGACCGATGTCACCGAATGCTCGTTCCTCACGCCGGGATCTGCAACAACATAGCCCCTCACCACCGCGTATGTGATGCGAGAAATCTATTGACTGTCTGCTGGATAGACTGAGACCTGCAGCCCGTGAGTATACCTCCCCCCCCCGAGATGTGTAAGCGTTATGCACTGATCTCTCACTCTCCCGGAGACCCCCCAGACCCTCATTTGAGATAGACATGCCATTCCCACCCCGGTCTCTTGCACCTCATAGCTGACAACCCCGTGTCCCAATGGCCCTAACGGTGACCTTCTTTCCCTATTTGGGACTCCATACAATGCCTCTCCATCGGGAGTCACCCAATAGCTCCACAACCTGTAACCCAGCGGACGACCTAGGGCCTGCCTTATTCAGGTGGCGGATGTGGAAAGTGCGTATCCCCGAAAAAGCTACCTACGCCTTTTTACCCCAGAGCACCTAATCCCTCATACACGCCCGGATCCCCCAAAGCTGGGAGGTTGCACTCAAAGTTTGAACTCTCTGTCGAAGATATGGATGCCCCCACGACAAGTTCCCGTCCTGGGAGAGACTCCCTATGAGTGTCCAGGAGTAGGCCTGGGTTTCTGTCATTGGCCCCTACCCACACAGCTACGGAGATCTCTCTGCAATTCGGGCCCGAGCAGACTTCCCCCCCCCTTTTTTTTTTTTTTTTGGATCCGGGAGGACTGATCTCCAAATTGCCCGAAACCTCGGCCTGCAACACGAACACATCATCCCCCCCTTGGATACTTCTTTCACGGAAGACGATCCTAAACTTCTGTAGGCAATGTTTTCGCAATCTATGTCTTACTTTTATTCCCCCAAATATTACTTTATATTGTCTCTCAATAACATTACCAGTGCTATTATATGTTCCTTATTTGCATGTGCTTTCCCTTGACCCCCGGTTATACAGATGCGGTCTGCCGGGCGTCGGTTGGGTGGGGGGGGGGGGGGTTTTGGGAGAGGCCGGGGACTCCTAGGTTCCGGGAGCCCCATTCCGCCCCCCGATGCGAAGGTAGACGTCGAGATACCGTCACCTTAACTCACTCTGGGCTCTCCCTTCCCCCCCTCATCCCTCCCCTCCTCCCCTATCCACTCCTTCCCCCCTTCCCCCCCGCTTCTTCCCCTCTTCCCCCCCACTTCCCCCCCCTCCCCCGCTCCCTTGTTCTCTCCTCCCTACCCCCCCCTCCTTTCTCCCCACATCTCTTCCCCTCCCTTCCCCCTTTTTTCCTTGCATTTCCCATCCCCTCCTCCTCTCTCCTTCCCCTCCATCTCTCTTCCCCCCCTCCTCACCCCCTCTCCCCCCCCCCTGCACCTCTTCCCCCCCCCCTCCCCTTGCCTCTTCTCCCCCTCCCCCTAATCCCCTCTTCTCCCCCTCCGCCCCTATCCTCCTAGCCATCCCTTCCCCCTCCTTTCCCTCCCCTCCCCCCTCTTCCCCTCTTCCTTTCCCCACTCCCCTCAACCTGCCCCTTCCCCTGCCTCATCCCCTTGTCCCTCATTCTCCCTTCCCCCTCCCAATCCTCCCTCACCCCCCGTCCTTGGACCTGTTGCCCTGCCCCTTCCCCCCTACTCACCCCCTCCCCCCCACCATAGAGTGGCTTAACGTAAGTCTTTGAAGAGGGTCTCCTCTCCCCAGCTTGCCTCACGGGCTGCGGATTTCTCGGTTGATTCTCCTGAATACACTTTAAAAGGTTTACTTTCTAAATATTATGGCTCGGTTATATTGATTTCAGCACTGCGAGCTGGAATAGGTTATATGTGTTATGTTATGTTGATTTGTGTATTGCTCCTATGCACTTGATACTTGAACTTTCGGCAGCTTGTTCCTTATGGTAGGCTCCCCACTACGCTTCTTGGGCTCTCGCCGTAAGTGGGATCCCTCATCCGCTTCACTTTGACCCCCGGTCCACAGCTAGGCCGTGGTTACCGCCCACACTACTACCCCCACACAGCAGTCTCACTGAGACGTTGCTGACACTCCAGATTTCCTCTTGACTCCTACAGGTAGATAGCCTAGCGCAGTCCACCTCTGGTTTTTTTTTTCCCCTTTCCCATATCTATTCCCTTACATTTAGCTCTCATATCCCCCCCCCTTTTTTTCTTTTATTTTCTTTGTCTTTTCTTTTCTTTTCTTCTCTTTTCTTTTCTTTTTTCTTTTCTTTTTCTGCTCTGATCCTCCTGACTCTCCCTACCCCCAAATCTTCCTGATTTTCCCACTCTTGTGTCCTCCCTCCTTACCCCTCCTCCCTTTTTGTGTGTCCCCCCCCCCCCTTCTTTCCCTTCCCCTGGGGGAGTGACCCTCACACTCATCCCCTATAGGAAGGTCCTAACCTAACCGACAACCAGACACTCATTTTCGCCTCTCCTTAACTCTTCATAATGCAGAACCCCCCTAAGACTAATGTCCCACTGACTCTGAAGTGTGTTTCATTGAACACAAAAGGCCTGAATGCACCGGAAAAAAGGTCACAAGTGTTAGCTTCGCTCACCAAACAAAAGGCTCACTTTATCTTCCTACAGGAGACGCACTTCCGATCTGATGCTATCCCTAAACTGACTAATCACATGTATCGCTCTGCCCTACACGCCACTAACCCGGTGGCCAAATCTAAGGGAGTTTCAATCCTTATTTCAAAACACGCCAACTTCCTCCTGACTGACTCCCTAGTGGACCCTGAAGGCAGATTCATTTTTGTTAAGGGAACATATGCAACTAAGCCTATTACATTGGCCAACATATATTGCCCTAATGAACATCAAGTCTCCTTCTTCCGCAAGACTTGCGCCCTCCTGTCCTCATTCCAGAGCGGCCTGGTCCTCCTGGGAGGCGACATTAATGTGCCCTTGAACCCCCTCCTAGATACCTCCACTGCCACGACTTCTCTGCCCTATAAGGCATTACGCCAAATTAAAGCCCAATTACAAACCTTGTCCCTTCATGACACTTGGCGTACTCTCTATCCTTCAACCAAAGACTACACCTACTTTTCGGCCCCCCACCAGAAATACTCCAGAATCGATTTTTTTTTCTATCCCAGACAGACCTCCCCGCCCTCCAACATGCCTCCATTGAACCGATGTTTTTATCGGATCATCATCCCATCACAGTTACACTATCGTTCCCGGAAACGTTCCCCAAGACTAAAATTTGGCGGTTCAACCCTTCCTGCTTGACGGATCCAACCTCATTGGAACGGATCCGCTCATGCATCAAGCTTTATTTTCAGGAGAATGCTAACCCTGACATTTCTCCAATATCCATATGGGAAGCCCACAAATGTGTGGTAAGGGGAGAACTGCTTGCCCTGAATGCACAAGCCAAAAAAGCTTACCAGGAGAAAGTGAATGCTCTTATCAAAAGGATTAGAGCACTAGAGCTGTCCCACAAACAAACGCAAGCCCAGAACACCCTTCAGGAACTAACTCAGCTCCGCACACTCCTTACAGACGAACTGGGTAAGCGCACGAGAAGGCGCTATATTCTTGGGCAGAGGGTCTTTTATGAACATGGCAATAAGAGTGGGCGCCTTTTAGCGCGGTCAGTCCAGAAGGCCAAACTCTCCTCAACCGTACATGCCCTACGTGATCCCCGGGGCACCCTCTTGGCTAAGAGCGAGGACATCGCGAGAGAATTTGAATCCTTCTACCGAAGGCTCTATAACCTTCGCCCTGCCCTGCCACCCCGAGCATCGGGAGAGACACGTCAAACGCTCATTGCGGATTTTCTCGCACAATATGGCCCTACACCCCTTTCCTCCCAACAAGCACAATCCTTAGAGGGACAAATCTCGACAGGAGAGCTGGAGATAGCCCTGAAACAAATGAGGCTGGGCAAAAGCCCGGGCCCGGATGGGTACACCCTCCAGTACTATAAGTCATTCGCAGACACCCTTGCCCCCAACCTTTTACAGATGTTTAATGCCCTGGCCAATCCGCAAGACCGACCTAATAGACTATTAGAGGCACACATCACGGTAATCCCTAAGGAAGGGAAGGATGCCCTCCAGGTGGCGAATTATAGGCCGATCTCACTCCTTAATGTCGATATAAAAATTTATGCCAAGATCCTTGCCAACAGGTTAATACCTTTAATCCCCGGTCTTATCTCCAATGATCAAGTGGGGTTTGTCCCGGGAAGGGAGGCGCGGGACAATACCATACGAACCCTCAACCTACACCATTGGCTCACCTCAACTAAAACACCCGGCTTTTTGCTTTCCCTTGATGCGGAGAAGGCGTTTGACAGAGTGGCCTGGGACTACATGCGAGAGGTCCTAAAAGGGGTGAGCCTTGGGGACCGCATGCTCACCTCCATAATGGCATTATACTCGAACCCCACGGCGGCGGTGAGAGTTAACGGACACCTGTCGAACGTCTTCTCCATCAGCAATGGCACTCGCCAGGGGTGTCCCCTCTCCCCCCTGATCTACATTCTCTCCCTAGAACCCCTCTTAAACAAACTTAGAGAAAACACGGACATTAGGGGCTTGATGGTCAAAGGCAAAGACTTTAAAGTGGCCGCCTTCGCGGATGATATCCTGCTCTCTCTCACATCCCCGCGAACCTCCCTCCCATCTCTCCTACATGACCTGGAAGCCTTTGGTACAATTTCAAACCTAAAAATTAACTACACAAAGTCCCACGCCCTGAATATCACCCTCCCACCACAGGAGGTTCTTCATTGTCAAGAATTTCTTCCATTTCGTTGGGAAAAAACTGCTATCTCCTATCTTGGGATTCAGATCCCACCCTGCCTTAAAGATTTGTATGCCCTTAACTTCCACCCTGCCCTGAAAAAAGCCCAAGACCACTTCTTGGAGTGGTCCTCATTGAATGTCTCGTGGTTTGGCCGAGCGGCTCTGATCAAAATGATTGTCCTGCCACGTATATTATACTTGATCCAAACCATCCCGATGCATATACCCGCAGGATTCTTTTCCTCTTATCGGAAGGCCTGCTCGGCATTTTTATGGAAAGGTTCTCCCCCTAGAATCAAATATGCCAGACTCACCTTGCCTAAGCCTAAAGGGGGTATCGCCCTTCCAGACCTGCATAAATACTATGTTGCGTGTCACCTTACGAGAATCGCGGACTGGTCCATCCACTCCTTTGAAAAGGTCTGGACTGCTATCGAAGACTCTTTCTCGCCCATGCCGCTACACCTTCTCCCATGGCTGTCCCCGAAACAATGGCCACAGTCTCTGACCTCACATCCCTTCATCCATACTTCCTTAACGCTTCTTAGGGGGCCCCCCTCCAGAGGTTCCCTCTCACCCACCCCGGGCCCGCTGACTACGCTGAGAGGGAACCCCGACTTTATCCCAGGCGAGTCTTCTACTTTCCTCAAACCAGAATGGCCGCATCAAGATATCCTTGCTTTACAGTTTTACACTGACGGTAAGCTTGCTTCGATAGAGGACCTTAGGCTCATTTCTAACACCTCTACCTTCCCCTTTTGGACATACAGACAAATTTGTCATTTTTTATCCACACATGCAGCTCAGGGCAGTTGGACAAGACCACTTACCCCTTTTGAAACCCTCTGCTATCGTAGAACCCCCCAACGGCACCTTATTTCCCTGCTCTACGCATTACTCTTAGAACCTACCGATTCCACCCTTTCGCCATCTCAGGCCTCGTGGAACAGAGATTTACCTATCCCCCTGACATCAGTTGAATGGACAAGAACTCACGAATACGCACACAAGGGGTCATTGAACGTTGCTATCCAGGAGAATGGGTATAAAGTGCTCACTAGATGGTATAGGACCCCAGCTCTCCTTCATAAGTTTTCTCCTTCAACCTCCAATATTTGCTGGAGATGCAATACAGAGGTGGGTTCCATGGTACATATTTGGTGGGAATGCTCACACATCCAACCCTTTTGGAGGGAAGTACACAGATACATCACATCCATCACCACTTACACCTTGGACTTCACACCAGCACAATTTCTTCTGCATCACACTTCTCTCTCAAGGAAGGATTATTTCAAATCCCTAGCCATGCACATGGTGAATGCTGCCAGGCTGTGCATCCCCAAACACTGGCGCTCCTGTCATACACCGTCACTTAAAGAATGGTTTATGACCATCTCTAGAATTTGCGACATGGAAGAACTGATCCACATCTCTCAAGAGAGACTGGAGAATTTTTCGACTACCTGGTCCTGTTGGTCACACTTCAAAACTACAGCTGAATACAAACAGCATGTTCCCTCAGATTAGAGTCTGTACTCTGAGGAGCTCTTTATCTCCCTCTTTCACACGGAGGCCCAAACGAGAGGTCACTCCCCCCATCCTCTTCCTCACCCCCATCCTCAACCCTTCCCCACCTCTTCCCCCCATCCCCGTCGTTGTCCCTTGCGCTCTGATTCATCCCCCCCTCCTACCCCCCCCTCCAATCCCATACCCCCTCACCATGAATAGATATTTTCACTCCCACCCCATCCCCTTATCACCATATCTTAGACACCATCTCTTTGGTGTTGGAATCAACAGGCAATGCAGCAAAGTTAGCAGGCGGCTGGAATGCGGATCAAACTAATAAAGGCTCCGGCCCATCTGCACCTTCAGTCTCACTGATACAAACCCTGGAGACTATTTTACACCCGTCTGTAAGGCTTGTTTAAGTTGTACCAAGATCTGGTTTTCTGTAAATGCACCTGTTTTGCATCAATCTCTGTACTGTGATTCCTGTCAATTTGCTCAATAAAACTTTATGGAACAAAAAAAAATAATCTAAACGCTTCTGCCAATATTACACTTATGGGAAGCTTTGCTGCTAGCATTTGGGGATTTCAGTGGCTGGTAAGAAGAAACCTTCAGCTGCAGAATTACACAAATAAAAACAGTACAGTGGAACCTCGGATTACGAGCATAATCAGTTCCAGGAGAATGCTCGTAATCCAAAGCATTCGCATATCAAAGCGAGTTTCCCCATTGAAGTCAATGGAAACTAAAATAATTAGTTCCGCATTGACTTCAATGGCATGCAATACCGCATGCGGCCAGAGGCGGGGGGTGCCGGAGAGCCTCGGAAACGTCCGGAAAGGCCCGAGGACACCTCGGCAAACCTCGGAAAGGCTCGGGAACATAATATTTCCGAGTCTTCCCGAACGACTCCGGACGGCGCGATCGACTAAAATCGGTGCCGTTCGGCTCCGGCACCCCCCCATCTCAGGCCAAACGCGGTACTGCACACCGCTTTGGCCTGAATCCTGCTCGTTTTGCGAGACAACACTCGCAAACCGAGTTAGGATTTTTTTAAATACAGTGCTCGTATTGCGAAACACTCGTTAACCGCGTTACTCGCAATCCGAGGTTCCACTGTACTGCTTAAAATTAGATTAAAAAAATTCTGCCAGTATATACGTTATACAGCCGACTTCCTGTTTCTTGTCTGGTAAAAAACCTAGGCTTATGACATCATGCACAGCTCTCTCTCTCACTCTCCTGATAGTTTGCCAGAAAGGGAGGGGGGATGAGTCAGAAGAGGGCAAATGAGCGCTGCAGGGTTGCAGAGGTGGAGGTGTGCCTCTGTGTAAATCCAGGAAGTGAACAAGCCTCAGCTTCAGCTGCCCATAGCTAAAATGGTTGCAGCCAGACTCAGTGGAGGGAGATTTCTGCTGCATATTTGGCAAGTACAGAATCATGGTATATATAAAATAATATGCAAAGTGGTTGGAGGGAAGCTTCAGAATGGCAAAGATGTTTTTATTACAAATTATGTGAGCAGACTGCAGTTCCTCTTTAAGCATGAGTCCCCCATAACCTAGTTATGGCACATATGCATCACTGAGGGGTGGGCATTTTTCTGTGCTGAGAGTGCGCTCCCAGCACAGAGATCAAGCTGTCAAAGACAGCTCTCAGTCTCCACTAACGATTGGAAGCTGGTGGGACTGGCTTCCGATCATGTGACCACCATGACAGCCAATCTTGCCCCAATGTTCAGAACCTTTGTAAGGTATGCCTGAGAAGGGGGAAGGGGTTTAAGCAGTTATAGAAACAGTTTTTCAGAAAAAAAAGGTTTAAACAAAATATATAAAAGCTGACTGTTATAAGCAACCCTGCTAGTGTAATATGGCCTTTCCCAGTCCCATTGACAGTTTGGCCAGTTACAAAATGGAAAAATAATGGACTGGCAGGACCAATATGTAACAAAACTATGTTACGAGGGACTAAAAAAATTGACAGACTGCATCATATATAGTATCTCACAAAAGTGAGTACACCCTCACATTTTTGTAAATATTTTATTATTTTATTTTGATGTGACAACACTGAAGAAATGACACGTTGCTACAATGTAAAGTAGTGAGTGTACAGCTTGTATAACAGTGTAAATTTACTGTCCCCTCAAAATAACTCAACACACAGCCATTAATGTCTAAACCGCTGGCAACAAAAGTGAGTACACCCCTAAGTGAAAATGTCCAAATTGGGCCCAAAGTGTCAATATTTTGTGTGGCCACCATTATTTTCCAGCACTGCCTTAACCCTCTTGGGCATGAAGTTTACCAGTTCTTCACAGGTTGCCACTGGAGTCCTCTTCCAGTCCTTCATGACGACATCATGGAGCTGGTGGATGATAGAGACCTTGCGCTCCTCCATCTTCCTTTTTAGGATGCCCCACAGATGCTCAATAGGGTTTAGATCTGGAGACATGCTTGGCCAGTCCATCACTTTTACCTTCAGCTTCTTTAGCAAGGCAGTGGTCGTCTTGGAGGTGTGTTTGGGGTCGTTATCATGTTGGAATACTTCCCTGCAGCCCAGTCTCCGAAGGGAGGGGATCATACTCTATTTCAGTATGTCACAGGAGGAGGGGCCGGACATGACATAGATCGTTGTGCAGCGATCTTACCAGGAAGTGGGAGCGGGTACTTGTCAAAACCAGGTATTCGCTCCCCCTCCACCCCAAAAAAGTGCCAAATGTTGCAGTGGAGGGGGGGGGGGTGCAAACAAGTGGACCTTCCCCTTTTGGGTGGAGCTCTGCTTTAAAACCCAAATCTTAAAGTGTATCTGTAGTCAACTTGTTTTTATTCAGTTTTCAATAAAGAATTGATTAAACTCTTGCTGTTTTTTTACTCTGGCAGATCCTGCTGTGTGTTGAGGACAATTGGACAGATGTCATTGTAATGGGTGTCCCTACTATATTTTCCCCCACCTGCTGGTCCCCTGACAACCATAACATTTTGGAAAGTAGTCACCAGGACAAAGAAAGAGAGAGAAAAAGAGGGCAAGGATTAGGCTCCCTAAAAGGGGTACAGACAGCAATAAAAACAGGGGTTCCATTTCTTTCCCACACTATCCAACATAGAAATACATAGGGGAAACACATTATAATGCCGCGTACACACGACCGTTTTTAATGTCATTGAAAAAAACAAAGTTTTTCTCGACGTGATTCTTCTCAAGCTTGCCTTGCCTACACACGATCATGAAAAAAAATGCTCGAGCAAAGCGCGGTGACGTACGGAAATGTACGACGGCACTATAAAGGGGAAGTTCCATTCGGATGGCGCCACCCTTTGGGCTGCTTTTGCTGATCCTCGTGTTAGTAAAGTTTGGTGAGAGACGATTCGCGCTTTTCAGCCTCGTGCTCTTCAGTCTGTTACAGCGTGACAAATGTGCTATCTCCATTACGAACGCTAGTTTTACCAGAACGAGCGCTCCCGTCTCATCACTTGCTTTTGAGCATGCGCGTTTTTTTCACGTCGTTAAAGCCTACACACGGCCGTTTTTCATGACGAGAAAAACGACGACGTGAAAGACGACGAGAAAAATTAGAGCATGTTCCAAATTTTTAATGGCCATTTTTTACTGTAGTGAAAAATGCTCTGGAGCCCACCCACGATCGTTTTTAATGACCAAATAAAAAGATGGCATTTTTCTCGTCATGAAAAACGGTCGTGTGTACGCGGCATAAGAGTTGAGATAAGCTCTGAGAACAATGAAGCACATGGTAAACTGTATGTCACACTGTAGGAACTTTGTGATTTGCTAAGTAAGCTGGCCAGCAGCATGAAAGGATTGCATCGCTGATACATGTTGTCAAGTTAAAGGTCAAGTGTTTGTGTGTCCTGCACTTAGGTGAACACATTCATTTTTGCTTTAAACACCACCTACAGAAAAGATGTAACATTCCATACTGTTTGTATGCACTAATCATTTATTAGAAAGAATAGATCTCTTACAGCTCATCCCTTTTTCATACCTATGTTTTATGATGGCTAAACCACAATTTTTTTTCACTGGCATTCATAGTAGAAATATAAAATCTGGCCCTAAAAATGTGATGAAAAAGTTGTGTACAATGATAACTGATTGCAGCAATAATATATCAAATTGAAGTCTCTAAAGCTGGCCATAAGCAGATCGAATCTCTGCCAGTTCTGCAGGGACCGGCCGAGATTCGAATCACATATGGGCAGGCTGATTGTACCCAAGATGTTCGATCAAACAACTTGGGTACAACCAACCATGTGATTATTGCCAGCGGCTATAGACGCTAGCAATAGATACTGTGTATTCTCCCGGCATGGTTGGCTCCAATTCGTGATTGCAGGAAAGTAAATGGCCCCATCTATGGCCGGCTTATCAGTGGAATAGTTAAACAACAAATTTTCAGTGCAGCAAGGGTAGTATAGTAGATGTCCAAACAGGTTTAAGAGGTTTAACAGATTTTATATTAGAAAGTTTAGGCTGCAAAATACCCTACATTTTAACCACTTGCCGACCGCCGCACGACGATATACGTCGACAGAATGGCACGGCTGCGCATATGGGCGTACAGGTACGTCCCCTTTAAGATGTGACCCAGTCGGAAGCTCCGTGACCGCGCCCGCGAGACCCGTGGACCCGATCGCCGCCGGTGTCCTACGAACGGGTCACGGAGCTGAAGAACGGTAGGTAAGTGTTAACAAACCTCTCCCTGTGCTTCCTAGTGAGAGTGTCACTGATCGTCTGTTCCCTGTCATAGGGAACGATGATCAGTGATGTCACATGCCAAGCCACGCCCCCCTACAGTAAGAATCACACATTAGGTCACACTTAACCACTTTAGCGCCCCCTACAGGTTAACCCCTTCACTGCCAGTGTCATTTTCACAGTAATCAGTGCATTTTTATAGCACTGATCGCTGTAAAAATGACAATGGTCCCAAAATAGTGTCAAAAGTGTCTGATGTATCCGCCATAATGTCGCAGTCACGATAAAAATCGCTGATCGCTGCCATTACTAGTAAAAAAAAAAAATATTAATAAAAATGCCATAAAACTATCCCCTATTTTGTAGACGCTATAACTTTTGCGCAAACCGATCAATAAACGCTCATTGCGATTTTTTTTTAACCCAAAATATGTAGAAGAATACGTATCAGCCTAAACTGAGGAAAAAAAACGTTTTTTTATATATTTTTTGGGGATATTTATTATAGCAAAAAGTAAAAAATATTGAATTTTTTTTCAAAATTGTTGCTCTATTTTTGTTTATAACGCAAAAAATAAAAACCGCAAAGGTGATCAAATACCACCAAAATAAGACTCTATTTGTGGGGTTGTGGGAAAAAAAGGACGCCAATTTTGTTTGGGAGCCACGTAGCACGACCGCGTAATTGTCACTCATATGGGGATCAGAGGTGAACAGCCAGATACCCGCCCAAAGGCTACACCATACGAGTGATCCCTGCATGGAGGTGTCTGAATAACAGACTGGCTGTCGGTGTGAATATCTGAAGCCGTTTTCTCTCTTGGTACAAGGCGAGTTTGACTCCCGTGATAGGAATCCACCATTCCCGTCAGAAATGACGAAACGCGTCAGGGAGTGATCCACACAATGTTTTACCGGAAGTGCCGCGTGCACTCCACCACTGTGGGATCCAGAACCAGGAAGTGATCTAGGTCGCTCCACGGTTACATAGTCACGGATGTCGGACGGCTGATAAGGTGAAGTGCACCCGTTTTACACTTTCAATGCTACATTAACTGTTTTACATTGAGCCCTAATCTTCCTTTGATCTCCTGGTATGGTGGTGACTACAAGTTTTGGTTCAGAGGATTACTTCTCTTAGAAGCTGGTTTTTATCTTAGCTCTGGTGAGTTTAACCCCCTAAGGGGAGTTTGTATCACGTGGTGGAATTGGAGTGATCGGTGGAAGGTGCACACTACAAAGTTCTCTAGGCTCACCCGTGGACATATTCTGAATCACTGTATCAAACATCACTCTTCCTAAAATACTTTTTCTGTGGAGTTGGCCACATTCACTCAAAAGTAGCGCTGTTTCATAGTATCTGACTGATACAGTTTTAAATTGTGGACGTTTTTAAATACTATTGTTTATATAACAAACATGTTATACTTACCTGCTCTGTGTAATGGTTGTGCACAGAGCAGCCCGATCCTTCTTTTCTCAGGTCTTCGCCGAAAATTCCTGGCCCCTTCCCCTTTCTGAGTGCCCCCACTTATTGGTGCTTGTTCCCTAGCCTCCTCTGTGTGTCAATAAGGCAGGCCATACACGGTGCAAATTTCTTTCCTGCAACCACGGGTTGCAGGAAAGAAATTCGCATGATTCCCCCATCAACACGAAAATTGCAAAACAGAATCCGGCAGGCTGGTTGTACCCGAGTTGATCGCTTGGGAGCAAGCACACGTGAGTGGGGACACTCGGAAAGGAGGAGGGGCCAGAAGTTCCGGCGGGGACCCGAGAAGAGAAAGATAGGGGCTGCTCAGAACTTAAAATTTTCAGGAACTGGTTTGTTGATTAAGGAAATTAGCCAATATAGAAAGTCCTGCATGCAGTGGGAGGAGTTTTTATCTGTGGAGGTGCAGAGATTTGAATCTCAATATGTTTCTGACCCCTCTCCTCCAAATAGATCTGTGTGCAAAGATGCGCAATTCCTATACAAACAATTACTCTTGAATAAAGCTGAACACAACCAATTCTTTGCCCGTAGTCGATATTATGAGGATGGGGAAAACACGGGTCATTTACTAGCCATGATTGCCAGCTCCCAATCTCCATCCAATTACATTACTTCTATTCGGATGTCAGCAGGTGTGGAATCTACTTGCCCTGATGACATTATTTACTCCTTTTACTACTTTTATAAGGACTTGTACCAAGGCAAGATGAATTATCACCATAATCAAATCATGGAGTATATCCAATCTCCCTCCCTGGGCTCTCTCCTGCAGATAGGAAACATTTGAACGCCCCTCTGACGTTTGAAGAATGAACTCAGGCTGTAGCTGCAGCACCTAATAGTAAAGGGTATGGCAAGAAATGAAACATACCATGAACCATAACAGGCTGTCGGCATATACGCCCCTATCTGTTAATGCCAGATTAGGGGAATTTAATAAATTAGTAGGGATTGGATATTAGTATGCCAAAGGCATAAGGTTTGTGGATCAGATATATAACTAAAATATTAAATGCTCTTACCAGGACCTTCAGGCAACCTACCACTTACCGACCCCTCGGTTTTTCAAATATCTTCAATTGAGGCATGCACTGGCTACACAATCTGGGTAAATAATTCTAATAGCTCAATCTATGCCATTGATAACCTCCCGTCTGAGCACCTCTAATAAGAAAAGGCCTCTTTATACAAACAGCTTTTAAGCAACTTCCTAGCTTATTTAACTCTCCCGGGCCGAGGTGGTTGGGTAATGGATTTGGGAGCTATATCTGACGACTCCTGGCAAAAAAGCTTTAAAAAATATATATTTTAGTGTCGTTATCTCCTACCCAGAGGCTATCTCAATTATTTATTATTCACAGGGTTTACCGCACCACGCTTAAACTGTTTCAGTGGGGTTGTAGAAACTCCCCAGAGTGCCCATGGTGTCAGGGATCCCCGGCTAACCTTCTTCTCGTTCTAAGTGGGTTTGTTATTGGCGGACACTTGTAGCTACAATTAACAGAGCTTACCAGACACAATTAGACTTACTTCCTGCAATATGTCTCCTCAGTGACTTAGATGAAGAAGAAATTGCTTCCTGAAGTCAAAACATCTATAATAAGATTACTGTTTATAGCTCGTAAAACAATTGCTATGAAAAGGCTCCTAGCCCCCTCCCACATTTGATGACTGGCAAACGCAAGTTAATGCTACTATACTAAAGGAGCCGCAGATCTATTAGCATAGGGGTATCCCAAATGAGCTCTTCAAACTGTGGGAACCATGGCTAGCAATACCGGGCTTAGCCCCGCTATCACTTGTCTTGCCTATCTTATTACAAGGTTGAGCTAATGAATGCTAGACGAGCTCCTGGGGCATACTCGGGCTAATTTCTAGTAGTATGTCAACCACACAGGACTGTGTGAAGTTGTATAGGTGGTATAGGCTAGTGATGAGGAGTATAATATATTGCAGGAGTCTGTAGTGTACAATATATTGAATATAGTGCAGGAGTCAG
This sequence comes from Rana muscosa, assembly GCA_029206835.1. Lineage (NCBI taxonomy): Eukaryota > Metazoa > Chordata > Amphibia > Anura > Ranidae > Rana > Rana muscosa. The sequence goes on along the minus strand of CM055117.1, from coordinate 894,295,497 downwards.
TAGTGTACAATATAGTATACTGTGCACAGTAGGGGTCAGGAATACAAAACAAAAATAGTGCAGTAGTCAGGGGTGTGTAACACACAGTTTAGGGATCAGCCGAGTGCAATCTTCCCACAAGCAATACTCTGCCCCACATTAAGTAAAAATCTCCACTCCACCCCATCCAAAAAAATGCAGCACTAATCTGCATGCTCGCCCCTCTCAGCACAAATCTTTGCCTTCCCAACATAAATCCCCCCAGAATAAATCCTACTCCTCCCACCCTACTGCCTCTCCCAGAACAAATCCTACTCCCTACTCCACCCCCAAATTCCTCCTCCCAGCACAAATCCTCTCCCCATCTACCTCCCAGCACCAATCCATCCCTTCTAATCCCAACTACCAAAACAGATCCTCTTCTTTTACTAGCATACATTTTTCCTCAGAACAAATCCTACTCCACACCCCAAATCCCCCCTCCTAGCGCAGACCCTCCCCAACCAAACACCAATCCTCCCCCCCTCCCCAATTCCCCCTCCCAACACAAATCCTTCTCCTCTCTGAGCAGAAATCATTTACTTCTACAAATCCCTCCCCAGCACAAATCCTCCTTCTCTCTAATCCCCCCTACCATAACAAATCCTCTCCCCAATTCCCCCTCCCAGTACACATTCCCTCTCCCCAAATTCCTCCTCTCAGAACAAATCCTCTCTTCCCCAGCACCAATCCTTTTCACCCCCAAATCCCTTCTCCCAGCACCCCCCATCATTCCAGCCCAAATTCTTCCTCCCAGAAACCCCCCCCCCCCCCATCAAAAATCCTCCCCTTCAAATTTTCTCTCTCAAGACAACCCCCATCCCAACACAAACCCCCCCCGTCAATTCACACCCAGCACAAATTATCCTTCCCCCAATCCCCCCTATTAGCATGTATCCCCCCCAATCCCCCTCCCATGCAAATCCTCTCCTCACTTCTAGAACAGCCCTCCCAAATCACCCACCCCCCAGCACAAATCCCCCCAAATCTCCAAATATTCCTTCTAGTATAAATGCTTCCCCAAATTCCCCCCCAACTCCTCATTCTAGCACAAGTCTTCTCCCCTCCCAAAACACCCCCCAACCCATAAACTCACCCCCCCCTCTCCAAATCCCTTCTCACAGCATAAATCTTCCTCAGATCAGTGTGGCTAAATGCTAGGGGGAAGTCCCTTCTCCTGGGCTCCTCCTACTGTTGTGCATGATACACGTCAGAGCAGAGGATGCTAGCCTAGACCTAGATAAAGGTTCACTCTGCGCTAACTGTGTATTATTGTGACAGGCAGTTGTAATCTCTCTCTGCTGCTGCCAGTCACAATAATGCAGGGAGAGCGACTGAGGTGTCTGGGACTGAAGCACCCTGCAGGCAAGAGCATCCCCTGTGAAGTGCATTAGTGGAGCCAAGTGCCAATGGACTCTGGGATTTAGCCCGGATCAGTAAGATTCTGGGATTTCCACGAAATCTTGGGACAGTCATGTCAAATCCGGGATAGTTGGGAGGCACAAATAAAGAGTGAGCTATCACAGTGTCTGAGACCCAGGCAACGCGCAGGCAATAGCATCCCCTGTGTGGTGCATTAGTGGAGCCTAGTGCCAGCACTTGTTCTGGCACTGGGCTCCAGGATTTAGCCCAGGCCAGCGGGATGCCGAGATTTCGGGGAAAATCTTGGGACAGTCTTGCCAAACCCGGGATGGTTGGGAGGTATGATGTAATGCTCCTCTGGGTATTTTGCTCAACAATTATAAAGTAGGCCTAAACCCAATCACTTAAATCTGATAAAAGCTTAAATGTGTCAATGTACTTTCAAAGGTTGTTATCAATTTTTTTAAATAAAAATAATACCTGATAATCCTGCTATGGAGGTCCTTATTCAGACACTGTACTGTACTCCTGCATTGTCACCCTGTCACATGCTACCCTGATTGAGACCGTAGCAGGGTGTTTACTTACTCACCATGCTCAGATGCAGGCACAGCCCCTTTAAAGCAAACCATAGATAGTTCGAAATTTAGCCATTTTGATCAATCCAATCAATCTTTGGCCATTCGCGCTCAACAGAAGACGATCTAATCGAATCAGAGAATTGTATTCTGGCAGTGAAGGAGTACCACTTTCATAATACTATGGCACAGCAGGGAGTATTCCTTCATCTTCCTTGCTTGTGTTGATAGAGAAATCCATTAGATTTTTTTTCGATCAGCCCGCTGGCTAAAAAAAAAAATTAACCATCTATAGCTAGCCTGACTCCTTTTCCCACAACTTCCTGGTTCCTGGACACACAGGAAAGAGATGTTTCTTAGCTTCTCCTCATTCAGCAACTTAAAGCGGAGTTCCACCCAAAAATGAAACTTCCGCTTTTCGGATTCCCCCCCCCCCCATCCGGTGTCACATTTGGCACCTTTCAGGGGGCAGGGGGGAGCAGATACCTGTCTAATACAGGTATTTTGCTCCCACTTCCGGGCATAGATACCCGAGCCACCCGCGTGGTATCTACGTCACTTCCGGCGCCTTCTCCGCCCCCCCCCCCCCGCTGTCTTCTAGGAGACACACAGGTCCCAGAAGACAGCAGGGACCAGTGGGATCGCGCAGCGCGACTCGTGCATGCGCAGTAGGGAACCAGGAAGTGAAGACGCAAGGCTTCACTTCCTGATTCCCTTACCGAAGATGGCAGGGCAGCACCCGAGAGCCAAGGGATAGATCGGCTTCGGGTGCCGACATTGCGGGCGCCCTGGACAGGTAAGTGTCCTTATTTTAAAAGTCAGCAGCTGCAGTATTAAAAAAAATTGGCGGAACTCCGCTTTAAGGAGGCCACACCTGATGAGGCTGAAGTAGCTGAGCAAGTGATCTACAGCCAAGTAAGAGGCCCTACATGGTCATAACTGTCACGTGAGCAGTCAGGCAGTTCCATTGGGAAGACCTTATTTATGTTCTTGCAGGGCCTAGGATCCCTTCAGGTATTTTACTGCCTTGCCAGAGCTACTTCTGACATCAATGAGAGGGACACTGTCTATGACAATCACAAGTAGCTTTGTTCTGTAATGTTTTACTAAAGTGATTCTCAGTAAAACATTACAGAATTGTTATAGAGTCTTAACAAGATGCATCTTAACGCATCCACATGTTACCTAGAGCCACAGCCACATTACTGTGAAGCATCTGTGTTGGTGCAGCTTTCTTAACATGTTTTGCAATATGCATGCCCTTATTAAGGGGCGTCGGAACAGGACAGGCAAACCAAGCAGCTGCTTGGGGCCCCGAGCTGTCCTGGGGCCCCAGCAGAGGGCAGCACAGCAGAAAGAGGAGCCAGAGGACTCGAGGAGGCAGCACGGGAGGAGGAGGTAAGACATCCCCCCCTACATATCCACTGTAATATCGTGTGATCAGCGCCCCCCCTCCCGTGAATGGCGTCAATGTCCCCCCCCCTCAACAACTTAAAAATTAGTTGTCCATTGTGCTTGGGGCCCCCAAATTCCTTCAAACGGCCCTACTCTTATTACATGCTCTTTACATTCTGACCCTGTTTTTCATTATTGATTTTTACTTTGCACCTGTTTAGTAAACTGCAAGTTATGCCCTGTACACACGACTGGATTATCTGTCAGAATAAAGTCCGATGGTTTGTCCGATGGCGTTCCGATGGAATTCCGCTCAAGCTGTCTTGCATACACATGGTCACACTAAAATCCGACCGTCAAAAACGCGTTGACGTACAACACTACAACGAGCCGTGAAAAAGTTAAATGCTTCCGAGCATGCGTCGACTTGATTCTGAGCATGTGTGGTTTTTAGTCCGTTGGAATTGCATCCAGACGAACGGATTTTCCAATAGAAATTTTTGTCCATTGGAAAAATAGAGAACATGTTCTCTATCTTAGTCCATCGGAATTTCCAAAAGAAAAAGTCAGATACACACGGTCGAAATATCCAATGAAAAGAGCCTGTCTGACTTTTTCCATCGGAAAATCCGGTCGTGTGTACAAGGCATTACAGTTACTTTCTGTCCGATGATTTGGCCAATTACACATCCTGGTATACTTGGTATCTTGAACAGGATCAACAATGTAAGGTAATTGCGATGCGAGTGGCACAGCAGTGGTGCCTAGCAGTAGGTTGCCTGCTTCCAGAAGGAAGCAGGCAACCTACAATTATGACTGCCTTATTCCTGGCGGGATACTGCAACAATTATCAAAATACACAGATTAGGACTTGGGTGATTGGGTCAAGAGATTGCGGAGCCTGATCTGATCATATGGGACCCCATCTGGTCAGCAGACAGCTAGCACCTAATGCCCTAGAGCAGGGATATGCAATTAGCGGACCTCCAGCTGTTGCAGAACTACAAATCCCATGAGGCATAGCAAGACTCTGACAGCCACAAACATAACACTCAGAGGCAAAGGCATGATGGGACTTGTAGTTTCCCAACAGCTGGAGGTCCACTGATTGCATATCCCTGCCCTAGAGGTTGATGAAAGAAGGTTAATCCTGAACGTCACAGCAGAAGACCAGGAATTCCTTCACAAGATAGTCAATTGCTTACAAGTGTTGTATAGCCAAGCTTGGCATTAGGGGTCCATTCCACAATATGCACTAGAACTGCAACACATAGCAATAGAGATTTGCCATAGAGAAACGGGGCAAGTAAGACAGCCTGGCCAGGGTGAAGCCTGAAGGAACAATTTGTAGATGTACTACTATTCGACAAGGTCAGAGAAAACTTGCATGAGAAATATAGAAACAACAACAATTTCAAGTTCCATAGAAGTGGCCAATGCTGGTCAGGAGCAGAGATGCCCTGGATCAGATGAACCTTTTGTGTCTTAGGTGGAAAATGATTAGACCTATGTAAAGCCGTCTGTTTGCACTCTTCACCTGAGCCTGTATTCACCTGTATTCCTTGCCACAGACCCCAGTTCTTGTAGTTCCTGACTTCTTGTAATATTTTCAGTTTCTAACTCAAGTTCCTAGTCCTGGACTTCCTGTGGACTTCCCATGTACTCCTGTTCCTAGAGACTGTGACCTCTAGTACTCCTCTGCCTCCTAGTGACCCATGCAGCCCTGTGTCTCCAGAGTACTCTGTGTTTCCAGCATACCTTGTGTCTCCATTGACCTCTGTGTCACCCAGTGACCCCAGTACATCCTGATGTTCCTCTGTACCAGTTCCTGTTTCTCTAGTTATTAACGTTCACCTGGTACCTAACCTGCTTATTCACCACCTGTCCTTACCTCCAGCCTGTTTCCATCTATGAGACTGTCCATTGATTCTGTGCCATGCCTTGGACCTTTACCTGGTCAGCTGCCAATGGAGTGTGTTTGAGGATGCCAAGAAAAAATCCTAGGTAGTACTATTGTTTTTTTTTTTTTTCATGTGGGGGCTGGACAGCTGTGTTTGCCTAAATTTTACCCTGTCTATAATGTGCAGAAAGATTATCATTATCAATTGTAAATAGATTTTAACACTGTCTGTCCTAACAAAGGGTTAAAGGTGTAGAGGCTGGGCTTATTGCGTTATTATTATTAACAAATTAATTATTTTGTTTCATTCGGATCCAAAATAACGTAACAACATAACGAATGATCCAAATTGATTTGGATCCATTTAATTTTTATGTTGCATTAACATTATTAATTTATATTTAAAAAAATGCACTATATATGAAATGGAAACATATTGCAATAAATACAGTGATGCCTCATACACACGACCGTTTTTTCCATCGGAAAAACTGCGATGAGAGCTTTTGGCCGGGAATTCCGACCGTGTATATGCTCCATCACAGTTTTTCCAATGGGAAAACTGCCGGAAAAAAAACAGAGAAGGATCTCTTTTTTCCCATCAGGAAAAAATCCTAGCGGGAAAACCGTTCGTCTGTATGCTTTTCCGACGAAAAAAAAAACATGCATGCTCGGAAACAATTTGACGCATGCTCGGAAGCATAGAACTTCATTTTGTCGGCTCGTCGTAGTCTTTTACGTCACCGCGTTCTTGGCAGTCAAAAGTTCACCGGTCTTTTGTGTGACCGTGTGTATGCAAGGCAGGCTTGAGAGGAATTCCGTCGGGAAAACCATTGTTTTTTTTTCCGATGGGAAAACCGGTCATGTGTACGAGGCATAAGAAATGGGGGGAGGCAAACAGTGCACATTAGAGGGCCCAAAAGAGGGCCAAAAGAGGGCTACACTAGCAAAGCAAATAATGTGGACCAATATAATGATGCCTACTACCTATGTTTGGTTAGGGAGACAATTCCGATGGCTGGGACCATATACTTCAAGAAAGAGATAGATAGATAGATAGATAGATAGATAGATAGATAGATAGATAGAGTGACAGATAGATAGAGTGACAGATTTATTTTACATCTGAAACACATTATTGTATAATTATATCGTTTTCCCTGCTTCCCATTATTACCTATTACCTGGAAACCAGTTTCTAATGCCGCGTACACACGATCGATTTTTTCTACGATGAAAACACAGTCGAGAAAATCGACGTGAAAAACGAGGAACAGCTTGTTCCCCCCACACATGGCCGTTTTAAATTACATTTTTTTTTTGGTCGAAAAAAACGACCGTGTGTGGGCCGGGGAGGCAGTGTTTCCCTATGGGAAAACTGGCGCGGAAAAAAACGACGGGAATCACGACGAGAAAAATTAGAGCATGTTCTAATTTTTCTCGTCGTGATTAATGCCGTTTTTCCCATCGAGAAAAACGACAAAAAGCCCACAGACGATCGTTTTTCTCGTCCAAAGGAAAAAATGTACTTTTTCTTGACGGGAAAAATGATTGTGTGTACGCGGCATAAGTGTCCGTTCCAGAGTTTTCTTTTTTAATGTTTGTTTTTACATTTTATTTTTATTATATTTTGAAGCTGAAACCCCCTTTGCAAGTGATGATCTGATAAGATGAAAGAATTCCTTCTACAATATTGTGTTTCCTATTTCTGCTCACATGACTTCTCTCATTCCATGCCGAGCCTTGTTCTGAATAGATGCTGCTGTTTGAAGACATGGAGAAGTATGCTGTTTCTAGATTAACTTGTAGAACACTTAACCAAAGATGAAAAGGAAAACACATAAGCACAGTATACATCTTAGTGGAAATTAGACGTAATAGTCCCGCGGGATTTGCTACCTGCACTCCCCAGCAGAATGTATCTAATGACACAAAAATATATGTTAAATGAATAGCCTTTCCTATTCATAGGAAGTCTTTGTATCATCTTGGGAAACTCCTGGCCAAAATGGCAACCCCACGCCCACAAACCAAGAGTTGTGTGCCTTTAAAATTGACCCTTATGAAAGAGTTAAGCCCTGTACACACGATCAGTTTTACAGATGAAAACAGTCCGATGGACTTTTTTCATCGGACAAACCGATCGTGTATGGGCCCCATCAGTCTTTTTTTCATCTGTGATTAAAAATAGAACATGTTTTAAATTTATCCGATGGAAAAAAAAAAACGATAGCAAATTCTGATCGTCTGTGTGGAACTCCATCAGAGAAAAAACTCACGCATGCTCAGAATCAAGTCGACGCATGCTCAGAAGCATTGAACGTAAATTTTCTCGGCTCGTCTGAGTGTTTTACGTCACGGCGTTTAGGACGGTCGGATTTTTGACTGATGGTGTGTAGGCAAGACTGATGGAAGTCAGCTTCATCGGAAATCCGATGGAAAAATCCATCGGATTTTATTCCATCGGAAATCCGATTGTGTGTACAGGGCTTTACAGTATAGCTTTGAATGAAATAATTCAGTAAACTAGTAAAGCTATCCAGAAAACAATGTCACTGTGTTGAGTTCAGAACTTGTAGTTAATTTATTTTCCTTAAGCCTCGTACACACGACCGGTTTTCCCTGCAGGAAAACTGCCAGGAGAGCTTTTGGCTGGGAATCCTGGCCGTGTGTATGCTCCCTAGCAGTTCTCCAGACAGGAAAACTGCTTGGGAAAAATAGAGAACCTGCTCTCTATTTTCCCGTCAGGATTCCCGGCAGAGTTTTTCCTGCCGAGAAAACCGGACGTCTGTATGCTTACCTACAGGGGAAAGAAACCGCGCATGCTCGATAACACTTTGACGCATGCGCGGTAGCATACAACTTAATTTAGCCGGTGTCTCGTCACATTCAGCTCCCCATCACAGATTGCTCCGGAAGTGACGTTCCGTTGCCGCCATCTTACTACACCCCACACTCCTGCACAGTAATGATAGAGTGAGAAGGGGGCAAGCGGACATCTTGTTATACCCACCGGCTCGTCATAGTCTTTGACGTCACCACGTTCTTGCCATTCAAAAGAACAGCGGGTTTTTGGAGTGGACGTGTGTATACACGGCTTTGCAAGGCAAGCTTGCCAGCAATCCCATCAGGAAAACCGACGGTTTTCAAATAGACGGGATTCCCGGCCGTGTGTACACGGCTTGTGAGTAGAGCTTTAGCCTAAGCTTTTTTTCTGTTAAATCTTTTTCTCCCTGAAAAGTAGTACATACATTGCACATGAGGCAGAGCCTGATTAACGTAGGGGCTATTGGAGCTGCAGCTCCAGGCTCCTACCCTAATATAGGTCCAGCCACCCAAAGAGTCCCGCCGCGTGCACTGCGGCTCCACCACTGCCCATTGTCCACCGCTGTGAAAATTATTAGTTGCTATCACAGACTCTGGCAGTGGCAGTGTGTGTGTGCGGCATTTCAGCAGCCAGGTAGAGAGGGTGTCCTCTCGTGCAGTGCAGTCATGATCAGTCTTTCTGTGCGTGGGGCACGGGGGAGCAGCTGAGAAATGGGAGCCCAGCCCACTGTGCTGGGAATTGTAGTCCCATTCAGACGAGGGCAATGCTCACACATACTGGGGGAGGGGCAGTCATGTAAGGTAAACGACTCTGTGAGGGGGCTGTCATGGCTGACCCCACCCCCTCATCGTCTGGGACACTGGTTTAAAGGGGAACTCTGCAGACTCTGGGGTAAAGGGGGACATTGAAGTAAGTTGGATTTATATGGACTCTATGGTGATCAGAGACCCCCTCACATCAGAGGCTCCCCTTACAGTATATAGAAAGGGGGACCCTGATGTAAGGGGGTCTCTGGTCACCAGAGTCCTCCCTTACATCAGAGTTCCCAGCGTTCTCCCTTACATCAGATTCCCCTCTTACAGTGTATATAAAGGGGGACTCTGATGTAAGGGGGAACTCTGTGGACTGTGATGAAGGGGGGTGTCTGCGGAATCTCGGCCCACCAAAATCCTCAGCACCAGGCGGCCCATGATACTCTTAATCCGACACTGGGTATGGGGCACGTTATCAGCCTCACAAATCTAAAGTTTGCAATGTAAAAAATGTATGATTTAGTGTTCCCAGATCTGTTTAAATTTAGATTAGTTTTTCTGTCAACTTTTCATTGTAATCTGGGTATATTTTCAAATTTAAGTTTTTTCACTTTTCTGCCTTGAAGTATGGAAGGGTTCGACACGGTCAGGTTTTTACTGTTGTTTGTGACTTCATTTGTAATGCCCTGTACACACGGCCAGTTTTCCCATCAGAAAAAAAACTGATGCTTTTTCCGACGGGATTCCTCTCAAGCCTGCCTTGCACACACACCGTCACACAAAAGTCTGGTAAACTTTTGACTGCCAAGAACGCGGTGACGTAAAAGACTACGACGAGCCGAGAAAATTAAGTTCTATGCTTCTGAGTATGCGTCAATTTGTTTCCGAGCATGCACGTTTTTTTTCCCGTTGGAAACGGTTTTCCTGCTAGGATTTTTTCCTGACAGGAAAAAGGAGATCATGCTCTCTTTTTTTTGCGGCAGTTTTCCCGTCAGAAAAACTGTGAGGGAGCATACACACGGCCGGGATTCCCTGTCCAAAAGCTCTCATCGCAGTTTTTCTGACGGGAAAACAGGTCGTGTGTAAATGGCATAAGACTTTTTCTCATTGCGTAACCACTTTTTAGCAGGATCATAGAGAACAATAAAAAACGTTTAGTAGAGAGGGGGAGAGTTCAGACCACTGCTTGGTTTTAGTTTCTGTTTGTTTGTTTGTTGAGTAGATACTAATGTTCAGAGGGCCACAGGACAGGAAGTTATGGAAATTGCTTTAATGGGCTCATAGAGAGTGTCAAAAACTTTGACTAATGCCCCGTACACACGATCCGAATTTCTGTTGGAAAAATCTTGGATGGTTTTTCCGACGGAATTCCGCTCAATCTTGGCTTGCATACACACGGTCACACAAAAGTTCTCTGAAATTTAGACCGTCAAGAACGCGGTGATGTATAACACTACGAGAAAATGAAGTTCAATGCTTCCGAGCATGCATCAAATTGTTTCCGAGCATGCGTAGGAATTTTGCCTGTCGGAATTGCTACAGACGATCGGAATTTCCATCGGAAATATAGAAAACCTACTCTCAATCTTTTCTTGGTGGAAATTCCGACAGCAAAAGTCCGATGGAGCATACACACGGTCAGAATTTCCGACAAAAAGCTCACATTGCACTTTTCTTGTCGGAATTTACGCGTGTAAGCGGCATAAGGTTCTTACCCTTACTTATTCTGCCAAGAGCTAAAATTAAAAGATTTGACTGGAGTTTTACTTTATTTCAGCTTTTTATAGCAAACCAATTATCAGATTGATCATCACTTTTAGAATGCAGCTGATCTTCCCTACAGCCTCAGACCAGTGGTGTCTATGATATCTTTCTTAAAAAAGAAGGTACGCATATTATATTCAATGAGTATCCATATAAAGAAGTTGCCTTGCACCCATGCAAATAAAAATGCAGTTCCATTTTTAAACCTTTATGTACTAAATACTGTATTGCCTCGTACACGCGACCGGTTTTCCCGGCAGGAAAACTGCCATGACAGCTTTTGGCCGGGAAAACCGGCCGTGTGTATGCTCCATCGCAGTTTTCCCGACAAGAAAACTGCTTGAAAAAAAAAGAGAACCAGCTCTCTTTTTTCCCGTCAGGAAAAATCCTGCCGAGAAAACCGGTCGTCTGTATGCTTTTCCGAGGGGGAAAAAAACGCGCATGCTTGTAAACAATTCGACGCATGCGCGGAAGCATAGAACTTCACTTTGTCGGCTCGTCGTAGTGTTTGATGTCACCGCATTCTTGGCATTCAAAAGTTCAGCGGTCTTTTGTGTGACAGTGTGTATGCAAGGCAGGCTTGAGAGGAATCCCATTGGGAAAAGCGTAGTTTTTTTTTCTGCCGGGAAAACCGGTCGTGTGTACGAGGCATATGTCTCATACATGCAACATGCAAGTGTAGGACAAGATTGACTGTATCTTATGTGATAATGCAATTTATTGCAACTTGGTTTATTGTCCAACTGCAACCGTCAAGTATATGTAAACCCGAGCAACAGTGAACTTCTCTTGTCTACTCCTTTTGTTTCTTAAATAATTGAGAGTGTTTTGTCATGTTAGTTTAAAAAGTGCAGAAAAAAAAAAAAAAAAACATGCTGGTCCTGCCAGAAATCTTGTGAGCTAATAACTTTCTGTATTCTTTGCCCATGCTGACTGTTATCTGTTTGCATGGTTCCCAGTTCTCTCTGAACTACAGAACACACCTCCCCACTGTATTACTGAAAATAGATTGATAGCAGCGCAGCCATTGGCTCCCACTGCTGTCAATCAAATCCAATGATGCGGGTGCTGGGGGGGATGCAAATGCTGGACTTGGGAGCGCGCACGCAAGGTAACCCCCCGGGATAGCGCTTCTCCTAGGGAGGTTATCTGATGCGGGGAGGAGCTGCGAGAGCCACTGAGGGACCCCAGAAGTCGAGGATCGGGGCCACTCTGTAAAAAACGAGCTGCACAGTGGAAGTAAGTATGACATGTTTGTTATTTTTTTTTTTTTTAAAAGGAAGCTTTACAATCACTTTAAGAACTGATAAAGAAAATATGCATTGTAAAAGTACCCAATACTGTACTGCAATGTAAATATCTGACTTGTACGCAGGGCTTTTTTTCAGCGGGAACGCGGGGGAAAGCAGTTCCGGCACCTCCTGGACTGACTGTATGTAATGTCAAGGGGTGCTGGGGTGTGCTGCAGGGTATTGATGCTCACTGCTGGCGGATCTATTCTAGCTGGAGGGGATCTATTTTTGCAGGGGGGTCTATTGTTGCTGAGGAGGTCTAGTGTTGCTGGTGGGGGACCTATTGTTGCTGGGGGGTCAGAGCTGAAGGAAATCTACTGTTGGGGGAGGGGTCTATTGTTGATGGCTGCCAGAGAGTCTATTAATGCTGGCTGTGTGGAGATCTGTTGATGCTCCCGGGAGTCTATTGTTGCTGGGGGGGGGGGGGGTGGGATTTTGTTGTGGGTGCTACATTGTTAGGGGGGATCTATTGTTGCTGGCTGAAGGGGAAACCAAATTCCACACAAATTACTTAGCACAACAAAATGATATTTGGTTCTCTATTGTCTAAAAGGAGCGTAACTGGGAGGTGGGTAGGGGATGGAACCAAGGGATGTTGCTCGGAGGTGGGTAGGGGCGGAGAAAACAAGTAACTCAGAAAAGGGGAGTTCCTGCACCTATTGTCTGAGAAAAAAAGCCCTGCTTGTACGTAACCTTTTTTGCAGAATTTTGTTATTAGCCAAAAGTATAATGACAAAAGTTGCCAGTTTGTTCATTGTGACTACTGTCCAGGAAGTCACCTATGCTTATGAAAGTAGCATGTTCAGCTTTTACAGAAGTAACTTTTTCTTGCATTATAATTTCCTTGTATTAATTGCTAATGTAGCGGGGTCTCTAAATTTAGGTAGGACACTCAGATGCGTAAGTATGGGAATAATGGACCATTTGTGTTCGTGGAGGATTGGACGGTGTAATAATCTCTTTGGCCTCTGGGTGGCGGGGTACCCGTAGGCTCAGGGTAGATTGGCCGTCACAGTGCTAACCTTTTTGTCCCTTTCCGGAGATGGTACGGCGAGGGCGGGGAACCTGCCGTGGTGTCGATGGGAGGAGATAAAAGGGGGCGACGCCCTAACCACGAGGTCTTCAGGAGGAAGTTCTTCACGCGCCCAGGCACCTTAGGCCTGGGTGCGGGCGGTTCCGGATTCCGGCCCAGGCGCCCTAGGCCTGACCGGAATGGAGTTGGAGTCCATCCCAGGCACCTTCAGCCTGGGGTGAGGAACTAAACCAGGAGGCCTGGGGCCCAGTGACTTCGACTGGGTCCCGCGAGGGTGGAGAAGTCCGAGAGTCCCTGAAGTGGATGGGGCCCATGTCTGAGGTGAGGAGGCTGGGGAGGTTACCCATTCGGAGAGTCTGGAGCAGCATCAACCCAGTGACGGATGGGCCTCTGGTAACTCCCTTGGAGGGACATCTTCCCCTGACAGGGGCCGCAGCGCAGCGAAGGTACTCCTATATACGTTCTCTTGAGTCGCTGGTAGAGACTCTCAAGTTCTAAGTCCTTTCTAGCTAATGCTATAGTAACCGCTGGCGAGATTGCAGTGGTTTAGCTGACAACCAGGATAGTGCCTCGACCTGCTCATTCCCCGTATCAAAATGTCATCAAGTCGCAACCAGTTGGCTACTGAAGCACTGTTTATTGTGAAATATGCAATAAAACAAGAGTTGGACTGTGATCGGTGTGTGGAACTCTGGTTAATGGGAGCAAAGGGAAGTGTTGGCACAGCAGGACTTGATTCTAGACAAAAGCACACAGGCCCGAGGAAATATCTGGTACTGGCCTTCACCTCACCCACAGCTATGGGGAGGACATGGGCCGTAGCGCATCTCACCCTGTCATGTGACATACCCCTAGACAAAGGAGATGGGGTGGTGAGGCCGCTACACTAATAAACCTCTATTATTATACAGTGTGTACTGTATTTTGTAGTCCATAAAACAAATATATCAGCACTGGTAATAATGCTCAAATTGACATAAATATAGTATACCAGAATCTGCCTGGTAATGGATTTTTTTGGGTTTCAATTTAGCGTAGTTTCTCTGTCCATGGTACTGAACACATTGAAATCTTAATTATATTTTATTGTGTCTAAAGTATTGGCATAAAGGCTATGTCATCTAGGACAGTGGTAGGCAACCTCAGCACTCCAGCTTTTGTAGAACTACAAGTCCCATGAGGCATTGCATACAGTACCTCTGACAGCCAAGAGCGTGACTCCCCAAGGCCGAAGCATGATGGGATTTGAAGTTTCAGCACAGTAGGAGTGCTAAGGTTGCTTAACCCTGATCTAGGACATCAAAAACTTTCATACAACATGTTTACAACAATGATCTGGCTAACTGCATTGAAACCATTCACTGTATTTTTTTCTTGTTTGATTACTCGGATTCTTTCGCAGTCCACATTTTTAAACACTCCAATTCCGGAGTCACCATTGGGGTAGAGCCATGTGCCAAGTGGAGTTACCTTCGGGTTGTCTAGTTGACTATACTGTATTTTCTATCCTGTAACTAATGCCATGTACACACGACCGTTTTTAATGTCATTGAAAAAACCAACGTTTTTCTCGACGTGATTCTTCTTAAGCCTGCTTTGCCTACACACGATCATGAAAAAAAATGCTCGAGCAAAGCGCGGTGACGTACGAAATGTACGACGGCACTATAAAGGGGAAGTTCCATTTGGATGGCGCCACCCTTTGGGCTGCTTTTGCTGATCCTTGTGTTAGTAAAGTTTGGTGAGAGACGATTCGCGCTTTTTAGCCTCGTGCTCTTCAGTCCGTTACAGCGTGACGAATGTGCTATCTCCATTACGAACGCTAGTTTTACCAGAACGAGCGCTCCCGTCTCATCACTTGCTTCTGAGCATGCGTGTTTTTGAAAAATGCTCTGAAGCCCACACACGATCGTTTTTAATGACCATTTTAAAAAATTGCATTTTTCTCGTCATGAAAAACGGTTGTGTGTACGCGGCATTAGTGTTTCTCAACCTTTTTTTAGTCAAGGTATCCTTTAAAATTATAGACAATCTCAAGGTACCCTTTAAAACTATGGACAGTCTTGAGGCACCTCATTCTAAAATGTAAAGAAACAATACTAATAGTTTTACATAATGCAGCAACATCCACACATGTAGGACACCCAATGTTAGAGGTGATTTATTCTTCCAAAGCAAATACACTTTTGCACACTGGTACTGACTAGTATTCCAATGTTTCTCTTCCTCTCCCTCGATTCCCTCGATCAGTCAGCTAATGTGACCCCAGTGCTGAGGGAGAGAGGCAGAGGAGGGTTAAACAAGGATGCTGTGGAGGCAACAGACATCCTCCTTATCAACTGATGACATCATTGGTTGTTAGCAGGGATGAGCCGAACACCCCCCTGTTCGGTTCGCACCAGAACCTGCGAACAGACAGAATGTTCGTGTGAACTTTAGAACCCTATTAAATACAATGGACTCGAACGTTCGAAATCTAAAGTGCTAATTATAAAGGCTAATATGCAATTTATTGTCCTAAAAAGTGTTTAGGGACCCGGGTCCTGCCCCAGGGGACATGTATCAATGCAAAAAAAGGTTTAAAAAATAGACGTTTTTACGGGAGCGGTGATTTTAATAATGCTTAAAATGAAAAAATAAAAGTGAAATATTCCTTTAAATTTCGTACCTAGGGGGTGTGTATGATATGCATGTAAAGTCGCGCATGTTTCCCGTGCTTAGAACTGTCCCTGCACAAAGTGTCATTTTTGAAGGAAAAAAAGTCATTTAAAACTCACTCGCGGCTATAATGAATTGTCGGCTTTTATCAATACATAGAAAAGTCATTGATAAAAAAAAAAAAAAAAAGCGTGGGGGTTCCCCCAAATTCAATTACCAGGCCCTTTAGGTCTGGAATGGATATAAGGGGAACCCCACCGCAAATTTAAAAAAAAATGGCGTGGGGTTCCCCCTAAATATCCATACCAGGCCCTTGAGATCTGGCATGGATTTTAAGGGGAACTCCACCCCAAATTAAAAAAAAAATGGTGTGGAGTCCCCCCAAAAATCCATACCAGACCCTTATCCGAGCACGCAACCTGGCCGGCCGCAGGGGAAGAGGGGGGATGAGGGAGCGGCCCCCCCTCCCTCCTGAACTGTACCAGGCCACATGCCCTCAACATTATCGGTATCTGGAAGACCCCTTTAACAAAGGGGACCTCCAGATCCCGCCCACCCCTATGTGAATTGGTAAGGGGTACATTGTACCCCTACAATTTCACGAAGAAAGTGTCAAAAAATTTAAATAAAAACACACACACCTTGGAAAAGTCCTTTATTAAAAAAAAAAAAACATTCCAGCGATGAAATCCAGTGTCCCGCGGCGATCCCGATGTCCAGCGCTGTCCGTCATTGGTTGTGCCTGTGCGGACCTGATGGGGAACTTCCTCCGCTGTGTTTTAAATGTATAGACCCGCCCCTTCTAAAGTTCCCCATCAGGTCCGCTCAGCGGACCAGATGCGGAACGAGAGAAGGGGCAGGTCTATTCATGTATTACACAGCGAACGAAGTTCCCCATCAGGTCCGCCCCCTCGGTATGTCAGACCCCGCCTACGTCATTGGCCTGAGCGGGAAACTTCCTTCACTGTGTAAATTTAAATTACACAGTGAAGGAAGTTCCCGCTCAGGCCAATGACGTAGGCGGGGTTGGACATACCGAGGGGGCGGACCTGATGGGGAACTTCATTCGCTGTGTAATACATGTATAGACCCGCCCCTTCTCATGTTCCGCATCTGGTCCGCTGAGCGGACCTGATGGGGAACTTTAGAAGGGGCTGGTCTATACATTTAAAACACAGCGGAGGAAGTTCCCCATCAGGTCCGCACAGGCACAACCAATGACGGACAGCGCTGGACATCGGGATCGCCGCGGGACACTGGATTTCATCGCTGGAATGTTTTTTTTTTTTTTTTAATAAAGGACTTTTCCAAGGTGTGTGTGTTTTTATTTACATTTTTTGACACTTTCTTCGTGAAATGGTAGGGGTACAATGTACCCCTTACCAATTCACATGGGGGGGGCTGGGATCTGGGGGTCCCCTTTGTTAAAGGGGTCTTCCAGATTCCAATAAGCCCCCCGCCCGCAGACCCCCACAACCACCGGGCAAGGGTTGTGGGGATGAGGCCCTTGTCCCCATCAACATGGGGACATCCTCCCCATGTTGAGGGCATGTGGCCTGGTACGGTTCAGGAGGGAGGGGGGGGCGCTCTCTCATCCCCCCCTCTTCCCCTGCGGCCGGCCAGGTTGCGTGCTCGGATAAGGGTCTGGTATGGATTTTTGGGGGGACTCCACGCCATTTTTTTTTACATTTGGGGTGGAGTTCCCCTTAAAATCCATGCCAGATCTTAAGGGCCTGGTATGGATATTTAGGGGGAACCCCACACCATTTTTTTTTTAATTTGCGGCGGGGTTCCCCTTAATATCCATTCCAGACCTAAAGGGCCTGGTAATTGAATTTGGGGGAACCCCCACGCTTTTTTTTTTTATCAATGACTTTTCTATGTATTGATAAAAGCCGACAATTCATTATAGCCGCGAGTGAGTTTTAAATGACTTTTTTTCCTTCAAAAATGACACTTTGTGCAGGGACAGTTCTAAGCACGGGAAACATGCGCCACTTTACATGCATATCATACACACCCCCCAGGTACGAAATTTAAAGGAATATTTCACTTTTATTTTTTCATTTTAAGCATTATTAAAATCACTGCTCCTAAAAAAACTGCAGTTTTTAAAACTTTTTTTTGCATTGATACATGTCCCCTGGGGCAGGACCCAGGTCCCCAAACACTTTTTAGGACAATAACTTGCATATTAGCCTTTATAATTAGCACTTTAGATTTCTCCTATAGACTTTTCGAATTTGCCGCGAACACCCCAAATTGTTCGTTGTTCGGCGAACGGGCGAACAGGCAATGTTCGAGTCGAACATGAGTTCGACTCGAACTCGAAGCTCATCCCTAGTTGTTAGGATGCCAGTGTCTAGAAAGTCGTAATGGTGCATAATGAAAACTCATGGCTCTGTGTAACTAATAGGCAGGCTTCATCCACCTGCTGGCTTGTATAAAATGTTTGATCAATTTTTAGGCATTTTATGCCTGGGCACCCTGGTTGAAAAAGGCTGCTGTAACTAATGCAACCGTTTTTATACTGTACTGTATAATGTATAGACAGAACCAAAAATAAATGCAGCAAAAACAGTAGTGTGAATTAAAAAATATAATAATAATTCAGTCTTTTGAATTTAAAACCCAGTTGAAAGAAATCCTTTAAATTGGCAACAGATCTAACAGCTATTATGATGTTTTCAGTAATGGGTGCATCTCATTATAACTGCTTGCTAATATAATCTTGTATGATCAGATTTGCCAACCAGTTACCCATTATCTTGCATGACCTATATTACAAGTGATGGAATGGCTATTAGATATTCGTTGCTCTTTCCTCAGTGTTGTTCAGTTTATTTTGATTAGGACCACATACAATAACAACTGGTGTTCTTCATGACTGTGCCTTACTTTATTGTGTTAGTGTGGTCCTTTCCAGATGGACCCACCAAAGACTATAGCAGCATGTGTGCTATGTTTTCTTACAGCACAGTGTAAGCAACAGGGGTGGGCATAGTCATTCATGTGCTGGGAGTTTATAAAGGGAGAGGACCACCAAACGTGTGTCATTGACATTTTGGAGGACTCACCTCAATATGAAGTGAAAACTTGAGCCAAAGGCTTTGTACATTTCATTGAGGCATTGGTATGAATGGAAAGTTTAGTCAAATTTGCTATGCAGAGGCACATTTCAAGTGAATAAAAATTATTTCCTGGTAATGGACTGGGGGGGAACCCATGCTGTTTTTTTCAATTACTTTTATCTGTATTGCTGGGACGCGACAATTCATTATAGCCGCGAGTATTTTTAAATTACTTTTTTTACTATAGAAATGTCATTTTGTGCAGGGACTGGTCTAAACACGGGAAAAATTTGCCACTTTACAGGCATACTATAGACACCCCCCAGGTACGAAAATTAAAGGAATATTTCACTTTTATTGTTTCACTTTAAGCATTATTAAAAATCACTGCTCCCGAAAAAACAGTAGTTTTTAAAACGTTTTTTGCATTGATACATGTCCCCTGGGGCAGGACCTAGGTCCCCACTTTTTACTGTTGTTCACTAGGGATGAGCTTCGAGTTCGAGTCGAACTCATGTTCGACTCGAACATTGCCTGTTCGCCGAACAGCGAACAATTTGGGGTGTTCGCGGCAAATTCTAAAAGCCGTGGAACACCCTGTAAAAGTCTATGGGTGAAATCTAAACTGCTAATTTTAAAGGCTTATATGCAAGCTATTGTCATAAAAAGTGTTTGGGGACCCGGGTCCTGACCCAGTGGACATGTATCAATGCAAAAAAAAGTTTTAAAAACTGCCGTTTTTTCGGGAGCAGTGATTTTAATAATGCTTAAAGTAAAACAATAAAAGTGAAATATTCATTTAAAATTCGTACCTAGGGGGTTTGTATAGTATGCCTGTAAAGCAGCGCTTGTTTCCCGTGCTTAGAACTGTCCCTGCACAAAGTGTCATTTCTAAAGGAAAAAAAGTCATTTAAAAGCACTTGCGGCTATAATGAATTGTCGGCTCCCGGCAATACAGAGAAAAGTCATTGATAAAAAAAAAAAAAAATGCGTGGGGGTCCCCCCAATTCAATTACCAGGCCCTTCAGGTCTGGTATGGATATTAAGGGGAACCCTGCGTCAAATAAAAAAAAATACGTGGGGTTCCCCCAAAATATCCATACCAGACCCTTCAGGTCTGGTATGGATTTTAAGGGGAACTCGATGCCAAATTTAGAAAAAAATGGCGTGGAGTTCCCCCCAAAAATCCATACCAGACCCTTTATCCGAGCACGCAACCTGGCAGGCCGCAGGAAAAGAGGGGGGGGCGAGAGAGCGGCCCCCCCTCCTGAAACGTACCAGGCCACATGTCCTCAACATGGGGAGGATGCTTTGGGGGTCTGTGACCCCTCAAAGCACCATGTCCCCATGTTGATGGGGACAAGGGCCTCATCCCCACAACCCCTGCCCAGTGGTTGAGGGGGTCTGCGGGCGAGGGGCTTATCGGAATCTGGATAATTTTTTTTTTTTTTATCAATGACTTTTCTCTGTATTGCCGGGAGCCGACAATTCATTATAGCCGCTAGCTATTTAAAATGACATTTTTTCCTACAGAAATGACACTTTGTGCAGGGACAGTTCTAAGCACGGGAAACAAGTGCTGCTGTACAGACATACTATACACACTCCCCAGGTACGAAATTTAAAGGAATATTTCACTTTTATTGTTTCACTTTAAGCATTATTAAAATCACTGCTCCCGAAAAAAATGATGTTTTTCAAACTTTTTTTTGCATTGATACATGTCCCCTGGGGCAGGACCCGGGTCCCCAAACACTTTTTATGACAATAACTTACATATAAGCCTTTAAAATTAGCACTTTAGATTTTTCATATTAGAGTCCCATAGACTTTAAATGTGTTCGGATGTTCGAACAAAGTTATTGCCTGTTCGCAAGTTCTGGTGCGAACCGAACTGGGGGGTGTTCAGCTCATCCCTATTGTTCACCTGCACTAATAAAACAATGATTTAGCACACATTCACAGGCTATTTGTAATAAGCCTTACTTCCATCAGAATTTTCTATTTTGTTTTGAACTTAGCAGAAGAAGGATAAGAGAAACTGTCAATTTTTTATTGCCGCTTTGGTCCCTATTGGGGAAGGTTTCTCCTCGCTTAGTGTTAGGTCAGAAGGGTTAGGGGGGTACACAGACGAAAGCAAAAACCCATTTTAGTTAGAGTGGGTAAAAGTTAGACCTTCTGATGCCAGCACAGTGGTGTAGTGGTTAGCACTTTCACCTAGCAGCAAAAAGGGTTGCTGGTTCAAATTGCGACCACGACACCATCTGCCTGGAGTATGCATGTTCTCTCTGTGCCTGTGTGGGTTTCCTCTTGGTACTCTGGTTTCCTCCCACACTCTAAAGACATGCTGGTAGGTTAATCAGATCATGTCTAAAATTGGCCTTAGTGTGTGTGTTAGGGACCTTAGGTTGTAAGCTCCTTGAGGGCAGGGTCTGATGTGAATGTACAATGTATATGTAAAGTGCTGCGTAAATTTGCAGCACTATATAAGTACCTAAAATAAATAATGTTTTTCATTGCTGTCTGTTCCTTCCTGTCTCAGTGACAACCACTTTCCTCATTTTCTGTATGGACCTTAAGCCTCGTACACACGGTCGAACTTCCATCGGACTTTTCCGTGGATTTTTGTCCGAACGGAGTTGGCCGGACACACCCATAGCATACACACCACAGGACTTTTCTGCAAACTTTCCCAAAACTTTTTCCAACATCACGTGGTTTTTCTGCTCTTTTCTACTCTTTACCGCCACCCTTTGGTCAACTTCTGCTATTGTTGGTTGATTTTAACATTATTTGTTTTGTCCATCTGACAAAAGTCCGATGGTTTTCTGTACACACGGTCGGACTTTGCTCCATCGGACTTTTGTTGGCCAAAGGTTTGTCCGTTTGCAGACCGAACTTTTGTCCGATGAAAACCAAAAAAGTTTGTCCAATGGAGCGTACACACGGTCAGATTTTTTGTCAAACTTGCTCAAAATGAAGTTTGTTGGCAAAAAGTCCGACCGTGAGTACGAGGCTTTACAGGGACACAAAAAGAGGAAATCTCCCCAAAAGCGTCACCAATAGAAATAATATCTCAACAAAAACTTTACTCTACCCTACTCTATCAAAAACGTATAGTAAAAAATTGTTTGGGGTTTAAATTTATATCCTTTATATCTTTATCAAAACCGCTGACTTCTGTCCATGATACTTTTTTATTTGCACTAACATTGAAATTTTCAGAGAAACATTATAAAAATTATAGTTGCTCTAGAACTTCACAAACTTTCCGCTATGCATTTAATTAAATCATATGCCAACAACATAAAAACATCCAGTAGTTTATTGCACATTTTGACACATTCCTAACAGTCATTACATGGATTTAGTTGATTGCCTGCCTTGCTGGGTTTTTTTTTTACGACACACATAACGTGTTGACTCATTAGTAAGGAAAAGTCAGCAGAAGTAGTGAGCATTGTAATGCTTTAGCATGCCAGTCAGCTATCTAAACTGAAAACACATCTTTACTTAACAAGTCAGGAGCTGAGTCAAATAAAGCTGTGTTTACTTTTAGCCTCTAGCATTCACAAGAATGTAAATCACATACGTCTAGCTCATATGTCACAACACCACTATACCCAAACACAGAACAAATCCTTTTACCAACCTATGCTTAGGTTTCTGTCTATATATACAGTATGTATTGCATATAAAATCATATAGGTTAATAAATATTATGTCCAGCTTACCAAGTAATAAGAAAAACAATGGAGGGGGTCTATCTGTAAAGCTGGGTTCGCACCTATGCAAATTGGATGTGGGTTTCCCCGCATCCAATTCACATGACAGGAGATTGTAAAACGTCTCCCTATGGAGCCGGTTCACATATCTCTGTTGCGTCTGCGGAGCAGCTTGCACAGGAGTGCTGTGCATCTTTGGCTCAGTTTCGGGGCCGAATTCAGGCAAAAACTCGGCCCTGATTCGTCACTGAAATGGAGAACAGGGACGCACCAGACCCCTGCTGCAAGCCGCATCTGTCAGAGGTGTGAATGTATTAAAGTGTCACTAAACCAGTGTTGCCAACCCCCTGAAGTGAAATTTACTGGCAAGGATGCCAAAATTTCTGTACGACACCAATTTCTTACTGGCAAAAATAATGAAGATTACTGGCAGAGACGGATTTTTTACTGATGCTGCAAAAAAGTACCTAAAATTACGGTTTTTAGTACTAATCAGTGCAAATATCAATATTTCAACTATAAACACACAGCTAATGCTAATATCAATGTGTTTAAGTTAAACAAAAGTAAAAAAAACATATTTCTCAATTCACATGAAGGTTAGGTTACTATAACCCAGCCAGCACAGAGTTCCCTCTTACATCAGAGTCTGCAGGATGCCCCCTTACAGTGCAAGGGAACTCTTATGTAAAGGGGAACGCTGCAGATCATGATGTAAGGGGGAACTCTGATGTGGAGGGGGGCTCTGGTGAATAGAGACCACCTTCCACAGAGTGAATACACTAAGGTAAGGGGGGGGTACTAATATAAGGGGGAAACCTTTATATCAGTGCCCCCTTACATTATTGTATTCATTCACCTCCTTACATCAGTGACCCCCCCCCTCAGAATGGCCTGGCGGCACTGTCACTTACCTCCTCTCGGGTGCACAGTGTGGGGCTCAGTCAGACGGCTCCAGCTTGGTGGCTCTGATCTCCTCTTCCCAGTCCACACGTCTGTTTCTTCCTGGGCCGTAACCCCCATCCCGGCGGCACTCCCACTCTTGACTCCTTTCTAGGATCCCCTCAGAGACTGTAGACATGAGAAGAGATGGTCAGAGGCTGCGGACACACGATACAGGAGGGGGACAGAGACTGCAGACACACTACAGGAGGGGGACAGAGGCTGCGGACATACTACAGGAGAGGGACAGAGGCTGTGGACATACTACAGGAGGTGGACAGAGACTGCGGACATACTACAGGAGGTGGACAGAGGCTGCGGACATACTACAGGAGGGGGACAGAGGCTGCGGACATACTACAGGAGGGGGACAGAGGCTGCGGACATACTACAGGAGGGGGACAGAGGCTGTATCCCCCCTGTTTCACTGACCTTGAGTCCGTCCTCCTCACCCCTGGCTGGGCCCTGTCAGTGCTCCGCTCCGAGTCCTCCACCGACCACCTATGATGAGTGCATGGCATGCACTCACTGCAGGACGGTGTCCCGCCACTGCCGCCACTGCAGCCACTGTGGCCTTTTCAAAAATGGCGCCAGCGGCGCCATCACGTTCCTGCGTGTGCGCCGCCGCCGCCCGGCCGAGTTCCGAATGCGCTCGGCCGGCGCATTCGGAACGGCGCATGCGCAGTTGTATGGCCGGCTCGCGGCCATCTTTTTTATGGGCGCCGGTGCCCATAAACTGACTTTTAGGTACAGCCCGAAAAAGGGGTTAAATCGCGGGCTGTACGTAAATCTACGTACGGTTGGCAACACTGCACTAAACCCACATCATAAAAAACTACCAGTAAATGTTGTATTACACACTGTTCATTCTTACTCAGTCACTATAAGATTGGTTTTCTATATTCTGCAAAAAAACTGATTTATTCCTGTTGCTCTCTATCTCTCACTTCTGTACATGTCCCAAATTCAGCTAGGGATTTTACAGCTGCAGTGGCAACTGTATACATGCTCAGTTTTCAGAGAGTTTCTATGCTGTGCTTTTCCTCCCTATCACATCTGAGCAGCCCATGTGACTATAGAGACACACATGTGGGTGTATACACAGTGGTAAATGACAGCCCACTCCCTCCCTCCTCCTTTATGCCCACTAACCAGCTAAACACAATGTAGGTGTGATATTACATGTAGATTATTGGTTGCTTTGCCTCCCTCTTTTTCTAAGACACAGGCTGGAGGGGCGTGACACAGCCTGTGACTGGTAGAAAGACGCCCACACCATGTTATTTCCACATATATATTTGTATGCCTATTTAAAACAGTTTATTTATATTATTTATTTATTTTTACTCTTTATCCCAAAGGTTGTTTTTTGTTTTTGAACATGTGACCAGCAGCAGAGGACTAGAGGCTCCTTCTG
Organism: Rana muscosa; assembly: GCA_029206835.1. Lineage (NCBI taxonomy): Eukaryota > Metazoa > Chordata > Amphibia > Anura > Ranidae > Rana > Rana muscosa. The sequence continues at coordinate 894,270,763 of CM055117.1, read as the reverse complement.
CTTATGTTTCCCTGCAGACAGGCTGTGAAAGAGCTGGGTCATGTGATTAGGAAAAGGTACTGCTAAGTGCAGGAGACAGGTTCACTTTAGGGTAGGGTTGCCACCTTTTCTTCAAGTCAAACCCGAACACTTTAGCGGCACACAGCAATTCTTTTTTTATAGTATAACTATACATATATTTGGCTATTAAAGCGGAGGTTCACCCTCATTTGAAAGTTTGCTGTCAACAGTCCCTATTACCATGAAGATAAATAAAAGACTAACTTTTTTTTTTGTTATGTGCAGTTTTCATTTATTCTTATTTCTTCGTTCCTACTTCCGGGATTTCCTCCCGCGGGAGTAGGCGTGTCCTTTGCTGTGCATTAGTGCTGCAATGTCTCCTGGGAGCAAACTGGCCTGCTTCCCAGGAGTAATATAGTAACGCCTTCCTTGCAAATATCACGATCATTTAATCGCCACGTGACTCGTCTACCCGGTCACGTGACGAGGGCGGATCTAATTCCGCCATTTTAAATAAGGGCACGCAGGTGTATTTTGCCCGTTGTGATGGCAACCAGGAATTGTTGACGGCGCTGCTCGCCGTCAACACTGCGCATGCGCGAGATACAGCGATGAATGCCGGGAGACAAGCATTCATCGCTACCCGGAAGAATATGCTTGTGGGCTTCAAGATGCCCACAAGCAAAATGGGAATAACAGGAAGAGTTTTATAAACTCTTTTTTTATCGCAAAACGGACGGGGGATGTTTTAAAGTGCCGGAGACGTGAGTTATTAAAATGCATACGTTTTTGCATAGAATGCCTATAGAAAAAAAAAAAATTATGTACCGCAGAACCTCCGCTGTAAATAACATTTCTAGTCATATGAAGTTAATAACAAAAGTCCCCTTTACATCAGAGTCCACAGATTTCCCCTTTTACATCTGAACTCGCAGAGTTCCCTTACACTGTAATGGGGTGACTCTGCAGACTCTGATGTAAGGGAGAACTCTGTGGACTCTAGAATAAGGGATGCTCTGGGAACCCTGATTTAAGAGGGAACACTGAGAACTCTGATGTAAGGGGGAACGCTTTGGCCTCTGGTGTAAAGGGGAACTCTGATGTAAGGGGTGCTCTGAGCATTACCTTAGTGTACTCTCTCAGAGACAGGAGAAAGAAGGAGGGAGACTTCAGTCACAAACAAGGATGGATGGTTGGTGAGCTCACTCACTCCTTGGCAGTCAGCACCTCTCATCCAGATGTATCTGGAAGCCATAGTCCGGTCTGAATAATGTGTCCGGGTTTCAGGCAGTCTAAAACCTGGATGCATGATTCCGAACCCGAACTGTCCGGGTGAATCCCAGACAGGTGGCAATCCTACTTTAGGGAGTCAATGCTGCACTCTAGCAGACTGTGCGAGATCAGCTTCTTCCCTGGCTACGAAGTCAAGGGAATGGCGGCACTGAACCTGAAGGTGTTTTCAGACCTATTAGTGTCATTCTTCACAGGTGAGATCAGCAAAAGGGCATTTGCTTATCTCTCTCCACTCTCTCTGCTGACTAGTACCATGATGATCTTGGCCACCCAAGAGTGACAGGTGAGTCTAGGACACTTTTCCATGATGGGGGTAGTGACATATTCCACAGCATGTAGAAGTGGACGAGCAACTTTTAGGGTACCTGACTGTGAAAAAACCTGCAACATGGTGAAAAAGGTAAACAAGCTCCTTACATGTTGGTGGTAAAGGGTCACACCATACTGTAGGCTATTAACTTATGCCATTTTTGTGGACTGAGTGTTGTCTTTTACTAAACTACTCAACCAGTCCCTCTCTCAGATTTCCACAAGATAAAGCGTAATTCTTCTGCAGTCCAAGATATGAAATGGGAGTGCTAAAGTGACTCTTTGAGATAACGCTGGAAATGTGCAGAGGACACAGGACAGCTAAACATTTTTGATGATATGCTTTGCAGACCAAAAAGTACAAAATCAGAAAAATTACACTTTAAGTCTTTCCGACACTGAGGCATGCCAGGAATGTACACTGAGCTGTGCTTTCCCACCTTAACTACAGGAGAAAAAGTACAGGTCTTGTGCCCTGCTAGGCAAAGCTGTGTTGTGCGGCAGAAATTTTAATCATTTGACAAGTAAAAGTCTATGTATTTAGCTGTGTGTCTAATGTGTAGCTTTAAAGGAGCACTATACCTTTTTTTTTTTTTTCATTAAAAATAACAAACATGTTATACTTACCTCCACTGTGCAGCTCGTTTTGCACACAGTGGCCCCGATCCTGGTCTTCTGGGGTCCCTCGGCGGCTGTCTTGGCTCCTCCCCGCAAGGACTCCACACCTTAATGCGAGTGAGCTCGCATGGTGTGGAGTGATTGCGGGCGCGCTCCCGTGATACAGCGGCGGCCATAGCCGCCGACTGTATCACTCGGCCCCGCCCCCCGGCGTGCCGCGTCATTGGATGTGATTGACAGCAGCGCCAGCCAATGGCTGCGCTGCTTTCAATCTATCCAGTGTAGCCAATCGGCGGCCAGGCAGAAAAACGAAGAGGATGACGGGGACGAGCATGGGACTTTCGAGGGGCCAGGTAAGAAAAACGGGGGCTCGGGGGGGGGGCGGTATTGTCAAATGTTTTTTCACCTTAATGCATAGGATGCATTAAGGTGAAAAAACATGTAACTTTACTACTCCTTTAAAGTATAACTAAAGGCAAATCTTTTTTTTTTTTTTTTTTTGTAGTTTTGGATTAGAGTGGAGAGGGATTAGAACACCTGCCAGTTGTTATTGCTGTCTGTGCCCTCGGTAGGGAGATTCACCCTCTCTATTTGTCCGGTTTACCATTATCACTGAACGTGAAAGTAAAAGAAAATCCCAAATTTTGGGTTGTCCCCAGAAAGGTAACAGTGTGGAAATCTTTCAATTAGTTCTGGTGACATGGGGGTCCCCAAGGAATTCCCTTCGTTTTCAGGGATTTCCTCTCACTTCCTGTTTGGCTATGAGACAGGAAGTGTAGGGAAATCTCTGCAATGGGACACAAATGGCGAAAAAAAATTGACAGGGGTTATAATCCTCCCTTACTCTATCCAAAATGGAAAATAAGTTTTGCCTATAGTTCTTTTTTAAATGTGAATTCACACTTTGCATTGTTAGTGCATTCAGTTTGGTGCTAACCATAGCCAGTGTTATGGTGAGCATTTTTTGTGTTTACAAACATTTTTAAAGATTGCACATATAAAATTTGCCACAATACCCTACCCTGCATACATTTGCATGTTTTTGCTTGAAAAGATGATTAAAAAAAATATTCTCTGACTTCTGGAGATATAGTACGGCATTAAAAATCACATGTAGTTATCATTGCCATTATCATTGGCACCCAAAAAACGCACTCATATACTAAAATTCATGTGGGCTGCATTTTCCATAAGGTACTGCAGCGCCTTAGATAATTGATGTTCTTTATCAGTTGTCTACTTGCGCTGTTACCTGTTCTAACGCTGACAAGTGATCTTGTTAGGCTTTTCACACTATATAAATTTGGGTGATGTGTGATGGGAACGGGAGAGAAAGGGGAAGTACAGGGCCAAAAATGTGTACACAAACAAGCAAATAAAAAACATAATACCCTGTATGTCAGAGGTAAGACATCTGTGGCCACGACAGCTGGAAAAACACATGCCGCCATCTATATACATCTATTCAAGTCATTCACCTTTTTATGTTATTTGCACTTAATAGGTTTGTAAGCATGATCATGGTATTCATTTGTAGTAGCATCCTACATCCGCCCGCTGCATTTGGTGTCAAAGATTATTATTAAAGTGATATTTCTCTTAAATCGTCCCTGAAAACGTATTATTTCTGAAGTGTTTTTTGCAAATATTATTTGTATCTAATATAGGTGGTACATGTTTCTGCCTACATATAAAATCCATTTAACATCTCACAACAGTGAAAAGTGAGTCTAATGGGAGTGGTTTCATAATTTTCAAACAGTTGTGTACCTGCAGGACATTAGGAAAGTTGCTGGGCCTGCATCCCTTTAAATGTGATTTCCTATTGGAAGTATCTCACCAAAAATGACATTTTTGGTGCAGGGGATGCCTGAAATTTGACTTGTATCTTAGGACAGACCCAGGAAAATTGGTAAGCCAATCACACAAGCAGGAAATTATGTTTCTGGAGGGTGTTCTGTACACTGTTTACAGAACACCTCCATGTAGCCATATTGCTTTACATTTTCAGAAAATTACAGAGCTGCAGATTGAAAAGGAAAGGTAATTTTTAATAACATTCAATTGCAATATGACTTGTGTCGCAATTGTATTTGCATTATTATTTTTTCTTTATTTGTTTTTTCCCATGAAAGTGGATTTACCCTTTATTTAAGCTTTGACAAAAAACCTGAAAGCTGATTAGTTTCTTCGCAGAGCTGCACCAGATTTTGCACTCTCCAGTTTTAGTAAATCAACCCCATAGAGTTGATGATTACTATGTATAAATCAATTTTAGACACATAGATATAATATATACTTTTGTTGATGTTTCCTTTTTGATCTACACAGAATGATTATTTTGACTGTAAAACCTGATGAAGCCGATATTAGCTTGAGATGCTTTGACTGGAGCAGTGATTCATTCTCAGTAAGCAGTGTCCTTAAATTGCCTTTAAGGTAGGGTGACCAGACATCCCTGGTTTCAGGGGACAGTCCCCGGATTGAGGACACTGTCCCCGGACCAAGTCTGTCCCCAGTTTTGTCCCCAGATTGGATTTGAACAGGGGCCATGGGGCAATTTCACAGACAGTCAGTGCAGGGGGGTGTATTTTTCCATTTTCTGTGCCCCTTTCTGATGATCATGTGCTGGTCGGAGCGAAGGTAATATTTCTTCCGTTTCGGGTGCATGCCCATTTAGCTCTGCTCGCATGTTCTTCTGCCTTGGCTCAAGTCTCAGCCAGCCGCCTGCTTATCTCCTTGCCTTCCCTGGTGGAGTGATCTTCCTCCACTCTCCACCCAGTAGTAGCCGGGGTCCAGAGAGTAAGACTTGACAGGCTGTGAGGCGGGCGGCGGCGATGGGCAGAGAGTCACTGATTGCCGCCATTACTAGTAAAAAAAAACTATGTCCCCGGATTTCATTTTAAAAATCTGGTCACCTTACTTTAAAGGAGCACTAAAGCTTTTTTTTTTTGTTTAAAAATAACAAACATGTTATACTTACCTCCACTGTGCAGCTCGTTTTGCACACAGTGGCCCCGATCCTGGTCTTCTGGGGTCCCTCGGCGGCTGTCTTGGCTCCTCCCCGCAAGGACTCCACACCTTAATGCGAGTGAGCTCGCATGGTGTGGAGTGATTGCGGGCGCGCTCCCGTGATACAGCGGCGGCCATAGCCGCCGACTGTATCACTCGGCCCCGCCCCCCGGCGTGCCGCGTCATTGGATGTGATTGACAGCAGCGCCAGCCAATGGCTGCGCTGCTTTCAATCTATCCAGTGTAGCCAATCGGCGGCCAGGCAGAAAAACGAAGAGGATGACGGGGACGAGCATGGGACTTTCGAGGGGCCAGGTAAGAAAAACGGGGGCTCGGGGGGGGCGGTATTGTCGAATGTTTTTTCACCTTAATGCATAGGATGCATTAAGGTGAAAAAACATGTAACTTTACTACTCCTTTAAGGGCTTCTTCACCCCAGCTGTGCTGTGCAACCTTGCCCAATACCTTGCCATATGAGGGCAGTACACACCATCGCAATGCAGTGGTGTCCGGTGGAGAAAAGCTGAAGTGAAAAAGAGGATGGCGCTGCCAAAGCATAAGTCTAGTCCAAGATATCACCAGCATGAACAAGCTCTAAAACCTCCTGTGAAGTGGTGATGTTTGGTAACCTGTTATGATAAAGAAATATGTATACTGTGTACAGGACGCCAAGGTTGGGTCCTGGACGGGTGCTATATAGCACCAATATTTGGGTTATGGTCCCTTTAATGAGTAGTAATGGTGCTCAGGAGGTCGCCCAGAATTGGTGAGGAGTTCCGGGCAAAATAAATAGCCCAGAGAGGACTGGTTCGCAGTCCTCTTTGTATTAATAGAGAGGTATTTGGGGCCCGGAATTTCGGAGGCTCTAAAGTGACATTCGGGTGGGATAGAGCCTCCACTCCTGACCACTGAGAGTCAGCACACAGGGGGTTAAGGGCTTCCAGGAAAAACAGCTCATATAACAGGAAGTAGTGCTAGAGGTGTGAGAGAAGAGTATGAGGATTGCACCTGAGATGAGCTGTGTGTCTGCTAGGAGCTGGTAAAGTTCAGCAAGAGCCCTGGAAGTTCCCCTACAAACTGTATGTGCCTTTTTCTTTGATTTATACTTGTGCTGAAGACAAGCCGGACTTTGTTTTGATATTTTTCTGTGTGCTGAATCAAGCTTGTTTCTTTTGGTTTGTTCACGAATAAAAGCCTTTCTGCTCAAAGTACAACGGTTTATGCACTTAGTCCCTTGGAGCTATAACCCCCAAAGTTTACAACTGGTGCCTTGGATGCGTGCAAAGTGCATTTGCAGCTGCAAAAACCGTTTAAAACAAACTGACATTTAAAGAGACAGGGTGCTTATGGCATGTCTTGGGTGAAGTCAGCTCAGACATTGCAAACAGCAGACAAAGGCATGGAGGAGGTCATCAAGGCTTTGGCACAAGCCACTGTGACCCAACAGCAAGCCACTGCGGCCCAACAACAAGCTCTAGCAGAGGCAAACCGTCGCCATGAGGAAGCGATGGCTCAGCAGCAGGAAAGTACACGGCTGCTAGCCGCCCAGTTTACGGCCCAGCAGGGGTCCACTCAAGCACAGGTGGCCGCATTGCAGGAGGTAGTACAGCGGCTGGCTCAGGGACGAGAGCAAGTGGTCGTTGCCGCTGGCAACCAAGTGTCCGTGAGAGCCACTCATTTTTTACAAAAGCTAACACCCAGTGATGACGTAGAAGCTTTTCTCACTACCTTTGAAAGGATAGCAGAGAGAGAGGGGTGGCCCCGTGACCAATGGGCTGGTATTATCTCCCCTTTTCTCACCGGGGACCCGCAAAAGGCTTATTTTGACCTCCCATCTGAGCACATCAGCGACTATGAGCGGCTGAAAGCAGAGATCCTGGCCCGCCTGGGAGTGACCAAAGCCGTCCTGGCTCAGAGGGTGCATCGCTGGCGGTACAAACCTGACCGACCACCTAGGTCCCAAATGCATGAACTAGTGCAGTTGGTGAAAAAATGGCTGCAGCCGGAAAAAATTTTGGTGCCCACAAATGGTAGAACGGGTGGTGATGGATTGGTACCTGCGGTCCCTCCCAGATGACCTACAGCGCTGGGTAAGCCATGGAGACCCTGCAACTGCTGACCAGCTGGTTGAGTTGGTCGAAAGGTACACAGTGGTAGAGGACCTGCTTGGGCCTGCCAAGCGTCGGGAACCCACACCAAGGGCAACCAGACCAGCCACAGCACCTAGGAGAGAAGCCCTGCCTGACATTGGAACCCGCAAACCTGCATCATCTTCCGCAGAACCACGAAGGTTGGTTCCCGTCCCACGGATGGAGGACCTACAGTGTTGGCGATGTCGGTCCTGGGGGCATACCCGGGCACAGTGCCCGCTGCAGGAGGAGCCTATGGACTGTGGGACCGGTCGGAGAAGCTCCTTCTATGTTCAAAGAGTGTGTGCCACTCATCTTGATCTGGCTGAAGGACGGCTTGAGTGTGAAGTGTGGGTGAACCACCTTCCTGCTAAAGCGCTACTGGACTCTGGTAGCATGATAACACTGGTACATGCCAGGGTGCTCGGGAGACTCGGTCCAGTGAATAAGACTCTACGGGTAGTGTGTATCCATGGGGACACCAGGGAGTACCCCCTGGTCCCGGTAACGGTTTCCTATGGCCATATTTCAGTTACACAAGAGGTTGGGGTAGTAAAGAGTTTAATACATGACATCATAGTGGGGCGGGATTGTCCACTATTCCTTGAACTATGGAACCAGGTTCAGATAGGGCTGCCCGGAGAACTGGGGACACTGGGCCGGGAAGGGACAGAGTCTGAGGGATCCGGGCCGGAAACCCCCACAAATATGGAGCTACCTGTCACTGACAATGAAGTTACAGAAAATACTAATTTGGATGATAATGTTTCTGTTCCAGGTCTTAAAACCGAGTGGATCTCTGAGGGGGGGGGGAGTTTTCCCATTACAAGTCATGCTGGGGGAGGAAGATGAGGAGCTCTCTCCGGCTGAGGAGGAGGAGGGGGAAACATCCTCGAGGCCAGTGCATCCAGACCTGGATGTATCCAGGGGTGCATTTGGCACCGCCCAATTACAGGATCCTACCTTGATTAATGCTCGAGAGCAGGTTTCTGTCATTGATGGGGTCTCACAAGTGCCAGGGGCAGATCAGAGGTTTCCTCATTTTGCATTGAAGGGGGACTTGGTATATCGGGTAGCTGAGAGCCGAGGGGAAACTGTAGAGCAGTTGCTAGTTCCCCAACTATATAGGCGGATGCTCCTTGATCTAGCCCACAACGACGCACTGGGAGAACACCTGGGGGCAGAGAAAACAGAGGCCAGGATAACCGACCGGTTCTACTGGCCAGGAGTGAAGGTCGAGGTTAAAAGATATTGTGCATCTTGTCCCATTTGCCAGTTAACCGCCCCAGTGCCCCACTATAGAAACCCTCTAGTACCCTTGCCAATTATTGAGGTCCCATTCGAGCGGATCGCTATGGATCTAGTGGGCCCCCTGGTAAAGTTGGCAAGGGGGCACCAATACATATTAGTCATCCTAGATTACGCAACTAGGTATCCAGAAGCAATCCCTTTGAGGAAAGCTTCCTCTAAGGCCATTGCCCGGGAGTTGTTTCAAATGTTCTCACGAACGGGGTTCCCCAAAGAGATGCTGACGGATAGGGATGAGCTTCGTGTTCGAGTCGAACATACGTTCGACTCGAACATCGGCTGTTCGAACGTTCGACGAAGATCGAACGGTTTGGGCCGTTTGCGCCAAATTCGAGTGACGCGAACGGCCCACAATGCACTACGCCATCGCAGTGTCATCCAGGCGCTGTGATTGGCCAAGCATGCACTGTGACCCCGCATGCTTGGCCAATCACAGCGCCGGCAGCGAGGAGAGCAATGATTGGCCACAGGCACGATGCCTGTGGCCAATTATTGCTGAGGGGGTTTAGTACACGCCCCACACTATAAAAGGCCGCCAGCGCGGCGGCCTTGTGTAGTGTGTTCCGGAACAGGGAAAGAGAAGCATAGGCAGGGACAGTGTCATTATTTTTCCTTTACTAATCCTGGATTCCTTGTGTTTAGGGACAGATAAGGATAGGTAGGGAGAGTGTCAGTGACAGTGTGCTATTCTGTGCTAATCCTTGTTTGTAGGGACAGAGAGGTACAGTGAGGGAAAGTGTCAGTGTGCTATTCTGTTCTAAACCAATCTTGCTGAACCATATTTTCAATCCTTGAGTTTAGGGACAGAGAGGTACAGTGAGGGAAAGTGTCAGTGTGCTATTCTGTTCTAAACCAATTTTGCTGTTCCATATTTTCAATCCTTGAGTTTAGGGACAGAGAAGGACACTCGTGGCAATTTTCAGTGTGCTATTCTGTGCTAAATCTTGTTTGTAGGGACAGAGTAGGACAGTGAGGGAAAGTATCAGTGTGCTATTCTGTTCTAAACCAAGTTTGCTGTTCCATATTTTCAATCCTTGAGTTTAGGGACAGAGAAGGACACTCGTGGCAATTTTCAGTGTGCTATTCTGTGCTAAATCTTGTTTGTAGGGAGGGACAGAGTAGGACAGTGAGGGAAAGTGTCAGTGTGCTATTCTGTTCTAAACCAATTTTGCTGAACCATATTTTCAATCCTTGAGTTTAGGGACAGAGAGGTACAGTGAGTGAAACTGACAGTGTGCTATTCTGTTCTAAACCAATTTTGCTGTTCCATATTTCAAATCCTTGAGTTTAGGGACAGAGAAGGACACTCGTGCAAATTATCAGTGTGCTATTCTGTGCTAAATCTTGTTTGTAGGGAGGGACAGAGTAGGACAGTGAGGGAAAGTGTCAGTGTGCTATTCTGTTCTAAACCAATTTTGCTGAACCATATTTTCAATCCTTGAGTTTAGGGACAGAGAGGTACAGTGAGTGAAACTGACAGTGTGCTATTCTGTTCTAAACCAATTTTGCTGTTCCATATTTCAAATCCTTGAGTTTAGGGACAGAGAAGGACACTGGTGCAAATTATCAGTGTGCTATTCTGTGCTAAATCTTGTTTGTAGGGAGGGACAGAGTAGGACAGTGAGGGAAAGCGTCAGTGTGCTATTCTGTTCTAAACCAATTTTGCTGTTCCATATTTTCAATCCTTGTGTTTAGGGACAGAGAAGGATAGGCAGGGGACAGTGTCAGTGTCATTGTTGCTAAGCCTCCTGCACAGTATACACCTGAAGGTAGCCCTTATTGCTCTTTTTCCCATCTCCCTGCAGGCCATCCATTAAAATGTCTGGAAGGCAAACAAGGAGAGGCAGACAGTCAGGAGGCAAAAAATACGGGCAAGCAGGCTCTGTGTCTGGGGGCAACAGTGCTGGTCGTGGACGTGGTGCATTGTCAACAGCACATGGCCATGGGACACGCTTGTCCTTCTTTTCGGCAGCTGGACATGTTGAGCCACATCATGCCGAAGACTTGGTAGAGTGGATGACCAAGCCCACCTCATCCTCCTCATCCTCTCTCACCCAGGCTCAGGGTACTGGCAAAGCAGCTGCCAAAGCGTCCTCTTCTCTGGTATCATTATCTTCATTAGTCAATCCTTCCCTAGACCCACCATGTCCTCCTCCTGAGGAGTCCCCCGAACTGTTTGAGCACAGTGTTGGGTACATGCTCCAGGAGGATGCCCAGCGTTTGGAAGGATCTGATGATGATACCCAGCTAGAGGAAGGCAGCAGCGTGAGAGCAGAGAGAGGGGATGCTCAAGAAGGACACCAATCTGGCAGTCATGCTCCAGCAGCTGCAGCATACTGCCAGATTGGTTCCAGTGATGAGGAGGGAGGGGATGATGAGGTCACTGACTCCACGTGGGTGCCTAATAGGAGAAAGGAGGAGGAGGAGGAGGATGAGGAGGGGGCACATCTCCAACGAGGCAGGATGCCCTTGAGTGGCCAGCGTATGGGCAGAACACCAACGGAATCACACCGCAGAGCTCCGCCTGTGCAGGGCGCTGCCTCTGCCCGTCATTCAAAAAGTTCTTTGGTGTGGGCCTTTTTTGAGGCGAGTGCATTAGATCGCACAGCTGCTGTTTGCAACATATGTCTCAAGCGTATATCGCGTGGCCAAAACATCAGCCGCTTGGGCACCACATGCTTGATCAGACATATGTTGACCTGCCATGCAGCTCGTTGGCAAGCCTACCTTAAAGACCCACACCAAAGAACAAAGCTGACCTCTTCTTGCACCGCATCAGCTGGGATCTCCAACCCCACTATACCTTCACTCCTCTCTGAAACCTGGTCTGAGAGGAATGAAGGTGTAGAATTAGGTGTGTCACAGCCAAGTACTTGCGGGCACTCTGCTAGCAGTACACCAACGTCCGATTCTAGCAGGCAAATTTCCCTGCCCCAGCTGCTGGACCGTCGAAAGAAGTTCACTTCCAGCCATCCACATGCCCAGCGGTTGAATGCTAGCTTGGCTAAATTGCTAGCGCTTCAACTGCTGCCTTTTCAGTTGGTAGACTCGGCCCCCTTCCGTGAGTTTGTGCAATGTGCGGTTCCTCAGTGGCAGGTTCCCAAACGCCACTTTTTCGCACGGAAGGCGATTCCGGCTCTCTACAGGCATGTGGAAGGCAATGTCTTGGCCTCGCTGGACAGGGCGGTCAGCGGTAAGGTGCATATTACCGCTGACTCATGGTCCAGCAGGCATGGACAGGGACGTTACCTTTCTTTCACGGCCCATTGGGTCACTCTTTTGGCAGCTGGGAAGGATGCAGGACAAGGTGCAGTAGTGTTGGAGGTTGTTCCACCGCCACGCCTCCAAAATGCTACTACTGGTTGTGACACACCTCTCTCCTCCACCCCCTCCTCTTCTTCTTCCTCCATGGCCTCTTCCTGTGGTTTGTCCTCGGAACCAGCGGTGCTCCGTAGGCGTTCAAGGGGCTACGCAAGTACACAGGCAAAAAGATGCCATGCCGTGCTTGCGCTGGTGTGTTTGGGGGACAGAAGCCACACTGGGGCAGAGGTCCTGTCTGCTCTGCAGGGGCAGGCCGAAAGGTGGTTGACGCCACGTCAGCTTAAGCCAGGAATGGTGGTTTGTTACAATGGCACCAACCTCCTCTCCGCCCTCCGACTGGGACAACTGACCCATGTGCCCTGTATGGCTCACGTCCTTAACCTGGTGGTGCAGCGGTTCTTGGGCAGGTACCCGGGCTTACAGGATGTCCTGAGGCAGGCCAGGAAAGTCTGTGTGCATTTCCGCAGATCTTATAATGCCAGTGCTCGCCTGGCTGAGCTGCAAAAGGAGTTGAACCTGCCCAAGAACCGCCTTATATGTGACATGCCCACCAGGTGGAACTCAACGTTGGCCATGCTGCAGCGGCTGCACACGCAGCAGAGGGCCATCAATGAGTACCTGTGCGACTACGGCACCAGGACAGGGTCAGGGGAGCTCGGGTTTTTTTCACCACGCCAGTGGGGCATGATCAGGGATGCATGCACTGTCCTGGCACCATTTGAGGAGGCCACGAGGATGGTGAGCAGTGACAGTGCATGCATCAGTGACACTGTACCTCTTGTCCACCTGTTGGAGCACACGCTGCATGGAATAATGGACAGGGCACTTGAGGCAGAACAGAGGCAGGAAGAGGAGGACTTCCTTGCCTCTCAAGGCCCCCTTTACCCAGACAGTGTTCCTTCTGTCCCACCCATCGCACAGGAAGAGGAGGAAGAGGAGGAGGAGGAGGAGGAGGATTGTGTCAGCATGGAGGTGGAGGCTGGCACTCAGCATCATCAGCAGAAGTCTTTTAGGGATGATTTACAGTCCCAAGAAACCAGTGGACTTGTACGTGGCTGGGAGGAGGTGGCTGCGGATCATGTCGTCCTTAGTGACCCAGAGGACTCCGGAGCGAATGCCTCAGCAAACCTACGCTGCATGGCCTCCCTGATCCTGCAAAGTCTGCGGAAGGATCCTCGTATTCTTCGGATCAAGGAGAGGGACCATTACTGGCTGGCCACTCTCCTTGATCCACGGTACAAGGGTAAGGTTGCAGACCTTAATGTACCGTCGCAGAGGGAGCAGAGGATGAGACAACTCCGGGAGGCCTTGCAGAAAGGTCTGTGCAACGCGTTCCCAGAGACTGGGAGGTTACAAACTCCTGGTCCTGGACAACGAGTTGCTGAGGCTTCGGGCAGTCAAAGAAGGAGCGGTGGGGAAGGTGGCCGTCTGACCGATGCGTTCAGACAATTCTTTAGTCCGCAGCCCCAAAGTATGATCGGTTCCAGCAACCATCGCCAGCATCTGATATACATGGTCCAGGAATACCTAGGGGCAAGGTCAGACTTGGACACCTTCCCCACCGAAAATCCTCTGGCTTACTGGGTCTTGAGGATGGATCACTGGCCAGAGCTTGCACAGTATGCAATTGAGCTACTGGCCTGTCCTGCATCCAGCGTTCTTTCAGAACGCACATTCAGTGCTGCTGGAGGATTTGTCACGGATCACAGGGTGCGCCTGTCCACCGACTCGGTTGATCGACTGACTTTCATCAAGATGAACCAGTCTTGGATCACCACCAGCTACCACACACCAGATGCTGATATAACAGACTAATTGATTTTAAAATGTCACATCCCTTCAAGACTGATGCTGATGCTGAGTGCCTGTGCTGTTATGTTGACTGGCTATCCTTCTCCTCCTCCTCAATGATACGATTAATGATGATAGCTTGGAAGATCATTTTGGTTTATGGGTGACGCCACCAGTGGCTAAGGCCCAATTTTTCAGCCCCTGTTTAACAGGGGCGTGTAATTAAAATTTTTGATGCAATACTTTGCAACAAGCCTCATTGCTGTGCTCCAAGTACAGTATCTGTGAGGGGTTGCAGTGTTGTGCCACCAGTGCCTAAGGCCCAATTTTTCAGCCCCTGTTCAACAGGGGCATGCAATTATAATTATTGATCTAATAATTCACAGCAGGGCCCATTGCTGCACCCACCAAGAGTAACTGTCAGGCCTTACAGTGTTGTGGCACCAGCACCACCATCACCACCACCACCAAAGGCCCAATTTTTCAGCCCCTGTTCAACAGGGGCATGCAATTATAATTATTGATCGAATAATTCACAGCAGGACCCATTGCTGCGCCCACCAAGAGTAACTGTCAGGCCTTACAGTGTTGTGGCACCAGCACCACCATCACCACCACCACCAAAGGCCCAATTTTTCAGCCCCTGTTCAACAGGGGCATGCAATTATAATTATTGTTTGAATAATTCACAGCAGGGCCCATTGCTGCGCCCACCAAGAGTAACTGTCAGGCCTTACAGTGTTGTGGCACCAGCACCACCATCAAAGGCCCAATTTTTACTACCACTGTTCAACAATTATATGTTATTACAATTCCTGATATAATAGTTGACTGCAGGGCGTTCCAGCACCCACCAAGAGTAACTGTGAGTGCTTACAGTGTTGTGCCAACACCAACACCTAAGGGGCCAATTTCTGCAGAGTATATACGGCAGGTCCCTACTTTCAAACATCCAACTTACAAACTACTACTACTTGCAAACGGAAGAAGACAACAGGAAGTGAGAGGAAATCTACCCCTTGGAAGGAAAATTCTCTCCTGTAAGAATTAATATGGGAGAAAGGTGTCTCCTCTCTACTGATGCTTTATCACCAATCCTTGTTTCAATAAAAACACCACATTTCAAAAACAGTTGTCATTGGGACGCAAAGTGAGGTGAAATGTTCTGAACAGGGGCACAGACAGCAAAAAAAATGTGACAGGGGTGATAACCGTTCCCTATGTTTTACAAAAAGCTAAAAAAAAGGAATTTGGCATGGAGCTACACTTAAACAATGCAGCTGTTCAAAATTACAAACAGATTCTACATAAGAAGAAACCTACAGTCCCTGTCTTGTATGCACCGCCTGTATACGGCTGTTCAGAGTATATAGGTCCTTTTTTATTTTGTGTGCGGGGTTCCCCTTAATATCCATACAAGACCCAAAGGGGCTGGTAATGGGCTGGGGTGGGGGGGGGGGGGTTGATGGGGTAGCTATGCCATTTTTCCTAAAGATTTTCATCCATATTACCGGGACCAGACATTGCATTAAAAGCCGCAAGCAGTTTTAAATGGCTTTTTTTCCTTTAGAAATGTTATTTTGTGCAGGGACAGTTCTAAACACAGGAAACACGTGGCACTTCACAGGCATACTTTAGACACCCCCCAGGTACAATATTTAAAGGAATATTTCACTTTTTTTTTTCACTTTATGCATCATTAAAATGACTGCTCCCGGAAAACGTCCGTTTTTAAAACTTCTTTTTGCATTGATACATGTCCCCTGGTGCAGAACCCGGGTTCCCAAACTCTGTTTCGGACAATAACATGGATAATAGTCGTTATAATTAGCACTTTAGAATCCGAACGTTCGCATCCATTGTATTTAATAGGGTTCTAATGTTCGTGCGAACTTTCGGTCCGTTCGCGGGTTCTGGTGCGAACCGAACCCGGGGGTGTTCGGCTCATCACTACTGACGGACCAGGGCACCCCTTTTATGTCAAAGGTGATGGCGAACTTGTGTAAACTGTTTCAGATTAAGCAGTTGCGGACGTCCGTTTATCACCCGCAGACCGATGGCCTAGTCGAGAGGTTTAATAAAACCCTAAAGTCCATGTTGAAAAGAGTGGTCCAAAAAGACGGGAAGGATTGGGATATGTTACTCCCTGCCTTGTTGTTTGCCATCCAGGAGGTTCCACAAGCATCCACGGGCTTCTCACCGTTTGAGCTAGTGTATGGACGAAGGCCCCGGGGGTTGCTCGACCTAGTAAAAGAAACGTGGGAAAGTGAGTCCTCACCACATAAAACCGTGGTAGAGCATATCTCTCAAATGCGAGAGAGGGTGGCTAAGGTGATGCCGCTGGTGAGGGAGCACATGCAGAAGGCTCAAGATGCCCAAAGAAGAGTGTACAACCGGTCGGCTAAAATTAGACAATTTCAAGTAGGAGAACGGGTTGCTGTTCTAATACCCACGGTGGAGAGCAAATTCTTAGCCAAGTGGCAAGGTCCGTTTGAGGTAGTAGAGAAAGTAAGTGAGGTGAACTACAAAGTCCACCAGCCAGGGAAAAGAAAACCCTACCAGATCTATCACGTGAATTTATTGAAACCCTGGAGAGACAGAGAACAGGTATCTGCGGTGGTAGGGGTACAGTCAGGGGACCATGCAGGGATCGACCTGGTGCAGGTTGCTGCCACCCTGACTAGACCCCAAACCCAGCAAGCAAAAGAGTTTCTGCAAAGAAATAGGGTCATGTTTTCAGAATTGCCCGGGCTCACCAACGTCATTAGACATGACATCGTAACTGAACCCAATGTAAAAATCCGGTTAAAGCCTTACCGTATCCCAGAAGCTCATAGGGTGGCGGTATCTGATGAAGTTAAAAGAATGCTCGAACTTGAAATCATTGAAGAGTCACAGAGCGAGTGGTCAAGTCCAATCGTGTTGGTACCCAAACCCAACGGCACCCTCCGCTTCTGTAACGACTTTAGAAAACTTAATGAAGTCTCCAAATTTGATGCGTATCCCATGCCATGGGTAGATGAGCTAATTGAGAGGTTAGGTCCTGCCAGGTACATCACCACGCTGGACCTCACGAAAGGGTACTGGCAGATCCCCCTGACCAAGGAAGCCAGGGAGAAAACAGCCTTCTCTACCCCGGAAGGCCACGTCCAATACAAAAGGATGCCATTTGGTCTACACTCTGCCCCTGCCACGTTCCAAAGGGCCATGGACAAAACGTTGCGCCCACATCAACAGTACGCTTCTGTCTACTTAGATGATATAGTCATCTTCAGCACTGATTGGGAGTCCCATCTTCCCCGGGTTCAGGCAGTGGTAGACTCCTTGAAAAGAGCAGGGTTCACCATCAATCCGGAGAAGTGTGCCATTGGAATGGAGGAAGCCAAGTACCTAGGGTATATTGTGGGTAGGGGGTTGGTGAAGCCCCAAATGAGTAAGGTGGAAGCCATACAGGACTGGCCCCGTCCCCTAACCAAGAAGCAGGTCAGAGCGTTTTTGGGCATAGTTGGCTATTACAGGAGGTTTGTCCCCAACTTCGCCACCATTGCTGCACCGCTGACTGACTTGACCAAGGGCAGAAAGTCAGTGATGATAAAGTGGAATGCCGAAGCCGAGAAAGCTTTTGAAAAGCTTAAGACGGCATTATGCCAGGATCCTGTGCTGGTAGCTCCGGACTTCGCAAAAGATTTTGTAGTGCAGACAGATGCTTCAAGTGAGGGATTGGGAGCAGTCTTGTCACAGGAAAGCAATGGGGAAGAGCATCCCGTAGTTTTTCTTAGCAGGAAGCTGACGGCAGCTGAGAAAAACTACGCTGTGGTAGAGCGGGAGTGTCTGGCCATCAAGTGGGCTTTGGACTCCCTACGATATTTCCTCCTAGGTAGGAGGTTTCGTTTGATGTCAGACCACGCTCCTCTTACCTGGATGAGACAAAACAAGCACACCAATGCCAGGGTGACAAGGTGGTTTCTTTCTCTCCAGGAGTTCAATTTTGTGGTAGAACACAGACCCGGGAGACAACATCAGAATGCCGATGCCCTCTCCCGAGTCCATTGTATGATATCGAGTGGTGCCTCCAACACCTCCGCGTTGAGGCAGAGGGGGGGATATGTACAGGACGCCAAGGTTGGGTCCTGGACGGGTGCTATATAGCACCAATATTTGGGTTATGGTCCCTTTAATGAGTAGTAATGGTGCTCAGGAGGTCGCCCAGAATTGGTGAGGAGTTCCGGGCAAAATAAATAGCCCAGAGAGGACTGGTTCGCAGTCCTCTTTGTATTAATAGAGAGGTATTTGGGGCCCGGAATTTCGGAGGCTCTAAAGTGACATTCGGGTGGGATAGAGCCTCCACTCCTGACCACTGAGAGTCAGCACACAGGGGGTTAAGGGCTTCCAGGAAAAACAGCTCATATAACAGGAAGTAGTGCTAGAGGTGTGAGAGAGGAGTATGAGGATTGCACCTGAGATGAGCTGTGTGTCTGCTAGGAGCTGGTAAAGTTCAGCAAGAGCCCTGGAAGTTCCCCTACAAACTGTATGTGCCTTTTTCTTTGATTTATACTTGTGCTGAAGACAAGCCGGACTTTGTTTTGATATTTTTCTGTGTGCCGAATCAAGCTTGTTTCTTTTGGTTTGTTCACGAATAAAAGCCTTTCTGCTCAAAGTATAACGGTTTATGCACTTAGTCCCGTGGAGCTATAACCCCCAAAGTTTACAACTGATACGAGGCGTTGTTTTAAATGCGTGGGTCGATACTCTCTCATTATGTCTTTGATTGGTGTGTGATATAACACTTTTAACGCTTTTATGACATTATTAAAAATATTTTTTCTTTATTTACATACTGTATGTAAGTGTCCTTAAAACCACCTCCCTACTGGGCACTAAAACCCCCTTCCTGCCCAAGCCATTTTTCAGCCTTCAGCGCAGTCACATTTTGAATGACAATTGCGCGGTCGTGCGACGTGGCTCCCAAACAAAATTTGCGTCCTTTTTTTCCCACAAATAGAGCTTTCTTTTGGTGGTATTTAATCACCTCTGCGGTTTTTATTTTTTGCGCTATAAACAAAAGAAGAGCGTCCAGTTTGGAAAAAAAACACAATATTTTTTACTTTTTGCTATAATAAATACCCATTTTTTTTTTTCAATTAAAATTTTCCTCAGTTTAGGCCGATACGTATTCTTCTACATATTTTTGGTATAAAAAAAAATCGCAATAAGCACGTATTGATTGGTTTGCGCAAAAGTTATAGCGTCTACAAAATAGGGGATAGTTTTATAGCATTTTTATTTTTTTTAAATTTTTTTATTAGTAATGGTGGCGATCTGCGATTTTTATTGTGACTGCGATATTGTGGCGGACACATCGGACACTTTTGACACATTTTTGGTACCATTTACATTTATACAGCGATCCCTGCTATAAAAATGCATTGATTACTGTATAAATGTGACTGGCAGGGAAGGGGTTAACCACTAGGGGGCGGGAAGGGGTTAAATATGTTCCCTCAATGTGTTCTAACTGTGGGGGGAGGGGACTGACTGGGGGAGGTGACCGATGGTTGTCCCTATGTACAAGGGACACACCATCAGCCTCCTCTCCATCACAGGACGTGGATCTCTGTGTTTACACACACAGATCCACTTTCCTGCTTGGTTCCCGGGCAATCGCGGGTGCCCGGGCAATCGCGATCCCCCTCCTTCTGAAGGACGTTCAGGAACGTCCACTCAGGAGAGAGCACCCACCCGGCCGTATATGTACAGTGGCCGGGTGGGAAGTAGTTAAAGGTCCTCTACTAATTGTTTGGTTCTTTGGTTCAATCAAACAATTGTTTTTTTTTTTAAACAGTTATGGTTCTTTGGCTAGACTTTGTTCTGTATCATACATTTCCTGGATTGTTATCCCATTAACTTGAATCAATAAAATTACCAAACTTCAGTGTGTTCCTTGGTATCTCTCAACTCCAAATTAACAGAACCTGTGTGCAGAAATTATACCCATTAGCTGGCATAGTCAAAATTCTGAGATAACCTCGCGCAACACCCTTTCCCATGGCCCGTATTGCATCTCGCATTGCTGTTACATTCAGTGAGCAACAAGTATATGTAGCGCCCTGCTCCCAATGAGTGGGTGCTATGTGTTTAAATTATAGTTGTCTGAGCAATAGTTTGGCTCAGAAGGATTGTGTTACAAATTACACTCTGTTTCAGTTCAGCTGGTTGCATGATTTTCCTCCTGACAGTGGGTGTCGCTGTCACCACTGGTCAGGATAGGAAAGGCAACAGGCTGAATGCATTGGGTATCTCATTCTCAGAAGCAGCTCAGGGGGCGTGGTCAACCCGCTGTGCATTCTGGGAGAGGGTACTTAAGAGACAGACACCATTTTGTGGGGTCGTCGTTTGTTGGTGGTAGGCACCACCCACCCGATCCTGACCTGAGGGCCCTCATGGCCTCAGGGAGGTGCTGGCAGTTTCCGCCTCGGGGCCACATTGGCCTGAGGCTCCGTTGCTGAGATGTAGGCCCAGGAGTTACTGGGGGCCTACTGGTCCGGGGATGGTCCTGTGTCGCCTTACCTGCTGGAAGGGACCAAGCAATTGAAGACTCAATTGGAGGATGCATCCAGATCATAATCTACCTCACAATGCTGCCAGAATGGCTGGAAGATCCTGGCACTGAGAGCTGTGTTATTTATTCAGAAGGTAACCCAGGGAAGGGTTACACCAAGTCTGTGGCAGAGACTGTTCTATTTTCACCAAGTCTGTGGCAGAGACTGTTCTATTTTCACCAAGTCTGTGGCAGAGACTGTTCTATTTTCACCAAGTCTGTGGCAGAGACTGTTCTATTTTCACCAAGTCTGTGGCAGAGACTGTTCTATTTTCACGGAGTCTGTGGCAGAGACTGTTCTATTTTCATCAAGTCTGTGGCAGAGACTGTTCTATTTTCACCAAGTCTGTGACAGAGACTACATGTGATCGAGCTACGCATCGGTTGCTAGGCCGGTGAGATTGGGCCTATCCGGTGTTTACTGAGTCCAGCGTGGAGACAGTTGTTCCTCTGGACCTAGGAAAATTCCTGTGATCCGCAACTAAGGTACCTGAGTTCTCCCCATCCCTTCAACCCCCTCTGTTGGAAACTTTATTCAATAACACCCTTGAAAGAGACTTTGTGTTGGTGCAAACTTCTTCTGGACAACTCTTCAAGGAGAACCCCTGAGACGAGCATACGGAACAGTAAGGTAACGGCAGGCCCAATTATAAACCAGCAGCTCCTACAGGGGTAGTGCCACATATATTTTTTATTACAGACACCTTGGATTAAAGTAATAAAATCTTTAAAACATAAATCATGATTTCCTATTAGGAGACCTGATCTAAAGTTTGCTAAGGAGTACACATTTGGTAGAGAATAATCTAAAAAGTGAGCAAAATATATTTTTTACTGCTGATTGATTACTTGATCAAACTTAAGTGTAAAAAACTTAAATGTGTAAAATCAGGTAATGTGACCCAAGTAATTAAGCGGGTAAATTTATTTTGTTATGAGGTTGAAGAGTAGCTCTTTCACCTCTCTAGAACAGGAAAGATCACAAGAAGTAGGTAACCTTTGCCCAGCAGACAGCTAATAGCAGGAGAATCCAGGGTAGCACATGAGAATCTGCGATCAGTGGTTCAGTGGTAACGACTCCAGCCAGGTGGAAGCTTCACGGGGAGAGGTGAAGAACCGAGTGGATTCCCCATCTTGAACCCACAGACGAGCCTAAAAAAGCATACTGTAACGAATCTGACGGGTGCGTAGGAGAGCTTTGACTTGGTCAAAGGATCTCCGAAGTTTCTGTGTTTCCACAGAATAATCAGAGAAGGTAAGTAGTTTAGCATTCTGATACTTGAGGTCTCCTTGCACCCGGGCTGCCTGGAGGACTTCATATCTATCTCTAAAATTTAGGAACTTGAGGATGAAGGTGCTGGTTGGCCCTCCGGAGGGTCCAGGCTTAGACGATATATGATGGGCTCACTCCACTGCATAGAAGGGAGAGTATTGGGCTGCAGGCAATGTTGTCAGAACGTCTCAATGAACACTAGTTACGCTAGCTTTAGAATGGTAAATTTGATTGTGCTGATTTATTAGTCCACTACCCAAAATAATAAAATAAACTTTTTGTCGATATTTTCTTTAACCACTTAAGCCCCGGACAATTTTGCTGGTCAAAGACCAGGCCACTTTTTGCGATTCGGCACTGCGTCGCTTTAACTGACAATTGCGCGGTCGTGCGACGTGGCTCCCAAACAAAATTGGTGTCCTTTTTTTCCCACAAATAGAGCTTTCTTTTGGTGGTATTTGATCACCTCTGCGGTTTTTATTTTTTGTGCTATAAACAAAAATATAGCAACAATTTTGAAAAAAAATAAATATTTTTTACTTTTTGCTATAATTAATATCCCCCCCAAAAAATATAAAAAAAAAATGTCCTCAGTTTAGGCCGATACATATACTTCTACATATTTTTGGTAAAAAAAATCGCAATAAGCATTTATTGATTGGTTTGCGCAAAAGTTATAGCATCTACAAAATAGGGGGTAGTTTTATTGCATTTTTTGTAATATTTTTTTTTTTTACTAGTAATGGCGGCGATCATCGATTTTTATTGTGACTGCGACTTTATGGCGGACACATCGGACACTATTGACACATTTTTGGGACCATTGTCATTTTTACAGCGATCAGTGCTATAAAAATGCACTGATTACTGTGAAAATGATACTGGTAGTGAAGGGGTTAACCACTAGGTGGCGGTGCAGGGGTTAAGTCAGTACTAGGGAGTGATTCTTACTGTTAGGGGCGTGGCTACCCGTGACACGTCACTGATTACCATTCCGATCGCGGGGAACAGCCATCAGTGACAGTGTCACTAGGCAGAATAGGGGAATGCCTTGTTTACAAAGGCATCCCCCCCGTTCTGCCTTTGCCGACCGCAATCGCGGGCCGCCCGGGAACATCGAGTTCCCGGGACCCGCGAGCACGCTCACGAGGCACGTGATGGGCGCGCGCGCCCGCTGGGCAGCAAATTTAAAAGGGACATACCTGTACGCCAATGTGCATGCCCATGCCATTGTTTTGATGTACATCTGCGTGCAGCGGTCGGCAAGTGGTTAAAGTATATATAAGTGTAGCGGGTATTTAAATTGGGGGGGGAGCATCTGGGTTATTTAACCCAGATGTACTAAATGATAGGGAATCTGAGAATCCCTTTTTTTGTGGTTCTTGGAGGACTCTGGTGGTGCAGGGTTCCCTGTGGCCTGCTGGTGGCGTTGTCGCCCTGGGCTGGAGTTGAACATGCACCGCAAGACTGCTCCCTTTTTGTCCTTTCCTGGCGCTGGTGCAGCGGGGCGGGGAACCCGCTGTGACGCAGGGGGAGAGGAGATAAAAGGGGCGGACGCCCTGACCTTGGGGTTCAGAGTTGGAGGACGCGGCCGCACCCAGGCACCTTCAGCCTGGGTGCAGGCGTTCCGGAGTTCCAGGCCCAGGTGCCCTTGACCTGGCCGGAGCGAGAGATGGAGTCCATCCCAGGCACCTTAAGCCTGGGGTGAGGTACTACTGCCGGAGCCTGGGGCAAAGTAACTTCGACTGGGTTCCGCGAGGGTGGAGGAGTCCGAGGGGCCCTAAGGTGTTGGGACCCGTATCTGAGCCGAGGAGGCTGGGGAGTGTAACCCTTCCAGATAGTCCGGTACAGCATTAACCCGGTGACGGCGGGGCCTCTGGTAACTCCCTTGGAGGGATGTCTTCCCCCTGACAGGGGCTGCAACGTAGCGAAGGTAACTCCAGTTCCTGTTCACTAGAGTCGCTGGAAGAGACTCTGAAGCCAAAAATTCCATTTAACAGCCACTGTGCTTAGCAACCGTTGGTGAAACCTCAACGGTTTAGTTTTCTTTGAGGATTGTGCCTTGACCTACTCTCCACCAACACTGAACTGTTCTATGGGTCTCAAACTGTCTGCTCGCAAAGGACTATTTGTTTGCCGTTATGGAATAAATAAGTGTTGGACCTTTTCAGGGTGTGGTACTCCAATTACTGGGAGCAAAGGGGGTTATCAGCAGAACAGACTTGGCTCTAAGCGTATACACAGGCCCGAAATCAACTAGATACTGGCCTTCACCTCTACATGCTGTAATCGAGAGGACATGGGCCGTGGCGCACCTCGCTCCCCTCCAAGATACCCCTAGACCAGAGCCTGAGTAACCGATAAGGAAGGGGGTGAGGGTGAGGGTCGCTACATAAGCAAAAGGGATTTTTTGTTTTTTCGGGCTGTGACACATTGGGGAGATTTCCTTCTACTTCCTGATACAGTTGTCAAGAGAACAGATATCTCCATTAGAAGATTTCATCTCTATTCCCATTTTGGTGACAACTATAAACATTTGGATTGCAAGCCACTTTCAGTCCCAGCAATAAAAAACACTAAGGCCTCGTACACACGACCGATTTTCTCGGCAAGAACCAGCAAGAAACTTGCTGGCAGAGAGGTCTTGCCGAGTAAATCGGTCGTGTGTACGCTGCTAGCGTGTTTCTCGTCGAGAAAACCGACAAGAAACCTCGACGAGAAAATAGAGAACCTGCTCTCTATTTTCTCGTCGAGATTCTCCTCGGCGTGTTTCTCGACGAGAAAAGTGAGTGTGTGTACACTTACCTGTCCGCCCGGAAGCCCGCGCATGTTTGAAATGAATTTGACGCATGCGCGGTAGCTTCCTAGGCATACGTAGGGTATACCAAGATGGCGGCGACGGCATCGAATATGACGAGCGCATGCTCGACGTAGTCGATGACGTCACCGCGTACACTCCTTTCAAAGAACCGCGGGTTCTTTGAAACGAGCGTGTGTACACTCGGCCGGGACAAGTTTCTTGTCCAAGAATCTCGTCGAAAAAAACGACATGTTTTTCTCAACGAGAATCTCGGCCGTGTGTACGAGGCCTAAGACAATTTGAGACTCAAATAGGATACTGATCATTTTGGAAAAAAAATATATCAATATGTTCGCCAGTCAAAGTCAATTTGATGGGATTTAATAAACAATAAATAAGACAATTACTGTAGAGGGGTGACACAGATAGCGAACAAATATTACAGGGGTTTTAAAACTTCCACACTATCTGAAATTAAAAGACAAAATCTTGCCTTTAAGTATCTTAGTAATATATAGTAGCACAAGGGATGGGAGTTAAATAGCTGCAGGTTGAGAGTGTAAAGTGAATGCACAAGAGAAATTTGACCTATTGCAAACATGTTCACTATAATAGCAGCTGAAAAAGCAAGGGTCATCTTACACTCAGATGCTAAGAGGTCAATTCACACAGGTCATTCCAACATATACCAAAGCTGCTACGTGCTAAAATATATGAACTCATCCCTATTTTTCACCATCTCTTAACAATGTAGAGAAAACAGACCGTGCATTGTAATCAAAGAAAAAAGAATAATGTATAAATAATTTCTGTTTTAATTATATAGCAAAATAATCACTGTTTAAAAATGAGTAAATAACAAACAAAATTCACTTTGCCATCAAATCACTTCATACGTGTCCATGATCCATTTTTTTTCCAGTAAAAAAGGATTCTTGCCCCATTTAAACAATAATTAGCCATCCTTCTGCTAGGCCACAACTCTATGATTCTACATTGGGAATCATGAGGGTAGTGCTGTCTGGACCATTTTTGTGAATGGGGAAATTGGAAATTTGCAACATCCCAGTCCCCATGCTATTATTGGTTAAATATTAAACTCAGTGGAAGTTATTGTTATCTACAAGGTAACTGCAACAAATTATATAGTGTTACCATTTTTGTAGAACCTAAGGCTGAATATTGCTTTGACGTTTTTCTGGCACGCTGAGCAGAGAATGGCAGCATGGAATGAGAAGGGCTAGGCTCTATACACCAGAAGATATGTGGTGCTTTTATATATTTCACTTACTTTTACAAGTACAGGAACGCGTAGATGGCATTGAAATTCACAGATTTCTTCAATTTCAAGGTATCTGCCTGTATAAAAATGTCTGCAAAAACTGAATTCAAGAGAACACCAGTTGGATAAAAGTCACCAGGAAACATACATAATATTGACAAATGTTTGTATACTGTAGTAAAACTTCCATACTGCTTCTTTTTTTTTCAGACTGTGCTTGCAAAAACTGAAAACACGGATAGCTTTCCACGTTATATAATTATATCTGGGTTGGGTGTTTACTTAGGGTTCTCCTTTAAAGTGGGACTACTCTGTTTATTTCTCAATATACTTCTACACTAACCCAATATTCAGAAATAACTCCCATTATTCTCACCTCACTTCTAAACTCAATCAGCTTTAGTCCCAGACTACTTCCAGTGCTTAGTGGCAGAGGCGGCTCTCTAATTAGGCAAATTAGGCGGTTGCCTTAGGCCTCGCACTTGCAGGGGCCTCGCGGCCGCCTAATTTGCCTACCGTGTGTGGAAGTGGGAAAATATGTCCTCTGGTCAGTGTCCCTGGGTCAGACTGGCTGTAGGGCAAGCCGGGACCGTGGGGCCGCATATCCAAACATGTGCTGCCTTCTCCCAGGCTCCCCTTTCACTCACTGTGTAGTGTATGGATGCTTCCTACACTTTTCCCCACCCACCACACACTCTGCCAATCAGAAGTTACATCACAACAGGGCTCTGTAGCCCTGTATCCAATGAGGGCGCTGCTGACATCTTCCTCCTCACCCACCACGTGTGCCTGGCTTCTGTACTGTGTATGCAGCAAGTGCTCAGAGGAGCATGAAGATTCTGGGAGGAGGGGGAAACCGGAGATGACAGGGGAGGCATGCTTAGGACTGGACACAGGTGAGCTGGGTCATTGCTGCATTTCTCTGTACTGTACAGCATTCTCTATGACAGCTGTATAGTGTGTGCTGGGGGCAGACTGAGACTGAATCTGTGTTAGGACAGACCTGAAGTGTGACTATGGGGTGGACACTTCAAGTTACTGCTCTCTCATCTATTAGCTATGTGGGCAGAAAGAGTGATGTACAGCTTGCCCCCCCACCACACCATTTACTTGCCACAGTGATAAAAAAAATGTGCAAGCTCCAGCTGGTTAAGAGTTTCTGCAGGGCAAAGGACTCTCTACATACCCCCACATGAAGAAAAGGTGAGTATAAGCACAGAAGAGTCATGTCCGCACATTCTCTGACCATCTCCTGTACTATGTCTACAGTCTCTGACCATCTCCTGTACTATGTCTGCAGTCTCTGACCATCTCCTCTACTATGTCTGCAGTCTCTGACCATCTCCTGTACTATGTCTGCAGTCTCTGACCGTCTTCTGTACTGTGTCTGAAGTCTCTGACCGTCTCCTGTATTATGTCTACAGTCTCTGACCATCTTTTGTACTATGTCTGCAGTCTCTGACCATCTCCTGTACCATGTCTGCAGTCTCTGACCATCTCCTGTACCATGTCTGCAGTCTCTGACCATCTCCTGTACCATGTCTGCTGTCTCTGACCATCTCCTGTATTATGTCTGCAGTCTCTACCCATCTTCTGCACTATGTCTGCAGTCTCTGACTAACTCCTGTACAATGTCTGCAGTCTCTGACTGTCTCATGTATTATGTCTGCAGTCTCTGACCGTCTCCTGTATTATGTCTGCAGTCTCTGACCGTCTTCTGTACCACGTCTGCAGTCTCTGACCGTCTCCTTTATTATGTCTGCAGTCTCTGACCATCTCCTGCTTAGTGGGGCAGAACCTTTGTGTAGGCATGATACTGAACAGTTGCCTCTGCTCTAGCAGCAAAACACACTTCTTGCACACCGGTGATGGACTTTACCCTAGTGCATCTTCTTGACCAGGGCTGGAGAAAACTGATTAGCGTGGAGGGTATGAATTAGACTAGCTACAGAGAAAATGTTTCTCTGCTCAAGGCACTTAACTCTGAGCTCCATCAATCATGGGGTGCTAACTTCAAGATGTTCTCTACCCACTCCACAGTCATAACCATCCAACAAAGAAAGAGAAGCTGCTCTCCATCATAAAACCTAATGTGAAAATGTATTTGTATTATCCAGTGCAGAGGCTGCTCCACCTGCTCCTCGAATGCATTTCACTCTGTCAAGAGCCTAAAGTGATTGTAAAGTCTTGTTTTCTTTTTCAATAAAAATAACAAACATGTTATACTTACCTGCTCTGTTGCAGTGGATTTGCACAGAGCAGTCTGGATCCTCCTCTTCTCGGGTCCCTCTTCGGTGCTCCTGGCCCCTCCCTCCTGTTGAATACCCCCACAGCAAGCAGCTTGCTATGGGGGCACCTGAATCGAGACACAGATCCCTGCGTCCATTAGGACATGGAGCTGTGCCCCGCCCCTCTCTCTCCTGATTGGCTGTTCTGACTTTGATTGACAGCAGCGGAAGCCAAGGGCTCCACTACTGTGTCTCAGCCAATCAGGAGGGAGAGTCTCGGACGGCCGAAACAATCGTGGACATCGCTGGACAGAGATGGGGCCCAGGTAAGTATTAGGGGGACCGAGGGGGCTGCTGCACACAGAAAGGCTTTTTATCTTAATGCATATGCCGCGTACACACAACCGTTTTTAATGTCATTGAAAAAAACTGAATTTTTCTCTACGTGATTTTTCGTGTTTCCTCTCAAGCCTGCCTTGCGTACACACTATCGTGGAAAAAAATGTTTGAGTAAAGCGCAGTGACGTACAACACGTACGACGGCACTATAAAGGGGAAGTTTCATTCGGATGGCGCCACCCTTCATGTTAGTAAAGTTTGTTGAGCGACGATTCACGCTTTTCAGCCTCATGCTTTTCAGTCCGTTACAGCGTGACGAATGTGCTATCTCCATTACGAACGCTAGTTTTACCAGAACGAGCGCTCCCGTCTCATACTTGATTCTGAGCATGCGCATTTTTTTTCACGTCGTTAAAGCCCACACACGGCCATTCCAATTTTTTCATGGCCGTTTTTCACGTCGTGAAAAATGCTCTGAAGCCCACACTCGATCATTTTTAATGACCATTTTAAAAAATGTAATTTTTCTCGTCGTTAAAAACGGTTGTGTGTATGCGGCAATAGAATGCATTAAGATAAAAAACGCTCTGACTTTACAACTCCTTTATTCACACAGAGGAACAGATGAAATAGCCTCTGTGCCAGATAATGCAAATTAATCTTCACATCGTGCTTTTATGATGGAACCCGACTTCTCCTTTGTTGGATGGTTATGAATTAGACTAGGCTCATTGCATTTTTAGCCAAAACTTTTTTATTTTTGGAAGGGTTAGAATCTCTGTCAGGTGCTTATTGCTGCCCTACTGAGGAGATTCAGCATCTATATTTTTCCTGGTGGTTATTGTCATTGGAACAGAAAGTGATGGGAATCCAATAAAATTTATAGTTGTCACTGGAACAGAGGGTAAGGGCAAATCTTTTAGTGTGGATTCTTGTTCCGTTGACAAGTGTCTAAGCGGGAATTCACTATCACAGTGAAAGCAATAATTCTAACTTCCTGTTGAATCTCCAAGACTGGATATTCAGTGGGGCACAGACAAAAAGAAAAGAAACAAGACCATTTTAACCATTCCTTACTCCAATCCAATACTGAAGAAATTAGTTTTGACTTTAGATATGTGTTAAATGTGTGTGTGTAGTTTAATCGTTTTTTAATGAGTTTAGTTTTTTCTAGTCATCCATAAACAAATTCGTGTAAGCCCTGGTTCACACTGGTGCGTTTTGACATGCGATTTGGCATGTCAAATCGCATGTCAAAACGGCGATATTTGCCGGCAATGGCACCGTCCTAATCGGTGCGACGCTGCATCTGCGGCGCTGCACCGATTTCAAAAAGTAGTTTCTGTACTACTTTTTGCGATTTCGGCCGCGATTTATATTGACATCTGTGTCAGATGTCTTTGTAATCGCGGCTGAAATCGGGACTGCCAGCGAGAGTGAAGCCGTGCGAGTTCATCTGAACTCGCACGGCTTCACTCCCGCAGCCCAGTGTGAACCTGGGCTTAAAGTAACAAAGTAGTCATGCAGATAGATGCAGCGATGATAAAAATGTAATTTTTTAGGAAATGTCACTCAACGGATATATTGATTCATATAAGCTATTAAGACCGTAAGAGTCAAGCTGTAAAAACTTCTTTTCTGACATGATTCCTAGATAAACATTTGTGATTGTAGCCTGTCCATCAGATTCAATAAAAATTCACAAAGCTTAATTGTGCTCTTTTGTGGCCTGTAATGCTACTAAAGCAGGTAACAAACAACAGTCAACTCACATTTGAAAAATTCCTTTATTCCTATATTATTATAGTTTCAAATTCAGTAAGGAATCTGTAGGGAATTACAGACAATAACTAAATTGGCCTAACTGGTAAAACTGTGCAGCATTAAGCAAAATGGTCCAGTCCTGTTGTTTAAACTTTCTTTTGACAATGGTGCCTTAAAGATAATTTGTCATTTAGCCTGCTTGATATCCATTTCAGTAACTGGCAGTAATATAAAGTAGTCAAGTTTACATCAAGTACTGTATATGGCTGTACAGTGCCTTAAAAAAAGTATTCATATAACCTTGAAATTTTCCACATTTTGTCATGTTACAACTAAAAACATAAATGTATTTTATTGGGTTTTTATGTGATAAACCAACACAAAGTGGCACATAATTGTGAAGTGGTAGGAAAATTATAAATGTTTTTTCATTTTTTTTTACAAATAAATATCTGAAAAGTGTGGCATGCATTTGTATTCAGTCCCCTTTACTCTGATACCCCTAACTAAAATCTAGTGGGACCAATTGCCTTCGGAAGTTCACCTAATTAGTAAATAGAGTCCACCTGTGTGTAATTTAATCTCAGTATAAATACAGCTGT
Source organism: Rana muscosa (assembly GCA_029206835.1). Taxonomy (NCBI): domain Eukaryota; kingdom Metazoa; phylum Chordata; class Amphibia; order Anura; family Ranidae; genus Rana; species Rana muscosa. The sequence goes on along the minus strand of CM055117.1, from coordinate 894,240,096 downwards.
TCTGTGAAGCCTTCAGAGGTTAGTTATAGATTGTTAGTGAACAAACAGCATCGTAAAGGCCAGGGAACACACCGGACAGGTCAGGGAGAAAGTTGTGGAGAAGTTTAAAGCAGAGGTAGGCTATAAAAAATATCCCAAGCCTTGAACATCTCACGGAGCACTGTTCAATCCATCAACCCGGAAATGAAAAGAGTATGGCACAACTGCAAACCAACCAAGACATGGCCGCCCACCTAAACTGATAGGCCGGGCAAGGAGAGCATTAATCAGAGAAGCAGCCAAGAGATCCACAGCTCAGGTGGGAGAATATGTCCACAGGACAACTATTGGTCGTGCACTCCACAAACCTGGCCTTTATGAAAGAGTGGCAAGAATAAAACCATTGTTTAAAGAAAGCCATAAGAAGTCCTGTTTTTAGTTTACGAGAAGCCATGTGGGGGACACAGCAAACATGTGGAAGAAGGTGCTCTGGTCAGATGAGACCAAAATTAAACTTTTTGACCTAAAAGCAAAACGCTATGTGTGGCGGAAAACTAACACTGCACATCACCCTGAACACATCATCATTTCTTCAGCAGGGACAGGGAAGCTGGTCAGAGTTGACGGGAAGATGGATGGAGCCAAATACAGGGCAATCTTAAGCCCCGTACACAGGGTCGGACTTTTGCCCAACAAACTTCGTTTTAAGTAAGTTGGACCAACAATCCGACCGTGTGTACGCTCCATCGGACAAACTTTTTTTGTTTGGTTTTGTTTTCATCGGACAATAGTTGGGTCTGCAAACGGACAAACTTTTGCCCAACAAAAGTCCGATGGAGCAAAGTCCTACCGTGTGTACAGAAAACCATATGACTTTTGTTCGATGGACAAAACAACTAATGTTAAAATCAACCAACAATAGCAGAAGTTGACCAAAGGGTGGCGGTAAAGAGCAGAAAAGAGCAGAAAAACCATGTGATGTTGCAAAAAGTTTTGGGAAAGTTTGCAGAAAAGTCCTGTGGTGTGTATGCTATGGGTTTGCCCGGCCAACTCTGTTCGGACAAAAATCCACGGAAAAGTCTGATGGAAGTCCGACCGTGTGTACGAGGCTTTAGAATGGCCCAGTCAAAGTCCAGACCTAAATCTGTGACAAGACTTGAAAAAATAAAAATTGCTGTTCACAGAAGCTCTCTATCCAATCTGACAGAGCTTGAGCTATTTTGCAAAGAAGAATGGGCAAAAAATTTACTCTCTAGATGTGCAAAGCTGGTAGAGACATACCAAAAAAAACTTGCAGCTGTAATTGCAGCGAAAGGTTGTTCTACAAAGTATTGACTCAGAGGGGCTGAATATAAATGCACGCCACACTTTTCACATATTTATTTGTAAAAAGAATTAAAAACCATTAATCACTTTTCTCCCACTTCACAATTATGTGCCACTTTGTGTTGGTCTATCACATAAAATTCTGATAAAATACATTTACGTTTTTGTTTTTAACATGACAAAATGTGGAAAATTTCAAGGGGTATGAATACTTTTTCAAGGCACTGTATATGTCGAGCTGATTGGCTATGCACATCTGTCCACTGGTAGTTTTTAGTTTGCTGTATATACCGGTAAGTTATCAGATAACGTAGTTCCTTCAAAGTTAGGGGAGTAGGCATAGGTGTGCGCAGCCTATTGCATTAGGGTGTGTACCCCAAATCTCAAACACATGGAAGCATAGTAAACTGGGTTTACTATGCTTTAATTTGTGAATGAACACAGTGAGCACTTTCCCCCGCTCTCCATCCTTAAACATCCCACAGCAGCCAAGGGGAGAGGAGAGAAGAGGAGGGAAGCTGGGGGGTGGACAACACAGGGGGAAGCCCAGGAAGTAATGGGAGTTAAGCACTGTTTAGAGTGATTAGGGTGTGCCCAGGCACACCTGGCGCACCCCCTGCACACGCCTATGGGAGTAAGAGATCCTTTGAATAAGCTGATTTACTGCCATGGGTACATACAAATCGAATGCTCTGGATGCTATACAGGCCACTAGTAATTTATGTCTATATAGCCCCTTCCTCCATCCACACAGTTGTCTAGTTTTCTAACAGCACTATCACCTCTGCCACTGGAAATCTTTTGGCAACACAATGCATGATCCAGGATTCTGCTGAAGTTGCCGGTACATTAAAGCCTCAACCTACGGGTGATTCATTAATTATCCACACTGTTGCTATCATAAACTTTAGTTTAGCTGTACTGATTTCTGTGTGCACATGTCAAGACATGGTGTCTTTGTAGTGGCTTTATCGAATAGTTGACCTTCATCACTTAGTTTCCTTTGCTGCTGTTGCACTGTAAACATGACTGCACCATTCCCCATTTTCACTAAAGAAGAACAGCAAACAGTGATCCATTTTTGTGGTCTCAACCCTCGTACACACGGCCGAAAATCTCGTCAAGAAAAAACACGTCGTTTTTCTTGACGAGATTCTTGGACAAGAAACTTGTCCCGGCCGAGTGTACAGACGCTCGATTCAAAGAACCCGCGGTTGTTTGAATGGAGCGAACGCGGTGACGTCATCGACTATGACGAGCGTGCGCTTGTCACATTCGATGCCGTCGCCGCCATCTTGCTACACCCTATCTATGCCTAGGAAGCTACCGCGCATGCGTCAAAGTCATTTCGAGCATGCGTGGGCTTCCCGGAGGACAGGTAAGTGTACACACACACACACACAATTTTCTCGTTGAGAAACAGGCTGACGAGAATCTTGACGAGAAAATAGAGAGCAGGTTCTCTATTTTTCTCGTCGAGATTCTTGTCGGTTTTCTTGACGAGAAACCATACACACAAACAATTTTCTCGGCAAGAAAGCTATCTCGGCAGTTTTCTTGTCGTTTCTTGCCGAGAAACTCGTTCGTGTGTACGAGGCTTCAAGGTGTACCAGGAGTTGAAACCCATCAAATCTTTCATCACAATATTGGGACATTGTTTTCTGCTCCATTGGATTACCACCTGTTTGGTCCACTTAAACACAAATTTAGAGGTTGTCGATTTGCCAAAGACCAACTGCAAGACGCAGTGCATACATGGCTGAGAGACAAACATTTTTTTTCCCGAGGGTATATACAAGCTTGTGGAATGCTGGAGCAAATGTATTGAAAAGTAGGGTGACTATGTTGTAATTATGTAATTGTACATTCGCTACTGTTGTTCTAATAAATGAATAGAGTGCAGATAATTATTGACTCACACTTGTAAAAATGACTCTTCAGCCTTACTGATTGGTGCACTGTCCTCAAAGAAAAAAGTGTCCAAATCTCCTGATTGTACTCTGAATGATGAATTGACTGGTCTAGACTTACAGTATCATATCAGGGTCAGCTATCTTTTTATATTAAATGCTTGTCATTCTCCTTATGTCTTTTCCTTGCATATCACAGCAGTGAGGGTTAAATGTGTGTAGCGGGTGGTTACATTTAGGGGAGGTATCTGAGTGATAACAGGCTCAGATGCAGCAATTGTTAGGGTTCATGGACCAATTTATGCCAGTGGAGGATATCAATTGTGTCCAGTTCCCTGCGGCCTATAGGCGGCGCTGTCGCCATAGGCCAGGGTTGAACCACCATTAGAGGTCTGTGCCTTTTTGTCCTCTTGCGGCAGTGGTACAGCGGGGCGGGGAACCTGCTGTGCATTCTGGGAGAGGGGATAAAAGGGGCAGACATCTTCCGCTCGGGGGCCACGCCCAGGCACCTTCAGCCTGGGTGTGAGTGCTGGTGGTCTCCGGGCATCCTCGGCCCGGAGACGGAGCTGCGATTCCACCGCAGACACCTTTGGTCTGGGGTGAGGTACTCTCTGTAGGCCTGGGGCCCAGTACCTTCGACTGGGTCCCGCATGGGATGGAGGATTCCTAGGGTGTCCTCCGGTGCTGGACACCCGAATCTAGGGCGAGGGGGACCAGAGAGGTGACCTTCCCGAAGACCCAGCGCAGCATTGGCTGGTGACGGTGGAGGCCTCTGGTGACCGTCCAGATGGATGTCTCCACCTGACAGGGGCCTGCTTCTCAAGTAGGTAGTCCACGTTCTCATGGTCGGTGGCAGCGACCCAACTGAAACCCAGGTCAGTGGCAGAGACCTCAAGCCTAATTCACCCGGTCGGTGGCAGCGACCACCCTCACGGTCGGTGGCACCGTCCGTGCGCCAAGCCTGTTTCCGCACACCGAAACAGGAGAGTAACAAGTTCATGCCAGGCCCGAAGGTAAATGGTTATAGCTCACACCTCTACACACAAGAGGATATGAGCTGGTGGTGCGTCACACTCTCCTCCCCGGTCCCCTAGACGAGAGCCGTTGACATTGATAGAGAAGGAGGGAGTGAGAGGTGAGGTCGCTACATGTGTTTTACACTTTTAACCACTTAAGCCCCGGACCATTTTGTAGCTAAAGGACCAGAGGTGTTTTCAGAATTTTGCACTGCTCTGCTTTAACTGTAAATTGTGCGAACATGCAATGTTGTACCCAAACAAAATTTGCGTCCTTTTCTTCCCACAAATAGAGCTTTCTTTTAATGGTATTTGATTGCCTCTTCGATTTTTATTTTTTGCGATATAAACGGAAAAAGACTGAAAATTTTGAAAAAAAAATGATATTTTCTACTTTTTGTTATAAGAAGAATCAAATAAACTCAATTTTAGTCATACATTTAGGCCAAAATGTATTCAGCCACATGTCTTTAGTAAAAAAAATGTCAATAAGCGTATATTTATTGGTTTGCGCAAAAGGTATAGCGTCTACAAACTAGGGTACATTTTCTGGAATTTACACAGCTTTTAATTTATGACTGCCTATCTCATTTCTTGAGGTGCTAAAATGGCAGGGCAGTACAAAACCCCCCCAAATGACCCCATTTTGGAAAGTAGACATCCCAAGGAAATTGCTGAGAGGCATGTTGAGCCCATTAAATATTTATTTTTTTGTCTCAAGTGATTGAATAATGACAAAAAAAATTACAAAAAGTTGTCACTAAACGATATATTGCTCACACATGCCATGGTTATATGTGGAATTGCATCCCAAAATACATTTTGCTGCTTCTCCTGTGTACGGGGATACCACATGTGTGGGACTTTTTGAGAGCCTAGCCACGTACGGGCCCCCGAAAACCAAGCACCGCCTTCAGGATTTCTAAGGGCGCAAATTTTTGATTTCACTCCTCACTACCTATCACAGTTTCGAAGGCCATAAAATGCCAAAATAGCACAAACCCCCCCAAATGACCCCATTTTAGAAAGTAGACACCCCAAGGAAATTGCTGAGAGGCATGTTGAGCCCATTGAATATTTTTTTTTCTTGTCCCAAGTGATTGAATAATGACAATTTTTTTTAAAAAATTACAAAAAGTTGTCACTAAATGATATATTGCTCACACATGCCATGGTTATATGTGGAATTGCACCCCAAAATACATTTTGCTGCTTCTCCTGAGTACGGGGATACCACATGTGTGGGACTTTTTAGGAGCCTAGCCGCGTACGGGGCCCCGAAAACCAAGCACCGCCTTCAGGATTTCTAAGGGCACAAATTTTTGATTTCACTCCTCATTACCTATCACAGTTTTGAAGGCCATAAAATGCCAAAATATCACAAAACCCGCCCAATTGACCCCATTTTGGAAAGTAGACACCCCAAGCTATTTGCTGAGAGGCATGTTGAGTATTTTACAGCTCTCATTTGTTTTTGAAAATGAAGAAAGAAAATAATTTTTTTTTTTTTTTTTTTTTGCAATTTTCAAAACTTTGTGACAAAAAGCATTCCATGGCCTCCGAAACTGTGATAGGCAGTGAGAAGTGAAATCAAAAATTTACACCCTTAGAAAGCCTGAAGGCGGTGCTTGGTTTTTGGGGTCCCGTACGCGGCTAGGCTCCCAAAAAGTCTCACACATGTGGTATCCCCGTACTCAGGAGAAGCAACAGAATGTATTTTGGGGTGTAATTCCACATATGCCCATGGCATGTTTGAGCAATATATCATTTAGTAACAACTTTGTGCAAAAAATTAAATAAAAATAAATAAATTGTCTTTTTTCCGCAACTTGTGTCAACATATAAAATAATCCATGAACTCGACATGCCTCTCAGTATATAGCTTGGGGTGTCTACTTTCCAAAATGGGGTCATTTGGGGGGGTTTTTAACTGTTCTGGCATTTTATACACAACATTAGGAAGCTTACATCCACTCTTCTAGCTACTTGAAGACAAAGCCCTTTCTGACACTTTTTGTTTACATGAAAACATATTTTTTTTTGCAAGAAAATTATGTTGAACCCCCAAACATTATATATTTTTTTAAAACAAAGGCCCTATAGATTAAAATGGTCGGTGTTGCATTTTTTTTTCCACACAGTATTTGCGCAGCGATTTTTCAAACACATTTTTTGGGGAAAAAATACACTTTTTTAAATTATAATGCACTAAAACACACTATATTGCCCAAATGTTTGATGAAATAAAAAAGATGATCTTAGGCCCAGTACATAGATACCAAACACGACATGCTTTAAAATTTCGCACAAACGCGCATTGGCGACAAACTACATACATTTTTAAAAGCCTTTAAAAGCCTTTACAGGTTACCACGTTAGATTTACAGAGGAGGTCTACTGCTAAAATGACTGCCTTCGATCTGACCTTCGCGGTGATACCTCACATGCATGGTGCAATTGCTGTTTACATATGACGCCAGACCGACGCTTGCGTTCGCCATTGCGCAAGAGCAGGGCAGGACAGGGGTGCTTTTTTTTTTTTTTTTTTTTTTATTATTATTAATTTTGCTTTTTTATTTTTAAACTGTTCCTTCCATATTTATTTTTTTATCATTTTTATTGTTATCTCAGGGAATGTAAATATCCCCTATGATAGCAATAGGTAGTGACAGGTACTCTTTTTTTGAAAAAACTGGGGTCTATAAGACCCTAGATCTTTCCTCTGCCCTCAAAGCATCTGACCACACCAAGATCGGTGTGATAAAATGCTTTCCCAATTTCCCAATGGCGCTTTTTATATCCAGGGGGGGACATTCCCTCCCACTGCTTGTAAAAGCAGTCCAGAGGCTAATTAGCTGCTAGGATTGCTTTTACATGAAAGCCGGTCGCTGGCTGTAAAGAATGATACCAAGATGATACCTAAACTCGCAGGCATCAATCTGGTATAACCATTCAAAGTCCAGCAACATACCAGTACGTTGCTGGTCCTTGTTGGACATGTATTGTAATCTTTTTTTTCATGCAGCCTGTTGGCTGAACGAAAAAAAGAGATTGATCGGTGGGTATGCCCACCATTAGAATACCGCCATTCATCCACCCACTTCTAATGATGGGCATACATGCACCATTTATATATGCCGAAGCATTGGGGCATCCTCCCGCAAAAATTATGCCGCACACACATGGTCTGACTTTTCCACGGGCAAGCCTCCGTCGGAATTTTGACCGTATGTATGCGGCATTAGGAGCAAAATCGCTCCTCCGCCCCTGCTGCCCCAATGCTTCGGCATATATGCTTTTTTTTTTTAACTGTGGTGGTGAAATCACCTCCTACAGCACTGGAGTCGCAGGGATCAGGCCTGTCTCTGCGAACGCTGCAGTTATGTGTGTTGTGTTTTGTAAGTGACAGTGATCGATCGATACTGCACTTGGGTGGCCTGGGCTGGACGGAGGGGCAAAACGCAGGTGCTAGCAGGTATCTGGGCTGATCCCGCTAACACTGCGTTTTTGGGAACCCTAAACTGCTGGGGACACTAGTATAGATCTGATCAGATCAGATATTGATCTGTTCAGATACTATACCACTAAGGGGGTGTATGCTTCACACGTGGGTGTTAGCGTTACTGGCACTAACCTGACGCTGCCTGGGGTGTGACGCAGGGTTAACTAGGGGCAATTAGGGGGTTAAAACCTTTATTAGATAATATATGGGGGTACCTGACGCTATAAAAACCTGCGGCGAACCTAAAAAAAATAACTGGCTATCTATCGGCACCAGCATAACTAATACAGCGATCAGAAAAACGATCGCTTAGTGACACTGGCAAAAGGGGGTGAAAGGGTTACCTGGGGGGCGATCAAGGGGTTAAACCTTTATCAGGTAATATATGGGGGTAGCTGACGATATAAAAACCTGCGGCGAACCTAAAAAAAATAACTGGCTACCTATCGGCATCACTGACAATAAGACAGCGATCAGAAAAACGATCGCTTAGCGACAGTGGTGATAGGGGGTGAAAGGGTTACCTGGGGGGCGATCAAGGGGGTTAAACCTTTATTAGGTAATATATAGGGGTACCTGACACTATAAAAACCTGCGGCGAACCTAAAAAAAATAACTGGCTACCTATCGGCATCACCGACAATAAGACAGCGATCAGAAAAACGATTGCTTAGCAACAGTGGTGAAAGGGTTACCTGGGGGGCGATCAAGGGGGTTAAACCTTTATTAGGTAATATATGGGGGTACCTGACGCTATAAAAACCTGGGGCGAACCTAAAAAAAATAACTGGCTACCGATCGGCATCACCGACACTAAAACAGCGATCAGAAAAACGATCGCTTAGCGACAGTGGTGATAGGGGGTGAAAGGGTTACCTGGGGGGGCGATCAAGGGGGTTAAACCTTTATTAGGTAATATATGGGGGTACCTGACGCTATAAAAACCTGCGGCGAACCTAAAAAAAATAACTGGCTACCGATCGGCATCACCGACACTAAAACAGCGATCAGAAAAACGATCGCTTAGCGACAGTGGTGATAGGGGGTGAAAGGGTTATCTGGGGGGTGATCAGGGGGTTAAACCTTTATTAGGGGGGGTTAGGGGGCTAAACTGGACCTAAAACTAACTGTAGTGACACTTTTACAGTCACAAATGTCACTGATTGCAGTGATCAGTAAATAAATGGTCACTGCAATCAGTGACACTGTGACTGGGGGCGATCTGGGGGGGGGGGGCTGGGGGGGGCGATTTATGTTCCTATGTGTCCTGGTGTCAGTGTTTGTGCACTAACCTGTGTGTCTTCTCTTGTACGACGCTCGGTATATGTGAGCGCCGCATGAGAGATGACATCACTTCCTCTGCCTGTGTAAACATTACACAGCAGAGGAAGCTTTCTCATTCGCCGGGAGTGATCGCGAGGGGGTGGCCGGAATCGAACGGCCGTCCCCTCATCCCGGATCGCTCCCCAACGGATAACGACCGCTCACTGTATAGAAGGGGGGTCCGATCGGACCCCCCAACTATACAAAGGCAGTCACGTACACTGTACGTGATTGTGCCTGTCGGTGCCATTCTGCCGACGTATATATACATTGAGTGGTCGTTAAGTGGTTAAAGAAACCATAGGCATCTGAGGGTGGTTTGACTTGTAGGCACGATCCAAAACTCCTTAGGCATCTGAGTCTTCTGGCATTTCCCTAAGCACAACCATTTGTGTTTAGGCTAAAGAGTAAAGCATGTGTGGGCATTCTAATAAACAAAAAAAAAAAAACATTTGCTTATCATAAAGAATACAATATCAATTTGATAGGCTTTTCCAACATGTTTATTTATTTTGCCTCTCAAATTTTGACAAGCAATGTCTAATGGTGCATCCTAGACACTGTGTTTCCTTATCGGGCTCAAAGTAACTGGATCAAGAAACTGTCATCCAATGTGTATGGGCACCTCCAAGTAGAATATGGATAACTCTTTGTTTGTGATTTGATGCTTAACAACATGGGTCTCAAATCATTGGCCCTTGCCTACAACTGTTCTGTCGGTGGAATAAAAAATGGATGTCCAAGGCCAGTGCTATACTTGAAAAAGGTCAAAAAACGATGAGCTGCCTTTTGCACAACAGAAAACAAATAATCTGTGGAGAAGCAAAAGAGGGAGATGTAGGGGTCTATAAGTGGAATGGATTTCTATATGCACCTACAAGTGGAACACCTCTTTAAGCAGACTAGTAAGTTAGAAATGGATGCATTATGTTTTATTTATCTATTTAAAAGTGTAAAGTTTAGAACCAACCACATTTTACATTTCATCACTATAGAGAGATCAGAACAATGAACTTTGTTTCATTTGGTTGCTCCACAGTGTGAGATGGAATATTTGTTGCATGACATATTTTTACTTTGGCATAAAAGCCTCTTAGTACTACTGATAGCAAATTGTGTTCTACAACAGTATGCACTCAAATATTTCTTTATCATGGATCAACATGTAAAGGAAAGGCAATGTATGGCTGTGCATACTGGGCGGGTATGGTATGAAGAAGGAAAGACAAGTACTCAGTATGTCTCACGCGTCAAGTTCATGTTTCTCACTATGTTAGATTTCATATAACTAGACAATATGTACAATTATGTGCAAAAACTTTTGGCAACTGGTCATAGCTGAGCATTCAGCAGTTGCTATTTTTACCAATGGTTTACTAGTAGAATACCATTGTCCTATCACAAAGGAAAGAATTGGTAATTTACCTGTTCAATTTAACAGGACCACCAAATTTATCAATGGGGAATATAGCAAAGCGTAGAAAGATGTAAAGAGGAAAGGATCACCGCTACTTCCAACTGGTTCTGGGGAAAAAGCAATAAAGAGCCGCCTTCACCTACATGTCTCTACCAAATCATAGACCATGATGCATTTTGCCCCACACCCACCGGAGCTTAGTCATATGACTAAGCCCCTGGGGGCGGGGTGAAATGTATCAGGGTCTATAGTTTGGTGGCGACTTATAGGCTGGGGCCACTCTTTTTCATTTATTCACCTGAGCTGGTCGGGAGTAGCAGCGATCCTTTTTTTTTACATTTACTAACCCCCTGGGTTAGTATCTGGACAAGCCTGCACCCCATGTTCTGGAACACATGGATATGCTTTCACCTCTACTTTGAGAGGCTTTAAAAGCAATCGGTCACAAAGCGCAGAAAGATACTGAATGTAACTTTTTTCCAGCTGGTGACTTCAGATCCTCTGTTTGTGATGCAAGAGCAAGAGGCTCGTTAGTAGTGCTTCCATAGAAAAAGCCTGATATATAAATGGCAGCACTAAGGGATTCCTCCTAGCCATCAACCGCAATAAAACTTTCCTTGGAATTCTGAATGTGATTGATTAAACAAGAGGCAGAGAGAGAAGAGTTTTAAACGGCAGGTTCTTATATTACTTGGGAACCAGTGAGGTGTTCTCTGGATTCTGGCTTCAGGGTATTACACAGATCTCTATTAAAGTCAATTTTGTACGTTTTCTGATTTGCAGTGTTTACTGGATATCAATAATAGCTTACTGATTGCTTTCACTTGTTGCCTGGAATAGCTCTTTACAGTCCGATGCTAGGCTAAAAGTGAAAGTTTAACATAAAGTTTAAATGTAATCAATCTAGTAACACAAGCTTGAATTTAATTGGTTGCTTTGGGTTACTACATATTATTGCTCGTTTGACGATTGGATTAAATAAAACCTAATATTTTAACACATTATATTTACTTTTTGCTATTTGAACCCCTCTCCTGATAGCCTGTTAAACTTTTTCTTCATTTATGTTGTTTCTAGTTGGCATTTCTAGAATTTAGCGTATATGTGTCATATGTGCAGTTCTGGTTTTCTCATAGACTTGTTTCTTTGCTGTTACTCAGTGCCTCTTAAGCAAAATAATCACAGCACAAACTATTAAGCGGGTAAATGTAATTTTTTTACTGCAAGTGTAACCACACAGGACATGCGATGGTCTCATCAACCTCTCTGCAATTGTTCAAAATCTATCTGCATACTTAAAATACTGACTGTAAATAAAATGCTTTTCATACATATTTCTTGTTCTTGACCACTTACTATTAAAAGTTTTACAATTTTAACTTTTTTTTTAAACAGCTGCCTTTATGACACAATAACACTGTTAACAAAGTGATATACTATATGTAGCGGGTATACACTTTTCTCTCCATTTAAAACTGGCAGAGACACCAGCGATGTGCAGTTCCTTGCGGCCCAGCAGGTGGTGCTGTCGCCCTGGGCTGGGGTTGAACCATTGCTGTGTGCCGTGCCTCCTTTTTGTCCTCCCTCGGCAGCGGTATGGTGTGGCGGGGAACCCGCCGTGCTTGCTGGGAGAGGGTATAAAGGGCCGGCCATCTTTGTCACGGGGTCGAGTCCCAGGCACCTTCAGCCTGAGGGTGGTGGTTCATGTCGGTCCTCTAGGCGGCCTAGGCCTAGAGGACGTCCGGATGTCGTGTTCCATCCCAGGCACCTTTAGCCTAGGGTGAGGTACTCGGATGGAGGTCTGGAGCTCAGTGCCCAACACTGAGTTCCGCGAGGGAAGGAGGTCCTAGGGAACCCAGGGATTGGGTACCCGAATCCGGAAGGCGTAATGGACCGGGGGGAGATACTCACTTGAAGACCGGGTGCAGCAGATTGCCAGTGACAGGTGAGCCTCCCATCGCAGACCGCCTGGAAGGAAACCCCCCACCCTCTGCTCGGAGACCTCAGCCCGCTTTCAGGGAGGTAAGTGGAGAGTTCATTGTGTCTGGGCCTACTCGCATCCACACCTCCTTGTTTGTTCTGTTCTTTAAGGGAGTCTAACTGATTGTGCTGTTTACTCGAGAAGAATAAAGGAGTGTTGGACTTTAATGGTGTGGGGCTCTTTTCTGGTGGACATTGTTCAAGGTAACTCCAGGTGCACAACACTGACCCGAAGGTAGAGAAAGAACTTTGCTTACACCGCACAGACATCATGTGGTGAAGGCTTGGCGTGGTGACCCCGCTCCCTCCCCTCTAAGGTACCCCTAGTCAAGAGAAAGATGAGCTGATGCAAAGAGGGGAGTGAGGAGGCCGCTACATATAGTTAACAGAAATGTAGTTTGCAACTGTGACAACTATCAATATGTCATGGCACCTAAGCATAATATCCAAACATTAAAGTTGTTATAAAGTCTAATATTTTTTTACCTTAATCACTTGCCATCCGGACCAATTCTGACATTTCTCACATACAGTATTTAAAAAAACTGCATTTCTTTTTGCTAGAAAATTACTTAAAACCCCTAAGCTATTATTGGTTACTTACCGTAATCCTCCCCATGTCAGCCTACCATAGGTCACCTCTGACCCCTTTGGGACAACCTCTTTCCTAGCCCATAAGAGTGGCTGTCCTTCCTCACTCAGCGCTTAACATATCACTTCTCGTGACGGAGATTGGGTGGGAATACCTGGCTGACATGGGGAGTATCCAGTAATGGAAAATTACGGTAAGTAAGGAATACAATTTTCCCTATTCCTGGACCTCCCACTGTCAACCTACCATGGAATTTATTAAGCAATGCTAAAAGGAACAAATGGAGGAAAAAGCAAGAGACAAACAAACTGAATACTGCATAGAAACTTTAATGACTGACAGCCGACCATAGATCCAAAAGTCTCTGCACATGGAATAGCCACAATCTCCCTGTAGTGGTGAATAAAGGTGTTTGGTGCGCTCCAGCTCATTGCCCTGGAAACTACCTCTGCTGACACTTTAGCATATGCCACCCATGAGGTTCAGATGCCTCTCGTTGAATGCGCTCTCACTTCTGAAGGGCGCGGCAGGCCTAGGACTTTGTAGGCAATTTTAATTGTCATGACAATCCAGATATATTGAAAGTGAATGAACCAGATCTAACTTGCACTCATCTTCTGACCCACTTTCTGTAAATGCTGAAAGTACGGATTCCCAATTTATATGGAATATAGTTGAAACCTTCGGTACAAACTTTCAGACCGGTCTCACAATGATCTTGTCTTGGAGGATCGAGCAGTACGGCTCTCTATCTGAAAAGGCATTTATCTAGGATACCCTCCTTGTGGTAGAAATTGCCATCATGAAAATTGTCCTTAGAGTCAAAGGGAATAAGAAACACAAAGTTATAGGGTCAAACGGAGGCGCTAGCAAGGCTTTCAAGACAAGTGACAAATCCCATTTGGAAAAAAAAGACTTCACTGGTGGTCTAATCTTCATTTCTGCCTTCAGAAAATGAATCACCAAAGGGTTAAAGGCCCATCTCCTATTTGTCATGGCCGACATAACTGAAACGTGAAATCTCAACAAATTATAAGCCAGGATGCTTTCTAACTAGGAATTTAGGAATCCTGAGCGTTCCAATTTTTCTCAGAAGAGAGCCGCAGAATGGCTTTCAATACCCGATGGTATGTTGAGTGCCACATATCCATGCCCACCAGTGCCACATATCCGTGCCTATCAGTGCTGCCTATTGATGTCACCTACCAGCACCTATCAGTGCCCATCAGTGCGACCTATCAGTGCTGCCTATCAGTGCTCATCAGTGCCACCTATCAATGCAGCCTCATCAGTGATCACCAGTGCTGCCTCATCAGTGCCACCTATCAGTGCCCATCAGTGCAGCCTTATCAGTGCCTATTAGTGCCACCTATCAGTGCCCATCAGTGCAGCCTATCAGTGCAGCCTCACCAACGCACATCAATGAAGGAGAAAAATTACCTGTTTGCAAAATTTTATAACAAACTATGAAACAGTTTTTTTTTTTTTTCAAAATTTTCGGTCTTTTGTTTGTTTGTTTAGCAAAAAATAAAAACCCCAGTAGTGATTAAATACCACCAAAATAAAGCTCTATTTGTGTGGAAAAAATTATAAAAATGTCATATGGGTACAGTGTAGCATGACCGCGCAATTGTCATTCAAAGAGTGACAGCACTGAAAGCTGAAAATTGGCCTGGGCAGGAAGGGGGTTTAAGTGCCCAGTAAGCAAGTGGTTAAAGATTCTTCTTTATATTTCTTGATTATCATCAGTTTATATACATCCCATAATGTAAAAACACCCTCAGACAGCCTGGTTACATATACCTAGTGTGAACACTCTATAATCAGTTATTCAAGTATTCATTATTTTAAATGATAATTGTATTTATATTGAAAATGTAAAATAAAAATGTAGGGTTTTAAATATATGTTTGATTATTTGAAGTAAAAACACGCCAACTTATATATAAATCCTGTATTTATTTAACATTGGTCTGGTCGAAAATTTAGATGGGATGTGGCCTCTAGACATCATAATGGGGGACACAATACATTTCTATTATTATACTGAATGTACCCACAATTTTCCAGTTGGCCTGTCAATATTATTGAAAAAAAGAATGAAAGAAAAAATACCTGTGAATTAGGGTTGCACCGATACCGATATCGGTATTGATATCGGTGCTGATAATAGCAAAATGCACCTTCACCTAAGTAGACAAAAATCCTTGCACCAACCCTGGCTATGTTACCAGTGAATTGTTCTCCTTTTGGAATGCAGCTTGTGGGATGACTAGTGTGAATGAAGCCTTATGCCTCGTACACACAACCGTTTTTCCCGGCAGGAAAAAAAACAACGCTTTTCCCGACGAGATTCCTCTCAAGCCTGCCTTGCATAAACTTGTTCAGGCCAAATACCGCTGAACTTTTGACTGCCAAGAACGCGGTGACGTCAAAGACTACGACGAGCCGACAAAGTTACGTTCTATGCTTCCGCGCATGCGTCGAATTGTTTACGAGCATGCGTGTTTGTTTTTCCACTCAGGAAAGCATACACACAACGGTTTTCACAACGGGAAAAAGACCGCCGGGAATCCCGGCGGGAAAAGTTCTCTTTTTTTTTCTCGTCGGGAAAACTGCGATGGAGCATACACACGGCCGGTTTTCCCAGCCAAAAGCTGTCATGGCAATTTGCCTGACGGGAGAACCAGTCGTGTGTACGAGGCATGAGGGTTGTCTCGGAGAGCATTAGAGCAATTGAATCCAATTCAAGGGCAAGTGATTCTTTGAAAAAGTACCTCAAATATAAGAACAGATTAATGGCTTGTTCACATTCTATTCTATGATTCTGATTTTCTATCGTGGTACTAAAAGCACTGCGGGAAATCACTACTTACAAAGCAAAGTATAAATAAGCCAAATGATGGACAATCCATTATAAAAATCTATATGCATATCGGTATATACAAATGAATAAACCTCAATGGAGCGTGGGAAAAATACACACTGAATGTAATCTTTTAATAAGCAAAGGCAGTTTACATTATTTCTAAACACAATTAAGGATAATTAACTCCTTATGCTCTACATTCATCATATAAAGGATTCCTAGTTACCATAAGCATGCTGATTAAAGAGTAAATACAATAAACACAGTTAGAAAGCACGTTAATACTGATTTTTACATTTTCAATCTATATAAATAAATGAACAGACACTCAAATGCTTAATTTGAGCGCAACAATAACCTGCTTTGAAATTGATGGCGCCAATACTGCATTGTGCTTTAGGGCCAACTAAAAGTGGTAAACAAAAGCTGATGAGTATTAAATGCATGAAATTTCCTTTACCTTGTAAACATATATATATATATACAGTATATTTCGGTCTGCCTGTACTTGAATGTACAGGTCAGTAGATATTTTTTTATTGACTCTGCTTACTCGGGTCTAATGCCGCCTACACACGACCGTTTTTCATGACGAGAAAAATGCAATTTTTTTATTTGGTCATTAAAAATGACCGTGTGTTGGCTTCAGAGAATTTTTCACGATGTGCCATTAAAAATTTGGAACATGCTCTAATTTTTCTCGTTGTTTTTCACGTCGTCGTTTTTCTCGTCATGAAAAACAGCCGTGTGTAGGCTTTAACGACATGAAAAAAACGCGCATGCTCAGAAGCAAGTGATGAGACGGGAGCGCTCGTTCTGGTAAAACTAGCGTTCGTAATGGAGATAGCACATTCGTCACGCTGTAACGGACTGAAGAGCACGAGGCTGAAAAGCGCGAATCGTCTCTCACCAAAATTTATTAACACATGGATCAGCAAAAGCAGCCCAAAGGGTGGCACCATCCGAATGGAACTTCCCCTTTATAGTGCCGTCGTACATTTCGTATGTCACCGCGCTTTGCTCTAGCATTTTTTTTTTCATGATCGTGTGTAGGCAAGGCAGGCTTGAGAAGAATCACGTCGAGAAAAACATCGTTTTTTTCAATGACATTAAAAACGGTTGTGTGTACGCGGCATTATATATATATATATATATATATATATATATATATATAGCTTTACTTACTTCAGTTTTCAGATTTATGTTTTTTTCACATTCACGTGATAATTTGCTAGTCTTTATTTGAGTTATTTTTTGGCTTAATTTCAAATATGCCCCTGATATTCCCCTGAAGTCCTCCAGCCTGGCACACAAGGTATATGTATCAAAACTTTCAAGACTGGAGGGTTGCGAGGACGTTGACTGTCAAAATGAAATGTTGCATGGGTAACAGTATATTTTGCTAATAGAGAATAATTTATTCACATGTTGCACTGGAATAATGTACATAGCCAAAGGTTATAATTGACAATTATGACAAGTGCTGATAAACATGAAAAAGGTACAAGTGTTGCCTATTCAATATACCCTTTTCTGGGAGGGAGTTAGATGAAATGGTCCTCCTCAAAAAAGATATTGTGCTAAACCTGTAGCTAAGTAAGAGAGCCAGAACCTTCGCTCAGTGGAAGAATGGGTTTGATAATAAAGTTGGCAGTCCCTCCACCCAGGACAGGACCTCTGTGAACAGAGGAGATTCCCTTTCTGGGAAATTCATCAGCAATCTGATCATTAATGTAATGGCGAACAGAGCAACTACTGCAACCAACATATATCACCAACCATAAGTATATAGATGCAAACCAGTATGGAAATAATACAAGGCATATTAAAGATTTTTAATAGTACATACATCTAATGTATAAAGGCCTTGATTCGAATCCCAACCACGGCACTACCTGCACTGAGTTTGCATGTTCTCCCTGTGCTTGCGTGGGTTTCCTCCGGGTACTCCGGTTTCCTCCAACACTCCAAAGACATGCTTGTAGGTTATTTGGCTCCTGTCTAATTTGGCCCTAGTGTGTGTATGTATGAATGTGAGTTAGGGACCTTAGATTGTAAGCTTCTTGAGGTCAGGGACTGATGTGAATGTACAATATACAGTAAATGTAAAGTGCTGCGTAAATTGATGGCGCTATATAAGTACCTGTTATTAATCACTTCAATACCGGGCATTTTCACCCCCTTCCTGCCCAGGCCAATTTTCAGCTTTCAGCACTGTCACGCTTTGAATGACAATTGCGCGGTCGTGCAATGTTGTTCGTAAACAAAATTGACGTCCTTTTTTCCTACAAATAGAGCTTTCTTTTGGTGGTATTTGATCATCTCTGCGGTTTTTATTTTTTGTGCTATAAACAAAAAAAGACTAAAAATTTTGAAAAAAAAAACACAATTTTTTTAGTTTTTGATATAATAAATATCCCAATTTAAAAAAAAAAAACAATTTACTCTTTCGTCCATGGACCGACACAGCTTCTCTATTGACAAAGTGGGTATTATCCGTTAATTAGGAGTGACTAGGCAGAAAAACTTGTAAAAACTGTTGCATCACACCTTCTACAGTACCGCCCAGGGGGCGGACCCTCTGGGTATATCCTCTCAGTCTGCATCTCGCAGATCAGTTTTTTTCTGTCTAGCAAGGAGTAGGACATGGCTCCCTTCGGGCCCATTGGTCCGGGGGAAAAAGATATATATATATATATATATATTTATTAATTTTTTTGCTACATTTGTTGTTTCCTGCGATCTTCGATCAACTGCCGACTGGGTGACAGGCTGGATCCTCGATCCTTGTAGTCTCCCCAGTTTCGGCCATCGAGCGTGTGCCGACCCTAGCTACGCGCTGGGTTTTCCACGACATGCCCGTCGCTCCACGGATGGCCGGTGAGCCTACGCTCCAGGGCCTGCATCGGATCGCTCAGCTTCGGCTGACCTTACGGCCGAGAGTCGCAGCAGCCTGTCCGGTGAGCGTCACGCTCCAGGGCATACATATGATCGTCCCTTTTGGGTCCAATCACAGCATGCCTGGCCAACAGTCACCTTCCGTGCACGGACGATGATCTGTTTGGAATGTCTTCCAGCATAATACATGCAGGATAGGTAAGTAAAACTCCCCTGCCTCGGCTGGGTGATTTAGCTGTACTAAAGCAGATCAACCAGCGCAAATAAAATTAACACAAAAAGAATTGCAGCTGGACACTGAGGGTCAAAATATCAAATCCCCAAGTAAACTGGCATAAAAGCAGTGCAGCGCAGCAAAAAAAAAAAAAAAAAAAAAATATAAATAAAATAAAAATAAAAATAAAAATAAAACCCACAATAAATCATAAAAAACAATAATACTGAGAACGGTAGTAAATGGTTAAAAACAATGTGTCCATAGAATTCCTCTTAGCAAGAATAGAAGCCCAAGACAGTGTCCATATAGGAAGTGACTCCTAAAGGTTAACAAATGGTGACTTATGTGATATTCCTCCACCACCGAAATAGGTTTGCAGCTCACCTCAGAGCATGGACCCCTGAACCAGTCAGTCAGGTCATGCAAGCATGTTTCCCTTGTGGGACAGATATTCCAAGGTAGATAAACTCAGGAAGGCAATACGATAGGGGGAAATCCACAGGTCACTAGATCAGAGCTCCGGTCCGGGTGTAATAATATGCAAGAGAATATATAGAGATCTAATGCTCTCCGTATGGTACAACATATGTTTATTTTAAAAAAAGAAGAAATACACTTACATACATAGCACTGTATAAACCCCAGTGCATGGGAATGCCGGCATGTAATAAAACGAGTGACCGGGTGTAGCGAGTGTCAGCATGGAAGAGAGGCGCGGGTGACGTCACATCTGCTCACGTATTCCGTACGCGTTGCGTCCTAGCACTGGGCGGGACTTCATCAGCGGTACGGAACAGCGTGAATCACCCGCTATAAATATCAATGGAACGTGGAACCGGCCAATCACAGCACAATCAACAATCGATTGTCATGGAAACCCTGCCAGCAGGGGAATAAGACGGAGGCCGGTACGGACCAAAATAAAGAAAAAAGCAAAGATCCCTTTAAAAGGGAAAAACTTTACTGCACCACCTGCGTGGAGCATACAATTTTGCTCAATTGATTATCAAATCAAGAAACAAATGAACAGTATGTGAATCGTAACCCACGTCTCCTGCTGACACTGAAAATACAATATATACTATCCCAATGTATTAAGAAAAAAATCTAAAAGAAGGGAAAGCTAACTGGAATCAGGGAAATCAGTAACAGGTCATGCATATCTAAAATACACTGTTGACCCTATTGAAAAATTCCTAAACAAATAATTTAAAAAAATACATATAAATAATGTAAGATGAGCATAATAAAAATACCACAGAAATTCATTTTAAAATCAGGCAAAATAAAATAAAATATGGCAAAATAAAAATTCAACGATCAGAGATAAAACAATTTAAATCAAATTCAACATTCAAGCCAGCAGGTACTAAAACTTGTGTCTCGTGTATCCACTGAGATTCCCTGCGGCTTAACTGGCGTATAAAACTACCACCTCTCCAATGTTTGATTACTCGTTCGATGCCCCAAAATTTCAAACCTCTAGGGTTTTGATTATGCATCAATTTAAAATGTCTAGACACATTGTGTGTTTTAACTCCTCTTTTAATGTTGTTCACATGCTCCCCTAGACGAACGTGAAGTGGTCTAGAGGTTCTACCAATATACTGAAGACCACATTCGCATTCTAGCATGTAAACAACACCTATAGTGGTGCACGTAATCAACTGACCTATCTTATATGATTTTTTGGTAGCAGTGGCCAGAAAATCTTTCCTCTTTTTTATATTGCACTTAGAATGCTTGCAGGCTGTGCATCGCCCGCAAGCATAAAAACCAGCGAGGAAGGAGAAGAGTCTGTTTTCAGAATGCACTGGGGGGTCAACAACTCCTGGTGCCAGACAATCACGCAAAGACGGAGCTTTCTTATAGATAAATGCTGGGCGTGATGGCAACAGCGGGCCCAAAACCTTGTCTTGCTTTAGTATTGACCAGTTATTTGAAACAAGTTTTTCAAATTTCTTATATTGTACGTTATAATTGAGTACCATTTTGAAATTCGAGATACTAATATTGGTTTCTCTGACTTTATCAGCTACCAATGATCCCCTATCCAAGGAACGTACATTCTCTATCTCTTTATCTAAAGAGTCCCTATTATACCCTTTCTGTTGGAATCTGGATGACAAAATCTGTGCCTGTGTGAGAAAGTCCTCCTCCCTTGTGCAATTTCGCCTGAGCCTAATAAACTGACCTTTCGGTATATTGCATAGCCACGATTTATGGTGGCAACTATCAAGTGGTATGTATGCATTACGATCAGCAGGCTTAAGATAATTACACAGGCGGAATTGCTCACTATCCTTCCAGATTTCCAAATCTAGGAACACAATATTTTTCATACTAATATTCCAGGTTAATTTAATATTCTTGGTATTCTCATTCATTGTCCCGATAAAATAATCAAGACTGGGACGATCCCCCTCCCAAATTAGGATGAGATCGTCTATGTACCTTTTGTAACAGACTAACTGGGGGGGACGATTCTTGAAAACCACGTCCTCCTCCCAGTGGGCCATAAAAAGGTTGGCCACACTGGGAGCAAAACGGGCTCCCATCGCGACCCCCCTCGTCTGCAAAAAGAACTGACGATTGTACCAAAAATAATTTCTAGATAAACAAAAACCCAGACTGGTCAAAAGAAAATCCTTATGTTTAGCCGGAAGATCTGAAGATGCTAAAGCCCACTGCACGGAAGACAAGGCATCCTCATGTCCTATTATAGTGTACAGTGAGCCTACATCCGCAGTGACAAGGATACTGGATGGTGAGCATGTGACAGCCTCCAATAATTGAATAATATGTTTGGTGTCCCTAAGGTAGGCTCTAGTTTCTGACACCAGGGGTTGCAGAAATGAATCTATATACTGCCCCACTCTCGAGCTAATGGAGTCAATGCCATTAACGATAGGCCTCCCCGGAGGGTTGGCACTATCCTTATGGATTTTTGGAAGGCAGTATATGATTGGTGTTCTACAGAACAAAGGATCTAAATAGAGGGCCTCCTTTTTATTAAGGACACCCATAGTTTGTCCTGATTCTACTAACAGATGAAGCTCATCCTTATATGTCAGCATAGGATCCCTATTCAAAATACGGTAAGTGTCATGATCACTCAATAACCGATCCATTTCTGCTGTATAAACAGCTTTATCTAGAATAACCAATCCACCCCCTTTATCCGCCGGACGGATAATAATTTCTTTACGTTTTTCTAGAGATTCCATCCCCTTTTTAATGTACTGTGGGTCCATCACTTTCCTTATCCTCATTTTATCTAAGTCATTGAACATCATATGTTTAAACACCTCTAAGTATTTATTATCAACATTCAGAGGGTTAAAAGTGGACTTATTACGTAGGTTGGAGTGGACACCATCAGCTACTCTAGTTGATTTTATGGGGTTAGTCAAAAAATATTTTTTCATATTGAGGTTTCTAACAAATTTTTGAATGTTGACATAAGTTTGGAATTTATTGAGATTTTTTGTTGGGGCAAACTTCAAACCCCTATCCAACACTCGTAACTCGTCATCATCCAAAGTGCAACTGCTCAAATTATAGATCCCTGTGCCTATTGGGGTTTTGGTCTTTTGTATTCTCCTTCCCCCTCTCCTTCCTCTCTGGCCTTTCTTTTTTGAGATTGACCATTTCCTTGTGGAATCTGTTGAGGTTGGTGCCTCCACCAATCGCCTGGGTTCGGTTGGTATGAGGGACCCCTCCCTGACCCTTGGTTCGATTGATTGTACGGAGGACCCCTCCCTGGCCCACTCTGGGCCCCTGAAAAATCCCCTCCCTCCCTTATAGCCTGATTTTGGAGGGGGGTAAATCTATTTATAATAGGTACCTGACCACCTCGTGGGAATGTAGGTTTGCCTCTATTTTGATTATGAGAATAGGGGACTTGATCATATCCATGACTCTCCCAACCATGGGGGGATTCATATTGATATTGATGGTGGGGGTAATTTCTAGATGGAGATTGATAAGAGGATGAATTTCCTCTTTTACCTCTACCACCACCTCTCTTTCCCCTAAAGTTATTACCTCTATATGGCTGATCTCCCCTCTGGGGCGGGGGGCCTACTACAGAATAATCATAACTATGAATCGTTTCTCTAATAGGGGTGGGGGCAGATGATGGAATAATGTCCTGAATAGGAACATTATCTGAGACAAGCGGATTGGAAACGTTGACATTTTGCCATTTAAAAATATTGCCTTTATTAAAATCATCAAAATCCCGGATGAATTTTTTCTTTTTCTTATTTTGGATTTCTATATCCCATTTACACAATTTTGTTTTTGAGTTCAGCTGATAACCGCAGGAACTCTTCACTTTCTTTGAGGGGTTCTATAAGATTTTTTATGTCCCGAATCTGAGATTCTATCGCTAACATCTTTCTTTCTTTACGTGAAAGTAAAAATTCTAGCAATTGTAAACCTTTTAGGACAAAAAATTCTCCCCACTCTTTCATCGACTCATCATCTAAGAGCCCATCATTAGGTGGGACATCCCATCTTAAACGGCGTGGAACCAGTTTAGCAGCCAAATACTGTCTAAAAGATGCAATGTCCCACCATATTTTAACCTTTTTCTCAAATAAGTGGCCCAATTTTTTGAACGAATGAGCCACATCATTAATTTGTTCATTGGGTGGGGTTCGGGAAAAAACATCCCCTAATTTGACCTCACGTATCTCTAGATATTGAAATACATCCATAAATGCAGCTGAATTGTGATATATTGATAAACAAGCAGTACTAAAGCAGATCAACCAGCGCAAATAAAATTAACACAAAAAGAATTGCAGCTGGACACTGAGGGTCAAAATATCAAATCCCCAAGTAAACTGGCATAAAAGCAGTGCAGCGCAGCAAAAAAAAAAAATATATAAATAAAATAAAAATAAAAATAAAAATAAAACCCACAATAAATCATAAAAAACAATAATACTGAGAACGGTAGTAAATGGTTAAAAACAATGTGTCCATAGAATTCCTCTTAGCAAGAATAGAAGCCCAAGACAGTGTCCATATAGGAAGTGACTCCTAAAGGTTAACAAATGGTGACTTATGTGATATTCCTCCACCACCGAAATAGGTTTGCAGCTCACCTCAGAGCATGGACCCCTGAACCAGTCAGTCAGGTCATGCAAGCATGTTTCCCTTGTGGGACAGATATTCCAAGGTAGATAAACTCAGGAAGGCAATACGATAGGGGGAAATCCACAGGTCACTAGATCAGAGCTCCGGTCCGGGTGTAATAATATGCAAGAGAATATATAGAGATCTAATGCTCTCCGTATGGTACAACATATGTTTATTTTAAAAAAAGAAGAAATACACTTACATACATAGCACTGTATAAACCCCAGTGCATGGGAATGCCGGCATGTAATAAAACGAGTGACCGGGTGTAGCGAGTGTCAGCATGGAAGAGAGGCGCGGGTGACGTCACATCTGCTCACGTATTCCGTACGCGTTGCGTCCTAGCACTGGGCGGGACTTCATCAGCGGTACGGAACAGCGTGAATCACCCGCTATAAATATCAATGGAACGTGGAACCGGCCAATCACAGCACAATCAACAATCGATTGTCATGGAAACCCTGCCAGCAGGGGAATAAGACGGAGGCCGGTACGGACCAAAATAAAGAAAAAAGCAAAGATCCCTTTAAAAGGGAAAAACTTTACTGCACCACCTGCGTGGAGCATACAATTTTGCTCAATTGATTATCAAATCAAGAAACAAATGAACAGTATGTGAATCGTAACCCACGTCTCCTGCTGACACTGAAAATACAATATATACTATCCCAATGTATTAAGAAAAAAATCTAAAAGAAGGGAAAGATAACTGGAATCAGGGAAATCAGTAACAGGTCATGCATATCTAAAATACACTGTTGACCCTATTGAAAAATTCCTAAACAA
This sequence comes from Rana muscosa, assembly GCA_029206835.1. Lineage (NCBI taxonomy): Eukaryota > Metazoa > Chordata > Amphibia > Anura > Ranidae > Rana > Rana muscosa. Next base: position 894,215,130 of record CM055117.1, on the reverse strand, counting down.
ATAATTTTAAAAAATACATATAAATAATGTAAGATGAGCATAATAAAAATACCACAGAAATTCATTTTAAAATCAGGCAAAATAAAATAAAATATGGCAAAATAAAAATTCAACGATCAGAGATAAAACAATTTAAATCAAATTCAACATTCAAGCCAGCAGGTACTAAAACTTGTGTCTCGTGTATCCACTGAGATTCCCTGCGGCTTAACTGGCGTATAAAACTACCACCTCTCCAATGTTTGATTACTCGTTCGATGCCCCAAAATTTCAAACCTCTAGGGTTTTGATTATGCATCAATTTAAAATGTCTAGACACATTGTGTGTTTTAACTCCTCTTTTAATGTTGTTCACATGCTCCCCTAGACGAACGTGAAGTAGTCTAGAGGTTCTACCAATATACTGAAGACCACATTCGCATTCTAGCATGTAAACAACACCTATAGTGGTGCACGTAATCAACTGACCTATCTTATATGATTTTTTGGTAGCAGTGGCCAGAAAATCTTTCCTCTTTTTTATATTGCACTTAGAATGCTTGCAGGCTGTGCATCGCCCGCAAGCATAAAAACCAGCGAGGAAGGAGAAGAGTCTGTTTTCAGAATGCACTGGGGGGTCAACAACTCCTGGTGCCAGACAATCACGCAAAGACGGAGCTTTCTTATAGATAAATGCTGGGCGTGATGGCAACAGCGGGCCCAAAACCTTGTCTTGCTTTAGTATTGACCAGTTATTTGAAACAAGTTTTTCAAATTTCTTATATTGTACGTTATAATTGAGTACCATTTTGAAATTCGAGATACTAATATTGGTTTCTCTGACTTTATCAGCTACCAATGATCCCCTATCCAAGGAACGTACATTCTCTATCTCTTTATCTAAAGAGTCCCTATTATACCCTTTCTGTTGGAATCTGGATGACAAAATCTGTGCCTGTGTGAGAAAGTCCTCCTCCCTTGTGCAATTTCGCCTGAGCCTAATAAACTGACCTTTCGGTATATTGCATAGCCACGATTTATGGTGGCAACTATCAAGTGGTATGTATGCATTACGATCAGTAGGCTTAAGATAATTACACAGGCGGAATTGCTCACTATCCTTCCAGATTTCCAAATCTAGGAACACAATATTTTTCATACTAATATTCCAGGTTAATTTAATATTCTTGGTATTCTCATTCATTGTCCCGATAAAATAATCAAGACTGGGACGATCCCCCTCCCAAATTAGGATGAGATCGTCTATGTACCTTTTGTAACAGACTAACTGGGGGGGACGATTCTTGAAAACCACGTCCTCCTCCCAGTGGGCCATAAAAAGGTTGGCCACACTGGGAGCAAAACGGGCTCCCATCGCGACCCCCCTCGTCTGCAAAAAGAACTGACGATTGTACCAAAAATAATTTCTAGATAAACAAAAACCCAGACTGGTCAAAAGAAAATCCTTATGTTTAGCCGGAAGATCTGAAGATGCTAAAGCCCACTGCACGGAAGACAAGGCATCCTCATGTCCTATTATAGTGTACAGTGAGCCTACATCCGCAGTGACAAGGATACTGGATGGTGAGCATGTGACAGCCTCCAATAATTGAATAATATGTTTGGTGTCCCTAAGGTAGGCTCTAGTTTCTGACACCAGGGGTTGCAGAAATGAATCTATATACTGCCCCACTCTCGAGCTAATGGAGTCAATGCCATTAACGATAGGCCTCCCCGGAGGGTTGGCACTATCCTTATGGATTTTTGGAAGGCAGTATATGATTGGTGTTCTACAGAACAAAGGATCTAAATAGAGGGCCTCCTTTTTATTAAGGACACCCATAGTTTGTCCTGATTCTACTAACAGATGAAGCTCATCCTTATATGTCAGCATAGGATCCCTGTTCAAAATACGGTAAGTGTCATGATCACTCAATAACCGATCCATTTCTGCTGTATAAACAGCTTTATCTAGAATAACCAATCCACCCCCTTTATCCGCCGGACGGATAATAATTTCTTTACGTTTTTCTAGAGATTCCATCCCCTTCCATCCCTGCGGTTATCAGCTGAACTCAAAAACAAATTGTGTAAATGGGATATAGAAATCCAAAATAAGAAAAAGAAAAAATTCATCCGGGATTTTGATGATTTTAATAAAGGCAATATTTTTAAATGGCAAAATGTCAACGTTTCCAATCCGCTTGTCTCAGATAATGTTCCTATTCAGGACATTATTCCATCATCTGCCCCCACCCCTATTAGAGAAACGATTCATAGTTATGATTATTCTGTAGTAGGCCCCCCGCCCCAGAGGGGAGATCAGCCATATAGAGGTAATAACTTTAGGGGAAAGAGAGGTGGTGGTAGAGGTAAAAGAGGAAATTCATCCTCTTATCAATCTCCATCTAGAAATTACCCCCACCATCAATATCAATATGAATCCCCCCATGGTTGGGAGAGTCATGGATATGATCAAGTCCCCTATTCTCATAATCAAAATAGAGGCAAACCTACATTCCCACGAGGTGGTCAGGTACCTATTATAAATAGATTTACCCCCCTCCAAAATCAGGCTATAAGGGAGGGAGGGGATTTTTCAGGGGCCCAGAGTGGGCCAGGGAGGGGTCCTCCGTACAATCAATCGAACCAAGGGTCAGGGATGGGTCCCTCATACCAACCGAACCCAGGCGATTGGTGGAGGCACCAACCTCAACAGATTCCACAAGGAAATGGTCAATCTCAAAAAAGAAAGGCCAGAGAGGAAGGAGAGGGGGAAGGAGAATACAAAAGACCAAAACCCCAATAGGCACAGGGATCTATAATTTGAGCAGTTGCACTTTGGATGATGACGAGTTACGAGTGTTGGATAGGGGTTTGAAGTTTGCCCCAACAAAAAATCTCAATAAATTCCAAACTTATGTCAACATTCAAAAATTTGTTAGAAACCTCAATATGAAAAAATATTTTTTGACTAACCCCATAAAATCAACTAGAGTAGCTGATGGTGTCCACTCCAACCTACGTAATAAGTCCACTTTTAACCCTCTGAATGTTGATAATAAATACTTAGAGGTGTTTAAACATATGATGTTCAATGACTTAGATAAAATGAGGATAAGGAAAGTGATGGACCCACAGTACATTAAAAAGGGGATGGAATCTCTAGAAAAACGTAAAGAAATTATTATCCGTCCGGCGGATAAAGGGGGTGGATTGGTTATTCTAGATAAAGCTGTTTATACAGCAGAAATGGATCGGTTATTGAGTGATCATGACACTTACCGTATTTTGAATAGGGATCCTATGCTGACATATAAGGATGAGCTTCATCTGTTAGTAGAATCAGGACAAACTATGGGTGTCCTTAATAAAAAGAGGCCCTCTATTTAGATCCTTTGTTCTGTAGAACACCAATCACATACTGCCTTCCAAAAATCCATAAGGATAGTGCCAACCCTCCGGGGAGGCCTATCGTTAATGGCATTGACTCCATTAGCTCGAGAGTGGGGCAGTATATAGATTCATTTCTGCAACCCCTGGTGTCAGAAACTAGAGCCTACCTTAGGGACACCAAACATATTATTCAATTATTGGAGGCTGTCACATGCTCACCATCCAGTATCCTTGTCACTGCGGATGTAGGCTCACTGTACACTATAATAGGACATGAGGATGCCTTGTCTTCCGTGCAGTGGGCTTTAGCATCTTCAGATCTTCCGGCTAAACATAAGGATTTTCTTTTGACCAGTCTGGGTTTTTGTTTATCTAGAAATTATTTTTGGTACAATCGTCAGTTCTTTTTGCAGACGAGGGGGGTCGCGATGGGAGCCCGTTTTGCTCCCAGTGTGGCCAACCTTTTTATGGCCCACTGGGAGGAGGACGTGGTTTTCAAGAATCGTCCCCCCCAGTTAGTCTGTTACAAAAGGTACATAGACGATCTCATCCTAATTTGGGAGGGGGATCGTCCCAGTCTTGATTATTTTATCGGGACAATGAATGAGAATACCAAGAATATTAAATTAACCTGGAATATTAGTATGAAAAATATTGTGTTCCTAGATTTGGAAATCTGGAAGGATAGTGAGCAATTCCGCCTGTGTAATTATCTTAAGCCTACTGATCGTAATGCATACATACCACTTGATAGTTGCCACCATAAATCGTGGCTATGCAATATACCGAAAGGTCAGTTTATTAGGCTCAGGCGAAATTGCACAAGGGAGGAGGACTTTCTCACACAGGCACAGATTTTGTCATCCAGATTCCAACAGAAAGGGTATAATAGGGACTCTTTAGATAAAGAGATAGAGAATGTACGTTCCTTGGATAGGGGATCATTGGTAGCTGATAAAGTCAGAGAAACCAATATTAGTATCTCGAATTTCAAAATGGTACTCAATTATAACGTACAATATAAGAAATTTGAAAAACTTGTTTCAAATAACTGGTCAATACTAAAGCAAGACAAGGTTTTGGGCCCGCTGTTGCCATCACGCCCAGCATTTATCTATAAGAAAGCTCCGTCTTTGCGTGATTGTCTGGCACCAGGAGTTGTTGACCCCCCAGTGCATTCTGAAAACAGACTCTTCTCCTTCCTCGCTGGTTTTTATGCGTGCGGGCGATGCACAGCCTGCAAGCATTCTAAGTGCAATATAAAAAAGAGGAAAGATTTTCTGGCCACTGCTACCAAAAAATCATATAAGATAGGTCAGTTGATTACGTGCACCACTATAGGTGTTGTTTACATGCTAGAATGCGAATGTGGTCTTCAGTATATTGGTAGAACCTCTAGACTACTTCACGTTCGTCTAGGGGAGCATGTGAACAACATTAAAAGAGGAGTTAAAACACACAATGTGTCTAGACATTTTAAATTGATGCATAATCAAAACCCTAGAGGTTTGAAATTTTGGGGCATCGAACGAGTAATCAAACATTGGAGAGGTGGTAGTTTTATACGCCAGTTAAGCCGCAGGGAATCTCAGTGGATACACGAGACACAAGTTTTAGTACCTGCTGGCTTGAATGTTGAATTTGATTTAAATTGTTTTATCTCTGATCGTTGAATTTTTATTTTGCCATATTTTATTTTATTTTGCCTGATTTTAAAATGAATTTCTGTGGTATTTTTATTATGCTCATCTTACATTATTTATATGTATTTTTTTAAATTATTTGTTTAGGAATTTTTCAATAGGGTCAACAGTGTATTTTAGATATGCATGACCTGTTACTGATTTCCCTGATTCCAGTTATCTTTCCCTTCTTTTAGATTTTTTTCTTAATACATTGGGATAGTATATATTGTATTTTCAGTGTCAGCAGGAGACGTGGGTTACGATTCACATACTGTTCATTTGTTTCTTGATTTGATAATCAATTGAGCAAAATTGTATGCTCCACGCAGGTGGTGCAGTAAAGTTTTTCCCTTTTAAAGGGATCTTTGCTTTTTTCTTTATTTTGGTCCGTACCGGCCTCCGTCTTATTCCCCTGCTGGCAGGGTTTCCATGACAATCGATTGTTGATTGTGCTGTGATTGGCCGGTTCCACGTTCCATTGATATTTATAGCGGGTGATTCACGCTGTTCCGTACCGCTGATGAAGTCCCGCCCAGTGCTAGGACGCAACGCGTACGGAATACGTGAGCAGATGTGACGTCACCCGCGCCTCTCTTCCATGCTGACACTCGCTACACCCGGTCACTCGTTTTATTACATGCCGGCATTCCCATGCACTGGGGTTTATACAGTGCTATGTATGTAAGTGTATTTCTTCTTTTTTTTAAATAAACATATGTTGTACCATACGGAGAGCATTAGATCTCTATATATTCTCTTGCATATTATTACACCCGGACCGGAGCTCTGATCTAGTGACCTGTGGATTTCCCCCTATCGTATTGCCTTCCTGAGTTTATCTACCTTGGAATATCTGTCCCACAAGGGAAACATGCTTGCATGACCTGACTGACTGGTTCAGGGGTCCATGCTCTGAGGTGAGCTGCAAACCTATTTCGGTGGTGGAGGAATATCACATAAGTCACCATTTGTTAACCTTTAGGAGTCACTTCCTATATGGACACTGTCTTGGGCTTCTATTCTTGCTAAGAGGAATTCTATGGACACATTGTTTTTAACCATTTACTACCGTTCTCAGTATTATTGTTTTTTATGATTTATTGTGGGTTTTATTTTTATTTTTATTTTATTTATATATTTTTTTTTTTTGCTGCGCTGCACTGCTTTTATGCCGGGTGATTTAGCTGGACATTCCTGGAGAGATCAAGTAAGTGGTTGTGGCCCCTTTCTTCCCTCTCTCCCTGCCTTTCCCTCCTCCCTGGGCTTCTAGCTAAAGGTTGCTGGGTGCTGGGGGTCACCTAAGGGGTTCCACTGGAGCAGGGCTGGCTGTAACTAACATTTAAAAGAAATGTCATTTCTGCTTACCTGTGTGTGTGCTTCTCCATGCTGTCGGCGGCCATTTTGAGGTGGTCCATGCCGAGTTTGGCCTCTTGTGACTGCCCGGCGGCCATATTCCTGTGGTTCGGCCACACCCACTGGCCCCTATCAGCTGATCGGTGGCCATGTTGGTCCACCCTGTATGTATATATTGCCGTTCGGCGGCCATCTTTTTGTGGGCTACGGCTGCTTGACCTCTATCTTCGGCTCGGCGGCCATTTTCTTAGAGCCCACATTATCTTCCATACAGACGTTTTGGCAACCATTTTGCGAGAGCCTCCGGCCTCTGGGGTGCATTACACTGGCGCGAAAATTCACACAGGAAGTGCTGATAAAAGAAGCAGACTGACACAGCAGTGGGACAGCATCACAGGTGCAGCACACGGCAGCATAGCAGTACCGGTCCAGGGTGGTGAGTCCTCTGGGTAACCCAGCATCTCTGCAGCGCAGGAGGGTGGCCTATTGATATCTTGCCTGGAGCCCTGTGGGTGTCAGCGTGTGGTCAGCATGGCATCTGAACCAGATGTCTTCTCCCCTGAAACACCAGATTTAGCAGCTGGTGCCCCTGAGGTGTCTATGAACGCTATGACGGCAATCCTAGAGGCGTTTGCTGCCAGGGTGGAAGCAGCACACGGGAATACAGGGGGTAGTAAACGCCCCGTCCCCTGCAAGCTTCTGGGGATAATTCTGATGAAGAACCAGGTCCAGCTACGGCTCAGGGCCCAGATTCTGACGCATCAGAGACTGCAGACCGTGGCCGGACAGTGAGGATGACTCCAAGTCCAGGTCAGTACGCGAGACGGCTTTGGTATCTGACCTTATTACTGCAGTGCGGGATATGCTAAAATTGGAAAATACTGCAGAAGCAGCAGAGACTCCGGTCCACTTGGGTTTCACAGACCTGCCCGCACTGCTAAGGTGTTCCCTTGTGTGTCTTTTGATAAACTCTTATACAAGGAATGGGAGAACCCACTGAGGGTCTTTACAGCCCCAAAGAGGTTTGCGGTACGGTACCCCTTTGAGGAGAGTTTTCTGAAGAAATGGACCTCTTCCCCTATAGTGGACCCTCCGGTGTCCAGACTTAATAGAGCCACCACAATTCCTGTAGAAGGGGCTCCTGTTTTCAAGGACCCTGTGGATAAGAAGGCTGAAGCACTCGCTTGCTACCTATATTCAGTGGTAGGCTCGGCAGTACGCCCGGCATTGGCGGGGGCCCTAGTGTCTCACACACTTACTGAATGGGCAAGATTGCTACTCCAGGGGTTAAGGAGCGAGATGCTCCTCCTGATGAGATAACATTGGCCGACCTGTTGGTCCAGGGCCTTAGGTTTGTCTGCGAGTCAGACATGGATACTATTCCCCTGCTGTCTAAAGCTTCGATTTATGCAGTAGCAATACGCCGCCTGATCTGGCTAAAAGGCTGGTCTGCGGACCAGACTTCCAAGAAAGCCCTGTTGGATCTGCCTTTTAAGGGCGACAGACTTTTTGGGGCTTCTCTGGATGACATCATCAAGGATGCCACAGGAGGTAAGAGCACTTTGCTTCCCCAAATTAGCAAGGGTAAGGGGCCACGCCAAGGGCCCCCCTTTACTGCACGCAAGCGGTTTTTTCGTCCCCCTAGGGCGACAGGGAAAAGACCCCAGGCCGATAAAGCTCCTGCCCAAGGACAAAAGCGTCCTTGGTCCCGCATACCCAATAAGCCTGCGGACAAATTTGCGTCCGCATGAAGGTCCACCCCCACCCAGCTCTCGGGTGGGGGGACGTCTTCGCAAATTCGCGACTCAGTGGACAGCTCTAATCTCCGACAGGTGGGTTTGCGAAGTAATCTCCTCAGGCTACAAGATAGAGTTTATCTCTTGTCCACCGGACAGATTCAACACCTCCAATCTCCAGCTACTACCGACCCGTCAGGAGGCCCTGTATGGGGCGGTCCAGGGTCTACTGGAACGCGGGGTAGTTGTTCCAGAACTGGAACAGGGTTTTTACTCAAATCTGTTCATTGTGCCGAAGAAGGAGAGGGTTCGTCCAAGCTTGGATCTCAGAGCCCTCAATTGCTTTGTGAAGGTACAAAGATTTCGGATGGAGTCGGTTCGATCTATAGTCATGGCTCTCCATCCGGGGGACTTTCTGGCCTCTTTGGACATCAAGGACGCATACCTGCATGTCCCCATATACTCCAGACACCAGAGGTTTCTGCGATTTGCTATCGGGAAGGACCACTACCAGTTTGTGGCCCTCCCGTTTGGCCTTGCCTCAGCACCCAGGACATTCACCAAGGTGCTCGCTCTGATTCTGGCACTTCTAAGACAGCGGGGTATCACTATCACAGGCTACTTGGACGACCTTCTGCTGAAGGCCCCTTCAAACTCAGAATTAGAAGTAAGCATGTCCATTACCTGTCAGACTCTTCAAGACTGTGGTTGGATACTAAACACGCAAAAGTCAGTATTGGTGCCCACTCAACGCCTAGTGTACCTGGGGTTGATTCTGGATTCCTCAGAGGCAAAGGTATTCCTCCCTGTGGAGAAGTTGCAGACCCTCCGGGCTGCAGTACGGCAGCTGACTTCCAGGAATTGGTCGTCACTCCGTTTTTGCATGCGAGTGTTGGGCCTCATGGTAGCCCCCTTCGAGGCGGTCCCATATGCTCAATACCACACTCGAGTGTTACAGAAGGAAGTTCTGTCCAGATGGAACAGATAGCCTTCATCTCTGGATTATCAAATCCGAGTGAGCCACCTAGTCAGGAGATCCCTGGTATGGTGGCTGACAGCACCGGCTCTAATGGCCGGGAAGTAATTTCTTCCGGTTTACTGGATAGTGATCACGACGGACGCCAGCCTTACAGGTTGGGGGGGAGTCTGGGGTGTTCAGTTGGCGCAAGGTCGCTGGACCCCAGAGAAAGCACTCCTGCCGATCAATGTCCTGGAAATCCGGGCGATCAGGCTCTGCCTCTTCAAAGGGTCTCAGAGGCTGCAAAGGCGTCCAGTCAGGATCCAGTCAGACAACGCCACAACGGTGGCATATGTCAATCATCAAGGAGGAACAAGAAGCTCAGCTGCAGCATCGGAGGTTGCTCGCATCCTGAAGTGGGCAGAGAAGAGCGTACCGGCACTGTCGGCTGTGTACATTCCGGGTGTGGAAAACTGGCAGGCGGACTACCTGAGCTGCCAGATGCTGGACCAGGGAGAATGGTCCTTACACCCGGAGGTGTTCCAACTCCTCTGCCAAAGATGGGGCACACCAGACGTAGATCTTCTGGCTTCCCAACTCAATCGGAAGGTATTGAGGTTTGTGGCCCGGTCAAGAGACCCATGGGCAGACGCAACGGACGCGTTGGTGGCATCGTGGGGTCAGTATCGGCTAATCTATGCCTTCCCTCCCTTAAGGCTTCTTCCTCTTCTGCTCCGCAGAGTGGAGGCAGAGGGAATTCCAATGATCCTAATTGCTCCAGATTGGCCTCAGCGTCCTTGGTACGCCGATCTAGTACGTCTGGTAGCGGACGTTCCCTGGCGCCTACCACTACGGAAGGACCTGCTATCACAAGGTCCCATACTCCATCCTGCTTTTACAGTCATTGGCTTTAACGGCATGGCTGTTGAGAACCAGGTACTGAGAGACCGGGGCCTGTCAGACTCAGTAATCTCTATGATGAGAAGTGCTCGAAAACCGTCCTCTAGGAAGGTTTATCACCGCACTTGGAAGGCCTACATCTCCATGTGTGAGGAAATGAAATGGCATCTGCGTACCTATTTGGTTTCCAGAATCCTGCTGTTTTTACAGCATGGGGTGGACCAAAGGCTTGCCCCAAGTACGATTAAGGGACAGATATCTGCCCTGGCTGTCTTTTTTCAGCGACCCATGGCGACTCACTCTCTCATGAGCACATTTGTGCAGGGGGTTCGACATGTGGCCCCTCCGGTCCATCCCCCGTTACCTCCGTGGGACTTAAACCTGGTCCTCTTGGTGCTTCAGAAGGCACCGTTTGAGAATATTAGAGATATTCCCCTGTTGACACTTTCTCAGAAAGTGGTCTTTTTGGTGGCTTTTACGTCAGTTAGACGAGTCTCTGAGCTGGCAGCCTTGTCCTGCAAGGCTCCCTATTTGGTTTTCCACAAGGATAAGGTGGTGCTGCGGCCGCAGCCTTCCTTTCAAAAGTCGTTTCAGCTTTTCATCTCAATGAAGACATTGTACTTCCATCCTTGTGTCCTCAGCCATCGAATCCTAAGGAGTCGGCGTTGCATTCCTTGGACGTTGTCCGAGGTTTGAGAGTATACCTATCTGCTACTTCCCTGTTCCGGAAGTCAGACTCACTGTTTGTTTCGGTGGCTGGTCCCAAGAAGGGCCAAGCAGTCTCGTCGGCCACCATCTCTAGGTGGATCCGACAGAGAGTAATCCAGGCTTACGCCTTAAAGGGTCAAGCGCCCCCCTTTCCGGTCACGGCGCATTCGACCAGGGCAAGAGGTGCCTCTTGGGCTTTCAGACATCAAGCGTCTGTTTCCCAAGTATGTAAAGCGGTGACTTGGTCGTCCGCTCACACTTTCACAAAATTCTACAAAGTTGATGTAGATGCATCTTCGGATGCCTCTTTCGGCCACAAGGTTTTGTAAGCGGCTGTTTAGAGTTGCAACTCCTCCGTTGGAGGAGTGCTGTTTTGTGTTTGGGGTGAAGTTTATTTTTATGCTGTTACCACCCCTCGTTTTTTCTCTGACACTGCTTTGGGATGTCCCACTTTGTCAATAGAGAAGCTGTGTCGGTCCATGGACGAAAGAGTAAATAGGATTTTTTACTCACCGTAAAATCCTTTTCTCTGAGTCCATGGACCGACACAGCACCCACCCCTCCTTTTAAGTTTGTACTGCTTTTTGACGAACTGATCTGCGAGATGCAGACTGAGAGGATATACCCAGAGGGTCCGCCCCCTGGGCGGTACTGTAGAAGGTGTGATGCAACAGTTTTTACAAGTTTTTCTGCCTAGTCACTCCTAATTAACGGATAATACCCACTTTGTCAATAGAGAAGCTGTGTCGGTCCATGGACTCAGAGAAAAGGATTTTACGGTGAGTAAAAAATCCTATTTTGTTTCTCAGTTTAGGCCGATATGTATTCTTCTACATATTTTTGTTAAAAAAAATCACAATAAGCGTATAGTGATTAGTTTGCGCAAAAGTTATAGCGCCTACAAAATAGGGGATAGATTTATGACATTTTTTTTATTATTATTTTTTTACTAGTAATGGTGATTATCTGCAATTTTTGTCAGGACTGCGATATTGCGGCGGACAGTTCGGAAACTTTTGACACTATTTTGGGACCATTCACATTTATACAGCGAACAGTGCTATAAATATGCACTGATTACTGTATAAATGTGACTCAGGGAAGTGATTAACACTAGGGGGCGATCAAGGGGTTAAATGTGTTCCCTAGGAAGTGATTCTAGTGGTGGGGGGAGGGGACTGACTGGGGGAGGTGACCAATTGGTGTCCCTATGTTCCAGGGACACACCATCGGTCTCCTCTCCCTGACAGGACGTGGATCTCTGTGTTTACACAATTAACAAAACAATTAACCAAGTCTGAGTCTAACTATGACTCAGACATACCCCTAAATTTAACATAGCGTGGACCAATTTTGGGACCAGCGCTACATTAGTAATAAGGATGCCTCCAGATGAATGTTGCTGCAAAGTTCAGTTACAGGGGTGTCTGAGGATGAATGCGATGTGGTGTTTATCTTTGTGATGGAGACCTGAAGACTTTAATTATCTGGTATAGCGCATGTAAGATAACAAAGAGGCAAATATACTTCTGTCATCAGCATGTACGTATAAAAAAACTGTATATATATATATATATATATATATATATATATAGGAAGGCCAGTATGCTGGCCTGAAATTATGGGAGGAGTTCGAGGGGTACTTATTCAGACCATCCACGATGGTCAGTGTCGGCTCTAGTGCGCGGTATTCGTCGTCATCAGTCGACGCCATACGACTCGCAACGTCCGTGTAGTTGCTTTCGTACCTTCCAGCTTCGCTCGCAGTTGATCGTATCCCCGCTCGCTGTCGCAGGTAGGACCGGTCGTTACCATTCGTACGAATCGTAGCGCCGGTACACGTTTTTCTTGTACAAATCACACGGTTCATAACCCCGTGTTTTCCGTCTGCATCATATGTTTACCGACTAGTCCAGTTGTCTGTCGAACCCTGTCGCACGTTCGTTACCACCGTAACGGCCCGCCTAGACACTACGTCTCACAGAGCTGTTGTACGAATTGCTCGCAGCTCGCAAACCTCTTACCTCAAGTCGCACATCCGATACCCAGTCGTCGGACTGGTATCCCACACTTCATTTCCTCATCCCTAGTCACTGATGCCCTACACCTCCTACGATACTCTCCCTTCACCTTACTGATGCCTCACACCTCCTACTACACACATCATACACCAAACAGTCCGGTCCGGCCCTAGTCGCAACAATCGACACTACAGGTCGGACCCTCGGCAACCACAAGCCCCTTCAACTTCGAAACACCGAACAGCCGTCCGAGTCCAGCCGTATCTCCGGCGCTATGATTCGGACCCGGCAATTCAAAACCCCTCCTCTTGCACCCATTGTCAGCCCGAATACAGGCACAGCGTCGGCTCAGAGATTCGGATCTCTGGCATCCACGATTGGTCCGAGCACAGTCGCACCACCGGCTCATCGGCTCGGATCTTCTAAACATCAAACTTCTAACCATCCGAAGTCAGTCGTAGCATCGGCTCAAACTTTCGGACCTATGGCATTCCCAATCGATCCGAGCCCGGTCGCAGCACCGGCTCGTCCAACTCGGATCTTTAGCTACGAACCATTCTATCCGATCCGAACGCAGTCGTAGCATCGGCTCAAGGTTCGGATCCCTCGCTAAACACGTCCGATCCAAGAATAGTCGCACCACCGGCTCGAACGGCTCGGATCCGCACCATCAAAATTTCGACCGATCCGAATCCAGTCGTAACGTCGGCTCCAAGATTTGGATCCTTTACTAATCCAGTCGTTTCTAAAAAAAAAACAAAACGAAATGCAACTTTCTTTATGCATCAAATACGCACCTGACTTTAATCACTTCATGTTCATCTCCCATGGTCATCCCTACATACTCACGATTCACAAACTTTCCTTCCTTCGCCTCTCAGCAAGGCTGCTTTTCCTCGCAATCGCTGCGAGCATTCGACAAGTGGTTCAAAATCAGCCACTCATCATCTCCAGTAGCGACACGGCTACTCACCGTTTTCTCTATCACTTTCCCCACACAGGTCAGGTTACAGTTAAGCTTCATTTGGTCCACCCTCCTCCAGGTTCGGACACTATCCTTCCCAGGTAAAAAAAAAATTTAATAAAAAAAAAAATATATATATATATATAAAAAAAAAAGAAAAGGGGGGAATATCTCATTTATTCACACATAGATACATGTCTCCGTGTCACCCTTGTCTCAGGTTTCCGGTCGACCCACGTCTCGACCTCTACCAGACTCCAACTACCGGAGCACCAGACAGGTGCGTAAAACAATGCAAGGCCCCTCCTTGCTTTCTTCTCGCACTCTTTCACGACATATGTTTCTTCACATACATCAATTCGAACGCTCATGAGGCGCTAGTGACTGTCACATACTTCTGTGCATTACACTCTGTTTTCGAAGAGCGATCCGAGATCCTTCACCACACAGACAAGGTCGCTTAACATCCACCTTGCTGGCAGTGCGAGGGTTAGCAGACCGGCCACACGTCAACCACTACAGATCGAAACATTCTTACTTAGCATACCAGACCTTTGCGGCCCGCCCCAGCACGCCCTGGGGGCTCTGGTTCATCAGTCTGTGCCGAGCACAGACGGCACCTGAGCTATCGGTTACCTAGCCAGTTACCTCCTGGCTCACCTCAGTTGCCGCGCATTCTTTTGAGTTTTCCAAATTTTCACTCAACCGCGCTCGTACGCAAACTAATCTGTCATCTACGCCTATCGCTCCTTGCCCTATCCTCACTGCTCTCCTTTTCATTCCCCGTTGCCTAGACTTCTCTATCCCCTCCTATCTGGCTTCTTATTCTATAACATATGCATTCCCCTTCTCCTAGCCGACAACATGACGCAGGCCGACAGCGAGGACTTCGCCTCTGACCCACCATCACCCCTCGCGGGCACCCCGGACGGCTCTACGCAGCCCCTCAGGGCATGGACCATCCCCAGGCTTACGGCCGAACTTCGCCGTAAAGGCATCCCTTACCCTGCCACCGCCAGGAAAGCTGAGCTGTTTCGGCTGTTGTTCCCACCACCAGCGGCTGCCCCATCCGTTCCACAAGCGTCTCTACAGTCCATATCCTCCGCCATCACCCAGCTCCATGACTTAGTGGCTTCGCTAGCCACATCACTCACTGACGTCCGGCTTAGAGTAGGAGTCCTGGAAACACGTCCAACCTCACCACCAGCAACCCCAGTCTCCACGGCTGTCGCAGTACACACTCTCACAGGTACCCCGGGCAGTAGCACCACCGTCCTCCCTTCCCACCTTGTCCCAGCGGGCATCAGGAAGGACATCCTGGACGGCAAGGACGTGAATTTAGCATCTCTGCTCATTTCCGTCCAGGACATGGCAGAGAATAAATCGTACTCCTGTGGGGACGTCTCTATTGTCCTAAAGGCCAAAGATCCCAGGCTCAGCCGTAAGCTCTCGATCACCGAATTCGTATTGGCCTTCGGGATGTTCAGAGATGTGCTCTGTTCAGCCAACCCCGACAGGAGGGAGGAACTCGACCTGTACCTCCACGCGATAGTCGACCTAGGCCACAAATATGGTGGGTGCTCTTTTTATGACTATCATCGTTCCTTTTCTGCAAAAGCCGCAGCCAGGTTGTCCCAGTTCCAGCTGGTCACCGACTGGAGCACCATTGACACGGAACTGTTCTGCCGCCATTTCGCTGGCCTTCGCTCACCACTCTGCACCATCTGCCAATCTGCCGCCCACACGGTGAATTGGTGCTCCGAGTCGAGTGGCAGACGTCCCCCCAGCTTCCCTTCCACCTCCAATGCTCCCCATACAAACATGCAGTCATCCCAGGCCGACAGGCTAGGACGCCCGGTTCGAGCGTTGGGGGGGGCACCCATATGTAACAACTTCAACTTTAAGGGTTGCTTTTACCCCAACTGCAGACTTCTACACATCTGCCTCCTGTGCCAGAAGGCCCATCCAAAAAGTGCCTGCAGCATCAAACAGCTGGGTCCGTCCTGACTAGGCCGCGTACACGTCGGGTGGCTCAGCTTCTACCTGTCCGCTCACCCGACCCCCTCCCTTACAGCCTTTCTAATACAGGGGTTCACCACAGGATTCCATACCGGACTCATCGCCCTTCCCGACTCCACCTACGAGTGCAGAAACTTGCTCTCGGCAGCCTCAGACGAGGAAGCTATCTCCACCCTTCTACAGGTCGAGTTGGACCGGGGGTACATGATTGGCCCCTTCTCTCAGTCACCCTTTACCACCTGGAGAGTCAGCCCTATTGGGCTTGTCAAGGGCAAATTCTCTAATAAATTATGCTTAATATACGACTTGTCCGCACCTCATTCCTCCGTCATTCCTAGTTTAAACTCCCTCATACCATCTGAGGAGTTCTCCCTCAAATACTCCTCCGTTGATCTAGCCATCCAATCGATAATCAAAACAGGGGTTGGGGCTTGGCTATCTAAAGCTGACATCTCAGATGCCTTTAAGTTACTGCCCATCGAGCCGAACCTGTGGAGGTGGCACGGGCTCAAATGGAAAGGTCTATATTATTTTGCAACAAAGCTGACCTTCGGCTCCAAGAGTAGTCCCTGGCTCTTTGACACCTTTGCACAAGCCCTTTCCTGGATTCTTTCACATCAGGCTCACTGTCAGAAGGTCATCCACTACTTAGATGACTTCCTCCTCATAGAGTCACCTAGCAGGCCTCCAGTAGACCTAGAAAGCCTTAGAGAGGTTTTTAGAAATCTCAATGTTCCGATAGCAGAAAAGAAAGTCGAAGGCCCAGCACAGCTTATCACTTTCCTGGGAGTCAATCTCGATACTCGCTCCATGCAGGCCAGCCTGCCCCTCGATAAACTGACCCGCATCAGAACAGTCGTCCACACCTTTACCATCTCGCGAGTGTGCACCAAGAGACAGCTGCAATCCCTGCTGGGCATGCTCAATTTTGCTATGAGGATCATCCCCCAAGGGCGTTCCTTCATCTCACGACTGTTAATTTTCCTTTCCCAGGCACAAGATCCCGACCAAATCGTTAAACTAGACTCGGCTGCTGTAGCAGATCTGGACATGTGGGATCAGTTCCTCGAGAACTGGAATGGTAGATCCATGTTCATTCCCTCAGCGTCCCCGTCCTCTCCCCAAGTAGTCACCGACGCAGCTGCTTCCACAGGTTTCGCTGCTATTTTTGTCCATCATTGGTTCGCCAGGCCATGGCCGTCAGAAATACTCGCCATTCCCGGTTTCAGTCAGTCCTCTTCCCTCTTTGAGATCTACCCCATAGTCGTTGTAGCTCGAGTTTGGGGCAGCACCTGGGCCGGTCAGACCGTCACCTTCTTTACAGACAACCAGGCCACGGCCGCTATCATCAATAAAGGCAGGTCCAAATCATTGGCCATCATGTCCTTCCTGTGCAGGCTGGTGCTGTTATCCCTTCAACACCAATTCAATGTCCTCTGTGTCCACATCCCCGGTCATAGCAATTCCTCAGCCGACGCACTGTCACGCTCTAATTATACTGCATTCTTTTCACAGGAGCCCGGAGCCGATCTAACCATGTCACACGTCCCACACTGGTCTCAACTGACCCTGGATTGAGTCAACCCCTCCAGGGTGCTACCTCCCTGGTCAACGCATCCTTATCTCCCAACACGCTGAAAGCTTATCGCTCCGCCTGGAAGACCTACAACAGGTTCCTAGCCGCTAACCCCGGGGCGCTCTCAGGGAACCTCAGCCATATCCTGGCCTTCATTTCCCACTGCCACACCCAGCTCAAGCTGTCATGTAATACTATCAGGTTGTACTTTGCCGGCATCCAGCACTTCATGTCCCTACAAGATCCGACCACGCCTTCCTTGTTCGCCACCCACGCGGTCAAGGCCATATTACGCGGCATCCAAAGGCAGCAACCACACACCGATACCAAGCGCCTACCGGTGACCAGCTCCATGTTCCGGAGCATGTCCAAAATCCTCACACGCGCTCCCTTCGGTGTACGGCCTAGTCTGATCATACAGGCAGCCATATATCTAGCCTTCTACGGCTTCCTCCGGCCCAGTGATTTTACTGTCACCAGCCCTAGCTGCCAGGTACTCCGTAGGCACCACCTGACTCGCCACCAGGATCACTTCGTCCTGCACCTAACGGTGTCAAAAACCCATTAAACCGGTCCCGGGGTTGACATCAGGCTTTTCCGGATGCACAACGCCTGGTGCCCCATGGACGTCTTAGATCGTCTGGTTACCTTACTGTCCGACCTACCCGCGGACAGCCCACTCCTGCCTTTTCCTTCTGAACCCCTGAGCAGGAACCAATTCATCGCCCATGTCAGGACACTGCTAGTTACTTTGGGCCTTGACCCCAGACGATACTCCGGACATTCCTTCCGCATCGGAGCCGCCTCCGCAGCATCACGGAATGGAGTCCCGGACCACATCATCAAGACAATGGGCCGATGGAAATCCATGTGTTTCGCTCGTTATGTCCCCGATCCTCAGTCGGAGGTAGCACGAGCCTTCAACAGTCTCGCTTTGTAGTCATCTACTTTCATAATAAATCCATTCCTCCCTAAACTTGTGTGACTTTTGGCCCCTTCTTTTGCATACCATACAGCAGGCCAGGCCACACTTCAGGTCTTATTTGTGTCGTTAGTCTTGTGGCGTGTCTATGTGATTCATATCTCTTCTGACAGAGGGCTCCGACCATAAATAGGAAGGCCAGTATGCTGGTCTGAAATTATGGGAGGAGTTCGAGGGGTACTTATTCAGACCATCCACGATGGTCAGTGTCGGCTCTAGTGCGCGGTACCCACCCGCCCATACCCCTTTTTAGGGCACTTCCCTTCAAACAATTCTCAACAGAATTATTCATGACTTCTATCTTAGGTATGGCCCCTTCTTTGGCATACCATACAGCAGGCCAGGCCACACTTCAGGTCTTATTTGTGTCGTTAGTCTTGTGGCGTGTCTATGTGATTCATATCTCTTCTGACAGAGGGCTCCGACCATAAATATATATATATATATATATATATATATATATATATATATATATATATATATATATAGATGCAGTATCTCACAAGTTGGTGGACAGCATGTCCCACTGGTGCAGTAAAAATGCAATAGGAGTAGCTGGCACATGAAACAGTGAGCAAGTGGGAACACCCAAAACTCAAAACACAGTACCAGAGTCAGAAATTATTCACTCATGGAATATAAAAGATCTACGAGAAGCAGGCTCAAACTTTAACTTTTTGGTGTATTGGTGCTTTAAGAGTCTGTGTTAGGTAGGTGTGCTGGTAGAGCATACATAGCTAAATAAACTTAAATAATAGACAATCAGAACATTATACTATACATAATGCATAACAATATGATGTACAAGTATCAAATGCTGTTAGAAGCGTTTATCGCTCTTAAAGTAATTGTTAGCACAATCCTCCTCTTTTCAGGTCCTGGCTCCTCCTCCCTTCTGAAAGCCCTCAAAGCAAGCAGCTTGCTATGGGATCACTTGTGCAAGCTCAATCTCAAGCTGGGCTGCCTATGTCTATAGACAGAAACAGTGCAGCTCAGCTCTGCCCCCCCCCCCCCCTATTCGTTTGTCACAAGATATGACTTCCTGCTACCTCAGCAAAGCCTATGAGAGCGGAGACAGGCACTGGGGCTGGATCGAGTGAGGTAAGGTAAGTATAATTTAGGTAAGTAGTATAAGGAGGGGGGATACTGTTACCTTAACCTTTTTTTTACATTAATGCAGACAATGCAACAAGTTAAAAAAATTAATTGACTTTAGAACCACTTTAAATATCCCAAAAATCAAATGGACTCAGTTCAGTGGACTCACACAAAGGAGCGCATCCATTGATGTCATAGCCAACATTCCTAACATATTTTCAAGTGTCATTTGAGCCTTTTGCCTTAACTGTCAGCACTACCTAATGCAAGAGGTTCATAAACATTCTTTTCAAAATGTGTGAATTAAATTAATGGTTCATAATTGAATCAATTACATTTTGTTTTCTTAATTTTTGATGCTCTAAGATTTCCATTTCATGGTAATAAATACTGTATAAATATTTAGCAATATGATGAAATATACAGAATAGTAATCCACAGACAACAATAATCGTTCAGTTTTCAATTATATTGAGCAGTTAGATGGAGATTGGTTGCTAATGTTTATTCACTTGGCAAATTGCTCTTTGCTTGTTTTGTAACATGGTACAGTTTGACATTAAGTATAGCACGCACTTCATCCTTTTCTGCCCCCAACACACACACACACACGATTTTTATAGGTGTTAGTTCCCAAAAAATCGGAATGACATTTTGCCAACTTATGCTTATGTGAATGTTTAATGCTAATGCCATACATGCACCTATAGGTAGGTGTAGTACGGCCTCCTCGCACAGGCAGCGCTGTGACAGTTGCCACCATGCAGAGAGGATGAAGGACAGGAGGAACTCTTGTTCTTCTGAGGCCTCTATAGGTGTCATCAGGAGAGCAGCTGACTGATTGGATGTTGCTGCCCTGGATGATCTGGGTGGCCATCTTTATTGTGGGCAGTGCTAACAAATAGCACTGTCAAACTGTAGTCGGTGTGCATTTGCAAATTGACTAGGTCAGAGACAGGAACCCACTGGTTAGGGACAGCATGTCTAGCGTAGGGAAGGGTTCCAGTGGAGGAGGGAAAAAGAAGGGACTGCACTCCAGTGCCTCCAGCAGGAGCCCTTTCCATCTCCAGGTGCTTTGTTGCCAGACTAATTTTCAGCCGCCTCCTTCGTCAGATGTTGCTGGGCATCATAAGCCATTTACAGTGTCCTCTTTAAAATTGAGGCTGTGTTTGCAAGAGGTCTTCGTGTGAATTCTCTCCTATCCAGGTACCAACTGTCTGGCCCCACCTATATAGAACATCCTGAACATCCAACATACACTTGAGTGTGAAGGGATTAGTGATTTATATAGATGTATTTTGTATTTATTGTATTGATTTAAATATGTTACACCAGAAAAAAGAAGTGGAGAGAAAGAAAGTCACTGTTCTGTCAGACACATGTCCTGTCCATGCTGCTAAACCCCAAGCCAGAAGGTACTATTATGCAGGTATTCATATGTTCTAATAGTTTAACTGCAGCTACTGAGTGTACATCTAAATCCTTGTGACAGACAAAGTATATCTGTCCTATAGGCATCTAATGGCCACTTCTGGTAGTTAGACATCTGGTTGCATGTCAGATTAGAAACTACTAGGGATGGACTAAAGCTCAGAGTAAATACTGTAGGCTGACTCTGAGTTCCAGTGCCACACCACAGTCTCTGCGTGTGAAAAGCCACATTGCAAGCTGGTTGGATAACAGTTGGAGGATCACTCCATCACCAGTGATCTTGTATTCAGGTTTTGAACACAAAGACAGACACTGCATTGCGATCATCCTCAATGGCTCCTGCAACTGAACTTTGCTGCAACATTCATCTTGTGATATCTCTTTTAACCACTTCCCTACCGCACTATTGTAATATGACAGCGGCAGGAACCCTTTGTCCCTCCAGGCCGCCGTCATATGACGTCTTTTTTTCCCGAGCCTCTAAGGGGCGCGCGCGCCCCCGCCGCGTCACTCGACACCCGATGTACGTGTCTGGTGGCCGCGATGTCCGCCGGGCCCCCGCGATTGACCGTGAACACGGCAGGATCGTGGATCTGTGTGTGTAAACACAGATCCACGTCCTGTCAGAGGAGAGGAGACTGATGTGTGTTCCCAGTACAGAGGAACACACATCGGTCTCCTCCCCTTGTGAGTCCCCTCTCCCTACAGTTAGAATCACTCCCTAGGATACACAGTTAACCCCTTCCTCGCCCCCTAGTGTTCACCCTTTCCCTGCCAGTCACATTTATACAGTAATCAATGCATTTTTATAGCACAGATCGCTGTATAAATGTGAATGGTCCAAAAATAGTGTCAAAAGTGTCCGAAGTGTGCGCCGCAATATCGCAGTCAAGATAAAAATCGCAGATCGCCGCCATTACTAGTGAAAAAAAAAAAACACAAAAAATGCCATAAATGTATCTACTATTTTGTAGACGCTATAACTTTTGCGCAAACCAATCGATATACACTTATTGTGATTTATTTTACCAAAAATATGTAGAAGAATACATATTGGCCTAAACTTTGGAAAAAAATATTTTTTTTATATATTTTTGGGGGATATTTATTATAGCAAAAAGTAAAAAATATTGTATTTTTTTTTTCAAAATTGTTGCTATTTTTTTGTTTATAGAGCAAAAAAAATAATCCGCAGAGGTAATCAAATACCACCAAAAGAAAGCTCTATTTGTGGGGAAAACAAATATGAAAATTTCAAATGGGTACAGTGTTGCATGACCGCGCAATTGTCATTCAAATTGTAACAGCGCTATATACCTATATACCCAGGTATTTGTGCTTATACATTGGATGTATGTACTATTAATAATCTTTTATTATAAAACTTGTGTGTTATCTTCTCACAGGTGTGCATTTATATACTTACTTAATACGTTTATTTATAGCCTTGGGACGTGGCTATAAGGCAACCATTACTGACATCAGACGCAATACCGGAAGTGACCTTCCGGTGGTGACAAATCTGGTGTGGGTGAGACACTAATACACGCCGAGTTCGTTGTGACCATGCTTTGCCAGTCCTATGCTGCTGCATTGGATGTATTACATGCATAATTTTAATTCAAGCTGTGTGAGTGCAATGTTTGAAATATTTTTAATACATTTTTGATCAAACGTTACTGCACTATTGGAGCACTTTGTTTTGTTATTTGTGGATCTTTTCATGGGATCAATCACCTGGATGGGAAATCGATGGATGATTTAACCCTTTATGGGTTGAGGTTTATTTGTCGAGCATGAGAGTGTAAGGCAACTTCATCTGGTAATTAAGGACTTATTTAGCTAATGGTTTTATTTTTATTTTTTGATCTTGTGTTTTGTCTCACATATCTTTATCACTTGTCACTGGGAGATTTTTGTATTATTTGATGTTAATTCAGTTATTCATTTATAGCGCCACTATTCACTTTAAAAGTTTATACAGTAGTTTAAATGTCACAGTACACGTTGGCATTCATGGTTCCCTCAATGAACAGTAGCTCCTCAGTGCCTACAGCACTTATGCAGCCCAAGACCATGACACTCCCACCACCATGCTTGACTGTAGGCAAGACATACTTGTCTTTGTACTCCTCACCTGGTTGCCGCCACACACGCTGGACACCATCTGAACCAAATACGTTTATCTTGGTCTCATCAGACCACAGGACATGGTTCCAGTAATCCATGTCCTTAGTCTTCTTGTCTTCAGCAAACTGTTTGCGGGCTTTCTTCTGCATCATCTTTAGAAGAGGCTTCCTTCTGGGACGATAGCCATGCAGACCAAATTGATGCAGTGTGCAGCGTATGGTCGGACCACTGACAGGCTGACCCCCCACCCCTTCAACCTCTGCAGCAATGCTGGCAGCACTCAAACGTCTATTTCCCAAAGACAACCTCTGGATATGATGCTGAGCACGTGCACTCAACTTCTTTGGTCGACCATGGTGAGGCATGTTCTGAGTGGAACCTATCCTGTTAAACCCGCTGTATGGTCTTGGCCATCGTGCTGCAGCTGAGTTTCAGGGTCTTGGCAATCTTCTAATAGCCTAGGCTATCTTTATGTAGAGCAACAATTCTTTTTTTTTTAGATCCTCAGAGAGCTCTTTGCCATGAGGTGCCATGTTGAACTTCCAGTGACCAGTGTGAGAGAGTGAGAGTGATAACACCAAATTTAACAGACCTGCTCCCCATTCACTCCTGAGACCTTGTAACACTAATGAGTCACATGACACCAGAGAGGGAAAATGGCTAATTGGTACATTTTCACTTGGTGGTGTACTCATTTTTGTTGCCAGCGGTTTAGACATTAATGGCTGTGTGAGTTTTTTGGGGGGGACAGCAAATTTACACTGTTATACAAGCTGTACACTTACTACTTTACCTTGTAGCAAATTGTCAGTTCTTCAGTGTTGTCACATGAAAAGATATAATAAAATATTTAAAAAATGTAAGGGGTGTACTCACTTTTATCGCTATAGTGAGGCATAAAAATGGTACATGGATATCTAAGAGAGAATATAATGAGCTAAAAATACAAATAAAAAATAATAGTGATGATAATAATAATAATAATAATATGCTAAGAAAAAAAAAAAACATTAGTAAACCCAAGGAATAAATACCAGTGGGCTTCCATATAGAGAAATCCCAAATGTCCACTGATAGGGGCTCATAACATTATACTATATATATGAGCACATGTATAGGGTTGAGCGAACCCGAACTGTAAAGTTCGGGTCCGTACAGAACTTTAGCTTTTTCCCGAACCCGGACTTTGCGCAAAAGTCCGGGTTCGGGTTCGGCAATCTAATGGCGCAGTTAGAAATGCTTCAGGGGCCAGCCAATCACCTTTTGATTAGCTGGTGTGCCCTTAGAAGCCATCATAGCCATGCCTACTAATGGCATGGCTGTGATTGGTCAGTGCAACATGTGACCCAGCTTCTATATAAGCTAGAGGCACACAGCACACACGTCACTCTGCTTCAGAATAGATAGGGAGAGGATCTTGTCTGCTGCTGCTGCTTTTAGGGAGAGATTGAAAAATACATGAGTTAGTCCTGATTCTGGAATCTGAGGGAAAAGATAGAGAGACAGTGTAGTGTAGGGCCAGGTTCCTGTTGGTGCTTTCAGGGAGAGAGATATATTATATAGGAATAGGAGTCCAGATTCAGAGATATAACTCAGCGATCTGCATAGGTTTACCTGTTTGTGTTGCAGTGCAGTCTTTTTACACTGCCATGAGCCCAGTGTCAGAGAAAATCTACCTTTTATCTGCAAGCTCAGTGCACCAGCACTGCATATATTACGTTGAGAGATACACCGTTTCCATACTGTGGGTGTATTCTGCTCTTGGAAAAAGATCCATTTAGGGCAAAAAAAAAGGCACTTTATTGTGCTCTTTTCTAAAAGACCCATTAAGGGCAAAAAAAATAAAAAATTTGCATTTTATTTTGCTCGTGCAAAAAAAGACCCGTTTAGGGCAAAAAAAAAAAAAAATGAAAAATTTGCACTTTAATGTACGCTTGCAAAAAGACCCATTTAGGGCCACAAAAAATATTTTGCAGTGTGTTATACATATGTGGAGGCATGTGAAATAAACCATTTCTATATATTTGTCTTCTACTGTGCTATACTAAAAAAACAACATTTTTTTTGAATAGCATTTTCTGCAGTTCTGTAGCTGTGCGATTCAGCGGTTACGTACTGTGGGTGTGTTGTGGTCTTCCAAAAAACGCCATTTAGGGCCACAAAAAATATTTTGCAGTGTGTTATACATATGTGGAGGTGTGTGAAATAAACAATTTCTATATAGTTTTCTTCTACTGTGCTATACTAAAAAAACAAAATTTTTTTGAATAGCATTTTCTGCAGTTCTGTAGCTGTGCGATTCAGCGGTTACGTACTGTGGGTGTGTTCTGCTCTTCCAAAAAACGCCATTTAGGGCCACAAAAAATATTTTGCAGTGTGTTATACATATGTGGAGGCATGTGAAATAAACCATTTCTATATATTTGTCTTCTACTGTGCCATACTAAAAAAAAAACTTTTTTTTTGAATAGCATTTTCTGCAGTTCTGTAGCTGTGCGATTCAGCGGTTACGTACTGTGGGTGTGTTCTGCTCTTCCAAAAACACCCATTTAGGGCAAGATCCTAAATTTGGAAAATATGAGGAGAAGGTCAAAGGGACGTGGTGGCCCCGGTCGTGGTGCTGCTGGTGGAGCTCCTGTTGCAGGGAGAGGACGTGGTGGATCTGTGCCAGATACACGCACAAGTGAAACACCTTCCTCAGGTGCGAGTAGGCGACCGAGCCTGCGGCGGTATTTTGTCGCGACTAATGAGGCTGTATGAATGTTTAGGCCAGGACAAGTACAGGCGATAGTAGATTGGGTTGCTGACAGTGCCTCGGGTTCCTTCACATTGTCTCCCACCCACTCTTCTGATGAAAGAACAGAGTTGGCACCTGAAACCCATGTCCATCAGTCTTTCACCTCACCCCCTTGCAAATCAGCCAAGCAGTCTGAGCCCCAAATCATGCAGCAGTCTCTTCTGCTTTTCGATGACTCTGTTAGCAGGGTTTCCCAGGGCCATCCACCTAGCCCTGCCCCAGAAGTGGAAGAGATTGAGTGCACCGATGCCCAACCACTTATGTTTCATGATGAGTACATGGGAGGACCATCGCAGCACGTCTCGGATGATGACGAAACACAGGTGCCAACTGCTGCTGCTTTCGCAATTGTGCAGACAGACAAGGAGGGCAGGGGTGAAGACTGGGTGAAAGATGATGTGGAGGACGATGAGGTCCTCGACCCCACATGGAATCAACATTATGCAGTTGACCAGTGTAGTTTGGAGGAAGAGGCGGTGGTCGCACAGAGCCACCAGCACAGCAGAAGAGGGAGCAGGGTGCAAAAGCGGAGCGTCCGTCCCCTAGACAGTATGTCTGCTACTGCCCAACGCAGCAAGGGACCGAGCACACCAAAGCCAGGTCCAAGGAGTTCCCTAGCGTGGCAGTTCTTCACACAATGTGCTGATGACAAGACACGAGTGGTTTGCACGCTGTGCAATCAGAGCCTGAAGCGAGGCATAAACGTTCTCAACCTGAGCACAACCTGCATGACCAGGCATCTAAGTGCAAAGCACGAGGTGCAGTGGAGTAGACACCTCAAAAACCAAGAAAGGTCTCTGGCTCCTCCGTCTTCCTCTTCTGCTGCAGTCTTGGCCTCTTCATCCACCTCTGTAGTGACAGTGGCACCTGCCACCCCGCAAACAGAGGATCTGCCAGCAACACTACCACCTGGGTCACCAACCATCTCCACAATGTCCCATGGAAGCGTTCAGCTCTCTATCTCCCAAACATTGGAGCGGAAGAGGAAGTACCCCCCTAGCCACCCGCGATCCCTGGCCCTGAATGCCAGCATTTCAAAACTCCTGTCCTTTGAAATGCTGTCATTCCGTCTGGTGGAGACGCAGAGTTTTAAAAGCCTGATGGCATTGGCTGTCCCACAGTACGTCGTGCCCAGCCGCCACTACTTTTCCAGGCGAGCCATCCCTTCCCTGCACAACCAAGTGGGGGACAAAATCAGGTGTGCACTGCGCAACGCCATCTGTGGCAAGGTCCACCTAACTACGGATGCGTGGACCAGTAAGCACGGTCAGGGATGTTATATCTCCCTAACAGCACACTGGGTAAATGCAGTGGCGGCTGGGCCTGAGGCAGATAGCAGTTTGGCGCATGTCCTTCCACCACCGAGGATTGCAGGGCGCTTCAGTTTGCCTCCTGTTGCTAACTCCTCCTACTCCGCTTCCTCATCCTCTACCGCCTCCTCATCCGGTCAGCGTAACACCTTCACCACCAACTTCAGCACAGCCAGGGGTAAATGACAGCAGGCAGTTTTAAAACTTTCCTGTTTGGGGGAAAAACCCCACACCGCGCAGGAGTTGTGGGGGGACATGGAACAACAGACCAATGAGTGGTTGCTGTCAGTGAGCCTCAAGCCCGGCCTGGTGGTGTGCGATAATGGGCGAAATCTCGTAGCAGCTCTGGGCCTAGCTGGTTTGACGCACATCCCTTGCCTGGCGCATGTGCTGAACTTGGTGGTCCAGAGGCTCCTTAAAAACTACCCCAATATGCCAGAGCTGCTGCAGAAAGTGCGGGCTGTGTGTGCGCACTTTCGGCGTTCTCACCCTGCTGCTGTTCGCCTGTCAGCGCTGCAGCGTAACTTCGGCCTTCCCGCTCACCGCCTCATATGTGACGTGCCCACAAGGTGGAACTCCACCTTGCACATGCTGGCCAGACTGTGCGAGCAGCAGCAGGCGGTAGTGGAGTTTCAGCTGCAGCAATCACGCGTGAGTCGCTCTGCGGAACAGCACCACTTCACCACCAATAACTGGGCCTCCATGCGAGACCTGTGTGCCTTGTTGCGCTGTTTCGAGTACTCCACCAACATGTCCAGTGCCAATGACGCCGTTCTCAGCGTTACTATCCCAGTTCTATGCCTCCTTGAAAAAACGCTTCGGGCGATGATGGAAGAGGATGTGGCACAGGAGGATGAGGAGGAGGAGGAGGAAGCGGGATCATTTCAAAGGCTTTCAGGGCAGTCTTTCACAAGTGGCTACGAGGGTGGGTTCCTGCACCAACAAACGCCAGGTACACAATTGTCCGGCAGAAAGGGCACAGTCCTGGAGGATGACGAGGTGGAGGAGGAGGAGGAGGAGCCATTTTCACAGCAGGGTGGCACCCAGACCAGCTCGTGGCCATCACTGGTGCGTGGCTGGGGGGATACAGAGGACACAGACGATACACCTCCCACAGAGGACAGCTTTTCTTTGCCTCTGGGCAGCCTGGCACACATGAGCGATTACATGCTGCAGTGTTTCCCCAATGACCGCCGAGTTGCCCACATTTTAACTGGTGCTGATTACTGGGTGGCCACCCTGCTGGATCCCCGTTACAAGGACAACGTACCGTCCTTAATTCCCTCACTGGAGCGGGATCGTAAGATGCGCGAGTACAAGCGCACGCTGGTAGACGCACTGCTGGTGGCATTCTCACCTGACAGCGGGCGTACGGTGGAAGCACAAGGCGAAGGCAGAGGAGGAGGAAGAGGTCACCAACGCAGCCGGGGCACCAGCAGCACCTCAGAAGGCAGGGTTAGCATGGCTGAAATGTGGAAAAGCTTTGTCAGCATGCCACAACAACCAGCACCACCAGCTGAGATGGAACGTCTTAGCAGGAGGCAGCATTTCACCAACATGGTTGAGCAGTATGTGTCCACAGGCCTACACGTACTGGATGACGGGTCTGCCCCCTTTAACTTCTGGGGCTCCAAATTGGGCACATGGCCTGAGCTTGCCCTTTATGCCTTGGAGGTGCTGGCCTGCCCTGCAGCCAGTGTATTATCTGAACGTGTATTTAGCACGGCAGGGGGCGCAGCCGCCTGTCAAGAGCCAATGTGGACAAGCTCACGTTCATTAAAATGAACCAGGCATGGATCCCACAGGACTTGTCCGTACCTTCTGCAGAATAGACATGTATACCGGTGTTGTGACAAAAACTGTCCGGCCATCGGATTGTGTCCGGCCCATACTGCGAAGGCGCAGCGCTTGCGCAGTACAGAGGACAAGGAGATTCACGAAATCTCCGAAGATGAACGGCGCCTGCGCCGTGAGTGCAGGTTCAAGCCCCACCATCCAAGTGGACATACGGTAGCACATAGTAACAGGGCCCCTCACGGGCTCGGTTCGATCGCCACGCTTCGGGCACGGCCTCACTTGGCTCGGCTTGAACCACGGATGGTGTGGCCTTCACCTGAACTCACCACGCAGGTGCCGTGCGTCTTGGGAGATTTTCGAAATCCCCTTGTCCTACATACTGAGCAAGCGCAGTACAGGGTGGACACTATTTGAGGGGGGACAGAATTCGACACATCACCGGCCTGTCAGGTTACCTATGGCCAGGTGACAGATGCACACCGTAGGGGGACAGGAGTGCACCGCAAGGTAGTGAACCCTATGGCTAACTGCTGCGGATAGGAAACTGGGTGGTTGTGGAAAGCGGGACCAGAGGAGCACAACCGGGATCCTATAGGAAGCTAGAGCCAAGATTCCCCAGGGCGCGGAGTCTAAGACCCAGCAGGTCTTCTCCAGAGCCTCTAGTGGTGAGGATTTTATGCTGCAGGCTGGGTCCAGGTCGCGGCCCCTAGAGTCTCCTAGCTCACGCCCCGTAGGATAAGGGGAAAAGAGGGGAAGCAGCAGCACAAGATATAAGAGTAACGAATAACAAGCTGAAGGTCAAGGGCCACAAGCAGACAAGGAAAACGAAGGACAAGCCGAAGGTCAAGGGTCACGAGCAGACAGGGATAGTCGGGAACAAGCCAAATGTATAACAGAGAGACAGACGTAGCACACGGCAGGCAGGAACCCAAACACACAATGCCTAACAAACACGTTGATCAGCAAAGCAGGCTTGCAGTGCACAGGTTAATATAGTGTTCTGTGATAGGGCCTGGGGTGGAGTCTGGCTGGGAGGAGATTATAAAGGAAGCCAGGTGAAGGAGGTCTGGTCTCTAAGATGAACACATGAGGAGGAAAGGTAAGATGGCAGACAGACATTAATGCATATCCATGACACGGCCTTACCCAGCCATTGTTGTATTTTTGAACCAGTGTTGGCTACCTCGTCCTCCTCCACCGCCGCCACCTCAACCTCCTACTCCATATGGACCTCGTCCTCCTAGATCAAGATTATAATTTTTATTTTATTTTTTTGTAGCGCACAGATCCTTTCCCCCTTACCTGCCTTTATGTTGTTGGCCTTTCTCCCTCCTGCGAGGAGCCAACAACATAAAGGCAGGTAAGGGGGAAAGGATCTGTGCGCTACAATAAAATAAAATAAAAATTATAACCTTTTCTATCCGAGTAGAATTTATTTTGCCATGAGAGAATAAGAGTTGTAATTTCAGCTGGTGTGGACATTGACTTTACTGGGAATTAAAGGACTTGCCTCTACCTACAGTAGAGGTGAGAATCATCCTCTGGAGGAGTTTTGACTCCGGCTGTGGACACGGCCCGTCAAGTACACCGCTCAACCTCTTTATATAGGAGGGTACGGGCTGGTCACTACCTATATAAAGAGGTTGAGCGGTGTACTTGACGGGCCGTGTCCACAGCCGGAGTCAAAACTCCTCCAGAGGATGATTCTCACCTCTACTGTAGGTAGAGGCAAGTCCTTTAATTCCCAGTAAAGTCAATGTCCACACCAGCTGAAATTACAACTCTTATTCTCTCATGGCAAAATAAATTCTACTCGGATAGAAAAGGTTAGAGCAAAGAAACAGGACAGCTTAAGGTGTGGAGGAGGTCCAGGCACAGCACTGTATCGGCAGTTCAACCCTAGCCTACCATGGCAGTGCCACCTGTAGGCCGCAGGGAACTGCACACCAATACTGTCCCCCCCAGGACAAAATGGTCCATGAATCCTACAGAATTAGGGTGTTTGAGCCTATTTACCACTCAAACACTTCCCTTAAATTTAGCACCCCGCTACATTTTTATTTCAAAGTATTTTAATTTCCCACTAGCTTATCCATTAAATTGAATAATTTATTCCAGAAAGGGCGTATTCTGGGGCATTCCCACCATATGTGTGGCATCGTGCCGTTGAGTTTCTGAGGTTCTTAATGACTTCCCGTACCTCTTCTGCTGAAAAGGGGGCCTCCAGCATATTTTTTTATTTTTTATTTTTTTTATGTTATTTTAAGTTATTTCCCTATCCACATTTGTTTGCAGAGCACTTGCCATGCTCTTAACAACATTTTTCTGCCATTTGCAGCCGTCTAGCCCTTTCCATTACTTTTTTTGAGCCTTTTTAGTCCTTAGAAGTCCGGGTCCCCATTGACTTCAATAGGGTTGGGGTTCGGGTTCGGGTTAAAGTTCGGTCCCGAACCCGAACTTTTTTCCGAAGTTCGGCCGAACCCGTCGAACCCGAACATCCAGGTGTCCGCTCAACTCTACACATGTACACAGGAACGCATGTGCAAGGGCTCAAGAAACCATCTCACAATAGCTGGAAAATGGATACCAAGTTATAATATACAGTAAAACCTTGGATTGCAAGCATAATTCGTTTCACAGGCATTCTTGTAATCCAAAGCGAATTTCCCCATAAGAAATAAATGGAAACTCAAATGATTCGTTCCACAGCCATTTATTCATAAGTCCTTTGGTTTATAGTCCATATAAAAAGATTATAGCAATGTGGATTGGTTGTGTAACCATAAAAATGTCCATCCACAAATGTCTCCACAAGGTGATTAAAGCACAATCCAGCAGGAGCTAGAAAGTATAAAAGAGAAGAGAAACGCCTCTAAGTGTAGCAATATAGTTACATTTAATGAAAGTACATTTAACAACTCACATTGTTGATGATTAAAAGAGGCACATCTAAGTATGCAGGCAACCAGGGTAAAGCTGTCCACATAGATCATCCCCAGCACGGCCGGCTCTCACTGCTGTCAGTCTGCAATTGTGACCAGGAAGACTACCCTGCAGTAGAGCCATCTGAAAGCGAGGCTTGAACCGCTCATGGAGCGAAGCGTGGAAGGGATGACGTCAATGGCGTTGAGGAGTGAGGAGGATGGTCTATGTGGACAGCATTACCCTGGATGCCTGCATACTTGGATGTGCCTGTTTTAATCATCAACCATGTGAGTTTCTAAATGTTGTACCTTCATTAAATGTAACTGTATTGCTACACTTAGAGGTGCCTCTCCTCTCTTTTATACTCAATTGTGACATGACGCTACTTGTATATCAAGACATCGCTTGTATATCAAGTCAAAATGTATTTAACATTTTTGCTTGACTTGCAAAACGCTCTCAAACCAAGTTACTCTCAAACCAAGGTTTTACCGTAGTTATAAAACAGTGCTAACCTCCATCTGATCATTAAGGCCACAAGGGGACAGAGTATCTAGGGTATAAATCCAAAATGCTTTTCATTGGCAGAGTCATTTGAAACGCTCAGCTGTGAGTAACATCCTGGATATAGATTCAATGATTGAGATTACCAGGCCTGAGGAAGATTTCTGGTGAAACTCCAGAAAATGGGGACACTGCGTTTGTCCATTTCATCCTTGATAAAGCAACGGTTCTCACTGAACCTCTTCCTCAGGGTCTTGATGGTTCTCCCTACTTAAAAAAAAGCCACACAGGCATGAAAGGCAATATATAACTTACACAACGGGTACTTACCGAGGCCGAGATGCCGAGAGCGGTTCACCTTTGCGACTTGACCCACTCCGCCCCCTGGAAGTGAGACAGGGAGAGAATGGCGAGAAGAGGCACTGGTGACCAGCAGGTGGAGAGGACTTGCAAGGCTGGCTGGAATAGCTGAGTAGTGCGTGAAGATGTTGGAGGTTAATCACCAGGCAGTAGCAGGGATAAACAGGAACTTGATGGTAATATCCCAGACAATCAGGTTCAGCAGGGATTGACGGAAACCAGCTGCGGCTGGAGGTGCAGATCGAGGGTTTAAAGTTGCTGATAGCAAAGTCCAGATAGGTACAGGAATCAGATCAGGGCTGAAGATTACAAGGAAGATCCGAGGTGCAGGCAGGAAGTCAAGGGCTGGAGAAAACAGCAGATCCGGGTCACAGGCCAAGGGTCAAGCACAGGTAGAAGGCAGAAGTCTGTAAAACAAGCAGAAGGTCAGGTCCAGGAGAGATGAGAGAGGTAATCAAGCCGATCCGGGTCACCACTGGGTTTTCAAACAGGATTCAGGAAACTGGATACACAGGAAAGATGACAACAAACCAGCAACCTGTCAGTGAGCTAGGCCTCTTTATATATGCCCGCCTGTATTCTGATTGGCGCAGCCGCGCGCACACGCGTGCACCGTTGCGTCGCCGCGCGCACCCGTGAACGCCGGAGCACTGTCCCGCGCACGCGCATGCGCCGAAGCGCCGACCCACCGCGCGTGCGTACTGGGTGCTGGTTGGGTTGAAAGTTTCCCTGACAATAACGTATTATGAAGAACAGCTGTAGAAATTGTTGATCTCTTAAGTGTTACCTTTAATTGTGAAGTCTTTTTGCTGGTGCCTGACATGTTTGCAGGTGAGGCATATTGAACTCTTCCTGCTCAGCAGCTCCCTCCTCTTGCTGATATAGCTGTTAATCAGTTCAGCACTGCAGGGAAGCAGCTGCAGAGAGCAGCCATAGCCAGTGCTTTTCTCATTCTCTATTCACTAAGCACCTGGCTACACCGGCTTCTGTTGAACACTCCTGTTGGAAAACCAGCATTCACTCTGATCAGTGGCTGATCAGTGAACGATGACAGGGGAGGAATGCCCGCTGTCAAAATGCAATAGCACAGCGGTGGAAATACTTGCATACACATTACTTGTGCGGATGCAAAAATCTGTAAAGTTTTTTTTTTTGTTCAGTGAACTGGTAAATAAAATAAAAAACTCACAGTGTGTACCCAACTTAAGTATCTTTTTTGATATCAGCCTCCTGTAATCCCCTGCACAGCAAATACTGATTTCTGAGCCAATGAGACATGCTGCATGGAGAGAGGAGGGAGAGAGGAAATACCTAATCTGTCATCTGCTGCCCATTCATTGTCACATCGGCAGAGGGATTACCAAAATGTGTTGCTTGGCTGTAAAAGAGGAAAAGGCTGGACAAATTTCAAGACTTTGGCAGGTAAAACAGCTCCCATATACAGTAGGTTATATAGATAGCTCCCATCTAACTGGAGATCAGCCGGGCCGTCACAGCACATGCGCCGCTGACGTCAGCGGCTGCATGCAAAGTGAATATCTCCTAAACTGTACAGGTTTAGGAGATATTCATTTTACCTACAGGTAAGCCTTATTATAACAAAGCGTATACAACCACTTTAAAGAAAAAACATTTTGGAGATGACTGTTTATTACAGCACTTTATTGATGTAAATAAACAGTAACAAGTGTAGCACCCTCCTCACTCCCCTCTTTCTCTCATCTCGTCTTTCTCTTGTCTAGGGGTATCTTAGAGGGGAGGGAGCGGGGACACCACGCCTGGCCTCCACCACATGTGTCAGTGCGGTATAAGCTACGTTCTTGTATTACCTTCGGGTCAGTGCTGTGCACCTGGATCCTCCCTCCAAGAGTCACCTTGAACAATGTCTGTTAGGAAATGAGCCCCACACCATTAAAGTTCAACACTCCTTTATTCTTCTCGAATGAACACAATCAGTTGAACTCCCTTGGTAGAAACAGAACAGAAAAGGGGGTGTGGATGCGAATAGGCCCAGACACAATGTAGTTCTCCACTTTCCTTCCTGAAAGTGGGTTACGGTCTCCGCATGAGGGGGAATTTCCTTCCAGGCGGTCTCCGACGAGAGGCTCACCTGTCACCGGCAATATGCTGCACCGGGTCTTCAAGTGAGGAGCTCCCCCCGGTCCATTGCGCCTTCCGGATTCGGGTACCCACTCCCGGGGTTCCCTAGGATCTCCTTCCCTCGCGGAACTCAGTGTTGGGCACTGAGCTCCGGACCTCCACCCGAGTACCTCACCCCAGGCTAAAGGTGCCCGGGATGGAACACGACCTCCGATTGTCCTCCAGGCCTAGGCCACCCAGAGGACCGACACGAACCACCGTCCACAAGCTGAAGGTGCTTGGGACTCCCACTGTGACAAAGATGGCCGGCCCCTTTATACCCTCTCCCAGCAAGCACGGCGGGTTCCCCGCCCCACCATACCGCTGCCGAGGGAGGACAAAAAGGAGGCACAGCACACAGCAATGATTCAACCCCAGCCCAGGGCGGCAGCGCCACCCACTGGGCTGCAGGGAATTACACATCACTGATGTCTCTGCCAAGTTCAAATTTACACCCGGGAAAGTACATACCCGCTACACTCTCCCCCTGGTCATTTGACACTGGTCCCCAGTGTCTTGAGTAAATCATGCCCTCAACGGCTGACATAATTCAATCCAGAAACCGACTAACAATTGTACAAAATGTAAAACTTTTAGAAAAAAAACTATCCAACTGAAACATTGTGTCTGAGCCCTGTAAAGAAAAGGGAATAAAGACAAAAGAAAACAACAGCACTGATTCATAACTTTGAATCACATATTCACATATGACTTCCCCCCCCCCAATCCTGACTAAGACCCACCCCATACTCAGTGGACTTGATGGGATGTTCTCCTGCAGAGGGAAAAGAAAGGATTAACACATATAACCCTGACACCTGTATTCGTGTAATGGAAAATAAACTTCTCAGAGAAGAAATCCCTTTTCTCCAAAGAGTGAGTGCATAAAAAGTGTCTTAACGTTGCGCAACACTGCCACCTGGTGACAGCACCGCGGTAACTGCACTCGTGGAACTTTCCTCTTTTCCTTTGGCCTATCTACCCCAGAGTCCATAATCTCTTGCAGGAAAAGTGAAGAACAAACAGGAACAGTTCTTCATTCCTCTGGGCACAAAAGCAACGGGCCCCAGAAAGTTCAGCAGCATGATAAGAACGGAGTCTCTTTTCTCCTACAGGTAAAAGCGGGGCTGCGGCAGAACAAGTGGTTTCAAGTGCTGATCCATGGTCTCCAGATGATACTCCACATCTTCTCCTTCTTTGCGCCGGATCAACACTTTATCTGCATGGATGTGTCGTCCCAACATCCATTCTGCCTTTCAGTCTTTAAAACGTTGAGAGGCCTTTGGAGAGCATGCCAGGTCCCTGCGGGCGTGGGGAACCTGAAGGTGGGTCCACACAAAGTCATTGTACCAGCGCTCCCGGCACACTTCCACCTCATACAGCAGTTCCTTCGACAAGTATGGATACTCCCATCCGTAGTCCGCAGCAACCTTCTGGCCAAATAGCCGTTGCAATCTCGTCAAAGGAGGCATGGTAGCTCTGTCCCCTTCGCCAGGCAAAACTATCGAGTCCAGGTGGCGAGGGACCTTGATCACATCTGATCTGGGCATAGGCGCCCGCAGCAACAGTCTCTTTTCCCCGGCCTTCGGTGCAGATGGCACCGGGGATGTAGAAGCAGGCTGGGGACAGGACCTCTCTTCAGGCGCTGGTGCCTCCACCCGGGGTGTACTCTCCCCTGTTGACATGGGTTGATCTCTGATCCTCCGAGATGAAGCGAGAGGTATTTTGTCCCAGCCCTTCCCAGCAAACAAATCGTCTATAGCAACGTCGTCTCCCATGTCCGAGAGCGACTCCAGGTCAGAGGTGTCACACTCCTCCGCGGGTATGTAGCCGGTTGTAGAAACGGAGCCACCACCTCCCGCGGATTCGCTAGGCCATGACTTCCCGACACCTCCGCCCACACACCAAATCTCTCCGCCTGGCTTACCTCGGCCTTTACTTGAAGCGGGACGTCCGGAACTCTAATCGACGGATCCATCCAGGCCGGGCGTAAGCGGGCGAGACGGTCCACCACAACCGCTGGTCGGGGCTACCATGCCGGTCTTTCTCTTCGGTGGTGGACGCTGCGAGACAGTGGTGACCGAGTCAGCATCCTCGGATTTCTCCCGTTGAAGTTTTACGACCTCCTCCGCGGTCGCTGCAGTGTGCGTAGGGATGGCTCTCACAGCAGTGATTCCTCCTCTCTGAGTGGTGTTGCCCGCAGCACGGCCGGGGTAAATGGTTCTCAGCCTCTCAACCGCCGGATCCACTTAGAAAAGGAACTCCCCAGAGGCCTCACATCGCCCGAATGGCTTCAGCTGGCACACCAGTCCCGAACAGCCGGGACAAATCACACCCAGGGCCTCAACGTCCATGCACGAGTACAGGGCGAATTGACCCCTTGGCTTTAGCCGGATCCCCGTATCTGTTACCGGAGCAGCAGCAGTCAATGTCGTGGTGGAAGGATGAACTGGAATCCACGATGTATGTCCGAACATGGCGACCTGTTGCTGATCCATCGCACACTGCAAAGTTTTTGCGCCACTGTCCCACGTGTAGTCCTTCACACGTATTGGACTCCTCCCCTTTGCTCCAGTTCGTGGGCTTTTCTTCTTTTCTGTTTCTGAGTCACGCCCACGAACTAAGCGATGGGGGTGTGCCTGGTGGCGCAGTGCAATAGAAGCCCCCACGTGTAGTACTTCACACGGCTGAACTTCCCCCTCTTTCCACTCTTCTGCGCGGGCCTTTACCTTCACTGGGTCATGTCCACGACTTCAAGCAGGGATGCACTTCGGCCAATGAAGGCCTGCCTATTCGCTTAACTCTTCCAACAGACACGTTCAATACTGTGGTGCACAAACACTATACCGGACCCGAGCCCCCACGTGTAGCGCCCTCCTCACTCCCCTCTTACTCTCGTCTCGTCTTTCTCTTGTCTAGGGGTATCTTAGAGGGGAGGGAGCGGGGACACCACGCCTGGCTTCCACCACATGTGTCAGTGCGGTATAAGCTACGTTCTTGTATTACCTTCGGGTCAGTGCTGTGCACCTGGATCCTCCCTCCAAGAGTCACCTTGAACAATGTCTGTTAGGAAATGAGCCCCACACCATTAAAGTTCAACACTCCTTTATTCTTCTCGAATGAACACAATCAGTTGAAC
Source organism: Rana muscosa (assembly GCA_029206835.1). Lineage (NCBI taxonomy): Eukaryota > Metazoa > Chordata > Amphibia > Anura > Ranidae > Rana > Rana muscosa. Next base: position 894,177,223 of record CM055117.1, on the reverse strand, counting down.
TCCCTTGGTAGAAACAGAACAGAAAAGGGGGTGTGGATGCGAATAGGCCCAGACACAATGTAGTTCTCCACTTTCCTTCCTGAAAGTGGGTTACGGTCTCCGCATGAGGGGGAATTTCCTTCCAGGCGGTCTCCGACGAGAGGCTCACCTGTCACCGGCAATATGCTGCACCGGGTCTTCAAGTGAGGAGCTCCCCCCGGGCCATTGTGCCTTCCGGATTCGGGTACCCACTCCCGGGGTTCCCTAGGATCTCCTTCCCTCGCGGAACTCAGTGTTGGGCACTGAGCTCCGGACCTCCATCCGAGTACCTCACCCCAGGCTAAAGGTGCCCGGGATGGAACACGACCTCCGATTGTCCTCCAGGCCTAGGCCACCCAGAGGACCGACACGAACCACCGTCCACAAGCTGAAGGTGCTTGGGACTCCCACTGTGACAAAGATGGCCGGCCCCTTTATACCCTCTCCCAGCAAGCACGGCGGGTTCCCCGCCCCACCATACCGCTGCCGAGGGAGGACAAAAAGGAGGCACAGCACACAGCAATGATTCAACCCCAGCCCAGGGTGGCAGTGCCACCCACTGGGCTGCAGGGAATTACACATCACTGATGTCTCTGCCAAGTTCAAATTTACACCCGGGAAAGTACATACCCGCTACACAAGAAATTGGCATGATATTATAGCACTGGGCACAGAGAGGACAGGTTAGGAATGTGATTAGGGCCCTATGACATTAAGAAAAAAAAAGCTATGAAACATTTAAAATCAACTTTACATATTAAGCACACATTAAAAGCAGATTTGTCAATATATAATGAGTGCACTAAATGTAAAGGTAGTGCTATAATGCTGCTTTCTATGTATAATGGATATCAATGCAATCATTGATATCCATTATACATAGAAAGCAGCATTATAGCACTACCTTTATATTTTAACAAGTATGGCTGCCTTAATGAACATGGCATAGTAATGCATTGTAGGGTTAAGCCTAATTATATATATATATATATATTGTGACAGCAGGAAGGTAAAGTCACCTGGTTGCATCCAGGGGGGTAGATATATTTCGCCCAGATTCAGGCTTTACGCCGACTTATACAACTAGGTGGAGAGTTGTATAAGCCCAGCTAAGGCTAGTGGGCTCATGGATGACTCATACCTCTAGGGAGAGTGTGGGGCGTCGTACAGACAGGGAGTTGATGAGACCAGCTGAAACTTGTCAGCTCATTTAGGCCTCTATAAGAACTCCCAGCTTCATTAGATGTTAGCTCATGCCTGGAAGCAGACCTGTGTGGACTTCCTGGAGAGAGTGAACCCTTGTCCGGTGAGACAAAGCCTGTGTGGCTATTTGCTTGGACATTTAAAACCAGGGACTTAGGGACTAGGACAGCACTAGGCTGATCCCAGTTGTTAGTTAGGAAACCTGTATGTTTAGTCAGAGGTCAAGTTGACCAGGATTTAATTTGTTTATGTTTCTTTTGGCTTTGCTGTGTTTTGTCACTGTAAATAGAAAATAAACCGCACCTTTTTTTTGATTTTGAAAACCACAACCTCCGTTTGCTGGGCCTGTTTTTGTGTGGGGAGCCCATCCCGGGGGTCACACACACCCGCTGCCAAGCTAACCCCCTCACAGTTGGTGGAGAACCAGTGGCAGTTTTTTTTTAAGCCAGCATGGAGGAGATACTGAAGCAGCTGGCTCTAGCAAATGCCAATCAACAGCAGACAAATGCAGGTTTGCAAAAGAGCCTTGCAGCTCAACAACAGAACTTCGCAGCCCAGCAGCAAGCTCATCAACAGAGCCTTGCAGCCCAGCAGCAAGCTCACCAACAGAGTCTGGAAGCTCAGCAACAAGCCCAGCAGCAATCTGAGGCCCGCTTCATAGACCTGTTACAGAAGCAAGAGCAGAGACTACAACAAATGGAAGCAGTAATGCAGCAACGTCCGCAGACCAGTGAGGAAAGCCGTCCCACTAATACCGCGTCCTTTGGGGTGAGTCGTTTATTGACAAAAATGACTGGAGAGGATGATCCAGAGGTATTTTTGACCACATTTGAAAGGACTGCTGAAAGAGAAAAGTGGCCTGAGGAGCAGTGGGCTGGACTGGTGGCTCCTCTGTTAACTGGTGAATCGCAGAAGGCTTACTATGACCTAGAGCCTGACCAAGCAAAAGACTATGTGATGCTAAAAGCTGAAATATTGGCAAGGCTGGGTGTCACCCAGGCTGTCCGGGCTCAGCGTGTGCATAACTGGACTTTCCAGCTTGGAAAACCCCCCAGGTCTCAAATGTATGATCTCATTCACCTGAGCAGAAAGTGGCTACAGCCAGAGACTTTGTCCGCACCAAAGATTGTGGAACGTGTTGTAATGGATCGGTTTTTGAGAGCTCTTCCTACTGCCATCCAAAAGTGGGTAAGCCATGGAGACCCAGAGACGGCCGATGGTCTTGTGGATCGTGTGGAGAAATACTTGGCTACAGAGAACCTGACGGCCTCTTCCAGAGACACTCGGACTTTCCACCCTAAGACCAGACCATCCCCAGGGGCGGATAAGAGGATTCCAAGGGGTGAGGGTGGAGAGAGTGAGAGGGTGGGAGCTCTACCCCAAGTTTGGCGAGAACAGCCTGGGAAATCAGCGGCTCAAGAGGCGGCAAGAAGGATCGTTTGCTACCGCTGCCGGCAAGCGGGACATATTGCAGCCAATTGCCCGGTTGTGGAGGAACCCATGCAGTGTGACTTTCTGATGGGCAGACGTCAGTCGCTGTGTGCGACAGTCGCATGCACTGCCATTCGAGGAACTGAGAAACATTTATGCAAAATGTGTGTTAATGGTAGAAATGTTGTGGTATTGCTGGATTCAGGTAGCCTTGTGACCCTGATAAAGGCTGAGTTAGTTAAAACAGAGGTCTCTGGGAATAGCAAGGTAGCTGTTATTTGTGTGCATGGGGACACCCGAGAGTATCCAGTGACTACAGTGTGTTTCGAGACCCCCAAAGGTACCCTCTCTCATCCAGTGGGCTTAGTATCTCAGTTACCGCATGACGCCATTGTGGGAAGGGATTTTCCGAAGTTCTGGGAACTGTGGGATGATCCTGAGCCCCCCACTGGTGCCCCTATGTACCAGGAATGGGATAGCCAGAACTCCCCTGAGAGTGGTGAGGACTCTCCGGAATTTCCCTTATCAGTATTGGCAGGGGAGACTTAAGAAACTGGAGAGGAGCCCACCTCCTCAGACGAAAACCTACCGTCTGTGGAGTTTTCTGATCTTGAGGTTCACAGGGAAAACTTTGCCACAGAACAGTTGAAAGACCCCGCCCTAATAAAGGCACGGGAAAACGTAGTGAAAATAGATGGCGAGTTAGTGAACCCAGATAATACCTGCACTTACCCATACTTCAGCGTAGAGAAGGACCTACTGTATCGGGTGGCAAAAAGGGCAGAAGAAACCGTTGAGCAGCTTGTGGTGCCCAAACCTTACAGGAAGTTGGTGTTGGAGTTGGCCCATGGGCACATTCTTGGAGGTCATCTGGGGACAGAGAAAACCCGAGAGAGGGTATTACAGAGATTCTATTGGCCGGGGGTGATAAAGGACATAGAAAATTATTGTTCCTCCTGCCCTGTGTGTCAGAGGTCGGCCCCGATGCCACATTTCCGTAGCCCGCTGGTCCCTCTACCCATCATTGAGGTCCCGTTTGAGAGGATCGCCATGGATTTGGTAGGTCCTATAATCAAGTCCGCTAGGGGGCACCAGTACATATTAGTTATAATGGACTATGCCACCCGTTATCCAGAAGCGATCCCTCTCCGAAATACCTCGGCCAAAACCATAGCCAAAGAGCTATCTCTTGTGTTTAGCCGGGTGGGTATTTGTAGAGAACTGCTTACGGACCAAGGTACACCCTTTATGTCCCGGGTTATGAAGGAGCTGTGTAAATTGTTCAAAGTGACGCAATTACGTACATCTGTGTATCACCCCCAAACCGATGGGCTGGTTGAAAGATTCAACAAAACCCTAAAGCAAATGTTGAAGAAAGTGGTGGATAGAGATGGAAAGGATTGGGACTGTCTACTTCCTTATCTGATGTTTGCTATTAGGGAGGTGCCCCAATCCTCTACGGGATTCTCCCCCTTTGAGTTACTGTATGGGAGACACCCAAGAGGGCTGTTGGATATTGCCAAGGAAACTTGGGAAAGTGAGAGTTCTCCCCACAGGAGTGTGATTGAGCATGTCGCCCTGATGCAAGACCGAATTGCACAGGTAATGCCCATCGTGAAGGAACATTTGGCCCAAGCGCAGTTAGCACAGCAGAGAGTGTACAACCGTGGAGCCAAGACCCGTACCTTTTCCCCGGGGGATAGGATACTGGTACTTGTCCCTACGGTTGAAAGTAAATTCCTTGCCAAATGGCAAGGCCCCTACGAGATAATGGAAAAAGTGAGCGAAGTGAATTACAAGGTCAGACAACCAGGAAGGCGAAAGCCCGAACAGATCTATGACGTTAATCTGTTGAAAGCCTGGAGGGATAGAGAGTCCCTAGTCGCAGACACTTGGTCACCAGCTCAAACTGGTTGCGTGATTCCTGAGGTTGGAATAGCAGCCACCTTGTCACAACCCCAACAACAGGAGGTTAAGGAGTTTGTGCTTCGCAACAAGGAGGTATTCTCTGAGCTGCCGGGACAAACATCTGGGGTAGAGCATGACATCATTACCCCGCCCTGTGAAAGGGTGAAGTTAAAACCCTATCGGATCCCAGAGGCCCGACGGGAGGCAATACGGGAGGAAGTACAGAAAATGCTGAACTTAGGGGTGATAGAGGAGTCCCAAAGTGATTGGTCTAGTCCCATTGTGTTGGTGCCTAAACCGGATGGGAGCTGGCGATTTTGTAACGATTTTCGTCAGTTGAACAAAGTTACAAAATTTGACACCTACCCCATGCCACGTATAGATGAGTTGATCGACCGGCTGGGAACAGCCCGATACATGACGACTCTTGACCTCACAAAAGGGTATTGGCAAATCCCCCTGGCCAAATTGGCCAAAGAGAAAACCGCATTTGTAACCCCAGACGGGGCGTTCCAATATAAAAGAATGCCGTTCGGGTTACAGAATGCGCCGGCCACATTCCAGCGGAAAATGGACCAGATGCTGAGGCCCCATCGGAAGTATGCTGCGGCTTACCTGGATGACGTAATTGTCCATAGCACAGATTGGGCCTCACATCTGCCAAAAGTGCAAGCAGTCCTGGACTCTGTTCGGGAAGCGGGGTTTACGGCTAACCCCAAGAAGTGTACCATTGGGCAGGAGGAGGCCAAATATCTTGGGTACACCATTGGGAGGGGAGTAATAAAACCCCAACTCAACAAAGTCGAGGCCATCCAGAGTTGGCCACGTCCCAACAGCAAGAAGCAGGTACGAGCCTTTCTGGGAATCGCTGGGTATTATCGGCGATTCATTCCCCACTTTGCCTCTAAGGCTGTGCCCCTAACCAACCTAACGAAGGGGAAAGGGTCAATCATGATTAAATGGACCCCCGAGGCTGAGGCAGCATTCCAATTCTTGAAACAAGCCTTATGTAGCCAGCCAGTGTTGTACTCACCCGACTTCTCTAAAGACTTTGTCGTACAAAGTGATGCGTCAGATGTGGGGTTAGGAGCAGTATTGTCCCAGGTCTGGAACGGGGAAGAGCACCCAGTCATTTACCTCAGCAGGAAGTTGAAGTCCCATGAGGTAAATTACGCCACCGTTGAAAAGGAGTGTTTAGCGGTGAAGTGGGCTCTAGATTCCCTTCGGTACTACCTGCTAGGTAGGCACTTTGACATGGTTACGGATCACGCTCCGTTAAAGTGGATGGCTCAAAACAAGGAAACAAATAGAAGAGTGAATAGGTGGTTCCTGGCCCTCCAGGAATTCAACTTCACAGTAAAGCATCGCCCTGGCGTTCAAATGGGGAATGTGGATACTTTGTCTCGAGTACATGAATGCCTGATTGCTGGTGTTCCAACCCCGAGGTTAAAACAAGAGGGGGGGGTATGTGACAGCAGGAAGGTAAAGTCACCTGGTTGCATCCAGGGGGGTAGATATATTTCGCCCAGATTCAGGCTTTACGCCGACTTATACAACTAGGTGGAGAGTTGTATAAGCCCAGCTAAGGCTAGTGGGCTCATGGATGACTCATACCTCTAGGGAGAGTGTGGGGCGTCGTACAGACAGGGAGTTGATGAGACCAGCTGAAACTTGTCAGCTCATTTAGGCCTCTATAAGAACTCCCAGCTTCATTAGAGGCCTAAATGAGCTGACAAGTTTCAGCTGGTCTCATCAACTCCCTGTCTGTACGACGCCCCACACTCTCCCTAGAGGTATGAGTCATCCATGAGCCCACTAGCCTTAGCTGGGCTTATACAACTCTCCACCTAGTTGTATAAGTCGGCGTAAAGCCTGAATCTGGGCGAAATATATCTACCCCCCTGGATGCAACCAGGTGACTTTACCTTCCTGCTGTCACAATATATATATATATATATATATATATATATATATGTAGTTGAGAAGGTTAGAGAAATTCGAAGTGGGTATGCCCTGTGTGAAAAATTCTCTTCTCAGGCTATGAGATTAGAAGTTGGGATATATTCCAGTTTTAAAAAGAGACTTAAACGTCTTTGTACACTTTCTAAATGACTGCCCATTTGATGGGGATTTGAGTGATATATACATTAAACATATGTTAACCAAGAGCCAGAGCACTTTGCTCAGGAAACTCAGCAGGAAGAATGTGACTAGCAAGGGAAGGAGAAAGTGATATTTCTACAGGCTGGGTTTGTTTGCACCACTAGCAAAGAAAATACAAGTCTGGGAGATTAGCGACAGCATGGTCTATCAATACGGAGGATCAAGATGGATGACAGTTACTGAAAAACCCTAATACCGCGTACACACGTACGTTTTAAATGTCATTTTAAAAAACAACGTTTTTCTCGACGTGATTTTTCTTGTTTCCTCTCAAGCCTGTCTTGCATACACACGTTCATGAAAAAAAAACGCTCGAGCAAAGCGCAGTGACGTACAACACGTACGACGGCACTATAAAGGGGAAGTTCCGTTCGAATGGCGCCACCCTCCATGTTAGTAAAGTTTGTTGAGCGGCGATTCACGCTTTTCAGCCTTGTGCTTTTCAGTCCGTTACAGCGTGACGAATGTGCTATCTCCATTACGAATGCTAGTTTTACCAGAACGAGCGCTCCCGTATCATACTTGATTCTGAGCATGCGCGTTTTTTTCCCCTCGTAAAAGCATACACACTACCGTTTTTTACGACGTTAAAAAGAACAACGTGAAAAACGACGCGAAAAAATAGAGCAGGTTCTCATTTTTTTTAGGCCATTTTTCACGTCGTTAAAAATGCTCTGGAGCCTACACACGATCGTTTTTAATGCCCAATTTAAAAAATGGCATTTTTAACGTCGTGAAAAACGGCCGTGTGTACGCGGCATAACAGTGAATTTATTTGCTTCCTTTTGGTCTGTTAAATATACCATTGAAAATGTTTTGTTATGTCTGTTCAATAACTTCAAAAATATACCTGTTAAGCCTGTCAGAAATCTAGTGAGCTTGCATGTTCCTGTGCCCTATGCCCTGCTCAGTTTTCAGAACACCTTCACCATATCAGGGCTGGTTGTAGATAAATTGGGGCCCTGGGCAAGAATCAAATCGGCACCTTCTTGGCTGGAAAACTGAAGGCTCTCTGACAACCCTGGAGTGGGTGACTGGGGACAAGGAGAAGGCAAATGTAATTAATACATTCTTCAGCTGTGTATACAAATGAGCATGGGGATGGTATTCACACAGCCCCAAATAAACCACTATGGCTCAAAATTAACATGGTCCAGAAATATTTAGACTGCATAAAGGTGGATAAAGCACCTAGACCAGATGGCATACACCCACGTGTCCTAAAGAATTCATGAAAGACAGAAGTTGTTAGACAAATCTGATTTCTTAGGCCTCATGCCCACGGACGTTTTTACAGCCGCGTTTTTGAGCGTTTTTTACAGCTTAAAACCGCCTGTCCATGTTAGTCTATAGCTTCATGCCCACCTAGACGTTTTTGAGCTGCAAATAGCATAGACGTTTTTAAGCTGTAAAAAAACCCCAGGACCAGTGCGTTCCTCAGCGTCGGCGTTAGGCATAAAAAAACGCGAAGCTTCAAAAAACACGCAAAAACGCGTTTTTTTTTAGCTCCGACGTTTTTGTTTTGTTTTTCGAAAAAAAAAATATACAATAACATGGACAGGCGTTTTTAAGCTGTAAAAAACGCAGCTGTAAAAACGTCCGTGGGCATGAGGCCTTATTATAAGGAGGTAAGTAAAACCTTATACAATGGAGTGGCTGTGGCTGTAGTATACTTAGATTTTGCCAAAGAATTTGACACAGTTCCCCACACACAGCTAATGTGCAAGGTAAAGTAGAAAGGCTTGGAAAAATCTGTTTGTAACTTAATAGAAAAATGGCTAAAAGACAGAATTCAGAGAGTTAAGTCCTGTACACACGATCGGAATTCCTATGGTTTTTAAACCGATAGATTTTTCCATCGGAAAACCGATGAAGCTGACTTCCATCAGTCTTGCCTACACACCATCAGTCACAAAACCGACCGTTCCAAACGCGGTGACGTAAAACACTCCGATGAGCCGAGAAAATTAAGTTCAATGCTTCTGAGCATGCGTCGACTTGATTCTGAGCATGCGTGGGTTTTTTATCCGATGGAGTTCCCCACAGACGATAGTAATTTGCTATCGTTTTTTTAACCATCGGATAAATTTAAAACATGTTCTATTTTTAAACACCGATGGAAAAAAGACCGATGGGGCCCATACACGATCGGTTTGTCCGATGAAAAAAGTCCAGAGGACAAGGGGGCACTCTTTACATCTGGAGGAAAAGAGATTTCATCTCCAAATACGGAAAGGCTTCTTCACAGTAAGAGCTGTGAAAATGTGGAATAGACTCCCCCTAGAGGTGGTTCTGGCCAGCTCAGTAGATTGTTATAAGAAAGGCCTGGATTCTTTCCTGGATACACTTAATCTAACTGGATACTAATATTTATAGGTAAAGTTGATCCATGGAATATCTGATTGCTTTTTGGGGGATCAGGAAGGGTTTTTTTACCCCTGGGGATCCCTTCTAATGGTTGTACTGGATCGACTTGTGTCTTTTTTCAACCAGACTATGTAATTATGTAACCCATTTAATAAGGTACAAACAGCACTGTCCTTTTTGCAGCTCAGTAATGCTGAGCCTAATAAATCTGACCACTGCACCTGTCACTCTTATGCCGCGTACACACGATCATTATTCACGGCGGTTAAAAAACCGCCGTGAATAATGACAGGAAAAACGAGGGAACCGCTTGGTTCCCTACACACGGTCGTTTTTCCCGTCATTTTTTCTCTTGACGAGAAAAACGACCGTCTGTGGGCTCCGCGGCAGTGTCTCCCTATGGGAAAACTGCCACGGAAAAAAATGCTGGAAAAAACGATGAGAAAATTTAGAACATGTTCTAAATTTTCTCGTCGTTTTTTATGCCGTTTTTCTAGACGAGAAAAACAACATAAAGCCCACAGACGATCGTTTTTCTCGGCGGAAAAAAAAAATGCCGTTTTTCTCGTCGAGAAAAGCGGTCGTGTGTACGCGGCATTAGACCACTTTCACACTGAGGCGCTTTTCAGGCGCTTTCACGCTAAAAACAGCGCCTAAAAAGCTCACGGAAACTTATTTCCATTAAAATCAATGTATGCTTTTACACTGGGGCAGTGTGCTGGCAGGGCTGTGAAAAACTCCCCTCTCCATTGAAATGAATGGAAAGCTCTTCAAAAGCGCCTGAAAAGCACTCAGTGTTTTTACTGGCAGTTTAGAAGTGCCTCAGTGTGAAAGTGGCCTTAGTAACAGGTGACTACTAGGGATGTGCTTGATTTTTGGGTCGAATTTAAGTTAGACAGCGAACATTATGGGGCGTTCGCAGAAGATTTGAGCGCAGCGGAACGCTCCATAATGCACTGCATTGCTGTATGATGATTGGCCAAAGCATGCACCTGACCTGCATGCTTTGGCCAATCACAGCGTGCTTTGCTAAGAGAGCCATAATTGGCCAAAGTCAGGGTGCCTTTGGCCAATCATGGCTCAGGGGGACTAAGTTCACGCCCCACACTATATAAGGCTGCTTACACACGGCCGTTTGTAGTGTTGTTGGCGTGGATAGAGAGATATCCTAAATTAGATTAAGCAGGCAGGTTATTCAGTTAGTGGCAGTGTATTTGATATATATATATATATATATACAGTGGGGAGAACAAGTATTTGATACACTGCAGATTTTGCAGATTTTCCTACTTACAAAGCATGTAGAGGTCTGTAATTTTTATCATATGTACTCTTCAACTATGTGAGATGGAATCTAAAACAAAAATCCAGAAAATCACATTGTATGATTTTTAAATAATTAATTTGCATTTTATTGCATGACATAAGTATTTGATTACCTACCAACCAGTAAGAATTCTGGCTCTCACAGATCTTTTATGTGGTAGCCCACTTTTATTGAAAGTAAACAAAAAGGAAAGTTCATACATGCATTTGGTTGCCCACACAGGGGTTCTTCTCCCAAATACAACAACAAATGAACAATGCCAATCTACCTGGCTCTTAAGGCTCGCTCAGCCTTGGGCGCAGTGCCTTGCTGCTCAGGCCTTCCACTTCAGGCTCTCATCTGTCTCCTTCAGACTATTCCTTTGCCAACACCGTCCATATAGATAGCAGCCCCTCACTGCTCTGACCCACAGACTTGGGTCTCTGGCTTTCACTGCGCACACCTGCACTCTCTGGCTTCCCCAGTGGACACCTGCACTCTCTGGACTCCTCGGGAGGGTGGAGCCCAGAACCCTGGTCCTGACTCTACTATCAGGCCCACACACACCTGAACAATCAGTGTGCAGGTGAGTCTCAAAACCCGGACCCAGGACTGGGGATTTCATCCCACGCGGATCTAAGCAAATACACTGGAGCCCCTCAACCTGCCTGCAGGCAGGCAGAGCAGGGCAGAGCAGGGGCCCGACTGCCCGACACTCGGCCGAGAGGACAGGAAAAGGCCTCCGCAAGAAGGCAGCCCTCTGACGGCAGTGGAGTGGGGGAAGTTGGGGGGGGTAGTATGAGCAGGGAGGGGGGACTGTGACACTATAACTGCCTAAAAATTGTTAGCTGGAGGTTGGCTTCTATTTGTTAATGTATCTAAATCTGCTAATACATCTTCATCTAAGAATTGATAAGCTGCAATATATTAACACAGTGACGCATCACTCAAGTGTGTGTGGGGCACAAGGGCCTTGAGGGAAGGAGAGTCCACTGTGCCCTGTCATGCACTGAACTCCGGGAGTAATCAACTGATCCCCTGCATCACCATTGCCAATTTCCCTGCCCTTTCCACCCCCCGCAGCACAAATTCCCTGTGGCTTTTTTTTCTTTTTCTATCAAGCAATGGGGCCCCACTTATGGTATTGCATTTTTGGGTTTGGGTGTAATACTGCTTTAACAGTGATAGGAAAAGCAAAATACATGGCATTATGCAAATGGCCAATGGAAGTAGAGGAGCAAATAAGGGACACAAACTTTTCCATGTATGAGAGCCACAGGGGCTGGAAGTACAGTACTAGCTTTAGTATCCGGATTATACAAATGTATGAATTGAGTATGAAAGAGAAGTGGTCTGAACATTTAACATCCTTATTAGAGTTGAGCGGACACCTGGATGTTCGGGTTCGACGGGTTCGGCCGAACTTCGGAAAAAAGTTCGGGTTCGGGACCGAACTTTAACCCGAACCCGGACCCGAACCCGAACCCCATTGAAGTCAATGGGGACCCGGACTTCTAAGGACTAAAAAGGCTCTAAAAAAAGTAATGGAAAGGGCTAGAGGGCTGCAAATGGCAGCAAAATGTTGTTAAGAGCATGGCAAGTGCTCTGCAAACAAATGTGGATAGGGAAATAACTTAAAATAACATAAAAAATAAAAAATAAAAATAATAATCTTGACCTAGGAGGACGAGGTCCATATGGAGTAGGAGGTTGAGGTGGCGGTGGATGTGGCTGTGTAGGTGGAAGCGGCGGTGGAGGAGGACGAGGTAGCCAACACTGGTTCAAAAATACAACAATGGCTGGGTAAGGCCGGTGATGTGTCGAATTCTGTCCCCCGTCAAATAGTGTCCACCCTGTACTGCGCTTGCTCAGTATGTAGGACAAGGGGATTTCCAAAATCTCCCAAGACGAACGGCGCCTGTGTGGTGAGTTCAGGTGAAGGCCACACCATCCGTGGTTCAAGCCGAGCCAAGTGAGGCCGTGCCCGAATCGTGGCGATCGAACCGAGCCCGTGAGGGGCCCTGTTACTATATGCTACCGTATGTCCACTTGGATGGTGGGGCTTGAACCTGCACTCACAGCGCAGGCGCCGTTCATCTTCGGAGATTTTGTGAATCTCCTTGTCCTCTGTACTGCGCAAGCGCTGCGCCTTCGCAGTATGGGCCGGACACAATCCGATGGCCGGACAGTTTTTGTCACAACACCGGTATACATGTCTATTCTGCACAAGGTACGGACAAGTCCTGTGGGATCCATGCCTGGTTCATTTTAATGAACGTGAGCTTGTCCACATTGGCTCTGGACAGGCGGCTGCGCTTGTCTGTGATAACGCCCCCTGCCGTGCTAAATACACGTTCAGATAATACACTGGCTGCAGGGCAGGCCAGCACCTCCAAGGCATAAAGGGCAAGCTCAGGCCACGTGCCCAATTTGGAGACCCAGAAGTTAAAGGGGGCAGACCCGTCATCCAGTACGTGTAGGCCTGTGGACACATACTGCTCAACCATGTTGGTGAAATGCTGCCTCCTGCTAAGACGTTCCATCTCAGCTGGTGGTGCTGGTTGTTGTGGCGTGCTGACAAAGCTTTTCCACATTTCAGCCATGCTAACCCTGCCTTCTGAGGTGCTGCCGGTGCCCCGGCTGCGTTGGCGACCTCTTCCTCCTCCTCTGCCCTCGCCTTGTGCTTCCACCGTACGCCCGCTGTCAGGTGGGAATGCCACCAGCAGCGCGTCGACCAGCGTGCGCTTGTACTCGCGCATCTTACGATCCCGCTCCAGTGAGGGAATTAAGGACGGTACGTTGTCCTTGTAACGGGGATCCAGCAGGGTGGCCACCCAGTAATCAGCACCAGTTAAAATGTGGGCAACTCGGCGGTCATTGCGGAAACACTGCAGCATGTAATCGCTTATGTGTGCCAGGCTGCCCAGAGGCAAAGTAAAGCTGTCCTCTGTGGGAGGTGTATCGTCTGTGTCCTCTGTATCCCCCCAGCCACGCACCAGTGATGGCCACGAGCTGGTCTGGGTGCCACCCTGCTGTGAAAATGGCTCCTCCTCCTCCTCCTCCATCTCCTCCTCCACCTCGTCATCCTCCAGAACTGTGCCCTTTCTGCCGGACAATTGTGTACCTGGCGTTTGTTGGTGCAGGAACCCACCCTCGTTGCCACTTGTGAAAGACTAAGGAGGCATAGAACTGGGATAGTAACGCTAAGAACGGCGTCATTGGCACTGGACATGTTGGTGGAGTACTCGAAACAGCGCAACAAGGCACACAGGTCTCGCATGGAGGCCCAGTTATTGGTGGTGAAGTGGTGCTGTTCCGCAGAGCGACTCACGCGTGATTGCTGCAGCTGAAACTCCACTATCGCCTGCTGCTGCTCGCACAGTCTGGCCAGCATGTGCAAGGTGGAGTTCCACCTTGTGGGCACGTCACATATGAGGCGGTGAGCGGGAAGGCCGAAGTTACGCTGCAGCGCTGACAGGTGAGCATCAGCAGGGTGAGAACGCCGAAAGTGCGCACACACAGCCCGCACTTTCTGCAGCAGCTCTGGCATATTGGGGTAATTTTTAAGGAACCTCTGGACCACCAAGTTCAGCACATGCGCCAGGCAAGGGATGTGCGTCAAACCGGCTAGGCCCAGAGCTGCTACGAGATTTCGCCCATTATCGCACACCACCAGGCCGGGCTTGAGGCTCACTGACAGCAACGACTCATTGGTCTGTTGTTCCATGTCCCTCCACAACTCCTGCGTGGTGTGGGGTTTTTCCCCCAAACAGGAAAGTTTTAAAACTGCCTGCTGTCGTTTACCCCTGGCTGTGCTGAAGTTGGTGGTGAAGGTGTTACGCTGACCGGATGAGGAGGCGGTAGAGGATGAGGAAGCGGAGTAGGAGGAGTTAGCAACAGGAGGCAAACTGAAGCGCCCTGCAATCCTCGGTGGTGGAAGGACATGCGCCAAACTGCTATCTGCCTCAGGCCCAGCCGCCACTGCATTTACCCAGTGTGCTGTTAGGGAGATATAACGTCCCTGACCGTGCTTACTGGTCCATGCATCCGTAGTTAGGTGGACCTTGCCACAGATGGCGTTGCGCAGTGCACACCTGATTTTGTCCCCCACTTGGTTGTGCAGGGAAGGGATGGCTCGCCTGGAAAAATAGTGGCGGCTGGGCACGACGTACTGTGGGACAGCCAATGCCATCAGGCTTTTTAAACTCTGCGTCTCCACCATACGGAATGACAGCATTTCAAAGGCCAGGAGTTTTGAAATGCTGGCATTCAGGGCCAGGGATCGCGGGTGGCTAGGGGGGTACTTCCTCTTCCGCTCCAATGTTTGGGAGATAGAGAGCTGAACGCTTCCATGGGACATTGTGGAGATGGTCGGTGACCCAGGTGGTAGTGTTGCTGGCAGATGCTCTGTTTGCGGGGTGGCAGGTGCCACTGTCACTACAGAGGTGGATGAAGAGGCCGAGACTGCAGCAGAAGAGGAAGCAGGAGGAGCCAGAGACCTTTCTTGGTTTTTGAGGTGTCTACTCCACTGCAGCTCGTGCTTTGCACTTAGATGCCTGGTCATGCAGGTTGTGCTCAGGTTGAGAACATTTATGCCTCGCTTCAGCCTCTGATTGCACAGCCTGCAAACCACTCGTGTCTTGTCATCAGCACATTGTGTGAAGAACTGCCACGCTAGGGAACTCCTTGGACCTGGCTTTGGTGTGCTCAGTCCCTTGCTGCGTTGGGCAGTAGCAGACATATTGTCTAGCGGAAGGACGCTCCGCTTTTGCACCCTGCTCCCTCTTCTGCTGTGCTGGTGGCTCTGTGCGACCACCGCCTCTTCCTCCAAACTACACTGGTCACCTGCATAACGTTCATTCCATGTGGGGTCGAGGACCTCATCGTCCTCCACATCATCTTCCACCCAGTCTTCACCCCTGCCCTCCTTGTCTGTCTGCACAATTGCGAAAGCAGCAGCAGTTGGTACCTGTGTTTCGTCATCATCCGAGACGTACTGCGATGGTCCTCCCATGTACTCATCATGAAACATAAGTGGTTGGGCATCGGTGCACTCAATCTCTTCCACTTCTGGGGCAGGGCTAGGTGGATGGCCCTGGGAAACCCTGCTAACAGAGTCATCGAAAAGCAGAAGAGACTGCTGCATGATTTGGGGCTCAGACTGCTTGGCTGATTTGCAAGGGGGTGAGGTGAAAGACTGATAGACATGGGTTTCAGGTGCCAACTCTGATCTTTCATCAGAAGAGTGGGTGGGAGACAATGTGAAGGAACCCGAGGCACTGTCAGCAACCCAATCTACTATCGCCTGTACTTGTCCTGGCCTAAACATTCGTACAGCCTCATTAGGCGCGACAAAATACCGCCGCAGGCTCGGTCGCCTACTCGCACCTGAGGAAGGTGTTTCACTTGTGCGTGTATCTGGCACAGATCCACCACGTCCTCTCCCTGCAACAGGAGCTCCACCAGCAGCACCACGACCGGGGCCACCACGTCCCTTTGACCTTCTCCTCATATTTTCCAAATTTAGGATGTTGCCCTAAATGGGTGTTTTTGGAAGAGCAGAACACACCCACAGTACGTAACCGCTGAATCGCACAGCTACAGAACTGCAGAAAATGCTATTAAAAAAAAATGTTTTTTTTTTAGTATAGCACAGTAGAAGAAAACTATTTAGAAATTGTTTATTTCACACACCTCCAAATATGTATAACACACTGCAAACAATTTTTTGTGCCCCATAAAGGCGTTTTTTCGAAGAGCAGAACACACCCGCAGTACGTAACCGTTGAATCGCACAGCTACAGAACTGCAGAAAATGCTATTCAAAAAAAATTTTGTTTTTTTAGTACAGCACAGTAGGAGAAAACTATATAGAAATTGTTTATTTCACACACCTCCACATATGTATAACACACTGCAAACTATTTTTTGTGGCCCTGAATGGCTCTCTTTGCAAGCGTACATTAAAGAGCAAAATAAGATGCAATTTTTTTTATTTTTTTGCCCTATGGGTCTTTTGGAAAAGAGCACAATAAAGTGCCTTTTTTTTCCCCTAAAAGTTAGATTTTCTCTGACCCCGGGGTCATGGCAGTGTAAAAAGACTGCACTGCAACACAAACAGGTAAACCTATGCAGATCGCTGATTTTAATCTCTGAATCTGGACTCCTATATAATATTCTCTCTCCCTGAAAGCACCAACACAGGAACCTGGCCCTACACTACACTATCTCTCTATCTTTTCCCTCAGATTGCAGAATCAGGACTACCTCATGTATTTTTCTATCTCTCCCTAAAAGCAGCAGCAGCAGACTAGATCCTCTCCCTATCTATTCTGAAGCAGAGTGACGTGTGTGCTGTGTGCCTCTAGCTTATATAGAAGCTGGGTCACATGTTGCACTGACCAATCACAGCCATGCCATTAGTAGGCATGGCTATGATGGCCTCTAAGGGCACACCAGCTAATCAAAAGGTGATTGGCTGGCCCCTGAAGCATTTCTAAATGCGTAATTAGATTGCCGAACCCGAACCCGAACCCGGACTTTTGCGCAAAGTTCGGGTTCGGGAAAAAGCTAAAGTTCGGTACGGACCCGAACTTTACAGTTTGGGTTCGCTCAACACTAATCCTTATCAAAATATCTTTTTTTCCGTTTAACAGTTTATAAAGATTTATGTGCCTGGAATTCCATTTTAAAGTGGATTTTAACCATTAATAAATATTCTGTAGGGGGTGGATGGGTGAGGGAAGTATTTTTACATCTTAATGCTGCTGATATCCTGCAGCTTGTTTACATCCTGTATGGCCTTGGCTGTAGGTTTTTCCCCTGCAGTTATTTGGAGGAGTGCCTCAATCGAGAATGATCTAGAGATAGGGGTGGGCACCATCGTCTTTAGTATTAAAGAGAGATACCTGGGGCTACCCCAAACATGCTCCTGGCAAAAATGGAGAGGATTGGACTATCTCGGTATGCAAAGATTAGGCAAAAGGTATGATAAAATATAACAATTTATTAATAAAAAACATGATTAAAATACGAAAAGAAGAAGGGGTTATGTACAAACAATAGTTACAGCTGTGCATTGTTCATTGAAGAGATTTCAAAGGGTCGATGAGCCACAAGGATTACAAGGAGCACCTAAATGTAGATTTTGACACAGTCCTCTACGTGTTTTGCGGCATAGGCCAATTCCTCAGGAGGAGTCAATCATTGTCATCTACAAAGATAGGCATAATCTCAACAGCCATAACAAGTAGTCTATAGTATAAAAACAGAGGGTGAAAAATGTGTTGGCATATAGTTTGTGGATACATAAATTCATGCATTGCTTACCCAAAGAAACCAATGGAACGTAAGGAAGCACAATAGAGGCACCCAAAGGGGTGTTCCCCCCACGGCAGACACGGGAGACACCGGAGAGCACTGAGTTCTACTATTTAAAAATGCATGTATAGTAATGAGATCAGAAATCTGTTACCAAACGGAAAAAATTTGTTGAAAGAAAAGAAAAATCCTTTTGCCTAATCCTTTGGTGCCGAGATAGTCCAATCCTCCCTGCAGTTATGCCTCCAGTAAACTGGCTAGAATGAAATACAGTACATATATAAAAAGAATTGTGTGTATTTATTTTTAAGAGTGACCTTATCCTCTAAAGCCGATATTTGATCTGCTTATATTTTGCCTTACCTGGTTCCTCCTTTCTCCTCTCATCAACATGCTAATGACATTTTTAAATAGACTCTTTCTGTTTTCACTACAAAAAATATTTAAACCCATCCTGACTGGGTCTCTGTGTTTTTAGAGGAGAGATAGGGAAGAAAAAAGAAGAGAGATGGCTGACACTGGCCAGCAGCATTGCTAATTGTAGCTAAATCCTTCTACCTTCTACACCAGAGGTCTTCACACTTTCTAAACAAAGGACCAGTTTATTGTCCTTCAGACTTTAGGGGGGCCGCGCTGTCGCCAGTGGGAGGAGAAAATGTCACAGCGTCAGTGGTAGGAAAAAAATTGCATAGTGCCTTTGATCATTAGGAGGAGGAAGGAGGAATAGTGGCCCATTATTGGTATTAGTGGGAGGAATAATATCCGATTGTTGTTTTCAGTGGAAGGGATAGTGTAAAAAAAATATTGCTCCATCATTAAATGTCAGTGGAAGGAATAATGCTCCATTGTTGGTGTCAGTGGAAGAAATCATACCCCATCATCGGTGGTATTATTGGGAGGAATAGTGTCACATTATTGGTGACAATGGAAGGAATAGTGCTCCATCGTTGGTGTCAGTGGGAGGAATTATGCCCCACCATTGGTGACAGTGGAATGTATAGTGCCTCATCGTTGGTGCTAGTGGAAGGAATAATGCTCTGTTGTTGATGTCAGTAGAACTAATACTGCTTCACTGTTGGTGTCCATGGAAGGAATGGTGCCTCATCAGTGGTGTCTGTGAGAGGAATAGTGCCTTTTCTAATATCAATGGGAATAACAATGTCCCAGGGGCCAGATAAAGGCAAGCAAAGGGCCTCATCTGGCCCATGGGCTGCAGTTTGGATACCACTCTCCTATGCTGTTCAGCTATCAGACTGGGTGGAAAAATAGCACATACCTTGCAGAGTGTTTCATGCTTGGACTCTCATGTGACAGTCAGAGCCTCCTGCAGCATGTGTTCATTGACTTTCTACAGAAAGTGTCCTGGTAGTCCAACCAATGCATTCCAGGGGCAGGTCCCCCTATCTCAGGCCTCACAGACTGATGGACCAGTAGTTCCTTATTATACAATTGCAGTGTTAGTCTCATAACAGGAGTTGGTGTGCATTATGCCCTAAAATGATGAGCATTAGCTACATTTTGTAAATACATATAAGCAATATATAACACAAATATATGCATATTTGTGTAGCGGGGTCTTTAAATTTAGGTGGGGTACACCTGGGTGGAAGTTCAGGTGTGTAGGTATGGGAGTAATGACCATTTGTATTCGTGGAGGATAGGGCGGTGTAATAATCTCCTTGGCCTGTGGGTGGCAGGTGCCCGCAGGCTCAAGGTAGATTCACTGCCACAGAGCTGTCCTTTTTGTCCCTTCTCGGAGATGGTACGGCGAGGGCAGGGGAGGGGATAAAAGGGGGAGACGCCCTGGTCACAAGGTCTTGCTCTTCTGGAGGTTCTTCATCATGCGCCCAGGCACCTTAGGCCTGGGTGCGGGGGGGTCCGGATTCCAGTTCAGGTGCCCTAGGCCTGACCGGAATGGAGTTGGAGTCCATCCCAGGCACCTTCAGCCTGGGGTGAGGTACTAAAACAGGAGGCCTGGGGCCCAGTGACTTCGACTGGGTCCTGTGAGGGTGGAGAAGTCCGAGGGTCCCTGAGGTGGATGGGGCCCATGTCTGAGGTGAGGAGGCCAGGGAGGTTACCCATTCGGAGAGTCTGGAGCAGCATCAACCCAGTGACGGATGGGCCTCTGGTAACTCTCTTGGAGGGACATCTTCCCCTGACAGGGGCCGCAACGCAGCGAAGGTACTCCTATCTATGTTCTCTTGAGTCGCTGGTAGAGACTCTCAAGTTCTAAGTCCTTTCTAGCTATGGCTATAGTAACCGCTGGCGAGATCGCAGTGGTTTAGCTGATAATTAGGACAGTGCCTCGACCTGCTCATCCCCTGTATCAAAATGTTATCAAGTCACAACCAGTTGGCTACTGAAGCACTGTTTATTGTGAGAAATGCAATAAAACAAGAGTTGGACTGTGATCGGTGTGTGGAACTCTGGTTAATGGGAGCAAAGAGAAGTGTTGGCACAGCAGGACTTAATCCTTTACAGAAGCACACAGGCCCGAGGAAATATCTGGTACTGGCCTTCACCTCATCCATAGTTATGGGGAGGACATGGGCCGTATCGCATCTCACCCTATCGTGTGTGATACCCCTAGAAGAAAGAGATGGGGTGAGGCCGCTACACGTGGGGGCTCGTGAGTCCGGGATGATGTGTGTTTTGACTTTGGAAGTAAGAATGGCTGTGTCTAGATTTTGCTGCCCGGAGGAGTTCCGAGCAGGTCGGCCATGTGATCGGCCAAAGTGCATCCCTGCTCAAAGTCGTGGAAATGACCCTAAGACGGGAAAGGCCCATGCAGAGGAGCGAGAAGAGGGAGAAGTCCAGCCGTGTGACGTACTACATGTGGGGGCTTTTACTGCACTGCGCCATGAGGCACCCCGTGACTACACAGTTCATGGGCGGAGCTTGATGGAAGCCCGCGAAAACGTGCAAATCGTGGGAGGAGTCTGGCCATGTGGAGGAACTCACGTGGAGACTTCGGCGTGTGGTCAGTGCGTGATGGAGCAGCAGACAGTCGGGATGGCCTCAAGCTCCCTGTGGATCCCGGTTCCCTACCCCACGAAGATGACTACCTTTGCTGCTCCCCTTACAGACACGGGGATAAGACTCAGGCCCCGAGGACAGTTGGCTCTGTACACCTGCAGAGACACGGAGGCCCTCGGTGTGATCTGTCCCGGATGCTCGGGACTGGTGGTTCACCTGAAGCCATTCGGGCATTGCGAGGCATGCAAAGAGTTCTTGTTCGAGGTGGAGCCATTCACAGTAAGGCCCCCGGGCCCTTAGCCTCAACAGCCTCACAGGTACCGCTACTCCGGAAGGGGAGATCCAGGCCTTTGCGGAGGTTCCCGTGCGCACTGACCAGGGCGATGTGACTGCCCAATCAGAGACTGAGAAGGAAAAATCCGAGGATGCTGCTTCGGTCACCACAGATTCTCTGCTCCCACCTCCGAAGAGGAAAGTCGGCCTGGTGCAGGCCTCCTATGGTCGTGGAAGAGCTTCACCCCGTCGCTTGCCTGGCCTGGATGGATCCGGTTGGAAGAGTCCTGGACATCCCAGTTCTACAAAAGGTCAAGGTGAGCCAGGGGCTGGGACTGTGGTGGTGGTTGGAGGTGTTGGGGGTCCACAGTCGGTGGAGCCCGCTAGGGAGGGTAGTACTACGTCTACCAGAGACTACCTTCCCGCGGAGATGTATGACACCTCCGACCTAGAGTCACTGTCGGATTGTGGAGATGACGGTGAGATTGATGAACTGTTTCACCAGAAGGGTTGGGACAAACGCCCATTGCCTATACTACGTGCACCCCAAGATTCGCCTATGTCCATAGGAGACAGCACGCCCCGGGCGGAAGCCCCGGAGTCTACGAGGAAGCCTAGTCCTCTGGTTGCTCTTCCACAGTCCACAGTATCATCCGCTTTGTTGGCGGGGAAACCGCGAGCATCACTACGGGCACCGAGAGAAAAGCCATCCGAGGTAGTGAAAGTACCTCGGCACCCGGAGGCCATCGTTCAACCAGGAGAAGGTGAGCGGGCCACAATGCCTCCTTTAGCCCGATTGCAACGACTCTTTTCTCAGAGGGTCGCTCACGAGTACGGATGGGAATATCCTTACTTGCCCAGAGACTTGTTGTTTGAGGTTGAAGTTCTGCGACAGCGATGGTACGATGAGTTCGTTTGGGAGAAACTTAAAGTGCCTCATGCCCGGCGGTACTTGTCCTGTTTGCCACCCGTGTCGAAGAAGTTTAGGGACTGCAGAGCAGACTGGATGTGGGGCCGCCATATCCACGCAGACAAGGTGCGCATCTGCAGGAAAGATGGAGAGGACGCTGACTATTCGATTGAGGTTTTCGATAAGCATCTGAAGCCTTTGTTTTTGCCTGACCCAAGGTTTTATTTGTGAGAAGAGACTCACTTGTTTCCTGTGAAAAGTTTCCGGAGGTGTTCTTACCGGAGCATCGAACTGTACCCTAGTTTTTTATTTGGGTTTTTTTTTTTCTACTCTTTGGAGGAATGAGAGCTGTTTGTTTGTTCTCTCTTCTTCACAGTTCAAAGACAGAGACTTTGGGGGTAAAATCAGAGTAGGGACGCAGGAAGATTGAAGATTTTACCAAGTGTCATCACCGTGGCATCGTCACTAGGTGGCGGTGTTGTGCAACGGCTGTTGCTTGTACATTTGCATCACTTTACTTATTGGAGTGAGTGGATCTCTCGGCTGATGGACCCATTCATTCCAAATTTACACAGAACGTCAGGATGTGGTTTTTCCTTGTGTTGTTTTTTTTCTTTCCCTCTGCAGAAGATTCGTCTGTCAAGACTACTGAGTATGGGGTGGTTCTTAGACAGAAAAGGGAGGGATTGTGTATGTGTACATGCTTTAAAAGTTTATTGTTTTATGTTCCCCTCCCCTTTGAGCAGGTCTTGGTATGATTGAGGTTCAAATTTTTAGGGATGCCTCTGGGGTCAGATTCATGTCACCACTTTTGGGACACATGGGTTTGCACCAGACGCTGGGGACCAGCGTCAAATCACAGGGGGGAGTGTGTAGCGGGGTCTTTAAATTTAGGTGGGGTACACCTGGGTGGAAGTTCAGGTGTGTAGGTATGGGAGTAATGACCATTTGTATTCGTGGAGGATTGGGCGGTGTAATAATCTCCTTGGCCTGTGGGTGGCAGGTGCCCGCAGGCTCAAGGTAGATTCACTGCCACAGAGCTGTCCTTTTTGTCCCTTCTCGGAGATGGTACGGCGAGGGCGGGGGAACCTGCCGTGTCCTCATTGGAGGGGATAAAAGGGGGAGACGCCCTGGTCACAAGGTCTTGCTCTTCTGGAGGTTCTTCATCATGCGCCCAGGCACCTTAGGCCTGGGTGCGGGCGGGTCCGGATTCCGGTTCAGGTGCCCTAGGCCTGACCGGAATGGAGTTGGAGTCCATCCCAGGCACCTTCAGCCTGGGGTGAGGTACTAAACCAGGAGGCCTGGGGCCCAGTGACTTTGACTGGGTCCCGCGAGGGTGGAGAAGTCCGAGGGTCCCTGAGGTGGATGGGGCCCATGTCTGAGGTGAGGAGGCCAGGGAGGTTACCCATTCGGAGAGTCTGGAGCAGCATCAACCCAGTGACGGATGGGCCTCTGGTAACTCACTTGGAGGGACATCTTCCCCTGATAGGGGCCGCAACGCAGCGAAGGTACTCCTATCTATGTTCTCTTGAGTCGCTGGTAGAGACTCTCAAGTTCTAAGTTCTTTCTAGCTATGGCTATAGTAACCGCTGGCGAGATCGCAGTGGTTTAGCTGATAATTAGGACAGTGCCTCGACCTGCTCATCCCCTGTATCAAAATGTTATCAAGTCGCAACCAGTTGGCTACTGAAGCACTGTTTATTGTGGGAAATGCACTAAAACAAGAGTTGGACTGTGATCGGTGTGTGGAACTCTGGTTAATGGGAGCAAAGAGAAGTGTTGGCACAACAGGACTTAATCCTTTACAGAAGCACACAGGCCTGAGGAAATATCTGGTACTGGCCTTCACCTCATCCATAGTTATGGGGAGGACATGGGCCATAGCGCATCTCACCCTATTGTGTGTGATACCCCTAGAAGAAAGAGATGGGGTGAGGCCGCTACATTTAAGAAAAATCATATGTAAGAAAAATAATGAATAAAAAGATGCCCGCTGTGTGTGTGATACACAAGAGGAGGAGGAGGAGAGAGAAGGAGGGGAGCGCTGCAGCCTCTGCTCAAAGCGGCGCCAGGGCAGTCTGGTCCTGCCGCTCTGTGTCCTCTGGCTGATTGCTTCAGCCGGAAACGGTCAGCCTGGTCCACCCCTGCTCCTCACTCGCCCTGCACTAAATTCCACTCGCAAAATGCGAGCAGGTGAGTGGAAATTTTGAGGGCTGTATATATATATCTATATATCTATATTTTATATTCTTTATTTTTTGGTATTGATGCAGTAGCCAGGCATGTCTGCAATTCCTCTGCATTGTCAGCACAATATTCCACATCTTAGGCACTCAGCAAGAAATTACATAGTTACATAGTTAGTCAGGTTGAAAAAATAGGATTTTTATAACAGCTTACCTGTAAAATCCTTTTCTTGGAGTACATCACGGGACACAGAGCGACATAGTCATTACTAATGGGTTATATAGATACCGTCAGGTGCTGGCACTGGCAACTTCCAAAACCGGAAGTACCCTCCCCTATATAAGCCCCTCCCATCCGGGAGCACCTCAGTTTTGTAGCAAAGCAATAAGTGTCCCCAAAGAGGGGCGGGAGCTCTGTGTCCCGTGATGTACTCCAAGAAAAGGATTTTACAGGTAAGCTGTTATAAAAATCCTATTTTCTTTCTCGTACATCACGGGACACAGAGCGACATAGTCATTACTAATGGGATGTCCTAAAGCAATGCCAAATGAGGGGGGGGATACACCATATATAAGCTGAGCGCTATCAGACATGAGGATCTTTTGCGGCCTGCAACACACTGCGCCCAAAGGCGACATCCTCCTGACTTCTAACGTCCACCTGGTAGAACCTAGTAAACGTGTGAACTGAAGACCATGTTGCGGCCTTACAGATTTGAGCCAGGGAGGCCTGGTGATGCACTGCCCATGAAGTTCCAACTGCTCTCGTGGAGTGCGCTCTAACTTTGAACGGAGGCGGTCTCCTTCTCAAGCCATAAGCTTGCATAATGACCTGTCGAATCCACTTGGCTAAAGTAGATTTTGACGCTGCCTGACCCTTTCTGGGGCCTTCCGGCAGAATAAACAAAGTATCCGTTCTGCGAATCTGAGCAGTGGCTTTTAGATAAGCTTTAACTGCTCTTACTACATCCAAAGAATGCAATAACTTTTCCTCTACCGAAGTAGGTTTGGGGAAAAAAGAAGGAAGAACCACATCTTGGTTCAAATGAAACCTCGATACCACCTTAGGAAGAAAGGCTGGATGAGGACGTAACACTACTCTGTCCTTATGGATAACCAGATATGGCTCCTTACAGGACATAGCTGCTAATTCCGATACTCTTTTAGCCGAACAAATGGCTACTAGAAAAATCAATTTCCTGGTGAGAAGCACCAAGGAAATATGCTGTAATGGTTCAAATGGTTGTTTCTGTAGAACCGACAGAACCAAGTTTAGATCCCATGGACATATGGGAATATTAACCGGAGGACTAATACGCATCACTCCTTGTATAAAGGCTTTGACTAGTGAATGCGAAGCCAAGGGCCTTTGAAAAAATATTGACAAGGCCGAAATCTGACCCTTGATAGTACTCAAGGCAAGCTTCCTATCTACAGCCCACTGTAGGAAGTCCAGAATCCTACCTATTACGTACTTATGTGGATGCCATTTCTTGGCCTCACACCACGCGATGTACGCCTTCCAGATTCTATAGTAGATCTGCCTGGATACCGGCTTCCTGGCATTGATCATGGTAGATACCACAGCATTAGAGAGCCCTCTCTTTTTTAGAATGTGGGCTTCAATAGCCAGGCCGTCAAACCTAGGGCTGGTAAGGAAGGGTGGTATATCGGTCCTTGCGAAAGCAGGTCCGGACGACGTGGGAGAGTCCAAGGACTCCCCACTGAAATTTTACAATCTCCGCGTACCACGCTCTTCGGGGCCACGCTGGAGCCACCGGAATCACTGTTTCTTTTCTACCCTGATTCTGCGGAGTAATCGAGGTAACCATTGTGGCGGTGTGAATGCATATATCAGCTTGAACTGATCCCAAGGGAACACTAGGGCATCCGAGCTGCAAGCTAGGGGATCCCTTGTCCGAGAGACAAACCTGTCCCCCTTTGCGTTGAATCTGGATGCTAGAAGATCTACATCCGATGTTCCCCACCGCTGACATATTGTCCAGAAAACCTCGGGGTGAAGGGACCCTTCCTCTGGGCCTAATTGCTGGCGACTTAGAAAGTCCGCCTTCCAATTCTCCACTCCTGGAATGAATACCGCAGATATGGCTGGGACATATTTTTCTGCCCATTTCAGGATGTAATTTACTTCCCTCTGGGCTGCACGACTCCTGGTGCCCCCCTGATGATTGATATATACCACTGCTGTGGCATTGTCTGATTGAATTCTGACAGGGGACCCTTGGAGTTTGGATGTCCATGCTACTAGGGCATACCGGGCTGCTCGTATCTCTAAGAGATTGATGGGCAGGGCCTTTTCTGCATCCGACCATCTGCCCTGGAGAGACTATTGCTCCAGTACTGCTCCCCAGCCTATAAGGCTGGCATCTGTAGTGACCACCTTCCAAGAAATCGGACTGAAGGATTTCCTTTTCCAGATTCTGGGGAACCAACCACCAACGGAGGCTCTTGCGAACGGAAGGGGACAAGGACATTGTAAGTCTAGGGCCTGAACTTTTTTGTTCCAGGCTGACAGTATGGCCCCTTGCAAATTCCTTGAATGGAATTGACCGTAGGGTACTGCTTCGAATGATGCCACCATTTTTCCCAGCAGCCTCATATACAGGCGTATGGACGGCTGTCTTTTTTGTACCCACTAAGTGGATCAAATCTTTCAAAGACAACACCTTTCCTCGAGGCAAGAATATTTTTCTCTGGCCTGAATCCAACCTTAGCCCCAAGTATTCCAGACTTTTGACTGGTTTTTAGGGCTGACTTGTCTCGGTTGATAATCCAACCGTGAGATTCCAGATACTTGATTGTCTTGTGAACGACCACGTCTAGTTTTTTCACTGAGTGGTCTATCAGCAACAAGTCATCCAGATATGCCATTATCATTACACCTTGTGTTCTTAGATTGGCCAATAAAGGGCCAGAATTTTTGTAAACACCCGTGGTGCTGTGGCCAAACCGAAGGGTAAGGCTCTGAACTGAAAATGGCGCCCTTCTACTGCAAAGCGTAGACATTTTTGGTGGACTGGAAAGATGGGAATGTGCAAATAAGCATCTTTGATGTCGATCGCGGCTAACCAATCCTCCCCTTGTAGGGCAGTGGCCACCGATCGGATCGACTCCATCGGAAAGTCCTGATATACAGGAATTTGTATAGCCCTTTTAGAATTAATATGGGCCTCCCGTCCGCGTTTGCTTCGGGACTGTAAAGAGGTTTGAGTAAAACCCGAACCCTCATTCTTCCAGGGGAACCTCCATAATTACTCCTTGGAGCAATAGTTGTTCTAGTGCCAACAGGAGGGACTCTCTCTTCCGGGGATCCCTTGGCACGTTTGACCTCAAAAATGGGAAGGAGGAGAGTCTTTTAACTCCAAACTGTATCCCAAACCTACTGCGGAGAGCACCTATCTGTCTTGATCGTGTCCCGCCAGGTCTCTTGCGAACAACTGGAGTCCTCCCCCCACCCGACTGAGTGGGGGCTTCAATGAATTTAACTTTGGGGGAGGTTTTGTACCTCCCCTGACCCAGGGTTTCTCATTACCCTGCTACTGTCCCTGTTTTTTACCCCCGGGAATTGACCGAGGAGGCCGTCGGAACTGTTACACAGCCGATGCCACAGGGACTGGAGAAGCAGGCCTCTTAAAGAGGGACCTCTAACTCTGTTTTTAACCGGCAAGAGCGTATTTTTACCGCTGGAAATTTTCTGGATATATTTGTCCAGGTTTTCCCTGAATAAGCGTTCACCATGAAATGGGACGCTAACCAGCCATTCTTTACAGGGAGCTTCAGCAGACCAGTTTTTGAGCCATAGGAGCCTACGCATATGTACTATAGACAGCATAAGGCGGGAGGCCTGATGGAGTGAATCCTCTATGGCGTCAACCGCAAAGCCTAAGGCTCTAGGTAGATCAGCTAGGGCAAAGCCTGCTGATCTGTCAAGTCCCTCAAGACCTGTTTCAACTGATCCTTCACTGCTTAGCAGACCCCAATAGCTGCTACTGCTGGTTGTATCACCAAGCAGATTTTCATAAGGACTCCAATCTTTTATCTATTGGGTTCTTGAACATTTGGACATTATCCACTGGACATGTCAGTGATTTATACATACAAGAGATGGCTGCGTCCACTGTAGGGACCTTCCATTTTTTTTTTTTTTTTGATGAACTTATCCTCCATGGGATAGACCACCGGAAATCTCTTGAGGGAATAAATATTTTTCTCAGGACGTTCCCAATCCTGGTAAATGAGCCCTTTCAGTAAAGGGTGAAGTGGAAAAGAACAAACAGTCTGGGGGCTTCTAGCGACCCCAACGAGGATACAGTAGTGGTTGATGGTTCCGCAAGGTGCATTTTTAAATGCTGATCGGACCATGTTAGTCAGAGACTGAACCCATAATCTTTCAGCTTGAGATGCTGAGAAAAGGTTCCCCCACTGTTGATTCCTCTATAACAGAATCAACCTCATCCTGATCCCCTTCAGGCAGGTCGATCCCTGTATGGGACTGTTGCTCTGCTAACAGGCACTCTGAAGGAGGAGACGGAGATCGGGCGTGCTTTCCCTGACAGGGAGGCAGCGATTAATGTTGACAATCTCTCTCTAATCCTCCCAGAGCTGAGGAAAAAAACCTCCTCTGTTACATACACAGGAGCAGGTGAACTGAGGACAGCCACAGTACCAAGTACCCCTGCGGGGTCTCTACGGTCACTTACCTCTGAACTTCAGGGGAGACTGGTGCAGCAGAAGTATGCCCAAGATCCTCCGAGCCCGATGAGACCCCCTTCGCTTCCTGGAAGATTCAGTTCCGGAGCTTCTGGACGGCATATTCCTAAGCCTAAAGCTGAGGTATTCCAGCCGTAATACACCACTTTTACTGAGAATAGTCTAGCACAATTGCTGCTATATCACAGTTGGTGTCTACTAATGTGCCTTTCTAGGGGATGCCTGTATCAACCGCTTGCTGTATGCCTTTAAATGTTGCCAGCTCTGTCTCTGTACTTCATAGCCAGCTCACTACAACATTGTGGTTTTTTTAAAACTGCTGGGACGCCCGCACATGCGCAGAAGCGCTGCGGCGCGCACAGAGCGTCATCCCCCAGGCTCCGCCCCCTTTCCCGGCTCACCTCTATATATAGAGGCGCGTGCACGCGCACGCGCGCAGCCACGTGCGCCTTCGGCGCTAATTTCAAAAAATGGTAACAAGGGACAGGAGCCAGGGCCCCTCTTTGCCGCAGGCCGGGGGATGGACGAGCACTGCAACATGGCAGAGGAAGCAGTTTCCTATAAGAGAACTCACCATCTGCCTGGACTTTGCTCTGCTGAGAAGAAGCTAGTCCACATGACAAGAAAACATTCCACAGCGGCCTCTAGTGGACAAACACAGGTACCGCAGTCTAATATATTAAATATATTAAAAAAAAATATTTTTTTTTTTCTTGACCACCATTAAAAATTATTACATTTTTTTTAGTAGTTACAGGCATGCACAGAATTTTGCGGGAATACCATTAGGTAACAGACAGAAAGACAAATTAGGCTTGGGGGTCCCCCAATAGAACCAAGTTCCTGGGGACCCCCACTTACCTGTTCCCCGCCGCAGGACTTTGTTTGGTCCACAAAAGCCCAAACTTCACCTATCACGGCAGGCATTGTAATCAAACCTTCAGGGACCGGGTTCCCAAGGATTCCACTCCCCTGGACCTGTATAGCACCCTGCACAGAAAACATCTTGGTCGTGGGTATGACCAGAGCTCTGGATCCCAGGGTCCAGCTCTCCTAAGAGAAGCATTACAGGCAAAACCTTGCTCTTCTCTGCAAGGCCCGGGTACCGACCGTTTAGCTATGAAGCTTTTTTGGTCGGATCCGGAATAGCTTACTGAGGCCCAAAAGAACCTGTACGCAAGCTCAGTGAAAAACACATGTTTCTTCTTGGCCAACACCTTAGACACTGGCAAAAAACTGAGGTGCTCCCGGATGGGAGGGGCTTATATAGGGGAGGGTACTTCCGGTTTTGGAAGTTGCCAGTGCCAGCACCTGACGGTATCTATATAACCCATTAGTAATGACTATGTCGCTCTGTGTCCCGTGATGTACGAGAAAGAAAAGACACAAGTCCATCTAGTTCAACCAATAAAAAATAAATAAAAATCATACAATCCCATTTACACAATCCTATACCCACAGTTGATCCAGAGGAAGGGTAAGCCAATACTCGCTGACAGGAAGACTCAATGAACCACCACAGCACTCCACAGCACCGTGGTAGTTCATTGAGAACTACAAGCTGACAGCCGCTAAGGATGTCGAGGCTTGTAGTTCATTCAGGAACATGTAACAAAGGTGAACTTATCCTTTAATACATACCGGTAACTCCTTTTTAATAGAGGAAAGAAACTTGCTCTATAAAATGAAGGTGACATACTCAGGGTATATTCATATGCCCCCAGATGACTGACAGACCATTGTGTCACCTCACCAGCTCTCTGATCCTATCTCTTTCAAATGCCAGTACAGTCATCCCTGCTATAACTGCTTTTCATCTACACACATTAGATTGTATGTCAGGGTTTATTGCTGTCTGTTTCCAGGTTGGGGCGATTTCCCTTCCACTATTCCTTCAGATTATCAGGGCATTGCTGTCGGCTGAACTTTTTGTGCATTCTCCAGATATTGTTTTGGAATCCGTCAGAAACAGGTGACAGTGTCACTGGCTCCATAGTAGGTTATCCATAGGAATGTATGCAGAATGTGCTATAGAGAGAATAAACAACAAGTTCAGATCACAGCCAGGTGCTGGTGGGTGATCACTGGTAGTGAGGGTAAATTGCCCCCCCCCCCGCCCCCAGGTGACAAAGACAGCAACAAAACCCATGGCAGAGGATGCAATCTTAACAACTTCGATTTTATTTTTTCATTTTTTTTAAAGCCCAACTGAAGTCACATAAATAGATACTCTATCTCCAATTTTCTGTTACAGAAGTTGTTTTTAAAAATGACTTACTATATGCAAAGATTCCAGTGTAAAGCCTCATACACACGATCGGATTTTCCGACGGGAATTGTGTGTTGACAGCCGTTTGTACGCTCCATCCGACAATTGTTGTCGGACAAATGTTGGATGGCAGGTTTTAAAATTTTCCGTGGACAACGGAAGTACAAACACGCATAGTACGTAACTATGTTCGTGTTTGTTGGCCGACAATTGTGTGCCATTTGTATGCAAGACAAGTTCCTGGCAGACGCCGTTTGGACAAAAGTCAGAGGCTTTGTCTGCGGAAAATCCAATCTTGTGTACAAGGCTTTAGACCCACTGTTTTCAGTAAATCAAGCACTCGGTTCTAGATTTGGTTTGCAATGCCCCCTCTCCACCTATGAAATACCATATGAAGAGATTTGTAATAAGAGGTGGGACTGGTAATTAGCTATGCTAGCATAAAGCACTGGAGTGCAAGGCCAGGAAGCAGCATTTGCACTTTACAAAAAGGTATTTTGAAGTGGATTTCCACTTTTGCCGTCAAATTTGAGAAAACCCCACTATATGTTTGTTATATGTTCCCATTTACACAGCATGCTTATTTTTTTTCCTGTCAGGCCCCTCCTTATGAAGTTGATTGGCCGAAACACATTGGGTGGAGTCGGGACCTTTTGATGTCATCATGCACGTGAGGCCACGCGCATGTCCTTACCAGGAAGTGGTAAAGATCTTTGTATTGGATGCTAGCAAAATTATTATTATTATCCTGGTGCTGGATTAGCACATGAATATATGATTGCATTTTATGTGTTTTACCCAATTTATAAAAAGGTTGCGCAACATATATCTATATTGCTCTTTATATCTTCCCCCTTTCGTGGCACCTGGGATGGAGCATTATTTGTAAACTGTATAGGGGTCATGAACTTGTATGTGTATGGAGGAGATGGAGGATTTAAATGTCTATGCTGTGTTTTACTGCCTTATTTGTTTAAGCGGTCAATGTTATAAGGTGAGCATATCACCATAGAGGAGTCTTTGGGAGGATTATCAACTGGTGTGACCATTCATCTCTTTCTGGGACTGTCTGGGTGTAGTATAACACTGTTTGGATCACTTTTACTTCTTGGACACAGTTGATGTTCATTTTTTTTTAATGAAGCACTTTATGATATTTTTGGTGGACTATATAATATTATTTAATGCATATGTATATGTCATTTTTATTAACACTGTTAACACTTTTTGCATATTTATTTATATATGTTTTTTGTATGTATTTACTGTATACCTCATAGCTAGTATGTCATTTTTGAGAATCTGATCATATTATTTTCACGTTTCAATATATGACTTTTAAGTTTACAGCACTGTAGTTGGTTTTCAGTTTAGATCAAAATCTTTTTCATATTAGTACAGTAGCTTGTTTTTTTTTGTTGTTTTTTTTTTTGTCCAAAGCAGGGCTATGGGTTATGCATTGGACTTGTTAAGATCAAGAGACCGCAGAGGATAGAGGAGGAGAGGCTTCAGAACCAGTCCTACAGCAGGGAGGGAATCTGTAGGAGAGGAGGACTGGGTAAGTAAAACTACTTTTTGCACCCCCTTAGACCTATACAGCATGGAGGCAGCCCCACTGCAAAGGATGATTTTTCCTTTCCCTGGAGTTCAGCTTTAACTTGAGTAATTTTTGGTGTAGTATTCTGAGAAGTTGAATAAAGGTTTTTCTTGTCCCAACACCTAATCTGACCCATAATACCATGATACCGCCATGAAAACATTCAATTAACATCATGGCATCAGTGCTGCTTTCTGCATAAGTACACTGTGAGTACAGGCACTGTGCTCGTGATAGAGAGGTCATGTCCATGTAGCACCCTGATGTTAGGCAGGGTTTCTCTTAAATTTACCTACCAGGTAGAGTTGCCTATCCATGCTAGGGATTAATTGATTTCACCCTAAATCTGAAATTGTTGCACTTCTCTCTTCTGTCGCTAGGTGGTCAGGGACCTGGTGACATTAGATAAGACAACAGCAATGTAAGAACAGATTAGGAGTATATGGGGTATCTCAGCCAATGGGCATTGGTTTCCTTAAATCCCTTGGCCTGCTGGGAGAACCGATATATATGCGGAGTCAGGTGAACGGGGATCTGTGCCACCTGGACGGATGTCTGGGTGGACGTGTGTTGTGCTACCCCGGGCTGCTAGGCCAGAGTCTGAGGTTTATCCTGGGGACATCTGTCTGCTAGGCTTTCTGAGGGCCTATCCAGAAGCAAGAGAGCAGCATAGGGTTGGGATTGCTGCTTGCAGTCCAGCCAGAAGTGACAGTTCTGCCGGCCGAATAACCTGTCGTGGTTGTATGTAGAGGAGGAAGCTGTCGCCACTAAGGGTCCAACCACCTTATTACAAGGGACCACAGTGAGTAGCTGAAGCAATTACCGGAGCAGTATTCTCACCAACCGGGGACATTGAAGAATTGGAAATCTTCAGCAGGTGTCAAGCCAGGGACCCAGCTAGCAGAGTGACACTTGCAGAGAAGCCTTGTGTGCCAAGCCAGGGACCGAGCAGGCCAGTGGGGTGACGCTTGAGGAGTATCTGTGAGTGCCAATCTAGGGACCCAGCAGGGAAGCGGGGGTGACGCTTGAGGAAGATACTCAGTGAGAAGGTTGGAAGAGCTCGGGAGATCCAGTGGCAGTGGATCAGCAAGTCTAGTGAGAGAGATTGGGAGCTCAGTGGAGTAAAGATCTACAAGAAGTGATTGTAGAGGAAGTACAGAAGTTCGTTACAACTTGTGTTAGAAACTGTTATAAGACTGTTGCCATAGGAGACAGCGATCCTACATATGCAGATGTGGTGTCCTGCTGGGTGCCTTTCCCTGCATGGCTGTCTACCTATAGAAGTCTCGGAGTCTGCTAATTAACATTGCAACTATATAAGGTTGTCCTGATCCTAAACCCTTATTGATACATAAGCAACAGAATTTTCCCTACACTCTAGGGAAAGGAACCAGCCTAGAGGATGTAACTCGCTGCGGAACCCAACAATTGTGAACACCGCTTAACCTCTTCAAATAGGAGGGTATGGGCATATAGCATGGTGTGCCTTGTCTTAAAAGTGAGCCAGGTGAGAAAAAGGTCAGTGTGCTACACTTGTAACCCACTCTACACAGAAGGATGTCAGCTGTCCCTAACTCTGGAGGTAACTATTAGGTCAAAAGAGGCCTGGGATTTTGCTACATCCATAATGTCCCAATATTACAGTCCTTCCTCACTCTTCAAGGTTGACTGATGCTGGATGTCATTCAGCCCAGAAGATTGAGGACTTTTTGTGGTGGGAGAGAAGTACTGCGTTGGACAGATCCAGATTGAGGTTGAGTTTTACAGCAGAGAAGCTGTTTTTATTTTTAAGCACCCAGAAGAATATATAGAAAATAGATTCCAGAGTTGGACTTTAAAACTGCATTTAGAGGAGAAATAGGGCCAAAGCACTTTTGGTCCTTCTTTGCTTGGGGATCACAAGAGTGCACTTCGCTCTGTATTCCTGAGACCCACATTCAGCCGACAGCAGGCTAAAGCCTGCTGTTGGCTGATTTTGTTTAGCTGGTCCAGACTCTGGAGGGAACTTGACTTTAATGTCGGGATCCACCCAGATGCCTGGACTGGCATCTAGCTCAGCCTCTGAGCCAGCCATTCCTGCCCATCGATGCTGCATCCACCTAGGTAAGTATAAATGTTTTTTGTTTTCTTTTAATACCAAACTTCTCTTTTAAAAGTACTTCAGACAAAAAATTGCATTTAACCCTTGCACAGAGGAGATAGCCCCACTGCACGAGTAGTTTTGAATTTTGAGTTCAGCTTTGATAAATAGTCCTTAATATTAATATTTAGATATTGGTGTAATTAAAGTGGTTGTAAGTCCAATCTGATCCAGCTATGTGCACGAGCACAGCAGCTCCAGCCACTGTCGCATTCCTCATTGGACAGATTGATAGCAGCAGGAACCATTGGCTCCTGCTGCTATCATTTAAAAGCTGTGACATGGGAGCGGGGGGTAAGTATAGTTTGTTATTATTTTTTTTTAAAAGCGAGGGTTTACAATCACTTTAAGATCAGCTTCATTTCTATAATATTATTTGGTAATGTTAAAAAAAAATACTCTCTAGCTTTGTATAGATTGTAATTATATACTGTACCTTGTGTTTATAAGGATGCCATATCTGCTCATTACATATAGACATGTGCAATTCGTTTAGTTACAAATTCGTTATTCGTCAAAATTAGTTTTATTCGTTAATTCGTAAACATACGAATGAACAAATGGTTTACTAAAATTACCAACGAACAACTAATTATCGAAAAGAACGAATATGGAAAACAACGAAAATACGAAATTATTAAATTAGAAACAGTGAAAATACAAAAGAGTGAAAAAACGAAAACATAGAAACAATGAAAATACCGAACAAAGATTCAAAATAACAAAAATCAAAATGAACGAAAACTCGAAATTACAAATATTCGGAAAACGGAAATCAAAACAGCGAAAATACCGAACAAAGATTCAAAATAACGAAAATCAAAATGAACGGGAAAAAAAACCAACTAAATTACGAATATTTGGAAAACGGAAATCAAAACAACGAATTCGTTAGTTCTGAAATATTTCTGGACGTTGGCCAATAAGCTTGTCCCTTCCCCTGAAGAGGTTGTCCCTTCCCCCAATGAGCTTGTTTCTTATTCCCCTGTGTGTTTTTCTGTGTTAGACTGCAGTGCATTTCATCCACAGTCCAGATAGTGTGTGGTTGGGTACGTGGCATTGTTTTGGTGGATTTGTGAGTTAAGTTGTGACTTGTGAGAGAGAAATTCTTTGTTTATTAAGCATACTCTGTCTAGAATCTAGTTTCTATATTACGAATTATGCCCCGATTACGAATCTACGAAAACAATGTTACGAAAGTACGAATAAATGAGCCGGTCAATCTCACGAAAGTATGAATTACAAAATTACGACAAGTAGTGTTTCGAATAAACGGAAAATGTATTCTAACGAAAGTACGAATGTAATTAAATCTACAAAAGTAAAATTTTCCAATCAACGGAAATTAGAAACGGAAATACGAATCATTGCAAATCAACGAAAATATAGTTCTTACAAAAATACGAACACGGCCAAATATAAAATATAGCGAAAAATACGAATTTGGAATCAACGAAAATTAGACTAACGGAAAAACGAATCAACGGAAAAATAACCATTACGGAAATACGAAAGAGTCCGAATACGATAACCCACGTCTTACGAAATTACGAATCGTTACGAATCAACGGAAACGAACAGAAACAAAACCAAACAAAACTAATTTTTATGTTGTGCACATGTCTAATTACATATGCAGTTTCTGCTTCCCACTTAGCTTGGTAATTACTGCATGTACAATAAATAATTAAATGCATGCGGTAATTAAGTAGTGATCGAGGCATGCGGTATTTAGGGAATGTATACTGTTTTTTTAAGGAGCGGGTGGCCACCGGCATCCATAACAACTAGTAACCTTAAAGCCCTGTACACACGATCGGATTTCCGATGGAATAAAATCCGATAGATTTTTCCATCAGATTTCCGATGAAGCTGACTTCCATCAGTCTTGCCTACACACCATCAGTAAAAAATCCGACCGTCCCAAACGCCGTGACGTAAAACACTCCGACAAGCCGAGAAAAATTAAGTTCAATGCTTCTGAGCATGTGTCGACTTGATTCTGAGCATGCGTGGGTTTTTTCTCCGATGGAGTTCCACACAGACGATCGGAGTTTGCTATAGTTTTTTTTTCCATCGGATAAATTTAAAACATGTTCTATTTTTAATCACTGATGGAAAAAAGACCGAAGGGGCCCATACACGATCGGCTTGCCCGATGAAAAAAGTCCATCGGACTGTTTTCATCGGTAAAACCGATCGTGTGTACACGGCATAACTATCATATCCCCCGTGTAGATCCATCGTCAATCACAATGCCCACCGCCACTGCTGACCTGAAATAAAAAAAAGCTCCACTCCCGACGCTGGCTCCTGCTGTCTGACAGCTCCGCCAGCTCCACCACCTCCCGCCACTAAATGAACAAATGAGCGGTCATATAAAGAGAGAAAATACTGCGCTAATCTAAAATAATGAATAAAAATAAAGCTGCTACATAAAATGTGACTAAAATGAATAAACATGGAATGAAGATGTAGCGCTAAGTGAAGAAACTAAGCCCAATAATTTGGGCCTCCAATCAAACCAAAGTGATAAATAATATCCATATAATGAGTCCATACAGTGTCCATAGAAAATTTTCGTGTTGTGAAGAAAGAACATGTAGCACTGAAGGGTCATCACATAACTCTTGTAGAAAAAGAGAGGTAGAATACTCTTACCGGAACGTTAGACCTGTGGTTTAGGCAGGTCAAATAGGCATACGAAATCCCAGTGGCACTCCTCATCAGTTAGTCTGGAAACTGGATCAGATGGGTCCCCAATGTAGACTGTCCGGTAGGCTCCCCGACTTGACAGCAGACTCTGGGTTTCACACCGATCCAGGTGGTCCTCCGATGGAACTGGAACCGCCACTCAGCAAGGAGACTCTTTACCACGGTGAATATTAGTAACCAGTGGCCAAAGGAAGCTATTACTTGACCAACCACCCATGTGAGGAGAAAAGAAGGGAAGGAATGCTCCAATGGTGCAGGTCAATGAGGGTTTATTCAACCAACATAAAAGTGATCACAAACAATAAAAACATTTAAAAAGGGGCAGTGAATGAGGTAGTGTACCAAGCCCTACGCGTTTTGAACAAATGTTCTTCAACAGGGGCATGCCACTGTGAAGTCGGGGAGCCTACCGGACAGTCTACATTGGGGACCCATCTGATCCAGTTTCCAGACTAACTGATGAGGAGTGCCACTGGGATTTCGTATGCCTATTTGACCTGCCTAAACCACAGGTCTAACGTTCCGGTAAGAGTATTCTACCTCTCTTTTTCTATAAGAGCTTTGTGATGACCCTTTAGTGCTACATGTTCTTTCTTCACAACACGAAAATTTTCTATGGACACTGTATGGACTCATTATATTGATATTATTTATCACTTTGGTTTGATTGGAGGCCCAAATTATTGGGCTTCATTTCTTCACTTAGCGCTACATCTTCATTCCAACAAATAAGCGGTGCCTCCCAATGATGGTACCAGGCGACCCCACCCCCGCATGACATCACCGATTGGTCCCGCCCTGTGTGACTTCGCTGACCAGGGGCATGCTGGGTCAGTGATGCCCCTTAGTTTATTTAGTGACAGGAGGAAGCAGGAGGAGGCAGAGCTGCCAGACTATGGGAGCCAGCTTTGGAAACTGAACATTTTTTTTGGGTCGTTGGTGGTGGCGGGCAACATGATTAACAATGGATCTACATTGAAGGACATTTTTTCCTATTTTTGTTTTTTTAATAAAGGACTTGTCAAAAACTGCCTCATGTCTTATTTTACACAACACTTTTTTTTGGTGAATAGTAGTAGGGGTACCTCATAATCATTCACATGGAGGGGATAGGATCTGGGGGCCACTCGCTCACTCACCCCCCGTCTTTCCTCACCTGCATGCTCAGAAAAGGATATGGTTGCTAAGGATGCAGCGGCCGCCAGCGCCTTAACAACCATGACAGTTACTGGTTGTTAAGGACGACTGCGGCCGCTTGCTCCTTAGCAACTAGCTAAGTGGTAAAGCGGTAAAATACCGCAGGCTTTCACTACTAAAATACTGCATAACTTCATAAAAGAACTCAGTGGGCTGGTTTCAGTGTTGACAACCACCCGTTAATTTATGGGCAGCCCGTAACTTTCAGCCCTTTTTCGGGCTGCCTGTGAATGGCTGGAAAATGGACCAATTCCCAGTCTTCTCCGGGGTCAGGTAACACAGCCCTTTCTCACTATCATGCATGATGTGATGGTTCAAGGAACATCTTTCTCTGCGCTGCATGTTAGGCATTATATCAGTGAATGTAATTTATTTGTGCGATTGGACTATATTGTCATGTGCTCTATCAGGCATGTACTGGCCATCGGGACTACCGGGAGTTTCCCGGCAGGCCGATGGCTCAGTGGGCCAGTTTCAGTGTTGCCAACCACCCGTTAATTTACGGGCATCCTGAAAATTTCAGCCTTTTTTCGGTCTGCCTGTAAATGTTACTGGGTGGGGAGTGGTGGAAGATCACTCTGCCAGGGAAGGAAAGGAGATAAGCAGGCAGGCGGCTGGCCGGGACTTGAGCCAAGGCAGAAGAACATGCGAGCGGAGCTGAATGGGTATGCGCCCGAAAATGAAGAAATGGTCCCTCCACTCCGACCAGCTCATGATCATCAGAAAGGGGTGCAGATAATGGAAAAAAATACACCCCCCTAAGCTAGTAGGAGCGGCCGAGCGGGGGATGTAATTCAGGATTTTTTATTTTTTTTTATTCTGCACTGACAGTCTTTGAAATTGGCCCAGCCCCTGTTCAAATCCAATCCGTGGACAAAACCGGGGACAGACTTGGTCCGGGGACAGTGTCCTCAATCCGGGGACTGTCCCCTGAAACCGGGGATGTCTGGTCACCCTACATTAGGGTTGGCTGGCTGGCCGGGCGGTTTTGTCCGGCCGGCCAATATGGGAGAGACCTGTCATCTGCGCTGCCCATCACCTCACTTCATAGTGTACAACCCGGCTCAGCCTCAGCGCTGCTGCATTGCTGAAAGGCAGCCAATGGCTGTGCAGCAATGCCAGTTTCTGATTTCCAGCCAATGAGGCTGTAGCAATGTTCCTGCATGACGTTAGCCCTCCCACTTCACGCAGTGATGTAAGAAGGAGGAGAAAAACACAGAGGAGAATAAGTGAAATAATAAAAGAGGTGAGTGAGTTATTTATGACACCTGCGTCTGTTGGAATGCATCTTTTTCAGTGGAATGTTTTTACTTATGTTTTTTCGCACAATTGTGTATGGTTTATATACTGTTTTTGTGCGTGTTTGCAGAATTAAAGTGGATGAAGTCCAGGGCCAAATTTTTGTCCCAGTCCAGCCCTGTGCTCTATGCTGTGCCACATGACTGGGGAGAATGTACAGTATTTTTTTTTTTTTTCATATTTTATACATAAAGCATAATTTCACCAATTTTTTTTTTTACCTTTTTAAATACACATAATGTCACTTTAATGTATACTGTGCACATTTTATAAGCTATTGTTTGTGATTACTTTCTTAGTCACCTTACTTCTCCTGGGTAATATTCCCTAGCACTCCCTCTAGTGCTTTTTCTGGGAACTGTAGGCAACATCTTCACTCTTCAATATACTGTAGTTCCAGTGTTTCCAATGTGCTGTAAGTTATTAAAAGAGCACAGAAATAAAAAATTATTATAAATTTAAAAAAACACTTGTAGAATATTGGTTTTGTTGACTAAAACCTTTTTTTAAATAAACCAAAGTGAAAAATGATTTTAGGTCCAATGCTTGCCCTTGCTGTTTCCGAAAAAAATAAAAAAAAAGACCCCTTCCACATGGGGTTGGCTCAGTTGAAGTCCGCCTGCTCAGTGGGGAATACGTCCGCTGATCCCCACTGAGTAGACGGATGGCTGGTCCGTGTCCACACAGCTTATGCTGTGTGGACACAGGCACTGCCCACTCTCCTCTATGGGCAGTTGGATGTAAACGGACCGCCTGTCCATTTACACCTGACTGCCACCCAATCCGATCCACCAGATGGATGGGTAACAGATACCCATCTATCTGATTTTAGCAGATAGAATTGGATGTCGTAGGGTGTAAACTGACACATGTCCTTTTACACCCGCCGCTCCATAGAGGAGACTGGAGGGTCTGATCGGGTCCACCTGAAAAACTGACAGATGGACCCGATTGGTCTGCTAGTGAGAAAGGGGTCTTAAGCCCTGTACACATGATCGGATTTCCTATGGATTCTGATCCGATGGATTTTTCCATCGGAAATCCGATGAAGCTGACTTCCATCAATCTTGCCTACACACCATCAGTCAAAAATCCGACCGTCCCACCCAAATGCCGTGACGTAAAACACTCCGACAAGCCGAAAAAAATGAAGTTCAATGCTTCTGAGCATTCGTCGACTTGATTCTGAGCATGCGTGGGTTTTTTATCCAATGGAGTTCCACACAGATGATCGGAATTTGCTATCGGTTTTTTGCCCATCGGATAAATTTAAAACATGTTCTATTTTTTCTCACCGATGGAAAAAAGACTGATGGGGCCCACACACGATCGGTTTGTCCGATGAGAAAAGTCCATCGGACTGTTTTC
Organism: Rana muscosa; assembly: GCA_029206835.1. Lineage (NCBI taxonomy): Eukaryota > Metazoa > Chordata > Amphibia > Anura > Ranidae > Rana > Rana muscosa. The sequence goes on along the minus strand of CM055117.1, from coordinate 894,135,846 downwards.
ATCTGTAAAACCGATCGTGTGTACACGGCTTTAGAGCTTGTGAAGGATTTCTGTGGCATGCTCCTTCTGGGTCCAGGCGGTCAGCAACACATTCGCTTTTCCAAATGATAGCAGGTTCTGTGTGAGGAAGAAGCGCCACTTGGTTTTCTCTGCATGAGTAGCCAATCACTATCTCCACCTTACGCAAAAACTGCCGTTGGCCTTGGCAGAGAAATAGAAATGTCACGGAATCTGTGGTCAGACCCAGAGAGACCCTACTGAGTACTACTTTGGGGCTCCAATATTTACTTTTTTGGGGAAGCAGTGCATTAAAATTAATTTTGTAATATTAGGCCTGCTTTAGGTTCCATGCACACTGGGCTTAAAAAACAATGTTTTTACAGGGGTTTTGTGTTATTTTTTTCTTCTGCCTGTAGAAGCAGCTCAATTTTGTGTGTCCACGCACGTTAGGGTGTTTAGAGGCATATTTCAAAAGGAGCGTTTGGAGACAAAAAAAACCAAAAAAACATCACAAGTGCATTTTTGAGAGAAGTTTTCAGGCAGAAAAAACGCTAAACGTTTAGGAGTATTTGGCGTTTTCAAGTGTACATTGATTATAATAAAAAATGAGCAGAAGGGAATGTTTTGGAAATAAAACACGTATACAAGCAAATGCCTATGAAGTCTCATAAACTCTTGTGCTACTATGAGCATTTTTAATGGCACTTTTTATGCCAGAGGTTCTGGCATGATTTTTCTGCTCCTAGTGTGCATGGACCCTTATAGAGACTTAGGCCTCGTACACACGGCCGAGATTCTCGTTGAAAAAAACATGTCGTTTTTTTCGACGAGATTCTTGGACAAGAAACTTGTCCCGGCCGAGTGTACACACGCTCGTTTCAAAGAACCCGCGGTTCTTTGAAAGGAGTGTACGCGGTGACGTCATCGACTACGTCGAGTATGCGCTCGTCACATTCGATGCCGTCGCCGCCATCTTGGTATACCCTACGTATGCCTAGGAAGCTACCGCGCATGCGTCGAATTCATTTCGAACATGCGCGGGCTTCCGGGCGGACAGGTAAGTGTACACACACTCACTTTTCTCGTCGAGAAACATGCCGAGGAGAATCTCGACGAGAAAATAGAGAGCAGGTTCTCTATTTTCTCATCGAGGTTTCTTGTCGGTTTTCTCGACGAGAAACCCGCTAGCAGCGTACACACGACCGATTTACTCGGCAAGACATCTCTGCCAGCCAGTTTCTTGCTGGTTCTTGCCGAGAAAATCGGTCGTGTGTACGAGGCCTATTATTTACTAAAGGCAAATCCACTTTGCACTACAAGTGCAAACTACAAGTGCAAAGTGCACTTGAAATTGCAGTGAAAGTGTACTTGGAAGTGCAGTCACTGTAGATCCGAGGGGGACATGCAAGGAAAATAAAAAACAGCATTTTAGCTTGCACATGATTGGATAATAAAATCAGCAGAGCTTCCCCTCATTTCAGATCTACTCCTTTAGATTTACAGCGACTGCACTTCCAAGTGCACTTTCAGTGCAATTTCAAGTGCACTTTGCACTTGTAGTTTGCACTTGTAGTGCAAAGTAGATTTGTCTTTCGTAAATAACCCCCAATGTTACCTGGGGGGTTATTTACTAAAGCCAAATCCACTTTGCACTACAAGTGCACTTGGAAGAGAAGCCGCTGTAGATCTAAAGGGGACATGCAAGGAAAATAAAAAAAAGCATTTTAATTTGCACATGATTGGATGATAAAATCCACAGAGCTTCCCCTCATTTCCAATCTTCCCCTCAGATCTACAGTGACTGCACTTCCAAGTGCACTTGTAGTGCAAAGTGGATTTGCCTTTCGTAAATAACCCCCCTTGTCTATGCAAAGCAGGGAGAAGGAACAAACAGTTGTTTAGTAAAAAGCAGCACATATTGCACACATTAACACTAGTAAGGCACACACTTAAAGTGGTTGTAAACCCACTTATGCAACATGCACCTACAGGTAAGCCTAGATGAAGGCTTACCTGTAGGTGCAAGAAATATCTGCAAAAAATGACATGCATCAGTGTCTACGGCGCATGCGCGCCATAGACAACGGCGCATTCATAGGGTTAATCCCTTTCACAAATCCGGCTTAGCCGGATTTGACGGCTCCCACGCGCATGCGCGGAGTCACGTCTTCACCGGAGCGGCGCTGTGATTGGCGCTGTGATTGGCTGGAGCAGCGATACCCGGAAGTAACCTTCCGGATAACGCTGCAGCGATGGCTGCGACTGGAAGGGAGACGAGGACGGCTTCGGGGGCCCCGATGTAAGGTAAGTGATGCATAATGAGCTAGTATGCTAGTCATACTAGCTCATTATGCCTTTGTCTTGCAGGTGGGTTTTAATTTTTTATTTTTTTACAGGGTTTACAACCACTTTAAGCCTTTGTTTACCCCGAGATGTTAACCCCTTCCCAACCAGTGTCATTAGTACAGTGAGAGTGTATAGTATTATCACTGATCACAGTATTAGTGTCACTGGTGATGTCATGATGTCAGTGTCGACTAATCAGGTAGTGTACCTCCCAGCCAGCATCAGTAAGTGTCAGATTGTCAGCCACACTATTATAGTCCCACAATAAATTGTTGATCATTGCCATTACTAGTATTAAAAAAATAAAAATAAAAATCCAGTATATAATATACCATAGTTTGTAGACGCTATAACTTTCATACAAACCAATCAATATACCATATATACTGGAGTATAAGCCGACCCGAATATAAGCCGAGGCACCTAATTTTACCACAAAAAAATGGAAAAACGTATTGACTCGAGTATAAGCCTAGGGTGAGAATACAGCAGCTACTGTAAGTGCAAAAGAGTGTCAACAATGCCCATCTGCAGCCTCACTGTCCCCATTTGCCGCCTCACTGTGCCCATTTTAAGCCTCACTGTGCCCATTTTCAGCCTCACTGTGCCCATATGCAGCCTCACTGTGCCCATTTTCAGCCTCACTGTGCCCATAAGCAGCCTCACTGTGCCCATTTTCAGCCTCACTGTGCCCATAAGCAGCCTCACTGTGCCCATAAGCAGCCTCACTGTGCCCATGTACCTTATCTCAGTATTGATGAGGAGGGAAGGAAAGCCATATTACGCTGTACATTGTCCCCTCTGATTCACAGCAGGGCTGTGTGTATAGGAAGTCCGCGCCATCCGCTGTCCACTGTAACAAAGCTCCACCTCCTCGTCATGGACGGACAAGGAGGAGACTGGATGGCGCGGACTTCCTATACACACAGTGCCGCTGTGAATCAGAGGGGACAATGTACTGCGTAATATGTGTTTCCTTCCCTCCTCATCAAGACTGACATGGCGGAAGAGGAAACCTGACTCGAGTATAAGCCGAGGGGGGCTTTTTCAGCACAAGAAAATGTGCTGAAAAACTCGGCTTATACTCGAGTATATACGGTACACTTATTGGGAATTTTTTTTTTTTTTTTTTACCGAAGACAGGTCTAGCACAATATTTTTTGGCCTACATTTTTGAAGAAATTAGATCTCTTTATTTTTTCATTGGATATGTTTCTTTAGCAGAAAATAAAAAATATTGTCCCCCCCCCCCAAGTGTTCGATCTTTTTTCATTTATATATGTAGCGGGCTCACCCCTCACACCCCTTCTTCTTCTCGGCTTGCTGTCTTGTCTAGGGGAACTTGGGAGGAGGGATGAGATCCACCACGGCCCATGTCCTCATCTGGATAGAGGTGAAGGCCTGAGCGTATCTTACCATCGGGTCGTGTGTATAACCCAGGGTCAAGTCTTCCTCTAACTGACCCCCCTTTGCTCCCAGTAACCAGAGTTCCACACCACTGAAAAGGTCCAACTCTTATTTATTCTTCAACAGCAATAAATCATCACTTAGCACAAACAGGTTGTGACCAACAAACAGTTCAGTATAGGTGGGGAGTAGGTCAAGGCACAATCCTTAATCAAACTAAACCATTGAGGTATCACCAACGGTTATGACGCACAGTGGCTGTGAATGTACCTCTTTCCTTTCCTAAGTCTCTACCAGCAACTCTGACGAACATGAAACAGGAGTTACCTTCTTTAAGCTGTGGCCTCAGTCAGAGGGAAGACATCCTTCCGAGAGAGTTACCGGAGGCCCTACCGTCACCGGCAAATGCTGCACCGGGCTGTTCGGAAGGGTTACACTCCCCGGCCTCCTCGTCTCAGATTTGGGCGCCCCTCGGACTCCTCCACCCTTGCGGAACCCAGTCGAAGGTACTGGGTCCCAGGCCTCCTCAATAGTACCTCACCCCAGGGCTAAAGGTGCCTGGGATGGACTCCATCTCTTGCTCCGGCCAGGTCAAGGGCCCCTGTGTCCGGAACTCCGGAACGCCCGCACCCAGGCTGAAGGTGCCTGGGTGCGGAGGTGTCCTCCGACTCTGAACCCCGTGCTCAGGGCGTCCGCCCCCTTTATCTCCTCTCCCCAGCGTCACAGCAGGTTCCCCGCCCCGCTGTACAACCGCCGGAAAGGGACAAAAAGAGTACAGTCTTGCAGTGAGGGTTCAACCCCCGGCCCAGGGTAACAGCGCCACCCTCGGACCCCAGGGAACCTCACACCACCAGAGTCCTCCATCAACAATAATCAGTGCATCTGGGTTACACTACCACCCAGATGCCTCCCTTAAATTTAAATACCCGCTACATATAATACATTTTTTTTTAAAAACCCAGTGGTGATCAAATACCACCAAAAACAAAGCTCTATTTGTGTGGGGGAAAAAGGAACTATATAAATGTATTTGGGGTACAGTGTTGCATGACCGCGCAATTGCACAAACCAGTTAGAGTAGCGCAGTGTTAATAATAAAAATGGCCAGGTCATGAAGGGGGTAAAACTTTCTGGTGGTCAAGTGGTTAAAGCTTTCTCCAGCTGTCATCTCCAGTGAGGTTTGAATGTTATTGGATAGTAAGGTGGAAACACAATCAGTTTTTGCTAGCAGTGTGCTGAGGTGAGGGGTGGTGGCACAGTTTACTTTTTTTTAACCTTATCACAAAGTGACACTTCATTCCTGTCTCCACACATGAGCACAGTGCATTGTGCAGCTGTGCGGTGATATGAGGTGCCTTCCAGAGTGTTGCAGTAAAATGCTATGGGGTTGATTTACTAAAGGCAAATAGACTGTGCACTTCGCAAAGTGCAGTTGTCCTCTGCAAGAGCAGTTGCTCCAGAGACTAGTAAATAAGGTAAAGCTCTGCTGACTTTCATCATCCAATCATGTACAACCAAAAATGCAGTTTTTTATCTTTCTTTGCACAAGATTGGGTATTCTTTGCAAAGTGAAACTTTACCTAATTTTCTAAGCTCTGGAGCAACTGTACTTGCAAAGTGCATAGTCTAGGGGTAAATGAGAACGAGCTCTGCTGACTACCATCATCCAATCATGTGCAACCAAAAATGCTGTTTTTTTCATTTTCTTTGCATGTGATTGGTGGTTTTGTGTAAAGTGAAGCTATACCTCATTTACTAAGCTCTGGAGCAACTGCACTTGCAGTGTGCAACTGCACTTTCAAAAGTGCACATTCTATTTGCCTTTAGTAAATCAACCCCTATTTGCCTTAAGTAAATCAACCCCTATATGTCTGCATTTTACCACAGCTCATTGCACCTTAACTGCAGTGTGTTGCAGTGTGAATGGGGCCCACAGAAAACAACGATTTTGGTTGGCATTGATCCAGTGCAAAAAAACGCCAGTCACCGTGTGAATGAATCCTTAGTTATGCAATCCCACTTTTAGATCTTAGAATTAATGTCTGTAAGGAATGTGCAGATTCTTCCATGCCATCAAATCAGAAAGGGTTAACTCAGACTTTCATACCCTTCTAAGCCTGAACTGCCTGAGCACTACTCTTGTAGATAGTGTTATCTTGAATCTGTCCTAACACATTTTGCATGTGGCTGATAGAGCCTTAGGTTTAGCGCAATCCCTTATAAGCACAATGATCCTTTTATAGGAACTAATTTAGGAGCCTTTCAGGCTGTGATGCTCTTGCAGTTGGCAGCATGGTAAAACAGAGGTGCTTTTCTCATGATCAGGGAAGTACTTAAAGTGTAGGACATTCCTCAACTTTTTTGAGATCTGTAGGTTTTCTCCTAGTCTTTCCATCTTGGAATTATAGATTCACTTCATTTTATGACAAAATATGCTTCATTCTGGTTCAACCAGTATACAGTAAAAGTGCTAAGATTACAACATTTCATAACCAAACAAAAGGTCGATTAATTCAATAAAGTATTTACGACCAATTCTTGGTGTCAGTTTAATGCATCAAATTTAAGCAAGCATTAGCAGCAGTTTAGATTACATTACCAACATGTACATAAAATTCAGGTAGTTCTTTACCACCACAGAAACTGTCAGCAGCGACAGATTATTAACCACTTGCCTATTGGAAACTTTCACTCCCTTCCTGCCCAAGCCAATTTTCAGCTTTCAGCGCTGTCGCACTTTGAACGACAATTGCGCGGTCATACAACACTGTACACAAACAAAATTTTTATATTTTTTTTTAGACAGATAGAGCTTTCATTTGGTGGGATTTAATCGTCACAGTTTTTTTATTTTTATTATTTGCTAAACAAATGAAAATGACCAACAATTTTGAAACAGTTTCTGTTATAAAATGTTGTAAATAAGTAATTTTCCTCCTTCACTGATGTGCGTTGATGAGGCTGCACTGATATGCTGCACTAATGGGCACTAATGATGCAGCACTGATGGGCACTGATAAGGCTGCACTGATATGTGGCACTGATGGGCACTGATTGGCGGACCAATGGGCACTGATAGGTTGCACTGATGGGCACAGATTGGAGGCACTGGTGGGCACTGTTGGGGCTGCACTGATAATCAGGACACTGATGATGGGTCCCATGATTGTCAGTTCAGATGTCCCCTGTGTGGATTTGCCAGTTATCAGCTCTCTTCTCCTCACGCCCTGTCAGTGTGAGGAGAGGATTGCCGATAACCAGCAAACCTGTTTACATTGTGATCAGCTGTGATTGGACACAGCTGATCACGTGGTAATGAGCCACTGCGATTGGCTCTTTACCCCGATCTGTGATCACTGCCGATGTGTGCCGCAGGAGTGCGCAGGCAGCATGAGCATGGAAGGAAGTTATATGACGGCCTCCCACCAAAGTGCGGCCGTGCTGTAGCCATAATTCAGCTATAGCACAATCGTGAAGAGGTTAAAGAATTACTGCCAGTTCATAGATTGGAAAACTGGTGGTATTTAAGAACAGCTCTGAGCTGGTGCATAAATTACACCAATGGGATAGTGGTCTATCCTTATCCCCATTCAGCTGTTGACCTGAAGTCTCCTCTGCCAAAAAATAGATGTAAACAAAGTGCCAGGGAAACCGGTGATGTAATTATCCAAATATGGCAATTTCCATATTTGGGAATTGAATAGTTTACAGGGGAGGCGGGCCTGATCAGGAATTAGTCCCCACAGCCACAGTGCATGTTGGGTTGGTGGGGCCTAATGAGTAACTAAGAGACTAGTTCCCTATCAGGTCTGCCCTGCTTTTGATAGACAATGGATGGCAATGAGTGGATTTGAAAGCTACTATTGGACAGAATAGCAGCTAAGAATTCATCCACTGCCATGTGCTATCTTTTCACGGCAAGGCAGAACTGATGGAATGTAGTCTGTCAGTTCCCCATCAGGTTCTGCCCACCTCACTACAAAAGCTATTGGCCATGTGCCTGTTTGTATGATGGGTGCAGTGCCCGGGTGGAAGGAGTGTACAGTATGGGCACTCGGACCTCTGTGACAGCCTGTCCCTGACAGGTCCATGAATCTGGTGCAAGCATCAAGAATTTTTGTGCGGAGGCCTAATGGAATTCTAAAAGGTGTTTACGACACCATTTTACATTTCCCAGATCAGAGGCAGCTCTAGGTTTTGTGAAGCCTTAGGCAAAATTTAGACATGAAGCCCCACTGACATCCCCAAAATGGGAAAAAAATTCAAGCAAGAAAAATGGCTGCAGAAAGATGCACGGATCTAGCACACAGTTGATCAGCACCCATCAGATATATGCAGCCAATATAACATCTGGGCCCCATCAAGGTGACAGCAGGGAACAGAAAACACAGGGCAGCGCCGGAGGTGGTGGCACGCCATCCTGGTGATCAATCACAGGCAAATTAGATGGCCGCGAGGCTCCTGTGAGTGCGAGGCCTTAGGCGACCACCTAATTAAAGAGCCGCCTCTGTCCCAGATTATCTTTTTGAATGAAAGGGTAATCTTAGGTTAAAAACGACATAAAACAAACATGTAGCGCTACCCCCGGAGGAGCCGCTTAATGTATGTTTGGTTCTGTACTGTGCTTCTCAACCCCAAGAACTATCTCAACCCCTCTGGCACACCTGGTTAGTAATGCTAGTGTAGAACCCAGCAACAGGGAGAAAACACAATAATGATATAGCATGAAGTATATCTACCGAGACCCTGGGTTCCGTCACTTCATCTGGAATGGTAGTAAATAGAGACTCACACAAAATATCAATGAACAACTTGTAAAAGTTTACTGTGGTGAAGAATAACATAAAGAAATGGTATGAGTAACAGATGAATAATACAGGTTATGGTTGGTAGAAGGTATTTGTTCCACACAGTAATATCACACACCTGTACCCAGTAATAAATCAATGGGGGTATATGTGAACAGGTGCACAGGGAGACAGATCCTCAATACTTTCAACACATGTATTGAGGACCTTCCCACTGAAGCCTCAGCACACAGACCAATACACACAGAATACCCGACAGTGAACACAGTAATAAAAGTTCCAACTATACGTTGCTAAATGGCTCCCTCTAGATTGCAATTCAGAGTAATACTCGATTGTAGAGCAGTAAAGCCTTGTGAAAGAATAAAGTGGTGGAAGTTCCTCAATTTCCAGTTTTGGTCTTCAGCTAGCTTATATTATACTGCAGTGTGAGGTGGTGCACATATTTGTAATCCAAAAGTGCATAGAAAACAGTGACTGTAGGATATGATGTAATTGATTACTTAGCTGCAAAACTATTCCCACTTGCATTTCCTTCTGTGAGTGAAGAGTACAGTACTGACCTTACAGCATGGGGAAAAAGGAAGGATAAACCCCAAGATCCAGCTGTAGAATACTCAGGTGCAATAGATCCACAGCCGTAGAACTGCAGGTCTCAGCGACAGTCGGTATAGCAGAAACTCACTTAACAATATTACAGTCACTACTTGGATAGGCAGATGCCTTCTCAACACTCTGGATCCCAGCTGGCTGTAGACTCCGTCCGGAACCTCCTGCAGGTGTCTCCGTCTGTGTAGATGGCACCCCCACGCCATGCTGCTCCTCCTGGTGTGCTGGAAGGCAGATGGCTTCAAATGCTCTGAAGCACAGGCCGGTCTTCCTGCTCGATCAGCAGGGCTGCTCACAAGGATCCCTCTGGGGAAGGCGATCCACTCTCCGCTGTAGGCCGCAGGCTCTCCCAGCCCTGGGCACACACACAGACCTCTTGCTGGTTGTTGAATGGCGTCCAGAGAGAGAGAAAGCAGGCCACGCCTGTTCTTTTATCTGCTTACCCAGCAGGCTGTTCTGTGACTTGACATTGTGGGTCTGTGACTTAGAAATGTGGGTGTAGTAGTTCCCACACTGATTTAACAACATGAGTCACTTCCTCATTATACTACATATCCCACAATGCATAAATGCAGGAAGTAAATCCTGATAAAGTTTTCAGCAGTCACTAGAGAGAGCCAAACCCTTTCTTAAGAATACAATACATTACTTAATGATAACTTTTGGTAGCAGACCCCTGTGCTACAAACATGTTCATCAAAAAGTACGAAAATGGTAAAAGAATTGCAAAGCAGGCACCTAGAAGAGCCTGCACTTGCCTTTCAATGTTTGTGTTCAAGGATCTGAAACCTATACACTCGCTTATACAGATATCATCTGTAGTGAAGTAGTATAGTGGTTTCCAGTTGATAATTGATGCTTAGTTATTAGTATGATATAAAAGGTATGTTTCCCGCAGCATACACCCACGTTCTCCAGAGATTGCACTTTATTGACTTCCAATACAGAACAAAAGTCCAATTACTTGCACTGATGACAACAAATCCAATCAGAGTATACATATATTCCGAGTCCCACGTCTCCTAGATCATATTCTAGACCTGTGCCTTCATATTCCTACAGAATAAATCCTGTGCCTTCATATTCTACAGAATATACCTGTCTAGCCTGAATATTAGCTTTATATGGCTTATCTATTGAAATGACTGAGCAATTTGATTGGCTGTCTTTGATCTACACTCTGTCATGCAGGATGACAGAGAATGACCCCCAACCTAGCCGGAGACGACCACAGCCATCATTTGCATTCTTGCATAATAACATCAACATGCTTTCTTTTGACACATGCAATTAGATTACGGATACGAAAGGTTGCCTGAACACTGCTTTGATACGTAAAAATAGATTGACATAAACAAGTCCCCTTGACATGTGTAGTAGATCCTGTGTGGCCCTTTGGTCGACAATTAAGTACCTCACACACATAAGATTAACACATCAAAGCTGTTTTCTGGCCTCTCCCATATCCGCAAATCCAGTTGACTCTGACAACTGAATTATCTACTAAAATCTGGCCTGGTCAATATTGTACTCACATATAATAAACATATATATATACATATAGATATATATATATACATATAAATATATATATATATATATACATATATCTAATAACATAACGTCCCACATAAATCAGCCAACATATTACAAAATACCCCCACTTGGGTCGGTTTCTATCTACTAGAACTGACCCATAAATTAAGCAACAAACATCATTATGATTTGAAGTACTGGATGCTTTACAATGGCTCATCTGAAATATGAAGTTGAGACTGGTTACATCTCTCTTCACCAGCCCCCCTAAAATATTCTCATGAAACAGTTATTGGATAACATAACTTTAGACCATGACTGGAAAAGGATTTGGTAAACATCCGTGGCCTGTATAGCTGTTAGACCTTATTTCAAAGCTTGCTCTTGAGTAAATCACATCACGATCTTGAATATTGCTGTTAGAGAAATTAGAAATTATACTTTAAATGTCAACTATGAATATGCATATTAATATGACTATATCTTCTGAAGTTAAAATGTTTGCTTTATATAACTCTATTAATACTTAAATATGCTGAATAAGCTCTAATAGCCCTAATTACTGAATAAGTCATATGACCATATTCTATTGTGCAAAGATGTGCTGACTCTTACATCTGTCAATATGGGCTGCGAACCATGAGATAATTTATGTATCCATTGTATGAAATATCCTGTCATAAGGTGTAGGCTGAAAAAGGATATTTCCCTATTTCCTGCTGACGTCAGAATAAAGGTTGAAATTATACATGGTCAGGACGTTACGAGCAGGAAAAGGGAAGGTTTAAGGGTTATAAAAGCAGAATGTGAATCTATGACAGGCAGAAATGGATCTCTGAAGCAGAAGATATACATTTAACCATTTCTCTTGCATATGCAATAAAATATCTTGACTTGTAACGAGAGTTGGTCCAAAATTACTTGACATTTTGGTCCTTCGAGCCGGAAGTCCAAATTCCTGGAAAGCACTAGCCAACAACCCAGTGAACCGATGTCCGTACGGCAAAAAAACTGTAAGTCCTCCGTCTTAAATTTGACGTTAACAGAGGCCGGCTCACTGAACTAGTGCCTCCTGGGCAGCGACTTACCGGATCAGCACAAGAGACCGCTCTCGGGGCAAGGTAAGATATTTTCATTTATTATATTATACTTTTAGGCCTAAATGTGATTAGGGATTTAATGAATTAAGGGATTTTGTTACATACATCTAATATAGAGATTAATTGAATGTTTATCTGTTGTGTATATGTTTTGCTTTATCCAAGTTGAGGGAATATAAGTAGATACGTCCGTAGTTTAAATCCCTTTGATATAGGAGTATGGTCCCATTCCAATACCCCGGGTGCAGATAAAGGAAATTTGTCGACAAAGGGACCTAGGTCCTGACAGCCTTGTAAACTGCAGGAATTCCCGTGGGGGACACATAAATATTCCTACATCAAAAACATGAACCCCTGTTGATACAAAGGTATGGCCTGATAGATTTCCAGGTAACAAATAGAGGTAATTTGACGAGCCCTTGCGCTCAGCCAGCCTCGTATGTCGTGTAAAAAACCTGTACAGGCATTTATAAATACCGTTGAATCAACAAATATTAATGTTTTGATAAAGTGTGGGAACAACAGTCGAGAGAAATTAAGTCTCTTTTGTAATTCTGTTCATGCTCCCTACAGTTTACTGAAATATTAATGTTTTGATCAGGGGGGGTTGACCAGTCAGGTGAATTTACGTTCGCCTTGTAATTCTGTTCATGCTCCCTACAGTTTACTGAAATATTAATGTTTTGATCAGGGGGGGTTGACCAGTCAGGTGAATTTACGTTCGCCTTGTAATTCTGTTCATTCTCCCTATAAATGAAAAAAAAACCATTAAGTAAGAAGACAAGACACCAGTATTATAGCAGCACACAACATCAATAATCTAGAAGTGATATGTCACGACTAGAAAGTTTGTGAGTAGCTGCAGAAGTGATAAGATACTGTGTGCAGGTATTGTGTCAGTGTGAGAAGACCTTACAAAAAAAACTCCGTGTGCACGTTAAAATGAGTATGATCCATGGAAAGTTTGATGGTTTGAATGATGATGCAAAGTATATGTGTAGTCTAGACAAAGAGAATGTGAAACACCTTAAGACATGGAAAACAAAGTATGATTTTGATGCATTTTTAAATAAGGATTGTTGTGTAATACTGTGTTGTGTAGAAAGCTTAAAAAATAAATAAAAATTATGCCGGCATGTATGTATGTATGTATGTATGTATGTATGTGTATGTATATGTATGTATGTATGCGTATATATATATATATATATATATATATATATATATATATATAAAAAAAAGAAAAGAAAAATAAGGAAACAGAATAAATTAGGTCTTCCCCAGGCAAAGAAATGGCTTGAGGAGGCTAACTGTAGGTTAAAATCATTAAAAAAAATCATAAAAAGACTATGTTTTTAGACAAAGAGGAGGACAATAATATGACCGTCCTCCGAAGTTTAGTGCAGCAAGTATTGACTGAACAAAATGCGACAAACCTAATGCACCCGACAGCCCCTACACACCCTTTAGAGGACTCTCCAATCCCACCGACAGACGCTGCTCCCCCTCTGACTTCACCACCCGCTCCCAATTCCCTTTTGCAGACCTGCAGTCCCCACCACCAGATGGGACAGAGGTATGCAACAAGTTACCCCGCTGACCCTCCTTACAGCAATCCCAAGGTCCACATAGCTCAATTCAGGGATGGTATCATGGGAATGGTTGCTAGCTATCATCTCAATGTGAGGGAAATAGAGCAGGTCACCAGACAGGTACTGGGACCTGACTGGCATCATGTAGTGGGAGATTGGAGTGGATTAAACAACCAGGGAGGGGTGTTGCCTCAGGATGATGCAGCACTCAAAAACAGAAGAAATGCTCTTATAGCAAAGATAGAGAGAGGATAGATGGATACGTCAAGCCGACTGGTCCATTATAAATCAGTGTATATGGGGAGAAGAGGAAACAGTGGATAATTTCATTGTTAGGATAAAGAAGAATTTTAATAACCACTCTGGGATAGAAATCCAAGTAGATCAAGTGAACGAGAGCCCATATGAACAACAGCTAAAGAATGCAATCCTGAAGGGGCTGCTAGTCCTTATATCAAGTTTTGTTAACGAACACATGATTAACCATAGGATCTGCAGACTCTAGGAGCTAATCAAGTATGCGAGGCATGCTGAGGGGCACTTCCAACCAAAAAAGAAAGTAAAGAAAAGGATGAGGGGGGAGTGTTTCCTGTATGGTAAAAGTGTGTCTGCAGAGAGAGAAGCAGAAGGATGGGAAAGAATCTGATATTTTGGATGTGTGTAATGTTGAAACTTGTTTGCATGCTGAAGCCAAGCCAGAAATAACCTGGGTTGCAAAGAGTAGTTGGGTAACATTTCTCTGTGACACTGGGGCTTGTAGGACCCTGATACACCCGCTGGATATGCCACCAGGGGTAAAGGGAAAAGGTTTAGTATATGTAAAATCTGCAAATGGGTTGATGCACCAGGAGGCTGTGTCTGAAGGCCTTACTGTGGAAAATCCACAGACAGGTAAAAAGGCTCAGTGTAAAATTGTAATGTCAACTAAATGTCCTGTTAATTCGTTGGGTAGAGACATGTTGCATGCTCTTGATATTTCTGTCGTACCAGTGGAAGGGGGCCTCAAAGCCCATCGGCTGTGTGAAAAACAAATCACAGCTGTGGATAATGAGCCCTGATACTGGTACAGCTTGGATTTACAAACTGAGGGATTAAAGATGCCCAAAACCCTGACAGAAATAATTGAAGAGCCTGTGAGGAAAGGTACAAGGTCCAGACGAACCTCTATTTCACTATCTACTACAAAAGGACCACTGGGCCTGATAGGTCCTATGAGAAACAGTTAATGAGTTGCACTAACACTGAAGTGCTCTTAAGATACCTGTACTGTGATAAGGAAGGAAATAACATGGCTACTTGTCTCCTACCACAGCCTATTCTGCAAATATACAGGCAGGATACTGTACCTCATGTTTCGGTCACGCGGAACTCCGAGGTATCATGGCATGAGCTAGGAGAACTTATCACAGACTGGGTCAAATTAACAGATGAGGAACTGAAATCCAGAGGGAATCAGAGGTACAGATTAGCGTGGTTTGTTGAATGTACAACCAGAACTTGCGTGATTGAAGTTTTGACAAAAGACAGTGACTGACACTTTTTGACCAAAGGGGAAGGGGATGCCTTAAAAGACATCCCCGATTTCTTGTGATCAAAAGGAAAGACAGACGTAGGGCTAATTAAGACAGACAGTCAGTTCTGGTTTGCACTTATGTACAAAGGAAAACTCACAAGAAATGTTCAATGCTTTGTCTCGAGTTGTACCTCCCAGTGGGAGTCAAATTCTCTTGTATGTGGATGACATTCTGGTAGCGGCTCCTCTGGAGCGACAATGTAAAATTGACACCTTGGCTCTGATGCATTTCCTCGCAGAACAAGGTCACAAGGTTAGCAAAATAAAATACAACTTTTGGAAAACAAGGTGAAATACCAGGGTTACATTATATCTCAAAAAGGCAGACATCCAGATGAGATCCGAAAAGAGGCCATCCTTCAAGCCCCCAAACCACGTAAAAATAAAGAAATTATGTAATTTCTTGGCATGGCAAATTTTTGTAGAGCATGGATAGCTAATTATGCTACGGAGGTGGTGCCTCTTTCTGATCTCATCTATGGTACACAAATGTCTGCAAAAGGTTCCATCCAGTGGAATGTGCAAGCAGAGGATGCATTTACAAAGGTGAAGCACCTCATTGTGGGTTCTACTGTGCTTGGTCTACCCAATTACAGTAGAAACCCTTTAGCAGACTGTAGATTGTAAAGAGGGGTACATGACTTCTGCTCTCACTCAGGTTTATGAGAACGAACACAAACTAGTTGCATTTTACTTAACTAATTTGCCCCACTGTGTACAAGCTGTAGTAGCAGCCTCATTGGCCATACGGTCATCTGCATTGATAGTATTGTTCCACCCCTGGTACTTAAAGGTCTCACATGTTATTTAGGTGATCTTACTATAAGACAGAATCTCCTATTTATCTCCAGTCAGGCATTTATCATGTATGACTACACTTCTGGGACAACCACACGTTACAATCAAGAAGTGTACTACATTGAATCCTGCTACACTAATGCCAACACCTGGTGATGGGGATCCACATGATTGTGCAGCTCAAAATTGATGAACGGGTACTCCCTAGGAAGG
This sequence comes from Rana muscosa, assembly GCA_029206835.1. NCBI lineage: Eukaryota > Metazoa > Chordata > Amphibia > Anura > Ranidae > Rana > Rana muscosa. The sequence goes on along the minus strand of CM055117.1, from coordinate 894,119,864 downwards.
ATCTCACTGATGTTCCCTTTCTAGATGCTGACATTACCTTTTTTGTTGATGGGTCGTGTAGAAAAAACGATAAATCAAACGGCTTATGCTATAGTAACACATGACCAGGTCATTGAAGCTAGACCCTTTCCCAGTTCCTATTCTGCACAACAAGCTGACATTATAGCCCTGTCAAGGGCCTGCAGTCTAGGGGAAGGGAAAAATAAATAGATATTTATACTGACAGCCAATACGCTTTCTCTACACATATTTGCCCAGCAATGGAAAAAAGGGGTATGATTACGTTGCCATGGGAAACCGATCACACAGAGATCTCATTCTTGCCCTTCTAGAATATGTACAAAAACCAGCACAAGTGGCTATTTGTAAATGTGCGGCACATAGAAAGGGAACAGATCCAATTACCCTAGGGAATGCACTAGCAGACAAGACAGCAAAGGAAGCTTCTGAAGGACAGCAATGACAAACATATACAGTTTCCCAAGTAAATGATGAGGTACAGAGAGCTATTGATGAAACATGGTTATCAGAAATGCAGAAAACATCACCGGCAGGTGAAAATCAAAGTGGTTATATACAGGGTCAACACTGGTCAAAGGTATATACACATGTACAGAAGGTAAACCTAACTTATCTACTTCACTATTCACGTATGCTGTGTTATTGAGTCATGGGTAGGCCCATACCTCAAAAGGAGGGATGGTACTGGGTGTACACAACATATGGGTTTACAAAACTACTCTGAAAATTTTGTCTCACATATCCGATTTGTAACAGATACCATGCACAAGGTGCCCTAAGAGCCTTAAGGGGTAATTTCCCACAACCCCCTTATCCCTTTCACACAATATGCATGGATTTTATTGAATTGAACAAATGTGAGAATAAGTACTGTCTGGTTATTGTGTACAGGTTTATAAAGTGGGTGGAAGCTTTTCCTATGACGCACACGGATGGACAGTCAGTAGCCAAAGTACTAATCAAAGAGGTGATTCCACGACAAGGGATCCCCGCGCTGATTTACAGTAACAATGGCTCCAATTTTGTAAACTAAACAATACAACTAATTGGTATATGGTACAATATCTGACCTACTAGGGAGAATCACTATTTAGGTTGTAACCCCTGGTCAGAACACCCCAGCCCCCGAGCCAACTCAGTTTCAACTTAATACCTCTTTGTTTAAAACAGATTTTACTTACAAGGAACAATTAAGTATAGAAACAGGATTTGGAGACAAAAATTAGTGGATAGAATGGGTCAGATACACAACTCAATCTAAGGGGTTAAGTGATTGTATTTCTTGTGCAAACCCAAGACCACAACTAGCTACCATTCCTCTCCCTGAAGAGGAAACAGATTTAGCTTGTATAATAAGACTGTTTTCAGAAAATATTACTGGGTCTGAATGTGCAAATGAGAAAAAGAGATACCCTAAAACTAAAATGCAAAGTACACCCCCTTCACTACAAGCATTACCAGGAAAATTTTCTAGTTTCTCTAACAAAGATAAGGATGGTACAAAGGTTGGCACTCTATCTCCTGAATACTGTGCGACCACAACATCAACTACAGACATTAAGTATCAACTAAAATGGTTTCAGGAACAGAAACGGCAACTAGCTGATGTTTGGTGGCTGTGTGGGGACAAGAAACTAAGGCTCAGACTGCCACCTAGATGGGAGGGTAGTTGTGCCCTTACCCGCCTGTTGCTTCCCTTTTATATTGTTCCTATGACTAATAAATTGATGAGACTACCAGGTAAACACTATTTTAAGAGACTTAAGTGTCCAGAATCATTTTGACAACCAGGTATATATAGACTCAATAGGTGTTCCACGAGGAGTTTCCGGATGAATTTAAAGCACAGAATCAAGTAACAGCAGGACTCACCTCACTCTTCCTATGGGTACAGGCCAACAAGAACGTCGACTGGATAAACTACATCTACTACATCTACTACAACCAGCAGAGGTTTGTGAATTACACCAGAGATGCTATCAAAGGTATAGCAGCACAATTGGACGCCACCTCTTTGACAGCGTGGCAGAACCGTATAGCATTGGATATGTTGCTGGCAGAAAGGGGCGGGGTATGCGAAATGTTCGGCACCTTCTGCTGCACTTTTATTCCAAATAATACGGCACCTGATGGAAGTATCACCAAGGCTTTGCAAGGCCTACAAATGTTATCCCAGGAACTAACTGAGAACTCTGGTGTAGAGAACCCCTTAACAGGACTCTTTGAAAAATGGTTTGGTAAATGGGGTGATCTTGCAAAAGGTTTGCTCATCTCTGTTGTCATGGCAGCCACGGTCCTTACGCTGTGTGGATGTTGCTGCATTCCTTGTATTAGAGGAATTCTTCAAAGACTGATTGACACATCACTAACAAAGACTATGTTTTTTCAGAACAACACTGAACTATACCCGGAACCTGATGAAGATGAACTTACAGTCCTTTCAAAAGACTTATTTGTCTAAATGATAATACCTGGTAAAATAAAGAACCTGGATATTTGAATTATTGACATTATAAGTATAAAAGGGAGCAGCTGTTAGAGAAATTAGAAATTATACTTTAAATGTCAACTATGAATATGCATATTAATATGACTATATCTTCTGAAGTTAAAATGTTTGCTTTATATAACTCTATTAATACTTAAATATGCTGAATAAGCTCTAATAGCCCTAATTACTGGAATAAGTCATATGACCATATTCTATTGTGCAAAGATGTGCTGACTCTTACATCTGTCAAATATGGGCTGCGAACCATGAGATAATTTATGTATCCATTGTATGAAATATCCTGTCATAAGGTGTAGGCTGAAAAAGGATATTTCCCTATTTCCTGCTGACGTCAGAATAAAGGTTGAAATTATACATGGTCAGGACGTTACGAGCAGGAAAAGGGAAGGTTTAAGGGTTATAAAAGCAGAATGTGAATCTATGACAGGCAGAAATGGATCTCTGAAGCAGAAGATATACATTTAACCATTTCTCTTGCATATGCAATAAAATATCTTGACTTGTAACGAGAGTTGGTCCAAAATTACTTGACAATTGCGCAAAAGTTAGCTGATGTCACAGTCCCTCTGACTTCATCACATCTCTCACCATGTAACTGAAAGTAAAGTTTGGTATGTTTTGGGAGCTCCAATCCACATAAGTCCAGGATTCTCTCATCTCCAGGCTCAAAGTTTTCATTATTAAAGATGCTTTTACACAATCACCAGTAAATCCTGAAATTCTGCTTCCATCTTTATAGTAATAAGAACCATCAATACACCAGCAGTCCCTTCCAAGGTCAAAAAGGTTTGGATACGGCAGTAAAAACTCTGTGCTGCAAACTATTTCCTTGTAAGCATTTTACAATTCACATTTGCTTCTTTCCATTTCCTATTTGAGCAATGATGACCTTTTGTGTACCTGTCAAGTAATTTGTTGATTGACAGCCGCGATTTGAATTTGCTGTAGGCCACCCCTCAATTGCCTTTAATAGAGCAGTTACTTGTATCATTCAGTCCATAATTTCACCAAAATGGTATACCAACATATATATATATACCCCCACGCGATGGTTCAAATAGAATCAGCTTGACATCAGTGTCTATCAGATCTTCTATCCCGACAAAGCGGCAGTGGAAATTCTTGTCAGTATCTTTTCATGAAAGGTAGAAAGGTCTTTGTCATCCATATATTTCATAGCCTTCAGCATATTATAAACAACTGATTCAACAAAATTCAAATCATGACTAGAGTGATGAATTTCACTCACCCCTCTTATAAATTTAGGTAAGCCACCCAACATTCTATCCAAGCCATTGTGCCACATCACCTCAGATGTCAAAGCTATTGATATCAATATGCATTATGTAAAATTATTTTAGGTTTAAATGCTTCGCTCTGGTTTTAAGATAAAGTTCAAGAAATAAAACATAAAAAAAAAGAAAACATAAAATAGATCAGGGAAAGGGAGAAAATGAAAAAAAAAATAGAGCGTTGGGGAAGTCTTCAAAAAAAAAATGGAAAGAAAAAGAAATTTGAATGTTCAAGAAAAAAAAGTCCATTGCTTGATGAATATTGAGAGAGTGTCCATCCTTGTATATTGTCTATCAGCATTTCTCCCCCACCAGCCCCCTTCTGTTCCCATTCAAACGAGTTCCTCTGGAGATCTGAAAGACAAAAATTCTCAGACCAAAACTCATTAGCAAAGTCCTTAGTATTTTTTTGAAAACAAAGTACTATTTACAGTTTACAGTCTAAAGCTAATTTACCCCCACTGCTAGAGAAGCGTCATTTGCATTCAAAAACAGATCTGGAGAATGTACATTTGTATTTATGACACCCTGTACAACTGTTCTAATAATGTGTCACGTTCTTTTCTCATCTTGTCATACTCAATTTTCAGGTGGTCATATTTCTGTTTTAATTGAGAAAATGGTATCCAGGTCCTTTTCTTATTGTTATCCTGGTCAGCTCTGTTTTTCATATTATTATCAAACAATGTAGCTACATCAATTTTGACAGCCTTCTCATTTGATTTTCTCCATAAATGATCTGCCCTCAACAATACGTCTTTTAAATCATGGGGATTTGGGGTAACTAATAAAATATTTTGTTTGATATCTTCATTAGAGATGTACAGAACTATTCGCCGGCGAACAGTTCCCGGCGAACATAGCTTGTTCGCGTTCGCCGCGGCCGGCGAACATATGCGATGTTCGGTCCGCCCCCTATTCATTATCATTGAGCAAACTTTGACCCTGTACCTCACAGTCAGCAGACACATTCCAGCCAATCAGCAGCATACCCTCCCTCCCAGACCCTCCCACCTCCTGGACAGCATCCATTTTAGATTCATTCTCAAGCTGCAGTCTTAGCGAGAGGAGGGACAGTTTAGCTGCTGCTTATTTTATAGGGAAAGCTAGGCTAGGCAAGTGTATTCAGTGTTCACTCCACTCCTGAAAGACTCATCTGATCTCTGCTGTAAGCACAGCGTCCTGACAGCACCCCAAAAAGCCCTTTTTAGGGCTGGTAAAACACCAGTCTGCTTTTTTTTTTTCCTGGACAGCATCTATTTTAGATTCAGTCTGTACTTAAGCTGCAGTGTTAGCCAGAGGAGGGACAGTTTAGCTGCTGCTGATTTTATAGGGAAAGCTAGGCTAGGCAAGTGTATTCAGTGTTCACTCCACTCCTGAAAGACTCATCTGATCTCTGCTGTAAGCACAGCGTCCTGACAGCACCCCAAAAAGCCCTTTTTAGGGCTGGTAAAACACCAGTCTGCTTTTTTTTTTTCCTGGACAGCATCTATTTTAGATTCAGTCTGTACTTAAGCTGCAGTGTTAGCCAGAGGAGGGACAGTTTAGCTGCTGCTGATTTTATAGGGAAAGCTAGGCTAGGCCAGTGTATTCAGTGTTCACTCCAATCCTGAAAGACTCATCTGATCTCTGCTGTAAGCACAGCGTCCTGACAGCACCCCAAAAAGCCCTTTTTAGGGCTGGTAAAACACCAGTCTGCTTGTTTTTTTTTCTGGACAGCATCTATTTTAGATTCAGTCTGAACTTAAGCTACAGTGTTAGCCAGAGGAGGGACAGTTTAGCTGCTGCTGATTTTATAGGGAAAGCTAGGCTAGGCCAGTGTATTCAGTGTTCACTCCACTCCTGAAAGACTCATCTGATCTCTGCTGTAAGCACAGCGTCCTGACAGCACCCCAAAAAGCCCTTTTTAGGGCTGGTAAAACACCAGTCTGCTTGTTTTTTTTCCCCGGCACAGTAGCTTACATAAAAAAAAACACAACAGTTTTGACTGCAGTAGATGAGCAGTCAGTTGCCTGCCAGCGTGTGTGTCAGACCTACAGTGTCTACTGTGCCAACTTCTGCCAGTGCACAGTGCCACTCATATCTGGTGTCACAGTAGCTTGCATAAAAAAAAAACAACAGTTTTGACTGCAGTAGATGAGCAGTCAGTTGCCTGCCAGCGTGTGTGTCAGACCTACAGTGTCTACTGTGCCAACTTCTGCCAGTGCACAGTGCCACTCATATCTGGTGTCACAGTAGCTTGCATAAAAAAAACACAACAGTTTTGACTGCAGTAGATGAGCAGTCATTTGCTTGCCAGCGTGTGTGTCAGACCTACAGTGTCTACTGTGCCAACTTCTGCCAGTGCACAGTGCCACTCATATCTGGTGTCACAGTAGCTTGCATAAAAAAAACACAACAGTTTTGACTGCAGTAGATGAGCAGTCAGTTGCCTGCCAGCGTGTGTGTCAGACCTACAGTGTCTACTGTGCCAACTTCTGCCAGTGCACAGTGCCACTCATATCTGGTGTCACAGTAGCTTGCACGCATAGTACAACTAAACTAATCTAAAAAAAATGACAGGCAGAGGCAGGCCACCCCGCAGGGGCTGTCGTGGTCGTGGTGCTGTGATTCCCTTTGGCCCTAGAATAATGCCCAGTGTTCAGGGGCCACGTACCCTGAACTCGAAAAGTTCTGAGGACATAGTTGACTGGCTAACACAGGACAGCCAATCTTCTACAGCTTCCGCTCGGAACCTTGACGCACCATCCTTCTCCAGCTCAGCTTTGGGCACCTCTCAAGTTACCACTCGCCCGCCTGCCGCCACCACCAACACTAGCACCACAGTTGCTTCACTTGATCTGTCAGAGGAGTTATTTACACATGAGTTGGAAGAAATGAGTGATGCGCAAACATTATTGCCAGAGGATGTAGATAAAAGGGATATGTCTCAGTCAGGCAGCATTACACACATGGATGTACGGTGTGATGATGATGATGTTGTACCCGCTGCTGCTTCCTTTGCTGAGTTGTCAGATACAAGTGAAGCGGTTGTTGATGACGATGTGGATGTCACGTGGGTGCCCGCTCGAAGAGAAGAAGAACAGGGGGAAAGTTCAGATGGGGAGACAGAGAGGAGGAGGAGACGAGTTGGAAGGAGGGGTAGGTCGTCGCAAGGAGCTAGTGGCACAGTCAGACAGCATGTGTCGGCACCCGGGGTCAGCCAGACAGCACGCCAATCAACGCATGCTGTTGCCACCACCAGAATGCCGCCATTGCAAAGCTCAGCAGTGTGGCATTTTTTTTGTGTGTCTGCCTCTGATAACAGCGATGCCATTTGCAACCTGTGCCAAAAGAAACTGAGTCGTGGGAAATCCAACACCCACCTAGGTACAACTGCTTTGCGAAGGCACATGATCTCACATCACAAACGCCTATGGGATCAACACATGATGACGAGTACAAGCAGCACACAAGCTCAAAGCCAACATCCTCCTCCTGGTCCAGCATCTTCAGCCACGTCAACCACTGCTGTCCTCCTTGCCCCCTCTCAACCATCTGACACTACGTCTCTCGCCTTGAGCAGTTCCTGCTCATCTGCCCACAGTCAGGTGTCTGTCAAGGACATGTTTGAGCGTAAGAAGCCAATGTCACAGAGTCACCCCCTTGCCCGGCGTCTGACAGCTGGCTTGTCGGAACTCTTAGCCCGCCAGCTTTTACCATACAAGCTGGTGGAGTCTGAGGCCTTCAAAAAATTTGTAGCTATTGGGACACCGCAGTGGAAGGTACCCGGCCGAAATTTCTTTTCACAAAAGGCAATCCCCAACCTGTACTCTATTGTGCAAAAGGAAGTCATGGCATGTCTGGCACACAGTGTTGGGGCAAGGGTCCATCTGACCACTGATACCTGGTCTGCAAAGCACGGTCAGGGCAGGTATATGACCTACACTGCTCATTGGGTAAACCTGCTGACGGCTGCCAAGCATGTAATGCGTGGCTCTGCAGAGGAGTTGGTGGTGACACCACCACGACTTGCAGGCAGGCCTGCTGTCACCTCCTCTACTCCTCCTACTCCATCCTCTTCGATAACCTCCTCGACTGAGTCCTCTTCTGCTGCTGCGTCTTGCTCCACATCAACAGCACCCCACCAGCTCCCCAGGGGCTATTCCACACCCCGGATACGACAGTGTCACGCTGTCTTGGGGTTGACTTGCCTGAAAGCAGAGAGTCACACCGGACCAGCACTCCTGTCCGCCCTGAACGGAAGCAATTTGTTGGCGGCATTGAATTTGGGCAAGTTGACACATGTGCCGTGCATGGCACATGTGTTAAATCTGATTGTACAACGCTTTGTGCATAAGTACCCAGACTTACAGGATGTCCTCAAGCAGGCCAGGAAGGTGTGTGGCCATTTCAGGCGTTCCTACACAGCCATGGCGCACTTTTCAGATATCCAGCGGCGAAACAACATGCCAGTGAGGCGCTTGATTTGCGACAGCCCGACACGTTGGAATTCAACACTCCTAATGTTCGACCGCCTGCTCCAACAAGAAAAAGCCGTCAACGAGTATTTGTATGACCGGGGTGCTAGGACAGCCTCTGCGCAGCTGGGAATTTTTTTGCCACATTACTGGACGCTCATGCGCAATGCCTGTAGGCTCATGCGTCCTTTTGAGGAGGTGACAAACCTAGTCAGTCGCACTGAAGGCACCATCAGCGACATCATCCCATTTGTTTTCTTCCTGGAGCGTGCCCTGCGAAGAGTGCTGGATCAGGCCGTAGATGAGCGTGAAGAGGAAGAGGAAGAGTTGTGGTCACCATCACCACCACCAGAAACAGCCTTATCAGCATCGCTTGCTGGACCTGCGGCAACGCTGGAAGAGGAGTCTGAGGAAGAGGAGTCAGAGGAGGAATGTGGCTTTGAGGAGGAGGAGGAAGACCAACCACAGCAGGCATCCCAGGGTGCTCGTTGTCACCTATCTGGTACCCGTGGTGTTGTACGTGGCTGGGGGGAAGAACAGACCTTCAGTGAGATCAGTGAGGACGAGGAACAGGACATGAGTAGCTCGGCATCCAACCTTGTGCAAATGGGGTCTTTCATGCTGTCGTGCCTGTTGAGGGACCCTCGTATAAAAAGGCTGAAGGAGAACGACCTGTATTGGGTGGCCACGCTACTAGACCCCCGGTATAAGCAGAAAGTGCCAGAAATGTTACCGAATTACAGGAAGTCGGAAAGGATGCAGCAGTTCCAAAATAAATTAAAAAGTATGCTTTACACAGCGTATAAGGGTGATGTCACAGCACAACGGGAATCTAACAGGGGAAGAGGTGAAAGTAATCCTCCTCCTACCACGACCATGCCGGCAAGGACAGGACGCTTTACAGACGTATTGTTGATGGAGGACATGCGGAGCTTTTTAAGTCCTACGCATCGCCACAGCCCTTCGGGGTCCACCCTCAGAGAACGACTCGACCGACAGGTAGCAGACTACCTCGCCTTAACTGCAGATATCGACACTCTGAGGAGCGATGAACCCCTTGACTACTGGGTGTGCAGGCTTGACCTGTGGCCTGAGCTATCCCAATTTGCGATAGAACTTCTGGCCTGCCCCGCTTCAAGTGTCCTTTCAGAAAGGACCTTCAGTGCAGCAGGAGGTATTGTCACTGAGAAGAGAAGTCGCCTAGGTCAAAAAAGTCTAGATTACCTCACCTTTATTAAGATGAATGAGGCATGGATCCCGAAGGGACTGACAGTGGGCGATACATTTGACTAAAAAAGGCCTGATGAGATGAGCTGCCTTGGGCTAAAAATGGTCCACAAGCCGCAATGTTTTAGGGCACTTTCTGCCTGAAAAACATAATTTTTTCTGGCCGCTGCTACAGCAGCGGCTGCAACAATACCTAATTTTACAGGCATGTGTACATGCCTAATTTTTCTGGCCTCTGGTGCTGCACTGTGGCTGCAAAAAAAACAAACAAAAAAACACATACCTGTGTCAATTCCCCTTCGTGATCGTTACCTTGTTGTGGTGAAGGGGCTTGCGTATCACAATGAAGCGACCACCTCTATGAGTGTGTTGGCAATGGCGTTGTTGGCACACCCCAGATGGTAAGGTCGTTGCTTCATTGTGAACAGACCAAAAGCGATCGGCTTGATAATTTTGCATAGAAAAAACATAAATTTTCTTTGTGATCATCTAAGGTGATCATTAAAGCCTTGCGGTTGTGCAAATGGACTGTTTGCAGTTGTTTGCGGTGCGTTAAACGGGGAGTTTGGTCTGTCCGAGTTTGGTCTGTCACTGTGAAGCGGGCGCAACCCTTACACTACCTGATCGATACAACATCATACCTGATGTTTTAAAGCACGTTATTCCAAACACATTAGGAATGTTAGGTGATTTATGCCCTTTATGGATTAAAACCCGACTCTGCGTCAACTACGTAATTTTCCATGGGAGTTTTGCCATGGATCCCCCTCCGGCATGCCACAGTCCAGGTGTTAGTCCCCTTGAAACAACTTTTCCATCACTATTGTGGCCAGAAAGAGTCCCTGTGGGTTTTAAAATTTGCCTGCCTATTGAAGTCTATGGCGGTTCGCCGGGTTCGCCCGTTCGTGAACATTTGCGGCAGTTCGCGTTCGCCGTTCGCGAACGGAAAATTTTATGTTCGCGACATCACTAATCTTCATGCAAAGCATCTAGAAACATACTCATATGTACCAAGCCTCCACGCTCAAATGCAAGATTATTACCCACCAATAACTCCATAATAGTAGATATTCTGTGTGACAATTCATAGGGCGATTCACTTTGCATTTGTTTGATCTTCCCATGAATAGTAACATCAGAACGTACCCCATACAAAGCACATAATAATTCCATTAATATGTCCCTTGTCCTCAGAGGCTGAATACAGATCTGTTTAATTCTCATCCAAAGACCATTTCCTATTGAATGTTGCAAAACTCTTTCTAAGTCAGATGGGTTTAGACTGTACATATCTCTGACATTCTGCAAGTCACAAAACCATTTCAAAAATCTGTTAAAATCATGGCAGGGAACCATTCCTATTTCTTTAAGAATTGCATCTAGTTCTTTTGGTTTCAAATGCTTCATTACAAGCTGAACTTCACCTGTATTATTATTATTATTATTATAAACTGTGGTGGTCACAGTGGGTGCGGCTGGCAATGAATTATCAGATTTGATATGAGGTTCTGTTTCATTTGATAGAAAGTTTGTGTTTGTATTTTGCTGCAGATTGCTTAATCCAAGATTTGATGCATATCTGCATTCCTGAGATCTCTTCTCCAATTCCATAATTCTTAATTTTAATCTCTCATTTTCCTCTGATAATTCATCACAACGTTTAGATTTCTCAAGCAAAGCTCCACCAATGGTAACTGTATGCAATTTTAAATTTACTGTCTCAGTTGCTGATTGGTTTTGTAACCTCTGACAAACATTATTGCTATTTGCAACTGCACTCTGTAAATGGGCAATTTCCTCAACCTTATCATTCAAAGAACTTTCCATAGTTAAACAGCAAGATAACAAGCCCTGCACAATAAAACCTTTTCTTTTACTTTCTGAAATTTTGCTATCAAAAACATTTTTCTCTAAAAATTCCTTCCTTATAGTCCATGTCTGCTTACATTTTTCTGGAATTTCATAAGGACCGCCATGACACTTAATACATTTTAATATCCATCTGTCAACTTTATCAGAACTGACACTAGCTTCACACTGAGTAAGCATTTTGTCTATATTACTAATAATTAAAAAAAAGGAAATATTTAACTCACCGCATTAGATACTCCTTCAGCTTCTAGTTCAGGTCTTCCGGTACGCGACACAGTCCTTCTTTTTGTTGTTTCCAGTCTCCAGAGATAAATTCTGGGGTTCCGAACTTGTTTAATCTTGTATATCAGACTCTTATGTCACAACCAGACATTAGAGTCACAGCACAGCTCTTGGGTCTCCATCAGACTTCAGACTTCTGATTGTTGTCATCACCGCTTCTGTTACTAAGTCCTGAAAATGCGCTTCTGGTCGCTTGAACGGCACCAATGTAGTGAAGTAGTATAGTGGTTTCCAGTTGATAATTGATGTTTAGTTATTAGTATGATATAAAAGTTATGTTTCCCGCAGCATACACCCACGTTCTCCAGAGATTGCACTTTATTGACTTCCAATACAGAACAAAAGTCCAATACTTGCACAGATGACAACGAATCCAATCAGAGTATACATATATTTCCGAGTCCCACGTCTCCTAGATCATATTCTAGACCTGTGCCTTCATATTCCTACAGAATATATCCTGTGCCTTCATATTCCTACAGAATATACCTGTCTAGCCTGAATATTAGCTTTATATGGCTTATCTATTGAAATGACTGAGCAATTTGATTGGCTGTCTTTGATCTACACTCTGTCATGCAGGATGACAGAGAATGACCCCCAACCTAGCCGGAGACGACCACAGCCATCATTTGCATTCTTGCATAATAACATCAACATGCTTTCTTTTGACACATGCAATTAGATTACGGATACGAAAGGTTGCCTGAACACTGCTTTGATACGTAAAAATAGATTGACATAAACAAGTCCCCTTGACATGTGTAGTAGATCCTGTTTGGCCCTTTGGTCGACAATTAAGTACCTCACACACATAAGATTAACACATCAAAGCTATTTTCTGGCCTCTCCCATATCCGCAATCCAGTTGACTCTGACAACTGAATTATCTACTAAAATCTGGCCTGGTCAATATTGTACTCACATATAAATAAACATATATATATACATATAGATATATATATATATATATATATATATATATATATACATATATCTAATAACATAACGTCCCACATAAATCAGCCAACATATTACAACATCATCTTTATCTGTGCATGTAGCGTTCGGGCCCATCCCCTCTCACCTGCTGTTTTTGTCACAGTGATGACCCAATAGTGAGGCATGGGAAAGAATTGGCCAGTGGTCCAGCACAGCGACAACGTCTTCATCTCCTTTTTTCCAGAAGAATAGCACTAATTTTGTTCAGGTTTTATCTAGGATTGACATCTACTTTTTGGATTGACATGCTGGCTCAGAGATGACACAAATCCTGGTGCCTGTAAACTTCTTGGCAGTGTTCAGAAATGTCCAATGCAGCTGTTGCAGCCTGATCACTAAGGGAGAAAAGACAGAGGAAATGCTTCCTCATGCCTGCAGCTGACTGTTAACATCCTTACTAGGTTCCTTTCCTTAGCACAGGTACAGTCACTTGCCCAGCTTTTTAAAAATGTAACCACTTGCCGACCAGCCGCCGTAGTTATACTGCGGCAGGTTGGCTCGGCTGCACAAATCGCCGTATCGGTACGGCGATCCCTTTAATGGGTATAGCAGGCGCACGTGTGCACCCACGGCACATTGCCGGAGCCAATGTGCGTGGCCAGCGGCCACGGTGTCCGCCTGCCACCTGCGATCGCTCCACAGCGAGCCAGAATGGGGATCTGTCAATGTACACAAACAGATCCCCGTTCTGTCAGGCGAGTATAGAGAGATCGTCTGTTCCTAGTGATCTGGAACAGCGATCTTGCTCTACTCCCAGTCAGTCCACTCCCCCACAGTTAGAAACACCTCCCTAGGGAACACTTAACCCATTGATCGCCCCTAGTGTTAACCCCTTCCCTGCCAATGTCATTTACAGGGCTATTTTTAGCTCTGATCACTGAAATAATGTCACTGGTTTCAAAAAAGTGTCAAAAGTGTCCGATCTGTTCACTGCAATGTCACAGTCACGCTAAAAATCACTGATCGCCTCCATTACAGGTAAAAAAAAAAAGTTATAATAAAAATGCCATAAAAATATCCCCTATTTTGTAGACGCTATAACTTTTGCACAAACCAATCAATATACGCTTATTGCGATTTTATTTACCAAAAATATGTAGAAGAATACATATTGACCTAAACTGATTATATATATATATATATATATATATATATATATATATGTAGCGGGGTCTCCTTTAAGGCCCCGGAACTACGTTACCCAGAACCCCGTTCGGCACCCAGAGTGCAATTGGCCACCGCAGAGACTCATGGGAGGTGCTATTTAAGAAGGAGGCGAGGCGGAGCTCGGCCTCTTTGGGACACCGCGCTGCAGGCAACAGTTTCTTCCTGTGCGAATCTGCTGCAGTGCAAGGCCTGAAGCCTGGGGCCTTGCGCAACTTCCGAAGAGCCTTCCACCCCTCTGCGGAGCCTGGGTGGCACCAGACTTGTCGAGTGAGGACATCAGTTGGATCGGGGACCCGATCGTTGCAGATGCTGTGTGCAGATGCTGTGTGTGGCAGGAAAGAATTGGCCAGTGGTCCAGCACAGCGACAACGTCTTCATCTCCTTTTTTCCAGAAGAATAGCACTAATTTTGTTCAGGTTTTATCTAGGATTGACATCTACTTTTTGGATTGACATGCTGGCTCAGAGATGACACAAATCCTGGTGCCTGTAAACTTCTTGGCAGTGTTCAGAAATGTCCAATGCAGCTGTTGCAGCCTGATCACTAGGGGAGAAAAGACAGAGGAAATGCTTCCTCATGCCTGCAGCTGACTGTTAACATCCTTACTAGGTTCCTTTCCTTAGCACAGGTACAGTCACTTGCCCAGCTTTTTAAAAATTTAACCACTTGCCGACCAGCCGCCGTAGTTATACTGCGGCAGGTTGGCTCGGCTGCACAAATCGCCGTATCGGTACGGCAATCCCTTTAATGGGTATAGCAGGCGCACGTGTGCACCCACGGCACATTGCCGGAGCCAATGTGCGTGGCCAGCGGCCACGGTGTCCGCCGGCCACCTGCGATCGCTCCACAGCGAGCCAGAATGGGGATCTGTCAATGTACACAAACAGATCCCCGTTCTGTCAGGCGAGTATAGAGAGATCGTCTGTTCCTAGTGATCTGGAACAGCGATCTTGCTCTACTCCCAGTCAGTCCACTCCCCCACAGTTAGAAACACCTCCCTAGGGAACACTTAACCCATTGATCGCCCCTAGTGTTAACCCCTTCCCTGCCAATGTCATTTACAGGGCTATTTTTAGCTCTGATCACTGAAATAATGTCACTGGTTTCAAAAAAGTGTCAAAAGTGTCCGATCTGTTCACTGCAATGTCACAGTCCCGCTAAAAATCACTGATCGCCTCCATTACAGGTAAAAAAAAAAAGTTATAATAAAAATGCCATAAAAATATCCCCTATTTTGTAGACGCTATAACTTTTGCACAAACCAATCAATATACGCTTATTGCGATTTTATTTACCAAAAATATGTAGAAGAATACATATTGACCTAAACTGATGATTTTATATATATATATATATATATATATATATATATATATATATATATATATGTAGCGGGGTCTCCTTTAAGGCCCCGGAACTACGTTACCCAGAACCCCGTTCGGCACCCAGAGTGCAATTGGCCACCGCAGAGACTCATGGGAGGTGCTATTTAAGAAGGAGGCGAGGCGGAGCTCGGCCTCTTTGGGACACCGCGCTGCAGGCAACAGTTTCTTCCTGTGCGAATCTGCTGCAGTGCAAGGTCTGAAGCCTGGGCCCTTGCGCAACTTCCGAAGAGCCTTCCACCCCACTGCGGAGCCTGGGTGGCACCAGACTTGTCGAGTGAGGACATCAGTTGGATCGGGGACCCGATCGTTGCAGATGCTGTGTGCGGAGACACAGCAGGTGGAAGTCCCGGACTGGGATCGCGTCCGAAGTGGTGAGCGAGCACTTGCTCAAGCCAATAGACTGTACCGTGTTTAGGCCTATAGACTGCCTTGGCCCACATATCGTCGTTTGTTGTTCCGTTAGGAGACCAGTAGCAGGACACAGTTAAAGGGTCTCCAGTATAGTGTTCCTTGGGACTGCCTACTTGTGGATTACAAATACTGTTTCATCAAGTGCACCACCGAAAGTTTGCATGCGAAGAAATACTAAGTGAAAAGACTGAGATTTCTTCTATGTCAGGCCTGACCAGGGAGGGGAGATAGAATATTGTTTAGTGCGCCACAGGGCGCGTACGCCATAATAGCTGCGCACGGTGTGTTACCGCGCTGGGCCATTGTTGTGTGCTACACCTACTGCTACAGGGCTCTGTAAGCAAGTTGCATGTGTTCTGTTCTGCCTATGCCTTTTGATATAAAAGTAAAACTATTATATTTGATCTCTCGCCTCAGTGTGTTGTCTTACTGCAAAGAGATTACTCCTTGCAATACTGTTGATTGTGATAGGTATAATCCCTAGACTAACTGTGCCAGAGTGGGTTGAGTAAGATTGCCGGGGGTTGGCGGTGCTGTATACAGGGCCCCAAATCAAACCAGCGTCTCTCTTAACTGGGGGTAGCGCTACATATATATATATATATATATATATATATGTAGCGGGTGGTCATATTTAGGGGATGCATCTGAGTGATACCAGGCTCAAATGCAGCAATTGTTAGGATTCCTGGACCCATTTATGCCAGTGGAGGATATCAGTGGTGTTCAGTTCCCTGCGGCCTATAGGTGGCGCTGTTGCCATAGGCTGGGGTTGAACCACCATTGGAGGGCTGTGCCCTTTGTGTCCTCTCGCGGCAGTAGTACAGCAGGGCGGGGAACCCGCTGTACATGCTGGGAGAGGGTATAAAGGGGGCAGACATCTTCCGCACGAGGTCCGCGCCCAGGCACCTTCAGCCTGGGTGCATGTGCGTGTCGTCCCGGGTGCCCTAGGCCCAGGGATGGAGTTGCGGTTCCACCCCAGACACCTTTGGTCTGGGGTGAGGTACTCTCTGGAGGTCTGGGGCCCAGTACCTTCGACTGGGTCCCGCAAGGGATCGAGGGCTCCTAGGGTGTCCTCCGGTGTGGACGCCCGAATCTAGGACGAGGAGGCCAGGGAGGTGACCCTTCCGAAGATCCAGTGCAGCATTTGCTGGTGACGGCGGGGCCTCTGGTAACTGTCCGGATGGATGTCCTTTCCCTGACAAGGGCCATTTCCTATAGAAGGTAGTACACGTTCTCATGGTCTGTGGCAGGGACCCATCATGAATCAGGTCGGTGGCAGAGACCCAACAACCAGGTCTGTGGCAGAGGCCTTATTCATCTGGTCTGTGGCAGGGACCCCCTCACGGTCGGTGGCAGCGACTGTGCGCCAAGCCTGTTTGCGCTATAACGGAACAGGAGAGAAACCAAGTTCAAGTTTGTGCCTGGACCTCCTCCCCACTTTGTTCTGAACTGTTCTATGTCTAACTAGTCACTCTTAAAGGACTATTTATTGCTCTGAAGAATAAATAAGTGTTGGACTTTCAGTGGTGTGGAACTTGACTTGCTGGGAGCTAAGGGTCCTACCCCCACTTGCGTGGAGGATGTAATTATCCTCAAGGGAAGTGTTGGCTCTGGACAGGGACACAGGCCCAAAGGTAAAAGGTTATAGATCACACCTCTGCACACAAGAGGTTATGAGCTGGTGGTGTGCCACACTCTCCTCCCCTGGTCCCCTAGACGAGAGCCATTGACCGAGAAGAGAAGAGGGAGGCAGAGGTGAGGTCGCTACACGTGGTGGCTCTGGGTCTGGGATCTGTGTCTGTGTTAATGGAGCCGAGATTTTCAGAGTTTGAACTTTGCTGCCCAGAGGAGTTCCGAGGAGGTCGGCCATATTGGCCAACGCGCCACGAGGCACACCCTGTCTGCGCAGTTCGTGGGCGTGACACAACAGAAGCCCACGAACAGGTGTGGAATCTGGGAGGAGTCTGGCCATGTGAAGTGTTGCACGTGGAGACTTTGGCGCAAGATAGTCAGTGCGCGATGGAGCAGCAAGCGGTCAGCACGTTCACTACTGCCTCGTGGGTTCCTACTTCCACAGCCACGAGGATGACTTTGTTTGCTACTTCGCTGACGGATACAGGGATTAGGCTCAAGCCTCGGGGGCGATTCGCCCTGTACGTATGTAAGGACGTTGAGGCCCTCGGTGTGATTTGACCCGGATGTTCGGGACTGGTGGTCCATCTGAAGCCATTCGGGCGATGCAAGGCCTGTAAAGAGTTTTTGAAGTGGAGCAACCCACAGAAAGGCCTCGAGCCTTCCACCTCAACTGTATAACAGGCGCCACCACTCTTGAAGGAGAAGTCAAAGCTTGTACAGCCATCCCTACGCGCACTGACCGGGCTTTGGAGGAAGCCCCAGCGGAGATTGAGATAAAGACCGAGAAATCCGAAAATGCTGCTTTGGTCACCACGGAATCTCTGCTTCCACCGCCAAAGAGGAGAGTCGGGTTGGTCAAGGCTTCCTGTGGCCGTGGGAGAGTCATACCCCAGCGCTTGCCTGGCCTGGATGGATCCGGAAGGAAGAGCCCCGGACATCCCAGCTCAAGTAAAGGCCGAGGTAAGCAGAGGGACGGGACCTGATGTGTGGTTGGAGGTGTCGGGGATCCAGAGGCCCTGGAACCTGTCCAAGGGGGTGACTCCACGTCTACATGGAGTTACTGTCCCGCGGAGGAGTATGACACCTCCGACCTGGAGTCGATCTCTGATGTAGGAGACGACGTGTTAATAGACAAACTTTTTGCTCAGAAGGGCTGGGACAAGAGATCCCTGTCCTCGTCCCGTGTGAAAAGGGACCCACCCATGTCCACTGGGGATGGTACACCCCGGGTGGAGGCTCTGGCGCCTGAGGAGGGATCTGGTCCATTGCATGCCTCTCTACCCCCGGAGTCGCCTGCGCCCATTGCTGGAGAGAAGCGAGTGTCACTACGGGCCCCTATGCCCAATCTACAAGTGGTGAAGGTGCCCCGGCACCCGGATGCTATAGTGCTGCCTGGTGAAGGAGACCGTGCTACAATGCCACCCCTTTCCCGTTTGCAGAGACTTTTCGGTCAGAAAGTTGCTAATGAATATGGGTGGGAATACCCATATTTGTCCAAGGAACTTTTGTATGAAGTGGAGGCCTGCAGACAGCAAAGGTATGATGACTTCATTTGGACACATCTCAAGGTGCCCCACGCTCGCAGGTACCTCTCATGTTCCCCTGCAGCCTCCAAAAGATTCAAAGATTGCAAGGCAGAGTGGATGTTGGGTCGGCACATCCATGCTGACCAGGTGCTTATTTGTCAGAGGGAGGGGGATGATGTGGAATATCACATGGAGACTTTCGACAGGTATTTAAAAACCC
Source organism: Rana muscosa (assembly GCA_029206835.1). Taxonomy (NCBI): domain Eukaryota; kingdom Metazoa; phylum Chordata; class Amphibia; order Anura; family Ranidae; genus Rana; species Rana muscosa. The sequence continues at coordinate 894,100,849 of CM055117.1, read as the reverse complement.
CTGGTACTGCCACACCCAAGGTTTTATTTGTAGGAGAATAGACTCCTGTGTTTGTTGCTAAACATTCCAGAGTGCCTTTGCTGTAACTCCGGGACTCTTTAACCCGCAAGGGATGGCCTACTTTTGGAAGAATTGGGAGCAGTTTTATTTTTGTTGTTCTCCTTTTTCCTTCTCCACCGCAAGGATATTGAGACTTTGGGGTGTAGTTGAGATAGGGCCACAGTACAGAGAAAAGGATTTCTGGATGGAAGAAAACAAGTGTTCTGACCGCGCAACGATTGTCATTCACATCACACATTACTTTTGGAAGGAAGGGGTTTCCTCTGTTTATTCCAAATCACATACTGTGTCAGATAATTTGTTTCTTTTCCCCTCTGCAGGAGAACGTCATTCTGCTGTCTGCTGAGAATGGGGCAGATCTGAGTCAGTAATGTGGGAGGGGGGGAAATATAATTTTTGAAAAAAAAATTATGCTGTTATGCCTTTGAATGTTTATACCTGTATATGTGTTATTTGTTGTTTCTTCCCTTCCCTGTTGGTTCAGGCACAAACGAAACAAAATTTTTAAATTGTAATTTTTTTTCCTTTTGGTTAGTTTGTCTCTGGATCGGATTTATGCTGACTCAGCTTTAAGGGGCGGGGCATAAATTGGTTTCAGACACTGGGGATCAGTGTCAAATCACTGGGGGGGATGTGTAGTGGGTGGTCATATTTAGGGGATGCATCTGAGTGATACCAGGCTCAGATGCAGCAATTGTTAGGATTCCTGAACAAATGTATGCCAGTGGAGGATATCAGGGGTGTTCAGTTCCCTGCGGCCTATAGGTGGCGCTGTTGCCATAGGCTGGGATTGAACCACCATTGGAGGGCTGTGCCCTTTGTGTCCTCTCGCGGCAGTAGTACAGCGGGGCGGGGAACCCGCTGTGCATGATGGGAGAGGGTATAAAGGGGGCAGACATCTTCCGCACAAGGTCGGCGCCCAGGCACCTTCAGCCTGGGTGCATGTGCGTGTCGTCCCGGGGACAGAGTTGCGGTTCCACCCCAGACACCTTTGGTCTGGGGTGAGGTACTCTCTGGAGGTCTAGGGCCCAGTACCTTCGACTGGGTCCCGCAAGGGATCGAGGGCTCCTAGGGTGTCCTCCGGTGTGGACGCCCTAATCTAGGATGAGGAGGCCAGGGAGGTGACCCTTCCGAAGATCCAGTGCAGCATTTGCTGCTGACGGCGGGGCCTCTGGTAACTGTCCGGATGGATGTCCTTTCCCTGACAAGGGCCATTTCCTATAGAAGGTAGTACACGTTCTCATGGTCTGTGGCAGGGACCCATCCTGAATCAGGTCGGTGGCAGAGACCCAACAACCAGGTCTGTGGCAGAGGCCTTATTCATCTGTTCTGTGGCAGGGACCCCCTCACGGTCGGTGGCAGCGACTGTGCGCCAAGCCTGTTCGCGCTATAATGGAACAGGAGAGAAACCAAGTTCAAGTTTGTGCCTGGACCTCCTCCCCACTTTGTTCTGAACTGTTCTATGTCTAACCAGTCGCTCTTAAAGGACAATTTATTGCTCTGAAGAATAAATAAGTGTTGGACTTTCAGTGGTGTGGAACTTGACTTGCTGGGAGCTAAGAGTCCTACCTCCACTTGCGTGGAGGGTGGGAATCCTCCTCAAGGGAAGTGTTGGCTCTGGACAGGGACACAGGCCCGAAGGTAAAAGGTTATAGCTCACACCTCTGCACACGAGAGGTTACGAGCTGGTGGTGCGCCACACTCTCCTCCCTGGTCCCCTAGACGAGAGCCATTGACCGAGAAGAGAAGAGGGAGGCAGAGGTGAGGTCGCTACATATATATATATTTGTTTTTTAAATTGGATATTTATTATAGCAAAATTAAAAAATATTGTTTTTTTTTTCAAAATTGTCAGTTTTTTTTTTGATTATAGCGCAAAAAATTAAAACCACAGAGGTGATCAAATACCACCAAATAAAAACTCTATTTGTGGGAAAAAAAGGACATCAATTTTGTTTGGGTACAGCGTCGCACGACCGTGCAATTGTCAGTTAAAACGACGCAGTGCCGAAAAATTTATACTATACATTCTGATGTGTCAGGTATTTATTCATACAGACCTGTATAGTAACTGAGAGGTCTACGTGAAACCAATAATTATTTATAGGATATGAATTTGTAACCTGTTTTAAAGCTGTGAAACATTTTCAGTATACTAACTATATGTACAGTGCATCCGAAAAGTTTTCACAGCGCTTCACTTTTTCCACATTTTGATATGTTACAGGCCTTTATTAAATTTAATATTTTACTCAAAATTCTACAAACAATACCCCATAATGACAACATGAAAGAAGTTTGTTTGAAATTTACTTACATTTATTAAAATGTAAATTTATCAAAAATAAAAAACAAAAAAAAATCACATGTATATTCGTATTCACAGTCTTTGTCATGACACTCAAAATTGAGCTCAGGTGCATCCTGTTTCCACTGATCATCCTTGAGATGTTTCTACAACTTGATTGGAATCCACCTGTGGTAAATTCAGTTGATTGGACATGATTTGGAAAGGCACAACACCTGTCTATATAAGGTCCCACAGTTAACAGTGCATGTTAGAGCCCAAGCCAAGCCATAGTCCAAGTCCAAGGAATTGTCTGTAGACCTCCGAGACAGGATTGTATCGAGGCACCGATACGGGGAAGGGTGCAGAATTTTTTTTGCAGCATTGAAGGTCCCAATGAGCACAGTAGCCTCCATCATCCGTAAATGGAAGAAATTTGGAACCACCAGGACTCTTCCTAGCGCAGGGCGCCCAGCCAAACTGACTGATCGGGGGAAAAGGGTCTTAGTCAGGGAGGGGACCAAGAACCGATGGTCACTCTGACAGAGCTCCAGCATTTCTCTGTGGAGAGAGAAGAACCTTCCAGAAGAACAACCATCTCTGCAGCACTCCACAAATCAGGATTGTATGGTAGAGTGGCCAGACAAAAGCCACTCCTCAGTAAAAGGCACATGACAGCCTGACGGACTCTCAGACCATGAGAAACAAAATTCTCTGGTCTGATGAAACAAATATGGAACTCTTTGGCCTGAATGGCAAGCGTCAAGTCTGGAGGCACCGCTCATCACCTGGCCAATACCATCCCTACAGTGAAGCATGGCGGTGGTAGCTTCATGCTGTGGAGATGTTTTTCAGCGGCAGGAACTGGGAGACTAGTCAGGATCAAGGGAAAGATGAATGCAGCAATGTACAGAGACCAGAGTGCTCTAGACCTCAGACTGGGGCAAAGGTTCATCTTCCAACAGGACAACGACCCTAAGCATACAGCCAAGATAACAAAGGAGTGGCTAAAGGACAACTCTGTGAATGTCCTTGAGTGGCCCAGCCAGAGCCCAGACTTAAACCCGATTGAACATCTTTGGAGAGATCTGAAAATTGCTGTGCACTGACGCTCTTCATCCAATCTGATGGAGCTTGAAAAGGTCCTGCAAAGAAGAATGGGAGAAACTGCCCAAAAAAAGATGTGCCAAGCTTGTAGCATCATACTCGAAAAGACTTGAGGCTGTAATTGGTGCCAAAGGTGCTTCAATAAAGCATTGAGAAAAGGCTGCAAATACTTATGTACATGGGAATTTTTTTTTGTTTTTAATTTTTTATAAATTTGCAAATATTTCAAACAAACTTCTTTCACATTGTTATTATCGGGTTATTGTTTGTAGAATTTTGAGGAAAATAATGAAGGCTGTAACAAAATGTAGAAAAGTGAAGCGCTGTGAATACTTTAACAGCTGATTTCCCATTATGGAGACATATACGGTAGATCCTTTTCAGATCTCTGGATTTTACACTATGGAAGCCTTATTTTTTCTTGGGGTTCAATTGTGATCAGGCTCATCTTTGGAAGCAGAGGCTTTACAGTGGGATTCCCTCTGAGGTTTAAAGGCCCTGGCTGGGTATATAGCCACAAGCGGGAAGGACCTCCCATAACAGGAGGTCATAAGGAGCTGGTATGCGGCCATTCTCAAGAGGTGGATCCTTTTTTTCTGAAATTCACTTATCATTTTGGTGAAAGGTTAAAGCACTGAGGGATTCATTGGATTTCACATCACTCAATGGACTTTCTTTTATATGTTTGCAATTGTTTGTCATATTTGTGTAGCAAAACTTTATTTTGGACTTTAAGTATTTAACATTGGCATCTAATTTTTCACATTGTATTTTTCCCTCTTCCTCGCTTTGTGCTTCAGAAGTATCAGTGACACCTTGAGAATGTGCTATCTTGATGAAAAAAGAACCTGGATCAGACTGCATGAACTTTAGTTCAAGTTGCACTTCCCCCACATTGCTAGAAAAGTATGTAGCACCATCCTAGTTAGGCTACTAGGTACATTTAGTTTTAGCTCCTTCTGTAATCAAGGGAGCAGAGATTGATTGGCTTTGTCTGTTCAGGGTTTCACAGGCTGGGAGTTTTATTGATTCCCCCTGCCTCTAGAAGACGCTTCTAGAACTTAGGTAGGGAGAATTCAAACAACCAACCCGAATATTATTCAGAGCCTAACCAATTTCAAGTTATGTGCACCCAGATAGTGGCAGCTGATAAATAGTCTGGAACCCTGGAGCGATGGTCTTTCTCCAGCAAGGAGAGTTCCCAGCCTTAGAGGGGGCTGTTGCCCCTCTGTGGCAGGCCTTGGATTGTGTTTCTGTTCTTTGAGGTCTTGAAGCTGGAAACCTGGAAGGGACCTGGAACTGGCTGCAGGACTTCGCCAAGGGGATCTGGTCTTGAGAAGGGTTTTTCTCACTCACTGGGAGGTGACTAGAGGAAGTTGGAAGGTGGCAGCATGTGAGTAATGACACTGAACTAATTCCTGGTGACTGTGTACTGGTGACTGTGTACAATTTTGGATATATTGTAAAGCGCTGTGCAAACTGTTGATGCTATATATACTGTATAATAATAATATAATAATGTAAGTGGCAGGCATTGCTCTATCTGAGACGGCCCCATTGGGGTCTCAGATACCGGTCATTTCCCTGTCCTCAACAGGATTCTGGACTGTGAGTTTTGTGAAGAGTGCCCCCCTGTACTGTGCAGTTTTCCTGAAGTTGCACTGGGTCCCCACAGCTGTGCAATAGTGCAGGGTAACCAGGTAACCAAAAGACTTGCCTCATGATCCCCAGCTGTGAGGGTTTAGACCATCCTGTCATTGATGTTGCTAGCCGTTTGGAGTATCCCATGCCCTAATTCCTCAATTCCTCTCCTGTTACAAGTTCTACAAGCAATAAATTACAAAAAGACAACCCTTAGACTGTTGCTTTTAGCCAGAGTAAATAGACTGTTGCTTGGATGACTGGCAGCCTCTGTGCTGTTTGGGAAAGAACCAGTTAAATTTAGCGGACCCTCCGGGGGTAGCAACAGAAGTGTATTCTCCAGGGACCACCTCCTTTACATAGAGAGATAAGGTGAAAAGACACTGAGAAGTACCTCGACAAATTGCTTTCACATAGCTGCTACATTGATTATCTTTCAGAGTTATACATGCGGGTTGCAAGAAAGATGGCATTTCATATTTGTTGTTCCTAAAACCTTAAAAGTCCCTCTATGCCTTCCAACCAACTATAGGAAAATGTCAGAGTTTAATCTGCTTGCATCAAGCAACAATATTTAACCTCTGAATTGTACTGTACTTCAAAGGTGCAGACCAAGGGGGCATTTTATCTTATTTGCTGTACATTGAATGATAACTAATTCTAAGTCTCCACCACATGTAACTAAACAGTAAACCTCAGTATTCACTTCAATAAGAGGCTGACACCCAATTCGTTCCATGATAAGGGCTTTTTGTTAGGGGGTGGTATTAAAATTTTGAACTCTGGCTGTTTACTATTTACCAAATGGAGGAACAGAATAGCCTATTTTTCCACTCTGGGGTTGCTTCAGAAAGTAGTCATGCCTTTAGAGGCGGCATCCCCCTCAGGGTTGTGCATCCACTCCCCTCATTGATTGCTAGGATGGCGGTTGCTGCCTGCTTCTTAGCAACCAAGGACACTGTCTGCAGCAGTCACCTGCGCTGTGTGGACCAGCCCATTACTCATTGGTTGCTAGGATACCAGTGGCAGCACAGTCATGGTGCAAAGTGAAAACCTATGACACTGTGCAAGGAAAAAAATGTGGGGTTTCCCCCAAATCCACACCAGAACCCTATCCTAGGTAGGTAAAGATATGAAGGTGTATCATACCAGACTACATGCCCTCAGCATGAGGAGGGAACCTTGCTAGGGGGGCACATTGTCCTCATGTTGATGTAGACAAGGTCTATGGGGGTCTGTGGGTGGGAACTTATCAGAATCTGGAAGACCCCTTTAAAATACGGGGAGCCCCCAAATATCTATAATTTCCTAACCTTACATAAATGAGTAAGGGGTACCCCTGGTTACTCTTTCACAAAAAAAAAAAACACCATATATTAGAAAAAGTTATTTAAATTAATGAAAAAAACATGTCTTACAGTATAAATCCACTGTCAGTCACATCATCCAATGATTTAGAGTCACAATATGCACTCTTAAATGATTGTGGCATTGTTTTGGGGAATTTTAAATTACCACTGATCACCATTTACTGTGGGGTTGTTTTGGAGAGGGTGGTGTTAACATGTTCTGGATTTGTTCATGACATCCAGCCATTGCACACAATGCAGGTTCAGTGCAATTAATTTTCAGCCTTTCTAATTTTTTCCAGTTATAACACTGGGCAGTGTTACTGGAAATGCAGACCTTTATTTTCCCATGAGATTGCAGCGGTTGCTGCTTTGTTTTGGCCATAGCACTAATACAGGTGCATAGAGCATTTTGAGAATCGTAGTCTCAAAGCAGGACCCTGCATTGAGTTAAGTTGGGGTTGCCACCACAAGCCTTATTTTAACCAGCAAAAAAGGGTGGAATGGGGGGGGGAATAAAACAAAAAGCCTGGGAAGAAGCCGGGTAGTTGGGGAGAGATACGCCAACCAGAAAGGTGAATGAGAGAGCTGTGCCATGCTGTGCTGAATTCGACCAGGCCAAACTGGACTTCATCCAACAAGGCCAAACCAGGCGGACTGCTAAGCTGAATGCCGAGCTGCTGAGAGGATCTAAGGTTGTGCCATCACTATCCAGAACTGCAGCGAACTGCATCTGTCTGGACCGTTGCTGTTGTATTACCAACTAAGGGGGCCCTCTCCATGTAGAGAGAGTGCCCCAGCATCCATAGACTGCCGCTATAGAACTGGGTGAGAGGGTTTTGGACCCAAGCCTAAGCTTAGTACCTCTGGTCCTAGAGACCTCAAGTGAGCTGGTCCATCTTATACTTGGTTAACCCTTTTCTTTCACTTGAATTCAATCTCTCTGGTGGAAGGCTACTGTTTATTCTTAGTACTACAGTACATACTGGATTATTTCCTAGGGGGACCTGGGTTATTGTATTGTATCAGTTATTAGGAGTAAAATTGAGGTGAAATGGTGCGGCGCTCAAAATTGATAATATACTCAGAAAATATATATTGATGAATATATGAAAACCCTGTATATTGCTACACAGACTAATAAAATAAGTGGTAAGTGTAAAACAAGTGGTTGATACAAACATAAACACCTACAATGACTGAGAACAACTGTACCTCGTTGAACAAGTGTACAAAGGGCAATACAATGGTGTGAAAAAAGCATAAATGGAAAACGTGAAAAACCCCAAAAAAGTGATACAATAAAAAAATATTGTATATGGTTGTAATTTACACCATCAAAGTGATGAACCAAATATATGGTGAATGAGTGAATAAACAGTCCAAATATTCCAAAAGGTAAATGAGATACTGTATAATGAGTTGTCTGCAGGTAATCCACCACCATGAAGATTCAAGGCTTACCAGACAAGGTGGACCCAACAAGGCTTACGCCTGATGAGTCAAACAAGCTTGATGGTGTAGCACACCAAAGGAAGGGGTACAGCAAGCACGACTTCCAATAAGAACCAGGAAAGGATGTATCACAGCAATGACATCAGTGAGTATCCACCATGGAATTGGGTAACGGTACTTCACATAGAACTCCTCCCAAAGTAATTCAGACAAGGTGGACCCAACAAGGCTTACGCCTGATGAGTCAAACGGGCTTGATGGTGTAGCACACCAAAGGAGGGGTACAGCAAGCACGACTTCCAATAAGAACCAGGAAAGGATGTATCACAGCAATGACATCAATGAGTATCCACCATAGAATTGGGTAACGGTACTTCACATAGAACTCCTCCCAAAGTAATTATATAGTAAAGGAGAGAAATGGGGCCACATAGTGTAATTCCGTTTTAAAAGAGGAACATTTATTGATAAAATTATATAAAACGGTCACTCACATTTGAGAAGACAAGTAAAAGTGTTTTGATCAAAAATGATGCAGTGGCATCAGCAGAGCCCTTCCCTTCCCGACACGTTTCGTCCTAATAAGGCATCATCTGTTTTTTTTTTTTTTTGTATTAGTTATTGCACTGATTTGTTATGTATTAATGCTGAACTATTTATTTACTTTTTTACTTTGGTTTTGCCAATACAGATTGTTTATCTTCCCACAACCTGTGTGCCATCCTTGTGTGGCTGCTGGTAGTCCCCAGTCAAGGTACTTTAGTAGTGTCAGGTAGAGTGAGGCTCCAGCCAGTGCCAGAGAACAAGCAGAGGACCCAATAACATCAACAGCTCCTACACTCCTAGCACTTCACACTAATAACAGAAGACTTGCACTTGGCTTCAGTAGGTGGGTTTTAAAGGCTAAGCTCACCCTAATTTATTTTTCAACACTCAATACTAGCATGTTTATTTCATTTTCAAAATATTGTGAAACATTTTTTATCAGGAGTTTTTCCTTTATATGTACAAATTAAAATAAAAGTAGTGGTTTCTATATATACAGCCAAAAGAAGGCTCTATCTGTCTAAGTATGTGTCTAGGGGCATACATCCGTACATATACACGTTTTTGCCTGGAGCTGTTTATTCCCGCATAGAGTCACATCCTGTATTACTGTTTCAATCTGTTTATTCAATTTTAGGAATTACAGGTAAGCGTTGTAATGTAATACAAAAGAGTGCAAAATGGCTCTGACAAAATAAACAGTAAACAAGAAGTCATCAACAATAGCATGTTTTAAGGGTAAGGAATTAAGACATAAATCCATGGAGATCCGCCAATGGGTATTACAAACCGTGACAGAGTGGTCAACTATAAGAAAATGAATATTGAGAAACATGTTCATTTATAGGCCACTAATAGGTCAAACAACCTGTGGGCCTTGCATCAGGCCAACTTTGTACATTTGGCGGAGGGGTCAAGCAGGACAGCACCCACCCACCCATCCACCTAGGCAGGCTATAGGCATAATAATGTAATTATAACAACCATAGTGACCAGTATGTCATCCAACACTGGACTTATTTATCTTACCCCAAAAAAATATATACTTATTGTATACTTAGAAAAATCACCAATGACCAGTTTTTCATGGAGCATGATCCAGGTTTGTTTTCGATTCATTAAAGCTAAGTAGATCACTGGACTTTTCCAAGCAGTAGCAATGGATATTTTGACCACATTATAAACATTATTTTGGCTTACATTATAAACAAAGTGGTACTCCCGCTCTACAAGAGACATTGCTGGAAGTGGCAACAGAGGAGGTGGAACCCCAGGATCATTTCAGAGGAGGCATTATCGATCATCTAGTCCCACGGGCCGGGCCCACTACAGAGAGATCCCCAGAGGCAGGTGGAGACATACAGACCCTCTAAGAGAGTAATTTATATATAATGCTGTTACCTTACATTAGTAAGGTGAGAGGCTTGTGAGCACTGTGGTGTCATAGCTATTGTAAGAAGAGACACCAATCACCCTTAATTCTTTGCTTTGGAATGCAGAAGAGATAGAGCGCCTAGTCTTATCTGCACATCAGATTCAGCATTGTCTGCACTTGGACTTTTGTCTGCACTCCACTTTTTATTTAATTTCTATATTTCCTTTTTTTGTTTTCACACCAGCCATCATTGGTTTATGGTATTGACACTTATATTTTTGTCACTGTGTTATTATGTGCATTTATTATTTATTGTCTGTTTGATCTATTACATAATTACCTATTCCATGTGCATAATCATGATATTTGTTGTATAGAAGCACACAGTCATTTATCACATATTATTAATTATTATTCACTATTGGCACTTGACAGCGCAACATCATCACTATTATTCATATTTTACATTATAAAATAATATATAAACCCAATGTGCATGAGCCCTAAAAGAGCTAAACAGCATTTATAAATATTTTTTTTTTTTGAACTGGTACATAAGGGTAATGCCCAGCTTTTCATATCCTTTTTTTGACAGGTCCGCCTGTCAGTTTTTAAGGCAGACCTGATTGGAAGGTCCATGCTTTCCTATAGTTATATGGGTATAAATGGATGGGTCCGATCCAGTCCACTGAAAAAAAAAACCTGTCATTTAGGCCGGGTTCACACTGCTCCGACACGGAAGTTGCACAACTTCCGATCCAACTTTGCCCTGCGACTTCATGTCCGACTTCATGTGACTTCAATGAACGGGATCCGACTTTGAAAAGATTGCAACTTGTTCTTTTGACCAATCAAAACATTTCCTTTGCTTCTGGTATGGAGGAAACCGCATGCCAACAAAAAAAATGGTGTGGATACTCAGCCCTTGTGACATCACTGCGACATCACAAGGGGGTGGGGTCTCTGGATGACGTCTCTGGATGGCCGCGTCCCATAGCTATATAAGAACCTACAGACAACGGAGCTGACACAACGGCGGGAGCCAGCATCAGGGAGGACCATTTGTTTTATTTTTAGCGAATCGGCGGTGGCAGAAGACATCCCCGGAGGGAGAAGATTTTACAGAAGGGAGAAGACCGGAGGAAGAAGACATCAGAGGAGGGAGCAGACATCAGCGGAGGTCGAAGACCGGAGGAAAAAGACAGCAGTGGTGGAACCAGAGAAAGAATACACATTGGAGCTATGACGGGGAACATTCTTCATTTTTAATAAAGGACTTGTCAAAAACTGTCTCTCATTTTTTGTAACGCTACACTTCTTTTTGAATGGGTAGGGGTACAATATGCCCATACTTTTTCAAATGGGGGGCTGGGATCTGGGCCCCCGTTGTTAAAGTGGGCTTCCAGATTCCGATAAGCCCCATGCCCGCAGACCCCCACAACCACCGCTCAGTATTTCCTAGAAGAGGCCCTTGTCCCCATCAACATAGGGACAAGGTGCTTTGGGGTGGGGGGCACAGAGCTCCTCCTGCCCCAAAGCACCCACCACCCATGTTAAGGTCATGTGGCCTGGTATGGTCCAAGAAGGGTGGCGCTCGCTCGTCCCCCCCTTTCATGACCTGCCAGGCTGAATTTTTGGATAAGGGTCTAGTATGGATTTTGCAGGGGGAACCCACTCCATTTTTTTTTTAATTTTGGCATGGGATTCCCCTTCAAGATCCTCAGAGCACAAGTTGCATGCCACAAGTCAGATCAGTTAAGATGATGATCTGACTTGGATGCAACTTACATTCAAATCAATCCTGCCCAAGTCTGACCAAAGTAGTGAAGGAAACTTTTTTAAAGTCAGACCGACACAAGTCGGACCAGTTAAAAGGGCTCTCATAGGGAACCATTGATTTTGATATGTCATGCGACTTGAAATGTCATGCTCTTGAAGTCAGAGCGTATGTCGGACCAGTTTGAACCGGCCCTTAGTGGCAAATGGTATTTTTATTCTTTCTAACTGTAACTTTTGCTACATCCTACACATGCACCACTACATGCACCATGTTTAAGGCACCCCAGATATGCGCGTCGGGACCCTTCGGGGTAAGACCGCACTATATTAAGATACCTCTCAACTCAACTCAACTCAACTCATATGTTATTTAAAGGATTTGTGCATTTTTAAGTAAGCCTTATTAAAAGAACTGCACCCTGCTGAACTATTTTTTTTAATTCTTTTTTTTGCAATGGTACATGTCCCCCAGGACAGTGCACAGCTCCCATTGCCATTTGTTTGACAACCTATACCTAATAGCCTTGATAATGGAGAGTACTGATTTTCCAGATTCCCCTCCCATTAAATTCAAGTTCGCAATTTCACTTTCATTTCAAAAGAGCCTGGGTTTGTACAGTTGGATTTGCCATGGCTACTAATCCACAGTGAAACTCACCACAGTGACTCATCAGATGACTAAATCTCAAGCTTCATTCACACAAATAGAAAGTCATGTCCCATTTCTTTAGCTAACCCATAGTGTCCTGGAAATCCTTTTTCATGTAAACAGTATTTGTTTGCAACTATAATATGTATTTTTTTTCTTTTTTTACCCCAAACTATTAAATAGAATGTTCCCTGTTTTGGCATCTGCTTTTGTTAAATGCAAATGAATAAGGAAAGATTGTGTTTCTTACTATAATAATATACAGTGCCTTGAAAAAGTATTCATACCCCTTGAAATGTTCCACATTTTGTCATGTTACAACCAAAAGGTAAATGTATTTCATTGGGATTTTATGTGATAGACCAACACAAAGTGGCACACAATTGTGAAGCAGAAGGAACATGATTAATGTTTTTCATTTTTATTTACAAATAAATACCTGAAAAGTGTGGCGTGCATTTGTATTCAGCCCAATATTCAATACTTTGTAGAACCAACTTTTGCTGCAATTACAGCTCCAAGTCTTTTTGGGTATGTCTCCACCAGCTTTTCACATCTAGAGAGTGAAATTTTTGCACATTATTCTTTGCAAAATAGCTCAAGCTCCGTCAGATTTGATACAAAGTATCTGCTACAGATTCTCAATTGGATTTAGGACTGGACTTTGACTGAGCTATTCTAAAGCCCCGTACACACGGTCGGACTTTTGGCCAACAAACTTCATTTTGAGCAAGTTGGACCAACAATCCGACCGTGTGTACGCTCCATCGGACAAACTTTTTTTGCTTTTTTCTTGTTTTCATCGGACAAAAGTTGGGTCTGCAAACGGACAAACTTTTGCCTAACAAAAGTCAGATGGAGCAAAGTCCGACCGTGTGTACAGAAAACCATCGGACTTTTGTCCGATGGACAAAACAACTAATGTTAAAATCAACCAACAATGGCAGAAGTTGACCAAAGGGTGGCGGTAAAGAGCAGAAAAGAGCAGAAAAACCACGTGATGTTGCAAAAAGTTTTGGGAAAGTTTGCCGAAAAGTCCGAGCGTGTGTATGCTATGGGTGTTCCCGACCAACTCCGTTCGGACAAAAAAACACGGAAAAGTCCGATGGAAGTCGGACCGTGTGTACGAGGCTTTACACATGAATATGTTTTGATCTAAACCAGGGGTGCCCAACCAGTGGCCCGGGGGCCACATGTGGCCTGGCCCGTGGAGGCCTCTGATGTGGCCCACGACCCCCTACTCTGGGATGGAATAGAATAGAATACTGTTATTAAAGGTCAGTTTATTACTAAAATCACAGTATATATATGGGCATATCTGTTCTGCAGTACTGGGCTGCTTTCCAACTGATCCGCAGGTGCAGAGCAGTTCACTTGTGGGTTATCTGCACTGAGCCATAGACTTCTGTTATTACTTGCGAGTTTGGTGAGCTTTCTGAAAGTGCACCAAACCTGCAGAATATAATAGAAGTCTATTGAAAGGTGCAGGAAAGCCAAAGGTGCAGTGCAGGTAAACAGCAGCACATCAGTGTGAAAGCAGCCTTGGGCCCCTTTCACACGGTCAGTCCGACAGCCTGACCAATTGGACCCTCCATTCACTTCTAAGTAGTGGTAGACATAAACAAACTTGTGTCCTACCTCCAATCCAAAGTAGAACCAGCCAAAAAAAAAAAAGAGTATAGTGGGCAATGTCTGTGTCCGCTCTGCATATGCAGAGCAGACACGGACATGACATCCACCGATCCGCTCATTGTGGCCGGCGACCGGTTACCAAGTCGCTTAAGTGGCCCTCGCTCTTCAAAAGGTTGAGCACCCCTGATCTAAACCATTCCATTGTCGCTTTGGCTGTATGTTTAGGGTCGTTGTCCTGCTGGAAGGTGAACCTCCACACCAGTCTTAAGTCTTTTGCAGACTCTAAGGTTTTGCGGTGGGGATGGTGTGTTCAAGGTGATGTGCAATGTAAGTTTTTTGCCACACATAGCATTTTGCTTTTTTGCCAAAATGTTAAATTTTGGTCTCACCTGACCAGAGCACCGTCTTCAACATGTTTGCTATGTCCCCTATATGGCTTCTTGCAAACTGAAAACGGGACTTCCTATGGCTTTCTTCTTGCCATTCTTCCATAAAGGCCAGATTTGTGGAGTGCATGACTAATAGTTGTCCTGTGGACAGATTCTCCCACCTGAGTTGTGGATCTCTGCAGCTCTTCTAGAGTTACCATGGGCCTCTTGGCAGCTTTTGTGATTAATGCTCTCCTTGCTCAGCCTGTCAGTTGAGGTGGACGGCCATGAAGGTTTGCAATTGTGCCATACTCTTTCCATTTTCGGATGATGGATTGAACAGTGCTCCGTGGGATGTTCAAAGCTTGGGATATTCGGTTGGTAAGCAGACTGGTTGATGAGTTGAGCTTGTAATTTTCTCTGGTTTTGTCCTTCCATGTGTTCCTTGATGTGAAGGGCAGTTATAGGTGAGGGTAGGGGTCATGTCTTTGTTACTTGTGTAAATTTTGTCAGGGGACACACTGGGCACCTTTGCTGCCATTGTGCTATGTGCTGGGTGTCCAGTGTGCCCCCTGCGCCTTTAAGGAGGACTGGGCTACCTCCAGGCCCACCTGCCCCTTATCTATCCATTAGAATGCACTGTGGAGATTCTCATAAATTTAGTAGTGTTAGGACTGCAAGCAATGCACAGGTTGCCGTGAAGAGGCATTGCAGCTTATGCATATGTTTGCAAATGTGTGATAACTAAAACCCTGTTTTTAACACAGACTGTTGGACAGGTTAATTCGGTTGGTATGCAGACTGGTTAGTGAGTTGAGCTGGGAATTTTCTCTGGTTTTGTCTTGCATGCGTTTGCCCTTCCATGTGCTCCTTGCTGTGAAGGCCAGTTATAAGTGAGGGCAGGGGCCTCTCTTTGTTACTGATTTTTTTTATAACCTAACCCTGCTTTAAACTTCGCCACAACTTTATCCCTGACCTGTCTGGTGTGTTCCTTGGCATTCATGATGCTATTTGTTCACTAATGCCTCGTACACATGTTCCAATTATCGGATGATAAAAATCGCTTTCGGATTGATCGTCCGATAATCTGATCATTAGTACATAGCTTTCGACAGCCGATTACGACAGTCCGCCCAACAAAATCTGAAGATACAAACACGAAAACTTTGCTCGGACGACAGCCCATCGTACGACAATCGTTTAATCAGTACAGTATGTGTCCGCTAATAATCGATAGACGAACACCACGCATGATTAGAAACACGAAAATAAACCAGAAGAAGATGAGAGAATTTAAACAATGTTCGTACTGCTTATATACATTCCTTCTGTAACGTTCTCTGTTCGTTAAGAGAACAAGTGAACAAGCATGTGAAAATAAATGTCTGGAGAGCAATACACGAATAGGCCTGTACACTACGAATGGATAGCCAAAAGGCATGGCAGACACAGGGGTCATACGTATTTGACATCAATTCAGATACCTAGCTACGCACACCGGAAGGTTTTTCCAGAATCGTACGACAAAAATCGTACTTTTCGTAGAGCACATTTTGCACTGTTGTATTCGATATTCATTTTCTGCAACAAAATGCGAACGATATGTCGTACGATAATCGGATCGTGTGTGCAAGGCATAAGGTTCCCTAAGGCTGGGTTCACACTTGTGCGACACGACAGCCGTCCTTCTTTGGATCCGACTTTGCCCTGCGACATGAAGCCAACATATGTCCGACTTTCAATGAACAGGGATCCCCGCCAATAGCAGGCACTGTGTTTGGCATGTGACTGTGACGTCATGAGAAGCCTATATAAATCAGCCTATATAAATCATTGATGAGCGAATAGCCAAGCATTACAGCGGGAGGAAGCAACGAGTCAACATCGAGAAGGAGAAGAGGGAAGAAGACGCCGACGGAGAAGACCGGCCCCTCCACTAGCAAAAGAGCTGGAAGAAGATAGTGGAGGGGCCGGCAGAAGGAAGAAAGAAAGAACCAGAGAGCGAGGGAAGAAGGCGACGGAGAAGACCGAGCCCCGCTAGCAAAAGAGCTGGAAGAAGATAGCGGAGGCCCGGCAGAAGGAAGGAAGAACCGGAAAGCGCAGAGACGACACCGGAGACCCCCCGAAGACGGAAGAGACCGCCGGAGTCGGAAGAGACCCCCGGAGCTGTGCAATAAATTACTTTAAAAACCTGTGTGTGTTTTTTTTATTGACATTTTTTTCCACCAGGTGAATGGGTAGGGGTACGATGTACCCCATACTCATTCACATAGGGTGGGGGGCCGGGATCTGGGGGCCCCCTTATTAAGGGGGGGGCTCCCGGATTCCGATAAGCCCCCCGCCCACAGACCCCGACAACCAACGGCCAGGGCTGTCGGGAAGAGGCCCTGTCCTCATCAACAGGGGATAGGGTGCTTTGGGGTGGGGGGGCCGCAGGTTGCCCCCTGCCCCAGAGCACCAAACCCCCCATGTTGAGGGCATGCGGCCTGGTACGGTTCAGGAGGGAGGGGGGCCGCTCTCTCGTCCCCCCCTCTTCCCCTGCGGCCTGCCAGGTTGCGTGCTCAGATAAGGGTCTGGTTTAGATTTTGGGGGGACCCCCACGCCATTTTTTCAGCGTAGGGGTTCCCCTTAATATCCAGACCAGACCCAAGGGCCTGGTATGCTCCTGGAGGGGAACCCATGCCGTTTTTTTATTTAAAATTTGGCCTGGAGTTCCCCCTCAAGAGCAGCAGAGCACAAGTCGCATGCCAAAGTCGGATCATGTAAGACTGCGGTCCGACTTTGATCCGATTTCAATGATAGTCAATGGGCTGAAGTCGGATCAAAGTCGGACCAAAGTAGTACAGGGAGCATTCTCAAAGTCGGACCGACATGTGTCAGACCAGTTAAGACGGCTCCCATAGGGAAACATTGATTTTCACACGTCATGCGACATGAGCTCCCAATGTCGGAGCGTTTGTCGCCCCAGTGTGAACCCGGCCTCACAAACCTCAGAGGGCTTCACAGAACAGCTGTATTTATATTGAGATTAAATTGCACACAGGTGGACTCTATTTACTAATTAGGTGACTTCTGAAGGCAATTGGTTCCGCTAGAGTTTAGTTAGGGGGGGTTAAAGTAAAGGGGGCTGAATACAAATGCACGCCACACTTTTCAGATACTTATTTGTAAACAATTTTGAAAAACATTTATCATTTTCCTTCCACTTCACAATTATGTGCCACTTTGTGCTGGTCTATCACATAAAATACATTTACTTTTTGGTTGTAACATGACAAAATGTGGAACATTTCAAGGGGTATGAATACTTTTTCAAGGCACTGTAATAATAACAGTGATATTCTGGAAAGTGACAATGAGTCCTAGGACCTGTTTTATTGTAAACCCTTGTAATCACTTTGCATGAGTCCAAACTAATAAAAAATCAGGTCCTCACAGTTATTTATTTAACCAAAAACCATGGGTATGTCTAGATTCATTTTGCATCTATTAGCAATAAGACTCCTTTATTTGGCTTCATTATAGTCAGTAAACAAAGTAGAACCAGGCATTTAGGTAGCAAGAGATGACCTATGGAGTGTCAGAGATAGTGATGAGCCGAACACCCCCGGGTTCGGTTCGCACCAGAACCCGCGAACGGACCGAAAGTTCGAACGAACATTAGAACCCTATTAAATACAATGGATGCGAACGTTCGAATTCTAAAGTGCTAATTATAACAACTATTATGCATGTTATTGTCCTAAAAAGGGTTTGGGAACCCGGGTTCTGCACCAGGGGACATGTATCAATGCAAAAATAAGTTTTAAAAACGGTCGTTTTCCGGGAGCAGTCATTTTAATGATGCATAAAGTGAAAAAAAAAAAGTCAAATATTCCTTTAAATATCGTACCTGGGGGGTGTCTAAAGTATGCCTGTGAAGTGCCACGTGTTTCCCGTGTTTAGAACTGTCCCTGCACAAAATGACACTTCTAAAGGAAAAAAAAGCCATTTAAAACTGCTTGCGGCTTTAATGTAATGTCTGGTCCCGGTAATATGGATGAAAATCTTTAAGAAAAATGGCATAGCTACCCCATGACCCCCCCCCCCTACCCCAGCCCATTACCAGCCCCTTTGGGTCTTGTATGGATATTAAGGGGAACCCCGCACATAAAATAAAAAAGGCCCTATATACTCTGAACAGCCGTATACAGGCGGTGCATACAAGACAGGGACTGTAGGTTTGTTCTTATGTAGAATCTGTTTGTAATTTTGAACAGGTACATTGTTGAAGTGTAGCTCCAGACCAAAAATCTATTTTTAAACTTTTTGGAAAACATAGGTAAGGGTTATCACCCCTGTAACATTTGTTTTGCTGTCTGTGCCCCTGTTCAGAACATTTCACCTCACTTTCCGTCCTAATGACAACTGTTTTTGAAATGTGGTGTTTTTCTTGAAACAAGGATTGCTGATAAAGCATCAGTACAGAGGAGACACCTTTCTCCCATATTTATTCTTACAGGAGAGAATTTTCCTTCCTAGTGGTAGATTTCCTCTCACTTCCTGTTGTCTTCTTGCGTTTGCAAGTAGGAGTCGTTTGTAAGTTGGATGTTTGAAAGTAGGGACCTGCCGTATATACTCTGCAGAAATAGGCCCCTTAGTTGTTGGTGTTGGCACAACACTGTAAGCACTCACAGTTACTCTTGGTTGGTGCTGGAACGCCCTGCTGTCAACTATTATATCAGGAATTTTAATTACATATAATTGTTGAACAGTGGTAGTAAAAATTGGGCCTTTGATGGTGGTGCTGGTGCCACAACACTGTAAGCCCTGACAGTTACTCTTGGTGGGTGCAGCAATGGGCCCTGCTGTGAATTATTAGATCAAGAATTGTAATTACATGCCCCTGTTGAACAGGGGCTGAAAAATTGGGCCTTAGGCACTGGTGGCACAACACTGCAACCCTTCACAGATACTGTACTTGGAGCACAGCAATGAGCCCTGTTGCAAAGTATTGCTTCAAAAATTGTAATGACACGCCCCTGTTAAACAGGGGCTGAAAAATTGGGCCTTAGGCACTGGTGGCACAACACTGCAACTCCTCACAGATACTGTACTTGGAGCACAGCAATGAGCCCTGTTGCAAAGTATTGCTTCAAAAATTGTAATTACACGCCCCTGTTAAACAGGGGCTGAAAAATTGGGCGTTAGGCACTGGTGGCGGCACCCATAAACAAAAATGATCTTCCAAGCTATCATCATCAATCGTATCATTGAGGACTCGGAGGAGGAGGATAGCCAGTCAACATAACAGCACAGGCACTCAGCATCAGCATCAGTCTTGAAGGGATGTGACATTTTAAAATCAATTAGTCTGTTATATCAGCATCAGGTGTGTGGTAGCTGGTGGTGATCCAAGACTGGTTCATCTTGATGAAAGTCAGTCGATCAACCGAGTCGGTGGACAGGCGCACCCTGTGATCCGTGACAAATCCTCCAGCAGCACTGAATGTGCGTTCCGAAAGAACGCTGGATGCAGGACAGGCCAGTAGCTCAATTGCATACTGTGCAAGCTCTGGCCAGTGATCCATCCTCAAGACCCAGTAAGCCAGAGGATTTTCGGTGGGGAAGGTGTCCAAGTCTGACCTTGCCCCTAGATATTCCTGCACCATGTTTATCAGACGCTGGCGATGGTTGCTGGAACCGATCATACTTTGGGGCTGCGGACTAAAGAATTGTCTGAACGCATCGGTCAGACGGCCACCTTCCCCACCGCTCCTTCTTTGACTGGCCGAAGCCTCAGCAACTCGTTGTCCAGGACCAGGAGTTTGCAACCTCCCAGTCTCTGGGAACGCGTTGCACAGACCTTTCTGCAAGGCCTCCCGGAGTTGTCTCATCCTCTGCTCCCTCTGCGACGGTAACATAAGGTCCGCAACCTTACCCTTGTACCGTGGATCAAGGAGAGTGGCCAGCCAGTAATGGTCCCTCTCCTTGATCCGAAGAATACGAGGATCCTTCCGCAGACTTTGCAGGATCAGGGAGGCCATGCAGCGTAGGTTTGCTGAGGCATTCGCTCCGGAGTCCTCTGGGTCACTAAGGACGACATGATCCGCAGCCACCTCCTCCCAGCCACGTACAAGTCCACTGGTTTCTTGGGACTGTAAATCATCCCTAAAAGACTGCTGCTGATGATGCTGAGTGCCAGCCTCCACCTCCATGCTGACACAATCCTCCTCCTCCTCCTCCTCCTCCTCCTCCTCTTCCTGTGCGATGGGTGGGACAGAAGGAACACTGTCTGGGTAAAGGGGGCCTTGAGAGGCAAGGAAGTCCTCCTCTTCCTGCCTCTGTTCTGCCTCAAGTGCCCTGTCCATTATTCCACGCAGCGTGTGCTCCAACAGGTGGACAAGAGGTACAGTGTCACTGATGCATGCACTGTCACTGCTCACCATCCTCGTGGCCTCCTCAAATGGTGCCAGGACAGTGCATGCATCCCTGATCATGCCCCACTGGCGTGGAGAAAAAAAACCAAGCTCCCCTGACCCTGTCCTGGTGCCGTAGTCGCACAGGTACTCATTGATGGCCCTCTGCTGCGTGTGCAGCCGCTGCAGCATGGCCAACGTTGAGTTCCACCTGATGGGCATGTCACATATAAGGCGGTTCTTGGGCAGGTTCAACTCCTTTTGCAGCTCAGCCAGGCGAGCACTGGCATTATAAGATCTGCGGAAATGCACACAGACTTTCCTGGCCTGCCTCAGGACATCCTGTAAGCCCGGGTACCTGCCCAAGAAGCGCTGCACCACCAGGTTAAGGACGTGAGCCACACAGGGCACATGGGTCAGTTGTCCCTGTCGGAGGGCGGAGAGGAGGTTGGTGCCATTGTCGCAAACCACCATTCCTGGCTTAAGCTGGCGTGGCGTCAACCACCTCTCGGCCTGGCCCTGCAGAGCAGACAGGACCTCTGCCCCAGTGTGGCTTCTGTCCCCCAAACACACCAGCGCAAGCACGGCATGGCATCTTTTTGCCTGCGTACTTGCGTAGCCCCGTGAACGGCTACGGAGCACCGCTGGTTCATAGGACAAACCACAGGAAGAGGCCATGGAGGAAGAAGAAGAGGAGGGGGTGGAGGAGAGAGGTGTGTCACAACCAGTAGTAGCATTTTGGAGGCGTGGTGGTGGGACAACCTCCAACACTACTGCACCTTGTCCTGAATCCTTCCCAGCTGCCAAAAGAGTGACCCAATGGGCCGTGAAAGAAAGGTAACGTCCCTGTCCATGCCTGCTGGACCATGAGTCAGCGGTAATATGCACCTTACCGCTGACCGCCCTGTCCAGCGAGGCCAAGACATTGCCTTCCACATGCCGGTAGAGAGCCGGAATAGCCTTCCGTGAGAAAAAGTGGCGTTTGGGAACCTGCCACTGAGGAACCGCACATTGCACAAACTCACGGAAGGGGGCCGAGTCTACCAACTGAAAAGGCAGCAGTTGAAGCGCTAGCAATTTAGCCAAGCTAGCATTCAACCGCTGGGCATGTGGATGGCTGGGAGTGAACTTCTTTCGACGGTCCAGCAGCTGGGGCAGGGAAATTTGCCTGCTAGAATCGGACGTCGGTGTACTGCTAGCAGAGTGGGCGCAAGTACTTGGCTGTGACACACCTAATTCTACACCTTCATTCCTCTCAGTGCATGTTTCAGAGAGGACTGAAGTTATAGTGGGGTTGGAGATCCCAGCTGATGCGGTGCAAGGAGAGGTCCGCTTTGTTCTTTGGTGTGGGTCTTTGAGGTAGGCTTGCCAACGAGCTGCATGGCAGGTCAACATATGTCTGGTCAGGCATGTGGTACCCAAGCGGCTGATGTTTTGGCCACGCGATATACGCTTGAGACATATGTTGCAAACAGCAGCTGTGCGATCTGATGCACTAGCCTCAAAAAAGGCCCACACCAAAGAACTTTTTGAATGACGGGCAGAGGCAGCGCCCTGCACAGGCGGAGCTCTGCGGTGTGATTCCGTCGGTGTACTGCCCTTACGCTGGCCACCAAAGGGCATCCTGCCTCGTTGGAGATGTGCCTCCTCCTCATCCTCCTCCTCCTCCTCTCTCCTATTAGGCACCCACGTGGAGTCATTGACCTCATCATCCCCTCCCTCCTCATCACTGGAGCCAATCTGGCAGTATGCTGCAGCTGCTGGAACATGACTGCCAGATTGGTGTCCTTCTTGAGCATCCCCTCTGTCTGCTCTCACGCTACTGCCTTCCTCTAGCTGGGTTTCATCATCAGACCCTTCGAAACGCTGGGCATCCTCCTGGAGCATGTACCCAACACTGTGCTGAAACAGTTCGGGGGACTCCTCAGGAGGAGGACATGGTGGGTCTAGGGAAGGAGTGACTGATGATTTGTCTGACATTGATACCAGGGAAGACGACGCTTTGGCAGCTGCTTTTCCAGTACCCTGAGCCTGGGTGAGAGAGGATGAGGAGGAGGAGGAGGGCTTGGTCATCCACTCTACCAAGTCTTCGGCATGATGTGGCTCAACATGTCCAGCTGCCGAAAAGAAGGACAAGCGTGTCCCATGGCCATGTGCTGATGACAATGCACCGCGTCCACGACCAGCACTGTTGCCCCCAGACACAGAGCCTGCTTGCCCTCTTTTATTGCCTCCTGACTGTCTGCCTCTCCTTGTTTGCCTTCCAGACATTCTAATAGATGGCCTGCAGGGAGATGGGAAAAAAGCAATAAGGGCTACCTTCAGGTGTCCTTCTCTGTCCCTTGAAACAAGGACTTTCACAGTGAAAGAAACTGACACTGTCCCTACCTAGAGTTTTCTGTCCCTAGAATAAATGTTTTTTTTAATCACAATATAGCACAAGGACAATTCACTCAATGTCTCTCCAGGTCCCTGGAAACAAGGACTTGCAGAGTGAAAGAAACTGACACTGTCCCTACCTAGAGTTTTCTGTCCCTAGAATAAATGTTTTTTTTAAGCACAATATAGCACAAGGAAAATTAACTCACTGTCCTTACAGGTCCCTGGAAACAAGGACTTGCAGAGTGAAAGAAACTGACACTGTCCCTACCTAGAGTTTTCTGTCCCTAGAATAAATGTTTTTTTTAAGCACAATATAGCACAAGGACAATTAACTCACTGTCCTTACAGGTCCCTGGAAACAAGGACTTGCAGAGTGAAAGAAACTGACACTGTCCCTACCTAGAGTTTTCTGTCCCTAGAATAAATGTTTTTTTTAAGCACAATATAGCACAAGGACAATTAACTCACTGTCCTTACAGGTCCCTGGAAACAAGGCCTTGCAGAGTGAAAGAAAAAAAACACTCTCCCTACCTACAGTTTTCTGTCCCTAGAAAAAATGTTTTTTTTAATCACAATATAGCACAAGGAAAATTAACTCACTGTCCTTACAGGTCCCTGGAAACAAGGACTTGCAGAGTGAAAGAAAAAAAACACTCTCCCTACCTACAGTTTTCTGTCCCTAGAAAAAATGTTTTTTTTAATCACAATATAGCACAAGGAAAATTAACTCACTGTCCTTACAGGTCCCTGGAAACAAGGACTTGCAGAAAGAAAGAAACTGACACTGTCCCTACCTAGAGTTTTCTGTCCCTAGAATAAATGTTTTTTTTAATCACAATATAGCACAAGGAAAATTAACTCACTGTCCTTACAGGTCCCTGGAAACAAGGACTTGCAGAGTGAAAGAAACTGACACTGTCCCTACCTAGAGTTTTCTGTCCCTAGAATAAATGTTTTTTTTAAGCACAATATAGCACAAGGACAATTAACTCACTGTCCTTACAGGTCCCTGGAAACAAGGACTTGCAGAGTGAAAGAAAAAAAACACTCTCCCTACCTACAGTTTTCTGTCCCTAGAAAAAATGTTTTTTTTTAATCACAATATAGCACAAGGAAAATTAACTCACTGTCCTTACAGGTCCCTGGAAACAAGGACTTGCAGAGTGAAAGAAAAAAAACACTCTCCCTACCTACAGTTTTCTGTCCCTAGAAAAAATGTTTTTTTTAATCACAATATAGCACAAGGAAAATTAACTCACTGTCCTTACAGGTCCCTGGAAACAAGGACTTGCAGAGTGAAAGAAACTGACACTGTCCCTACCTAGAGTTTTCTGTCCCTAGAATAAATGTTTTTTTTAATCACAATATAGCACAAGGAAAATTAACTCACTGTCCTTACAGGTCCCTGGAAACAAGGACTTGCAGAGTGAAAGAAACTGACACTGTCCCTACCTACAGTTTTCTGTCCCTAGAAAAAATGTTTTTTTTAATCACAATATAGCACAAGGAAAATTAACTCACTGTCCTTACAGGTCCCTGGAAACAAGGACTTGCAGAGTGAAAGAAACTGACACTGTCCCTACCTAGAGTTTTCTGTCCCTAGAATAAATGTTTTTTTTAATCACAATATAGCACAAGGAAAATTAACTCACTGTCCTTACAGGTCCCTGGAAACAAGGACTTGCAGAGTGAAAGAAACTGACACTGTCCCTACCTAGAGTTTTCTGTCCCTAGAATAAATGTTTTTTTTAATCACAATATAGCACAAGGAAAATTAACTCACTGTCCTTACAGGTCCCTGGAAACAAGGACTTGCAGAGTGAAAGAAACTGACACTGTCCCTACCTAGAGTTTTCTGTCCCTAGAATAAATGTTTTTTTTAATCACAATATAGCACAAGGAAAATTAACTCACTGTCCTTACAGGTCCCTGGAAACAAGGACTTGCAGAGTGAAAGAAACTGACACTGTCCCTACCTAGAGTTTTCTGTCCCTAGAATAAATGTTTTTTTTTAATCACAATATAGCACAAGGAAAATTAACTCACTGTCCTTACAGGTCCCTGGAAACAAGGACTTGCAGAGTGAAAGAAACTGACACTGTCCCTACCTAGAGTTTTCTGTCCCTAGAATAAATGTTTTTTTTAAGCACAATATAGCACAAGGACAATTAACTCACTGTCCTTACAGGTCCCTGGAAACAAGGACTTGCAGAGTGAAAGAAAAAAAACACTCTCCCTACCTACAGTTTTCTGTCCCTAGAAAAAATGTTTTTTTTAATCACAATATAGCACAAGGAAAATTAACTCACTGTCCTTACAGGTCCCTGGAAACAAGGACTTGCAGAGTGAAAGAAAAAAAAACACTCTCCCTACCTACAGTTTTCTGTCCCTAGAAAAAATGTTTTTTTTAATCACAATATAGCACAAGGAAAATTAACTCACTGTCCTTACAGGTCCCTGGAAACAAGGACTTGCAGAGTGAAAGAAACTGACACTGTCCCTACCTAGAGTTTTCTGTCCCTAGAATAAATGTTTTTTTTAATCACAATATAGCACAAGGAAAATTAACTCACTGTCCTTACAGGTCCCTGGAAACAAGGACTTGCAGAGTGAAAGAAACTGACACTGTCCCTACCTAGAGTTTTCTGTCCCTAGAATAAATGTTTTTTTTAATCACAATATAGCACAAGGAAAATTAACTCACTGTCCTTACAGGTCCCTGGAAACAAGGACTTGCAGAGTGAAAGAAACTGACACTGTCCCTACCTAGAGTTTTCTGTCCCTAGAATAAATGTTTTTTTTAAGCACAATATAGCACAAGGACAATTAACTCACTGTCCTTACAGGTCCCTGGAAACAAGGACTTGCAGAGTGAAAGAAACTGACACTGTCCCTACCTAGAGTTTTCTGTCCCTAGAATAAATGTTTTTTTTAAGCACACTATAGCAGAAGCACAAAACACACTGACACTCTCCCTACCTATCCTTCTCTTTCCCTAAACTAAAGGAATCCAGGTTAAGCAAGAAAGAAATAACAGTCACTGTCCCTGCCTATGCTACTCTATCCCTGCTCCGGAACACACTACACTAGGCCGCCGTGCTGGCGGCCTTTTATAGTGTGGGGCGTGTACTAAACACCCTCAGCAATAATTGGCCACAGGCATCCTGCCTGTGGCCAATCATTGCTCTCCTCGCTGCCGGCGCTGTGATTGGCCAAGCATGCGGGGTCACAGTGCATGCTTGGCCAATCACAGCGCCTGGATGACACTGCGATGGCGTAGTGCATTGTGGGCCGTTCGCGTCACTCGAATTTGGCGCGAACGGCCCAAATCGTTCGATCTTCGTCGAACGATCGAACAGCCAATGTTCGAGTCGAACGTATGTTCGACTCGAACACGAAGCTCATCCCTAGTCAGAGATATAAAAAAAAAAAGGCAGTTACTTTCTTGAATTTCGCTTTTCTTGAGTTTTGGCTTGAATTATAAAGCCCAAGGATTTCAATAAACTGTTCCCAATGCACACAGGGAAGAATCAACCCCACACATTGTCGTATTAAGGTTTTATGACAGTTGTTAATAAAGACTTATTAGAGTATTAGCCATATTTTAGGAGTTTTCCCAGTAAATATTATCCCTGCTATTACAGTTTCAACCAAAGTTTAGCACTTTTAAACACTGGCAATTTTACTGTTACAAAAACTATTTTTCGCCCAGAAAAAACAATTTCCACCTTAAAACAAAACACTGCAGCGTATGTCTTTTTCTTTGAATGACTAAAATGAGGCAAGCAGATTTTGCTTTCAGTGCTCCAGAATATGCAAGACTTCATTCCTATGTGAAATGTCATCTTAAAGTATTTTCTCATCATGCCCTCTAGCGTGATTTTCTATGCTTGTTTTGAGTGAACCTTCACCTAATGACACCCCAGCACACAAAAATAGTTTATATTACAAAATTTAGATGCATGGCTTGAGAGACTGGAATAATAAAGAAGTGGTTTGATTGCCAATGACATATTGAAAAAATATGTAATTGTATCGTTTTAGAACTTACTTGCTTCTGACATATTTAACCACTTCAATACCAGGCACTTATGCACCTTCCCGCCCAGACCAATTTTCAGCTTTCAACACTCCCACACTTTGAATGACAATTACTCATGCTACACTGTATCCAAACAAAATTTTTATAATTTTCTACTCACAAATAGAGCTTTCTTTTGGTGGTATTTAATCGCCACTGGGTTTTTTATTTTTTGCGATATAAGCAAAAAAACAGCAATTTTTTTTTTTTTTAAAAACACACTTTTTTTTAGTTTCTATTGTAAAATTTTGCAAATAAGTAATTTTTCTTCATAAATTTGTGCCAAAATGTATACTGCTTCATATCTTTGGTAAAAAATAACCCAAATTAGTGTATATTATTTGGTCCTTGTGAAAGTTATAGAGTCTACAAACTATGGTGCCAATCACTGAAAATTGATCACATCTGATCACGCCTGATGTACTGAAGGCATATCTAATTTCTTGAGACACTAACAAGCCAGGAAAGTACAAATACCCCAAAATTACCCCTTTTTGGAAAGTAGACAGTCCAAGGTATTTACTAAGAGGCATGGTGAGTTTTTTGAAGTTGTATTTTTTCCCCACAATTCTTGGAATTTTATTTTTTTATTTTTTTTACACAAACTGGTCATATTAACATTTTTTTCTCTCATACAGCATATGCATAATTGCAACTATACCCCAAAATACATTCTGCTACTCCTCCTGAGTGTAGCGATACCACATGTGTGAGACTTTTACACAGCTTGGCCATATACAGAGGCCCAACATTGAAGTAGCACTTTCAGGCGTTCTACAAGCATAAATCGCACATATCCTTTCTCAACCACCTATTACACTTTTGAAGGCCATGGAGCACCAGGACAATGGAATTTTCCACAAAATGACCCCATTTTGGAAAGCACACACCCCAACGTATAATCTATGAAGCATTATGAGTCTTTTGAACGGTTCATTTTTTTCCAGAAGGTTTTGGAAAATGTGGAGAAAAAATGAAAATGCATTTTTTTTACACAAAGTTGTCCATTTATAAGATATTTCTAACGCATAGCATATACATAGCAAAAATTCACCCCAAAATGCATTCCGCTACTCCTCCTGAGTATAGTGATACCACATGTGTGAGACTTTTACACAGCCTGGCCATATACAGAGGCCCAACATTGAAGTAGCACTTTCAGGCGTTCTACAAGCATAAATCGCACATATCCTTTCTCAACCACCTATTACACTTTTGAAGGCCATGGAGCACCAGGACACTGGAATTTTCCACAAAATGACCCCATTTTGGAAAGCACACACCCCAATGTATAATCTATGAAGCATTATGAGTCTTTTGAATGGTTCATTTTTTTCCAGAAGGTTTTGGAAAATGTGGAGAAAAAATGTAAATGCATTTTTTTTACACAAAGTTGTCCATTTATAAGATATTTCTAACACATAGCATATACATAGCAAAAATGACACCCCAAAATGCATTCCGCTAATCCTCCTGAGTATAGCGATACCACATGTGTGAGACTTTTACACAGCCTGGCCATATACAGAGGCCCAACATTGAAGTAGCACTTTCAGACGTTCTACAAGCCTAAATCGCACATATCCTTTCTCAACCACCTATTACACTTTTGAAGGCCCTGGAGCACCAGGACAATGGAATTGTCCAAAAAATGACCCCATTTTGGAAAGCACACACCCCAACGTATAATCTATGAGGCATAATGAGCCTTTTGAACGGTTAATTTTTTTCCAGAAGGTTTTGGAAAATGTGGGAAAAAATTAAAATGCATTTTTTTTTTACACGAAGTTGTCCATTTATAAGATATTTCTAACACATAGCATGTACATAGCAAAAATGACACCCCAAAATGCATTCTGCTACTCCTCCTGAGTATGGCAATACCACATGTTTGAGACTTTTACACAGCCTGGCCACATACAGAGGCCCAACATCCAAGTAGCACCTCCAGGCATTCTAGCAGCATTAATTGCACATATCATTTTCTGACTACCGATCACATTTTTGAAGGCCCTGGAGCACCAGGACAATGGAATTGTTCACAAAATGACCCCATTTTGGAAAGCACACACCCCAACGTATAATCTATGAGGCATAATGAGCCTTTTGAACGGTTCATTTTTTTCCAGAAGGTTTTGGAAAATGTGGGAAAAAATTAAAATGCATTTTTTTTACACAAAGTTCTCCATTTATAAGATGTTTCTAACACATAACATGTACATAGCAAAAAATTACACCCCAAAATGCATTCTGCTACTCCTCCTGAGTATGGTGATACCACATGTTTGAGACTTTTATACAGCCTGGCCACATACAGGGGCCCAACATCCAAGTAGCACCTCCAGGCATTCTAGCAGCATTAATTGCACATATCATTTTCTGACTACCGATCACATTTTTGAAGGCCCTTCATATATCTAACACATAGCAGGTGCATACCAAATAACAAAAGATTACCTGTGGTTTTAAAAGTGCAGTGGTCCACAGAGGAGAGCATCGGTCCAGGCAGCAGGCAGGGATGAGGTCAACGACAGCAAAAGCAATCATCCAGGCAGCAGGCAGGAATACTGTCCATAGTTCGTACCGGCAGAGATACTGTCAGCACAGCCAAAGCACAGCCAAAGCACAGGTCCAGGTAGCAGGCAGAGGTGTCCCGGCAGAAATACTGTCCAAAGTCAGTAGAGGCAGCAGGCAGATATATGGTTAACACAGCCAAAGTATTGGTCCAAGCAGCAGGAAGAAACATGGTCCATAATGTCATGGGTCATTACAGGCAGTAATATGGTCAGCACAGCCAAAGTATTGGTCCAGGCAGCAGGAAGGACCATCAAGCTTTGGGCCAGGGGGACAGGGGTAGAGGCTTCTTCCACCCAAATCGCTTTGAAGCCTCCGGGCAACCAGACCCTGTTCTTGGAGCACAGAAAACGAAAAACTGGTTTTCTCTACTCAGAACGCTATTCTGAAGCCCCTCACATATGTGAGACCCCTGTGTACTAAAAGTAGATGGCCAAAAGATCAGTCCAAGTGGCAGGCAAAAACATGGTCGATTAACAGGCCAAGGTCGGTACACGTGGAAGTCAGAAACGTGGTTTAAATCGGCAGGCAGAGGCATCGTCGGTAAACAGGCTGAGGTTGGTGCACGTGGAGGTCGGAAATGTGATTTAAATCGGCAAGCAAAGACATCGTCGGTAAACAGGCCAGGGTCAGTTAATTAACATGGAAGGTAGTTCGTAACATGGTAGCAGGCAAATGGAAAAATGGCAGTCTGTTAATAATAAGGGGAACTAATGGATGTATGATAATTTTTGAAGCAATTTCCGATGCACAGGCCAGGTTGGGAGGGACAATCGGGACAATAATAGGTGGTGTGTCAGGGAAATCAGGGAAATTCTCCATCTGTTGTCACCAATCTGCGCCCAGCGCGCATGCGCGGCGGAACGGCGCTTCGGCGCATGCGCGCCACGGCGGGACGGCGCTTTGGCAATGGCGCGCCAATAGGATTACAGGTGGGCCTATTTAAACAAGCTCAGTGACACTGTCTGGTTGCTGGTTTGTCAGCGTTCCTGTGTTTCCAAGTGCCTGAAAATAAGTTGATCTCCTGTTGTGACCCGGACCGGCTTGACTACTCTCCTACTTCTCCTGGACCTGACCCCTTGGCTTGCTTTACGGACTTCCACCTTTCTCCAAGTGTTTGACCCTCGGCCTGTGACTCGGATCCGCTGCCTGTCTCCAACCCCTGACCCTCTGCATGCACACCTGTTTAACCTGCCTACCAGTCTCTGCCTGGACTTGTTGCTTGCTGCTAAGCTCCTGCCTGGACTTGTTCTCTTGTTACTGGTTCCTGTCTGAGCCCGTCTACTCCTGGTGTTTGACCCCCGGCCTGCTCTCAAGTCAACCCGTCTCTACCAGACCCTACACCTGCTGGTGGCTAGGGATGAGCCGAACACCCCCGGGTTCGGTTCGCACCAGAACCCGCGAACGGACCAAAAGTTCGCACGAACGTTAGAACCCTATTAAATACAATGGATGCAAACGTTCGAAAACTAAAGTGCTAATTATAACGACTAATATGCATGTTATTGTCCTAAAAAGGGTTTGGGAACCCGGGTTCTGCACCAGGGGACATGTATCAATGCAAAAAGAAGTTTTAAAAACTGCAGTTTTTCGGGAGCAGTCATTTTAATGATGCATAAAGTGAAAAAAAAGTCAAATATTCCTTTAAATATCGTACCTGGGGGGTGTCTAAAGTATGCCTGTGAAGTGCCACGTGTTTCCCGTGTTTAGAACTGTCCCTGCACTAAATGACATTTCTAAAGGAAAAAAAAGCCATTTAAAACTGCTTGCGGCTTTAATGTAATGTCTGGTCCCGGTAATATGGATGAAGATCTTTGAGAAAAATGGCATAGCTACCCCATCACCCCCCCCCCACCCCAGCCCATTACCAGCCCCTTTGGGTCTTGTATGGATATTAAGGGGAACCCCGCACACAAAATAAAAAAGGCCCTATATACTCTGAACAGCCGTATACAGGCGGTGCATACAAGACAGGGACTGTAGGTTTGTTCTTATGTAGAATCTGTTTGTAATTTTGAACAGGTACATTGTTTAAGTGTAGCTCCAGCCAAAAATCTATTTTTAAGCTTTTTGGAAAACATAGGGAAGGGTTATCACCCCTGTAACATTTGTTTTGCTGTCTGTGCCCCTGTTCAGAACATTTCACCTCACTTTCCATCCCAATGACAAATGTTTATGAAAAGTGGGGTTTTTATTGAAACAAGGATTGGTGATAAAGCATCAGTAGAGAGGAGACACCTTTTTCCCATATTAACTCTTACAGGAGAGAATTTCCCTTCCTAGGGGTAGATTTCCTCTCACTTCCTGTTGTCTCCTTTCGTTTGCAAGTAGGAGTCGTTTGTAAGTTGGATGTTTGAAAGTAGGGGCCTACCGTATATACTCTGCTGAAATTTGCCCCTTACATGTTGGTGTTGCCACAACACTGTAAGCCCTCACAGTTAATCTTGGTGGGTGCATGAATGGGCCCTGCTGTGAATTATTAGATCAAGAATTGTAATTGCATGCCCCTGTTGAACAGGGGCTGAAAAATTGGGCCTTTGGTGGTGGTGGTGGTGGTGTTGACACAACACTGTAAGGCCTCACAGTTACTCTTGGTGGGCGCAGGAATGGGCCCTGCTGTGAATTATTAGATCAAGAATTGTAATTACATGTCCCTGTTAAACAGGGGCAGAAAAATTGGGCCTTAGGCACTGGTGCCACAACACTGCAACCCCTCACAGATACTGTACTTGGAGCACAGCAATGAGCCCTGTTGCAAAGTATTACATCAAAAATTGTAATTACACGCCCCTGTTAAACAGGGGCTGAAAAATTGGGCCTTAGGCACTGGTGCTGGTGCCACGACACTGCAACCTCTCCCAGATACTCTAGTTGGAGTGCAGGAATGAGCCCTGCTGCAAAGCATTGCATAAAAAATTGTAATTACATGCCCCTGTTGAACAGGGGCTGAAAAATTGGGCCTTAGGCACTGGTGCTGGTGCCACGACACTGCAACCTCTCCCAGATACTCTAGTTGGAGTGCAGGAATGAGCCCTGCTGCAAAGCATTGCATAAAAAATTGTAATTACATGCCCCTGTTGAACAGGGGCTGAGAAATTGGGCCTTAGGCACTGGTGCTGGTGCCATGACACTGCAACCTCTCCCAGATACTCTAGTTGGAGTGCAGGAATGAGCCCTGCTGCAAAGCATTGCATAAAAATTGTAATTACATGCCCCTGTTAAACAGGGGCTGAAAAATTGGGCCTTAGCCACTGGTGGCGGCACCCAGAAACAAAAATGTTCTTCCAAGCTATCATCATCAATCGGATCATTGGGGAGGAGGAGGATAGTCAGTCAACATAACAGGACAGTCACTCAGCATCAGCATCAGTCTTGAAGGGATGTGACATTTGAAAATAAATTAGTCTGTTATATCAGCTTCAGGTGTTTGGTAGCTGGTAGTGATCCAAGACTGGTTCATCTTTATGAAGGTCAGTCGATCAACCGAGTCGGTGGACAGGCGCACCCTGTGATCCGTGACAAATCCTCCAGCAGCACTGAATGTGCGTTCTGAAAGAACGCTGGATGCAGGACAGGCCAGTAGCTCAATTGCATACTGTGCAAGCTCTGGCCAGTGATCCATCCTCAAGACCCAGTAAGCCAAAGGATTTTCGGTGGGGAAGGTGTCCAAGTCTGACCTTGCCCCTAGGTATTCCTGCACCATGTATATCAGATGCTGGCAATGGTTGCTGGAACCGATCATACCTTGGGGCTGCGGACTAAAGAATTGCCTGAACGCATCGGTCAGACGGCCACCTTCCCCACCGCTCCTTCTTTGACTGACCGAAGCCTCAGCAACTCGTTGTCCAGGACCAGGAGTTTGTAACCTCCCAGTCTCTGGGAACGCGTTGCACAGACCTTTCTGCAAGGCCTCCCGGAGTTGTCTCATCCTCTGCTCCCTCTGCGACGGTAAGATAAGGTCCGCAACCTTACCCTTGTACCGTGGATCAAGGAGAGTGGCCAGAGTGGTCCCTCTCCTTGATCCGAAGAATACGAGGATCCTTCCGCAGACTTTGCAGGATCAGGGAGGCCATGCAGCGTAGGTTAGCTGAGGCATTCGGACCGGAGTCCTCTGGGTCTCTAAGGACGACATGATCCGCAGGCACCTCCTCCCAGCCACGTACAAGGGTTTCTTGGGACTGTAAATCATCCCTAAAAGACTGCTGCTGATGATGCTGAGTGCCAGGCTCCACCTCCATGCTGACACAATCCTCCTCCTCCTCCTCCTCTTCTTCCTGTGCGATGGGTGGGACAGAAGGAACACTGTCTGGGTAAAGGGGCCCTTGAGAGGCAAGGAAGTTCTCCTCTTCCTGCCTCTGTTCTGCCTCAAGTGCCCTGTCCATTATTCCACGCAGCGTATGTTCCAACAGGTGGACAAGAGGTACAGTGTCACTGATGCATGCACTGTCACTGCTCACCATCCTCGTGGCCTCCTCAAATGGTGCCAGGACAGTGCATGCATCCCTGATCATGCCCCACTGGCGTGGTGAAAAAAACCCGAGCTCCCCTGACCCTGTCCTGGTGCCGTAGTCGCACAGGTACTCATTGATGGCCCTCTGCTGCGTGTGCAGCCGCTGCAGCATGGCCAACCTTGAGTTCCACCTGGTGGGCATGTCACATATAAGGCGGTTCTTGGGCAGGTTCAACTCCTTTTGCAGCTCAGCCAGGCGAGCACTGGCATTATAAGATCTGCGGAAATGCACACAGACTTTCCTGGCCTGCCTCAGGACATCCTGTAAGCCCGGGTACCTGCCCAGGAACCGCTGTACCACCAGGTTAAGGACGTGAGCCACACAGGGCACATAGGTCAGTTGTCCCTGTCGGAGGGCGGAGAGGAGGTTGGTGCCATTGTCGCAAACCACCATTCCTGGCTTAAGCTGGCGTGGCGTCAGCCACCTCTCGGCCTGCCCCTGCAGAGCAGACAGAACCTCTACCCCAGTGTGGCTCCTGTCCCCCAAACACACCAGCGCAAGCACGGCATGGCATCTTTTTGCCTGCGTACTTGCGTAGCCCCTTGAACGCCTACGGAGCACCGCTGGTTCCGAGGACAAAGCACAGGAAGAGGCCATGGAGGAAGAAGAAGAGGAGGGGGTGGAGGAGACAGGTGTGTCACAACCAGTAGTAGCATTTTGGAGGCGTGGCGGCGGAACAACCTCCAACACTACTGCACCTTGTCCTGCATCCTTCCCAGCTGCCAAAAGAGTGACCCAATGGGCCGTGAAAGAAAGGTAACGTCCCTGTCCATGCCTGCTGGACCATGAGTCAGCGGTAATATGCACCTTACCGCTGACCGCCCTGTCCAGCGAGGCCAAGACATTGCCTTCCACATGCCGGTAGAGAGCCGGAATCGCCTTCCATGAGAAAAAGTGGCGTTTGGGAACCTGCCACTGAGGAACCGCACATTGCACAAACTCACGGAAGGGGGCCGAGTCTACCAACTGAAAAGCCAGCAGTTGAAGCGCTAGCAATTTAGCCAAGCTAGCATTCAACCGCTGGGCATGTGGATGGCTGGGAGTGAACTTCTTTTGACGGTCCAGCAGCTGGGGCAGGGAAATTTGCCTGCTAGAATCGGACGTCGGTGTACTGCTAGCAGAGTGCCCGCAAGTACTTGGCTGTGACACACCTAATTCTACACCTTCATTACTCTCAGTGCAGGTTTCAGAGAGGACTGAAGGTATAGTGTGGTTGGAGATCCCAGCTGATGCGGTGCAAGGAGAGGTCCGTTTTGTTCTTTGGTGTGGGTCTTTAAGGTAGGCTTGCCAATGAGCTGCATGGCAGGTCAACATATGCCTGGTCAAGCATGTGGTGCCCAAGTGGCTGATGTTTTGGCCATGCGATATACGCTTGAGACATATGTTGCAAACAGCAGCTGTGCGATCTGATGCACTCGACTCAAAAAAGGCCCACACCAAAGAACTTTTTGAATAACGGGCAGGCGGAGCTCTGCGGTGTGATTCAGTCGTGTGCTGCCCTTACGCTGGCCCCCCGAGGGAATCCTGCCTCGTTGGAGATGTGCCTCCTCCTCATCCTCCTCCTCCTCCTCTCTCCTATTAGGCACCCACGTGGAGTCAGTGACCTCATCATCCCCTCCCTTCTCTTCACTGGAGCCAATCTGGCAGTATGCTGCAGCTGCTGGAACATGACTGCCAGATTGGTGTCCTTCTTGAGCATCCCCTCTCTCTGCTCTCACGCTACTGCCTTCCTCTAGCTGGGTATTATCATCAGACCCTTGGAAACGCTGGGCATCCTCCTGGAGCATGTACCCAACACTGTGCTCAAACAGTTCGGGGGACTCTTCAGGAGGACATGGTGGGTCTAGGGAAGGAGTGACTGATGATGACATTGATACCAGGGAAGAGGACGCTTTGGCAGCTGCTTTGCCAGTACCCTGAGCCTGGGTGAGAGAAGATGAGGAGGATGAGGAGGGCTTGGTCATCCACTCTACCAAGTCTTCGGCATGATGCGGCTCAACACGTCCAGCTGCCGAAAATAAGGACAAGCGTGTCCCATGGCCACGTGCTGATGACGATGCACCGCGTCCACGACCAGCACTGTTGTCTCTAGACACAGAGCCTGCTTGCCCTCTTTTATTGGCTCCTGACTGTCTGCCTCTCCTTGTTTGCCTTCCAGACATTCTAATGGCCTGCAGCGAGATGGGAAAACCAGCAATAAGGGGTAGCTTCAGGTGTATATTTTGCAGGAAGCACACTACGCCCGCTGTAAGTGCTGCAGATGACTGCCTGTGTTACACAACAGGAAAAAACAGCAATAAGGGCTAGCTTCAGGTGTTTATTTTGCAGGAAGCACACTCCGCCCGCTGTAAGTGCTGCAAATGCCTGTTAGTGTAACACAAAAGAAAAAAAGCTCCAGCAATAAGGGCTAGCTTCAGGTGTATAATGTGCAGGAGGCACACTCCGCCCGCTGTAAGTGCTGCAAATGCCTGTTAGTGTAACACACCAGGAAAACACAGCAATACGGCTAGCTTCAGGTGTATATTTAGCAGGAAGCACACTCCACCCGCTGTAAGTGCTGCAAATGCCTGTTAGTGTAACATACCAGGAAAACACAGCAATACGGGCTAGCTTCAGGTGTATATTTAGCAGGAAGCACACTCCGCCCGCTGTAAGTGCTGCAAATGCCTGTTAGTGTAACACACCAGGAAAACACAGCAATACGGGCTAGCTTCAGGTGTATAATGTGCAGGAGGCACACTCCGCCCGCTGTAAGTGCTGCAAATGCCTGTTAGTGTAACACACCAGGAAAACACAGCAATACGGGCTAGCTTCAGGTGTATATTTAGCAGGAAGCACACTCCGCCTGCTGTAAGTGCTGCAAATGCCTGTTAGTGTAACACACCAGGAAAACACAGCAATACGGGCTAGCTTCAGGTGTATATTTAGCAGGAAGCACACTCCGCCCGCTGTAAGTGCTGCAAATGCCTGTTAGTGTAACACACCAGGAAAACACAGCAATACGGGCTAGCTTCAGGTGTATAATGTGCAGGAGGCACACTCCGCCTGCTGTAAGTGCTGAAAATGCCTGTTAGTGTAACACACCAGGAAAACACAGCAATACGGGCTAGCTTCAGGTGTATATTTAGCAGGAAGCACACTCCGCCCGCTGTAAGTGCTGCAAATGCCTGTTAGTGTAACACACCAGGAAAACACAGCAATACGGGCTAGCTTCAGGTGTATACTGTGCAGGAGGCTTAGCAACAATGACACTGACACTGTCCCCTGCCTATCCTTCTCTCTCCCTGCACACAAGGTTTATCAAAGAATATGACACTGACACTCTCCCTGCCTATCCTTCTCTCTCCCTGCACACAAGGTTTAGCAAAGAATATGGCACTGACACTCTTCCTGCCTATCCTTCTCTCTCCCTGCACACAAGGTTTAGCAAAGAATATGACACTGACACTGTCCCCTGCCTATCCTTCTCTCTCCCTGCACACAAGGTTTAGCAAAGAATATGACACTGACACCCTCCCTGCCTATCCTTCTCTCTCCCTACACACAAGAATAGCACAAAGAATAGCACAATGACACTGTCCCTGCCTATCCTTCTCTTTCCCTATGCCGGAACACACTACACAGTGTGAGGCGTGTGCTAAACCCCCTGAGCTATAATTGGCCACAGGCAACCTGCCTGTGGCCAATTATGGCTCTCCTAGCTGCCGGCGCTGTGATTGGCCAAGCATGCGGGGTCACAGTGCATGCTTGGCCAATCACAGCGACGGGATTGCACTGCGATGGCGCAGTGTATTGTGG
Source organism: Rana muscosa (assembly GCA_029206835.1). Classification (NCBI taxonomy): domain Eukaryota; kingdom Metazoa; phylum Chordata; class Amphibia; order Anura; family Ranidae; genus Rana; species Rana muscosa. Next base: position 894,062,857 of record CM055117.1, on the reverse strand, counting down.
GCCATTCGCGTCACTCGAATTTGGTGCGAACGGCCCAAATAGTTCGATCTTCGCCGAACGATCGAACAGCCGATGTTCGAGTCGAACGTATGTTCGACTCGAACACCGAGCTCATCCCTACTGGTGGCCAGTGCTCCCTCGTGCTTTCCTCTCCCTGTCTCACCTCCAGGGGACGGAGTGCGCTTGGGTGCAAGGGTGAACCACTCTCGGCATCTCGGCCTCGGTAAGTACTCGCCTGACATGGTGTCTCTTCCTACTCCTCCTCTGCTGCATACACGGCATTTCTTTTGGCGTCTTTTTCCAGATTCTGTGGGGGGGATGCTAAAGGGATAGTGTCGCTCGTGAAGCCGACTCACACTATCAGAGCGAATGCTTCCTGGGGCGGGATCTTGTTGGTAAATGAGGGCATCGATGATATCTTCGATATAATGGAGGTAGGGGAGTTGTTGATTTTGAGTTGCTTTTTGGTAGCAGACAAACGAATTAAAAAGGGCCATGTGAAACAGGTGAAACGCAACTTTCTTGTGCCAATAACGGGACTTTCTGGTTGATAAGTAGGGCTGTAGCATCTGGTCGTTTAAATCCACCCCCCCCCCATGTAAAAATTGTAGTCGTGGACACATTCGGGCTTTACAATGGGGCCGCGTCTTCTTTGGATCTCTACCACGGTGTCATTGTGGATCGTAGAGAGGATGTGGACATCTTTCTTGTCCCTCCACTTCATGGCCAACACCTCCTCGTTCCTCATGAATGCCGATTCTCCAGGTCGCAATTTTTTGGTCAATAAATTTTGTGGGAATCCCTTCCGTTTTTTTTTTTAAGGTACCGCAGGCCTGGGTTTGCTTACTGTAAAGGTGGCGAAAAAGGGGCAGGCTGGTATAGTAATTGTCAACAGATAAATCGTAACCTTTTCCGAACAGGGGGTATGCCAACTCCCAGACAATTTTCCCACTGGTTCCAATATATGTGGGGCAATCACGGGGCTGGAGCTGGGAGTCTTTGCCTTCGTAGATCCTGAATGTGAAGACGTATCCAGTGGCTCGATCACATAATTTATTTAATTTTACCCATACCTGGCTCTCTTGCTTGGTATATACTGCTTGAACTGCAGTCGGCCAGTGAAGGGACTCGTCCACACAAATTTTTTGGTCTGGGATGAAAACTTCTTGAAATCGCTGGGAAAAGGCATTGATTAGGGGGCGTATCTTGTACAATTTGTCGTAGTTGGGATGATCTTGGGGAGGGCACTGTGAATTGTCATTGAAATGGAGAAAACGCATGATCATGTCGTATCTTTTCCTGGACATGACAGCGGAATATATGGGCATGTGTTGGATGGGGCGTTTGGACCAATATGCATGGACTTCGTTATTTTTTGTAAGCCCCATATTGAACATAAGGCCCAAAAACAATTTAAATTCGTCCAATGTTAGACCCCGCCACTGGAACATGCGGGCGTAGGAAGAATTGGGGTTGGCAGCAATAAATTGGGATGCATACAGATTAGTTTGATCCACTATATTCTGCAGCAAATCTTGTGGGAAAAATAAACAAAAATAATCAAATTTAGAAAAATTCGTAATGTCGGGCTGCACACTTGGCTGTGCGGTGAAAGGGGGGATGATAGTGGATCCTGAGTTGGCAGGCAACCATAAGAGGTTTGCCAGGGCATTGGGAAGGTAGGACTGGGGCTGGATTCTTCTGGTTGGGCGTGTATTTCCATTACTTGTACTGGGCTCCTCATCCTGGGGTATGGCGCTGCTGGTGGTGGGCAGTTCTCCTGATCTTGGTCCTGATCTTGGTCCTGATCGCATTCTTTTGGGAGGGACGGTTTCCTCCGGGGACTCGGACTCTGAGCCACTATCCTCCACTGGCTCGTATTCTGAAACAGAATCGGATAATGGGAGCTCCCCGCTGCTCTCCTCATCCAACATGGCAAGAATGGCATATGCCTCCTCAGGTGTGTAAACCCTTTGGGACATTATGGCAGTGCTTATTGGTTGGCCTGTGTAATGGTACTGCTGGTGGTAGTAGTGGCGGTCTGTGTGGTGGTACCGATGGAGGTATTAGTGGTGGGCCTGTGTGGTGGTACCGATGGCGGTATGGGTGGTGGTGGTACCAATGGCGGTACAGGTGGTGGTGGTACTGATGGCGGTAAGGGTGGTGGCGGTACAGATGTCGGTACAGGTGGCAGTACGGGTGGTGGTGGTACCGATGGCGGTACAGGTGGTGGTGGTACCGATGGCGGTACGGGTGGTGGCGGTACCGATGGCGGTACAGGTGGCGGTACGGGTGGTGGTGGTGGTACCGATGGCGGTACAGGTGGTGGTGGTACCGATGACGGTACGGGTGGTGGTGTTGGCGGTACTGATGGCGGTACAGGTGGCGGTGGTACCAATGGTGGTACAGCTGGTGGTGGTACCGATAGCGGTACGGGTGGTGGTGGTACCGATGGCGGTACAGGTGGTGGTACAGGTGGTGGTGGCACTACCGACGGTGGAGGTACCGATGGCGGCACTAGTGGCGATACTGGTAGCGGGCTTGGAAGTATAGATGCTGGGCCTGATGGCGGTACTAGTGGCGGTACTGGTAGTGGTACCGATGGCGGTACTGGTAGCCTATGTGGCGGTACCAATGGCGGTACCGATGGAGGTGGGCCTGTGACAGATGGGCTGATTGATTTCTTGACAGATGGGCTGATTGATTGACAGATGGGCTGATTGACAGATGGGCTGATTGGCTGGGCTGATTGGCAGATGGGCTGATTTATGTGCTGGGCTGTGTGACAGGTCCTCTTTATTGGGGGGGGGGCCGTGTTGTGCACAGTAAACTAATGTAGACAAACTACACTGATCTCACTTACTGATCTCTGCTCTCTCCTCACAGATCGGTGTGTGAGGAGAGAGCAGGGATCAGGTAGTAACTCCTGCGGTTTGTTTACATTTGTGACCGGCTGTGATTGGACACAGCCGGTCATGTGGTAAACAGACAATTTCATTGGCTGTTTACCCTGATCGGGGACGCGCTGTGTCCAAGGGACACTCGCCTTCCCCGATCCCCGCTCTGCAAGCCTCTGGCGGCGCGCACGGAGCGCGCCGCTGAGTTTGTTGTGACATGTGATCGGCTGTGACTTTGACATGAATGAAATTGGCTGTTTACCGTGATCGGGGAAGCGCTGTGTCCGAGGGACACACGCCGTCCCCGATCACCGCGCTGCGCGACTTCGCGGGGCGCAAGGCATTATCCTGCAGGACGTCAATAGACGTCCAGTGTGGATAACGCAACCACTTCCCGGACGTCAATCTCCTATTGACGGGACGGGAAGTGGTTAAACTAAATTTAGTTGTTGGGGATTAAAAAACCTGGAGTGCACAGAATCTTGTGTGACTGTGCATAGTAACCAATCAACTGCTAACTTCAGCTTGTTCGGGTTCACACTGGTGCGACAAACGCTCCGACATTGGGAGCTCATGTCGCATGACGTGTGAAAATCAAGGTTTCCCTATGGGAGCCGTCTTAACTGGTCCGACACATGTCGGTCCGACTTTGAAAATGCCCCCTGTACTACTTTGGTCCCTCTTTGATCCTACTTCAGCCCATTGAATATCATTGAAGTCGGATCAAAGTCGGAACGCCGTCTTGCATGCTCCAACTTTGGCATGCAACTTGTGCTCTGCTGTTCTTGAGGGGGCACTCCACGCCAAATTTTATATAAAAAAACTGGCATGGGTTCCCCCTCTAGGAGCATACTAGGCCCTTAGGTCTGGTATGGACTTTAACGGGAACCCCTACGCCGAAAAAACGGCGTGGGGGTCCCCCCAAAATCCATACCACGCAGCCCAGCCGGTTAGGAAAGGGGGTGGGGACGAGCGAGCCCCCCACCCCAAAGCACCCTGTCTCCATGTTGATGTGGACAAGGGCCTTTTCCCGACAACCCTGGCTGTTGGTTGTCGGGGTCTGCGTGTGGGGGGCTTATCAGAATCCAAGAGCCCCTTTTAATAAGGAGGCACCCCACCCTATGCGAATGAGTATGAGGTACATCGTACCCCTACCCATTCACCTGGGGGAAAAAAATGTCAAGAAAAAAACACACTAGACAGGTTTTTAAAGTAATTTATTAGGCATCTCGGGGGTCTTCTTCCAACTTCGAGGCTTCTGCCGCTCTCCGGTGCCTTCTCCGTGCTCTCCGGTTCTTCTCCCGCTCTCCGGTGCTTTCTGCCTTCTGCCGGGCTCCTCCGCTATCTTCTGACAGCTCCTTTGCTAGCGGTGCCCCGGTCTTCTCCGTCGTCTTCTTCCCTCTTCTCTCCTCCCGATGTTGACTCAACGCTCTCTGCCACTATAATGCCGTGTGTGCGGAGCGCAATGATTTATATAGGCATGGGGCGTGGTCACTGGGTGATGTCACCCGGTGACCCCACCTCTTATGATGTCACAGTCCCGGGCATGATGGGACTGTGACGTCATAAGACGTGGGCATAAGATGGGGGCACTCATGTGGCACTGTCTGCATCCATAGACACAGACAGCATGGCTACCCCTACTCCCTTGTCACAGGATTTGACTGACAGCAGTGGGAGCCAATGGCTCCCACTGCTATCAGTCTGTCCTGTGAGAGCAGGGAAAGGAGACAGAGCTGCTGCAAATGGGCACAGCGCTGGATCGAGTAAGAAAATTTCTGTCCCCAAAGATCCCTGATTATCTGCACAGTCTACCTCTGCAAGTCTCATTCATATTAATTGTGTTTTGTTGGCAGGATTTTCAGAACTCGCAGCACATATCATATGAAGTATTATTCTATAGGGAAATGCAATGTGTGGCAAATGTTTGTCCCTGAGGTGTTTCAGTAAACAAACAATTGAGCATCTATTGTCCTGGAATTGAAAGAGAAGAGAATACTGACAGGTTAATGGGGATCGGACATGTAACAAATACACAGAACCAGCTGGTGAGAACTCACAAAGACTTGAGCTGGAAAAATAATCAGGACAGAAGCTTCAAACAAATTGAAAACAGATGTGTACCTTGGCGCTCTCTGCTACAAATGCACTGCTTTGCCTGACTCTGTGTGTTATTAGTATTTTATTCATATTAGTAGCATTATCATTGTAACTACATAAAATGCCTTCAACAGTAAGGGCCAGTTCATACCATAGAAACGCAGTCCGGATGCGTTCCAGATGCTTTTCTGCATGCACGTTTTTGATGCAGTCCAGTGCATTTTTCCCTGTTTTTTCTTAACCTTAAATGAGGACATGTGTATTCCAGTGCGTTTTTGAAGCGTTTAGATGTGTTCTGGTGCGTTCCAGTGTGTTTTTGATGCATTTTATAGCGTTCCAGTACAGTCCAGTGCAGGGAAAATGCAACATGTACTTTTTTACTGGAAATGAAAGCATTGGTGTGAACTATGCCATTGAAAACCATATAAACTATTTTCAATGCATTTTTGATGCAGAAAAAAACGCACTGGACTGTATGTGGTGTGAACTGGCCCTAAGGCTACTTTCACACTCAGACATTTTTTATGCGTTTTAGCGCTAAAAATAGCACCTGTAAAGTGCCGGAAACTGCCTCTCATGCCTCCCCAGTGTGAAAGCCTGAGTGCTTTCACACTGGGGTGGTGCGCTTGCGGGGAAAAAAGTCCTGCAAGCAGCATCTTTGGGGCGGTGTGGTAGGGGTGCATACAGCGCTCCTAAACTGCCCCTTGCCCATTGGAATTAATGGGCAGCTCTTCCAAAGTGCCTGAAAAGCGGGGGTTAAAAGCGCCCCCGCTAGCAGCAGAAAAACGCTGCTTAAACAGCGGTAAAGCGCTGCTAAAACTAGTGGCGCTTTACCGCTAACGGACCCGCCGCCCCAGTGTGAAAGCAGCCTAAATCTAAAGCACAAACCTTTTTGTGTTTTGTATATAGCATGGAAGGGTCAGAATTTTTTTACTGGAGTCTATATCTTTTAGAATGGTGTGCTTCAAGACTGTCCATAATTTTAAAGGGTGCCTTGAGATTGTCTATAATTTTAAAGGGTGCCTTGAGATTGTATATAATTTTAACCACTTGCCTACAGGGCACTTTCACCCCCTTCCTGCCCAAGCCATTTTTCAGCTTTCAGCGCTTTCACACTTTGAATGACAATTGCGCGGTCGTGCGACGCTGTACCCAAACAAAATTTGCGTCCTTTTCTTCCCACAAATAGAGCTTTCTTTTGATGGTATTTGATCACCTCTGCGGTTTTTATTTTTTGCGCTATAAACAAAAGAAGAGCGACAAGTTTGAAAAAAAAACACAACATTTTTTACTTTTTGCTATAATAAATATCCATTTTTTTTTTTTTCAATTTTCCTCAGCTTAGGCCGATATGTATTCTTCTACATATTTTTGGTAAAAAAAAATCACAATAAGCGTATATTGATTGGTTTGCGCAAAAGTCATAGCAGCTACAAAATAGGGGATAGATTTATAGCATTTTTTATATATTTTTTGTTTTTACTAGTAATGACGGCGATCAGGGATTTTTATCCAGACTGCGATATTGCGGCGGACACATCGGACACTTTTGACACTATTTTAGGACCATTCACATTTGTACAGTGATCTGTGCTATAAAAATGCATTGATTACTGTATAAACATGACTGGCAGGGAAGGGGTTAACACTAGGGGGCGAGGAAGGGGTTGAATGTGTTCCCTGGAAGTGATTCTTACTGTGGGGGGAGGGGACTGACTGGGGGAGGTGACCGATGGTTATCCCTATGTACAAGGGACACACCATCGGTCTCCTCTCCCTGACAGGACGTGGATCTTTGTGCTTACACACACAGATCCATGGTCCTGCTCGGTTACTGGGCAATCGCGGGTGCCCGGCGTGCATCGCGGCCGCCGGGCGCATCGGGTCCCCAGTGACGCGGTGGCGCGCGCGCCCCCTAGTGGCTTTGGAAGGCGCGACATCATATGACGTCCGCCCAGAACAACAGAGTCTTCCGCCCGCCGTCATTTGACGGTGGGCGGTTGACAAGTGGTTAAAGGGGGTCTTGATAAAAAAAAGTTGAGAAACACTGCTTTAACATATACATTAGTTGTGTGTTGGGCACTGTGTCAAACGCTTTGGTAAAATCCAAGTATACTATATCCACAGCCACTCCTTTTTTTAAGGATTCGCTTACTTCCTCATAAAAATAAATCAGATTTGTTTGACAACTTCCATCTTTCATGAATTTGTGACGTCTAAAATCTTGTTTTCTAGCAAAAACTGTTCTGTGTTCTTTTCATAAACTCTCCAGTATCTTCCTGACTATTGAAGTTAAACTAACTGGTCTGTAGTCACCTGGTAAGGACTTGATCATTTTTTAAATATAGGCACCTCATTGGGGGTACCACTGGACTCAATCCAGTGGTACCCTCATCTAGAGGTATTTTACAAACTCTCAAAGCCGTAAGTAAGAAATTGTGAAATATGATAAAAAGGGCAAAATAGCAAAAGTAGTCTGGGCCACCTGAGGTGGAAAGTAAAAAGCAGGGCCTGGCAGCAAGAGAGGTAAAGGATTTGTGTATTTCAATGTTACCTCCCAAGCTGCATGAAAAGACCCTCTCCCTGCTATATCCTACTTTTTTTTGCATTGGTACTTATCGCCCATGGCAGTGCCCAGCTTCCTATGCCTTTCATTCAATAGTTTGCCTATTAGCCCTAAAAATGGCCGGAATGTAACTAAAGGATTCATTTCCCATAGATTTTGTGGGAAATTTAGGCTCAACAAATTTCACCAAGTTTTTAACAATTGAACATAGACAGATTCATTCACCTAATGTAGTCCAACTATTATCAATAGGCTAACAAATGTTTAGGCTTCCAAATCTCCAAGATGTGCTTATTTCAATCATCCAATCATTTATGAGGGAAATTCTGTATTTTCATTTCCTTTGCTCAAGACTGATCACTTCAAGTGAGCCCAGCTTCACTAGGTCAAGAAAAAAATCTACTCCTTCATCAAACAGCCCCACTGACTCTCTCTAGTGCTGTCTTTGTGAGTCTGTGAAGTGCCTGTTGTGCACAACAGGATACAGTAAAACCTTGATTTGAGAGCGTTTTGCAAGACAAGCAACATTTTTAAATAAAATTTGACTTAACATACAAGCGTTGTCTTGATATACAAGTCGTGTCATATTCACAACTGAGTATAAAAGAGTGTAGCAATATGGTTACATTTAATGACGGTCCAACATTTAACAACTCACATGGTTGATGATTAAAACAGGCTGTCCACATAGACCATCCTCCGCACCACCATTGACGTCGCCCCTTCCATGCTGGGATCCATGAGGGCTTCAAGCCTTGCTTTCAGGGTAGTCTTCCCGGTCACGATTGCAGACTGACAGCGTTAAAAGCCGACGGTGCTGAGGGTGGTCCATGTGGACAACTTTACCCCAGGTTAGCTGCATACTTAGATGTGCCTCCTTTTAATCATCAACCATGTGAGTTGCTAAATGTTGCACCTTCATTTAATGTAACCATATTGCTACACTTAGAGGCGCCTCTCTTCTCTTTTATACTCTGTAGCTCCTGCTGAATTTCGCTTCTAATCCTCTTGTGGAGGCTGCCATTTGTAGATGGAAGTTTATATGGTTACACAACTTATCACATTGCTATAATCTTTTTATATGGACTATAAACTGAAGGACCTATGAATAAATGGTTGTGGAACAAATCATCTGAGTTTGCATTATTCCTTATGGGGAAATTTGCTTTGATATAAAAGTGCTTTGGATTACAAGCATGTTTCTGGAAGGAATTATGCTCGCAATCCAAGTTTTTACTGTACTTTAAAATTTTGCTAAAGCCAAAACCTTTTATTGTTTTGTACACAGTAGGGAAGGGTCCCAGTGACCAATGACACAGGGACAGAAAGTGTTAGGAAATAAAAATTTTACGCCTTTCAACAGAACTAGAGGTAAGGAAATATTGCAGTGAAAGCACAAGTTTAAGTGACAACTGTAAAAGGGTATTTCCTCTAATTTTGAGGATATTTCCTCTTTTTTCCTGTTGTGTCTCTGGGACAGGAGTTCAAGTGAATTCGCCTTAATAGATCAAAGATAAAAAAAAAATGTTTTCATCATTCTATACTCAATCCAAAAAAAAAAAAATTAAACACAATCAGTATGGCATTCTACATTGGCTTTCCAGTATACGTCTATTTTTACAAAAACACTCATAAAAGTCTTTCAGCTTTTACTTGTCCGCTTCTCCAGACTAAGAAAATAAAGAACTGTCTGCAACTTTGGATAAAGAACTATTTGTCTGTACAGCAATATACATCTATATATACAGAAATACTGAGTTAAGGACCGAGCAAATATGTGAAGCATTTGCACTCTGTAAATGGAAAATCTAGGCATGCTTCCTAGTTCCAATGAACATCCTGGATGATACATTTTCGGACAAAGGTGTGTGTTACACTTGTGGTCCAGAAATGCGTTTAGTGCAGGAGTGTAAGGTGAATCAGTCATCATTAAGCAGACTATGTTAATGGTCATTGACTAACACAACATAAAACAATTAAGCCATTGTACCATGGGTTTTCTTTTTTGGCCTTCGTGGAAACTGGTGGCTTATACTACAAAAATAAAACATAGACAACAATGCATATGCTTATTTTATTTCTTATGTGCCAAAACCAGTGTACAATTATGAACTGGTTCCTGTAACACAGTATTAAGCATGTAATACGTTTTAACAGAGACAATTATGATTTGAAGTTCAATTTTACCAACAGTCACTGCAAGTATTCATTTTTTATGTATGGCAAATAATCTCAAGCACATGTTGCAAAGCTGTGCAGGAGGCTGCAGAGAGGATTACTTCTATCTTTGTGAGCTCAACTACCTCTCTGTAGAGCTTTTACATTCCCTTACAGTGTCATTAAACCTATATCATTAAAAAAAAAAATGTGTTACATCCATAGTGTATTACATACTCACTCAGTCACTTTGGGATTCGTTTTATGTATTCTGCAAAAAAGCTGGTTGATCCTCTTGTTCTCTATCTCCCCCTTCTGTCCATGTCCCCACTGCAGTTGGGGATTTTGCAGAGCAGTGTTGGCAGCTAGTGCACATGCTCAGTTTTCATTGTATTTTGTACCCTGATCAGTTCCTCCCTATCTGTCAGGAAAGGGTTCAGGGTTGGCGCTGTCGGTCTCTTGGATCGCAGTACCAGTGTCCACCAGTGGGTGTCATCCAACACTCAGGACCTATAGTGAGAGGACTCACCTGCTGGTGGCACTGTTGGATATTTGGGCCATAGTACCGATGTCCACCAGCGGGTGTATCCCGGCAGTGTGGAGCAGACAGAACTTCCTGCGCTCAGGTGTTACTTGAGGCCAATTACCTGTATTCACATAAATACCCAGTTGATTATTACTCTCATCGCCTTGGTATCGTCCTTGCGCCCTTACCTGCTAGCTTGCTATCTGATCCTGATTCTGAACCTGTTCCTGTGCCCTGAAGCTGTGACCCGTGTATCTGATCCTGTCTCCCTGTCCTGATCCCTATCCTGTTACCTTGCATCCCTGCCCTGCAGTCTGATCCGTCCATCCTCTCCCTGTCCTGTGTTCCTTACCCCATCTGCTGATCTCCCTGTGTATGACCTTGGCCTGGCTTGGGTTTATGTTTCTGGAACATCCCTTTTCCATCTTCTGATCTGCTGTGTATAACCCTGGCCTGGCTATTTTTTATGATTCTGGTATTTCCCACTTATTGTACTTATCTGTTGTTATTTGTGGGTCTCTGTCTGTTGGTTGTTTATGCATAGCATGCATAGCATACTAGCTCATTATGTAATACTCACCTCAGATCGAAGCCCCCGCTGAGGTGCCCGTACACAGCACCGGTTGGCTACATTGCTCCCGGAGTTACTTCCAGGTATCGCGGCTCCGGCGCTGTGATTGGCCGGAGCCACGATGAGGTAACGGCACGTAACGGCCGGTGACGGCACACTCACTGAAGCAACGGCACGTACGCATTTGCGCATTTGCCGATGACTTCAGCACATGCAGATACAGGGGATGTCTCCTAAATCGTGCAGGTTTAGGAGATATCCGGGGTAGCTATAGGTAAGCCTTGTTATTGGCAAAAAGTGGATTGTAAGTGTTTACAACCACTTTAAGACTGCAGTATTCAGAGAAGCCTTGATGTAGGCACTGCGGCATCCACATATTTTTGCAAATGTGTGCAACAAAACCTTCAGCTTTTAATGTGAATTGTTAGACAGGGTCAATTTGTTTTGTTTTTTTGCAGGCTAGCTGGTGAGTTTGCTGGGAAATTTCTGTCTTTTTGTGTTCAGCTCTCTTGGTTCCTCCCCTTTAGCAAGTGCCCTATAACAAGTCGCTTCCCAAGGGGGCACTTGTGTGGGGCCTGAGCCACACTGCCTGTGTCCATAGACACAGACCTATATGTCCAATAATGACAGCAAATTGACCTGGGTATGGATTTGCAGGCTGTTCTCCAAACCCAGACTCAAATCTGTAAAACCCGAATATAGTACCTGAACCAAATTTGACCAGATTTTAAAAATGAAATCCTGGGGTACCCTACTGACCATGCTCAATTATAACTTTTTTTTGCATCCTTTTTTAACATACCCTGAAATAATTAGTCATAGACTTCTCTTTCCAAATTGCTCTTTAGAATCACAGGAGGAAATGAGACGAAGAAATATAGCTAGCCATAATCTGTGTTCAGGACAGTGGCGGCCCGTCCATAGGGGGTGCACGTGTGCACCCTATGCTATTCTCAAAAAAAAAGGTCACTTTAAGAGTGCCCAGGCTTCCCAGGTTGCGATCAGCTGATTGTAAGCTGGGAAGCTGATTTGCCCGTGTTTAGGGAGTGTTCGGGCGCAAGCGATGCACCCCAATACTCCCACTCTACACTCATTTGTCCCTTGTCTGTTTTTGATTGGACCGGAGGATGGTGGGCAGTGCTTTTTGCTGCAGCGCTGCATCACTTTCGGTTTCCCGGCCATGACTCACTGTGACTGTGGAGTAGTGATGAGCCGAACACCCCCGGGTTCGGTTCGCACCAGAACCCGCGAACGGACCGAAAGTTCGAACGAACATTAGAACCCTATTAAATACAATGGATGCGAACGTTCGAATTCTAAAGTGCTAATTATAACAACTATTATGCATGTTATTGTCCTAAAAAGGGTTTGGGAACCCGGGTTCTGCACCAGGGGACATGTATCAATGCAAAAAGAAGTTTTAAAAACGGTCGTTTTTCGGGAGCAGTCATTTTAATGATGCATAAAGTGAAAAAAAAAAAGTCAAATATTCCTTTAAATATCGTACCTGGGGGGTGTCTAAAGTATGCCTGTGAAGTGCCACGTGTTTCCCGTGTTTAGAACTGTCCCTGCACAAAATGACACTTCTAAAGGAAAAAAAAGCCATTTAAAACTGCTTGCGGCTTTAATGTAATGTCTGGTCCCGGTAATATGGATGAAATTCTTTAAGAAAAATGGCATAGCTAACCCATGACCCCCCCCCTACCCCAGCCCATTACCAGCCCCTTTGGGTCTTGTATGGATATTAAGGGGAACCCCGCACATAAAATAAAAAAGGCCCTATATACTCTGAACAGCCCTATACAGGCGGTGCATACAAGACAGGGACTGTAGGTTTGTTCTTATGTAGAGTCTGTTTGTAATTTTGAACAGGTACATTGTTGAAGTGTAGCTCCAGCCCAAAAATCTATTTTTAAACTTTTTGGAAAACATAGGTAAGGGTTATCACCCCTGTAACATTTGTTTTGCTGTCTGTGCCCCTGTTCAGAACATTTCACCTCACTTTCCGTCCCAATGACAACTGTTTTTGAAATGTGGTGTTTTTCTTGAAACAAGGATTGCTGATAAAGCATCAGTACAGAGGAGACACCTTTCTCCCATATTTATTCTTACAGGAGAGAATTTTCCTTCCTAGTGGTAGATTTCCTCTCACTTCCTGTTGTCTTCTTGCGTTTGCAAGTAGGAGTCGTTTGTAAGTTGGATGTTTGAAAGTAGGGACCTGCCGTATATACTCTGCAGAAATAGGCCCCTTAGTTGTTGGTGTTGGCACAACACTGTAAGCACTCACAGTTACTCTTGGTTGGTGCTGGAACGCCCTGCTGTCAACTATTATATCAGGAATTTTAATTACATATAATTGTTGAACAGTGGTAGTAAAAATTGGGCCTTTGATGGTGGTGCTGGTGCCACAACACTGTAAGCCCTGACAGTTACTCTTGGTGGGTGCAGCAATGGGCCCTGCTGTGAATTATTAGATCAAGAATTGTAATTACATGCCCCTGTTGAACAGGGGCTGAAAAATTGGGCCTTAGGCACTGGTGGCACAACACTGCAACCCCTCACAGCAACTGTACTTGGAGCACAGCAATGAGCCCTGTTGCAAAGTATTGCTTCAAAAATTTTAATGACACGCCCCTGTTAAACAGGGGCTGAAAAATTGGGCCTTAGGCACTGGTGGCACAACACTGCAACTCCTCACAGATACTGTACTTGGAGCACACCAATGAGCCCTGTTGCAAAGTATTGCTTCAAAAATTGTAATGACACGCCCCTGTTAAACAGGGGCTGAAAAATTGGGCCTTAGGCACTGGTGGCACAACACTGCAACTCCTCACAGATACTGTACTTGGAGCACAGCAATGAGCCCTGTTGCAAAGTATTGCTTCAAAAATTTTAATTACACGCCCCTGTTAAACAGGGGCTGAAAAATTGGGCGTTAGGCACTGGTGGCACAACACTGCAACTCCTCACAGATACTGTACTTGGAGCACAGCAATGAGCCCTGTTGCAAAGTATTGCTTCAAAAATTGTAATTACACGCCCCTGTTAAACAGGGGCTGAAAAATTGGGCGTTAGGCACTGGTGGCGGCACCCATAAACAAAAATGATCTTACAAGCTATCATCATCAATCGTATCATTGAGGACTCGGAGGAGGAGGATAGCCAGTCAACATAACAGCACAGGCACTCAGCATCAGCATCAGTCTTGAAGGGATGTGACATGTTAAAATCAATTAGTCTGTTATATCAGCATCAGGTGTGTGGTAGCTGGTGGTGATCCAAGACTGGTTCATCTTGATGAAAGTCAGTCGATCAACCGAGTCGGTGGACAGGCGCACCCTGTGATCCGTGACAAATCCTCCAGCAGCACTGAATGTGCGTTCCGAAAGAACGCTGGATGCAGGACAGGCCAGTAGCTCAATTGCATACTGTGCAAGCTCTGGCCAGTGATCCATCCTCAAGACCCAGTAAGCCAGAGGATTTTCGGTGGGGAAGGTGTCCAAGTCTGACCTTGCCCCTAGATATTCCTGCACCATGTTTATCAGACGCTGGCGATGGTTGCTGGAACCGATCATACTTTGGGGCTGCGGACTAAAGAATTGTCTGAACGCATCGGTCAGACGGCCACCTTCCCCACCGCTCCTTCTTTGACTGGCCGAAGCCTCAGCAACTCGTTGTCCAGGACCAGGAGTTTGCAACCTCCCAGTCTCTGGGAACGCGTTGCACAGACCTTTCTGCAAGGCCTCCCGGAGTTGTCTCATCCTCTGCTCCCTCTGCGACGGTAACATAAGGTCCGCAACCTTACCCTTGTACCGTGGATCAAGGAGAGTGGCCAGCCAGTAATGGTCCCTCTCCTTGATCCGAAGAATACGAGGATCCTTCCGCAGACTTTGCAGGATCAGGGAGGCCATGCAGCGTAGGTTTGCTGAGGCATTCGCTCCGGAGTCCTCTGGGTCACTAAGGACGACATGATCCGCAGCCACCTCCTCCCAGCCACGTACAAGTCCACTGGTTTCTTGGGACTGTAAATCATCCCTAAAAGACTGCTGCTGATGATGCTGAGTGCCAGCCTCCACCTCCATGCTGACACAATCCTCCTCCTCCTCCTCCTCCTCCTCCTCCTCCTCTTCCTGTGCGATGGGTGGGACAGAAGGAACACTGTCTGGGTAAAGGGGGCCTTGAGAGGCAAGGAAGTCCTCCTCTTCCTGCCTCTGTTCTGCCTCAAGTGCCCTGTCCATTATTCCACGCAGCGTGTGCTCCAACAGGTGGACAAGAGGTACAGTGTCACTGATGCATGCACTGTCACTGCTCACCATCCTCGTGGCCTCCTCAAATGGTGCCAGGACAGTGCATGCATCCCTGATCATGCCCCACTGGCGTGGAGAAAAAAAACCAAGCTCCCCTGACCCTGTCCTGGTGCCGTAGTCGCACAGGTACTCATTGATGGCCCTCTGGTGCGTGTGCAGCCGCTGCAGCATGGCCAACGTTGAGTTCCACCTGGTGGGCATGTCACATATAAGGCGGTTCTTGGGCAGGTTCAACTCCTTTTGCAGCTCAGCCAGGCGAGCACTGGCATTATAAGATCTGCGGAAATGCACACAGACTTTCCTGGCCTGCCTCAGGACATCCTGTAAGCCCGGGTACCTGCCCAAGAAGCGCTGCACCACCAGGTTAAGGACGTGAGCCACACAGGGCACATGGGTCAGTTGTCCCTGTCGGAGGGCGGAGAGGAGGTTGGTGCCATTGTCGCAAACCACCATTCCTGGCTTAAGCTGGCGTGGCGTCAACCACCTCTCGGCCTGGCCCTGCAGAGCAGACAGGACCTCTGCCCCAGTGTGGCTTCTGTCCCCCAAACACACCAGCGCAAGCACGGCATGGCATCTTTTTGCCTGCGTACTTGTGTAGCCCCGTGAACGGCTACGGAGCACCGCTGGTTCATAGGACAAACCACAGGAAGAGGCCATGGAGGAAGAAGAAGAGGAGGGGGTGGAGGAGAGAGGTGTGTCACAACCAGTAGTAGCATTTTGGAGGCGTGGCGGTGGGACAACCTCCAACACTACTGCACCTTGTCCTGAATCCTTCCCAGCTGCCAAAAGAGTGACCCAATGGGCCGTGAAAGAAAGGTAACGTCCCTGTCCATGCCTGCTGGACCATGAGTCAGCGGTAATATGCACCTTACCGCTGACCGCCCTGTCCAGCGAGGCCAAGACATTGCCTTCCACATGCCGGTAGAGAGCCGGAATAGCCTTCCGTGAGAAAAAGTGGCGTTTGGGAACCTGCCACTGAGGAACTGCACATTGCACAAACTCACGGAAGGGGGCCGAGTCTACCAACTGAAAAGGCAGCAGTTGAAGCGCTAGCAATTTAGCCAAGCTAGCATTCAACCGCTGGGCATGTGGATGGCTGGGAGTGAACTTCTTTCGACGGTCCAGCAGCTGGGGCAGGGAAATTTGCCTGCTAGAATCGGACGTCGGTGTACTGCTAGCAGAGTGGGCGCAAGTACTTGGCTGTGACACACCTAATTCTACACCTTCATTCCTCTCAGTGCATGTTTCAGAGAGGACTGAAGTTATAGTGGGGTTGGAGATCCCAGCTGATGCGGTGCAAGGAGAGGTCCGCTTTGTTCTTTGGTGTGGGTCTTTGAGGTAGGCTTGCCAACGAGCTGCATGGCAGGTCAACATATGTCTGGTCAGGCATGTGGTACCCAAGCGGCTGATGTTTTGGCCACGCGATATACGCTTGAGACATATGTTGCAAACAGCAGCTGTGCGATCTGATGCACTAGCCTCAAAAAAGGCCCACACCAAAGAACTTTTTGAATGACGGGCAGAGGCAGCGCCCTGCACAGGCGGAGCTCTGCGGTGTGATTCCGTCGGTGTACTGCCCTTACGCTGGCCACCAAAGGGCATCCTGCCTCGTTGGAGATGTGCCTCCTCCTCATCCTCCTCCTCCTCCTCTCTCCTATTAGGCACCCACGTGGAGTCAGTGACCTCATCATCCCCTCCCTCCTCATCACTGGAGCCAATCTGGCAGTATGCTGCAGCTGCTGGAACATGACTGCCAGATTGGTGTCCTTCTTGAGCATCCCCTCTGTCTGCTCTCACGCTACTGCCTTCCTCTAGCTGGGTTTCATCATCAGACCCTTCGAAACGCTGGGCATCGTCCTGGAGCATGTACCCAACACTGTGCTGAAACAGTTCGGGGGACTCCTCAGGAGGAGGACATGGTGGGTCTAGGGAAGGAGTGACTGATGATTTGTCTGACATTGATACCAGGGAAGACGACGCTTTGGCAGCTGCTTTTCCAGTACCCTGAGCCTGGGTGAGAGAGGATGAGGAGGAGGAGGAGGGCTTGGTCATCCACTCTACCAAGTCTTCGGCATGATGTGGCTCAACATGTCCAGCTGCCGAAAAGAAGGACAAGCGTGTCCCATGGCCATGTGCTGATGACAATGCACCGCGTCCACGACCAGCACTGTTGCCCCCAGACACAGAGCCTGCTTGCCCTCTTTTATTGCCTCCTGACTGTCTGCCTCTCCTTGTTTGCCTTCCAGACATTCTAATAGATGGCCTGCAGGGAGATGGGAAAAAAGCAATAAGGGCTACCTTCAGGTGTCCTTCTCTGTCCCTTGAAACAAGGACTTGCAGAGTGAAATAAACTGACACTCTCCCTACCTACAGTTTTCTGTCCCTAGAATAAATGTTTTTTTTAAGCACAATATAGCACAAGGACAATTCACTCACTGTCCTTACAGGTCCCTGGAAACAAGGACTTGCAGAGTGAAAGAAAAAAAACACTCTCCCTACCTACAGTTTTCTGTCCCTAGAAAAAATGGTTTTTTTAATCACAATATAGCACAAGGACAATTCAGTCACTGTCCTTCCAGGTCCCTGGAAACAAGGACTTGCAGAGTGAAATAAACTGACACTCTCCCTACCTACAGTTTTCTGTCCCTAGAATAAATGTTTTTTTTAATCACAATATAGCACAAGGACAATTCAGTCACTGTCCTTCCAGGTCCCTGGAAACAAGGACTTGCAGAGTGAAATAAACTGACACTCTCCCTACCTACAGTTTTCTGTCCCTAGAATAAATGTTTTTTTTAAGCACAATATAGCACAAGGACAATTCACTCACTGTCCTTACAGGTCCCTGGAAACAAGGACTTGCAGAGTGAAAGAAAAAAAACACTCTCCCTACCTACAGTTTTCTGTCCCTAGAAAAAATGTTTTTTTTAATCACAATATAACACAAGGACAATTCACTCACTGTCCTTCCAGGTCCCTGGAAACAAGGACTTGCAGAGTGAAATAAACTGACACTCTCCCTACCTACAGTTTTCTGTCCCTAGAATAAATGTTTTTTTTAAGCACAATATAGCACAAGGACAATTCACTCACTGTCCTTACAGGTCCCTGGAAACAAGGACTTGCAGAGTGAAAGAAAAAAAACACTCTCCCTACCTACAGTTTTCTGTCCCTAGAAAAAATGTTTTTTTTAATCACAATATAACACAAGGACAATTCACTCACTGTCCTTCCAGGTCCCTGGAAACAAGGACTTGCAGAGTGAAATAAACTGACACTCTCCCTACCTACAGTTTTCTGTCCCTAGAATAAATGTTTTTTTTAATCACAATATAGCACAAGGACAATTCAGTCACTGTCCTTCCAGGTCCCTGGAAACAAGGACTTGCAGAGTGAAATAAACTGACACTCTCCCTACCTACAGTTTTCTGTCCCTAGAATAAATGTTTTTTTTAATCACAATATAGCACAAGGACAATTCAGTCACTGTCCTTCCAGGTCCCTGGAAACAAGGACTTGCAGAGTGAAATAAACTGACACTCTCCCTACCTACAGTTTTCTGTCCCTAGAATAAATGTTTTTTTTTAATCACAATATAGCACAAGGACAATTCAGTCACTGTCCTTCCAGGTCCCTGGAAACAAGGACTTGCAGAGTGAAATAAACTGACACTCTCCCTACCTACAGTTTTCTGTCCCTAGAATAAATGTTTTTTTTAAGCACAATATAGCACAAGGACAATTCACTCACTGTCCTTACAGGTCCCTGGAAACAAGGACTTGCAGAGTGAAAGAAAAAAAACACTCTCCCTACCTACAGTTTTCTGTCCCTAGAAAAAATGTTTTTTTTAATCACAATATAACACAAGGACAATTCACTCACTGTCCTTCCAGGTCCCTGGAAACAAGGACTTGCAGAGTGAAATAAACTGACACTCTCCCTACCTACAGTTTTCTGTCCCTAGAATAAATGTTTTTTTAAGCACAATATAGCACAAGGACAATTCACTCACTGTCCTTACAGGTCCCTGGAAACAAGGACTTGCAGAGTGAAAGAAAAAAAAACACTCTCCCTACCTACAGTTTTCTGTCCCTAGAAAAAATGTTTTTTTTAATCACAATATAACACAAGGACAATTCACTCACTGTCCTTCCAGGTCCCTGGAAACAAGGACTTGCAGAGTGAAATAAACTGACACTCTCCCTACCTACAGTTTTCTGTCCCTAGAATAAATGTTTTTTTTAAGCACAATATAGCACAAGGACAATTCACTCACTGTCCTTACAGGTCCCTGG
Organism: Rana muscosa; assembly: GCA_029206835.1. Taxonomy (NCBI): domain Eukaryota; kingdom Metazoa; phylum Chordata; class Amphibia; order Anura; family Ranidae; genus Rana; species Rana muscosa. The sequence continues at coordinate 894,043,438 of CM055117.1, read as the reverse complement.
AAACAAGGACTTGCAGAGTGAAAGAAAAAAAACACTCTCCCTACCTACAGTTTTCTGTCCCTAGAAAAAATGTTTTTTTTAATCACAATATAACACAAGGACAATTCACTCACTGTCCTTCCAGGTCCCTGGAAACAAGGACTTGCAGAGTGAAATAAACTGACACTCTCCCTACCTACAGTTTTCTGTCCCTAGAATAAATGTTTTTTTTAATCACAATATAGCACAAGGACAATTCAGTCACTGTCCTTCCAGGTCCCTGGAAACAAGGACTTGCAGAGTGAAATAAACTGACACTCTCCCTACCTACAGTTTTCTGTCCCTAGAATAAATGTTTTTTTTAATCACAATATAGCACAAGGACAATTCAGTCACTGTCCTTCCAGGTCCCTGGAAACAAGGACTTGCAGAGTGAAATAAACTGACACTCTCCCTACCTACAGTTTTCTGTCCCTAGAATAAATGTTTTTTTTAATCACAATATAGCACAAGGACAATTCAGTCACTGTCCTTCCAGGTCCCTGGAAACAAGGACTTGCAGAGTGAAATAAACTGACACTCTCCCTACCTACAGTTTTCTGTCCCTAGAATAAATTTTTTTTTTAAGCACAATATAGCACAAGGACAATTCACTCACTGTCCTTACAGGTCCCTGGAAACAAGGACTTGCAGAGTGAAAGAAAAAAAACACTCTCCCTACCTACAGTTTTCTGTCCCTAGAAAAAATGTTTTTTTTAATCACAATATAACACAAGGACAATTCACTCACTGTCCTTCCAGGTCCCTGGAAACAAGGACTTGCAGAGTGAAATAAACTGACACTCTCCCTACCTACAGTTTTCTGTCCCTAGAATAAATGTTTTTTTTAAGCACAATATAGCACAAGGACAATTCACTCACTGTCCTTACAGGTCCCTGGAAACAAGGACTTGCAGAGTGAAAGAAAAAAAACACTCTCCCTACCTACAGTTTTCTGTCCCTAGAAAAAATGTTTTTTTTAATCACAATATAACACAAGGACAATTCACTCACTGTCCTTCCAGGTCCCTGGAAACAAGGACTTGCAGAGTGAAATAAACTGACACTCTCCCTACCTACAGTTTTCTGTCCCTAGAATAAATGTTTTTTTTAAGCACAATATAGCACAAGGACAATTCACTCACTGTCCTTACAGGTCCCTGGAAACAAGGACTTGCAGAGTGAAAGAAAAAAAACACTCTCCCTACCTACAGTTTTCTGTCCCTAGAAAAAATTTTTTTTTTAATCACAATATAACACAAGGACAATTCACTCACTGTCCTTCCAGGTCCCTGGAAACAAGGACTTGCAGAGTGAAATAAACTGACACTCTCCCTACCTACAGTTTTCTGTCCCTAGAATAAATGTTTTTTTTAATCACAATATAGCACAAGGACAATTCAGTCACTGTCCTTCCAGGTCCCTGGAAACAAGGACTTGCAGAGTGAAATAAACTGACACTCTCCCTACCTACAGTTTTCTGTCCCTAGAATAAATGTTTTTTTTAATCACAATATAGCACAAGGACAATTCAGTCACTGTCCTTCCAGGTCCCTGGAAACAAGGACTTGCAGAGTGAAATAAACTGACACTCTCCCTACCTACAGTTTTCTGTCCCTAGAATAAATGTTTTTTTTAATCACAATATAGCACAAGGACAATTCAGTCACTGTCCTTCCAGGTCCCTGGAAACAAGGACTTGCAGAGTGAAATAAACTGACACTCTCCCTACCTACAGTTTTCTGTCCCTAGAATAAATGTTTTTTTTAATCACAATATAGCACAAGGACAATTCAGTCACTGTCCTTCCAGGTCCCTGGAAACAAGGACTTGCAGAGTGAAATAAACTGACACTCTCCCTACCTACAGTTTTCTGTCCCTAGAATAAATGTTTTTTTTAATCACAATATAGCACAAGGACAATTCAGTCACTGTCCTTCCAGGTCCCTGGAAACAAGGACTTGCAGAGTGAAATAAACTGACACTCTCCCTACCTACAGTTTTCTGTCCCTAGAATAAATGTTTTTTTTAATCACAATATAGCACAAGGACAATTCAGTCACTGTCCTTCCAGGTCCCTGGAAACAAGGACTTGCAGAGTGAAATAAACTGACACTCTCCCTACCTACAGTTTTCTGTCCCTAGAATAAATGTTTTTTTTAATCACAATATAGCACAAGGACAATTCAGTCACTGTCCTTCCAGGTCCCTGGAAACAAGGACTTGCAGAGTGAAATAAACTGACACTCTCCCTACCTACAGTTTTCTGTCCCTAGAATAAATGTTTTTTTTAATCACAATATAGCACAAGGACAATTCAGTCACTGTCCTTCCAGGTCCCTGGAAACAAGGACTTGCAGAGTGAAATAAACTGACACTCTCCCTACCTACAGTTTTCTGTCCCTAGAATAAATGTTTTTTTTAAGCACAATATAGCACAAGGACAATTCACTCACTGTCCTTCCAGGTCCCTGGAAACAAGGACTTGCAGAGTGAAAGAAACTGACACTCTCCCTACCTACAGTTTTCTGTCCCTAGAATAAATGTTTTTTTAAGCACAATATAGCACAAGGACAATTCACTCACTGTCCTTCCAGGTCCCTGGAAACAAGGACTTGCAGAGTGAAAGAAACTGACACTGTCCCTACCTACAGTTTTCTGTCCCTAGAATAAATGTTTTTTTTTAAGCACACTATAGCACAAGCACAAAACACACTGACACTCTCCCTACCTATCCTTCTCTTTCCCTAAACTAAAGGAATCCAGGTTAAGCAAGAAAGAAATAACAGTCACTGTCCCTGCCTATGCTGCTCTATCCCTGCTCCGGAACACACTACACTAGGCCGCCGTGCTGGCGGCCTTTTATAGTGTGGGGCGTGTACTAAACACCCTCAGCAATAATTGGCCACAGGCATCCTGCCTGTGGCCAATCATTGCTCTCCTCGCTGCCGGCGCTGTGATTGGCCAAGCATGCGGGGTCACAGTGCATGCTTGGCCAATCACAGCGCCTGGATGACACTGCGATGGCGTAGTGCATTGTGGGCCGTTCGCGTCACTCGAATTTGGCGCGAACGGCCCAAATCGTTCGATCTTCGTCGAACGATCGAACAGCCGATGTTCGAGTCGAACGTATGTTCGACTCGAACACGAAGCTCATCCCTACTGTGGAGTCGACTGAATGCACGGATTGAGGAAGGCCTGAGCAAGCGGTGCCTGTGAGTAATGGTAAGTGCCAGCGCCACAGGCCTCAGGCTCAGCCGCTGCCTCAGTCAGACTTCTCCTGCACTCGAACTCACTTCACTTGTGAGATCCAGCCGCCCCTCCGTTCATCCGCACACACTTCCCTGCGCTTCTCTGCAGAGTCAGTCATTCTCTTCTCCTCTCAGACTGGGCCCAGGCCAGGGCGGATGATCGTACTGGAGCCATCATTTGGGGATTATTTCTTTCTGCTCTACCTGGATGTCACACGCATAAAGCTGTATACACTACATATACACAAATTTTGAGTACATCTGTCCTGTGTAGTGTATACAGCTATATACACCCACCTTCTTCCTTCCTGTATATAGAGACTCTCTATATACAGGAAGGAAGAAGGTGGGTGTATATAGCTGTATTCACTAAACAGGACAGATGTACTCACAATTTGTGTATATTACTGTATCTGTGTAGTAGTGTATACAGCTATACCCCCACCTTCCTCCTTCCTGTATATAGAGTCTCTATATACAGGAAGGAAGAAGGTGGGTGTATATAGCTGTATACACTACTTCACAGATATACACAAATTATGATTACATCTGTCCTGTGTAGTGTAAACAGCTGGTGGGCACAGATGAGACCACACTGGTGGGCACAGATGAGACCACACTGATGGGCGCTGGTGGGCACAGATAGGCTGCACTGGTGGGCACATATGAGACTGCAGTGATGGGCACAGGCAGTTGGCACTTATGGGCACAGATAGGCGGCACTGATGGGCACAAATGAGACTGCACTAATATGCTGCACTGAAGAGGATGAACTTTTTGGGCACTGATAGGCTGCACTGATAAGCAATGGACACCGCTCACTGCCCTACTGACACTGTCCACTGCTTTACTGACACAGTCCAAAGCCAAATATCTGTAGGATGGGTTTCCACCATCCCTGCTAAGTTTTCAGTCATTTTTCAGTGTGATGTGTATTATATGTGACATTACATACCACAGAGACCAGTATTGTGGTGATAGTAAATTGAGATTTTCATACATTAGAGGGTTCCGCTATTATTGTGTTATTGATTAGTAAGTTGCAAGCAGTTAGAATAAATAACTCACAAATTGTGAGTACGTTTGTCCTGTGTAGTGTATACAGCTATATACACCCATCTTCTTACTTCCTGTATATAGAGACCTTCCTCCATGCAGATATACATCATCTGTCCTGTTACTGTATATATAGCTGTATACAGGACAGATGATGTATATCTGCAGTCAGTGATGATGGAGGAAGGTCTCTATATACAGGAAGGAAGGTGGGTGTATATAGCTAGCTGTATACAGGACAGATGATGTATATATTCCCTGATCTGTAATGTTGAGCTGTATACTCTGATCTGTAATGCTGAGCTGTATACTCTGATCTGTGAGGCTGAGCTGTATACCCTGATCTGTGAGGCTGAGCTGTATACCCTGATCTGTGAGGCTGAGCTGTATACTCTGTTCTATGATGCTGGGGCTGTATTCTCTGTCCTCTGATTTTGGGGCTGTATACTCTGTCCTGGGATGCTGAGCTGTACACTCTTGACACTATGGGTGGAAGCAAGTGGAATACAGTGGACAGAGTGGGTGGTTTCTATAAGGGGTGGGGCTTATGAGAAGTGGGATGGGTCAAAAAGGAAGCCCGGCGTCTGGCGGTCCCCCATCCTCAAACTTCACCAGCCGCCACTGGTTCAGGAGCTAAGAAATCACCTTTCATTATTTTCCTCTAGTTACATAGTTACATAGTAGGTGAGGTTGAAAAAGGACACAAGTCCATAAAGTCCAACCTATGTGTGTGATTACATGTCAGTATTACATTGTATATCCCTGTATGTTGTGGTCGTTCAGGTGCTTATCTAATAGTTTTTTGAAACTATCGATACTCCCCGCTGAAACCACCGCCTGTAGAAGTGAATTCCACATACTTGCCGCTCTTACAGTAAAGAACCCTCTATGCAGTCTAAGGTTAAACCTCTTTTCTTCTAATCTTAATGAGTGGCCAGTTATTAAACTCCCCTCCACAGAAAAGTTTAATCCCTATTGTGGGGTCACCGGTATGGTATTTGTAAATTTAAATCATATCCCCTCTCAAGCGTCTCTTCTCCAGAGAGAATAAGTTAATTGCTAGTAACCTTTCTTCATAACTAATATCCTCCAGTCTCTTTATTAGCTTTGTTGCCGTTCTCTGTACTCGATCCATTTCCAGTACATCCTTCCTGAGGACTGGTGCCCAGAACTGAACACATGCTCCAGGTGAGGCCGGACCAGAGTCTAGTAGAGTGGGAGAATTATCGTTTTATCTCTTGAGTTAATCCTCTTTTAAATGCATGCAAATATGTTTGCTTCTATAGGTAAATTCCCCCAGGGGGTTTTAATGCAGCAAGATGTGTAAATCAAGATAGAAGAATTGTATAAAAATCTTAATTAGAATGAACTATAAATACAAGTTACCATTAAAATATAAACTCTTTAATTGTAACTTGTATTTATAATTCATTCTAATAAAGATTTTTATACAATTCTTCTATCTTGATTTACACATCTTGCTGCATTAAAACCCCCTGGGGGAATTTCCCTATAGTATCCAAATACATTTTGGGGTGCCTAGCCTGAACTGTCCCACGTGTGTCTTTCCCATTCTATATTCTGTTTGCTTTGTTAGCAGCAGCTTGGCATTACATGCCAATGCTGAGCCTATTATCTACAAGGACCCCAGGTCCTTTTCCATCCTTAATTCCCCCAGAGGTTATCCCCCCAGTGAGTAGATTGCATTCATATTTTTGCCACCCAATTGCATTATTTTACATTTTTCCACATTAAACCTAATTTCCCATGTAGATGCCCACCTCATTAATTTGTTCAGATATTCTTGTAAGGTTTCCACATTTTGGGGAGAAGTTATTGCCCTGCTTAGCTTAGTATCGTCCTCAAAAACAGAGATTGAACTGTTTTCCCCATCCTTCAGGTCGTTTATGAACAAATTAAATAGGATTGGTCCCAGCACAGAACCCTGGGGGACCCCACTTTCCACCGCTGACCATTCCTAATACTCCCCATTTATCACCACCCTCTGAACTCACCCTTGTAGCCAGTTTCCAATCCATGTACTCACCCTATGGTCCATGCCAACGGACCTTAAATTGTACGGTAAAACGTTTATGGGGAACTGTGTCAAATGCTTTTGCAAAATTCAGATACACCACGTCTATGGGCCTTCCTTTATCTAGATGGCAGCTCACCTCCTCATATAATGTTAATAGATTGGTTTGGCAAGTACAATTCTTCATAAATCCATGCTGCTAATGATACAGTTTTTATTACTAAAATTTTGTATATAGTCCCTTATCACACCCTCCAAGAGCTTGCATACTATTGATATTAGGCTAACTGGTCTGTAATTCCCAGGGATGTATTTTGGTCCTTTTTTAAATATTGGAGCTACATTGGCTTTTCTCCAATCAGCTGGTACCATTCCAGTCAATAGACTGTCAGTAAAAATTAGGAACAATTGTCTGGCAATTACTTGACTGAGTTACCTAAGGACCCTCGGGTGCAAGCCATCTGGTCCCGGTGATTTATTAATGTAAATTTTTCCAAGTCCATTTCTAATTCTGTCCTCTGTTAGCCATGAGGGTGCTTCCTGTGATGTGTCATGAAAATAAACACTGCAGTTTTGGTTACTGTAGCCCCCCCGATTCCCTCCTGAAGACTGAGGAGAAGAATAAATTCAATACCTTCGCCATCTCCCCATCCTTTGTAACTAGATTTCCTTTCTCATTCTTTATGGGGCCAATATGGTCTGTCCTCCCTTTTTTACTGTTTATATACCGTACTTAAAGAATTTCTTGGGGTATTTTTTGCTCTCCTCCGCTATGTGTCTTTCGTGTTCTATCTTAGCCGCCCTAATTGCACCCTTACATTTCTTGTTGCATTCTTTGTAAAGTCTGAATGCTGATGATGATCCTTCAGCCTTGTATTTTTTGAAGGCCTTCTCCTTTGCTTTTATATGCATTTTTACATTGGAGTTAGGCCATCAAGGACTTCTGTTCGCCCTTTAAAATGTATTTCCCAATGGGATGCACTGGCTAATGCCCTTATTTAATATGCTCTTAAAGTAAACCCATTTCTCTAAGATTTTATCCCAATTTGTATTTTCTAGCAAGGTTTGTAGTTTGGGGAAGTTTTCTCCTTTGAAATTCAATGTCTTTGTATTCCCCTTATGTTTCCTATTTGTGTGATTTATACTGAAGCTAATTGGCCTGTGATCGCTGTTTCCTAAATTACCCGTATTTCCACATCCGAGATCAGGTCTGTATTGGTGGTAATCAGTAGGTCCAGTAATGCTTTATTTATAGCTGGTGTGTCTACCATGTGAACCATGAAATTGTCCTGCAAGACATTTAGGAACTGGCGAGCCTTAGACGAATGCGCGGTTCCTTCCGTCCAGTCTATGTCTGGAATCTGGATAATTTAAATCCCCCATTATGATGAAACTTCCCATCCTTGCTGCTAATCCAAAATGTGATAGGAGGTCCGTCTCCCCCTCCTCCCTCAGGTTAGGGGGCCTATAGCATACTCCCAGTATTGATTTCCCCTTAGTTTCATCCCTTTGGAGCTCTACCCATAAGGATTCCACCACCTCCCTAGCTCCCTTAGTGATGTAATCTCTCACATTTACTTGTACATTATTTTCGATATACAGGCATACCCCCCTTTTTTTACCCTCTCTATCCCTGCGATAAAGGAAATACCCTTGAATGGTTGTCAGCCAATCATGAGAGCTGTTGAACCAAATCTCTGAAATACCTACAAAATCAAAATCCTCCTCGTACAACAATATCTCTTGTCCGCCAGGCTCCTGGCATTGGTGAACATGCCACGTAGTTTAGACCGGTCGCATACTGTCCTCTTATTGGGTGTTCCAAAGTTGCAAATAGGACTTGTTACTATACTTACTACTTACCTCTGGTTTATGTTCTTTAGTCAACCTACCACTAATGCCCCCAATACTACCCTCTGGAATATGCGCGCTGACTATCTCTGCCTCTGGACCCCCCCCCCTGTTGCCTAGTTTAAACGCCCCTCTAACTCTTTGTTCATTTTCACTCCCAGCAGATCTGCACCCTCCTCATTTAGGTGCAGTCTATCCCTTCTATTGAATTCTGACAGACCAGTTACAAGTCAGTATCTATCTATTGGGTAGAAAATCTCCGAAACGGAAGCTAAGGAGTGTTTAGAAAGACTATATAATCATCAGAATCATATGTGGACTATGGATTGCTTCTCATTATGATCCTTATTCCTGGTGGCATTGTCCAGCCTGCACTGCTCAGGCACCACAGCCACCCAAATATGGCTTTGTTGGACTCTGTAGCCAATTGTGCATGCATGGTGAGCCAGCTTGCCTTCTCTGGCTTTTGAATCCCATAAGACAGAAAAGAAAATCCCTGTATTTTACCTGTGCAACGCAATGTGTACACTGCTCCACCAAGTGGTGAAGCCTGTCTTCAGGAACAGGGAGAGTGGTAACCATAACCTGAACCCCACTAAAATTTTAGGGAGCTGTATCTTTTTCTGACCTTTTTCAAGGCCAACTTGCAAGCTTTTGGGTAAAAGGTGCATAGTCTGCAGGGCAGGGGGACATCTATCAATGCAGGAAAACAAATTAAATACTGCTCAGCATCAGCAGGGAGCATGTTTTTATTGAAGCTTAAAACAATATATGGGAGAAAGGATATTCAAGTTTATTAACTGTGATTTAGTGAGGGCAGCAGTTTCTTTGAAATTTTACAATACAGTATAATATTGATGAGAGGCATCTATTAATAGATTTTAATTAAGCCTATAGTATATTGATTATAGGTTGGGAAAAGTGTTTTTAATACAGTATATGCCGCACATGTCTAGGTAGCCTAGATGTTTTTATATGCTTAAATCCATGGTGTATGGTTTTAATTTGTGTGTTAATAAGCAACTCTCTAAAAAAGGATATACTCCAGCTTTGATTTTTTTTAGGTACTGTAAATATGTTTATGTTAATGTTAAGCCCTGTACACACGATCGGATTTCCGATAGAATCTTGCCTACACACCTACACTTCCATCAGTCTTGCCTACACACCCTCAGACAAAATTCCGACCGTCCCAAACGCCGTGACGTACAACACGTACGACGGCACTATAAATGGGAAGTTCAAATCCAATGGCGCTTCGGGCTGCTTTTGCTGATTTTGTGTTACCACGTTTTAGTAAAAGTTTGGTGAGAGCTGATTCGCGCTTTTCAGTCTCCGTGCTTTTCAGTCCGTTATAGCATGACGAATGTGCTATCTCCATTACGAACGCTAGTTTTGCCAGAACGAGCGATCCCGTCTCCTAATTCAGTCTGAGCATGCGTGGGTTTTTTCTCCGATGGAGTTCCACACAGACGATCGGAATTTGCTATCGGTTGGGGCCCACACACTATCGGTTTGTCCGATGAAAACAGTCCATCGGACTGTTTTCATTGGTAAAACCGATCATGTGTACAGGGCTTGAAGCCGCGTACATACGATCGGTTTTACCGATGAAAACAGCCCGATGGATTTTTTTCATCGGACAAACCGATCGTGTATGGGCCCCATCGGTCTTTTTTCCATCTGTGTCAAAAAATAGAACATGTTTTAAATTTTTACGATGGATAAAAAACCGATAGCAAATTAATATCGTCTGTGGGGAACTCCATCGGATAAAAAACCCACGCATGCTCAGAATCAAGTTGACGCATGCTCAGAAGCATTGAACTTAATTTTTCTCGGCTCATCGGAGTGTTTTACGTCACCCCGCCTTTGAAACGGTCGGTTTTTTGACTGATGGTGTGTGGGCAAGACTGATGGAAGACAGTTTCATCGGATTTCCGATGGAAAAAACCATCGGATTAGAAACCATAGGATATCCGATCGTGTGTACAGGGCATAAGAGTTCTTTATGGGTCCGTAGAGTTTACATGACAGGTGTTTTGTAGAGAGTGTATGTTTTAATGGTGCTTAAAGGGCAACATAAAAAATACACGACTTCATTTAAATAACATGCTTGGGGGATGCTTTAGGCTGGGTTCACACTATTGGGAATTGGATGCGTTTTCCACGCATCCAATTCGCATGTCGGGAGATTGTGACCGGCTTTCTTTGGAGCCGGTTCACACATCTCTGGAGCGGCTCCAGAGCGAATTGTAAAGGAGTCCTGTGTATCTTCTGGTCCATTTCAGGTCCGAATTCAGTCTGAATTTTCTGCTGAAATCAGACCTGAAACAATGAACAGGGACGCACCGAATCCCTGCTGTGAGCCACTCCGTGCGGCAGTGTGAACCCAGCCTTAAGCCTGCATGGACAGGGAGATGTCATTCACAGCAAGAGTGTTGGTGGGAGGAAATGGCGTGGGACATTTACCTCGTGCAGACAGGAGCTTCTTCCCCACATCCCTGGCCAAGTTGTGAGGTTGATAAAAAAAACACAAGATAGGGAGATTACCAGATACCTTTTTGGTCGTTTTTGATTGTGTAGGGAGTGATTAATTCAGGGTTTTATTTGCCGCTTGTATCCCCAAAGCTTAACCCACTCTATTTGTCTTGGAGAACCATTGCCATTAGGAAATAGAGCAATAGGAAATTTAAAATGTTATGACTGTCACCATAACAGAGGGCATGATGAAATCTTCCAGTGGAGATTCCTATTCTGGTGACAAGTGTGTAAGGGGACATTCTCCCACATTTTGGAGAGATTTTTCCTCAGTTCCAGTTTTGTCTCAGGTACAGGAAGTGAACTTAAAACTTTCCAATAGGGTACAGACAAACAAAGGAAAATAATCTAACAGGGATTCTAACCCTTTGCCACTGTGCCCAAAACAAATAAAAAGCTGGCCATAGATTTTGCGATAAATAATATTTTATCTCACACACAAATAACAACAACAGAACAAAGATCAATTTCAGCTTGAAAAAGAGTTTCCGAAACATATTTTACTTTTTTATATAAATCAAAACCTCTGATGTCTAACTGAGTAATTTTTTCTTTTATACACTTTCTGCGTTAATACTGTGTCAGTGTCTGAGAAGAAGTCTAGAGTCTCTTCTGCTGAGAAAATGAGGCCGTTCAAGCTTGCCAAGAAAAATGATGTCCAGAATGAAGCTACAGTAAATGGTTCATTTTGCTGCCAAATACTGAAAACTCTTTTATGAATAAAAAGCCGAATCATGAACAGTAGCGTTACTGTTGCTGCATTGTGGTTTTCTGAAATAACGAACACTCTGAGCTCTGGCTGATTTCCTGATTTCATGGGAGGAACACTCTCCTTCTCCAATCCCTAATCATCTATAATTATAGTTTTCTCTATGAAAAAAAACAAAAAAACACGTTCATTCCACGTATAGCATAGGAATACTCAGCACATACCCTTCTCTAAATAATTATGTCTACAAAGCGCAAAAATACTATCTATTGTTTTTTAGATATTTTAGTTGTTACACCGAGAATAAATGTGTCCTATCGTGAGGCACTAGTATGAGTACTTTATAGTTGCTGAGGCTCTATTGATTCAAATGTAGCTGTGGGCAGACATCAGAATAACATTTCTAGTTGTGGCAATAGCTCATATTCCTAGCCTGACATCACTGGCTTAATCAAAACAGCTGCCAAAGATAAGCCTTTGATAGATTGATAGATAGATAGATAGATAGATAGATAGATAGATAGTGTAGCAGAGAAGCACTACTACTTTTTAACCCATTCCTGCCCAGCCAGTGGTGGATTTTCTTGCTCTGGTGGAGTACTTTGAGCTTCGGGCCCTCAGGAGCCATCATAGGTCACTTAGGGAACACCAGCAGGGCAACTCAGCCTGGCATAAACAGCTTTTCACAGGATACTCTCAGACCCGTCCTAGGCTTAGCTGGCAATAGACCCTCTAGTACAATTGGCTCTTTTCAGTTTTTTTTTTCTTAAAGGTTAGAAGAAGGAGTAGTCCACATCAGAAATTGTCTTTGTAAGTGTTTACTAAATTATTATTGAATGTACAAGTCAGATTTCTATGATGGACAAAGGCACACAGCTTTAGGGTTACAAACAGTCCATATCAGAATTCAGAGAGAGCAGAGTTAAGAGGGGAGGCGCCCACCTACAAGAGATGTATCCTAGAGTTTTGGCACTCGCAAGCAGAGGAATGTGAGTAGTCCCAAACTGTAAAGTCCTCTTGAAACTCCCAGCTTCCCCCTCTTGCAACTACGTCATGAGTTTTGATGATCCAGCACAGACAAAACAGGTTACCACATCTCCCAGAAACAACTACTACTCTGCTAGCTTCTTAACAAGCTATATACTATATATCTATCACCTCCATCCAATAGCACCTTCTACCAGTAGGGGCAGGGCTGACACCTAACCCCAGGGACCCCTAAAAGTCACAGCTCACCTATGGGGATATCTAGAGGCAAGCCAGAGGAACTGCAACAAGCCACATCCATGTCCAACCCTTAAAGATCAACATACATATCTGACAGCACACCATGGATTTTCAGGTAATGTCCAAAAATTTTTATGCAGAGTGAACATCACATGCCTAACAAAGGGGTCCTGTGCGGCCCCGAAACCATGCAATTTTCTGTTGTGATGTGATCACTCTGTATAAAAGCTTTTGGATGTTTCTTGAAAATCCATGGTGTGCTGGTAAATATGTACATCGATTTGTAATGTTACTAGTTTCCAGCTGGCTGTTGCTGCACCCCCTGTTTATTCCTCAGCCTATTCCAGAAAAAGTGTGTGATTGAAATTTTGATAGTTTTTCAAGATGAATAGATAGATTATATTTCCTGGAAGGGTTGGATTTTGTCAAATTATTATAGTTTGAATGAGCTTTGCAAATTACCTAATCCCTAAAATGTAACTAGTTTTAGCAAATGTTGACCAATAAACAGACCTTGCATACACTCTGTTATCCAGTGCTGGTGTTCTTCTGAAGCCCAGCGTCATTCAACCCACTTTCTGTGAGCTGTGGGAATGATGAACAGTCTACCAGGGGTGTGTTATCACATCATCCTGGGCTTAGAGCATAATGTTTCAGATCTTAACTTCAGCATCACTCTCTGCATCATTGAAGACTGCCCAACACCAGAGGAGAACGTAAGAGAAAGTGGATTGGATCCTGTTGCATCACAAGCCTGGCCAGTAGACATCTGCAAAAAAAAGTATGTATGCTAAAAATAACTGGGGAGTAAGAGTCTTGTGATTGGAATTGGGTTTTAAATAGAAAAATCAGTGCTACTACCCATACAAAACATTGATGGCAGAGCTTAGGGGGGCTTGATCCACAGTCGCTGGCTGAGTAGAATGATGTAGGAAAGATGATCCGCACACCAGTTGTTGCTCTTAAAGAATCTTCATTTTATTGAAAAGCCACGCAGATAAAATCATTTGACACGTTTCGGCCTATAGGGCCTTAGTCATAACCACTTGCTTCAAATAGGTGCCCTGCAAAACTTACAGGCAAACAAGGTCAAATTATGCTATTTTATTAGAAAGAGGTCTATTTTATTAATTGTAACAAAGTATTCAATTATCTGATGAATTTTGTTACTATTCCTTGCCTTTTGTAAGTTGTATTCTATGGCCTTAGATTCCTTTCTTTTTCTGTCACGTAAGTTGTCACATGATAGCAGACCAAACATTTTCAGCAGCCGCATGTGACAAAGGGGAGGGGATACTGGTAAACATACTTTATCTAATAGGGCTACATCGCCATGTTTGGTCATAGACATTGTTCAAATATGGCCATATTAGGTCAATGATGTCACTGGCATCCCTTCCCTTTAGTTACATGTGGATCCTGAGGTTTGGGAAAAATTTGGTTTGACTGGGACCTTAGCTCATAATTTTTTAATGGATATGGTCATATTTTAAGTCTTTCATCAGTTAAAATACAACTTCAGCCAAAACTTTTTGTCTAGTTTTGGATAAGTGTGGAAGGATTAGATTCTCTTTTAGGTTCTAATAGATGTTTGTATATCTGTTGCCGAGATTCACCCTCACTACATAACGAGGGATCATTGTCAATAGTATTGAACATGAGCCAAAACTCAAAATTTAACTTGTTAAAGGTACATGAGTAAAGTAATATTATATCTTCCAATGGACACAGTTGTTTAAGCGACAACTGCAGAAGGTGGGATATTCTCCCAATATCAGGAGACTTCCAGTCGCACTCTGTTGCTCCTCTAGGAAAAGAAATTAGGGTAACCCTCACCCTTTTTCTTGATTTGGATTGTTATATTTGTATGTATATGATAGTCCATGCTGTTATTTACATTTATGCCTTTAATTCCATATTCTTCATAGCGTAATCAGTGAGGCTCTGGGGAGTCTAAAGGAATACAAATTGTGTCCAATTTATTAATTAGAAATGCTAATAACTATCCATAATAACCTATTTGAAAATATCTGCCTGGCTGAAAAATAATCTGGGTATTTTTATTTTCTGTACATAATTCAGTGACCTCAAAATTCAACAATAAAATGTTCTGTGTCATTATTATAAAACAAAGTGAAAAAAAGCAGAGATAACATGTAATACTGGGCCCAGCATTAAGAAACAAAGCCAGAACTCATTAGAATCATAAAAGTACAATTAGGAATTTCTATTTTTGCCAAACGGTTGAATGCCAAAAGCAGATTAAACATCTGTAGCCTACTTTCTATAATGCTCTGCATTTAGCTCCATATATAAATACAGCTTACTTTTTTTAAATAATTATCTACTTTATAAACACTGTATTACATATGCTGTATGAAATATAATAGGTGATAGACATGTGCACAACCAAAAAATTAGTTTCCTATCGTTTCGTTTCGTCTCGTTCCGTATGTTCGTAAAGATTCGTAATTTCGTAAGACGCGAGTTTTCCTATTCGGACTCGTTCGTATGTTCGTAACAGTTTAATTTTCGTTGATACTGAATGATTCGTAGTTCTGTCTAAGTTATTTTCGTTGATTTGAAATTCGTAATTTTGTTGATATTGAATGATTCGTATTTCTGTTTAAGTTATTTTCGTACTTTCGTAACAGTTTGATTTTCGTTGATACTGAACGATTCGTAATTCATAATTTTGTTAGATAATAATTTTCGTTTTTCTGTACACTACTCTGCCGTTTCTGTTGATTCGTAACATTGTTTTGTTTTCCTTGATTCGTGTCTACTACCGTGCTTCGAATGGATTCGTAATTTTTTTATACTTTCGTAAATACATCTCGGCGCGGTCATTCGCAATCTCGCGTTACTAGTTATTTTTATTTTCAACACGCGGCTATAGCCGCGTGTTGAAAATGAAACTAAAATACGTCCACGTGCTTCGAATGCATTCGTACTCCCGTAAATACATCGCGGCCATTCGCAATCTCGTATTTTAGTTTCGTTTTCAACAAGCGGCTATAGCCTCCGCCCCTGTACGCCATTTTGAGAGGGTGTAAGTGGTGTGGTGAGGGAGGAGCAGAGAGCAGTGCAGAGAGTGATATTGTGGTTTTTGTAGTTGTTTTTGTGTGGTTTGGTGGTTTTATTGCAATTAGAATGTCATAGTTGCCAACAGTCACGGATTGGCCGGGACGTTCCCGGGATTCAAACCCTTTTCCCGGATTTATTTTGTCCCGGCCAATGTCCCGGCCAATCCGATTTTTCCCGCTTTCCCCGAATTTGGACGCCGCAGGCCGCCGCCGCTAGAGGTCCACGGCGGGCGGAGACAATGTCTCGGCCGGCCGCCATGTTCAAGAAGACCAAAACACGGATGTAGTACAATAGAAAATAAAGCCGCTGCGGCGCCGCCCACACCCCACACCTCCCCGGGGGTGGGCGGCGCCACAGCAGCTTTATCTTCTATTGTACTACATCTGTGTTTTGGCTGGCCGTCCGGCCACCCCCCCGACCCGCCCCGCCCCGCTGCAGGTCTGTCTGTAATGGAAAGGGGCGGGGGTCGGCAGCGCCACAGCTTAATTTTTTATTTTTTTTGCAGCCACACTGTCGGCTCCGCCTCTATTTTGTTCCCCTTCGGGGAAGGGGAAACAATAATGGCGGCCGAGACAGGAGACGCCTGTGGTTAAGGGGGGACTCCGCTGGGGATGCCTGTGGTAACTGGGGACTCCGCTGGGAACGCCTGTGGTAAGGGAGGACTCCGCTGGGGACGGCTGAGGTAAGGGGGGACTCCGCTGGGGACGCCTGATGTAAGGGGGGACTCCGCTGGGGACGCCTGATGTAAGGGGGGACTCCGATGGGGACGCCTGATGTAAGGGGGGACTCCGCTGGGGACGCCTGATGTAAGGGGGGACTCCGATGGGGACGCCTGATGTAAGGGGGGACTCCGCTGGGGACGCCTGATGTAAGGGGGGACTCCGCTGGGGACGCCTGATGTAAGGGGGGACTCCGCTGGGGACGCCTGATGTAAGGGGGACTCCTCTGGGTACACCTGATGTAAGGAAGGACTCCGCTGGGTACGCCTGATGTAAGGAGGGACTCCTCTGGGGACGCCTGATGTAAGGAGGGACTCCCCTGTGGACACCTGATGGCATCTGGTGGCAGGCGACGTGGCAGGTGACACACTCGGGGCTTCCACTGATTCGGCATTTTGGTGAGTTGAATGATTTCATTTTATATTAAAATGTAATAAGAGAAATAATGCACTTCAGTCATCCTGACACCCTAACAACCATGGTGCCGGGATGATTAAAGAGCTAACACCAGATGTTTGGATTATCTTTATCTGTTGATTGTTAAACTCTGGAATACACATATTTCTATTATGGTGTAGGATCTGGGCCTGCTGTCCTTCCATCCTTCCTTCTCTTTCCTTCCCTCCCTCTTTCTTTCTCCCTTCATCCCTCATTCATCTCAGACTTTAACCACACCCCCTTTGAGCCACGCTCATTTAAGCCACTCCCACTACCCGCGTAAACCACGCCCACGCTTCGTGCGCCACTTTTTTCTCCTAAAGTATAACACACCTTCAAATGAATGCCCCACCCCCTAATTATACCAAGCCTCCGCCTACATGCGAAAAAGTGTCACGGATTTTTTTTTGCAATGTTGGCAACTATGGAATGTCTGGGAGTGAGAATGGACGTGTGAGTCTTGTAAGTGAGAATGTTGGTGTTAGTGAGTGTGTTGGTATGAGAGTTGGTGTTGGCGTGACTGAGAGTGGAGGGATTGAGGACTGGAGTATTCTTATTTTACCGGTCCATGCAAAAAAAAAAATATACTAATCTACTTCTCCTACCATGAATACGTAGTATATGCTGCCTGGGCTGGCCTAGTAGTGGCACTGGCTAACACAACAAAAAAAATAGGTAGGGGCAGACAGACAGCAATATAATAAAACACAGTCCCAGAAAAGGGAAAAAAACTAACTTTAGAAAATCCTAGGAGTAATAGAAATAGTAAGAAATTTATAATTTCTATATCAATCTCTTTGAATGACTCACAAATCAAACACCACCCACACCCTGTCTAGAATGTAGTCTGACAAAGAAGAAAAATACAATATGTCAGAGATATTACATAAATAAAATTATAAATTAGAATGTAGACTCTAGAATCTCAATCTAATATTCTTAAGAAACAAAGAATTTTTCTCTCCCAAGTAAAAAATTTACTCACAAAATCCAACAGAACAGTGCAACCTACCCAACCACACCCTATCTGGACTCTGGATGGAATGCACTGCAGTCTAACACAGAAAAACACACATACACACACATTATAGCACATGTCTATAAGAAACAAGCTCATTGGGGGAAGAGACGACCTCTTCAGGGGAAGGGACAAGCTTATTGGCCATTGGCCAAAGTCCAGAACTAATTCAGAACTAACGAAATAGAATTTAAGTTTTTACGAATTGTCGTTGTTTTCATTTCCGTTTTCCGAAGATTCGTAATTTTTTTTCCGTTCATTTTGATATTCGTTAATATGGATCTTTGTTCGTTATTCGTTGTTTTGTTTTTCGAATATTCGTAATATCTCGTTTTCGTTCATTTTTATTTTCGTTATTTTTTATCTTTTTTCTGTGTTTTCGTTGTTTTTATGTTTTCGTTTTTCACTTTTTCGTTTTTTGTTTGTTTCAAATTTACTAAATTCGTATTTTATTTGTTTTCCATATTCGTTCGTTTAGATTATTCGTTGTTCGTTTGTAATGTTATCGAACCGTTCGTTCATTCGTATGTTTACGAATCAACGAATATAACGAATTTTGACGGATAACGAATTCGTAACTAAACGAATTGCACATGTCTAATAGGTGATATTGTGAGAGGAACCTCCTTGTTTACTATGCAGGAATGTATTACATGTCTAGATGCCTAGACTTTCATTCCTATCCCCCCCCCCCCCCCCCCGCCCCCCTTACTCCATTCCAGGCAGGACTTGACCCAGAACCAGTTTACTTTCACTTCACAAATTTATAATGAGAAAGTCAAGTCTATGACAAAATGTACAACTTACTTGAATATACCTCAAATATAATTGAACTGGAGTTAACTAACAGTGGACAAAAACTAAACTGGAACAAAAAAGTGAAGATTGACTATAATATAGGGGAACACCTGGATATTTGAATTGTGCCTAAGTACCCTGAAGCGCCCTTTCTTTTAAAGTGGAAGTAAACCCTCCTATCATTTTCAGCCACGGAAGCTGCCATCTTGACCTTTGTTTAATCTTCAACTGATATGATGCTGCACATGTGACCAGTTATGACAACAGCCATTGGATGGTTTGACAGTTTGGTTGAGAGCACAACCAATGTGGCAGTTAGCATTTCCGGCATGCCGGGAATTTAACAGTTTTTTTAAACTGTTAAATCAATGGGTTTACTTCCACTTTAAAGCAGTATTAAACCTCAAAGCAAACATTTCTTATTTTGCAGCTTACCAGTTCTTAGATGTGATGGCTTTTCTTTTTTAGGCTTTCTTCTATTTTGTTCTGGTGATTCTGTTAGAGTCGGTTCACACAGGGGCAACACGACCTTGTGCGCGACTTTGCGAGGCAATTTGGACACGACTTGAGCATAGAGTTGCCACCTAATCCCTTTAAACCTGAACACATATGAATTACACAGGTTCTGAGGATAATTTAACCACTTCGCGCCCAAGGACGTCCATGGACGTCCTTGACTTTGAGCCGGGATATCTGAATAATGCCTGCAGCTACAGGCATCATTCAGATATCGTTTTTTAGAGCCGGCGATTCTCTGTACCGTAAGAATGATCATAGCGGCTGTTCCGCTGCTTGATCGTTCTTACAGGCGGCGAGAGGGGACGTCCCCCCCTCCCGCCGCCCTCCGGTGCTTCTACCGACTCACCTGAGCGATCGGCGAGTCGGTGACAGGATCCGCCGGCCCCGGCTTCTTACAATAGAGATTTCCGGTGGACCAGATGGTCGCCGGAGTCTCTATGATCGTTCGGAGGCCGGGCGCGATGTTATGACGTCACGCCCGGCCTCTGCATTCAAAAAAACGGCGCTGCTTCGGCTAGGAAGCGGTGATTGTTTTTTTTTTTTTTTTTTTATTTCAGGCTTACCAGCCTAGAGGTGAGATGTGGGGTCTTATTGATGTTTACATTCCTTGTAATAGGAATAAAAGTGATCATTTTTTTTTCTAACTGTCAAAGTAAAAAGTTAAGTGTAAAATTAACAATAAATAAAAAAAAAAAATTGTAAAGCGCCCCTGTCCCCGGTAGCCCGTGCGCAGAAGCGAACGCATACGTAAGTCCCGCCCACATATTAAAACGGTGTTCAGAACACAAATGTGAGGTATCGTAGCGAACGTTAGAGCGAGAGCAATAATTCTAGCCCTAGACCTCCTCTGTAACTCAAAACATGTAACCAATAAAAAAAATTAAAGCGTCGCCCATGAGGATTTTTAAGTACCGAAGTTTGGCGCCATTCCACGAGCATGTACAATTTTGAAGGGTGACATGTTAGGTATCTATTTACTCGGCGTAACTTCATCTTTCACATTATGCAAAAAAATTGGGCTAACTTTAATGTTTTAATATTTTTTGATTCATGAAACCGTTTTTTTCCCAAAAAAATGCGTTTGAAAAATGATTGCGCAAATACCGTGCGAGATAAAAAGTTGCAATGACCGCCATTGTATTCTCTAGGGTCTTTGCTAAAAAAACATATATATTGTTTGGGGGTTATATGTAATTTTATAGCAAAAAAATTAGGCTTTTTACATGTAGGAGCGAAGTGTCAGAATTGGCCCGGGTGCAAAGTGGTTAAGGAAGATAAGGCACCAAGTGAGTTTAATTACCACTTTAACCTGTTGTCCACCGCCCACCGTCAAATGACGGCGGGCGGAAGACACTCTTGTTCTGACTTTAAAACGAGCTAGGGGGCGCGCGCGCCCGCCGCTTTGCTGGGGACCCGATGCGTGTGCCCGGCGACCGCGATGGCCGCCGGGCACCCGCGATTGCCCAGTAACCGAGCAGGAAAGATTGTACATAGGGACAACCATCGGTCACCTCCCCCAGTCAGTCCCCTCCCCATACAGTTAGAAAACATTGAGGCAACATATTTAACCCCTTCCTCGCCCCCTAGTGTTAACCCCTTCCCTGCCAGTCACATTTATATAGTAATCAATGCATTTTTATAGCAGGGATCGCTGTATAAATGTGAATGGTTCCAAAAATGTGTCAAAAGTGTCCGATGTGTCCGCCGCAATATCGCAGTCACAATAAAAATCGCAGATCGCCGCCATTATTAGTAAATACAATAAATAAAAAAATGCTATAAATCTATCCCCTATTTTGTAGACGCTATAACTTTTGCGCAAAACAATCAATACACGCTTATTGCGATTTTTTTTACCAAAAATATGTAAAAGAATACGTATCGGCCTAAACTGAGGAAAATTTTAATTGAAAAAAAAAAATATGGATATTTATTTTAGCAAAAAGTAAAAAATATTGTGTTTTTTTTCAAACTGGACACTTTTCTTTTGTTTATAGCGCAAAAACAAAACGCAGAGGTGATCAAATACCACCAAAAGAAAGCTCTATTTGTGGGGAAAAAAGGATGCAAATTTCGTTTGGGAGCCACGTCGCACGACCGCGCAATTGTCATTCAAAGTGTGACAGCGCTGAAAGCTGAAAAATGGCTTGGGCAGGAAGGGGGTTTTCGTGCCCGGTAGTGATGAGCCGAACACCCCCGGGTTCGGTTCGCAGCAGGACCCGCGAATGGACCGAAAGTTCGCACGAACTTTAGAACCCTATTAAATACAATGGATGCGAACGTTCGAAATCTAAAGTGCTAATTATAACGACTATTATGCATGTTATTGTCCTAAAAAGGGTTTGGGAACCCGGGTTCTGCACCAGGGGACATGTATCAATCCAAAAAAAAGTTTTAAAAACGGCCGTTTTTCGGGAGCAGTCATTTTAATGATGCATAAAGTGAAATAAAAAAAGTCAAATATTCCTTTAAATATCGTACCTGGGGGGTGTCTAAAGTATGCCTGTGAAGTGCCACGTGTTTCCCGTGTTTAGAACTGTCCCTGCACAAAATTACATTTCTGAAGGAAAAAAAGCCATTTAAAACTGCTTGCGGCTTTAATGTAATGTCTGGTCCCGGTAATATGGATGAAAATCTTTAAGAAAAATGGCATAGCTACCCCACAACCCCCCCCCCCTCCCTACCCCAGCCCATTACCAGCCCCTTTGGGTCTTGTATGGATATTAAGGGGAACCCCGAACACAAAATAAAAAAGGCCCTATATACTCTGAACAGCCGTATACAGGCGGTGCATACAAGACAGGGACTGTAGGTTTGTTCTTATGTAGAATCTGTTTGGAATTTTGAACAGGTACATAGTTTAAGTGTAGCTCCAGCCAAGAAATCTATTTTTAAGCTTTTTGGAAAACATAGGGAAGGGTTATCACCCCTGTAACATTTGTTTTGCTGTCTGTGCAGTGTGCACCTGTTCAGAACAGTTCACCTCACTTTCTGTCCTAATGACAAATGTTTTTTGAAAATTTGGGGTTTTTATTGAAACAAGAATTGGTGATAAAGCATCAGTGGAGAGGAGACACTTTTTTTCCCATATTAACTCTTACAGGGAGAATTTGCCTTCCTAGGGGTAGATTTCCTCTCACTTCCTGTTGTATCCTTCCGTTTGCAAGGAGGAGTTGTTTGTAAGTTGGATGTTTGAAAGTAGGGGCCTGCCGTATATACTCAGCTGAAATTTGCCCCTTACATGTTGGTGTTGCCACAACACTGTGAGCCCTCACAGTCACTCTTGGTGGGCGCATGAATGGGCCCTGCTGTGAATTATTAGATCAAGAATTGTAATTGCATGCCCCTGTTGAACAGGGGCTGAAAAATTGGGCCTTTGGTGGTGGTGGTGGTGGTGTTGACACAACACTGTAAGGCCTCACAGTTACTCTTGGTGGGCGCAGGAATGGGCCCTGTTGTGAATTATTAGATCAAGAATTGTAATTGCATGCCCCTGTTGAACAGGGGCTGAAAAATTGGGCCTTTGGTGGTGGTGGTGTTGACACAACACTGTAAGGCCTCACAGTTACTCTTGGTGGGCGCAGGAATGGGCCCTGCTGTGAATTATTAGATCAAGAATTGTAATTGCATGCCCCTGTTGAACAGGGGCTGAAAAATTGGGCCTTTGGTGGTGGTGGTGGTGGTGTTGACACAGCACTGTAAGGCCTCACAGTTACTCTTGGTGGGCGCAGGAATGGGCCCTGCTGTGAATTATTAAATCAAGAATTCTAATTACATGCCCCTGTTAAACAGGGGCAGACAAATTGGGCCTTAGACACTGATGCCACAACACTGCAACCCCTCACAGATACTGTACTTGGAGCACAGCAATGAGCCCTGTTGCAAAGTATTGCATCAAAAATTGTAATTACATGCCTCTGTTAAACAGGGGCTGAAAAATTGGGCCTTAGCCACTGGTGGCGGCACCCAGAAACAAAAATGTTCTTCCAAGCTATCATCATCAATCGGATCATTGAGGAGGAGGAGGATAGTCAGTCAACATAACAGGACAGTCTCTCAGCATCAGCATCAGTCTTGAAGGGATGTGACATTTGAAAATAAATTAGTCTGTTATATCAGCTTCAGGTGTTTGGTAGCTGGTGGTGATCCAAGACTGGTTCATCTTTATGAAGGTCAGTCAATCAACAGAGTCGGTGGACAGGCGCACCCTGTGATCCGTGACAAATCCTCCAGCAGCACTGAATGTGCGTTCTGAAAGAATGCTGGATGCAGGACAGGCCAGTAGCTCAATTGCATACTGTGCAAGCTCTGGCCAGTGATCCATCCT
Organism: Rana muscosa; assembly: GCA_029206835.1. Taxonomy (NCBI): domain Eukaryota; kingdom Metazoa; phylum Chordata; class Amphibia; order Anura; family Ranidae; genus Rana; species Rana muscosa. Next base: position 894,019,844 of record CM055117.1, on the reverse strand, counting down.
CAAGACCCAGTAAGCCAGAGGATTTTCGGTGGGGAAGGTGTCCAAGTCTGACCTTGCCCCTAGGTATTCCTGCACCATGTATATCAGACGCTGGCGATGGTTGCTGGAACCGATCATACCTTGGGGCTGCGGACTAAAGAATTGTCTGAACGCATCAGTCAGACGGCCACCTTCCCCACCGCTCCTTCTTTGACTGACCGAAGCCTCAGCAACTTGTTGTCCAGGACCAGGAGTTTGTAACCTCCCAGTCTCTGGGAACGCGTTGCACAGACCTTTCTGCAAGGCCTCCCGGAGTTGTCTCATCCTCTGCTCCCTCTGCGACGGTAAGATAAGGTCCGCAACCTTACACTTGTACCGTGGATCAAGGAGAGTGGGCAGCCAGTAATGGTCCCTCTCCTTGATCCGAAGAATACGAGGATCCTTCCGCAGACTTTGCAGGATCAGGGAGGCCATGCAGCGTAGGCTAGCTGAGGCATTCGGTCCGGAGTCCTCTGGGTCACTAAGGACGACATGATCCGCAGCCACCTCCTCCCAGCCACGTACAAGTCCACTGGTTTCTTGGGACTGTAAATCATCCCTAAAAGACTGCTGCTGATGATGCTGAGTGCCAGGCTCCACCTCCATGCTGACACAATCCTACTCCTCCTCTTCTTCCTGTGCGATGGGTGGGACAGAAGGAACACTGTCTGGGTAAAGGGGGCCTTGAGAGGCAAGGAAGTCCTCCTCTTCCTGCCTCTGTTCTGCCTCAAGTGCCCTGTCCATTATTCCACGCAGCGTATGTTCCGACAGGTGGACAAGAGGTACAGTGTCACTGATGCATGCACTGTCACTGCTCACCATCCTTGTGGCCTCCTCAAATGGTGCCAGGACAGTGCATGCATCCCTGATCATGCCCCACTGGCCTGGTGAAAAAAAACCGAGCTCCCCTGACCCTGTCCTGGTGCCGTAGTCGCACAGGTACTCATTGATGGCCCTCTGCTGCGTGTGCAGCCGCTGCAGCATGGCCAACATTGAGTTCCACCTGGTGGGCATGTCACATATAAGGCGGTTCTTGGGCAGGTTCAACTCCTTTTGCAGCTCAGCCAGGCGAGCACTGGCATTATAAGATCTGCGGAAATGCACACAGACTTTCCTGGCCTGCCTCAGGACATCCTGTAAGCCCGGGTACCTGCCCAAGAACCGCTGCACCACCAGGTCAAGGACGTGAGCCACACAGGGCACATGGGTCAGTTGTCCCTGTCGGAGAGCGGAGAGGAGGTTGGTGCCATTGTCGCAAACTACCATTCCTGGCTTAAGCTGGCGTGGCGTCAACCACCTCTCGGCCTGCCTCTGCAGAGCAGACAGAACCTCTGCCCCAGTGTGGCTCCTGTCCCCCAAACACACCAGTGCAAGCACGGCATGGCATCTTTTTGCCTGCGTAATTGCGTAGCCCCTTGAACGCCTACGGAGCACCGCTGGTTCCGAGGACAAAGCACAGGAAGAGGCCATGGAGGAAGAAGAAGAGGAGGGGGTGGAGGACAGAGGTGTGTCACAACCAGTAGTAGAATTTTGGAGGCGTGGCAGTGGAACAACCTCCAACACTACTGCACCTTGTCCTGCATCCTTCCCAGCTGCCAAAAGAGTGACCCGATGGGCCGTAAAAGAAAGGTAATGTTCCTGTCCATGCCTGCTGGACCATGAGTCAGCGGTAATATGCACCCTACCACTGACCGCCCTGTCCAGCGAGGCCAAGACATTGCCTTCCACATGCCGGTAGAGAGCCGGAATCGCCTTCCGTGAGAAAAAGTGGCGCTTGGGAACCTGCCACTGAGGAACCGCACATTGCACAAACTCACGGAAGGGGGCCAAGTCTACCAACTGAAAAGGCAGCAGTTGAAGCGCTAGCAATTTAGCCAAGCTAGCATTCAACCGCTGGGTAGTGATGAGCCAAACACCCCCGGGTTTGGTTCGCACCAGAACCCGCGAACGGACCGAAAGTTCGCACGAACATTAGAACCCTATTAAATACAATGGATGCCAACGTTCGGATTCTAAAGTGCTAATTATAACGACTATTATCCATGTTATTGTCCGAAACAGAGTTTGGGAACCCGGGTTCTGCACCAGGGGACATGTATCAATGCAAAAAGAAGTTTTAAAAACGGACGTTTTCCGGGAGCAGTCATTTTAATGATGCATAAAGTGAAAAAAAAAAAGTCAAATATTCCTTTAAATATTGTACCTGGGGGGGTGTCTAAAGTATGCCTGTGAAGTGCCACGTGTTTCCCGTGTTTAGAACTGTCCCTGCACAAAATAAAATTTCTAAAGGAAAAAAAGCCCTTTAAAACTGCTTGCGGCTTTAATGCAATGTCTGGTCCCGGTAATATGGATGAAAATCTTTAGGAAAAATGGCATAGCTACCCCATCAACCCCCCCCTACCCAATCCCATTACCAGCCCCTTTGGGTCTTGTATGGATATTAAGGGGAACCCCGCACACAAAATAAAAAAGGACCTATATACTCTGAACAGCCGTATACAGGCGGTGCATACAAGACAGGGACTGTAGGTTTGTTCTTATGTAGAATCTGTTTATAATTTTGAACAGCTGCATTGTTTAAGTGTAGCTCCATGCCAAATTCCTTTTTTTTAGCTTTTTGTAAAACATAGGGAACGGTTATCACCCCTGTCACATTTTTTTTGCTGTCTGTGCCCCTGTTCAGAACATTTCACCTCACTTTGCGTCCCAATGACAACTGTTTTTGAAATGTGGTGTTTTTATTGAAACAAGGATTGGTGATAAAGCATCAGTAGAGAGGAGACACCTTTCTCCCATATTAATTCTTACAGGAGAGAATTTTCCTTCCAAGGGGTATATTTCCTCTTACTTCCTGTTGTCTTCTTCCGTTTGCAAGTAGTAGTAGTTTGTAAGTTGGATGTTTGAAAGTAGGGACCTGCCATATATACTCTGCAGAAATTGGCCCCTTAGGTGTTGGTGTTGGCACAACACTGAAAGCACTCACAGTTATTCTTGGTGGGTGCTGGAACGCCCTGCTGTCAACTATTATTTCAGGAATTGTAATAACATATAATTGTTGATCAGTGGTAGTAAAAATTGGGCCTTTGATGGTGGTGCTGGTGCCACAACACTGTAAGGCCTGGCAGTTACTCTTGGTGGGCGCAGCAATGGGCCCTGCTGTGAATTATTAGATCAATAATTATAATTGCATGCCCCTGTTGAACAGGGGCTGAAAAATTGGGCCTTAGGCACTGGTGGCACAACACTGCAACCCCTCACAGATACTGTACTTGGAGCACAGCAATGAGGCCTGTTGCAAAGTATTGCATCAAAAATTTTAATTACACGCCCCTGTTAAACAGGGGCTGAAAAATTGGGCCTTAGCCACTGGTGGCGTCACCCATAAACCAAAATGATCTTCCAAGCTATCATCATTAATCGTATCATTGAGGAGGAGGAGGAGGATAGCCAGTCAACATAACAGCACAGGCACTCAGCATCAGCATCAGTCTTGAAGGGATGTGACATTTTAAAATCAATTAGTCTGTTATATCAGCATCTGGTGTGTGGTAGCTGGTGGTGATCCAAGACTGGTTCATCTTGATGAAAGTCAGTCGATCAACCGAGTCGGTGGACAGGCGCACCCTGTGATCCGTGACAAATCCTCCAGCAGCACTGAATGTGCGTTCTGAAGGAACGCTGGATGCAGGACAGGCCAGTAGCTCAATTGCATACTGTGCAAGCTCTGGCCAGTGATCCATCCTCAAGACCCAGTAAGCCAGAGGATTTTCGGTGGGGAAGGTGTCCAAGTCTGACCTTGCCCCTAGGTATTCCTGGACCATGTATATCAGACGCTGGCGATGGTTGCTGGAACCGATCATACTTTGGGGCTGCGGACTAAAGAATTGTCTGAACGCACCTTCCCCACCGCTCCTTCTTTGACTGCCCGAAGCCTCAGCAACTCGTTGTCCAGGATCAGGAGTTTGAAACCTCCCAGTCTCTGGGAACGCGTTGCACAGACCTTTCTGCAAGGCCTCCCGGAGTTGTCTCATCCTCTGCTCCCTCTGCGACGGTACGATAAGGTCCGCAACCTTACCCTTGTACCGTGGATCAAGGAGAGTGGCCAGCCAGTAATGGTCCCTCTCCTTGATCCGAAGAATACGAGGATCCTTCCGCAGACTTTGCAGGGTCAGGGAGGCCATGCAGCGTAGGTTAGCTGAGGCATTCAGTCCGGAGTCCTCTGGGTCACTAAGGACGACATGATCCGCAGCCACCTCCTCCCAGCCACGTACAAGTCCACTGGTTTCTTGGGACTGTAAATCATCCCTAAAAGACTGCTGCTGATGATGCTGAGTGCCAGCCTCCACCTCCATGCTGACACAATCCTCCTCCTCCTCCTCCTCCTCTTCCTGTGCGATGGGTGGGACAGAAGGAACACTGTCTGGGTAAAGGGGGCCTTGAGAGGCAAGGAAGTCCTCCTCTTCCTGCCTCTGTTCTGCCTCAAGTGCCCTGTCCATTATTCCACGCAGCGTGTGCTCCAACAGGTGGACAAGAGGTACAGTGTCACTGATGCATGCACTGTCACTGCTCACCATCCTCGTGGCCTCCTCAAATGGTGCCAGGACAGTGCATGCATCCCTGATCATGCCCCACTGGCGTGGTGAAAAAAACCCGAGCTCCCCTGACCCTGTCCTGGTGCCGTAGTCGCACAGGTACTCATTGATGGCCCTCTGCTGCGTGTGCAGCCGCTGCAGCATGGCCAACGTTGAGTTCCACCTGGTGGGCATGTCACATATAAGGCGGTTCTTGGGCAGGTTCAACTCCTTTTGCAGCTCAGCCAGGCGAGCACTGGCATTATAAGATCTGCGGAAATGCACACAGACTTTCCTGGCCTGCCTCAGGACATCCTGTAAGCCCGGGTACCTGCCCAAGAACCGCTGCACCACCAGGTTAAGGACGTGAGCCATACAGGGCACATGGGTCAGTTGTCCCTGTCGGAGGGCAGAGAGGAGGTTGGTGCCATTGTCGCAAACCACCATTCCTGGCTTAAGCTGGCGTGGCGTCAACCATCTCTCGGCCTGCCCCTGCAGAGCAGACAGGACCTCTGCCCCAGTGTGGCTCCTGTCCCCCAAACACACCAGCGCAAGCACGGCATGGCATCTTTTTGCCTGCGTACTTGCGTAGCCCCTTGAATGCCTACGGAGCACCACTGGTTCCGAGGACAAACCACAGGAAGAGGCCATGGAGGAAGAAGAAGAGGAGGGGGTGGAGGAGAGAGGTGTGTCACAACCAGTAGTAGCATTTTGGAGGCGTGGCGGTGGAACAACCTCCAACACTACTGCACCTTGTCCTGCATCCTTCCCAGCTGCCAAAAGAGTGACCCAATGGGCCGTGAAAGAAAGGTAACGTCCCTGTCCATGCCTGCTGGACCATGAGTCAGTGGTAATATGCACCTTACCGCTGACCGCCCTGTCCAGCGAGGCCAAGACATTGCCTTCCACATGCCTGTAGAGAGCCGGAATCGCCTTCCGTGCGAAAAAGTGGCGTTTGGGAACCTGCCACTGAGGAACCGCACATTGCACAAACTCACGGAAGGGGGCCGAGTCTACCAACTAAAAAGGCAGCAGTTGAAGCGCTAGCAATTTAGCCAAGCTAGCATTCAACCGCTGGGCATGTGGATGGCTGGGAGTGAACTTCTTTCGACGGTCCAGCAGCTGGGGCAGGGAAATTTGCCTGCTAGAATCGGACGTTGGTGTACTGCTAGCAGAGTGCCCACAAGTACTTGCCTGTGACACACCTAATTCTACACCTTCATTTCTCTCAGAGCAGGTTTCAGAGAGGAGTGAAGGTATAGTGGGGTTGGAGATCCCAGCTGATGCGGTGCAAGAAGAGGTCAGCTTTGTTCTTTGGTGTGGGTCTTTAAGGTAGGCTTGCCAACGAGCTGCATGGCAGGTCAACATATGTCTGATCAAGCATGTGGTGCCCAAGCGGCTGATGTTTTGGCCACGCGATATACGCTTGAGACATATGTTGCAAACAGCAGCTGTGCGATCTGATGCACTCGCCTCAAAAAAGGCCCACACCAAAGAACTTTTTGAATGACGGGCAGAGGAAGCGCCCTGCACAGGCGGAGCTCTGCGGTGTGATTCCGTCGGTGTACTGCCCATACGCTGGCCACTCAAGGGCATCCTGCCTCGTTGGAGATGTGCCTCCTCCTCATCCTCCTCCTCCTCCTCTCTCCTATTAGGCACCCACGTGGAGTCAGTGACCTCATCATCCCCTCCCTCCTCATCACTGGAGCCAATCTGGCAGTATGCTGCAGCTGCTGGAGCATGACTGCCAGATTGGTGTCCTTCTTGAGCATCCCCTCTCTCTGCTCTCACGCTGCTGCCTTCCTCTAGCTGGGTATCATCATCAGATCCTTCCAAACGCTGGGCATCCTCCTGGAGCATGTACCCAACACTGTGCTCAAACAGTTCGGGGGACTCCTCAGGAGGAGGACATGGTGGGTCTAGGGAAGGATTGACTAATGAAGATAATGATACCAGAGAAGAGGACGCTTTGGCAGCTGCTTTGCCAGTACCCTGAGCCTGGGTGAGAGAGGATGAGGAGGATGAGGTGGGCTTGGTCATCCACTCTACCAAGTCTTCGGCATGATGTGGCTCAACATGTCCAGCTGCCGAAAAGAAGGACAAGCGTGTCCCATGGCCATGTGCTAATGACAATGCACCGCGTCCACGACCAGCACTGTTGCCCCCAGACACAGAGCCTGCTTGCCCTCTTTTTTTGCCTCCTGACTGTCTGCCTCTCCTTGTTTGCCTTCCAGAAATTTTAATGGATGGCCTGCAGGGAGATGGGAAAAAGAGCAATAAGGGCTACCTTCAGGTGTATACTGTGCAGGAGGCTTAGCAACAATGCCACTGACACTGTCCCCTGCCTATCCTTCTCTGTCCCTAAACACAAGGATTGAAAATATGGAACAGCAAAATTGGTTTAGAACAGAATAGCACACTGTCAGTTTCACTCACTGTACCTCTCTGTCCCTAAACTCAAGGATTGAAAATATGGTTCAGCAAAATTGGTTTAGAACAGAATAGCACACTGACACTTTCCCTCACTGTCCTACTCTGTCCCTCCCTACAAACAAGATTTAGCACAGAATAGCACACTGATAATTTCCACGAGTGTCCTTCTCTGTCCCTAAACTCAAGGATTGAAAATATGGAACAGCAAAATTGGTTTAGAACAGAATAGCACACTGTCAGTTTCACTCACTGTACCTCTCTGTCCCTAAACTCAAGGATTGAAAATATGGTTCAGCAAAATTGGTTTAGAACAGAATAGCACACTGACACTTTCCCTCACTGTCCTACTCTGTCCCTCCCTACAAACAAGATTTAGCACAGAATAGCACACTGATAATTTCCACGAGTGTCCTTCTCTGTCCCTAAACTCAAGGATTGAAAATATGGAACAGCAAAATTGGTTTAGAACAGAATAGCACACTGTCAGTTTCACTCACTGTACTTCTCTGTCCCTAAACTCAAGGATTGAAAATATGGTTCAGCAAAATTGGTTTAGAACAGAATAGCACACTGACACTTTCCCTCACTGTCCTACTCTGTCCCTCCCTACAAACAAGATTTAGCACAGAATAGCACACTGATAATTTCCACAAGTGTCCTTCTCTGTCCCTAAACTCAAGGATTGAAAATATGGAACAGCAAAATTGGTTTAGAACAGAATAGCACACTGACACTTTCCCTCACTGTCCTACTCTGTCCCTCCCTACAAACAAGATTTAGCACAGAATAGCACACTGATAATTTCCACGAGTGTCCTTCTCTGTCCCTAAACTCAAGGATTTGAAATATGGAACAGCAAAATTGGTTTAGAACAGAATAGCACACTGACACTTTCCCTCACTGTCCTACTCTGTCCCTCCCTACAAACAAGATTTAGCACAGAATAGCACACTGATAATTTCCACGAGTGTCCTTCTCTGTCCCTAAACTCAAGGATTTGAAACATGGAACAGCAAAATTGGTTTAGAACAGAATAGCACACTGACACTTTCCCTCACTGTCCTACTCTGTCCCTCCCTACAAACAAGATTTAGCACAGAATAGCACACTGATAATTTCCACGAGTGTCCTTCTCTGTCCCTAAACTCAAGGATTGAAAATATGGAACAGCAAAATTGGTTTAGAACAGAATAGCACACTGTCAGTTTCACTCACTGTACCTCTCTGTCCCTAAACTCAAAGATTGAAAATATGGTTCAGCAAAATTGGTTTAGAACAGAATAGCACACTGACACTTTCCCTCACTGTCCTACTCTGTCCCTCCCTACAAACAAGATTTAGCACAGAATAGCACACTGATAATTTCCACGAGTGTCCTTCTCTGTCCCTAAACTCAAGGATTGAAAATATGGAACAGCAAAATTGGTTTAGAACAGAATAGCACACTGTCAGTTTCACTCACTGTACCTCTCTGTCCCTAAACTCAAGGATTGAAAATATGGTTCAGCAAAATTGGTTTAGAACAGAATAGCACACTGACACTTTCCCTCACTGTCCTACTCTGTCCCTCCCTACAAACAAGATTTAGCACAGAATAGCACACTGATAATTTCCACGAGTGTCCTTCTCTGTCCCTAAACTCAAGGATTGAAAATATGGAACAGCAAAATTGGTTTAGAACAGAATAGCACACTGTCAGTTTCACTCACTGTACCTCTCTGTCCCTAAACTCAAGGATTGAAAATATGGAACAGCAAAATTGGTTTAGAACAGAATAGCACACTGACACTTTCCCTCACTGTCCTACTCTGTCCCTCCCTACAAACAAGATTTAGCACAGAATAGCACACTGATAATTTCCACGAGTGTCCTTCTCTGTCCCTAAACTCAAGGATTTGAAATATGGAACAGCAAAATTGGTTTAGAACAGAATAGCACACTGACACTTTCTCTCACTGTCCTACTCTGTCCCTCCCTACAAACAAGATTTAGCACGGAATAGCACACTGATAATTTCCACGAGTGTCCTTCTCTGTCCCTAAACTCAAGGATTGAAAATATGGAACAGCAAAATTGGTTTAGAACAGAATAGCACACTGTCAGTTTCACTCTCTGTACCTCTCTGTCCCTAAACTCAAGGATTGAAAATATGGTTCAGCAAAATTGGTTTAGAACAGAATAGCACACTGACACTTTCCCTCACTGTCCTACTCTGTCCCTCCCTACGAACAAGATTTAGCACAGAATAGCACACTGATAATTTCCACGAGTGTCCTTCTCTGTCCCTAAACTCAAGGATTGAAAATATGGAACAGCAAAATTGGTTTAGAACAGAATAGCACACTGTCAGTTTTACTCACTGTACCTCTCTGTCCCTAAACTCAAGGATTGAAAATATGGTTCAGCAAAATTGGTTTAGAACAGAATAGCACACTGACACTTTCCCTCACTGTCCTACTATGTCCCTCCCTACAAACAAGATTTAGCACAGAATAGCACACTGATAATTTCCACGAGTGTCCTTCTCTGTCCCTAAACTCAAGGATTGAAAATATGGAACAGCAAAATTGGTTTAGAACAGAATAGCACACTGACACTTTCCCTCACTGTCCTACTCTGTCCCTCCCTACAAACAAGATTTAGCACAGAATAGCACACTGATAATTTCCACGAGTGTCCTTCTCTGTCCCTAAACTCAAGGATTTGAAATATGGAACAGCAAAATTGGTTTAGAACAGAATAGCACACTGACACTTTCCCTCACTGTCCTACTCTGTCCCTCCCTACAAACAAGATTTAGCACAGAATAGCACACTGATAATTTCCACGAGTGTCCTTCTCTGTCCCTAAACTCAAGGATTTGAAACATGGAACAGCAAAATTGGTTTAGAACAGAATAGCACACTGACACTTTCCCTCACTGTCCTACTCTGTCCCTCCCTACAAACAAGATTTAGCACAGAATAGCACACTGATAATTTCCACGAGTGTCCTTCTCTGTCCCTAAACTCAAGGATTGAAAATATGGAACAGCAAAATTGGTTTAGAACAGAATAGCACACTGTCAGTTTCACTCACTGTACCTCTCTGTCCCTAAACTCAAAGATTGAAAATATGGTTCAGCAAAATTGGTTTAGAACAGAATAGCACACTGACACTTTCCCTCACTGTCCTACTCTGTCCCTCCCTACAAACAAGATTTAGCACAGAATAGCACACTGATAATTTCCACGAGTGTCCTTCTCTGTCCCTAAACTCAAGGATTGAAAATATGGAACAGCAAAATTGGTTTAGAACAGAATAGCACACTGTCAGTTTCACTCACTGTACCTCTCTGTCCCTAAACTCAAGGATTGAAAATATGGTTCAGCAAAATTGGTTTAGAACAGAATAGCACACTGACACTTTCCCTCACTGTCCTACTCTGTCCCTCCCTACAAACAAGATTTAGCACAGAATAGCACACTGATAATTTCCACGAGTGTCCTTCTCTGTCCCTAAACTCAAGGATTGAAAATATGGAACAGCAAAATTGGTTTAGAACAGAATAGCACACTGTCAGTTTCACTCACTGTACCTCTCTGTCCCTAAACTCAAGGATTGAAAATATGGAACAGCAAAATTGGTTTAGAACAGAATAGCACACTGACACTTTCCCTCACTGTCCTACTCTGTCCCTCCCTACAAACAAGATTTAGCACAGAATAGCACACTGATAATTTCCACGAGTGTCCTTCTCTGTCCCTAAACTCAAGGATTTGAAATATGGAACAGCAAAATTGGTTTAGAACAGAATAGCACACTGACACTTTCTCTCACTGTCCTACTCTGTCCCTCCCTACAAACAAGATTTAGCACGGAATAGCACACTGATAATTTCCACGAGTGTCCTTCTCTGTCCCTAAACTCAAGGATTGAAAATATGGAACAGCAAAATTGGTTTAGAACAGAATAGCACACTGTCAGTTTCACTCTCTGTACCTCTCTGTCCCTAAACTCAAGGATTGAAAATATGGTTCAGCAAAATTGGTTTAGAACAGAATAGCACACTGACACTTTCCCTCACTGTCCTACTCTGTCCCTCCCTACGAACAAGATTTAGCACAGAATAGCACACTGATAATTTCCACGAGTGTCCTTCTCTGTCCCTAAACTCAAGGATTGAAAATATGGAACAGCAAAATTGGTTTAGAACAGAATAGCACACTGTCAGTTTTACTCACTGTACCTCTCTGTCCCTAAACTCAAGGATTGAAAATATGGTTCAGCAAAATTGGTTTAGAACAGAATAGCACACTGACACTTTCCCTCACTGTCCTACTCTGTCCCTCCCTACAAACAAGATTTAGCACAGAATAGCACACTGATAATTTCCACGAGTGTCCTTCTCTGTCCCTAAACTCAAGGATTGAAAATATGGAACAGCAAAATTGGTTTAGAACAGAATAGCACACTGACACTTTCCCTCACTGTCCTACTCTGTCCCTCCCTACAAACAAGATTTAGCACAGAATAGCACACTGATAATTTCCACGAGTGTCCTTCTCTGTCCCTAAACTCAAGGATTTGAAATATGGAACAGCAAAATTGGTTTAGAACAGAATAGCACACTGACACTTTCCCTCACTGTCCTACTCTGTCCCTCCCTACAAACAAGATTTAGCACAGAATAGCACACTGATAATTTCCACGAGTGTCCTTCTCTGTCCCTAAACTCAAGGATTTGAAATATGGAACAGCAAAATTGGTTTAGAACAGAATAGCACACTGACACTTTCCCTCACTGTCCTACTCTGTCCCTCCCTACAAACAAGATTTAGTACAGAATAGCACACTGATAATTTCCACGAGTGTCCTTCTCTGTCCCTAAACTCAAGGATTGAAAATATGGAACAGCAAAATTGGTTTAGAACAGAATAGCACTCTGTCAGTTTCACTCACTGTACCTCTCTGTTCCTAAACTCAAGGATTGAAAATATGGTTCAGCAAAATTGGTTTAGAACAGAATAGCACACTGACACTTTCCCTCACTGTCCTACTCTGTCCCTCCCTACAAACAAGATTTAGCACAGAATAGCACACTGATAATTTCCACGAGTGTCCTTCTCTGTCCCTAAACTCAAGGATTGAAAATATGGAACAGCAAAATTGGTTTAGAACAGAATAGCACACTGACACTTTCCCTCACTGTCCTACTCTGTCCCTCCCTACAAACAAGATTTAGCACAGAATAGCACACTGATAATTTCCACGAGTGTCCTTCTCTGTCCCTAAACTCAAGGATTTGAAATATGGAACAGCAAAATTGGTTTAGAACAGAATAGCACACTGACACTTTCCCTCACTGTCCTACTCTGTCCCTCCCTACAAACAAGGTTTAGCACAGAATAGCACACTGATAATTTCCACGAGTGTCCTTCTCTGTCCCTAAACTCAAGGATTTGAAATAAGGAACAGCAAAATTGGTTTAGAACAGAATAGCACACTGACACTTTCCCTCACTGTCCTACTCTGTCCCTCCCTACAAACAAGATTTAGCACAGAATAGCACACTGATAATTTCCACGAGTGTCCTTCTCTGTCCCTAAACTCAAGGATTGAAAATATGGAACAGCAAAATTGGTTTAGAACAGAATAGCACACTGTCAGTTTCACTCACTGTACCTCTCTGTCCCTAAACTCAAGGATTGAAAATATGGTTCAGCAAAATTGATTTAGAACAGAATAGCACACTGACACTTTCCCTCACTGTCCTACTCTGTCCCTCCCTACAAACAAGATTTAGCACAGAATAGCACACTGATAATTTCCACGAGTGTCCTTCTCTGTCCCTAAACTCAAGGATTGAAAATATGGAACAGCAAAATTGGTTTAGAACAGAATAGCACACTGTCAGTTTCACTCACTGTACCTCTCTGTCCCTAAACTCAAGGATTGAAAATATGGTTCAGCAAAATTGGTTTAGAACAGAATAGCACACTGACACTTTCCCTCACTGTCCTACTCTGTCCCTCCCTACAAACAAGATTTAGCACAGAATAGCACACTGATAATTTCCACGAGTGTCCTTCTCTGTCCCTAAACTCAAGGATTTGAAATATGGAACAGCAAAATTGGTTTAGAACAGAATAGCACACTGACACTTTCCCTCACTGTCCTACTCTGTCCCTCCCTACAAACAAGATTTAGCACAGAATAGCACACTGATAATTTCCACGAGTGTCCTTCTCTGTCCCTAAACTCAAGGATTTGAAATATGGAACAGCAAAATTGGTTTAGAACAGAATAGCACACTGACACTTTCCCTCACTGTCCTACTCTGTCCCTCCCTACAAACAAGATTTAGCACAGAATAGCACACTGATAATTTCCACGAGTGTCCTTCTCTGTCCCTAAACTCAAGGATTTGAAATATGGTTCAGCAAAATTGGTTTAGAACAGAATAGCACACTGACACTTTCCCTCACTGTCCTACTCTGTCCCTCCCTACAAACAAGATTTAGCACAGAATAGCACACTGATAATTTCCACGAGTGTCCTTCTCTGTCCCTAAACTCAAGGATTGAAAATATGGAACAGCAAAATTGGTTTAGAACAGAATAGCACACTGTCAGTTTCACTCACTGTACCTCTCTGTCCCTAAACTCAAGGATTGAAAATATGGTTCAGCAAAATTGGTTTAGAACAGAATAGCACACTGACACTTTCCCTCACTGTCCTACTCTGTCCCTCCCTACAAACAAGATTTAGCACAGAATAGCACACTGATAATTTCCACGAGTGTCCTTCTCTGTCCCTAAACTCAAGGATTTGAAATATGGAACAGCAAAATTGGTTTAGAACAGAATAGCACACTGACACTTTCCCTCACTGTCCTACTCTGTCCCTCCCTACAAACAAGATTTAGCACAGAATAGCACACTGATAATTTCCACGAGTGTCCTTCTCTGTCCCTAAACTCAAGGATTGAAAATATGGTTCAGCAAAATAGGTTTAGAACAGAATAGCACACTGACACTTTCCCTCACTGTCCTACTCTGTCCCTCCCTACAAACAAGATTTAGCACAGAATAGCACACTGATAATTTCCACGAGTGTCCTTCTCAGTCCCTAAACTCAAGGATTTGAAATATGGAACAGCAAAATTGGTTTAGAACAGAATAGCACACTGACACTTTCCCTCACTGTCCTACTCTGTCCCTCCCTACAAACAAGATTTAGCACAGAATAGCACACTGATAATTTCCACGAGTGTCCTTCTCTGTCCCTAAACTCAAGGATTTGAAATATGGAACAGCAAAATTGGTTTAGAACAGAATAGCACACTGACACTTTCCCTCACTGTCCTACTCTGTCCCTCCCTACAAACAAGATTTAGCACAGAATAGCACACTGATAATTTCCACGAGTGTCCTTCTCTGTCCCTAAACTCAAGGATTGAAAATATGGAACAGCAAAATTGGTTTAGAACAGAATAGCACACTGTCAGTTTCACTCACTGTACCTCTCTGTCCCTAAACTCAAGGATTGAAAATATGGTTCAGCAAAATTGGTTTAGAACAGAATAGCACACTGACACGTTCCCTCACTGTCCTACTCTGTCCCTCCCTACAAACAAGATTTAGCACAGAATAGCACACTGATAATTTCCACGAGTGTCCTTCTCTGTCCCTAACTCAAGGATTGAAAATATGGAACAGCAAAATTGGTTTACAACAGAATAGCACACTGACACTTTCCCTCACTGTCCTACTCTGTCCCTCCCTACAAACAAGATTTAGCACAGAATAGCACACTGATAATTTCCACGAGTGTCCTTCTCTGTCCCTAAACTCAAGGATTGAAAATGTGGAACAGCAAAATTGGTTTAGAACAGAATAGCACACTGTCAGTTTCACTCACTGTACCTCTCTGTCCCTAAACTCAAGGATTGAAAATATGGTTCAGCAAAATTGGTTTAGAACAGAATAGCACACTGACACTTTCCCTCACTGTCCTACTCTGTCCCTCCCTACAAACAAGATTTAGCACAGAATAGCACACTGATAATTTCCACGAGTGTCCTTCTCTGTCCCTAAACTCAAGGATTGAAAATATGGAACAGCAAAATTGGTTTAGAACAGAATAGCACACTGTCAGTTTCACTCACTGTACCTCTCTGTCCCTAAACTCAAGGATTGAAAATATGGTTCAGCAAAATTGGTTTAGAACAGAATAGCACACTGACACTTTCCCTCACTGTCCTACTCTGTCCCTCCCTACAAACAAGATTTAGCACAGAATAGCACACTGATAATTTCCACGAGTGTCCTTCTCTGTCCCTAAACTCAAGGATTTGAAATATGGAACAGCAAAATTGGTTTAGAACAGAATAGCACACTGACACTTTCCCTCACTGTCCTACTCTGTCCCTCCCTACTAGACATGTGCATTTCGTTTCGTTCCGAATCGAAATTCGGACGAATTTTTCATTATTCGGACATTCGGATGCATCCGAATTATCGAATTACAATATTAACGAATTTAACCGAATCCGAATTTTTTCGAATCTAAAAATATTTTTGACCCGACTTTGGGTCCATGTATCTCGAAGTTCCTTGGTGATAGAAACCCCAAATTTGGAGATGTTGTAGTGCTAGTTCTTCTGTGTTTGAATACCAAATTTGGGGTTTCTATCACTAAGTGACCCCGAGATACGTGGACCCAAAGTCGGGTCGCAAAATGTCAAGCACTTTACTGGAGCAGAGAATGACATTTTGTGACCCGATTTTGGGGCCACATATCTCGGGGCCACTTGTAGCTAGAAACCCCAAATTTGGTATGCAAACACAGTAGAACTAGCACTACAACATCTCCAAATTTTGGGTTTCTATCATCAAGTAACCCCAAAATACATGGACCCAAAGTCGGGTCGCAAAATATTTTCGAATCCGGTTGAAATAGTATCAACATGATTCGAAATTATTTCAACTGCATTTGAAACTATTTCAACCGGATTCGAAAATATTTTGTGACCCGAATTTGGGTCCATGTATCTCGGGGTTACTTGGTGATAGAAACCCCAAATTTGGGGTTACTGTTTTTCTAGTCTATTTTCTATTTTATTATAATCTTTTCTATCCAATGTTAAAATTAATTAATTAATTAAAAAATTTGAATTCATACTATTCGAAATTCAAATTTATTCTATTCGAAATTCGAATTTCAGAAGATGGTTGTATATTCTTTCTATTTTATTCTTCTAAATTATATTTTTTTTCTATTCTGTTCTAATCTTTTCTATTTGAATTATAAATTTTGGAAGATGGTTAGTTACTTACATCTGTCACATAAAAAAAAAGATGTGAAATGGCTGTCATGGATGTCGATCACAAGGCAAGTACATATGCTGTATGTCATTGTCCGAGTGCCACGCGACCGGCCACGAGTGCCACGTGACCAAGTTGTGGATTGTCCACTTGCCACGTCACCTGCCACAAGTTATGGGGTTCCTAGCACCAAGTGACCCCCAGATAGGGGCGATCTGTCAAGTGCTTTTCTGCAGCAGAGAATTAAATTTTGTGACCCGACTTTGAGGCCACGTATCTCGGGGCCACTTATAGCTAGAAATCCCAAAATATTTGGTATGTAAACACATTACAACTGGCACTACAATAACCCCAAATTTGGGGTTTCTATCACCAAGTAACCCCGTTGTAATGCTAGTTCTACTGTGTTTGCATACCAAATTTGGGGTTTCTAGCTATAAGTGGCCCCGAGATACGTGGCCCCAAAGTCGGGTCACAAAATGTCATTCTCTGCTGCAGAAAAGTACTTGAAATATCGCCCATATCTGGGGGTCACTTGGTGCCAGGAGCCCCATAACTTGTGGCAGGTGACGTGGCAAGTAGACAATCCACAACTAGGTCACGTGGCAGGTCACGTGGCACTCGTGGCCGTTCACGTGGCACTCATGGCACCGTGGCCGGTGTCGTGGCACTCGTGGCCGGTGTCGTGGCACTCATGGCAGGTGTTGTGGTAAGTGGACAATGACATACAGCATATGTACTTGCCTTGCGATCGACATCCGTGACAGCCATTTCACATCTTTTTTTTATGTGACAGATGTATATAAGTAAGTAAATAACCTTCTTCCAAAATTTATAATTCAAATAGAAAAGATTAGAACAGAATAGAAAAAAAATATAATTTAGAAGAATAAAATAGAAAGAATATACAACCATCTTCTGAAATTCGAATTTCGAATAGAATAAATTTGAATTTCGAATAGTATGAATTCAAATTTTTTAATTAATTAATTAATTTTAACTTTGGATAGAAAAGATTATAATAAAATAGAAAATAGACTAGAAAAACAATAACCCCAAATTTGGGGTTTCTATCACCAAGTAACCCCGAGATACATGGACCCAAATTCGGGTCACAAAATATTTTCGAATCCGGTTGAAATAGTTTCAAATGCAGTTGAAATAATTTCGAATCATGTTGATACTATTTCAACCGGATTCGAAAATATTTTGCGACCCGACTTTGGGTCCATGTATTTTGGGGTTACTTGGTGATAGAAACCCAAAATTTGGAGATGTTGTAGTGCTAGATCTTCCGTGTTTGCATACCAAATTTGGGGTTTCTATCACTAAGTGACCCCGAGATACGTGGACCCAAAGTCGGGTCGCAAAATGTCAAGCACTTTACTGGAGCAGAGAAAGACATTTTGCGACCCGATTTTGGGGCCACATATCTCGGGGCCACTTGTAGCTAGAAACCCCAAATTTGGTATGCAAACACAGTAGAACTAGCACTACAACATCTCCAAATTTTGGGTTTCTATCACCAAGTAACCCCAAAATACATGGACCCAAAGTCGGGTCGCAAAATATTTTCGAATCCGGTTGAAATAGTATCAACATGATTCGAAATTATTTCAACTGCATTTGAAACTATTTCAACCGGATTCGAAAATATTTTGTGACCCGAATTTGGGTCCATGTATCTCGGGGTTACTTGGTGATAGAAACCCCAAATTTGGGGTTACTGTTTTTCTAGTCTATTTTCTATTTTATTATAATCTTTTCTATCCAATGTTAAAATTAATTAATTAATTAAAAAATTTGAATTCATACTATTCGAAATTCAAATTTATTCTATTCGAAATTCGAATTTCAGAAGATGGTTGTATATTCTTTCTATTTTATTCTTCTAAATTATATTTTTTTTCTATTCTGTTCTAATCTTTTCTATTTGAATTATAAATTTTGGAAGAAGGTTATTTACTTACTTATATACATCTGTCACATAAAAAAAAAGATGTGAAATGGCTGTCACGGATGTCGATCGCAAGTCAAGTACATATGCTGTATGTCATTGTCCACTTACCACAACACCTGCCATGAGTGCCACGACACCGGCCACGAGTGCCACGACACCCGCCACGAGTGCCACGTGACCTGCCACGAGTGCCACGTGAACGGCCACGAGTGCCACGTGACCTGCCACGTGACCTAGTTGTGGATTGTCTACTTGCCACGTCACCTGCCACAAGTTATGGGGCTCCTAGCACCAAGTGAACCCCAGATATGGGCGATATTTCAAGTACTTTTCTGCAGCAGAGAATGACATTTTGTGACCCGACTTTGGGGCCACGTATCTCGGGGCCACTTATAGCTAGAAACCCCAAATTTGGTATGCAAACACAGTAGAACTAGCATTACAACGGGGTTACTTGGTGATAGAAACCCCAAATTTGGGGTTATTGTAGTGCCAGTTGTAATGTGTTTACATACCAAATATTTTGGGATTTCTAGCTATAAGTGGCCCCGAGATACGTGGCCTCAAAGTCGGGTCACAAAATTTAATTCTCTGCTGCAGAAAAGCACTTGACAGATCGCCCCTATCTGGGGGTCACTTGGTGCTAGGAACCCCATAACTTGTGGCAGGTGACGTGGCAAGTGGACAATCCACAACTTGGTCACGTGGCACTCGTGGCCGGTCACGTGGCACTCGGACAATGACATACAGCATATGTACTTGCCTTGTGATCGACATCCATGACAGCCATTTCACATCTTTTTTTTATGTGACAGATGTAAGTAACTAACCATCTTTCAAAATTTATAATTCAAATAGAAAAGATTAGAACAGAATAGAAAAAAAATATAATTTAATAGAATAAAATAGAAAGAATATGCAACCATCTTATGAAATTCGAATTTCGAATAGAATAAATTTGAATTTCGAATAGTAGGAATTAAAAAAAATGTAATTAATTAATTTTAACTTTGGATAGAATAGATTAGAATAGAAATAGAGAATACACTAGAAAAACAATAGAATAGAATAGAATATAGATACTATCTATTTCATGTTTAATTTTTTTTGCAGATTACTATTTTTTACATAAGGTCTCCTGCAGACTATTAGCATTTATTTTATTTTTTTTGCAGATCTCCTGCAGACTATTATTATCTATTTAGTTTTCTCACCAGGTCTCCTGCAGACTATTAGCATCTATTTATTTTTTAGCAGATCTCCTGTAGACTATTAACAGCCATTTCACTTTTTTTTTTTTGCAGATCTCCTGCAGACTGTTAGAATCAATTTCATTTTTTTTTCAAAGTCGGGTCGCAAAATATTTTCGAATCCGCTTTAAATAGTATCAACATGATTCGAAATTATTTCAACCGCATTTAAAACTATTTCAACCGCATTTGAAACTATTTCAACCGGATTCAAAAATATTTTGCGACCCGACTTTGGGTCCACGTATCTCGGGGTTAGTTGGCGATAGAAACCCCAAATTTGGGGATGTTGTAGTGCTAGTTCTCCTGTGTTTGCATACCAAATTTGGGGTTTCTATCACTAAGTGACCCCGAGATACGTGGACCCAAAATCGGGTCGCAAAATGTCAAGCACTTTACTGGAGCAGAGAATGACATTTTGCGACCCGATTTTGGGGCCACATATCTCGGGGCCACTTGTAGCTAGAAACCCTAAATTTGGTATGCAAACACAGTAGAAATAGCACTACAAGATCTCCAAATTTTGGGTTTCTATCACCAAGTAACCCCAAAATACATGGACCCAAAATCGGGTCGCAAAATATTTTCGAATCCGGTTGAAATAGTATCAACATGATTCAAAATTATTTCAACTGCATTTGAAACTATTTCAACCAGATTAGAAAATATTTTGTGACCCGAATTTGGGTCCATGTATCTCGGGGTTACTTGGTGATAGAAACCCCAAATTTGAGGTTATTGTTTTTCTAGTCTATTTTCTATTTTATTATAATCTTTTCTATCCAAAGTTAAAATTAATTAATTAAAAAATTTGAATTCATACTATTCGAAATTCAAATTTATTCTATTCGAAATTCGAATTTCAGAAGATGGTTGTATATTCTTTCTATTTTATTCTTCTAAATTATATTTTTTTTCTATTCTGTTCTAATCTTTTCTATTTGAATTATAAATTTTGGAAGAAGGTTATTTACTTACTTATATACATCTGTCACATAAAAAAAAGATGTGAAATGGCTGTCACGGATGTCGATCGCAAGGCAAGTACATATGCTGTATGTCATTGTCCACTTGCCACAACACCTGCCACGAGTGCCACGTGACCGGCCACGAGTGCCACGTGACCGGCCACGAGTGCCACGTGAACGGCCACGAGTGTCACGTGACCTGCCACGTGACCTGCCACGAGTGCCACGTGAACGGCCACGAGTGTCACGTGACCTGCCACGTGACCAAGTTGTGGATTGTCCACTTGCCACGTCACCTGCCACAAGTTATGGGGTTCCTAGCACCAAGTGACCCCCAGATATGGGCGATATGTCAAGTACTTTTCTGCAGCAGAGAATGACATTTTGTGACCCGACTTTGGGGCCACGTATCTCGGGGCCACTTATAGCTAGAAACCCCAAATTTGGTATGCAAACACAGTAGAACTAGCATTACAACGGGGTTACTTGGTGATAGAAACCCCAAATTTGGGGTTATTGTAGTGCCAGTTGTAATGTGTTTGCATACCAAATATTTTGGGATTTCTAGCTATAAGTGGCCCCGAGATACGTGGCCTCAAAGTCGGGTCACAAAATTTAATTCTCTGCTGCAGAAAAGCACTTGTCAGATCGCCCATATCTGGGGGTCACTTGGTGCTAGGAACCCCATAACTTGTGGCAGGTGACAATCCACAACTTGGTCACGTGGCACTCGTGGCCGGTCACGTGGCACTCGGACAATGACATACAGCATATGTACTTGCCTTGCGATCGACATCCATGACAGCCATTTCACATCTTTTTTTTATGTGACAGATGTATATAAGTAAGTAACTAACCATCTTTCAAAATTTATAATTCAAATAGAAAAGATTAGAACAGAATATAGAAAAAATATATAATTTAATAGAATAAAATAGAAAGAATATGCAACCATCTTATGAAATTCGAATTTCGAATAGAATACATTTTAATTTCGAACAGTAGGAATTAAGAAAAATGTAATTAATTAATTTTAACTTTGGATAGAATAGATTAGAATAGAAATAGAGAATACACTAGAAAAACAATAGAATAGAATAGAATATAGATACTATCTATTTCATGTTTAATTTTTTTTGCAGATTACTATTTTTTACATAAGATCTCCTGCAGACTATTAGCATTTATTTTATTTTTTTAGCAGATCTCCTGTAGACTATTAACAGCCATTTCACTTCTTTTTTTTTTTTGCAGATCTCCTGCAGACTGTTAGAATCAATTTCATTTTTTTTTCAAAGTCGGGTCGCAAAATATTTTTGAATCTGCTTTAAATAGTATCAACATGATTCGAAATTATTTCAACCGCATTTAAAACTATTTCAACCGCATTTGAAACTATTTCAACTGGATTCAAAAATATTTTGCGACCCGACATTGGGTCCACGTATCTCGGGGTTAGTTGGCGATAGAAACCCCAAATTTGGGGATGTTGTAGTGCTAGTTCTCTTGTGTTTGCATACCAATTTTGGGGTTTCTATCACTAAGTGACCCCGAGAAACGTGGACCCAAAATCGGGTCGCAAAATGTCAAACACTTTTCTGCAGCAGAGAATGACATTTTGCAACCCGAATTTTGGGCCACATATCTCGGGGCCACCTGTAGCTAGAAACCCCAAATTTGGTATGCAAACACAGTAGAACTAGCACTATAACATCTCCAAATTTGGGGTTTCTATTACTAAGTGACCCTGAGATACGTGGACCCAAAGTCGGGTCGCAAAATATTTTCGAATCCGGTTGAAATAGTTTCAAATGCGGTTGAAATAATTTCGAATCATGTTGAAATAATTTCGAATCATGTTGAAATAATTTCGAATCCAGTAGAAATATTTTCGAATTCGGTTGAAATATTTTCGAATGCGACCGATTTTCGAATTCGGTCGAAAACAAAACGAAATCCGAAAACGAATTTAACAAATTTAACGAATCTAACTAAACGAAATTAATTAATTAACGAATTAAAACGAAACTAAACGAAACTAATTTTTTCCTTTTGCACATGTCTACTCCCTACAAACAAGATTTAGCACAGAATAGCACACTGATAATTTCCACGAGTGTCCTTCTCTGTCCCTAAACTCAAGGATTTGAAATATGGAACAGCAAAATTGGTTTAGAACAGAATAGCACACTGACACTTTCCCTCACTGTCCTACTCTGTCCCTCCCTACAAACAAGATTTAGCACAGAATAGCACACTGATAATTTCCACGAGTGTCCTTCTCTGTCCCTAAACTCAAGGATTTGAAATACGGTTCAGCAAAATTGGTTTAGAACAGAATAGCACACTGACACTTTCCCTCACTGTCCTACTCTGTCCCTCCCTACAAACAAGATTTAGCACAGAATAGCACACTGATAATTTCCACGAGTGTCCTTCTCTGTCCCTAAACTCAAGGATTGAAAATATGGAACAGCAAAATTGGTTTAGAACAGAATAGCACACTGTCAGTTTCACTCACTGTACCTCTCTGTCCCTAAACTCAAGGATTGAAAATATGGTTCAGCAAAATTGGTTTAGAACAGAATAGCACACTGACACTTTCCCTCACTGTCCTACTCTGTCCCTCCCTACAAACAAGATTTAGCACAGAATAGCACACTGATAATTTCCACGAATGTCCTTCTCTGTCCCTAAACTCAAGGATTTGAAATATGGAACAGCAAAATTGGTTTAGAACAGAATAGCACACTCACACTTTCCCTCACTGTCCTACTCTGTCCCTCCCTACAAACAAGATTTAGCACAGAATAGCACACTGATAATTTCCACGAGTGTCCTTCTCTGTCCCTAAACTCAAGGATTGAAAATATGGTTCAGCAAAATTGGTTTAGAACAGAATAGCACACTGACACTTTCCCTCACTGTCCTACTCTGTCCCTCCCTACAAACAAGATTTAGCACAGAATAGCACACTGATAATTTCCACGAGTGTCCTTCTCAGTCCCTAAACTCAAGGATTTGAAATATGGAACAGCAAAATTGGTTTAGAACAGAATAGCACACTGACACTTTCCCTCACTGTCCTACTCTGTCCCTCCCTACAAACAAGATTTAGCACGGAATAGCACACTGATAATTTCCACGAGTGTCCTTCTCTGTCCCTAAACTAAAGGATTTGAAATATGGAACAGCAAAATTGGTTTAGAACAGAATAGCACCTTGACACTTTCCCTCACTGTCCTACTCTGTCCCTCCCTACAAACAAGATTTAGCACAGAATAGCACACTGATAATTTCCACGAGTGTCCTTCTCTGTCCCTAAACTCAAGGATTGAAAATATATAACAGCAAAATTGGTTTAGAACAGAATAGCACACTGTCAGTTTCACTCACTGTACCTCTCTGTCCCTAAACTCAAGGATTGAAAATATGGTTCAGCAAAATTGGTTTAGAACAGAATAGCACACTGACACTTTCCCTCACTGTCCTACTCTGTCCCTCCCTACAAACAAGATTTAGCACAGAATAGCACACTGATAATTTCCACGAGTGTCCTTCTCTGTCCCTAAACTCAAGGATTTGAAATATGGAACAGCAAAATTGGTTTAGAACAGAATAGCACACTGACACTTTCCCTCACTGTCCTACTCTGTCCCTCCCTACAAACAAGGTTTAGCACAGAATAGCACACTGATAATTTCCACGAGTGTCCTTCTCTGTCCCTAAACTCAAGGATTTGAAATATGGAACAGCAAAATTGGTTTAGAACAGAATAGCACACTGACACTTTCCCTCACTGTCCTACTCTGTCCCTCCCTACAAACAAGGTTTAGCACAGAATAGCACACTGATAATTTCCACGAGTGTCCTTCTCTGTCCCTAAACTCAAGGATTTGAAATATGGAACAGCAAAATTGGTTTAGAACAGAATAGCACACTGACACTTTCCCTCACTGTCCTACTCTGTCCCTCCCTACAAACAAGATTTAGCACAGAATAGCACACTGATAATTTCCACGAGTGTCCTTCTCTGTCCCTAAACTCAAGGATTGAAAATATGGAACAGCAAAATTGGTTTAGAACAGAATAGCACACTGTCAGTTTCACTCACTGTACCTCTCTGTCCCTAAACTCAAGGATTGAAAATATGGTTCAGCAAAATTGGTTTAGAACAGAATAGCACACTGACACTTTCCCTCACTGTCCTACTCTGTCCCTCCCTACAAACAAGATTTAGCACAGAATAGCACACTGATAATTTCCACGAGTGTCCTTCTCTGTCCCTAAACTCAAGGATTGAAAATATGGAACAGCAAAATTGGTTTAGAACAGAATAGCACACTGTCAGTTTCACTCACTGTACCTCTCTGTCCCTAAACTCAAGGATTGAAAATATGGTTCAGCAAAATTGGTTTAGAACAGAATAGCACACTGACACTTTCCCTCACTGTCCTACTCTGTCCCTCCCTACAAACAAGATTTAGCACAGAATAGCACACTGATAATTTCCACGAGTGTCCTTCTCTGTCCCTAAACTCAAGGATTTGAAATATGGAACAGCAAAATTGGTTTAGAACAGAATAGCACACTGACACTTTCCCTCACTGTCCTACTCTGTCCCTCCCTACAAACAAGATTTAGCACAGAATAGCACACTGATAATTTCCACGAGTGTCCTTCTCTGTCCCTAAACTCAAGGATTTGAAATATGGAACAGCAAAATTGGTTTAGAACAGAATAGCACACTGACACTTTCCCTCACTGTCCTACTCTGTCCCTCCCTACAAACAAGATTTAGCACAGAATAGCACACTGATAATTTCCACGAGTGTCCTTCTCTGTCCCTAAACTCAAGGATTTGAAATATGGTTCAGCAAAATTGGTTTAGAACAGAATAGCACACTGACACTTTCCCTCACTGTCCTACTCTGTCCCTCCCTACAAACAAGATTTAACACAGAATAGCATACTGATAATTTCCACGAGTGTCCTTCTCTGTCCCTAAACTCAAGGATTGAAAATATGGAACAGCAAAATTGGTTTAGAACAGAATAGCACACTGTCAGTTTCACTCACTGTACCTCTCTGTCCCTAAACTCAAGGATTGAAAATATGGTTCAGCAAAATTGGTTTAGAACAGAATAGCACATTGACACTTTCCCTCACTGTCCTACTCTGTCCCTCCCTACAAACAAGATTTAGCACAGAATAGCACACTGATAATTTACACGAGTGTCCTTCTCTGTCCCTAAACTCAAGGATTTGAAATATGGAACAGCAAAATTGGTTTAGAACAGAATAGCACACTGACACTTTCCCTCACTGTCCTACTCTGTCCCTCCCTACAAACAAGATTTAGCACAGAATAGCACACTGATAATTTCCACGAGTGTCCTTCTCTGTCCCTAAACTCAAGGATTGAAAATATGGTTCAGCAAAATTGGTTTAGAACAGAATAGCACACTGACACTTTCCCTCACTGTCCTACTCTGTCCCTCCCTACAAACAAGATTTAGCACAGAATAGCACACTGATAATTTCCACGAGTGTCCTTCTCAGTCCCTAAACTCAAGGATTTGAAATATGGAACAGCAAAATTGGTTTAGAACAGAATAGCACACTGACACTTTCCCTCACTGTCCTACTCTGTCCCTCCCTACAAACAAGATTTAGCACAGAATAGCACACTGATAATTTCCACGAGTGTCCTTCTCTGTCCCTAAACTCAAGGATTGAAAATATGGAACAGCAAAATTGGTTTAGAACAGAATAGCACACTGTCAGTTTCACTCACTGTACCTCTCTGTCCCTAAACTCAAGGATTGAAAATATGGTTCAGCAAAATTGGTTTAGAACAGAATAGCACACTGACACTTTCCCTCACTGTCCTACTCTGTCCCTCCCTACAAACAAGATTTAGCACAGAATAGCACACTGATAATTTCCACGAATGTCCTTCTCTGTCCCTAAACTCAAGGATTTGAAATATGGAACAGCAAAATTGGTTTAGAACAGAATAGCACACTGACACTTTCCCTCACTGTCCTACTCTGTCCCTCCCTACAAACAAGATTTAGCACAGAATAGCACACTGATAATTTCCACGAGTGTCCTTCTCTGTCCCTAAACTCAAGGATTGAAAATATGGTTCAGCAAAATTGGTTTAGAACAGAATAGCACACTGACACTTTCCCTCACTGTCCTACTCTGTCCCTCCCTACAAACAAGATTTAGCACAGAATAGCACACTGATAATTTCCACGAATGTCCTTCTCTGTCCCTAAACTCAAGGATTTGAAATATGGAACAGCAAAATTGGTTTAGAACAGAATAGCACACTCACACTTTCCCTCACTGTCCTACTCTGTCCCTCCCTACAAACAAGATTTAGCACAGAATAGCACACTGATAATTTCCACGAGTGTCCTTCTCTGTCCCTAAACTCAAGGATTGAAAATATGGTTCAGCAAAATTGGTTTAGAACAGAATAGCACACTGACACTTTCCCTCACTGTCCTACTCTGTCCCTCCCTACAAACAAGATTTAGCACAGAATAGCACACTGATAATTTCCACGAGTGTCCTTCTCAGTCCCTAAACTCAAGGATTTGAAATATGGAACAGCAAAATTGGTTTAGAACAGAATAGCACACTGACACTTTCCCTCACTGTCCTACTCTGTCCCTCCCTACAAACAAGATTTAGCACAGAATCGCACACTGATAATTTCCACGAGTGTCCTTCTCTGTCCCTAAACTCAAGGATTTGAAATATGGAACAGCAAAATTGGTTTAGAACAGAATAGCACCTTGACACTTTCCCTCACTGTCCTACTCTGTCCCTCCCTACAAACAAGATTTAGCACAGAATAGCACACTGATAATTTCCACGAGTGTCCTTCTCTGTCCCTAAACTCAAGGATTGAAAATATGGAACAGCAAAATTGGTTTAGAACAGAATAGCACACTGTCAGTTTCACTCACTGTACCTCTCTGTCCCTAAACTCAAGGATTGAAAATATGGTTCAGCAAAATTGGTTTAGAACAGAATAGCACACTGACACTTTCCCTCACTGTCCTACTCTGTCTCTCCCTACAAACAAGATTTAGCACAGAATAGCACACTGATAATTTCCACGAGTGTCCTTCTCTGTCCCTAAACTCAAGGATTTGAAATATGGAACAGCAAAATTGGTTTAGAACAGAATAGCACACTGACACTTTCCCTCACTGTCCTACTCTGTCCCTCCCTACAAACAAGGTTTAGCACAGAATAGCACACTGATAATTTCCACGAGTGTCCTTCTCTGTCCCTAAACTCAAGGATTTGAAATATGGAACAGCAAAATTGGTTTAGAACAGAATAGCACACTGACACTTTCCCTCACTGTCCTACTCTGTCCCTCCCTACAAACAAGGTTTAGCACAGAATAGCACACTGATAATTTCCACGAGTGTCCTTCTCTGTCCCTAAACTCAAGGATTTGAAATATGGAACAGCAAAATTGGTTTAGAACAGAATAGCACACTGACACTTTCCCTCACTGTCCTACTCTGTCCCTCCCTACAAACAAGATTTAGCACAGAATAGCACACTGATAATTTCCACGAGTGTCCTTCTCTGTCCCTAAACTCAAGGATTTGAAATATGGAACAGCAAAATTGGTTTAGAACAGAATAGCACCTTGACACTTTCCCTCACTGTCCTACTCTGTCCCTCCCTACAAACAAGATTTAGCACAGAATAGCACACTGATAATTTCCACGAGTGTCCTTCTCTGTCCCTAAACTCAAGGATTGAAAATATGGAACAGCAAAATTGGTTTAGAACAGAATAGCACACTGTCAGTTTCACTCACTGTACCTCTCTGTCCCTAAACTCAAGGATTGAAAATATGGTTCAGCAAAATTGGTTTAGAACAGAATAGCACACTGACACTTTCCCTCACTGTCCTACTCTGTCTCTCCCTACAAACAAGATTTAGCACAGAATAGCACACTGATAATTTCCACGAGTGTCCTTCTCTGTCCCTAAACTCAAGGATTTGAAATATGGAACAGCAAAATTGGTTTAGAACAGAATAGCACACTGACACTTTCCCTCACTGTCCTACTCTGTCCCTCCCTACAAACAAGGTTTAGCACAGAATAGCACACTGATAATTTCCACGAGTGTCCTTCTCTGTCCCTAAACTCAAGGATTTGAAATATGGAACAGCAAAATTGGTTTAGAACAGAATAGCACACTGACACTTTCCCTCACTGTCCTACTCTGTCCCTCCCTACAAACAAGGTTTAGCACAGAATAGCACACTGATAATTTCCACGAGTGTCCTTCTCTGTCCCTAAACTCAAGGATTTGAAATATGGAACAGCAAAATTGGTTTAGAACAGAATAGCACACTGACACTTTCCCTCACTGTCCTACTCTGTCCCTCCCTACAAACAAGATTTAGCACAGAATAGCACACTGATAATTTCCACGAGTGTCCTTCTCTGTCCCTAAACTCAAGGATTGAAAATATGGAACAGCAAAATTGGTTTAGAACAGAATAGCACACTGTCAGTTTCACTCACTGTACCTCTCTGTCCCTAAACTCAAGGATTGAAAATATGGTTCAGCAAAATTGGTTTAGAACAGAATAGCACACTGACACTTTCCCTCACTGTCCTACTCTGTCCCTCCCTACAAACAAGATTTAGCACAGAATAGCACACTGATAATTTCCACGAGTGTCCTTCTCTGTCCCTAAACTCAAGGATTGAAAATATGGAACAGCAAAATTGGTTTAGAACAGAATAGCACACTGTCAGTTTCACTCACTGTACCTCTCTGTCCCTAAACTCAAGGATTGAAAATATGGTTCAGCAAAATTGGTTTAGAACAGAATAGCACACTGACACTTTCCCTCACTGTCCTACTCTGTCCCTCCCTACAAACAAGATTTAGCACAGAATAGCACACTGATAATTTCCACGAGTGTCCTTCTCTGTCCCTAAACTCAAGGATTTGAAATATGGAACAGCAAAATTGGTTTAGAACAGAATAGCACACTGACACTTTCCCTCACTGTCCTACTCTGTCCCTCCCTACAAACAAGATTTAGCACAGAATAGCACACTGATAATTTCCACGAGTGTCCTTCTCTGTCCCTAAACTCAAGGATTTGAAATATGGAACAGCAAAATTGGTTTAGAACAGAATAGCACACTGACACTTTCCCTCACTGTCCTACTCTGTCCCTCCCTACAAACAAGATTTAGCACAGAATAGCACACTGATAATTTCCACGAGTGTCCTTCTCTGTCCCTAAACTCAAGGATTTGAAATATGGTTCAGCAAAATTGGTTTAGAACAGAATAGCACACTGACACTTTCCCTCACTGTCCTACTCTGTCCCTCCCTACAAACAAGATTTAGCACAGAATAGCATACTGATAATTTCCACGAGTGTCCTTCTCTGTCCCTAAACTCAAGGATTGAAAATATGGAACAGCAAAATTGGTTTAGAACAGAATAGCACACTGTCAGTTTCACTCACTGTACCTCTCTGTCCCTAAACTCAAGGATTGAAAATATGGTTCAGCAAAATTGGTTTAGAACAGAATAGCACATTGACACTTTCCCTCACTGTCCTACTCTGTCCCTCCCTACAAACAAGATTTAGCACAGAATAGCACACTGATAATTTACACGAGTGTCCTTCTCTGTCCCTAAACTCAAGGATTTGAAATATGGAACAGCAAAATTGGTTTAGAACAGAATAGCACACTGACACTTTCCCTCACTGTCCTACTCTGTCCCTCCCTACAAACAAGGTTTAGCACAGAATAGCACACTGATAATTTCCACGAGTGTCCTTCTCTGTCCCTAAACTCAAGGATTTGAAATATGGAACAGCAAAATTGGTTTAGAACAGAATAGCACACTGACACTTTCCCTCACTGTCCTACTCTGTCCCTCCCTACAAACAAGATTTAGCACAGAATAGCACACTGATAATTTCCACGAGTGTCCTTCTCTGTCCCTAAACTCAAGGATTGAAAATATGGAACAGCAAAATTGGTTTAGAACAGAATAGCACACTGTCAGTTTCACTCACTGTACCTCTCTGTCCCTAAACTCAAGGATTGAAAATATGGTTCAGCAAAATTGGTTTAGAACAGAATAGCACACTGACACTTTCCCTCACTGTCCTACTCTGTCCCTCCCTACAAACAAGATTTAGCACAGAATAGCACACTGATAATTTCCACGAGTGTCCTTCTCTGTCCCTAAACTCAAGGATTGAAAATATGGAACAGCAAAATTGGTTTAGAACAGAATAGCACACTGTCAGTTTCACTCACTGTACCTCTCTGTCCCTAAACTCAAGGATTGAAAATATGGTTCAGCAAAATTGGTTTAGAACAGAATAGCACACTGACACTTTCCCTCACTGTCCTACTCTGTCCCTCCCTACAAACAAGATTTAGCACAGAATAGCACACTGATAATTTCCACGAGTGTCCTTCTCTGTCCCTAAACTCAAGGATTTGAAATATGGAACAGCAAAATTGGTTTAGAACAGAATAGCACACTGACACTTTCCCTCACTGTCCTACTCTGTCCCTCCCTACAAACAAGATTTAGCACAGAATAGCACACTGATAATTTCCACGAGTGTCCTTCTCTGTCCCTAAACTCAAGGATTTGAAATATGGAACAGCAAAATTGGTTTAGAACAGAATAGCACACTGACACTTTCCCTCACTGTCCTACTCTGTCCCTCCCTACAAACAAGATTTAGCACAGAATAGCACACTGATAATTTCCACGAGTGTCCTTCTCTGTCCCTAAACTCAAGGATTTGAAATATGGTTCAGCAAAATTGGTTTAGAACAGAATAGCACACTGACACTTTCCCTCACTGTCCTACTCTGTCCCTCCCTACAAACAAGATTTAGCACAGAATAGCATACTGATAATTTCCACGAGTGTCCTTCTCTGTCCCTAAACTCAAGGATTGAAAATATGGAACAGCAAAATTGGTTTAGAACAGAATAGCACACTGTCAGTTTCACTCACTGTACCTCTCTGTCCCTAAACTCAAGGATTGAAAATATGGTTCAGCAAAATTGGTTTAGAACAGAATAGCACATTGACACTTTCCCTCACTGTCCTACTCTGTCCCTCCCTACAAACAAGATTTAGCACAGAATAGCACACTGATAATTTACACGAGTGTCCTTCTCTGTCCCTAAACTCAAGGATTTGAAATATGGAACAGCAAAATTGGTTTAGAACAGAATAGCACACTGACACTTTCCCTCACTGTCCTACTCTGTCCCTCCCTACAAACAAGATTTAGCACAGAATAGCACACTGATAATTTCCACGAGTGTCCTTCTCTGTCCCTAAACTCAAGGATTGAAAATATGGTTCAGCAAAATTGGTTTAGAACAGAATAGCACACTGACACTTTCCCTCACTGTCCTACTCTGTCCCTCCCTACAAACAAGATTTAGCACAGAATAGCACACTGATAATTTCCACGAGTGTCCTTCTCAGTCCCTAAACTCAAGGATTTGAAATATGGAACAGCAAAATTGGTTTAGAACAGAATAGCACACTGACACTTTCCCTCACTGTCCTACTCTGTCCCTCCCTACAAACAAGATTTAGCACAGAATAGCACACTGATAATTTCCACGAGTGTCCTTCTCTGTCCCTAAACTCAAGGATTGAAAATATGGAACAGCAAAATTGGTTTAGAACAGAATAGCACACTGTCAGTTTCACTCACTGTACCTCTCTGTCCCTAAACTCAAGGATTGAAAATATGGTTCAGCAAAATTGGTTTAGAACAGAATAGCACACTGACACTTTCCCTCACTGTCCTACTCTGTCCCTCCCTACAAACAAGATTTAGCACAGAATAGCACACTGATAATTTCCACGAATGTCCTTCTCTGTCCCTAAACTCAAGGATTTGAAATATGGAACAGCAAAATTGGTTTAGAACAGAATAGCACACTGACACTTTCCCTCACTGTCCTACTCTGTCCCTCCCTACAAACAAGATTTAGCACAGAATAGCACACTGATAATTTCCACGAGTGTCCTTCTCTGTCCCTAAACTCAAGGATTGAAAATATGGTTCAGCAAAATTGGTTTAGAACAGAATAGCACACTGACACTTTCCCTCACTGTCCTACTCTGTCCCTCCCTACAAACAAGATTTAGCACAGAATAGCACACTGATAATTTCCACGAGTGTCCTTCTCAGTCCCTAAACTCAAGGATTTGAAATATGGAACAGCAAAATTGGTTTAGAACAGAATAGCACACTGACACTTTCCCTCACTGTCCTACTCTGTCCCTCCCTACAAACAAGATTTAGCACAGAATAGCACACTGATAATTTCCACGAGTGTCCTTCTCTGTCCCTAAACTCAAGGATTGAAAATATGGAACAGCAAAATTGGTTTAGAACAGAATAGCACACTGTCAGTTTCACTCACTGTACCTCTCTGTCCCTAAACTCAAGGATTGAAAATATGGTTCAGCAAAATTGGTTTAGAACAGAATAGCACACTGACACTTTCCCTCACTGTCCTACTCTGTCCCTCCCTACAAACAAGATTTAGCACAGAATAGCACACTGATAATTTCCACGAATGTCCTTCTCTGTCCCTAAACTCAAGGATTTGAAATATGGAACAGCAAAATTGGTTTAGAACAGAATAGCACACTGACACTTTCCCTCACTGTCCTACTCTGTCCCTCCCTACAAACAAGATTTAGCACAGAATAGCACACTGATAATTTCCACGAGTGTCCTTCTCTGTCCCTAAACTCAAGGATTGAAAATATGGTTCAGCAAAATTGGTTTAGAACAGAATAGCACACTGACACTTTCCCTCACTGTCCTACTCTGTCCCTCCCTACAAACAAGATTTAGCACAGAATAGCACACTGATAATTTCCACGAGTGTCCTTCTCAGTCCCTAAACTCAAGGATTTGAAATATGGAACAGCAAAATTGGTTTAGAACAGAATAGCACACTGACACTTTCCCTCACTGTCCTACTCTGTCCCTCCCTACAAACAAGATTTAGCACAGAATAGCACACTGATAATTTCCACGAGTGTCCTTCTCTGTCCCTAAACTCAAGGATTTGAAATATGGAACAGCAAAATTGGTTTAGAACAGAATAGCACCTTGACACTTTCCCTCACTGTCCTACTCTGTCCCTCCCTACAAACAAGATTTAGCACAGAATAGCACACTGATAATTTCCACGAGTGTCCTTCTCTGTCCCTAAACTCAAGGATTGAAAATATGGAACAGCAAAATTGGTTTAGAACAGAATAGCACACTGTCAGTTTCACTCACTGTACCTCTCTGTCCCTAAACTCAAGGATTGAAAATATGGTTCAGCAAAATTGGTTTAGAACAGAATAGCACACTGACACTTTCCCTCACTGTCCTACTCTGTCCCTCCCTACAAACAAGATTTAGCACAGAATAGCACACTGATAATTTCCACGAGTGTCCTTCTCTGTCCCTAAACTCAAGGATTTGAAATATGGAACAGCAAAATTGGTTTAGAACAGAATAGCACACTGACACTTTCCCTCACTGTCCTACTCTGTCCCTCCCTACAAACAAGGTTTAGCACAGAATAGCACACTGATAATTTCCACGAGTGTCCTTCTCTGTCCCTAAACTCAAGGATTTGAAATATGGAACAGCAAAATTGGTTTAGAACAGAATAGCACACTGACACTTTCCCTCACTGTCCTACTCTGTCCCTCCCTACAAACAAGGTTTAGCACAGAATAGCACACTGATAATTTCCACGAGTGTCCTTCTCTGTCCCTAAACTCAAGGATTTGAAATATGGAACAGCAAAATTGGTTTAGAACAGAATAGCACACTGACACTTTCCCTCACTGTCCTACTCTGTCCCTCCCTACAAACAAGATTTAGCACAGAATAGCACACTGATAATTTCCACGAGTGTCCTTCTCTGTCCCTAAACTCAAGGATTGAAAATATGGAACAGCAAAATTGGTTTAGAACAGAATAGCACACTGTCAGTTTCACTCACTGTACCTCTCTGTCCCTAAACTCAAGGATTGAAAATATGGTTCAGCAAAATTGGTTTAGAACAGAATAGCACACTGACACTTTCCCTCACTGTCCTACTCTGTCCCTCCCTACAAACAAGATTTAGCACAGAATAGCACACTGATAATTTCCACGAGTGTCCTTCTCTGTCCCTAAACTCAAGGATTTGAAATATGGAACAGCAAAATTGGTTTAGAACAGAATAGCACACTGACACTTTCCCTCACTGTCCTACTCTGTCCCTCCCTACAAACAAGGTTTAGCACAGAATAGCACACTGATAATTTCCACGAGTGTCCTTCTCTGTCCCTAAACTCAAGGATTTGAAATATGGAACAGCAAAATTGGTTTAGAACAGAATAGCACACTGACACTTTCCCTCACTGTCCTACTCTGTCCCTCCCTACAAACAAGGTTTAGCACAGAATAGCACACTGATAATTTCCACGAGTGTCCTTCTCTGTCCCTAAACTCAAGGATTTGAAATATGGAACAGCAAAATTGGTTTAGAACAGAATAGCACACTGACACTTTCCCTCACTGTCCTACTCTGTCCCTCCCTACAAACAAGATTTAGCACAGAATAGCACACTGATAATTTCCACGAGTGTCCTTCTCTGTCCCTAAACTCAAGGATTGAAAATATGGAACAGCAAAATTGGTTTAGAACAGAATAGCACACTGTCAGTTTCACTCACTGTACCTCTCTGTCCCTAAACTCAAGGATTGAAAATATGGTTCAGCAAAATTGGTTTAGAACAGAATAGCACACTGACACTTTCCCTCACTGTCCTACTCTGTCCCTCCCTACAAACAAGATTTAGCACAGAATAGCACACTGATAATTTACACGAGTGTCCTTCTCTGTCCCTAAACTCAAGGATTTGAAATATGGAACAGCAAAATTGGTTTAGAACAGAATAGCACACTGACACTTTCCCTCACTGTCCTACTCTGTCCCTCCCTACAAACAAGATTTAGCACAGAATAGCACACTGATAATTTCCACGAGTGTCCTTCTCTGTCCCTAAACTCAAGGATTGAAAATATGGTTCAGCAAAATTGGTTTAGAACAGAATAGCACACTGACACTTTCCCTCACTGTCCTACTCTGTCCCTCCCTACAAACAAGATTTAGCACAGAATAGCACACTGATAATTTCCACGAGTGTCCTTCTCAGTCCCTAAACTCAAGGATTTGAAATATGGAACAGCAAAATTGGTTTAGAACAGAATAGCACACTGACACTTTCCCTCACTGTCCTACTCTGTCCCTCCCTACAAACAAGATTTAGCACAGAATAGCACACTGATAATTTCCACGAGTGTCCTTCTCTGTCCCTAAACTCAAGGATTGAAAATATGGAACAGCAAAATTGGTTTAGAACAGAATAGCACACTGTCAGTTTCACTCACTGTACCTCTCTGTCCCTAAACTCAAGGATTGAAAATATGGTTCAGCAAAATTGGTTTAGAACAGAATAGCACACTGACACTTTCCCTCACTGTCCTACTCTGTCCCTCCCTACAAACAAGATTTAGCACAGAATAGCACACTGATAATTTCCACGAATGTCCTTCTCTGTCCCTAAACTCAAGGATTTGAAATATGGAACAGCAAAATTGGTTTAGAACAGAATAGCACACTGACACTTTCCCTCACTGTCCTACTCTGTCCCTCCCTACAAACAAGATTTAGCACAGAATAGCACACTGATAATTTCCACGAGTGTCCTTCTCTGTCCCTAAACTCAAGGATTGAAAATATGGTTCAGCAAAATTGGTTTAGAACAGAATAGCACACTGACACTTTCCCTCACTGTCCTACTCTGTCCCTCCCTACAAACAAGATTTAGCACAGAATAGCACACTGATAATTTCCACGAGTGTCCTTCTCAGTCCCTAAACTCAAGGATTTGAAATATGGAACAGCAAAATTGGTTTAGAACAGAATAGCACACTGACACTTTCCCTCACTGTCCTACTCTGTCCCTCCCTACAAACAAGATTTAGCACAGAATAGCACACTGATAATTTCCACGAGTGTCCTTCTCTGTCCCTAAACTCAAGGATTTGAAATATGGAACAGCAAAATTGGTTTAGAACAGAATAGCACCTTGACACTTTCCCTCACTGTCCTACTCTGTCCCTCCCTACAAACAAGATTTAGCACAGAATAGCACACTGATAATTTCCACGAGTGTCCTTCTCTGTCCCTAAACTCAAGGATTGAAAATATGGAACAGCAAAATTGGTTTAGAACAGAATAGCACACTGTCAGTTTCACTCACTGTACCTCTCTGTCCCTAAACTCAAGGATTGAAAATATGGTTCAGCAAAATTGGTTTAGAACAGAATAGCACACTGACACTTTCCCTCACTGTCCTACTCTGTCCCTCCCTACAAACAAGATTTAGCACAGAATAGCACACTGATAATTTCCACGAGTGTCCTTCTCTGTCCCTAAACTCAAGGATTTGAAATATGGAACAGCAAAATTGGTTTAGAACAGAATAGCACACTGACACTTTCCCTCACTGTCCTACTCTGTCCCTCCCTACAAACAAGGTTTAGCACAGAATAGCACACTGATAATTTCCACGAGTGTCCTTCTCTGTCCCTAAACTCAAGGATTTGAAATATGGAACAGCAAAATTGGTTTAGAACAGAATAGCACACTGACACTTTCCCTCACTGTCCTACTCTGTCCCTCCCTACAAACAAGGTTTAGCACAGAATAGCACACTGATAATTTCCACGAGTGTCCTTCTCTGTCCCTAAACTCAAGGATTTGAAATATGGAACAGCAAAATTGGTTTAGAACAGAATAGCACACTGACACTTTCCCTCACTGTCCTACTCTGTCCCTCCCTACAAACAAGATTTAGCACAGAATAGCACACTGATAATTTCCACGAGTGTCCTTCTCTGTCCCTAAACTCAAGGATTGAAAATATGGAACAGCAAAATTGGTTTAGAACAGAATAGCACACTGTCAGTTTCACTCACTGTACCTCTCTGTCCCTAAACTCAAGGATTGAAAATATGGTTCAGCAAAATTGGTTTAGAACAGAATAGCACACTGACACTTTCCCTCACTGTCCTACTCTGTCCCTCCCTACAAACAAGATTTAGCACAGAATAGCACACTGATAATTTCCACAAGTGTCCTTCTCTGTCCCTAAACTCAAGGATTTGAAATATGGAACAGCAAAATTGGTTTAGAACAGAATAGCACACTGACACTTTCCCTCACTGTCCTACTCTGTCCCTCCCTACAAACAAGGTTTAGCACAGAATAGCACACTGATAATTTCCACGAGTGTCCTTCTCTGTCCCTAAACTCAAGGATTTGAAATATGGAACAGCAAAATTGGTTTAGAACAGAATAGCACACTGACACTTTCCCTCACTGTCCTACTCTGTCCCTCCCTACAAACAAGATTTAGCACAGAATAGCACACTGATAATTTCCACGAGTGTCCTTCTCTGTCCCTAAACTCAAGGATTTGAAATAT
The DNA here is from genome assembly GCA_029206835.1 of Rana muscosa. Taxonomy (NCBI): domain Eukaryota; kingdom Metazoa; phylum Chordata; class Amphibia; order Anura; family Ranidae; genus Rana; species Rana muscosa. The sequence continues at coordinate 893,981,699 of CM055117.1, read as the reverse complement.
GGAACAGCAAAATTGGTTTAGAACAGAATAGCACACTGACACTTTCCCTCACTGTCCTACTCTGTCCCTCCCTACAAACAAGATTTAGCACAGAATAGCACACTGATAATTTCCACGAGTGTCCTTCTCTGTCCCTAAACTCAAGGATTGAAAATATGGAACAGCAAAATTGGTTTAGAACAGAATAGCACACTGTCAGTTTCACTCACTGTACCTCTCTGTCCCTAAACTCAAGGATTGAAAATATGGTTCAGCAAAATTGGTTTAGAACAGAATAGCACACTGACACTTTCCCTCACTGTCCTACTCTGTCCCTCCCTACAAACAAGATTTAGCACAGAATAGCACACTGATAATTTCCACGAGTGTCCTTCTCTGTCCCTAAACTCAAGGATTGAAAATATGGAACAGCAAAATTGGTTTAGAACAGAATAGCACACTGTCAGTTTCACTCACTGTACCTCTCTGTCCCTAAACTCAAGGATTGAAAATATGGTTCAGCAAAATTGGTTTAGAACAGAATAGCACACTGACACTTTCCCTCACTGTCCTACTCTGTCCCTCCCTACAAACAAGATTTAGCACAGAATAGCACACTGATAATTTCCACGAGTGTCCTTCTCTGTCCCTAAACTCAAGGATTTGAAATATGGAACAGCAAAATTGGTTTAGAACAGAATAGCACACTGACACTTTCCCTCACTGTCCTACTCTGTCCCTCCCTACAAACAAGATTTAGCACAGAATAGCACACTGATAATTTCCACGAGTGTCCTTCTCTGTCCCTAAACTCAAGGATTTGAAATATGGAACAGCAAAATTGGTTTAGAACAGAATAGCACACTGACACTTTCCCTCACTGTCCTACTCTGTCCCTCCCTACAAACAAGATTTAGCACAGAATAGCACACTGATAATTTCCACGAGTGTCCTTCTCTGTCCCTAAACTCAAGGATTTGAAATATGGTTCAGCAAAATTGGTTTAGAACAGAATAGCACACTGACACTTTCCCTCACTGTCCTACTCTGTCCCTCCCTACAAACAAGATTTAGCACAGAATAGCATACTGATAATTTCCACGAGTGTCCTTCTCTGTCCCTAAACTCAAGGATTGAAAATATGGAACAGCAAAATTGGTTTAGAACAGAATAGCACACTGTCAGTTTCACTCACTGTACCTCTCTGTCCCTAAACTCAAGGATTGAAAATATGGTTCAGCAAAATTGGTTTAGAACAGAATAGCACATTGACACTTTCCCTCACTGTCCTACTCTGTCCCTCCCTACAAACAAGATTTAGCACAGAATAGCACACTGATAATTTCCACGAGTGTCCTTCTCTGTCCCTAAACTCAAGGATTTGAAATATGGAACAGCAAAATTGGTTTAGAACAGAATAGCACACTGACACTTTCCCTCACTGTCCTACTCTGTCCCTCCCTACAAACAAGATTTAGCACAGAATAGCACACTGATAATTTCCACGAGTGTCCTTCTCTGTCCCTAAACTCAAGGATTGAAAATATGGTTCAGCAAAATTGGTTTAGAACAGAATAGCACACTGACACTTTCCCTCACTGTCCTACTCTGTCCCTCCCTACAAACAAGATTTAGCACAGAATAGCACACTGATAATTTCCACGAGTGTCCTTCTCAGTCCCTAAACTCAAGGATTTGAAATATGGAACAGCAAAATTGGTTTAGAACAGAATAGCACACTGACACTTTCCCTCACTGTCCTACTCTGTCCCTCCCTACAAACAAGATTTAGCACAGAATAGCACACTGATAATTTCCACGAGTGTCCTTCTCTGTCCCTAAACTCAAGGATTTCAAATATGGAACAGCAAAATTGGTTTAGAACAGAATAGCACACTGACACTTTCCCTCACTGTCCTACTCTGTCCCTCCCTACAAACAAGATTTAGCACAGAATAGCACACTGATAATTTCCACGAGTGTCCTTCTCTGTCCCTAAACTCAAGGATTGAAAATATGGAACAGCAAAATTGGTTTAGAACAGAATAGCACACTGTCAGTTTCACTCACTGTACCTCTCTGTCCCTAAACTCAAGGATTGAAAATATGGTTCAGCAAAATTGGTTTAGAACAGAATAGCACACTGACACTTTCCCTCACTGTCCTACTCTGTCCCTCCCTACAAACAAGATTTAGCACAGAATAGCACACTGATAATTTCCACGAGTGTCCTTCTCTGTCCCTAAACTCAAGGATTTGAAATATGGAACAGCAAAATTGGTTTTGAACAGAATAGCACACTGACACTTTCCCTCACTGTCCTACTCTGTCCCTCCCTACAAACAAGATTTAGCACAGAATAGCACACTGATAATTTCCACGAGTGTCCTTCTCTGTCCCTAAACTCAAGGATTGAAAATATGGTTCAGCAAAATTGGTTTAGAACAGAATAGCACACTGACACTTTCCCTCACTGTCCTACTCTGTCCCTCCCTACAAACAAGATTTAGCACAGAATAGCACACTGATAATTTCCACGAGTGTCCTTCTCTGTCCCTAAACTCAAGGATTTGAAATATGGAACAGCAAAATTGGTTTAGAACAGAATAGCACACTGACACTTTCCCTCACTGTCCTACTCTGTCCCTCCCTACAAACAAGATTTAGCACAGAATAGCACACTGATAATTTCCACGAGTGTCCTTCTCTGTCCCTAAACTCAAGGATTTGAAATATGGAACAGCAAAATTGGTTTTGAACAGAATAGCACACTGACACTTTCCCTCACTGTCCTACTCTGTCCCTCCCTACAAACAAGATTTAGCACAGAATAGCACACTGACACTTTCCCTCACTGTACCTCTCTGTCCCTACAAACAAGGATTAGCACAGAATAGCACACTGACACTTTCCCTCACTGTACCTCTCTGTCCCTACAAACAAGGTGTCAGGGTCACCTGTGGCCAGGTGACAGATGCACACCGTAGGGGGACAGGAGTGCACCGCGAGGTAGTGAACCCTATGGCTGGCTTCTGCGGATAGGAAACTGGGTGGTTGTGGAAAGCGGGACCAGAGGAGCACAACCGGGATCCCAACGGAAGTGAGAGCCAAGATTCCCCAGGGCGCGGAGTCTAAGACCCAGCTGGTCTTCTCCAGGGCCTCTAGTGGTGAGGATGTTACGCTGCAGGCTGGAACCAGGTCGCGGCCCCTGGAGTTTCCTAGCTCACGCCCCGTAGGATAAGGGGAAAAGAGGGGAAGCAGCAGCACACGATAGAGAGAACCGAATAACAAGCTGAAGGTCAGGGGCCACAAGCAGACAAGGATAACGAAAGAACGAGCCGAAGGTCAAGGGTCACGAGCAGATAGGGATAGTCGGGGACAAACCAATAACGTAACAGAGACAGACGTAGCACACGGCAGGCAGGAACCCAAACACACAATGCCTAACAAACACGTTGATCAGCAAAGCAGGCTTGCAGTGCACAGGTTAATATAGTGTTCTGTGATAGGGCCTGGGGTGGAGTCTGGCTGGGAGGAGATTATAAAGGAAGCCAGGTGAAAGGGCTCAGGCCTCTAAGATGAACACATGGGAAGGAAGGTAAGCTGACAGACAAACACTACTGCATATCAATGACAGTACCCTCCCTCTTATGGGCCCTCCCCCGCCTGGGCCCAGGCTTAAAGGGAAATCTCTGATGAAACCTTCTCAACAGATGAGGTGCAGCGACATCAGATGCAGCGATCCAAGACGCCTCCTCAGGACCAAAACCTCTCTAATGCACAAGGTACTGAAGAATGCCTCTGCAGAGCCGAGAATCCAGAACTTGTCTAACCTCGTACTTAAGATTATCCTCAGAGACCGAAAACGAGGTAGGGAGATGACAAGAAGATCTATTGAGGACCAAAGGCTCTCTAGGAATAAGCAAGGGCATGAGAGGATCAACAGGAATCTGAGGAGGGTCCCCTAGACCCTTAAAGGGGAACTGGTCATCTTGCACAGGACCATCAGACTGGGCAGATGTCAGTGGAACCCTGAAGTCAGGTTGGTTAGAAGGTGACATGTCGCCGGAGTCAAACTGAATAGCTGAAGGACAAGCAGAATGTCCTGAACAAGAAAAAGTAGGAGGCTCACTGGGCATGGGCTGGACTGGCATAACTAGTACAGAGGCAGAGTGAATAGCTGAGTCAGGTGTAGCGACTACCTGAATCGCATCGCAAGACGTAGCGACTGCAGGACTTGTAGACAAGCTAGCCTGGCTGTGCGTCCAAGGGTGGTTAGGGACAAAGAAATGTAAATGGTTATGCAACCTGGAATGAATGACCGGCTCAGATTCACAGGGGGCAACCTTGGGTAGGCAGGACGAGGAACAGGAGGGGCCCCAAGCCAGGATCTGTCCAGTAGTCCAGTCCACATGAGGAGAATGGAGCTGTAACCATGGGAGACCCAAAATTATAGGCGTTGAGGCCTGGGGTAAGATAAGGAAGGATATCCACTCCTGGTGGAGTGTCCCTACCGACATCTTAACAGGGAGGGTCTGGAAGCGGATAGGTCCCCCTGGGAGAACAGTACCATCAATCGCCAAGACCACCAATGGTGTGGTGAGGGGCAAAAGAGTAAGTCTCCTGGACGATGCGATTTCCCAGTCCATAAAATTACCAGCGGCTCCGGAATCCAGATATGCTGAGACCGAATGAGAAGAAGCACCAACATGAAGGAACACAGAAAGCAGAAGACGAGAAGGGGAAGGTGATATTTCTGGGTCCAATACTCCACTTTCCAGATGAAGTGGACCCGAACGTTTTTCTGGACAAAGAGAGCAAGTGTCACGAAAATGACCGTTGCCCCCACAGTAAAGACACAGACCAAGAGTTCTGCGCCTAGCATGTTCCTCGGGGGATAGCCTGGTCCGACCCAGCTGCATGGGTTCCTCAGCTGGTAGGAGATGCTCTACGGGTCGAAGAGAGGGGAGCTCAGGCTGACTAAGAACCAAGGAGTGCTGGCGTTGCTTTTCTAAGGTCCTCTCCTGAAAACGAATATCGATCTGGTTACACAAGGAGATAACGCCGGCCAGATCAGTGGGGATGATTCTTCCTGCTAATTCATCCTTCACTCTATCAGACAGGCCATGCAAAAAGGTTGCGACTAAGGCCTCATTGTTCCAGCTCAACTCAGCCGACAGTATGCGGAAATGAAGGGCATACTGTCCCACAGAAGCAGACTCTTGGCGGAGACGTAAAAGGGCGCTGGCCGCTGAAGAGACACGAGCCTGTTCTTCGAAGATATTCCGAAAAAGTTTCAAGAAGCCAGACAGGCTAGAAACCACTGGATCATTCAGTTCCCACAGAGGGGCTGCCCAGGCTAAAGCTTCACCAGAGAGGAGGGAAATGATATAGGCTACCTTAGCCCGATCAGACAGGAAGTTTTGGGGCTGGAGCTCAAAATGAATTGTGCATTGGCTAAGGAACCCCCTGCAAGCCTTGGAGTCCCCAGAGAAACGGGACGGAGCTGGCAGTTGTAGTGAGTGTGTGGCTGCGACTGGTGCAATAGGTGCAGCCGCTGGTTGTATTTGAGGTTGCGGATTCAGGGTTCCCAAGGAGGCCTGAAGCTGCTCAAAGCGAGAAGCCAGATCCTGGAGGAATCGCATCACCTGAGTCTGATTAGATTCCTAGGTTTCAAGTCTGCAAACTATGCCCTGCAACGGATCATCCGCGGGAAGCGGGATGTCAGCCGGGTTCATGGCTGATCAAACTGTCAGGGTCACCTGTGGCCAGGTGACAGATGCACACCGTAGGGGGACAGGAGTGCACCGCGAGGTAGTGAACCCTATGGCTGGCTTCTGCAGATAGGAAACTGGGTGGTTGTGGAAAGCGGGACCAGAGGAGCACAACCGGGATCCCAACGGAAGCGAGAGCCAAGATTCCCCAGGGCGCGGAGTCTAAGACCCAGCTGGTCTTCTCCAGGGCCTCTAGTGGTGAGGATGTTACGCTGCAGGCTGGGACCAGGTCGCGGCCCCTGGAGTTTCCTAGCTCACGCCCCGTAGGATAAGGGGAAAAGAGGGGAAGCAGCAGCACACGATAGAGAGAACCGAATAACAAGCTGAAGGTCAGGGGCCACAAGCAGACAAGGATAACGAAAGAACGAGCCGAAGGTCAAGGGTCACGAGCAGACAGGGATAGTCGGGGACAAGCCAATAACGTAACAGAGAGACAGACGTAGCACACGGCAGGCAGGAACCCAAACACACAATGCCTAACAAACACGTTGATCAGCAAAGCAGGCTTGCAGTGCACAGGTTAATATAGTGTTCTGTGATAGGGCCTGGGGTGGAGTCTGGCTGGGAGGAGATTATAAAGGAAGCCAGGTGAAAGGGCTCAGGCCTCTAAGATGAACACATGGGAAGGAAGGTAAGCTGACAGACAAACACTACTGCATATCCATGACACAAGGATTAGCACAGAATAGCACACTGACACTTTCCCTCACTGTACCTCTCTGTCCCTACAAACAAGGTTTAGCACAGAATAACACACTGTCACTGACACTCTCCCTACCTATCCTTATTTGTCCCTAAACACAAGTAATCCAGGATTAGTAAAGGAAAAAAAATGACACTGTCCCTGCCTATGCTTCTCTTTCCCTGCTCCGGAACACACTACACAAGGCCGCCGCGCTGGCGGCCTTTTATAGTGTGGGGCGTGTACTAAACCCCCTCAGCAATAATTGGCCAGAGGCATCCTGCCTGTGGCCAATCATTGCTCTCCTCGCTGCCGGCGCTGTGATTGGCCAAGCATGCGGGGTCACAGTGCATGCTTGGCCAATCACAGCGCCTGGATGACACTGCGATGGCGTAGTGCATTGTGGGCCGTTCGCGTCACTCGAATTTGGCGCAAATGGCCCAAATCGTTCGATCTTCGTCGAACGATCGAACAGCCGATGTTCGAGTCGAACGTATGTTCGACTCGAACACGAAGCTCATCCCTACCGCTGGGCATGTGGATGGCTGGGAGTGAACTTCTTTCGACGGTCCAGCAGCTGGGGCAGGAAAATTTGCCTGCTAGAATCGGACGTCGGTGTACTGCTAGCAGAGTGCCCGCAAGTACTTGGCTGTGACACACCTAATTCTACACCTTCATTCCTCTCAGTGCAGGTTTCAGAGAGGACTGAAGGTATAGTGGGGTTGGAGATCCCAGCTGATGCGGTGCAAGAAGAGGTCCGCTTTGTTCTTTGGTGTGGGTCTTTAAGGTAGGCTTGCCAACGAGCTGCATGGCAGGTCAACATATGTCTGGTCAAGCATGTGGTGCCCAAGCGGATGTGATGTTTTGGCCACGCGATATACGCTTGAGACATATGTTGCAAACAGCAGCTGTGCGATCTGATGCACTCGACTCAAAAAAGGCCCACACCAAAGAACTTTTTGAATAACGGGCAGAGGCAGCGCCCTGCACAGGCAGAGCTCTGCGGTGTGATTCCGTCGGTGTGCTGCCCTTATGCTGGCCCCCCGAGGGCATCCTGCCTCATTGGAGATGTGCCTCCTCCTCATCCTCCTCCTCCTCCTCCTCCTCTCTCCTATTAGGCACCCACGTGGAGTCAGTGACCTCATCATCCCCTCCCTCCTCATCACTGGAGCCAATCTGGCAGTATGCTGCAGCTGCTGGAACATGACTGCCAGATTAGTGTCCTTCTTGAGCATCCCCTCTCTCTATTCTCACGCTACTGCCTTCCTCTAGCTAGGTATCATCATCAGACCCTTCAAAACGCTGGGCATCCTCCTGGAGCATGTACCCAACACTGTGCTCAAACAGTTCGGGGGACTCCTCAGGAGGACATGGTTGGTCTAGGGAAGGAGTGACTGATGATGACATTGATACCAGGGAAGAGGACGCTTTGGCAGCTGCTTTGCCAGTATCCTGAGCCTGGGTGAGAGAGGATGAGGAGGATGAGGAGGGCTTGGTCATCCACTCTACCAAGTCTTCGGCATGATGCGGCTCAACACGTCCAGTTGCCGAAAAGAAGGACAAGCGTGTCCCATGGCCACGCGCTGATGGCGATGCACCGCGTCCACGACCAGCACTGTTGTCTCTAGACACAGAGCCTGCTTGCCCTCTTTTATTGGCTCCTGACTGTCTGCCTCTCCTTGTTTGCCTTCCAGACATTCTAATGGCCTGCAGGGAAATGGGAAAACCAGCAATAAGGCCTAGCTTCAGGAGTATATTTTGCAGGAATCACACTACGCCTGCTGTAGGTGCTGCAAATGCCTGTTGGTGTAACACACCAGGAAAAAGCAGCAATACAGGCTAACTTCAGGTGTAATATGATCAGGAGGCACACTCCGCCCGCTGTAAGTGCTGCAAATGCCTGTTGGTGTAACACACCAGGAAAAAGCAGCAATACAGGCTAACTTCAGGTGTAATATGATCAGGAGGCACACTCCGCCCGCTGTAAGTGCCGCAAATGCCTGTTGGTGTAACACACCAGGAAAAAGCAGCAATACAGGCTAACTTCAGGTGTAATATGATCAGGAGGCACACTCCGCCCGCTGTAAGTGCCGCAAATGCCTGTTGGTGTAACACACCAGGAAAAAGCAGCAATACAGGCTAACTTCAGGTGCAATATGATCAGGAGGCACACTCCACCCGCTGTAAGTGCCGCAAATGCCTGTTGGTGTAACACACCAGGAAAAAACAGCAATACAGGCTAACTTCAGGTGTAATATGATCAGGAGGCACACTCCGCCCGCTGTAAGTGCCGCAAATGCCTGTTGGTGTAACACACCAGGAAAACGCAGCAATACAGGCTAACTTCAGGTGTAATATGATCAGGAGGCACACTCCGCCCGCTGTAAGTGCCACAAATGCCTGTTGGTGTAACACACCAGGAAAAAGCAGCAATACAGGCTAACTTCAGGTGTAATATGATCAGGAGGCACACTCCGCCCGCTGTAAGTGCCGCAAATGCCTGTTGGTGTAACACACCAGGAAAAAGCAGCAATACAGGCTAACTTCAGGTGTAATATGATCAGGAGGCACACTCCGCCCGCTGTAAGTGCCGCAAATGCCTGTTGGTGTAACACACCAGGAAAAAGCAGCAATACAGGCTAACTTCAGGTGTAATATGATCAGGAGGCACACTCCGCCCGCTGTAAGTGCCGCAAATGCCTTTTGGTGTAACACACCAGGAAAAAGTAGCAATACAGGCTAACTTCAGGTGTAATATGATCAGGAGGCACACTCCGCCCGCTGTAAGTGCCGCAAATGCCTGTTGGTGTAACACACCAGGAAAAAGCAGCAATACAGGCTAACTTCAGGTGTATAATGTGCAGGAGGCTTAGCAACAATGACACTGACACTGTCCCCTGCCTATCCTTCTCTCTCCCCGCACACAAGGTTTATCAAAGTATGTGACACTGACACTCTCCCTGCCTATCCTTCTCTCTCCCTGCACACAAGGTTTAGCAAAGAATATGACACTGACACTGTCCCCTGCCTATCCTTCTCTCTCCCTGCACACAAGGTTTATCAAAGTATATGACACTGACACTCTCCCTGCCTATCCTTCTCTCTCCCTACACACAAGGTTTAGCAAAGAATATGACACTGACACTCTCCCTGCCTATCCTTTTCTGTCCCTACACACAAGGTTTAGCAAAGAATATGACACTGACACTGTCCCCTGCCTATCCTTCTCTCTCCCTGCACACAAGGTTTATCAAAGTATATGACACTGACACTCTCCCTGCCTATCCTTCTCTCTCCCTACACACAAGGTTTAGCAAAGAATATGACACTGACACTCTCCCTGCCTATCCTTCTCTGTCCCTACACACAAGGTTTAGCAAAGAATAGATTTGACACTGTCCCTGCCTATCCTTCACTTTCCCTGCTCCGGAACACACTACACGAGGCCGCCGCGCTGGCGGCCTTTTATAGTGTGGGGCGTGTACTAAACCCCCTCAGCTATAATTGGCCACAGGCATCCTGCCTGTGGCCAATCATTGCTCTCCTCGCTGCCGGCGCTGTGATTGGCCAAGCATGCAGGGTCACAGTGCATGCTTGGCCAATCACAGCGCCGGGATTACACTGCGATGGCGCAGTGTATTGTGGGCCGTTCGAGTCAATCGAATTTGGCGCGGATGGCCCAAATCGTTCGTTGTTTGCCGAACGCGTGAACAGCCGATGTTCGAGTCGAACTTATGTTGTGTTATTTGTGGATGAGGCTCTTTATCTTCTCAGATGGTAAAGCTGCCCATTCCTCTTGGCAAAAAGCCTCCAGTTCCTGTAAATTCTTGGGCTGTCTTGCATGAACTGCACGTTTGAGATCTCCCCAGAGTGGCTCAATGATATTAGGCTATCAGGAGACTGAGATGGCCACTCCAGAACCTTCACTTTGTTCTGCTGTAGTCAATGACTGGTCAAATTGGTCTTTTGTTTTGGATCATTGTCACGTTGGAATGTCCAAGTACATCCCATGCGCAGCTTCCTGGCTGATGAATGCAAATGTTCCTCCACATGTACCTTTGTAGCTCACACATCCCCAAAACAGCAGCGATCCACCTCTGTGTTTCACAGTAGGAATAGTGTACCTTTCATCATAGGCCTTGTTGACTCCTCTCCAAATGTAGAGTTTATGGTTGTGGCCAAAAAGCAAAATTTTGGTCTCATTACTCCAAATGACTTTGTAACAGAAGGTTTGAGGCTTGTCTCTGTGCTGTTTGGCGTATTGTAAGCGGGATACTTTGTGGAATTTGCGTAGTAATGGCTTTCTTCTGGCGACTCGACCATGCAGCCATCTTTCTACAAGTGCCTCCTTATTGTGCATCTTGAAACAGCCACACCACATGTTTTCAGAGAGTCCTGTATTTCACCTGAAGTTATTTGTGGGTTTTTCTTTGCAGCCCGGACAATTTTCTTGGCAGTTGTGGCTGAAATTTTAGTTGGTCTACTTGACCGTGGTTTGGTTTCAACAGAACCCCTCGTTTTCCACTTCTTGATTAGAGTTTGAACACTGCTGATTGGCATTCTCAATTCCTTGGATATCTTTTTATATCCCCTTCCTGTTTTATACAGTTCAACTACCTTTTTCCGCAGATCCTTTGACAATTATTTTGCTTTCCCCATGACTCAGAATCCAGAAATGTCAGTGCAGCACTGGATGAAAGATGCAAGGGTCTGTCAGGAGTCCAGAAACTCATTGACCTTTTATACACACACACTAATTACAATCAAACAGATCACAGGTGAGGATGGTTACCTTTTAATAGCCATTTAAACCCCTTTGTGGCAACTTGTGTGCATGTTATCAGGCCAAATTCACCAGGGTATATAAACTTTTGATTAGGGTCATTTGGGTAGTTCCTGTTGTGATTATGATTTAAAAAGAGTAAATATAGTTGATTGATAATAAATAAATAAATATATATATATATATATATATATATATATATATATATATTTGTTTATGGTTTATTACTGCTTTAACTGCTTGCCGACCAGCCACTGTCATTATACTGCGGCAGGTTGGCACGGCTGCGTGAAAAGCCGTAGGTGTTCGTCGGACGCTTTTATGAGCGATAGGGGGCGCGTGACGCCAGAGCCGATGCTCGTGGCCAGCGGCCGCGATGTCCACCGGCGACCCGCGATCATTCCTCAGAGAGCCAGAACGGGGATCTGTCAATGTAACCAGACAGATCCCCGTTCTGACAGGGGAGTAGAGAGAGATCTGCTGTTCCTAGTGATCAGGAACAGCGATCTCTCTCCTCCTCCAGTCAGTACACTCCCCCACAGTTAGAAACACCTCCCTAGGGAACACTTAACACCTTGATCACCCCTTACAGTTAACCCCTTTCCATGTCAGTGACATTTATACAGTAATCCGTGGCTATTTTTAGCTCTGATCGCTGTATAAATGTCACTGGTCACAAAAAAGTGTCAAAAGTGTCTGCTGCAAAGTGTCGCAGTCTCGCTAAAAATCGCAGATGGCCTGCATTACTAGTAAAAAATAAATAAATAAAAAAAATGCCATAAATATTTTCCCTATTTTGTAGACAATATAACTTTTGCGCAAACCAATCAATATACGCTTATTGCGATTATTATTATTTTTTTTGTTACCAAAAATATGTAGAAGAATACATATTGACCTAAACTGATGAAGAAATCGTTTTAAAAACAACATTTTGGGATATTTATTATAGCAAAAAGTAGTTAAAAAAATTTTTTCTAAAATTGTCGCTCTTTTCTTGTTTATAGCGCAAAAAATACGAACCACAGAGGTGATCAATTACCACCAAAAGAAAGCTCTATTTGTGGCAAAAAAGGACATCAATTTTGTTTGGGTACAATGTTGCATGGCACGACATCGTCAGTTAAAGCGACGCGGTGCCGTATCGCTAAAAATGGCCTGGTCATTAAGGGGCAAATCCTTCCGGTCCTTAAGTTGTTAAAGTGTAACGAAAGGCAAACTTTTTTTTTGTCAGAGTGGAGAGGTTTTAGAGACTTATTGGGTTTTTAATTTATGTCTGTGCCCTCATTAGGGAGATTCACCCTCTATGTGTCCTGTTTACTATTATTGGAAGTGAAAGTAAAAGAAATTCAACAATTTTGAGTTGTCCCCAGAAAAGTAATAGAGGGGAAATCTTCCAATGGGGACACTAGTTCTTAAGACCTCTGGGGCCCCAGGGTATTCCCTTAATTTGCAATGATTTCCTCTCACTACCTGTTTTGGCAATGGGACAGGAAGTGAAGGGAAATCTCCCCAATGGGACACAGATAGCAAAAAAAATCTGACAAGGGTTATAACCCTCCTTTCCTCTATCCAAAATGAAAAAAAAAAGTTTTTGTTTATAGTTCTACTTAAAGGAGAAGTCCAGCCAAAGCTTGTTTGGCTGGCCTTCTCCTATGGATCACAGGAGTGCAATTAGTTTTGTACTCCTGTGTCCGTTCTCTCCTGACGTCACGAATTTCAGTCCAGGCACTGCGTCATATCGACAAAGTCTGAATCTGCCAGGTGCCTGCACTGACACCTGTCTCAGCCTCTCAGCGAGATGCTGAGAGCCTGAGATGGCCGCTCCCCGCCCCTTCACAGCTCAGCGCTCCAGTGAGCGTGGAGGGAGATGAGCAGAGAGCTGTGACTGACATTCTACAGCTCTCTGCTTACGAAGCTGTGAGAACTGAGTGATCGGCGATGTTCGATTGCTAGGTTTTCAGTGTAAAGGCATTGGGGGACAGATGCAACATCGGACCGATGCTGCATCCACCTAGGTAAGTGTGAAACTGCAAAAAAAGAGAAACCCATACTTCTCTTTTAAAGTGATTGTAAAATCTCGTTTTTTTCTCTAAAAATAACAAAAATTTTATACTTGCCTCTCTGTGCAGTTGGTTTTGCACAGAGCACTCCGGATCCTCCTCTTCTCAGGTCCCTCTTTGCTGCTCCTGGCCCCTCCCTCCCTCCTATCGAGTGCTCCCACAGTCAGCAGCTTCAGACATGGAGCCTCGACCTGGCCCCACCCCCTCTCTCCCAATTGGCTGACTGGCTTTGATTGACAGCTGCGGGAGCCAATAGAGCTACTGCTGTGTCTCAGTCAATCAGGAGGAGTGTCCCAGACAGCTTAGACATTCATGGACATTGCTGGAGAAAGATGGGGCTCAGGTAATTCATGATGCTGATCTGCATGGGCCACTCCTGTTCAGCCAGAGCCTTCCAAGGCTGCCTGGACACAGATGAGCCAATCATAGCAACAGCATCACTGTGAGTCACACAGAATACTTTCACTAAACAATTAAAGCTTTCTATTAAGCAGGCAATCTGATAGGTAAAACATATCAGTCTCCTGTTAAGCAGGGGACCACGCTATACTAAACTATCTGCATCCTAGTTCCTATCTAGGAGGGTGCTACAGGTATATAAAGATAAAAACTATTTTGGTTTAGGTGGGGATTTTTCCATCCCTTAAGATTTCCTTTCACTTGCTGTCGTGTTCCTGGAACTGGAAGCAAGGGCAAATTTTGCATAACACTCTAGTCTGAAATGTTACTAAAGTATTCTAATTACTATTAATAGCTATTCAAAGAACACCAACAATTCGGCAATATTCTAGAAAGCTAGAGCTAAAGCTAGGTATAACTATATAAGGATAGTGCTCTCCGTATAAACAATACTAGTTTATTAAAAATGGTATTAAAATCACTTACAAACAAAGCAAAACGGAAAGGAAGGAGCGTCGTGACGTCACCCGCGGCCATCACGCTATTCATATGTACACACGCTTGAACATCCAGCACCGAATTTGGGTGCTTTATTTGTAAGTGATTTTAATACCATTTTTAATAAACTAGTATTGTTTATACAGAGAGCACTATGTATTTGCCTTTATCTTTCCATGGCTGTCGGGCATGATCCATTGGCATTTTATTGTTACTTCCGCTTCTTTGGTTCCTGGTTCGTGGTTCTCGAGCCTTTGTGGATTTCCATATATGTGCATCTGACCCTCTATAACAAAGGGTCCACTGTGTGAGGTGAGCGGCCCGTGTTTTACTTGTGGTGGAGGTTCATCACACTTGTGGAAGTCACCTGCATGTCTTTATTAGTTGAACACTGAAAATGACCTCACGGATGGTGTTTTTCTATATATGTATGGACTGTATCAGCGCTGCATCATCTTTCATACATTTACCACAGGGATTTTTTGATTATTGACCCTGATGTTCAGCTGCTCTTTTTAGGGTCATTCTGTATTCCATTGCGATTTGTTTTCTCTGTGTATATATGTAGCGGGTACTTACTTTCCCGGGTGCATTTTTTGAATTTAGCTGTGACCTCAGTGCTATGTTCCTTGCGGTTCACTAGGTGACGCTGTCACCGTGGCCGGGGGGGATGAATATCACTGTGTGCCGAGGTCCTTTTTGCCCTCTCTCGGCGGCGGTATGGTGGGGCGGGGAACCCGCCGGGCTTGCTGGGAGAGGAGATAAAAGGGGCCGGCCATCTTGGTCACGGGGTCTTCGTCCCAAGCACCTTCAGCTTGCGGACGTGGGTTTGTGCCCGTCCTCTAGGAGGCCTTGGCCTAGAGGACCACCGGAGATCGTGTTCCACCCCAGGCACCTTCAGCCCTGGGATGAGGTACTTGCAAGAAGGTCCGGAGCTCAGTGCCCAACACTGAGTTCCGCGAGGGAAGGGTCCTAAGGCACTTCGGGATGGAGGCCTGAATCTGAGTAAGACGCAATGGACCGGGGAGAGCTCCTCACTCGAAGACCCGGTGCAGTAGACTGCCGGTGACGGGTGAGTCTCTTGTCGGAGACCGTCCAGAAGGATCCCCTTTACCTCGTGCGGAGACCATATCCCACTCTCCAGGAGGAGAGTGGAGGACCGAATTTGTGTCTGGGCCTATTCACACTCACACCTCCTTTTCTGTTCTATCTATCAAGGGAGTCCCTGTACGGTGTGTTCTAATAAAGGAGTGTTGGACTTTAATGGTGTGAGGCTCAATTCCTGGCGGACGAAGTTCATGGTGACTCTTGGAGGGAGGATCCGGGTGCACAACACAGACCCGAAGGTAAATGAGACATTGCTGATACCACCGGTATTCTACACGTGGTGGAGGCTAGGCGTAGCCCACCCGCTCTCTCTCTCTCCACCCTACCAGATATCCCTAGACAAGAGACAGTGCGAGCCGCACGGAGAGAGGAGAGGGGCAGGCGCTACACATGGGGGCTCGGGTCCGGTATTGTGTTGTGCATCACAGTATGGAACAAGTCTGCTGGATGAGTTAACTGAATAGGCCAAAGTGCAGCCCTGCTCGAAGTCGTGGAATTGACCCTAGACAAGGGAAAGGCCCGCGCAGGAAGAGCGGTGAACGGGGGGAGGCCCAACCGTGTGAGGTACTACACGTGGGGGCTTCTAATTGCACTGCGCCAACAGACACAACCCCCGCCGCTTAGTTCGTGGGCGTGGCTCAACCAAAGAAAGTGAAGAAAGCCCGCGAACTGGAGCAAAGGGGAGGAGTCCAATACGTGAGAGGGCTACACGTGGGACATTGGCGCGAAAACTCTGCAGTGTGCGATGGATCAGCAACAAGTCACCATGTTTGGACATACCTCATGGATTCCAGTTCACCCTGCTACTACCACGATGACTGCTGCTGCTCCGATAACGGATACCGGGATCCGGCTGAAGCCAAGGGGTCGATTCGCCCTGTACTCGTTCATGGATGTAGAGGCCCTGGGTGTAATTTGTCCCGGGTGCTCGGGACTGGTGTGCCACCTGAAGCCCTTCGGACAATGTGAGGCCTGTGGGGAGTTCCTGTTCGAGGTGGATCCGGCAGTAGACAGGCCGAGAACCATCTACCCAGGCCGGGCTTTAGGTAACACTACTCGCAGAGGAGGAATTACTGCTGTAAAAGCCATCCCAGCGCACACTGCAGCGACCGCGGAGGAGGTCGTTAAAAATCAACGGGAGAAATCCGAGGATGCTGACTCGGTCACCACTGTCTCACAGCGTCCGCCACCGAAGGAGAGAACCAGCGTGGTGGCCCCGACCAGCGGTGGTGGCGGACCCTCTCGCCAGCTTACGCCAGGCATAGACGGATCCGTTGACGAGTGTTCCGGACGTCCAACTTCAAGTAAAGGCCGAGGTAAGCCGGGCAAAGAGACTTGGTGTATGGGCGGAGATGCCGGGAAGGCATGGCCCAGTATGTCCGCGGGAGGTGTTAGCTCTGTCTCTACAACGGGCTACATACCCGCGGAGGAGTGTGATACTTCGGATCTGGAGTCGCTCTCTGATGTGGGAGATGACACAGCTATTGACGAACTGTTTGCAGAAAAGGGCTGGGACAAAGTGCCGCTAGCTTCGTTCCGAAGGCCTCGAGATTCACCCATGTCCACGGGGGAGAGTACGCCCCGGGTGGAGGCTCCAGCGCCTGAACAAGGGTCCTGTCCCCAGCCCAAATCTGCATCTCCGGTGCCACCTGCATCAGGTAGTGGGGAACAGAAGTTGATACTACGGGCACCTATGCCCCAACCAGAAGTGGTCAAGACCCCTCGTCACCCGGACTCTATAGTTTTGCCCGGCGAAGGGGACAGAGCCACAATGCCTCCGCTGTCAAGGCTTCAGAGACTCTTCTGCCAGAAAGTCGCTGCTGACTAAGGGTGGGAATATCCGTACCTCTCCAAGGAGTTGCTCTACGAGGTGGAGGTGTGCCGAGAGCGCTGGTATAATGACTTTGTGTGGACCCACCTTAAGGTCCCACACGCCCGCAGGTATTTGACATGCTCTCCCAAGACATCTCAGCGGTTCAAAGACTGTAAGGCAGAGTGGATGTTGGGAAGACACATCCATGCAGATAAAGTGTTGATCCGACGCAAAGAAGGGGAAGATGTGGAGTACCATTTGGAGACCATGGACCGGCATTTGAAGCCTCTTGTCCTGCCGCATCCCCGCTTCTACCTCTGAGGAGAAAGAGACTCCATTTGTTTGCTTTGTTTCAAAAGGACCTTGCACCCCCTGAACTTTGCTGTTTGACTTTCTTGTTGGTGCTATCATCAGTGTTTGCCCCGCAAGAGGGGTGCTTGTGTCATTCCAAGGAAGAACTGTTCCAGTTGTTGTTCTTTCCTCTCCGGTGAGAAGTTGCAGACTTTGGGGTAGATAGGGCCCGGAATCAAGCAGCAAGAAAAGAAAAGATGGTTCAACGGGTGCAGTTACCGCGAGGCTGTCACCAGGTGGCAGTCTTGTGCAACGTTACACATTAGAACACACTCACACTGGAAGAAAATATATTTCTCTTCGGAGGACTTTCTTTTTCTCTCACACACACACGTGTCAGGGTTTTATTGTTTCTTTCTCTTCCCTCTGCAGGAGAGCGTCCAGTCAAGATTATGGAACCTGGGGTGGTTCTTAGTTAGGATGGGAGGGAAAAGTATAATGTTGGAATGTGATTTTATGTTTTAAATGTTGTCTTTCACTCCACTTTTGTTGCAGGGGTTCAGACACAAACTTCGCTGTTAGGATAGCTTCCTGAAAAATTTTTGTTTTTTTAAATTGTTAGTTGGTTTCTGGATTGGATTGTGTCAGCCGTTGAGGGCGTGATTCACTCCAGACACTGGGGTCCAGTGTCAAAAGACAAGGGGGAGAGTGTAGCGGGTACTTACTTTCCCGGGTGCATTTTTTGAATTTAGCTGTGACCTCAGTGCTATGTTACTTGCGGTTCACTAGGTGACGCTGTCACCGTGGCCGGGGGGGATGAATATCACTGTGTGCCGAGGTCCTTTTTGTCCTCTCTCGGCGGCGGTATGGTGGGGCGGGGAACCCGCCGGGCTTGCTGGGAGAGGAGATAAAAGGGGCCGGCCATCTTGGTCATGGGGTCTTCGTCCCAAGCACCTTCAGCTTGCGGACGTGGGTTCGTGCCCGTCCTCTAGGAGGCCTCGGCCTAGAGGACCACCGGAGATCGTGTTCCACCCCAGGCACCTTCAGCCCTGGGATGAGGTACTTGCAAGAAGGTCCGGAGCTCAGTGCCCAACACTGAGTTCCGCGAGGGAAGGGTCCTAAGGCACTTCGGGATGGAGGCCTGAATCTGAGTAAGACGCAATGGACCGGGGAGAGCTCCTCACTCGAAGACCCGGTGCAGCAGACTGCCGGTGACGGGTGAGTCTCTTGTCGGAGACCGTCCAGAAGGATCCCCTTTACCTCGTGCGGAGACCATATCCCACTCTCCAGGAGGAGAGTGGAGGACCGAATTTGTGTCTGGGCCTATTCACACTCACACCTCCTTTTCTGTTCTATCTATCAAGGGAGTCCCTGTACGGTGTGTTCTAATAAAGGAGTGTTGGACTTTAATGGTGTGAGGCAAAATTCCTGGCGGACGAAGTTCATGGTGACTCTTGGAGGGAGGATCCGGGTGCACAACACAGACCCGAAGGTAAATGAGACATTGCTGATACCACCGGTATTCTACACGTGGTGGAGGCTAGGCGTAGCCCACCCGCTCTCTCTCTCTCCACCCTACCAGATACCCCTAGACAAGAGACAGTGCGAGCCGCACGGAGAGAGGAGAGGGGCAGGCGCTACATATATAACTACATAAGGGTTAAAATAATTGTATTTTTTTCTTATATGTAAATACATATAAGAAAACAATAGTGCAAAGTTTTCTTTTATATTTGAGTTATAGCATTGATGAATATGAAGAGAAATGTTTCCATTTTTGTTGTGACCTTTTGTCTTGAAGAATTTTACAATGTTGAATAAAGGAAATGTTTTGGAAGATTGTAGATAAGCAACCCACCAAATGTTTTGGATTCTCCTTGTGTTGCTTTTACTTTGTCTATCGTGTCTTGCTACATGACGTTTCCTTGGAACCCAGGAATAGATTTACAGGATTGCATATCTTGTGACTTCAGCCATAAAGTGTTAGGGTCAATCTCTTCCATTGTATGCAACTCCTTTGGTTAGCAGAATATACAGTCACATTGAAAAAAGAATGTTCTTCTGCAGAAGTTTGACATCCATTGGACATCTGTTTAATGTTAGCACACTGTCCAGATAAATATTACTAGTACAGAGAGAGAGGCCATCTAAGCCATCCTTCACATCTATTCAGCAAAAGACACTATTAGAAACACAAAGAAAGTCATTGGAAGACAGGTGTGTTTGCAGATGACCTGCAGACCCCAGCTCAGGGACAAGTTACATTTTACTGCCCCTGTTAAGCTTTAAATAAACTAGACAGAACAAATGTCATCCATACAATGTGCTGCCATTCTAGAGTAATGCATTTACCACACAAGAGAAAAAGAAAAAGTGAAACCTTATAGCCAATTCGTCACTTCAGTTTTTATGTGTTATTAATGTTTTCCTGCTAATGGCTGTGTTGGGTGTTCAGCCAAGTTTGCCATATATCAGTGTCACTGAGAGGCATGCTTTTTGCTCTATACTTGAAAAAATTACTTTTTATTTTAACAATTTCATATCATTGAAAGCAATAACTAAAGATCTTTTTCCATTTTGTTAACATATATTTCTAAACGATAAGCACTGTCTAAATAATCTATCCATATTTTAAACTACAACTTAACAAAGGAATACCTTTTTTGGCAGAGCACAAGTAAAAAGTGCTTACATACTCGTCCACTTTTGTAAATTTTCATCCATACAATTTTTTAAGTATTGTTGTTTAATTTAAAAAATATATTGCACATTTCATATAGTTGGAGACTAGGGATGAGCTTCGTGTTCGAGTCGAACATACGTTCGACTCGAACATCGGCTGTTCGATCGTTCGACGAAGATTGAACGATTTGGGCCGTTCGCGCCAAATTCGAGTGACGCGAACGGCCCACAATGCACTACGCCATCGCAGTGTCATCCAGGCGCTGTGATTGGCCAAGCATGCACTGTGACCCCGCATGCTTGGCCAATCACAGCGCCGGCAGCGAGGAGAGCAATGATTGGCCACAGGCAGGATGCCTGTGGCCAATTATTGCTGAGGGTGTTTAGTACACGCCCCACACTATAAAAGGCCGCCAGCACGGCGGCCTAGTGTAGTGTGTTCCGGAGCAGGGAAAGAGCAGCATAGGCAGGGACAGTGACATTTATTTCTTTCTTGCTTAACCTGGATTCCTTTAGTTTAGGGAAAGAGAAGGATAGGTAGGGAGAGTGTCAGTGTGTTTTACTGTTCGAGTCCTTGTTTCTAGGGACAGGGAAGGACAGTGAGTGAATTCTCCTTGTGCTATAGTGTGCTTTAAAAAAACATTTTTTCTAGGGACAGAAAACTCTAGGTAGGGAGAGTGTCAGTTTCTTTCACTGTGCAAGTCCTTGTTTCTAGGGACAGGGAAGGACAGTGAGTGAATTCTCCTTGTGCTATAGTGTGCTTTAAAAAAACATTTTTTCTAGGGACAGAAAACTCTAGGTAGGGAGAGTGTCAGTTTCTTTCACTGTGCAAGTCCTTGTTTCTAGGGACAGGGAAGGACAGTGAGTGAATTCTCATTGTGCTATAGTGTGCTTTAAAAAAACATTTTTTCTAGGGACAGAAAACTCTAGGTAGGGAGAGTGTCAGTTTCTTTCACTGTGCAAGTCCTTGTTTCTAGGGACAGGGAAGGACAGTGAGTGAATTCTCCTTGTGCTATAGTGTGCTTTAAAAAAACATTTTTTCTAGGGACAGAAAACTCTAGGTAGGGAGAGTGTCAGTTTCTTTCACTGTGCAAGTCCTTGTTTCTAGGGACAGGGAAGGACAGTGAGTGAATTCTCCTTGTGCTATAGTGTGCTTTAAAAAAACATTTTTTCTAGGGACAGAAAACTCTAGGTAGGGAGAGTGTCAGTTTCTTTCACTGTGCAAGTCCTTGTTTCTAGGGACAGGGAAGGACAGTGAGTGAATTCTCCTTGTGCTATAGTGTGCTTTAAAAAAACATTTTTTCTAGGGACAGAAAACTCTAGGTAGGGAGAGTGTCAGTTTCTTTCACTGTGCAAGTCCTTGTTTCTAGGGACAGGGAAGGACAGTGAGTGAATTCTCCTTGTGCTATAGTGTGCTTTAAAAAAACATTTTTTCTAGGGACAGAAAACTCTAGGTAGGGAGAGTGTCAGTTTCTTTCACTGTGCAAGTCCTTGTTTCTAGGGACAGGGAAGGACAGTGAGTGAATTCTCCTTGTGCTATAGTGTGCTTTAAAAAAACATTTTTTCTAGGGACAGAAAACTCTAGGTAAGGAGAGTGTCAGTTTCTTTCACTGTGCAAGTCCTTGTTTCTAGGGACAGGGAAGGACAGTGAGTGAATTCTCCTTGTGCTATAGTGTGCTTTAAAAAAACTTTTTTTCTAGGGACAGAAAACTCTAGGTAGGGAGAGTGTCAGTTTCTTTCACTGTGCAAGTCCTTGTTTCTAGGGACAGGGAAGGACAGTGAGTGAATTCTCCTTGTGCTATAGTGTGCTTTAAAAAAACATTTTTTCTAGGGACAGAAAACTCTAGGTAGGGAGAGTGTCAGTTTCTTTCACTGTGCAAGTCCTTGTTTCTAGGGACAGGGAAGGACAGTGAGTGAATTCTCCTTGTGCTATAGTGTGCTTTAAAAAAACATTTTTTCTAGGGACAGAAAACTCTAGGTAGGGAGAGTGTCAGTTTCTTTCACTGTGCAAGTCCTTGTTTCTAGGGACAGGGAAGGACAGTGAGTGAATTCTCCTTGTGATATAGTGTGCTTTAAAAAAACATTTTTTCTAGGGACAGAAAACTCTAGGTAGGGAGAGTGTCAGTTTCTTTCACTGTGCAAGTCCTTGTTTCTAGGGACAGGGAAGGACAGTGAGTGAATTCTCCTTGTGCTATAGTGTGCTTTAAAAAAACATTTTTTCTAGGGACAGAAAACTCTAGGTAGGGAGAGTGTCAGTTTCTTTCACTGTGCAAGTCCTTGTTTCTAGGGACAGGGAAGGACAGTGAGTGAATTCTCCTTGTGCTATAGTGTGCTTTAAAAAAACATTTTTTCTAGGGACAGAAAACTCTATGTAGGGAGAGTGTCAGTTTCTTTCACTGTGCAAGTCCTTGTTTCTAGGGACAGGGAAGGACAGTGAGGGAATTCTCCTTGTGCTATAGTGTGCTTTAAAAAAACATTTTTTCTAGGGACAGAAAACTCTAGGTAGGGAGAGTGACAGTTTCTTTCACTGTGCAAGTCCTTGTTTCTAGGGACAGGGAAGGACAGTGAGTGAATTCTCCTTGTGCTATAGTGTGCTTTAAAAAAACATTTTTTCTAGGGACAGAAAACTCTAGGTAGGGAGAGTGTCAGTTTCTTTCACTGTGCAAGTCCTTGTTTCTAGGGACAGGGAAGGACAGTGAGTGAATTCTCCTTGTGCTATAGTGTGCTTTAAAAAAACATTTTTTCTAGGGACAGAAAACTCTAGGTAGGGAGAGTGTCAGTTTCTTTCACTGTGCAAGTCCTTGTTTCTAGGGACAGGGAAGGACAGTGAGTGAATTCTCCTTGTGCTATAGTGTGCTTTAAAAAAACATTTTTTCTAGGGACAGAAAACTCTAGGTAGGGAGAGTGTCAGTTTCTTTCACTGTGCAAGTCCTTGTTTCTAGGGACAGGGAAGGACAGTGAGTGAATTCTCCTTGTGCTATAGTGTGCTTTAAAAAAACATTTTTTCTAGGGACAGAAAACTCTAGGTAGGGAGAGTGTCAGTTTCTTTCACTGTGCAAGTCCTTGTTTCTAGGGACAGGGAAGGACAGTGAGTGAATTCTCCTTGTGCTATAGTGTGCTTTAAAAAAACATTTTTTCTAGGGACAGAAAACTCTAGGTAGGGAGAGTGTCAGTTTCTTTCACTGTGCAAGTCCTTGTTTCTAGGGACAGGGAAGGACAGTGAGTGAATTCTCCTTGTGCTATAGTGTGCTTTAAAAAAACATTTTTTCTAGGGACAGAAAACTCTAGGTAGGGAGAGTGTCAGTTTCTTTCACTGTGCAAGTCCTTGTTTCTAGGGACAGGGAAGGACAGTGAGTGAATTCTCCTTGTGCTATAGTGTGCTTTAAAAAAACATTTTTTCTAGGGACAGAAAACTCTAGGTAGGGAGAGTGTCAGTTTCTTTCACTGTGCAAGTCCTTGTTTCTAGGGACAGGGAAGGACAGTGAGTGAATTCTCCTTGTGCTATAGTGTGCTTTAAAAAAACATTTTTTCTAGGGACAGAAAACTCTAGGTAGGGAGAGTGTCAGTTTCTTTCACTGTGCAAGTCCTTGTTTCTAGGGACAGGGAAGGACAGTGAGTGAATTCTCCTTGTGCTATAGTGTGCTTTTAAAAAAACATTTTTTCTAGGGACAGAAAACTCTAGGTAGGGAGAGTGTCAGTTTCTTTCACTGTGCAAGTCCTTGTTTCTAGGGACAGGGAAGGACAGTGAGTGAATTCTCCTTGTGCTATAGTGTGCTTTAAAAAAACATTTTTTCTAGGGACAGAAAACTCTAGGTAGGGAGAGTGTCAGTTTCTTTCACTGTGCGAGTCCTTGTTTCTAGGGACAAAGAAGGAAAGTGAGGGGAATTCTCCTTGTGCTAAAGCATTCCTCATCAACCATCTTTGAAATCCTTGTTTTTTGGACAGTCAGGGAAATTGTCGTTGTGCTATTCTGTGCAAAAGCAATCATCCTCAACCATATTTAGAAATCCTTAAGTAAAGGGACAGAGAAGGACACCTGAAGGTAGCCCTTATTGCTTTTTTCCCATCTCCCTGCAGGCCATCTATTAGAATGTCTGGAAGGCAAACAAGGAGAGGCAGACAGTCAGGAGGCAATAAAAGAGGGCAAGCAGGCTCTGTGTCTGGGGGCAACAGTGCTGGTCGTGGACGCGGTGCATTGTCATCAGCACATGGCCATGGGACACGCTTGTCCTTCTTTTCGGCAGCTGGACATGTTGAGCCACATCATGCCGAAGACTTGGTAGAGTGGATGACCAAGCCCTCCTCCTCCTCCTCATCCTCTCTCACCCAGGCTCAGGGTACTGGCAAAGCAGCTGCCAAAGCGTCCTCTTCCCTGGTATCAATGTCAGACTCATCATCAGTCACTCCTTCCCTAGACCCACCATGTCCTCCTCCTGAGGAGTCCCCCGAACTGTTTGAGCACAGTGTTGGGTACATGCTCCAGGAGGATGCCCAGCGTTTCGAAGGGTCTGATGATGAAACCCAGCTACAGGAAGGCAGTAGGGTGAGAGCAGACAGAGGGGATGCTCAAGAAGGACACCAATCTGGCAGTCATGTTCCAGCAGCTGCAGCATACTGCCAGATTGGCTCCAGTGATGAGGAGGGAGGGGATGATGAGGTCACTGACTCCACGTGGGTGCCTAATAGGAGAGAGGAGGAGGAGGAGGATGAGGAGGAGGCACATCTCCAACGAGGCAGGATGCCCTTTGGTGGCCAGCGTAAGGGCAGTACACCGACGGAATCACACCGCAGAGCTCCCCCTGTGCAGGGCGCTGCCTCTGCCCGTCATTCAAAAAGTTCCTTGGTGTGGGCCTTTTTTGAGGCTAGTGCATCAGATCGCACAGCTGCTGTTTGCAACATATGTCTCAAGCGTATATCGCGTGGCCAAAACATCAGCCGCTTGGGTACCACATGCCTGACCAGACATATGTTGACCTGCCATGCAGCTCGTTGGCAAGCCTACCTCAAAGACCCACACCAAAGAACAAAGCGGACCTCTCCTTGCACCGCATCAGCTGGGATCTCCAACCCCACTATAACTTCAGTCCTCTCTGAAACATGCACTGAGAGGAATGAAGGTGTAGAATTAGGTGTGTCACAGCCAAGTACTTGCGGCCACTCTGCTAGCAGTACACCGACGTCCGATTCTAGCAGGCAAATTTCCCTGCCCCAGCTGCTGGACCGTCGAAAGAAGTTCACTCCCAGCCATCCACATGCCCAGCGGTTGAATGCTAGCTTGGCTAAATTGCTAGCGCTTCAACTGCTGCCTTTTCAGTTGGTAGACTCGGCCCCCTTCCGTGAGTTTGTGCAATGTGCGGTTCCTCAGTGGCAGGTTCCCAAACGCCACTTTTTCTCACGGAAGGCTATTCCGGCTCTCTACCGGCATGTGGAAGGCAATGTCTTGGCCTCGCTGGACAGGGCGGTCAGTGGTAAGGTGCATATTACCGCTGACTCATGGTCCAGCAGGCATGGACAGGGACGTTACCTTTCTTTCACGGCCCATTGGGTCACTCTTTTGGCAGCTGGGAAGGATGCAGGACAAGGTGCAGTAGTGTTGGAGGTTGTCCCACCGCCACGCCTCCAAAATGCTACTACTGGTTGTGACACACCTCTCTCCTCCACCCCCTCCTCTTCTTCTTCCTCCATGGCCTCTTCCTGTGGTTTGTCCTATGAACCAGCGGTGCTCCGTAGCCGTTCACGGGGCTACGCAAGTACGCAGGCAAAAAGATGCCATGCCGTGCTTGCGCTGGTGTGTTTGGGGGACAGAAGCCACACTGGGGCAGAGGTCCTGTCTGCTCTGCAGGGCCAGGCCGAGAGGTGGTTGACGCCACGCCAGCTTAAGCCAGGAATGGTGGTTTGTGACAATGGCACCAACCTCCTCTCCGCCCTTCGACAGGGACAACTGACCCATGTGCCCTGTGTGGCTCACGTCCTTAACCTGGTGGTGCAGCGGTTCTTGGGCAGGTACCCGGGCTTACAGGATGTCCTGAGGCAGGCCAGGAAAGTCTGTGTGCATTTCCGCAGATCTTATAATGCCAGTGCTCGCCTGGCTGAGCTGCAAAAGGAGTTGAACCTGCCCAAGAACCGCCTTATATGTGACATGCCCACCAGGTGGAACTCAACGTTGGCCATGCTGCAGCGGCTGCACACGCAGCAGAGGGCCATCAATGAGTACCTGTGCGACTACGGCACCAGGACAGGGTCAGGGGAGCTTGGTTTTTTTCTCCACGCCAGTGGGGCATGATCAGGGATGCATGCACTGTCCTGGCACCATTTGAGGAGGCCACGAGGATGGTGAGCAGTGACAGTGCATGCATCAGTGACACTGTACCTCTTGTCCACCTGTTGGAGCACATGCTGCGTGGAATAATGGACAGGGCACTTGAGGCAGAACAGAGGCAGGAAGAGGAGGACTTCCTTGCCTCTCAAGGCCCCCTTTACCCAGACAGTGTTCCTTCTGTCCCACCCATCGCACAGGAAGAGGAGGAGGAGGAGGAGGAGGAGGAGGAGGATTGTGTCAGCATGGAGGTGGAGGCTGGCACTCAGCATCATCAGCAGCAGTCTTTTAGGGATGATTTACAGTCCCAAGAAACCAGTGGACTTGTACGTGGCTGGGAGGAGGTGACTGCGGATCATGTCGTCCTTAGTGACCCAGAGGACTCCGGAGCGAATGCCTCAGCAAACCTACGCTGCATGGCCTCACTGATCCTGCAAAGTCTGCGGAAGGATCCTCGTATTCTTCAGATCAAGGAGAGGGACCATTACTGGCTGGCCACTCTCCTTGATCCACGGTACAAGGGTAAGGTTGCGGACCTTATGTTACCGTCGCAGAGGGAGCAGAGGATGAGACAACTCCGGGAGGCCTTGCAGAAAGGTCTGTGCAACGCGTTCCCAGAGACTGGGAGGTTACAAACTCCTGGTCCTGGACAACGAGTTGCTGAGGCTTCGGCCAGTCAAAGAAGGAGCGGTGGGGAAGGTGGCCGTCTGACCGATGCGTTCAGACAATTCTTTAGTCCGCAGCCCCAAAGTATGATCGGTTCCAGCAACCATCGCCAGCGTCTGATAAACATGGTGCAGGAATATCTAGGGGCAAGGTCAGACTTGGACACCTTTCCCACCGAAAATCCTCTGGCTTACTGGGTCTTGAGGATGGATCACTGGCCAGAGCTTGCACAGTATGCAATTGAGCTACTGGCCTGTCCTGCATCCAGCGTTCTTTCGGAACGCACATTCAGTGCTGCTGGAGGATTTGTCACGGATCACAGGGTGCGCCTGTCCACCGACTCGGTTGATCGACTGACTTTCATCAAGATGAACCAGTCTTGGATCACCACCAGCTACCACACACCTGATGCTGATATAACAGACTAATTGATTTTAACATGTCACATCCCTTCAAGACTGATGCTGATGCTGAGTGCCTGTGCTGTTATGTTGACTGGCTATCCTCCTCCTCCGAGTCCTCAATGATACGATTGATGATGATAGCTTGGAAGATCATTTTTGTTTATGGGTGCCGCCACCAGTGGCTAAGGCCCAATTTTTCAGCCCCTGTTTTACAGGGGCGTGTAATTACAATTTTTTTAGCAATAATTTGCCATAGGGCTCATTGCTGTGCTCCAAGTACAGTATCTGTGAGGGGTTGGAGTGTTGTGGCACCAGTGCCTAAGGCCCAATTTTTCAGCCCCTGTTTTACAGGGGCGTGTAATTACAATTTTTTTAGCAATAATTTGCCATAGGGCTCATTGCTGTGCTCCAAGTACAGTATCTGTGAGGGGTTGGAGTGTTGTGGCACCAGTGCCTAAGGCCCAATTTTTCAGCCCCTGTTTAACAGGGGCGTGTCATTACAATTTTTGAAGCAATACTTTGCAACAGGGCTCATTGCTGTGCTCCAAGTACAGTATCTGTGAGGGGTTGTAGTGTTGTAAATAAGAAAAAATATATAGTCGCGCTAACTTATGAATATAAACATAAGCCCACCACTGAGTAATTGAAAAAATTGTTTCCAAATCACCACAGTGATAAATTATGTGAGTGCTCAGTGAAGAACAATAACTAAACAATGTAAACAAAGCATATAAATTAATAATAATACAAACTTAATTAATAATATTATTACATGCTTGTATAGGACCCTTAAATGATCAAGTCTAAAGTCCATACAAAAAAACACACCCGTGATCAAGTGTCCATACTAGATAAAAAAGAAAAAAGGAAAAAAGAAAGAAAACAAAACAAAAACGATTCCAAATCTTCTTGTATTCGTGACTTTCACCACCACCAGTAAAAATTCCTGCTTACCAAAAAGCGATGGTCCCCTATGACGGAGGACCCCAAACAGCCTCAAATGGTAATCAATAGGACTCCAAGCTTCAGTATATGTTGAGCCTCAATTAATTTGGTAGCCAAAACGCTCATATACCATCATGCAGTACTCGATGCGGAACATGAAAGGAAGGGAGGACACTACATAGTGTAAAATCCTTGGTGGATGTTTATTTAAAAGAAGAAAACATACTTACAAAAATGCAGTTTAAAAACAGCCTTAGAAGTGTGACAGCGCCGACCGGTCAAAGGCGCTAGTCACACACATACGTCCGTGGAAGTCGAGTAGTGGAGGGTGACGTCAGCACAAAGCTCGTATCCTGCCCTACGCGTTTTGTGAAAATTCACGTCGTCTCGGGGCACGGGCGATGGGCTGCGTCACCCCCTCTTTATAGGGAACACAAGAACTCAAGGGTCCGGCCCGAGGGAGGGCGCGCGCGCGCGCACCTCGCGCCGCGAGGTAACCACGCCACGCTATCGCATCCGCCAAACAGCAAAAACAGCGGATGCGCGCGCATCTCTCCCCACGAGGAAACCAAGCCTCGTTTGCAAATACATACCGTGCGCGTCATCACGCCAAGCGGGATGACGAAAACATGGTGGGGAGTATGCCGCACATACGCGTGTCCATGGCAACAATGGCCACGACCGCAATACGCGCGCCACCCAAGGGGGAGGAGCCTCCAGGTGTGTCACAGGAGACAGTAAGACCCACAACCTCCGCCGCAACCATAATGTGCGGTGAACATAATGGGACCTTAAACTGCTCCAAATTTAACAACCTAACTATAGAGGACATATACATACATGAATAAAATATAAAACATAAATGTCATAACAATATCTAAAACCATACATGTTTAAAAATACGTAGATAAATTGCCTCATAATAGTTAATAGTCCTTAAATGATAATAAAATCACCAAGGTTACAACAGTTACCATCTAATCTCGTCCCTCTTACAACCCCGCTTAACATGGTCAAATGTCCATTACAAAACGGGAAAAAGAGACGGAAATAAACGGTTAAATTTAAACGGAATAAGGAAAAGAGGAAGAAAAAAGTGTGCATACAGCACAATCTGCATCTCCCAAAAACTATAATTCAATATAATTCAATAGTCCACCCCAAACAGCCATTATAAAAACACAATTAACTGATTGGCTAGATTGATTCAAGAATTGTTAATAAAAGCGTTGACATCGGTGTCCACGTTGAGTCCATGCGGAACATAAGTTCTCAACCTGTATACCCATGCCATTTCCTGCTTGGAGATTTCTCTCACAAGCGAGCTGCCTCTCCAGTGGGGTCTATATTTGTCAATAGCGATGAATAGTGTACCAGACGGGTCTCTCTTGTGAACTTGATCGTAGTGCCTGGATACAGAGTGTTTATCGAAACCTTTGCGTATGTTCGCTATATGTTCGTTAAGTCTCACCCTTACTGCCCTTTTGGTCCTCCCCACGTATTGGAGACCGCAAGGGCATTGTATGAGGTAAATAACCCCCAAAGATGAACAAGTAATAAAGGGTTCGATTTCATAGGAACGGCCCGTGCTCGTTGAAGAAAAATGGCTAATCTTCCTATCCCTGCAGCTATTCAGGCTGCACACTTGGCATTTTTTGCATCTATAGTATCCTGTCAAGTTCTCTAGAAATGTTCTATTGGCCCGTGGGGGGTCCTGGACACTTGGGGCCACCCTACTGGACAGTGTAGACGCCCCCCTAAATACAATAGCTGGTCTCTCTGGAAGGGACGGTGCCAACACTAAATCACTGGTTAACACATGCCAGTGCTTACGTATCAGACTTTTAATGGTCTGATGCTGTACGGAGTAGGTGGTAATAAATGGAAGAGAAAACTTACCATCCCTAACCACCCTCTCCCTGTCAGCCAACAATGATTCTCGATCGATCTCACTGACAGATTGTATCAATTGAGACAGATCACTCTGTTGATAACCTTTATCAACAAATCTCTTAGAGAGGATCTCGGCCTGGCATTTGAAAGCCTCTAAGTCTGTACAGTTACGTCTCAATCTGGTGAATTGTCCCTGGGGGACGGCCTTCAACCAAGGGGCATAATGACAACTGTCAAGCGGAATATATGAGTTCCTGTCAGTTGGTTTGAAATAAGTGGTCGTAACAAATTTGCCATCAACCACTGAAATTTTCAAATCCAGATAGTGTACTGACTCCTGACTGGCCTCAAAAGAGAATCTGATACCTCTGTTGTTATCGTTTAGGGACAACATATAATCCCGCAAAGCAGATTCGCTGCCATCCCATAGGAGGAGGACGTCGTCGATGTACCTAACCCAGAGAACAACCTCTGGTCTCCGGCAAACATCGACGACATCCTCCTCCCACTTGGCCATGAACAGGTTGGCCAGGCTAGGGGCGTACTTCGCCCCCATCGCCACACCTCGATCTTGGCGGAAGAATTGATTATCACACCAAAAATAATTGTGACCAGCTGCATATTTCAGTAGGGTCATAATAAAATTAATTTGCCGCAGTGGTAGATCTGATCCTCTCACTAAATACATCTCAACAGCCTCAAAGCCACGCTCATGGGGGATGATGGTATAGAGCGAGGTCACGTCTGCCGTGACCATCCATATACCATTTGTGGGAGTGAGATCTCTGAGTAAATTGATAACGTGTTTAGTGTCCCTTACATAGGAAGGGATCTGCTGAACCAAAGGCTGCAGGAAAAAATCAATATACTTCCCGACCCGG
This sequence comes from Rana muscosa, assembly GCA_029206835.1. Taxonomy (NCBI): domain Eukaryota; kingdom Metazoa; phylum Chordata; class Amphibia; order Anura; family Ranidae; genus Rana; species Rana muscosa. The sequence continues at coordinate 893,950,523 of CM055117.1, read as the reverse complement.
GACGTGATAGAGTCTATCCCACTTACAATGGGTCGTCCCGGGGGGGAAGTAAGGCTTTTGTGGATCTTCGGGAGGTAATATATAACGGGAGTCCGAGGGGCACAGGGTATCAAAAACAATCTCTCCCTGTCACTGAGGATGCCCTCCCGGTGTCCCTCATCCACAATAATCTCAAGGTCTCTTTTGTATTTGACAACGGGGTCCCTATTCAGAGGGGTATAGGTTTCGGTGTCATCGACGATCCTGTGTAACTCTTTCAAGTAGTCACACCTATCGAGAATGACTATCCCTCCCCCTTTGTCTGCAGGTCTGATGACCAGGGACTTGTTGGAACAAAGGGACTCAAGCCCATTCTCCAGATTCCTTTGCATCTTGACCTTTTTTACCTTGATCTTTTCAAGATCTTTGAGTACCACATCCCTAAAAACTTTAATACTCGGGGCCAATGAACCAGGGGGATTAAACAGTGAAGCATTGGCCAACCCAGTATGTTTGTACTCAGGTAAGGGACTCACTCTATCCATTGTAGGATTAGACAGAAAATGCCTCTTGATATTGAGCTTTCTTGCAAACTTGTGGACGTCCATAAAAGTTTGAAATTTGCTCAAGCTCCTAGGCGGAGCAAATTTCAGACCCTTATCCAACAAGCGCTGCTCAGTCTCTGACAAGGCCTGTTGGCTCAAATTGAAAATACCCATACCTAGATTCTTTTTCTTTTTGAGCAACTGGGCCCTCCTCCCCCCTCTGACCCCTCTCTTCGTTCTGATGGGCCGAACCGGCCCTGGTGGCCCATGGGAAAACCCCAACTGGGGTTCGGTCTAAAATCATATTGACCTGGGGGATAGGAGGGTCTAGAATAATCATAACCCCTGTCAAAATGATTAGACTGAGGAAATTGACCATTCCCGTCCAGATTATTGAATCCATATCGCCTTTCCATAGGTTCACGGCCTAATGGCCCCAATGAGTCTGTTAAGGGAAAAAAACGGTTATGGGTGGGGATATTAAAATCCCGCATACCATTGGACTCAAAGCTGGTTCTTGGAAATCCCTGATTATGTCCCGCATCATGATGGATGGGTCCAAATGAGGGATGCTCCCATCCTCTCATGGATTCACCCTGATAATGCTGGAACTGTACATCAGACCTATGAGGTTTCACATTTTTAGGCATTTTAGATGAAAAATTGCCCTGTTTGGACCCGTTCTTAGTCTTGACCTTATTGTTACGTTGAGCTGGGGTGGGAGTGGGGGGGTTAGAAACCCCTCTCCTACCAATCATGGGAGGGTTGGCAATCGGGCCGGATGGCACCGCGCCCTGAGGGGCAGTGTCCATCACTACCTCATTTATCTCATCTGCTGCCAACTTTTTCTGCCACAGAAAAACAATGCCGGACTGGTAATCCTCAAAATCTCTAAGGTATTTTTTCTTCTTTTTTGTTTTTTGATCCTTTTCTTCCCTCTCTAAGGTTTTTTGGAGAGAGTTGGAACACTCCCTATATTCCTCTCCATTTTTGAAAGAGGTCAGCAGATCTCTAACCGTTTTGATTTCGGTATCAAGTCTCTGCAGCTTCTCGCTTTTTCTTTGGGCCAAAAATCGCAAAAAAGAAACTCCAGCATCATTAAAGTATTTAGCCCAAACCTCCAAATCAGGCTCACCTTTTTGTGGACTTACCTCCCAACGGAGGCTTCTTGGGACCATGGCATTCCGAATATAATTCTCAAGGAACGCTATGTCCCACTGAGTGTGTATCTCAGTTGTCATGATGTTCTTTAGTCGCATAAAGAGACCACTGACATCAGAGCTACCAGAGGCCGGGGTGGAGTCGAACACCCCGGTCGTGTTGACTGTCCGTTTCGCTCGGAAGTCGAAAATATCCATTGTGGTCGAATTAATGACCACTCACTAAGCAGCAATTAATGGTAGTTAATATAAAAGGTTAGAAAGTGAAAAAAGAAATTGCGCTACAGGTATGGAACTAGGCAGATATATCAAATGCCTAGGAACAAACAAAGGGAAAAAGCAGCAACTATTCTGAAAACTAACAGTGCATACAAATAAGAAAAAATATATAGTCGCGCTAACTTATGAATATAAACATAAGCCCACCACTGAGTAATTGAAAAAATTGTTTCCAAATCACCACAGTGATAAATTATGTGAGTGCTCAGTGAAGAACAATAACTAAACAATGTAAACAAAGCATATAAATTAATAATAATACAAACTTAATTAATAATATTATTACATGCTTGTATAGGACCCTTAAATGATCAAGTCTAAAGTCCATACAAAAAAACACACCCGTGATCAAGTGTCCATACTAGATAAAAAAGAAAAAAGGAAAAAAGAAAGAAAACAAAACAAAAACGATTCCAAATCTTCTTGTATTCGTGACTTTCACCACCACCAGTAAAAATTCCTGCTTACCAAAAAGCGATGGTCCCCTATGACGGAGGACCCCAAACAGCCTCAAATGGTAATCAATAGGACTCCAAGCTTCAGTAAGAATCAGTATATGTTGAGCCTCAATTAATTTGGTAGCCAAAACGCTCATATACCATCATGCAGTACTCGATGCGGAACATGAAAGGAAGGGAGGACACTACATAGTGTAAAATCCTTGGTGGATGTTTATTTAAAAGAAGAAAACATACTTACAAAAATGCAGTTTAAAAACAGCCTTAGAAGTGTGACAGCACCGACCGGTCAAAGGCGCTAGTCACACACATACGTCCGTGGAAGTCGAGCAGTGGAGGGTGACGTCAGCACAAAGCTCGTATCCTGCCCTACGCGTTTCGTGAAAATTCACGTCGTCTCGGGGCACGGGCGATGGGCTGCGTCACCCCCTCTTTATAGGGAACACAAGAACTCAAGGGTCCGGCCCGAGGGAGGGCGCGCGCGCGCGCACCTCGTGCCGCGAGGTAACCACGCCACGCTATCGCATCCGCCAAACAGCAAAAACAGCGGATGCGCGCGCATCTCTCCCCACGAGGAAACCAAGCCTCGTTTGCAAATACATACCGTGCGCGTCATCACGCCAAGCGGGATGACGAAAACATGGTGGGGAGTATGCCGCACATACGCGTGTCCATGGCAACAATGGCCACGACCGCAATACGCGCGCCACCCAAGGGGGAGGAGCCTCCAGGTGTGTCACAGGAGACAGTAAGACCCACAACCTCCGCCGCAACCATAATGTGCGGTGAACATAATGGGACCTTAAACTGCTCCAAATTTAACAACCTAACTATAGAGGACATATACATACATGAATAAAATATAAAACATAAATGTCATAACAATATCTAAAACCATACATGTTTAAAAATACGTAGATAAATTGCCTCATAATAGTTAATAGTCCTTAAATGATAATAAAATCACCAAGGTTACAACAGTTACCATCTAATCTCGTCCCTCTTACAACCCCGCTTAACATGGTCAAATGTCCATTACAAAACGGGAAAAAGAGACGGAAATAAACGGTTAAATTTAAACGGAATAAGGAAAAGAGGAAGAAAAAAGTGTGCATACAGCACAATCTGCATCTCCCAAAAACTATAATTCAATATAATTCAATAGTCCACCCCAAACAGCCATTATAAAAACACAATTAACTGATTGGCTAGATTGATTCAAGAATTGTTAATAAAAGCGTTGACATCGGTGTCCACGTTGAGTCCATGCGGAACATAAGTTCTCAACCTGTATACCCATGCCATTTCCTGCTTGGAGATTTCTCTCACAAGCGAGCTGCCTCTCCAGTGGGGTCTATATTTGTCAATAGCGATGAATAGTGTACCAGACGGGTCTCTCTTGTGAACTTGATCGTAGTGCCTGGATACAGAGTGTTTATCGAAACCTTTGCGTATGTTCGCTATATGTTCGTTAAGTCTCACCCTTACTGCCCTTTTGGTCCTCCCCACGTATTGGAGACCGCAAGGGCATTGTATGAGGTAAATAACCCCCAAAGATGAACAAGTAATAAAGGGTTCGATTTCATAGGAACGGCCCGTGCTCGTTGAAGAAAAATGGCTAATCTTTCTATCCCTGCAGCTATTCAGGCTGCACACTTGGCATTTTTTGCATCTATAGTATCCTGTCAAGTTCTCTAGAAATGTTCTATTGGCCCGTGGGGGGTCCTGGACACTTGGGGCCACCCTACTGGACAGTGTAGACGCCCCCCTAAATACAATAGCTGGTCTCTCTGGAAGGGACGGTGCCAACACTAAATCACTGGTTAACACATGCCAGTGCTTACGTATCAGACTTTTAATGGTCTGATGCTGTACGGAGTAGGTGGTAATAAATGGAAGAGAAAACTTACCATCCCTAACCACCCTCTCCCTGTCAGCCAACAATGATTCTCGATCGATCTCACTGACAGATTGTATCAATTGAGACAGATCACTCTGTTGATAACCTTTATCAACAAATCTCTTAGAGAGGATCTCGGCCTGGCATTTGAAAGCCTCTAAGTCTGTACAGTTACGTCTCAATCTGGTGAATTGTCCCTGGGGGACGGCCTTCAACCAAGGGGCATAATGACAACTGTCAAGCGGAATATATGAGTTCCTGTCAGTTGGTTTGAAATAAGTGGTCGTAACAAATTTGCCATCAACCACTGAAATTTTCAAATCCAGATAGTGTACTGACTCCTGACTGGCCTCAAAAGAGAATCTGATACCTCTGTTGTTATCGTTTAGGGACAACATATAATCCCGCAAAGCAGATTCGCTGCCATCCCATAGGAGGAGGACGTCGTCGATGTACCTAACCCAGAGAACAACCTCTGGTCTCCGGCAAACATCGACGACATCCTCCTCCCACTTGGCCATGAACAGGTTGGCCAGGCTAGGGGCGTACTTCGCCCCCATCGCCACACCTCGATCTTGGCGGAAGAATTGATTATCACACCAAAAATAATTGTGACCAGCTGCATATTTCAGTAGGGTCATAATAAAATTAATTTGCCGCAGTGGTAGATCTGATCCTCTCACTAAATACATCTCAACAGCCTCAAAGCCACGCTCATGGGGGATGATGGTATAGAGCGAGGTCACGTCTGCCGTGACCATCCATATACCATTTGTGGGAGTGAGATCTCTGAGTAAATTGATAACGTGTTTAGTGTCCCTTACATAGGAAGGGATCTGCTGAACCAAAGGCTGCAGGAAAAAATCAATATACTTCCCGACCCGGGACGTGATAGAGTCTATCCCACTTACAATGGGTCGTCCCGGGGGGGAAGTAAGGCTTTTGTGGATCTTCGGGAGGTAATATATAACGGGAGTCCGAGGGGCACAGGGTATCAAAAACAATCTCTCCCTGTCACTGAGGATGCCCTCCCGGTGTCCCTCATCCACAATAATCTCAAGGTCTCTTTTGTATTTGACAACGGGGTCCCTATTCAGAGGGGTATAGGTTTCGGTGTCATCGACGATCCTGTGTAACTCTTTCAAGTAGTCACACCTATCGAGAATGACTATCCCTCCCCCTTTGTCTGCAGGTCTGATGACCAGGGACTTGTTGGAACAAAGGGACTCAAGCCCATTCTCCAGATTCCTTTGCATCTTGACCTTTTTTACCTTGATCTTTTCAAGATCTTTGAGTACCACATCCCTAAAAACTTTAATACTCGGGGCCAATGAACCAGGGGGATTAAACAGTGAAGCATTGGCCAACCCAGTATGTTTGTACTCAGGTAAGGGACTCACTCTATCCATTGTAGGATTAGACAGAAAATGCCTCTTGATATTGAGCTTTCTTGCAAACTTGTGGACGTCCATAAAAGTTTGAAATTTGCTCAAGCTCCTAGGCGGAGCAAATTTCAGACCCTTATCCAACAAGCGCTGCTCAGTCTCTGACAAGGCCTGTTGGCTCAAATTGAAAATACCCATACCTAGATTCTTTTTCTTTTTGAGCAACTGGGCCCTCCTCCCCCCTCTGACCCCTCTCTTCGTTCTGATGGGCCGAACCGGCCCTGGTGGCCCATGGGAAAACCCCAACTGGGGTTCGGTCTAAAATCATATTGACCTGGGGGATAGGAGGGTCTAGAATAATCATAACCCCTGTCAAAATGATTAGACTGAGGAAATTGACCATTCCCGTCCAGATTATTGAATCCATATCGCCTTTCCATAGGTTCACGGCCTAATGGCCCCAATGAGTCTGTTAAGGGAAAAAACCGGTTATGGGTGGGGATATTAAAATCCCGCATACCATTGGACTCAAAGCTGGTTCTTGGAAATCCCTGATTATGTCCCGCATCATGATGGATGGGTCCAAATGAGGGATGCTCCCATCCTCTCATGGATTCACCCTGATAATGCTGGAACTGTACATCAGACCTATGAGGTTTCACATTTTTAGGCATTTTAGATGAAAAATTGCCCTGTTTGGACCCGTTCTTAGTCTTGACCTTATTGTTACGTTGAGCTGGGGTGGGAGTGGGGGGGTTAGAAACCCCTCTCCTACCAATCATGGGAGGGTTGGCAATCGGGCCGGATGGCACCGCGCCCTGAGGGGCAGTGTCCATCACTACCTCATTTATCTCATCTGCTGCCAACTTTTTCTGCCACAGAAAAACAATGCCGGACTGGTAATCCTCAAAATCTCTAAGGTATTTTTTCTTCTTTTTTGTTTTTTGATCCTTTTCTTCCCTCTCTAAGGTTTTTTGGAGAGAGTTGGAACACTCCCTATATTCCTCTCCATTTTTGAAAGAGGTCAGCAGATCTCTAACCGTTTTGATTTCGGTATCAAGTCTCTGCAGCTTCTCGCTTTTTCTTTGGGCCAAAAATCGCAAAAAAGAAACTCCAGCATCATTAAAGTATTTAGCCCAAACCTCCAAATCAGGCTCACCTTTTTGTGGACTTACCTCCCAACGGAGGCTTCTTGGGACCATGGCATTCCGAATATAATTCTCAAGGAACGCTATGTCCCACTGAGTGTGTATCTCAGTTGTCATGATGTTCTTTAGTCGCATAAAGAGACCACTGACATCAGAGCTACCAGAGGCCGGGGTGGAGTCGAACACCCCGGTCGTGTTGACTGTCCGTTTCGCTCGGAAGTCGAAAATATCCATTGTGGTCGAATTAATGACCACTCACTAAGCAGCAATTAATGGTAGTTAATATAAAAGGTTAGAAAGTGAAAAAAGAAATTGCGCTACAGGTATGGAACTAGGCAGATATATCAAATGCCTAGGAACAAACAAAGGGAAAAAGCAGCAACTATTCTGAAAACTAACAGTGCATACAAATAAGAAAAAATATATAGTCGCGCTAACTTATGAATATAAACATAAGCCCACCACTGAGTAATTGAAAAAATTGTTTCCAAATCACCACAGTGATAAATTATGTGAGTGCTCAGTGAAGAACAATAACTAAACAATGTAAACAAAGCATATAAATTAATAATAATACAAACTTAATTAATAATATTATTACATGCTTGTATAGGACCCTTAAATGATCAAGTCTAAAGTCCATACAAAAAAACACACCCGTGATCAAGTGTCCATACTAGATAAAAAAGAAAAAAGGAAAAAAGAAAGAAAACAAAACAAAAACGATTCCAAATCTTCTTGTATTCGTGACTTTCACCACCACCAGTAAAAATTCCTGCTTACCAAAAAGCGATGGTCCCCTATGACGGAGGACCCCAAACAGCCTCAAATGGTAATCAATAGGACTCCAAGCTTCAGTATATGTTGAGCCTCAATTAATTTGGTAGCCAAAACGCTCATATACCATCATGCAGTACTCGATGCGGAACATGAAAGGAAGGGAGGACACTACATAGTGTAAAATCCTTGGTGGATGTTTATTTAAAAGAAGAAAACATACTTACAAAAATGCAGTTTAAAAACAGCCTTAGAAGTGTGACAGCGCCGACCGGTCAAAGGCGCTAGTCACACACATACGTCCGTGGAAGTCGAGCAGTGGAGGGTGACGTCAGCACAAAGCTCGTATCCTGCCCTACGCGTTTCGTGAAAATTCACGTCGTCTCGGGGCACGGGCGATGGGCTGCGTCACCCCCTCTTTATAGGGAACACAAGAACTCAAGGGTCCGGCCCGAGGGAGGGCGCGCGCGCGCGCACCTCGCGCCGCGAGGTAACCACGCCACGCTATCGCATCCGCCAAACAGCAAAAACAGCGGATGCGCGCGCATCTCTCCCCACGAGGAAACCAAGCCTCGTTTGCAAATACATACCGTGCGCGTCATCACGCCAAGCGGGATGACGAAAACATGGTGGGGAGTATGCCGCACATACGCGTGTCCATGGCAACAATGGCCACGACCGCAATACGCGCGCCACCCAAGGGGGAGGAGCCTCCAGGTGTGTCACAGGAGACAGTAAGACCCACAACCTCCGCCGCAACCATAATGTGCGGTGAACATAATGGGACCTTAAACTGCTCCAAATTTAACAACCTAACTATAGAGGACATATACATACATGAATAAAATATAAAACATAAATGTCATAACAATATCTAAAACCATACATGTTTAAAAATACGTAGATAAATTGCCTCATAATAGTTAATAGTCCTTAAATGATAATAAAATCACCAAGGTTACAACAGTTACCATCTAATCTCGTCCCTCTTACAACCCCGCTTAACATGGTCAAATGTCCATTACAAAACGGGAAAAAGAGACGGAAATAAACGGTTAAATTTAAACGGAATAAGGAAAAGAGGAAGAAAAAAGTGTGCATACAGCACAATCTGCATCTCCCAAAAACTATAATTCAATATAATTCTATAGTCCACCCCAAACAGCCATTATAAAAACACAATTAACTGATTGGCTAGATTGATTCAAGAATTGTTAATAAAAGCGTTGACATCGGTGTCCACGTTGAGTCCATGCGGAACATAAGTTCTCAACCTGTATACCCATGCCATTTCCTGCTTGGAGATTTCTCTCACAAGCGAGCTGCCTCTCCAGTGGGGTCTATATTTGTCAATAGTGATGAATAGTGTACCAGACGGGTCTCTCTTGTGAACTTGATCGTAGTGCCTGGATACAGAGTGTTTATCGAAACCTTTGCGTATGTTCGCTATATGTTCGTTAAGTCTCACCCTTACTGCCCTTTTGGTCCTCCCCACGTATTGGAGACCGCAAGGGCATTGTATGAGGTAAATAACCCCCAAAGATGAACAAGTAATAAAGGGTTCGATTTCATAGGAACGGCCCGTGCTCGTTGAAGAAAAATGGCTAATCTTCCTATCCCTGCAGCTATTCAGGCTGCACACTTGGCATTTTTTGCATCTATAGTATCCTGTCAAGTTCTCTAGAAATGTTCTATTGGCCCGTGGGGGGTCCTGGACACTTGGGGCCACCCTACTGGACAGTGTAGACGCCCCCCTAAATACAATAGCTGGTCTCTCTGGAAGGGACGGTGCCAACACTAAATCACTGGTTAACACATGCCAGTGCTTACGTATCAGACTTTTAATGGTCTGATGCTGTACGGAGTAGGTGGTAATAAATGGAAGAGAAAACTTACCATCCCTAACCACCCTCTCCCTGTCAGCAAACAATGATTCTCGATCGATCTCACTGACAGATTGTATCAATTGAGACAGATCACTCTGTTGATAACCTTTATCAACAAATCTCTTAGAGAGGATCTCGGCCTGGCATTTGAAAGCCTCTAAGTCTGTACAGTTACGTCTCAATCTGGTGAATTGTCCCTGGGGGACGGCCTTCAACCAAGGGGCATAATGACAACTGTCAAGCGGAATATATGAGTTCCTGTCAGTTGGTTTGAAATAAGTGGTCGTAACAAATTTGCCATCAACCACTGAAATTTTCAAATCCAGATAGTGTACTGACTCCTGACTGGCCTCAAAAGAGAATCTGATACCTCTGTTGTTATCGTTTAGGGACAACATATAATCCCGCAAAGCAGATTCGCTGCCATCCCATAGGAGGAGGACGTCGTCGATGTACCTAACCCAGAGAACAACCTCTGGTCTCCGGCAAACATCGACGACATCCTCCTCCCACTTGGCCATGAACAGGTTGGCCAGGCTAGGGGCGTACTTCGCCCCCATCGCCACACCTCGATCTTGGCGGAAGAATTGATTATCACACCAAAAATAATTGTGACCAGCTGCATATTTCAGTAGGGTCATAATAAAATTAATTTGCCGCAGTGGTAGATCTGATCCTCTCACTAAATACATCTCAACAGCCTCAAAGCCACGCTCATGGGGGATGATGGTATAGAGCGAGGTCACGTCTGCCGTGACCATCCATATACCATTTGTGGGAGTGAGATCTCTGAGTAAATTGATAACGTGTTTAGTGTCCCTTACATAGGAAGGGATCTGCTGAACCAAAGGCTGCAGGAAAAAATCAATATACTTCCCGACCCGGGACGTGATAGAGTCTATCCCACTTACAATGGGTCGTCCCGGGGGGGAAGTAAGGCTTTTGTGGATCTTCGGGAGGTAATATATAACGGGAGTCCGAGGGGCACAGGGTATCAAAAACAATCTCTCCCTGTCACTGAGGATGCCCTCCCGGTGTCCCTCATCCACAACAATCTCAAGGTCTCTTTTGTATTTGACAACGGGGTCCCTATTCAGAGGGGTATAGGTTTCGGTGTCATCGACGATCCTGTGTAACTCTTTCAAGTAGTCACACCTATCGAGAATGACTATCCCTCCCCCTTTGTCTGCAGGTCTGATGACCAGGGACTTGTTGGAACAAAGGGACTCAAGCCCATTCTCCAGATTCCTTTGCATCTTGACCTTTTTTACCTTGATCTTTTCAAGATCTTTGAGTACCACATCCCTAAAAACTTTAATACTCGGGGCCAATGAACCAGGGGGATTAAACAGTGAAGCATTGGCCAACCCAGTATGTTTGTACTCAGGTAAGGGACTCACTCTATCCATTGTAGGATTAGACAGAAAATGCCTCTTGATATTGAGCTTTCTTGCAAACTTGTGGACGTCCATAAAAGTTTGAAATTTGCTCAAGCTCCTAGGCGGAGCAAATTTCAGACCCTTATCCAACAAGCGCTGCTCAGTCTCTGACAAGGCCTGTTGGCTCAAATTGAAAATACCCATACCTAGATTCTTTTTCTTTTTGAGCAACTGGGCCCTCCTCCCCCCTCTGACCCCTCTCTTCGTTCTGATGGGCCGAACCGGCCCTGGTGGCCCATGGGAAAACCCCAACTGGGGTTCGGTCTAAAATCATATTGACCTGGGGGATAGGAGGGTCTAGAATAATCATAACCCCTGTCAAAATGATTAGACTGAGGAAATTGACCATTCCCGTCCAGATTATTGAATCCATATCGCCTTTCCATAGGTTCACGGCCTAATGGCCCCAATGAGTCTGTTAAGGGAAAAAAACGGTTATGGGTGGGGATATTAAAATCCCGCATACCATTGGACTCAAAGCTGGTTCTTGGAAATCCCTGATTATGTCCCGCATCATGATGGATGGGTCCAAATGAGGGATGCTCCCATCCTCTCATGGATTCACCCTGATAATGCTGGAACTGTACATCAGACCTATGAGGTTTCACATTTTTTGGCATTTTAGATGAAAAATTGCCCTGTTTGGACCCGTTCTTAGTCTTGACCTTATTGTTACGTTGAGCTGGGGTGGGAGTGGGGGGGTTAGAAACCCCTCTCCTACCAATCATGGGAGGGTTGGCAATCGGGCCGGATGGCACCGCGCCCTGAGGGGCAGTGTCCATCACTACCTCATTTATCTCATCTGCTGCCAACTTTTTCTGCCACAGAAAAACAAGGCCGGACTGGTAATCCTCAAAATCTCTAAGGTATTTTTTCTTCTTTTTTGTTTTTTGATCCTTTTCTTCCCTCTCTAAGGTTTTTTGGAGAGAGTTGGAACACTCCCTATATTCCTCTCCATTTTTGAAAGAGGTCAGCAGATCTCTAACCGTTTTGATTTCGGTATCAAGTCTCTGCAGCTTCTCGCTTTTTCTTTGGGCCAAAAATCGCAAAAAAGAAACTCCAGCATCATTAAAGTATTTAGCCCAAACCTCCAAATCAGGCTCACCTTTTTGTGGACTTACCTCCCAACGGAGGCTTCTTGGGACCATGGCATTCCGAATATAATTCTCAAGGAACGCTATGTCCCACTGAGTGTGTATCTCAGTTGTCATGATGTTCTTTAGTCGCATAAAGAGACCACTGACATCAGAGCTACCAGAGGCCGGGGTGGAGTCGAACACCCCGGTCGTGTTGACTGTCCGTTTCGCTCGGAAGTCGAAAATATCCATTGTGGTCGAATTAATGACCACTCACTAAGCAGCAATTAATGGTAGTTAATATAAAAGGTTAGAAAGTGAAAAAAGAAATTGCGCTACAGGTATGGAACTAGGCAGATATATCAAATGCCTAGGAACAAACAAAGGGAAAAAGCAGCAACTATTCTGAAAACTAACAGTGCATACAAATAAGAAAAAATATATAGTCGCGCTAACTTATGAATATAAACATAAGCCCACCACTGAGTAATTGAAAAAATTGTTTCCAAATCACCACAGTGATAAATTATGTGAGTGCTCAGTGAAGAACAATAACTAAACAATGTAAACAAAGCATATAAATTAATAATAATACAAACTTAATTAATAATATTATTACATGCTTGTATAGGACCCTTAAATGATCAAGTCTAAAGTCCATACAAAAAAACACACCCGTGATCAAGTGTCCATACTAGATAAAAAAGAAAAAAGGAAAAAAGAAAGAAAACAAAACAAAAACGATTCCAAATCTTCTTGTATTCGTGACTTTCACCACCACCAGTAAAAATTCCTGCTTACCAAAAAGCGATGGTCCCCTATGACGGAGGACCCCAAACAGCCTCAAATGGTAATCAATAGGACTCCAAGCTTCAGTATATGTTGAGCCTCAATTAATTTGGTAGCCAAAACGCTCATATACCATCATGCAGTACTCGATGCGGAACATGAAAGGAAGGGAGGACACTACATAGTGTAAAATCCTTGGTGGATGTTTATTTAAAAGAAGAAAACATACTTACAAAAATGCAGTTTAAAAACAGCCTTAGAAGTGTGACAGCGCCGACCGGTCAAAGGCGCTAGTCACACACATACGTCCGTGGAAGTCGAGCAGTGGAGGGTGACGTCAGCACAAAGCTCGTATCCTGCCCTACGCGTTTCGTGAAAATTCACGTCGTCTCGGGGCACGGGCGATGGGCTGCGTCACCCCCTCTTTATAGGGAACACAAGAACTCAAGGGTCCGGCCCGAGGGAGGGCGCGCGCGCGCGCACCTCGCGCCGCGAGGTAACCACGCCACGCTATCGCATCCGCCAAACAGCAAAAACAGCGGATGCGCGCGCATCTCTCCCCACGAGGAAACCAAGCCTCGTTTGCAAATACATACCGTGCGCGTCATCACGCCAAGCGGGATGACGAAAACATGGTGGGGAGTATGCCGCACATATGCGTGTCCATGGCAACAATGGCCACGACCGCAATACGCGTGCCACCCAAGGGGGAGGAGCCTCCAGGTGTGTCACAGGAGACAGTAAGACCCACAACCTCCGCCGCAACCATAATGTGCGGTGAACATAATGGGACCTTAAACTGCTCCAAATTTAACAACCTAACTATAGAGGACATATACATACATGAATAAAATATAAAACATAAATGTCATAACAATATCTAAAACCATACATGTTTAAAAATACGTAGATAAATTGCCTCATAATAGTTAATAGTCCTTAAATGATAATAAAATCACCAAGGTTACAACAGTTACCATCTAATCTCGTCCCTCTTACAACCCCGCTTAACATGGTCAAATGTCCATTACAAAACGGGAAAAAGAGACGGAAATAAACGGTTAAATTTAAACGGAATAAGGAAAAGAGGAAGAAAAAAGTGTGCATACAGCACAATCTGCATCTCCCAAAAACTATAATTCAATATAATTCTATAGTCCACCCCAAACAGCCATTATAAAAACACAATTAACTGATTGGCTAGATTGATTCAAGAATTGTTAATAAAAGCGTTGACATCGGTGTCCACGTTGAGTCCATGCGGAACATAAGTTCTCAACCTGTATACCCATGCCATTTCCTGCTTGGAGATTTCTCTCACAAGCGAGCTGCCTCTCCAGTGGGGTCTATATTTGTCAATAGCGATGAATAGTGTACCAGACGGGTCTCTCTTGTGAACTTGATCGTAGTGCCTGGATACAGAGTGTTTATCGAAACCTTTGCGTATGTTCGCTATATGTTCGTTAAGTCTCACCCTTACTGCCCTTTTGGTCCTCCCCACGTATTGGAGACCGCAAGGGCATTGTATGAGGTAAATAACCCCCAAAGATGAACAAGTAATAAAGGGTTCGATTTCATAGGAACGGCCCGTGCTCGTTGAAGAAAAATGGCTAATCTTCCTATCCCTGCAGCTATTCAGGCTGCACACTTGGCATTTTTTGCATCTATAGTATCCTGTCAAGTTCTCTAGAAATGTTCTATTGGCCCGTGGGGGGTCCTGGACACTTGGGGCCACCCTACTGGACAGTGTAGACGCCCCCCTAAATACAATAGCTGGTCTCTCTGGAAGGGACGGTGCCAACACTAAATCACTGGTTAACACATGCCAGTGCTTACGTATCAGACTTTTAATGGTCTGATGCTGTACGGAGTAGGTGGTAATAAATGGAAGAGAAAACTTACCATCCCTAACCACCCTCTCCCTGTCAGCCAACAATGATTCTCGATCGATCTCACTGACAGATTGTATCAATTGAGACAGATCACTCTGTTGATAACCTTTATCAACAAATCTCTTAGAGAGGATCTCGGCCTGGCATTTGAAAGCCTCTAAGTCTGTACAGTTACGTCTCAATCTGGTGAATTGTCCCTGGGGGACGGCCTTCAACCAAGGGGCATAATGACAACTGTCAAGCGGAATAGTGTTGTGCCACCAGTGCCTAAGGCCCAATTTTTCAGCCCCTGTTTAACAGGGGCGTGTCATTAAAATTTTTGAAGCAATACTTTGCAACAGGGCTCATTGCTGTGCTCCAAGTACAGTATCTGTGAGGGGTTGTAGTGTTGTGCCACCAGTGCCTAAGGCCCAATTTTTCAGCCCCTGTTCAACAGGGGCATGCAATTACAATTCTTGATGTAATAATTCACAGCAGGGCCCATTGCTGCACCCACCAAGAGTAACTCTGAGGGCTTACAGTGTTGTGGCAACGCCACCACCACCACCACCACGAAAGGCCCAATTTTTCAGCCCCTGTTCAAAAGGGGCATGTAATTACAATTCTTGATCTAATAATTCACAGCAGGGCCCATTGCTGCACCCACCAAGAGTAACTCTGAGGGCTTACAGTGTTGTGGCAACGCCACCACCACCACCACCACAAAAGGCCCAATTTTTCAGCCCCTGTTCAAAAGGGGCATGTAATTACAATTCTTGATCTAATAATTCACAGCAGGGCCCATTCCTGCACCCACCAAGAGTAACTCTGAGGGCTTACAGTGTTGTGGCAACACCACCACCACCACCACCACAACGAAAGGCCCAATTTTTCAGCCCCTGTTCAACAGGGGCATGCAATTACAATTCTTGATCTAATAATTCACAGCAGGGCCCATTGCTGCACCCACCAAGAGTAACTGTCAGGGCTTACAGTGTTGTGGCACCAGCACCACCATCAAAGGCCCAATTTTTACTACCACTGTTCAACAATTATATGTAATTAAAATTCCTGATATAATAGTTGACAGCAGGGCGTTCCAGCACCAACCAAGAGTAACTGTGAGTGCTTACAGTGTTGTGCCAACACCAACAACTAAGGGGCCTATTTCTGCAGAGTATATACGGCAGGTCCCTACTTTCAAACATCCAACTTACAAACGACTCCTACTTGCAAACGCAAGAAGACAACAGGAAGTGAGAGGAAATCTACCCCTAGGAAGGAAAATTCTCTCCTGTAAGAATAAATATGGGAGAAAGGTGTCTCCTCTGTACTGATGCTTTATCAGCAATCCTTGTTTCAAGAAAAACACCACATTTCAAAAACAGTTGACATTGGGACGGAAAGTGAGGTGAAATTTTCTGAACAGGGGCACAGACAGCAAAACAAATGTTACAGGGGTGATAACCCTTACCTATGTTTTCCAAAAAGTTTAAAAATAGATTTTTGGGCTGGAGCTACACTTCAACAATGTACCTGTTCAAAATTACAAACAGATTCTACATAAGAACAAACCTACAGTCCCTGTCTTGTATGCACCGCCTGTATACGGCTGTTCAGAGTATATAGGGCCTTTTTTATTTTATGTGCGGGGTTCCCCTTAATATCCATACAAGACCCAAAGGGGCTGGTAATGGGCTGGGGTAGGGGGGGGGTCATGGGGTAGCTATGCCATTTTTCTTAAAGATTTTCATCCATATTACCGGGACCAGACATTACATTAAAGCCGCAAGCAGTTTTAAATGTTTTTTTTTTCCTTTAGAAGTGTCATTTTGTGCAGGGACAGTTCTAAACACGGGAAACACGTGGCACTTCACAGGCATACTTTAGACACCCCCCAGGTACGATATTTAAAGGAATATTTGTCTTTTTTTTTTTCACTTTATGCATCATTAAAATGACTGCTCCCGAAAAACGACCGTTTTTAAAACTTCTTTTTGCATTGATACATGTCCCCTGGTGCAGAACCCGGGTTCCCAAACCCTTTTTAGGACAATAACATGCATAATAGTTGTTATAATTAGCACTTTAGAATTCGAACGTTCGCATCCATTGTATTTAATAGGGTTCTAATGTTCGTACGAACTTTCGGTCCGTTCGCGGGTTCTGGTGCGAACCGAACCCGGGGGTGTTCGGCTCATCACTATTGGAGACTTATGAGCTATAATGCACATACCTGGTTTTGCGACAGAATGTGTATCATTCTAACTTTCTAAGTTGGTGTGATTCAAAAATAAGCAACAAGGTTTCTATGACTTTTCCACCAGGAACTAACAATAGCTTGACTTACTGGAAGTAACAGCTTAACTAACCTTATCTAGGATATCATGTGTGGATTCTTCCTACTTTATACAGACATGCATTCCTTTTAGTATGTTTGTGGTGGAGGAAACATCATTGGCAGTTTCAGAAAAGGCAAAATGAAACTTCTATTGTAATGCACCCAACCTAGCTAACAGTAAAGCCTAGTACACACGTTAAGTATGCAATGCCAAGCTGCGGTTTCCAAAGCGAGAAATGTCCTTTCTTGTATTAAGAGAGGTATGGACTCCAGAGAGAGAGACATCATTTTGCCCCTGTTCAAATCATTAGTAAGACCTCACCTGGAATATGCAGTTCAGTTTTGGGCCCCAGTTCTCAAAAAGGATATTGGGGAACTGGAGAAAGTGCAGAGAAGATCAACCAAACTGATAAGAGGCATGGAGAAACTCGGCTATGAGGAAAGATTAGAGGAACTGAATTTATTCACTCTTGAGAAGAGGAGATTAAGGGGGGATATGATCAACATGTACAAATATATAAGGGGTCCATATTGTGAACTCGGTGTAGAGTTATTCACTTTACGGTCAATACAGAGGACACAGGGGCACTCTTTACGTCTAGAGGAAAAGAGATTTAATCTCCAAATACGGAAAGGTTTCTTCACAGTAAGAGCTGTGAAAATGTGGAATAGACTCCCTCCAGAGGTGGTTCTGGCCAGCTCAGTAGATTGCTTTAAGAAAGGTCTGGATACTTTCCTAAATGTACGTAATATATCTGGGTACTAACATTTATAGGTAAAGTTAATCCAGGGAAAATCCGATTGCCTCTCGGGGGATCAGGAAGGAATTTTTTCCCCTGATGTAGCAAGTTGGAGCATGCTCTGCTGTTTTTTTTTTTGCCTTCCTCTGGATCAACTGTGGGTATAGAATTGGGTATATGGGATTGCACGATATTTTTTTATTTTTTTTTATGGTTGAACTAGAAGGACTTGTGTCTTTTTTTTTCCAACCTAACTATGTAACTATATGTAGCTATGTAACTGAGAGATCACCGTACTAACTATACAATGTTAGTACAGCGATCTCCTTCACTGTCCTATTGTGTTCTGACAGGGACCCTGCTGGAATACACTAGTCAGCACTCACAGCAATTGGCTGCAAGCAATGATAGGATGCCAATCGGCTGCTGGTTTTCACGTATGCTTGTTCGACAGAAGCCGGTTGGGAGATTGCCTTTCGTTGGACAGGCAGCTGTACACCTGGGCCAAAAGTCGTCCAGTTTTTACTGTAACAGCTTAACAAAGGGGGCTTAAAAAAACATTTGTATTGGTTAGGCTGGTCCATCAACTTGATAACATGATTGAGCTGCTCAGGCAGCAAAGTTATGCTTTTTACTTCATCTCCTGGTTGTTCAGATTACAGTACAGTGAAACCTCGGATTGCGAGTAACGAGCGTTTCCCAATACGAGCACTGTTTTAAAAAAAATCCTGACTCAGTTTGCGAGTGTTGTCTCGCAAAACGAGCACGATTTAAGCCACAGCGGTGTGCAGTACCGCGTTTGGTCTGAGGTGGTGGGGGCGCCGGAGCCGAGCGGAGGTGGTCGGAGCCGTTCATAAATGCTCAGAAATACTCAGTTCCCGAGTCTTTCCAAGGTTTTCCGAGTTCAGCCAAGCTGTCCCCGGGCCTTTCCGAGTGTTTCCGAGGCTCTCCGGCGCCCCCCACCTCTGGCCACATGCGGTATTGCATGCCATAGAAGTCAATGCGGAACAAATTATTTTCGTTTCCATTGACTTCTACGGGGAAACTCGCTTTGATATGCGAGTGCTTTGGATTACGAGCATTCTCCTGGAACGGATTATGCTCTTAATCCAAGGTTCCACTGTAACTCTTCTAGGTGTTGTGATTATCATACAAATTACAAAAAAGGTGTGCATGGGACCTGTGACACATCTTACAAATAGTTAGTCCAGATCAATACTGTCCCTAAACCTCCTACTATTAAAACAAACTTGAGTAATTAACCACTTCCCGCCCAGTCAATAGCAGATTGACGTCCGGGAAGTGGTTCTGTTATCCACACTCATATGACGTCCTGCGGGATAACAGCCGCCGTGCACCCGGGGGGGCGCACATCGCGGCGATCGGTGGAGCGGTGGGTTAGTCTGACCCACCGCTACACTGATCTCTGTAAAAAGCCTCCGTCGGAGGCTTTTTACCACGTGATTAGCCGTGTCCAATCACGGCTGATCACAATGTAAACAGGAAGAGCCGTTGATCGGCTCTTTCTCACTCGCGTCTGACAGACGCGAGTAGAGGAGAGCCGATCGGCGGCTCTCCTGACAGGGGGGGTTCGCGCTGATCGTTTATCAGCGCAGCCCCCCCTCGGATACCCACACTAGACCACCAGGGAAGCCCCCCAGGACGCCCCAGGAAGCCCCAAGCATGTGGATGGCCCCCATGGCCATCCACATGTAATAAAATAAAAAAAAAAAAAATATATGCCAATCAGTGCCCACAAATGGGCACTGACTGGCACTATGATGGCACCACCACAATGTGTGGTGGCTGGCATTGCTGGACATCAGTGTCCATCAGTGCCACCTACTAGTGTCCATCAGCGCCACCTATCAGTGCCCATCCGTGCCCATCTGTGCCCATAAGTGCCCACCTATCAGTGCCCGTCCGTGCCACCTATCAGTGCCGCCTATAAGTGCCCATCAGTGCCGCCTATAAGTGCCAATCAGTGCCGCCTATGAGTGCCAATCAGTGCCGCCTATGAGTGCCAATCAGTGCCGCATACCAGTGCCGCCTATCAGTGCCCATCAGTGCCGCCTATTAGTGCCCATGATCAGTGCCCATCAGTGCCACCTCATCAGTGCCACCTTATCAGTGCCACCTCATTGGTGCCACCTCATCGGTGCCCATCAGTGTTGCCTTATCAGTGCCCGTCAGTGCCGCCTTATCAGTGCCCGTCATTGAAGTAGAAAAGGTACTTATTTCCAAAAAAAAATAACAGAAACAAAGAAAAACGTCGTTTTTTTCAAAATTTTTGCTCTTTTTCTATTTGTTGTGCAAAAAATAAAAATCGCAGAGGCGATCAAATACCAGAAAGCTCTATTTGTGGGAACAAAATGATAAAAAATTTGTTTGGGTACAGTGTAGCATGACCGCGCAATTGTCATTCAAATTACGACAGCGCTGAAAGCTCAAAATTGGCTTGGGCAGGAAGCTGTATAAGTGCATGGTATTGAAGTGGTTAAAGTGAGCATATGAAAGCAGAAGTAAATACAGTACGTATAGCTTACTTTATGTCTAAACAATCAATAGATCTAGAGATACAGACATTTAAAATTAAGAGCCCTTTCACACTGAGGCACTTGAAAACTACCGATAAAATGCTGAGCGCTTTTGAGGTACTTTTGCTGCGCTTTTCAGGCACTTTTCAAGAGATTTTGAGGCGTTAGCAGTGCGCTTTTTTGAAGGTTACGTTTCAAGAACCATTTTGAGGCGCTTTTAAAGGTGCTTCCCATTCATTTCAATGGAGAGGTGTGCTTTTGAGGCCCTTTTTTTCAGCGCTTCAAACATGCTTCAAAAGATGCTGCTTACATGAGTTTATTCAACTCCCCGCCAGCAAACCGCCCCAGTGTAAAAGCCTTCATTGAATTTACTGGAAATTGGTTTTAGGGAGATTTTTAGGCACTTTTTTTAGCGCAAAAGCGCTTGAAAAGCGCCTCAGTGTGAAAGGGCTCTAAATGCAAATCTGGGCTTATCCTCCTACACTTGAGCTTAGCACTACCTCTTGAGGTAGTTGATGTGCTTAGTAGTCTTACTGATCAGCAGAGAGGCTCAGGAGCAGAGCAATGTTAAGCTCGACTTTTGAAAGAAAAGTCCAAATTTGCACCTAGCGAAGGCCATTTCTGACCTTTCCTTCTGATGTGCCATGTTGATCCAATGGCATTGGCTTCAATACTTTCTAGATGGAATTCCTGGAAATCTGGACTTTTCCTGTAAGCTCAAATTTTGCAGGAAAACATCTGTTGTTTTTCTGCCAAATCGCTGCTGTGTGAACCAGGGCTTGACATGTCAAATCGGTGGCTATTGCCGGCAATTTGGACCGTCCGAATCGGTGCAGTGCCGCATTTGCGGTGCCGCACCGATTCCCAAAAGTAGTTCCTGTACTACTTTTGGCGACTTCGGGGTACGATTTCAATAGACATCTGTGCAGAAACCCGCACAGATGTCTCTGAAATCGCCCCTTGAAAGTCGAGACTGACATGCCGGAATGAAATCCTGCGAGTTCAGCTGAACTTACACAATTTCATTCTCACTGTCAGTGTAAACCTAGGCTAAAGGTCCGGTTTAACCCTCTTATATTTTATTGTATTGTAACTGTACCGTTTCCCTATATATTGTAAAGCTCTGTGCCAACTGTTGGTGCTATATAAATCCTGTATTATAATAATAATGCCAATCTTTATTGCAGTTACAGCTATTAAAAGAATTTGCACCTATAACCACTTGGGGTCTCAACACGAGATTCCGAATGTTTGTATCACGTGACCTACGTCCATATACGGAAGCTGCGGCTGAGACTTGGAATCACAGGAGAAAGGCTGACTGGACATAATGTGAGGCTACGGCCACTGGGGGCAAAAGGTCGTTCCTTCAAATCATGCACAAAGTTCAACAGGTTTCCGTGGTAGCAGCGGGGGGAGAAAAAAACACAATGGCCGTGTGGGGACGAGGAGGGGGAAGTCCTAGAGTCGTCTGTCCTCGTAGGACATGACGTGTTTCGTGATGTGAACCGTCACTTCATCTGGATGTGCCAGCGTGTAGGCAATGCTCATCTTAAATAGCAATACTTGGCCAATCAGGAGCTGCCTCACGCTGAATAGCAGAATAGCACCATCTAGTGGTTTCATCAAGGAAATACATTTAAAAGTTTCTTGTGCAGTAAAAAATTATGCATTCAAAAAAGAAAAAAGAAAATAAATATGGCAAATTCAGGAAATATGGTCTATATAGTCTATACATCAGTCATTACCAAAAGACTTTTGTGAATAATGATTATGAGACTAGTGCTCAGGACTCATTTTACTTATCAAGTCTAGTCCATTATGGTATTGTAAGTATACAAATATTCATCTATAGTCTTGGTAATGATGTACATCAATGTGACTATTAGCTAGGTCTATTACCTGGCATGGCATTGTAAATCAGAAACCCTTTTAGGTATAGTGATATCAATAAGACCTAGCCTATAATGGCGATGAGAAAGGGGCAAGGAGACAGGATGAGCTTGAGTGCTGGATAATGGATAATGGACTAGACTTGACATATTATGGGCTTCTTAGTGAAGGTGAGACTGAACACTATCACAGAGGTAGAGGCCACCTGGCGGCACTACATAGAGGTCTTAGGAGTCTCCTTTTTAGGATTGTGACCTGTGCAGCTGTATTTCCTGCGTTTTGAATAGGTAGGTAGTAGCATTATTAGGGAGAATGGCGATGAGAAAGGGGCAAGGAGACAGGATGAGCTTGAGTGCTGAGAAGGGAGTACATTAATAGATAGCACTCTTGTGTATTTTTTTAACCATCAAGGTTCAAGGAATACCTTAAGACTCATTTCAGTATTGAGACCTTTTGGTTGGAGAGTCTGAAAATCCATTTGATGGGGTAAAAGCTAAACTCTGATCGAAAGGTATCCTGTACAGCATGATTTTTCCAGCCAAACTTTGAGTTCAAGATAGCGATGTTGCCAAGTTCTTCACTTCCCCGGAGGAAGCCTTGACCTGCCTGGAATAGACACCTAAGTCTCTGCATTCCAGGCTCCCCCCCGATGGGCTTCTTCTTCCTGCAATGTCCTCTCCATGTGGGCTTCTAACCATGACATGCGTAGGATTCTCTGACCCCCATGTTCTGCTTGACCACCAGCTGATGATCTTTATGCTTGCCTACCTGCTCTTCAGCAAATACTGGGACGGTCCTTAATCTGTCCTGTGGTGGGAGCAGGTGGGTATGTCCTTGGCATGGCAGCTTGTTTGTCATAGATTCCCATGGGGAAGACATGACTCCTTACTGCCTTGGGATTCTAGAACTCCTTACACCTTCTGACACCGTATGCGAGCCCCCCAGGCAGGACTACTGCTCATTAGCACCTGCCTGTGCTTGGATCACCAGATTTCTCTTAAGTTTTTTGCCCTCAGATTTATCTGAGAGACTAGTGCCCTTTACATATTGAAGCAGACGTTGCACTACTTCTTGGAACACAAGTGCTATGATACGTGCCTTGTTTAGATCCCAATATGGCTTGTTGCCATTTTTTGTTCTGGGACTCAAATCCACCTCGTTTGGGGAAGCTGGATGTGGGGGATTGTTATCTCATTGTTTTTTTTTTTTAATGGTTCTGATATGAGTCAGTGTTTGCTTGA
Organism: Rana muscosa; assembly: GCA_029206835.1. Taxonomy (NCBI): domain Eukaryota; kingdom Metazoa; phylum Chordata; class Amphibia; order Anura; family Ranidae; genus Rana; species Rana muscosa. The sequence goes on along the minus strand of CM055117.1, from coordinate 893,927,079 downwards.
CTTCTTTTGCTTGTTCTTTATTGTACTATGGAACATGGGAGCTGCTAGACAGTTACTACGTGTGGATGCTATCTCTCTGGATCTTAGCCAAAGTTACCTCCATTCGCCATTATACTACCCTATACTTGGTCTATGTCCATTCTTCATTGCATCTCTTGAAATGTTAAGGGACTAAACTCCCCAGTGAAGCTGTCACTAATTTTCCAGTTTCTTAAGCAGAATGGACCCTATATTTGCACCCTTCAGGAAACAAACTTGATGGGCAGTAGAGTCATGGTCCTTAAAAAAGCATGGGTCAGTTACTACTACAATGCTATGTATTCAACCTATGCACGAGGAGTGAGTGTCCTGATTCACAAATCTGTGCCTTTCCAAATATGTAATTGATCTTAAGCTGGATCCAGAGGGTAAATTTTATTTTGACCGCTTCCCAGGGAAGTGCAGTATAGAGGCTTTCACGTTTCTGGATCTCTGATCCCCCCCCATTGAACCATGGATATAGACGGCTTCTAGGGCATTCTGGTTTTTAAACCAGAGATGTGTTCTAGGCGTATATACGGGGTGAATATCGATCCATTATCGGAAACGTGCATAGGGACCGTTGCTTGGATCTTGCCCAAGCAGAAGCTAGAGAACTGCCCTTGGAGAGTCAGTAGGTTAGGATTCAGGATCCGTGTGTCTACTCTGAGCTACAAGTAGCACTCTGAGAAGTACTCTTAATTTGCACCTCACTTACTCAGAAAAGGCTGTTGGGTCAGTCCCAGTGCATTTTTGAACAGGGGGAGAGAAACGGCAGTTTACTGGCCTGGCTTGTGAAAGAACAGACACCTATTGACTTCATAACTAATGCTGTGGACTTTTCGGGGGTGCTACAATCCACCCCTGAAATCATAGTTCCTTTTTCGCCTCTTATTACCAGATTCTTTACACTTTGTGGGCAATCTATGATCCACAGGAGCTGGGCCAATACCTTGATGGTATTGGAATCTCCACTTTGCGTGCACCACATTATGCACAACTAGATTCCCCAATTTCACTTGAAATTCAAGACGCTATTGCAGCAATCCAATCCAATCTAGGACAACCCTGGGTCCAGACAGCCTCCCCATTGAATTCTTTAAAATACTCTGTGGATCTGGGACCTATGTTTCACATGACCCTGCTTTATGTGTTGAGTTTGGGGTTATGCCTGCCTCAATGTCTGAAGAAATCATTATGGCGTTGCCTAAGCCAGCTAGGGACTCTACCTGCTTTGCCTCCTATTGCCCAGTTTCACTCCTGAATGAGGATGTGAAGGTATTTGCAAAAATCCTGGTGAACCATCTGATAAGGGTGATATTTTTTTTTAAACATCCTGATCAAACTGGATTCATGCCTGCCAAGGGCACCACCATAAACATTAGGTGCTTGTTTACCAATATTTCCATGGTGTTGCAGAATAATGGAGTGGGAGTGGTAGTTTCCCTCAATGTGGAGAAGGCATTCGATTTGGTTAAATGGAACTACCTCTGGGAGGTTTTGACTAGATTTGGCTTTGGGCACCAATTTGTCTTATGGCTGAAGATGCTCTACTCTGCTCCCAGGGTCAAAGTATGCACCAATCATCTCCTGTCTCCACCATTCCCACTCCATAGAGGTACATGTCAGGGTTGCCTGCTTTCACCTGGCATTAGAACCCCTGGCCATTTTATTACGGGAAGCTACATCAGTTTGCCAGTAGGCGCCTGGGAGGAGAAGATCTCCTTATATGCAGATGATACTCTGCTGTATCTGGGTGAAACTGATTCATCCCTCTGAAACACATTGGAGATTTATTCCTTTGGCTTCAGTATTAAAATGAGTTGGGACAAGTCCCAGCTTCTTCCTATTGGGGAGGTGGATCATCTTAAAGTGGCCAATACCCCACTCCGAGAAGTACCTAAACCTAAATACCTTGGAATTGAGATACAAGGGAATCTCATTTCCCACACATCCAACAACAGCTTAGAATTAAGCAACCTTCCCTTTCTAGGCCCTCGGTCCAATAGAGATATCACCACCTCCATGCACACTACCATGGTTGTCTGGTGTCAGGCCTGCTCGAGGTACTCTGCACTTGACATCTTCTTTCCTCATACTCCACTATGGGGAAACCCTAACTTACCCCATTTCCATACAACACCGGACCCACAACTCTGGACAAGCTATGGCGTTAAACAGCTGTGTAATATAACTTCCCATGGTTAGGTTCTGAAATTTGATAAGAAGAAAAGCATTTTTCGTCTTCACAACCTCATGTTTTTTTGCTACTTACAACTCTGCCATGCAGCTAAAACACAGTTTCCAAGGCATGTCATGTTAGGTTCTTACTCCGTGGAGGACCTACTTATGGCAGAGAATCTAGATAAGACTCTTTTGGCTATTTATTCCCTCCCGCACTCCGAGTACCCTCTGAAAGTACTCTCTCTGCCGGAGGTGGCATGCATATCGCCCTGCCCTGACATTAGACGATTGGGATGCCTGTTTAGATCACTTTGTAAAGGATATGGTCTCGGACAGTGACAGATTTACTCAACTGAAAAAACTACATATAGTGTACTATATTCCACAAAGGCTGACCCAAATCTATCCTAACCTATCTGCTAATTGTCCCAAATGGTCTGCTTTCTCAGAATTCAGGACTACTGACAGGGAGTAATCTCTGTTATTCATACTGTGGAGGGAGTGGCGACCCTGGAAGACCCACTCATATTTCTGTTGGATATTGTTGAAAATCTAGAGGTATCTCAATACATAAAATTGTTCCTTTTCTATGTTGTCTTTTATGCTCGCAGAGAGATCCTGTTGCAATGGAAATCATCCCACCTGCCCACTGTAACTGTGGAATTTGGCGGTTAATAAGGTATTACCTATTTACAAACTTATGGCAGTCATAACTGTCCTAGGAAATTTTACAAACTAAGGGCAAGTTGAATCTATGCCAAGGGCATAACTGTATAAACAAATGTTTGGTTTCATGACTCTCCCGATGTTAATGTATTTGACTTCTAAGGATAACTTGCCTCACTGCCACTTTCACAGAGACATACTAAAGCCTAGTGCACATGGCTGAGAGGGCTGCCTGGAGTGTTCTGGCGGGGGGCCGCCCCCCCTGTCAGAGCCCAATAGCACAGCAGGGGAGATCGCAGTACTAATATCAGATTGTTAGTACAGCGGCTCTGACTGGAGGTGTCATTTTTTTTCATTCAACCTTCTGGATTGAACGGAAAAAAAAATAGTGGTGTGTACCAATCTTCAGACTATCCCAGCTCCCTCCCTGCTCCTTCCTGTTTACTTTAAACTCTCCCCCCCCTTTCTGTCCCAGCAGGTGTGCCTCCCTGCTCTAATAAGTGAAGCAGATCACCATTGTTCAATTTCGTCTTCCATGAACTTATGACCTGCTATGTATGAGCTATGCCTACTCAATGTATCCTGTTGTACGCTTTTGTATGCTACTTATGCATTCCTTAAAAAAAGTTTCATGACAGAAAAAAGAAAAGAAAATGGTGGTTGGAACCAATGGTACGTCTCCGTTAGAACCCTTTCCCACTGAGGCAGTTTTCAGGCATTTTAATGGTAAAAATAGCACCTGTAAAGCACCTAAAAACTGCCTCTCATGCCTTCCAGTGTGAAAGTCTGAGTGCTTTCACTCTGGGGTAGTGCGCTTGCATGACAGGAAAAAAAGTCCTGCAAGCAGCATCTTTGGGGCGGTGTAGGAGCGCTGTATACAGCACTCCTACTTCAACTCTGCCCATTGGAATGAATGGGCAACACTTTTGAAGTGCCTGAAAATCGATTTGGAAGCTTCGCAACACGGGCGCTTTTAACCCTTTCTTTGGCCGCTAGCAGGGGTTAAAAGCGCCCCGCTAGTAGTCGAAAGGCGCCACTTAAACAGAGGTAAAGCGCTGCTAAAACTAGCAGCACTTTACCGCTAACGGAACCGCCACCCCAGTGTGAAAGCAGCCTTAAAGATTTGTTATAATTTTATCAGCTTACATTTTAAATTGAAGATTTTGTGAAATTTAATTTTAGAGAGATGTGCTGTGCTCCACCAAAATGTTGATCGCAATACTAAAGCTGCTACCTGACAAGAGTTTTTAGTGCCTCATTTCCTGTCCTAGTTTACCTACTATATGCCCCTTGTACTGCACCCAAGCTCCATGCTCTTTGTCTACAACAACCCATGTGTGTGGGTGTATATGTATGTGTATCCATGTGTATATATACAGTGTGTGTGTGTGTGTATACATATATATAAATATATATATAGGATGTGTACTGTATTTGTATGTACGCATTGACATTTGTACAGTAGACTCGTAGGATAAAAGTCTTTGTTTAAGAAAAATCATTGGTTATGCCTTCTGCTTCTCTGTGTGTTTATGGTTAGCCATCTTTGCCTGGAAGACTTTTCTTGGAACTTAAATGACTATGTAAAGAAAACAATGAGTAATTTCTGTTAGATAACTTTTTAAAAATATCAACCTAGAATGGATTCTCAGTAGTTGGTTCTCTGTGGCCATCTGTAAAGACTTCTATAAAGTGTGTCAAGCTTTCCGTGGAGATAGAAAAAAACGTCTCTCGGAATGTTATTAATAGGGTGGGTGCCGACTGGCTTGTAAACACAGTAGGGCTGATTCATAAAACTGGGAGAAAAGACTCCACAACACCTATAGTAACTAATTCGATTCCACATGACCATATACTACTCTGGGTTAAAAGATGAATACTAAAACTTAATTGTCTTTTATCAGCAATACCTAGATGCTTACTTTTTGTGTAAAAGTGATGAATAATTAAAGGAATTCTATGGTCACAGCATATGCTTTGATTTTTATAACCTCAGCATTGTAATAGAAATATCTCCCATCTCCTTCCACTAATTCCTGGATTCCTTTTGATTTTGCAGCTTCTCCTCTGCTGTTTACTTTCAATTTCTAAGGACTATATAAACCATGGTACCTTGCTGCCTGCAAGCAATATGTACATGTAAATGACCAGGGATCTTTACAAAGTGAGTTTAGAAACTTCAAGATATTAGTAGAAGTAGAATAGAAAAAAATAAAATACATTTTGGAAAACAATCTTTACTAGAGTTGAGCGGACACCTGGATGTTCGGGTTCGACAGGTTCGGCCGAACTTCGTAAAAAAGTTTGGGTTCGGGACCGAACTTTAACCCGAACCCGAACCCCATTGAAGTCAATGGGGACCCGGACTTCTAAGGACTAAAAAGGCTCTAAAAAAGTAATGGAAAGGGCTAGAGGGCTGCAAATGGCAGCAAAATGTTGTTAAGAGCATGGCAAGTGCTCTGCAAACAAATGTGGATAGGGAAATAACTTAAAATAACATAAAAAAATATAAAAAAATAAAAAAATATGCTGGAGGCCCCCTTTTCAGCAGAAGAGGTATGGGAAGTCATTAAGAACCTCAGAAACTCAACGGCACGATGCCACACATATGGTGGGAATGCCCCAGAATATGCCCTTTCTGGAATAAATTATTCAATTTAATGGATAAGCTAGTGGGAAAATAAAATACTTTGAAATAAAAATGTAGCGGGGTGCTAAATTTAAGGGAAGTGTTTGAGTGGTAAATAGGCTCAAACACCCTAATTCTGTAGGATTCATGGACCATTTTGTCCTCGGGGGACAGTATTGGTGTGCAGTTCCCTGCGGCCTACAGGTGGCGCTGCCATGGTAGGATAGGGTTGAACCGCTGATACAGTGCTGGGCCTTTTGTGTCCCCTCTTGGCAGTAGTACAGCGGGGCGGGGAACCTGCTGTGCATGCCGGGAGAGCATATAAAAGGGGCAGACCTTTGGCCTGGGGGCTGATGTCCAGTGGGGTCCACGCCCAGGTGCCTTTGGCCTGGGTGGCAGTGTTCCTGTTCCATCTCGGGTACCTTTAGCCCAGGGTGAGGTACTATCCTGGAGTTCCTGCTGCCCTGGGTATGGAGGCCTAGGTGCGGGAGTAAAGCCTGGAGTCCAGAGCCTTCGTCTGGAGTCCGCTAAGGGTAGAGGAGTCTTAGGGTGCCGCCTCGTGTAGGGGACCATGTTCCAGGGAAGGGAGGATCATTCTGATGGACCGATGCAGGAGTCACGGTGAAGGAAGGGTCTGTTGACTCCCTGGAGAGATGTCTTCCCCTTGATATGGGCTAGGTTCATAGAAGGAGAAGCTCAAGGTCATCTTGACTGTATCAGAGGCCTTATTCACCCGGCCCGTGGCAGGGGCCTTATACACCCTGGTCTGTGGCAGAGACCAAAGTTCTCCAGGTCCGTGGCAGGGGCCTTGTACACCCGGTCTGTGGCAGAGACCAACCTCAAGGTCTGTGGCAGAGACCGTGCACCTAAAACTGTTTGAGAAACCTAAGCAGTGAAGTGAATGTGCTACGTTTGTGCCTGGACCTCCTCCACACCTTAAGCTGTCCTGTTTCTTTGCTCTAACCTTTTCTATCCGAGTAGAGTTTATTTTGCCATGAGAGAATAAGAGTTGTAATTTCAGCTGGTGTGGACATTGACTTTACTGGGAATTAAAGGACTTGCCTCTACCTACAGTAGAGGTGAGAATCATCCTCTGGAGGAGTTTTGACTCCGGCTGTGGACACGGCCGTCAAGTACATCGCTCAACCTCTTTATATAGGATGGTACGGGCTGGTAGTGCGGTGTGCCTTTCTCCCTCCTGCGAGGAGCCAACAACATAAAGGCAGGTAAGGGGGAAAGGATCTGTGCGCTACAAAAAATAAAATAAAAACTATAATCTTGACCTAGGAGGACGAGGTCCATATGGAGTAAGAGGTTGAGGTGGCGGTGGATGTGGCTGTGTAGGTGGAAGTGGCGGTGGAGGAGGACGAGGTAGCCAACACTGGTTCAAAAATACAACAATGGCTGGGTAAGGCCAGTGATGTGTCGAATTCTGTCCCCCGTCGAATAGTGTCCACCCTGTACTGGGCATGCTCAGTATGTAGGACAAGAGGATTTCGAAAATCTCCCAAGATGAACGGCGACTGCGTGGTGAGTTCAGGTGAAGGCCACACCATCCGTGGTTCAAGCCGAGCCAAGTGAGGCCGTGCCCGAAGCGTGGCGATCGAAGCGAGCCCGTGAGGGGCCCTGTTAATATGTGCTACCGTATGTCCACTTGGATGTTGGGGCTTGAACCTGCACTCACGGCGCAGGCGCCGTTCATCTTTGGAGATTTTGTGAATCTCCTTGTCCTCTGTACTGTGCAAGCGCTGCGCCTTCGCAGTACGGGCCGGACACAATCCGATGGCCGGACAGTTTTTGCCACAACACCGGTATACATGTCTATTCTGCAGAAGGTACGGGCAAGTCCTGTGGGATCCATGCCTGGTTCATTTTAATAAACGTGAGCTTGTCCACATTGGCTCTGGACAGGCGGCTGCGCTTGTCTGTGATAACGCCCCCTGCCGTGCTAAATACACGTTCAGATAATACACTGGCTGCAGGGCAGGCCAGCACCTCCAAGGCATAAAGGGCAAGCTCAGGCTATGTGCCCAATTTGGAGACCCAGAAGTTAAAGGGGACAGACCCGTCATCCAGTACGTGTAGGCCTGTGGACACATACTGCTCAACCATGTTGGTGAAATACTGCCTCCTGCTAAGACGTTCCATCTCAGCTGGTGGTGCTGGTTGTTGTGGCGTGCTGACAAAGCTTTTCCACATTTCAGCCATGCTAATCCTGCCTTCTGAGGTGCTGCTGGTGCCCCGGCTGCGTTGGCGACCTCTTCCTTCTCCTCTGCCTTCGCCTTGTGGTTCCACCGTACGCCCGCTGTCAGGTGGGAATGCCACCAGCAGCGCGTCTACCAGCGTGCGCTTGTACTCGCGCATCTTACGATCCCGCTCCAGTGAGGGAATTAAGGACGGTACATTGTCCTTGTAACGGGGATCCAGCAGGGTGACCACCCAGTAATCAGCACCAGTTAAAAGGTGGGCAATTCGGCGGTCATTGCGGAAACACTGCAGCATATAATCGCTCATGTGTGCCAGGCTGCCCAGAGGCAAAGAAAAGCTGTCCTCTGTGGGAGGTGTATCGTCTGTGTCCTCTGTATCCCCCCAGCCACGCACCAGTGATGGCCACGAGCTGGTCTGGGTGCCACCCTGCTGTGAAAATGGCTCCTCCTCCTCCTCCTCCTCCTCCATCTCCTCCATCTCCTCCTCCACCTCGTCATCCTCCAGAACTGTGCCCTTTCTGCCGGACAATTGTGTACCTGGCGTTTGTTGGTGCAGGAACCCACCCTCGTAGCCACTTGTGAAAGACTGCCCTGAAAGCCTTTGAAATGATCCCGCTTCCTCCTCCTCCTCCTCATCCTCCTGTGCCACATACTCTTCCATCATCGCCCGAAGCGTTTTTTTAAGGAGGCATAGAACTGGGATAGTAACGCTGAGAACGGCGTCATTGGCACTGGACATGTTGGTGGAGTACTCGAAACAGCGCAACAAGGCACACAGGTCTCGCATGGAGGCCCAGTTATTGGTGGTGAAGTGGTGCTGTTCCGCAGAGCGACTCACGCGTGATTGCTGCAGCTGAAACTCCACTATCACCTGCTGCTGCTCGCACAGTCTGGCCAGCATGTGCAAGGTGGAGTTCCACCTTGTGGGCACGTCACATATGAGGCGGTGAGCGGGAAGGCCGAAGTTACGCTGCAGCGCTGACAGGCGAGCAGCAGCAGGGTGAGAACGCCGAAAGTGCGCACACACAGCCCGCACTTTCTGCAGCAGCTCTGGCATATTGGGGTAATTTTTAAGGAACCACTGGACCACCAAGTTCAGCACATGCGCCAGGCAAGGGATGTGCGTCAAACCAGCTAGGCCCAGAGCTGCTACGAGATTTCGCCCATTATCGCACACCACCAGGCCGGGCTTGAGGCTCACTGACAGCAACCACTCATTGGTCTGTTGTTCCATGTCCCTCCACAACTCCTGCGCGGTGTGGGGTTTTTCCCCCAAACAGGAAAGTTTTAAAACTGCCTGCTGTCATTTACCCCTGGCTGTGCTGAAGTTGGTGGTGAAGGTGTTCCATGTCCCTCCACAACTCCTGCGCGGTGTGGGGTTTTTCCCCCAAACAGGAAAGTTTTAAAACTGCCTGCTGTCATTTACCCCTGGCTGTGCTGAAGTTGGTGGTGAAGGTGTTACGCTGACCGGATGAGGAGGCGGTAGAGGATGAAGAAGCGGAGTAGGAGGAGTTAGCAACAGGAGGCAAACTGAAGCGCCCTGCAATCCTCGGTGGTGGAAGGACATGCGCCAAACTGCTATCTGCCTCAGGCCCAGCCGCCACTGCATTTACCCAGTGTGCTGTTAGGGAGATATAACATCCCTGACCGTGCTTACTGGTCCACGCATCCGTAGTTAGGTGGACCTTGCCACAGATGGCGTTGCGCAGTGCACACCTGATTTTGTCCCCCACTTGGTAGTGCAGGAAAGGGATGGCTCACCTGGAAAAGTAGTGGCGGCTGGGCACGACGTACTGTGGGACAGCCAATGCCATCAGGCTTTTAGAACTCTGCGTCTCCACCAGACGGAATGACAGCATTTCAAAGGCCAGGAGTTTTGAAATGCTGGCATTCAGGGCCAGGGATCGCGGGTGGCTAGGGGGGTACTTCCTCTTCCGCTCCAATGTTTGGGAGATAGAGAGCTGAACGCTTCCATGGGACATTGTGGAGATGGTTGGTGACCCAGGTGGTAGTGTTGCTGGCAAATCCTCTGTTTGCGGGGTGGCAGGTGCCACTGTCACTACAGAGGTGGATGAAGAGGCCGAGACTGCAGCAGAAGAGGAAGCAGGAGGAGCCAGAGACCTTTCTTGGTTTTTGAGGTGTCTACTCCACTGCAGCTCGTGCTTTGCACTTAGATGCCTGGTCATGCAGGTTGTGCTCAGGTTGAGAACGTTTATGCCTCGCTTCAGGCTCTGATTGCACAGCGTGCAAACCACTCGTGTCTTGTCATCAGCACATTGTGTGAAGAACTGCCATGCTAGGGAGCTCCTTGGACCTGGCTTTGGTGTGCTCGGTCCCTTGCTGCGTTGGGCAGTAGCAGACATACTGTCTAGGGGACGGACGCTCCGCTTTTGCACCCTGCTCCCTCTTCTGCTGTGCTAGTGGCTCTGTGCGACCACCGCCTCTTCCTCCAAACTACACTGGTCACCTGCATAACGTTGATTCCATGTGGGGTCGAGGACCTCATCGTCCTCCACATCATCTTCCACCTAGTCTTCACCCCTGCCCTCCTTGTCTGTCTGCACAATTGCGAAAGCAGCAGCAGTTGGCACCTGTGTTTCGTCATCATCCAAGACGTGCTGCGATGGTCCTCCCATGTACTCATCATGAAACATAAGTGGTTGGGCATCGGTGCACTCAATCTCTTCCACTTCTGGGGCAGGGCTAGGTGGATGGCTCTGGGAAACCCTGCTAACAGAGTCATCGAAAAGCAGAAGAGACTGCTGCATGATTTGGGGCTCAGACTGCTTGGCTGATTTGCAAGGGGGTGAGGTGAAAGACTGATGGACATGGGTTTCAGGTGCCAACTCTGATCTTTCATCAGAACAGTGGGTGGGAGACAATGTGAAGGAACCCAAGGCACTGTCAGCAACTAAATCTACTATCGCCTGTACTTGTCCTGGCCTAAACATTCGTACAGCCTCATTAGGCGCGACAAAATACCGCCGCAGGCTCGGTCGCCTACTCGCACCTGAGGAAGGTGTTTCACTTGTGCGTGGATCTGGCACAGATCCACCACGTCCTCTCCCTGCAACAGGAGCTCCACCAGCAGCACCACGACCGGGGCCACCACGCCCCTTTGACCTTCTCCTCATATTTTCCAAATTTAGGATCTTGCCCTAAATGGGTGTTTTTGGAAGAGCAGAACACACCCACAGTACGTAACCGCTGAATCGCACAGCTACAGAACTGCAGAAAATGCTATTAAAAAAAAAGGTGTTTTTTTAGTATAGCACAGTAGAAGAAAACTATATATAAATAGTTTATTTCACACACCTCCACATATGTATAACACACTGCAAAATATTTTTTTGTGGCCCTAAATGGCGTTTTTTGGAAGACCACAACACACCCACAGTACGTAACCGCTGAATCGCACAGCTACAGAACTGCAGAAAATGCTATTAAAAAATTTTTTGTTTTTTTAGTATAGCACAGTAGAAGAAAACTATTTAGAAATTGTTTATTTCACACACCTCCACATATGTATAACACACTGCAAAATATTTTTTGTGGCCCTAAATGGCGTTTTTTGGAAGACCACAACACACCCACAGTACATAACCGCTGAATCGCACAGCTACAGAACTGCAGAAAATGCTATTAAAAAAAAATGTTTTTTTTTTTAGTATAGCACAGTAGAAGAAAACTATATAGAAATTGTTTATTTCACACACCTCCACATATGTATAACACACTGCAAAATATTTTTTGTGGCCCTAAATGGCGTTTTTTGGAAGACCACAACACACCCACAGTATGTAACCGCTGAATCGCACAGCTACAGAACTGCAGAAAATGCTATTAAAAAAAAATGTTGTTTTTTTAGTATAGCACAGTAGAAGAAAACTATTTTTAGAAATTGTTTATTTCACACACCTCCACATATGTATAACACACTGCAAAATATTTTTTGTGGCCCTAAATGGCGTTTTTTGGAAGACCACAATACACCCACAATACGTAACCGCTGAATCGCACAGCTACAGAACTGCAGAAAATGCTATTCAAAAAAAATGTTTTTTTTTTAGTATAGCACAGTAGAAGAAAACTATTTAGAAATTGTTTATTTCACACACCTCCACTGTCAGGGTCACCTGTGGCCAGGTGACAGATGCACACCGTAGGGGGACAGGAGTGCACCGCGAGGTAGTGAACCCTATGGCTGGCTTCTGCGGATAGGAAACTGGGTGGTTGTGGAAAGCGGGACCAGAGGAGCACAACCGGGATCCTAACGGAAGCTAGAGCCAAGATTCCCCAGGGCGCGGAGTCTAAGACCCAGCTGGTCTTCTCCAGGGCCTCTAGTGGTGAGGATGTTATGCTGCAGGCTGGGACCAGGTCCCGGCCCCTGGAGTTTCCTAGCTCACGCCCCGTAGGATAAGGGGAAAAGAGGGGAAGCAGCAGCACAAGATAAGAGAGAACCGAATAACAAGCTGAAGGTCAGGGGCCACAAGCAGACAAGGATAACGTAAGAACGAGCCGAAGGTCAAGGGTCACGAGCAGACAGGGATAGTCGGGGACAAGCCAATAACGTAACAGAGAGACAGACGTAGCACACGGCAGGCAGGAACCCAAACACACAATGCCTAACAAACACGTTGATCAGCAAAGCAGGCTTGCAGTGCACAGGTTAATATAGTGTTCTGTGATAGGGCCTGGGGTGGAGTCTGGCTGGGAGGAGATTATAAAGGAAGCCAGGTGAAAGGGCTCAGGCCTCTAAGATGAACACATGGGAAGGAAGGTAAGCTGACAGACAAACACTACTGCATATCCATGACAGTACCCTCCCTCTTATGGGCCCTCCCCCGCCTGGGCCCAGGCTTAAAGGGAAATCTCTGATGAAACCTTCTCAACAGATGAGGTGCAGCGACATCAGATGCAGCGATCCAAGACGCCTCCTCAGGACCAAAACCTCTCCAATGCACAAGGTACTGAAGAATGCCTCTGCAGAGCCGAGAATCCAGAACTTGTCTAACCTCGTACTTAAGATTATCCTCAGAGACCGAAAACGAGGTAGGGAGATGACAAGAAGATCTATTGAGGACCAAAGGCTCTCTAGGAATAAGCAAGGGCATGAGAGGATCAACAGGAATCTGAGGAGGGTCCCCTAGACCCTTAAAGGGGAACTGGTCATCTTGCACAGGACCATCAGACTGGGCAGATGTCAGTGGAACCCTGAAGTCAGGTTGGTTAGAAGGTGACATGTCGCCGGAGTCAAACTGAATAGCTGAAGGACAAGCAGAATGTCCCGAACAAGAAAAAGTAGGAGGCTCACTGGGCATGGGCTGGACTGGCATAACTAGTACAGAGGCAGAGTGAATAGCTGAGTCAGGTGTAGCGACTACCTGAATCGCATCGCAAGACGTAGCGACTGCAGGACTTGTAGACAAGCTAGCCTGGCTGTGCGTCCAAGGGTGGTTAGGGACAGAGAAATGTAAATGGTTATGCAACCTGGAATGAATGACCGGCTCAGATTCACAGGGGGCAACCTTGGGTAGGCAGGACGAGGAACAGGAGGGACCCCAAGCCAGGATCTGTCCAGTAGTCCAGTCCACATGAGGAGAATGGAGCTGTAACCATGGGAGACCCAAAATTATAGGTGTTGAGGCCTTGGGTAAGATGAGGAAGGATATCCACTCCTGGTGGAGTGTCCCTACCGACATCTTAACAGGGAGGGTCTGGAAGCGGATAGGTCCCCCTGGGAGAACAGTACCATCAATCGCCAAGACCACCAATGGTGTGGTGAGGGGCAAAAGAGTAAGTCTCATGGACGATGCGATTTCCCAGTCCATAAAATTACCAGCGGCTCCGGAATCCAGATATGCTGAGACCGAATGAGAAGAAGCACCAACATGAAGGAACACAGAAAGCAGAAGACGAGAAGGGGAAGGTGATATTTCTGGGTCCAATACTCCACTTTCCAGATGAAGTGGACCCGAACGTTTTTCTGGACAAAGAGAGCAAGTGTCACGAAAATGACCCTTGCCCCCACAGTAAAGACACAGACCAAGAGTTCTGCGCCTAGCACGTTCCTCGGGGGATAGCCTGGTCCGACCCAGCTGCATGGGTTCCTCAGCTGGTAGGAGATGCTCTACGGGTCGAAGAGAGGGGAGCTCAGGCTGACTAAGAACCAAGGAGTGCTGGCGTTGCTTTTCTAAGGTCCTCTCCTGAAAGCGAATATCGATCTGGTTACACAAGGAGATAACGCCGGCCAGATCAGTGGGGATGGTTCTTCCTGCTAATTCATCCTTCACTCTATCAGACAGGCCATGCAAAAAGGTTGCGACTAAGGCCTCATTGTTCCAGCTCAACTCAGCCGACAGTATGCGGAAATGAAGGGCATACTGTCCCACAGAAGCAGACTCTTGGCGGAGACGTAAAAGGGCGCTGGCCGCTGAGGAGACACGAGCCGGTTCTTCGAAGATATTCCGAAAAAGTTTCAAGAAGCCAGACAGGCTAGAAACCACTGGATCATTCAGTTCCCACAGAGGGGCTGCCCAGGCTAAAGCTTCACCAGAGAGGAGGGAAATGATATAGGCTACCTTAGCCCGATCAGACAGGAAGTTTTGGGGCTGGAGCTCAAAATGAATTGTGCATTGGCTAAGGAACCCCCTGCAAGCCTTGGAGTCCCCAGAGAAACGGGACGGAGCTGGCAGCTGTAGTGAGTGTGTGGCTGCGACTGGTGCAATAGGTGCAGCCGCTGGTTGTATTTGAGGTTGCGGATTCAGGGTTCCCAAGGAGGCCTGAAGCTGCTCAAAGCGAGAAGCCAGATCCTGGAGGAATCGCATCACCTGAGTCTGATTCGATTCCTGGGTTTCAAGTCTGCAAACTATGCCCTGCAACGGATCATCCACGGGTAACGGGATGTCAGCCGGGTTCATGGCTGATCAAACTGTCAGGGTCACCTGTGGCCAGGTGACAGATGCACACCGTAGGGGGACAGGAGTGCACCGCGAGGTAGTGAACCCTATGGCTGGCTTCTGCGGATAGGAAACTGGGTGGTTGTGGAAAGCGGGACCAGAGGAGCACAACCGGGATCCTAACGGAAGCTAGAGCCAAGATTCCCCAGGGCGCGGAGTCTAAGACCCAGCTGGTCTTCTCCAGGGCCTCTAGTGGTGAGGATGTTATGCTGCAGGCTGGGACCAGGTCCCGGCCCCTGGAGTTTCCTAGCTCACGCCCCGTAGGATAAGGGGAAAAGAGGGGAAGCAGCAGCACAAGATAAGAGAGAACCGAATAACAAGCTGAAGGTCAGGGGCCACAAGCAGACAAGGATAACGTAAGAACGAGCCGAAGGTCAAGGGTCACGAGCAGACAGGGATAGTCGGGGACAAGCCAATAACGTAACAGAGAGACAGACGTAGCACACGGCAGGCAGGAACCCAAACACACAATGCCTAACAAACACGTTGATCAGCAAAGCAGGCTTGCAGTGCACAGGTTAATATAGTGTTCTGTGATAGGGCCTGGGGTGGAGTCTGGCCGGGAGGAGATTATAAAGGAAGCCAGGTGAAAGGGCTCAGGCCTCTAAGATGAACACATGGGAAGGAAGGTAAGCTGACAGACAAACACTACTGCATATCCATGACATCCACATATGTATAACACACTGCAAAATATTTTTTGTGGCCCTAAATGGCGTTTTTTGGAAGACCACAACACACCCACAGTACGTAACCGCTGAATCGCACAGCTACAGAACTGCAGAAAATGCTATTCAAAAAAAATGTTTTTTTTTTAGTATAGCACAGTAGGAGAAAACTATATATAAATTGTTTATTTCACACACCTCCACATATGTATAACACACTGCAAATTATTTTTTGTGGCCCTAAATGGCGTTTTTTGGAAGACCACAACACACCCACAGTACGTAACCGCTGAATCGCACAGCTACAGAACTGCAGAAAATGCTATTCCAAAAAAAAGGTTTTTTTTTAGTATAGCACAGTAGAAGAAAACTATATATAAATTGTTTATTTCACACACCTCCACATATGTATAACACACTGCAAAATATTTTTTTTGGCCCTAAATGGCGTTTTTTGGAAGACCACAACACACCCACAGTACGTAACCGCTGAATCGCACAGCTACAGAACTGCAGAAAATGCTATTCAAAAAAAAATTTGTTTTTTTAGTATAGCACAGTAGAAGACAAATATATAGAAATTGTTTATTTCACACGCCTCCACATATGTATAACACACTGCAAAATAGTTTTTTGTGGCCCTAAATGGGTCTTTTTGCAAGCGTACATTAAAGTGCAATTTTTTTTTTTTTTTGCCCTAAACGGGTCTTTTTTTGCACAAGCAAAATAAAATGGAAATTTTTAATTTTTTTTGCCCTTAATGGGTCTTTTGGAAAAGAGCACAATAAAGTGCCTTTTTTTTTTGTCCTAAATGGATCTTTTTCCAAGAGCAGAATACACCCACAGTATGGAAACGGTGTATCTCTCAACGTAATATATGCAGTGCTGGTGCACTGAGCTTGCAGATAAAAGGTAGATTTTCTCTGACACTGGGCTCATAGCAGTGTAAAAAGACTGCACTGCAACACAAACAGGTAAACCTATGCAGATCGCTGAGTTATATCTCTGAATCTGGACTCCTATTCCTATATAATATATCTCTCTCCCTAAAAGCAAAAAACAGGAACCTGGCCCTACACTACACTGTCTCTCTATCTTTTCCCTCAGATTCCAGAATCAGGACTAACTCATGTATTTTTCTATCTCTCCCTAAAAGCAGCAGCAGCAGACAAGATCCTCTCCCTATCTATCCTGAAGCAGAGTGACGTGTGTGCTGTGTGCCTCTAGCTTATATAGAAGCTGGGTCACATGTTGCACTGACCAATCACAGCCATGCCATTAGTAGGCATGGCTATGATGGCTTCTAAGGGCACACCAGCTAATCAAAAGGTGATTGGCTGGCCCCTGAAGCATTTCTAACTGCGTAATTAGATTGCAGAACCCGAACCCGAACCCGGACTTTTGCGCAAAGTCCGGGTTCGGGTTCGGGAAAAAGCTAAAGTTCGGTACGGACCCGAACTTTACAGTTCGGGTTCGCTCAACACTAATCTTTACCCCTTTTTTTGGTGCAAAGACAAAATCTCTTACCTTGGAGTACCTATTCTCGAAACCAGACGAAAAAAAACAATTCAAGTTTATACAACTTCTATCGACAACCCCTGATCTATACTTCCATGACATCTGAACATAACAGACCTAATCTTTAGTCCAATTACAAGTGAATGCTCTTTTAAACTCCCTACAGCTATCCTGGGGAAAAATCAAAGAAACAATGAACCCCAAAATGATGCTCTGATTATTCCACCATTTCTATATATCCCCACAGGTATAGATTATTCCTTGTGGGACTTAGCGCCCCCTTTTGTTGTCCTGTTAAATGCTGACACCTAAATGCAGACCTATTTTTCTGGTTTGTCGCTATGCCCCAAAATCAAATGAGGTTGGACAGTCAGGCTGGATTCACACCTATGAAGTTTTAGTGCTTTTTGCATTTTGCAGATTTGCACTACAGCCCATTTGACATGGTTTCCTATGGAACACATTCTGTAGTGCAAATCTGCAAAATTCAAAAAGCACTAAAACTGCATAGGTGTGAATCCAGCCTAATATGGTACATCACCTTACAACTAGAGAACTATCTGCTCCTAACCCAGAATGGGAGCTTTTAAAAACTATTATGCCGCGTACACACAATCGATTTTCTTGCCATTTTTTTTCTTGCCGTTTTTCTTTTTTTTTGTCATTTAAGTTTTTTATTTTTCATCAGAAAAAAATCATTACAGAATCATAAATATTAAAGATGATTACAATTGACTCAACAAAAATCTCAGGTATTATTACCATAGAAACTTAGACAAATTATTATCGTAAAAACCAATACTGACAATGTTTAAACAAAAAGTAATAATATCTAGCCTCATCTTGGTCAAGTATATAATCAAGTAATCTTATAAACTTATAATAACTTATATTAAGAAAATCTAGTTCCCACAAAAATAAACCGAAAATATGAAGGGCTCCTACTCCCCTCCCCAGCCACCCCTAACGGGAACACACTGTGACTGGGAAGGAGAGAACGTCCCCTGCCCGGCCTTCCTGTCACCACCAACAATCGTCGGTAGAGACAACTGGAGAGATATAATAGAAAAAATTTCATTTGTACATGCAAAAAAAAACACAATACTCGACCTAAGTATGAAAATTAAGAGTTGTTCTCAGACTTGTTAGAGCTAAGTTCAACAGTCCAAGCCTCAAACAATAAAAAAAGGAATCTGAGCCTGAAACTATTATATTTTATCTGATGTAATAAAACAATAAACATACTATGAAATAATAAAAGCTAAAACCGAGAGAATAAAGTATAGGATAAAAATAAAGAAGAGAAAGAAAAAGAGGAGAGAGAAAGAAAAAAAAAAAAATTCTCAAAGATATGAAGTGAAAAGATTATAGAATGCCTACAAACCAAATATACATTCTAAAGATCAGTGATTGGTGTTGATGACCAAGTTATGTGACAAAGAGATTCCCATAAATCGCGCCCAAGGTTCCCATAAGGCTTCAAAATTTGAGGTCTCGTCTAACAAGAAGCTAACCATTTTTTCTTGTTCCATTATCCAGGAAACTTTTCGTTTCATGGATAATATAGATACCGAAGGTTTCTTCCATGCCCTTGCAATAGTTAGTTTTGCTCCCGTTAAAATAAACAAAATTAGTTTACGAGTGGCTTTAGGAATATGAGGTAAATGTCCATTGAGTAAAGCAATTGTGGGAGATTGATGTATCGGGCAACCTGTAATATTGCGTAAAATGTGAAATACCTTATTCCAGAATCCACAAATTCTTGGGCACTCCCACCATATGTGGATCATAGTACCCAGTCCCTGACATCCCCTATAACAAAGAGGTGAAACAGAGGGGTACATAACAGTCAATCTCGTGGGAACTAGATACCATCTTGTAAAAAGTTTTATATTGGCCTCTATGAGCGAAGAATTGCAGAGGCCTGAAGTCGAGCGAGAGTAGCTTGCATGCCAGTCTACAATATTTCTATCAATTAGGAGTTCCTTCTCCCAGGCCAACATGTATGGTAGTTTCACTAAATTGGATGCCAGTGACTTGTAGATCACAGAGATCCCCCCCCTCCACTGTCTGTCCACACCAATTTTCATAATCTGTAAAGTCTCGGGATGAATATCCAGTTTTACACTTAGAATGAATTAAATTAGCGATTTGATGAAATCTCGGTTTTTCGGATAAAGGGAGATCTAATTTGTTCATAAAATATTCAATAGGTAAAGGGCCTATAGAGGAAAAAAATTGACCAATGCGGTACAACCCCTTGTCGTACCACCATTTAAAGGTTTGAAGGTCAAAACCTTGATGAAAAAAGGGGTTTTTGAACACCGGGGTCAAAGGTTGAGCTTTAGAGACCAGCGAGGGAAGTTTCCGAAGTGAATCCCATAAAGATAAGGATTGTGAGAGTGATGGTGATAAGATGGGAGGTCTATTTCTGGGAGGGCACCACAACAGGTGTATTAGTGATGAGGATGGAACAGCTTGATTTTCAATTGATATCCAATCAGGAAGTTCTGTGTTAAAATATAAAGCAGATAGTTGTGCCAATCGTGCTGCTTGGTAGTACCATAAGAGATTTGGAAGACCTAACCCACCCTGTTTGGGAAGGTTGAATAAGCATCTGTTTGAGAGTCATGGACCTTTATTGTTCCAAATGAATTTAGTGAGCTTACTTTGAAAAGATTTCAAATGATCTCTTTTGATTGGAATAGGAAGTGAACGAAATAAATATAAAAGCCTGGGCAAAAGGGTCATCTTGACTGAGTTAATCCTGCCAATCCAAGAAATACTGTGCGACTCCCAGTCTTTGAGATCGAGTTCAAGTTTCTTGTACATAGGAGGGTAGTTAGCTTGGTATAGATTTTCAAATTTAGATGTAACATTAATTCCTAAGTACTTAATGAATGAGCTGCTCCACTTGAATTGGTAAGTTATCTGTAAATCGGACACTATAGAATCTGGGAGAGACACGTTAAGAGCTTGAGATTTAGACATATTAATTCTGAGACCTGAAAGAGTCGAAAACTTATTAAGCAATGAGCAAACCTCCGGTAAAGAAGACCGTGGAGAAGTGACAAAAAGTAAAAGGTCATCTGCGAATAAGGCACATTTATGGGTATCTTGACCACATTGCACCCCCCTGATATTCGGATTACTACGAATGGCAATGGCTAAAGATTCGATCATAATAGCGAATATCAGGGGGGATAGGGGGCAACCCTGACGTGTACCTCTTCCAATCTGAATAGGGTCGGAAAAAATTCCTTGCATTCTGATTCTGGCCTTAGGATTAGAATAAAGGGCTTCTAAAATTCCTAACATATTCTGTCCAAATCCCCAGCGTTTAAGTACAGCGAATAGATATGTCCACGACACCGAATCGAATGCCTTCTGGAGGTCCAGTGACAGTAACATACCCTCCTGTTTATGACCTCCCTCCCAATTAGATTGTAGGATTGATACTAGGTCAACCGCTCTTCGCACCTGATCAGGACCTTGCCTACCGGGTATAAAACCGACCTGGTCTTTGTGAATATAAGATCCTATAAAAGAAGCAAGTCTGTTCGCTAATATCTTGGTTAATATTTTAAGATCATTATTGATTAAGGAGATTGGTCTGTAGTTTTCTATTTGACTAGTATCTTTATCCGGTTTTGGGATCACAGAAATATAAGCCATATTTAGTTGATTATCTATCGGGGAACCTTTAGACATAAAATTAAAAAGTCTAGTTAGGTAAGGAGTTAGGATCTCTGAAAATGTTTTGTAATATGGTGTGGAAAAACCATCAGGTCCAGGAGCTGTTCCCCCTTTAAAGCTTTTATGACATCTGAAACCTCTTCATTTGAAATAGGAGCATCCAATTTCTCTTTATGAGTTTCTGTTAATTTCGGAATATGTAATTTATCCAAGAATTCCTCTAACTCGGTAGAGACAGAGAGATTTTCAGCCATATATAACTTAGAATAAAAATCCTGGAATGCCTTAATAATATGTTGAGAATTCATGGTAAAAGAGCCATCTGCCTGTTTAATCTTTGGGAGAGCTTGTGAACGGAATCTGGGTGAAAGTTTACGTGCCAACATAGGACCCAACTTGTCTCTCATCTGGTAAAATTTTGCCCCAGACCATTTAATGGATTTTTCAGCCTTCGCTGTTAGAGCCAAGTTAAGAGCTACTCGTGCTGCATCCAGTGTGGATATAGATACACTAGAAGGACTTCTCTTATGTTTTTTGCACAACTCAGCGAACTCTTTCTCCAATCTCTCAATCTCGACCACCCTCTCTCTCTTCTTTCTGGCCGCTATTTGGATCAACTTGCCTCTAATAGTAACCTTATGAGCTGCCCATAAAGTTTCTGGAGAGACCTCCCCTCCATCATTAAAGTAAAAATAATCCTTCAAAGCTCCCTGAATTTCCACCACTACTGCGGGATCCTTCAATAAAGACTGATTGAGAGTCCAATGTGAGGTCTGTGTACTAGGGATATCCCTTCTAATAGCCAGTAGAATCATCGAATGGTCTGACCAAGCAGCTTCCACTATAGAAGAAGAAAGAGCTAGTGGAATATGGTGAGTAGAGATCCAAATGTGGTCAATACGGGAATAGGACTGGTGCGGATTAGAGTAGTGTGTAAAATCTCGTTTTTTTGGATGGAATTCCCTCCATATATCCGTCAATCTAGATTGAAAGATTAATCGAGCAATTTGAACACTTGTTTTATTGGGCCTAACAACTTGTGATCTTAAGGGTTTGGATTTGTCCAGACTAGAATCAAAAGCTGTGTTAGAGTCCCCCCCCCCATAACTATGATCCCCTCCATAGACGGTCCAAGTGACTGGAACAATTGTTTAAAAAACCGTTTTTGTCCTCTGTTAGGGGCGTAGTAAGATATAAAGGTATATAGCTTATTATCGATAGTTCCCTTGACCAATAGGAACCTTCCCTCCTGGTCTCTGAGTTCCAACTCAAGATTGAATTTGCAATTCTTAGAAAACAATATTGCCACTCCCTTGGTCTTATCTTCAGCCTTAGACAAGTAAAAAACTGGAAAATGGGCATGAAGAAACAATGGGGTTTACCGCTGAGGGAAATGGGTCTCTTGTAAGAGTACTACATCAATATGACGGGATCTATAGGCTTGGAGGGCTTTCCTTCTTTTGACTGGGGAATTTAATCCCTGGGTGTTGTGAGACACAACACGAAGGGGTAAAGAGTTAGTGTTAGTGCCGGCCATGGAGCAAAAGGGGGAGAACTCCAAATAACCCACAGCCACCTATCTTCCTCCAGGAAGAACCAAGGGCATATAATGAAAGGTCTTTCACTATGTTAGGGGAGGATATACATAGCATCACTTCACAGGTAAATCTCAATGACATGTAGGCTGAAAAAGAAAAAAAAGTTAGAATGAAAGAAGAAGAGTAAAAAAAATATTCAAATAAAAATAATAACAGTTGTAAAACGCAGTGTAACGAAAGGCCTATAAGCGGCCCAGAATGGGAGGAGGGGTATGGCTCCCTCCCCTCATTCAGAAAAAAATAAGTAGAATAGCCCAGATGTAGGGCTATATACCTACCCCTCAGCATGGTTTACAACCAAACTGAGCGGTAGGTGGAGGCACAATGCAGCAGCACCAGCCAGTGACAGCACTCAAACTAACGATGTAATATTAAATGAACGGAACCAAACATCCCTGGATTTCCAATATAGTAGCAATTAAGAATAGTTTAACTATTAGATTTTTTCTAAACAAGAGAGAAGAAGAAAAAAAAAAACCCATTATCTATTGAAAATTTAGCAACAGAACTATGTGTGGGGAAAAAACCAAAAAAAACCCAAAAAAAACCCATTATCTATTGAAAATTTAGCAACAGAACTATGTGTGAAAAAATAAATAAATAAATAAATAAAATAAAATAAAAAAATTAACCCCCATTGTCTATTGACAGTTAGCAACAGAACTATGTGTCAAAAAGAGTTGCACAGGAAATCCAAGAGTCAATGTAATGAATTGTGTTTCCTCCCAAGGAACCTACAGGGGGGAAGAAAAAGATGAAATACAGTAAAGTCATGTAAATCCTCTTCATGGGGGGATGTTATCCTTTACTCTCTTAATTTTGGACATCTCCCAAAGTGGCGCAGTCGGGCTCGGAGGCGATTGGCGTTTAGATGACCCCTGCATAGAGGGAGAGGTATCCATATTTGAATCCAGCGTAATGAGTCTCAAGTCAAGTAACAGGCGTTCTCCTTCTGGGAAATTGTGAAAAACATGTTGCTTCCCATTGTACGTAAATTTCAGGGCAAAAGGGAATGCCCACCGGTATTTAATATCCTTTTTGGTCAGGGCTGCAAGGAGGGGTTTCAAAGATCTCCTCTTTTGGATGGTGTATGGGGATATGTCAGAAAAGATTTGAATAGAAGCACCTTGGAACTGTATCTGATCATGTTGGCGGGATATTTTCATCACTTCTTCCTTGACAGAAAAAAAGTGGGGTTTTACTATAATGTCCCGTGGAGAGCCATCTTTCCTGAGGGGTCCCAAGGATCTATGCGCTCTATCCAATTCCAGTTTATTAGCTGGAATCGAAGGGAGTAAATTTTTAATAAAATCTTTCACAGTTGTATGAACATCAGTGATTGATTCAGGCAGTCCTCTAATGCGAAAGTTTTCCCTTCTTGAACGATTCTGGAGGTCGTCTATTCTGGCTTGAGCGGTATCAAGCTGATCCTGCAAGAACTGCAAGTGCTCAGAATTTTGGTTTGTCTTAGTTATAGTAAAATCCAACTTATGTTCAATATGCTCTATTCTGCTTCCCAGGTTCTGAAAGTCTGCTTTAATTTCTCCTGTGATCCTGTCAGCATTTAAAGCTAACCTTTTGTCCAGCATATCAGAAATCCTGTTAAAAAGTTCAGTCATATTAAAAGACATATCAGGAGCCTGTTCAGGATGTGTATTGAGAGAGCCTATGTGAGGTAAATTCACTTCATGAGGTGGATGACCCTCAGATCCCACATAGTTCTCCTTTAGGTTTAATTTAAGCTCAGAAGGTTGTAAGGTAGCAGAGGAGTCTAAGCTCAATGACTGTGAGCTAAATGGGAGAGTTGCAGGCTGAATAACTTGCCTGCTAGTTGAGGAGACATCATTAGCAGTCTGTATCTTATTCTGAGGTGCGGCAGCCATTTTGGATTTCTCCCGTTTTTCAGAGAGCTTGTAGTTCTGTTTCTGCGCTTTTTTATATGCCTTACCTGGCATAGGTAGGTGCCTGGCACTATTCGCTGCCTTTCCCTGTAGTTTTTAACCGCAATGTGGCTTCTTTTTCCGCCGCTATTAGCGCTGTTTAGCTGGTGCTGAGCGGAGCTCCGGTCCTAAGCCTCCATCACAGGAGTCCCCGCCCACTACTCTTCTTGCCGTTTTTCACGTCGTTTTTTTTCATGTTTCCTCTCAAGCCTGTCTTGCGTACACACGATCATTTTAAAAACGATGAAGCAAAGCGCAGTGACGTACAACACGTACGACGGCACTATAAAGGGGAAGTTCCGTTCTAATGACGCCACCCTTTGGGACGCTTTTGCTAATTCCGTGTTACCGCGTGTTAGTAAAAGTTTGGTGAGAGACGATTCGCGCTTTTCAGTCTTCGTGCTTTGAAGATCGTTTTGTGGAGTTCAGTTTGTGCCTGTGGGTTGGTATCTGTTTGGCAGTGCGTGTAGTCAGTTCGTATCTGTTTATTCAGTGCGGTCTGCTCTGCTCGTTCCTGTTTTTCAGCTTGTTCTTCATTGGCCTTGCTGTTCTTCCGTGCGTTCTTCTAGATCGTTCTGTTCAGCCGACCGTTATCTAGCCATGTTGCGGCTACGTACTCGTCGTAGAGTTCGTGCTGTAGTTGGTGCAGGGGTTCATGCTGTATCCCGACTCCATGCCATGAGCAGGGTCAGGAGGAGTTCATGGACCAATAATTGGTTGCTCCAGCGGCACCAATTCTGTCACATGCCTTTGTTGCGGGAGATCAGGGAGAATAATCCTGATGATTTCAGGAATTTTCTCAGGATGTCTGACCCCGTATTTCAGCATCTGTTAGCTTTGGTGTCCCCCTATATTACCAGGCAGGACACCGTTATGCGGGAAGCCATCAGTGCTGAGCAGAGGCTCATCGCTACGTTGCAATACCTGGCGACTGGGAGAAGCCTGCAGGACCTTAAGTTCTCCACAGGCATATCCCCCCAGGCTCTGGGGATCATTATACCAGAGACTTGTTCTGCCATCCTTCAAGTTTTGCAGGAGGACTATATTAAGGTAAGTGTTCTTCTAAAATAACTTCACATTGTATGTATTTTTGTTTTTGATACTTTTTATTTTGCTTTATTAGCAGTCCCTAATTCACATGATTCTTAGCTGCAGGGAATGTCCCCTTTCTCCCCATGTTTTAATATTAAAATTTTTGGGTTTGAGGCCTACCTGTAAATTTGGCTTACCTAACCTCTCCAGCATGCTATCCTGGGGCCATACCTACCTTGCCTAGTCATTTCCATGTATTTTATTCTATGTCCCATCGTAGTGCTTTTCCCAAAACGCACCCTAAAGATTGCCTAGGAATGTTTCATTTTTTTAACTTCATACAGAGTGCTACAGCCTTCATTTGTGATATTCCCAACTCATCTTCAACCCCCCCCCCCCAAATTTTTATTTTATTTTTTAGATTTGTTGTTGCTTACTAATCTTTTTTTTTATTACAGTTTCTACCAATGTTGGCCATGAATGTTGGTATGAAATCAGCTTTCAATGTTTCTGGCTCAAAGTATTAATGTTTTATTTCTTTAATTCCACAGTTCCCTTCTTCGCCACATGAATGGCAGAATGTGGCTTCTGAGTTTGCCCAGCGATGGAACTTTCCGAACTGTGGAGGAGCCATCGACGGCAAACATGTTCGGGTCGTCCCACCACCCCATTCGGGATCCTTTTATTACAACTATAAGGGGTTCCACAGCATCGTGATGATGGCAGTGGTGTCGGCCACCTACGAGTTCCTCTATGTGGACGTTGGCAAGAATGGCAGGATGTCTGATGGAGGAGTATTTGGCCAGACGGAGTTTGGGGAACGGCTCCTTTTGGATCTGCTGGCCTTGCCACCAGCGGAGCAGAATGTGGAGGGACTACCTTTTGTCTTTGTGGCGGATGAGGCGTTTGGCCTGGGACCCCATTTGATGAGGCCATTCCCGCAACGCACCCTCACCCCTGAGAGGAGGGTGTTCAATTATCGGCTGGCCAGAGCCAGAAGGGTGGTGGAAAATGCCTTTGGCATCATGGCCAGCTGATTTCGCCTCTTCCTGACCTCCATCCACCTTGCCCCATACAAATGGAACCATGTGGTAATGACTTGCTGTGTGCTTCATAATTTCCTACGGGTGCATTCCAACAGTTATATAGTTTTGAGTGGGCCTGAGGCCTCTTTACTCAATACAGAAACTTTAGTGGCCCTGGAACCTGGCCGTCCTGGCTTGGCCCCCTCAACCGGACGTGAGGTCCGTAGCCAATATGTTGAATATTTTATGGGTAGGGGGGCCATTGAAATGCCAGAAAATCTTTAAAAATTTTATTTAAAATAAATAAATTATTTTATGGAGTAAAGATTGGTTTGGTGTTTTAATTGTATAATGTTTTATGTTTCATGTAGGTTTACCTAGTGCACTTGTATTGCCATGTGTATTTAACATTCTTAATTAGCCTTCACTGTCAGTGTAAACACAAAACATTGATTAGTTCACTCTGCACCACATTTACATAATGAAGCCACAATTCTTTTGAATGTAAAAATACCTTTATTTCTTCTTTAGGTGGGAAACTTCCTTTGAAATGTGGATGTTCCCTTAATTTTTGGGGTATTAAAACGCATGACCAGCCATGCATAAACAAACTATATTCATAAAAATTGTGAAAAAGCTAAACATGTGCTAGTCATTAAAGGGTAAAACAACAAAAAACCTTCCAAAACTCAGCAATTTAAACGTTCTTTGGTGTAAAAACATTAGACACGCCCAAGCACAGCCATGATATTTTGGAGCCTTTCCTCCACCCGCTTGGTATTTGCCCTGATCTCTAGCAAGTCTCCCTTAATTTTTTTGAGGTCACGACAGCAGACCATGAGGGATTGGATCAGGATCTGGGCACTGTGATGTGTCAACTTTTTGGGGTCTTCGGCCAGAACTGCACCTAAATGTAAAAAGAAATATGTAGGATAGAATATGTAGGCCTACATCTATTTAACATGCATGTGTCTGGTTTCTCTCTGACCTGTTGTGGTGCCACTTTCCACTTCCACAACATCACGTTCCTCTCCATCCTGGGGTTCTGGGGGTATTGTTGTAGGTATTGCAATTCTCGTCTCATCTGAGGTAGCTTTTCGAATCCCTAGGGAGATTGAAATAAAAGGAATAGTTTAATTAGTAGCGACTCAATTTTTCAATTAAACTAAACATGATAAAATACTTTGTAATCCTTCTTTTGAAGTCTGCTCCATTTTAAAATGTACCCCCTGTGCCAACCGGGACAAATGATTGGATACATAGCCAAAACCATAGCATATACTTTTAAAACACAAATTTGACACATTGTAACACCCCAAAGTATCTACACAGGATCACCTGTGTGTGACACCCTCAAGCTTTTTGGCTTTAGGCCCACACTTGTACTACTGCGTTCAGATGTTTCATCAGCTGCTGAGCATTCACTCCCTTAACATTACCATGCATATCCTTTTTTCAAACAAACAAATGTCCTTTCGATTAGCACCAAAAAAATAAGTGATGCCAAAATTTACTCCCCCAAATAAAATAAAATACATGGGTGTTCACACTGGATGATCCTAAAACATCGTTTGAGGAACTGTACGGAGAAAGAGGTTTAATACGTCCGTTTAATGTGCGGACGAACCTGAAAGATGGTATCTTTCACTGTACTATATGAAAGTAAAAAATACACGACAGAATACAAGTAAATAATATGTACCATGGAAAATATTTAAAAATAACTTACTTTTTCCTAAAACTTTCTTGATTCTTTTGTATTGGTCGGCCTCCCGCAACTTCAGATCAGACTATCGTTTTCTGAGCTGTTCCTTTGTTCTGTACACCCCAAATTTTTTGTGAAGACTTTTGACCACTTTGCCCATAATTTTTGACTTGACCAGATTAGGCCTTTTATACGGCCCATGCTTGGCATCATAATCCTCCTTCTTTAAAATGGCGACCATCTCCACCATTTCCTCGAATGACATGTTGGATGCCTTATATCTCCTGGATCTGGATTTGGGCTCCTCTGGAATTTCCTCCTCTGTAGAGGTAATCTCAGCCACCTGTGTCTCCGCCATGTTTTGTTAAGCACTACGAGCGAGAAGGGGCAGGGAAAGTACAATATCGAACGTCAGGGGCGGGGAAAGCGTGCGGAGTGTCACGCATGTGCAGTGTATATCAAGTGAAGATCCATGTCTCAAAAATACGTTCATTTGGCGGGAGAGGGAGTTAGCAACGAACGTCTTGACGAAGGTACCTAACAATTTAAGTATTTGAGGTTCATCAGACGAGGAGATTTGTGCGCTAAAAATATGTAGAAAATGCACATTTGAGGAATGTTGCCTGAAATATATATATTTTTTTGTTTCTCACTTTTACAGATATCATGAATACTTTTAAAAAGCCGGAATTCATGGGGGAGTTCATAGACAAATGGCAAGAGCTACCTATACTATGGCAAACCAAAAGTGGCGCAAATAAAAATAAAGACGCCAGGAAAGCAGCACTGGAGAGCCTGCTTGCATTTGTGCAAACCAGGATACCCACAACAACTCTCCAAGATGTGAAAACCAAAATAGCGACCATCAGAGGGACATACAGGACCCAGAGGATTATGGTCCTGAGGTCCCAGAGGTCAGGTGCTCCAGCAGATAAGGTTTATAAACCCAGTCTGTGGTACTACAGTAAGCTTTCTTTTCTGGATGACCAGCTGGAAGTGCGGGAATCTCTCTCCACCCTTCCCCCCAGAGGTCAATCCAGCCTTCCTTGTAGCCAACCCTCCAGCCTTCCCTGCAGCCAGTCCTCCAGCCTTCCTGGCAACCCTGCTCTGGCTTCCTCTGAGGATCAAGATCAGGTCCTTGAGGAGGCAGATTTGGATATATGGAGCCAGGTAAAGTATTGATATCTATATTTATATCTTACAAAATTGTAGAATTTAAATAGATGTTAGTATTGTTAGGTATGTAAACTTCTACCAATAAAGTTTTTTAAGAGCAAGATACAGTAGTGGCCTAATTTTATGTGGACAAGGCAACAAAACCAGGATGCGGAATCAATGAAAATGACATAACTTTTGGCATTGATTTCAACAATGTCTAGAGGTGAACAATGTCTGTGAATGATGGTGGGCCAAAATAAATAATGTCCCTTTCTTTTTTTACAGCCAGAGCAGAGCCAGGAAGAGGGTGATGTTGGGGATCAGGAGGAGGCAGGGCCCAGTGGCACCCAGGAGGAGGCTGGGCCCAGTGGCACCCAGGAGGAGGCTGGGCCCAGCACAAGAGCCCAGATGCCTCCCCTGGTAGTTAAACCACGAGGGCCAAGGAGAGGTAGGCAGGCGGAGGAGGAAACCAGGGCCTTCATCAGAGAGGCAACAGCGGCCCTCAGAGAGGCACCCTCTGTTGAGGAGGGATTTTCCGCAGTCCTCGCCCACAAACTAGGGCAAATGGACTTGCGGCAAAAGATATATAGTGAGACCCTGCTTTTAAAAGTCATCAATAAGGGCGTGCTGGGTGAACTCACCATGTACACCGATATAACGGAGGTTGTCCCTACTCCTCCACCTCCTCCTCCTACTACTCCTCCTGCCACAACCTCTCCTCCTGATCCCCAGCCTCCAAGGAAGAAACCAACCAAGGCTGCAGAGAAGGCTGGAGAGAAGGCTACAAGGAAGAGGAGAAAATAATGCCTGCTGTAGTACCACAGACTGGGGACATATAGGACTTATCTGCTGTGGCTCCTGACCTCTGGGAGCTCAAGACAAGATTGGGCTCCTTTTTTTGGGGGATCTAATCTCTATTTTGGTTTTCACATCTTGGATGGTTGTTGTGGGGTCAAAGGGATGCACAAATGCAAGCAGGCTCTCCAGTGCTGCCTTCCCCTTTTAATTTGTGAATGTTCCGAAATAAAGTTTATTTTTTTGGCCTTAAAAAACTTGACTATGTGATTTGTATTTCAAAAGAGAGCTTGCTAGGGAGTAGAGTTGAGCGGGTAGCTGGATATTCGGGTCCGGCGGGTTCGGCCGAACTTCGGAAAAAAGTTCGGATTCGGGACCGAACTTTAACCCGAACCCGGACCCGGACCCCATTGAAGTCAATGGGGACCCGGACTTCTGACGACTAAAAAGGCTCTAAAAAAGTAATGGAAAGGGCTAGAGTGCTGCAAATGGCAGCAAAATGTTGTTAAGAACATGGCAAGTGCTCTGCAAACAAATGTGGATAGGAAATAACTTAAAAGAACATAAAAAAAATTAAAAAATAAAAAATATGCTGGAGGCCCCCTTTTCAGCAGAAGAGGTACAGGAAGTCATTAAGAACCTCAGAAACTCAACGGCACGATGCCACACATATGGTGGGAATGCCCCATAATACGCCCTTTATGGAATAAATTATTTAATTTAATGGATAAGCTAGTGGGAAAATAAAATACTTTGAAATAAAAATGTAGCGGGGTGCTAAATTTAAGGAAAGTGTTTGAGTGGTAAATAGGCTCAAATACCCTAATTCTGTAGGATTCATGGACCATTTTGTCCTCGGGGGACAGTATTGGTGTGCAGTTCCCTGCGGCCTACAGGTGGCGCCTTTTGTGTCCCCTCTTGGCAGTAGTACAGCGGGGCGGGGAACCTGCTGTGCATGCCGGGAGAGCATATAAAAGGGGCAGACCTTTGGCCTGGGGGCTGATGTCCAGTGGGGTCCGCGCCCAGGTGCCTTCGGCCTGGGTGCATGTGTTCCTGTTCCATCTCAGGCACCTTTAGCCCGGGGTGAGGTACTATCCTGGAGTTCTTGCTGCCCTGGGTATGGAGGCCTAGGGGCGGGAGTAAAGCCTGGAGTCCAGAGCCGCCTCGTGTAGGGGACCCTGTTCCAGGGAAGGGAGGATCATTCTGATGGACCGATGCGGGAGTCACGGTGAAGGAATGGTCTGTTGACTCACTGGAGAGATGTCTTCCCCTTGATATGGGCTAGGTTCGTAGAAGGAGAAGCTCAAGGTCACCTTGACTGTATCAGAGGCCTTATTCAACCGGCCCGTGGCAGGGGCCTTATACACCCTGGTCTGTGGCTGAGACCAAAGTTCTCTAGGCCCGTGGCAGGGGCCTTGTACACCCGGTCTGTGGCAGAGACCAACCTCAATGTCTGTGGCAGAGACCGTGCGCCAAAAACTGTTTGAGAAACCTAAGCAGTGAAGTGAATGTGCTACGTTTGTGCCTGGACCTCCTCCACACCTTAAGCTGTCCTGTTTCTTTGCTCTAACCTTTTCTATCTGAGTACAGTTTATTTTGCCATGAGAGAATAAGAGTTGGAGTTTCAGCTGGTGTGGACATTGACTTTACTGGCAATTAAAGGACTTGCCTCTACCTACAGTAGAGGTGAGAATCATCCTCTGGAGGAGTTTTGACTCCGGCTGTGGACACGGCCCGTCAAGTACACCGCTCAACCTCTTTATATAGAAGGATACGGGCTGGTAGTGCGGTGTGCCTTTCTCCCTCCTGCGAAGAGCCAACAACATAAAGGCAGGTAAGGGGGAAACGATCTGTGCGCTACAAAAAAATAAAATAAAAATTTTAATCTTGGCCTAGCAGGACGAGGTCCATATGGAGTAGGAGGTTGAGGTGGCGGTGGATGTGGCTGTGTAGGTGGAAGCGGCGGTGGAGGAGGACGAGGTAGCCAACACTGGTTCAAAAATACAACAATGGCTGGGTAAGGCCGGTGATGTGTCGAATTCTGTCCCCTGTCGAATAGTGTCCGCCCTGTACTGCGCTTGCTGAGTATATAGGACAAGGGGATTTCAAAAATCTCCCAAGACTAACGGCGCCTGCGTGTTGAGTTCAGGTGAAGGCCACACCATCCGTGGTTCAAGCCGAGCCAAGCAAGGCCGCGATCGAAGCGAGCCCGTGAGGGGCCCTGTTACTATGTGCTACCGTATGTCCTCTTGGATGGTGGGGCTTGAACCTGCACTCACAGCGCAGGCGCCGTTCATCTTCGGAGATTTTGTGAATCTCCTTGTCCTCTGTACTGCGCAAGCGCTGCGCCTGCGCAGTACGGGCCGGGCACAATCCGATGGCCGGACAGTTTTTGTCACAACACCGGTATACATGTCTATTCTGCACAAGGTACGGACAAGTCCTGTGGGATCCATGCCTGGTTCATTTTAATGAACGTGAGCTTGTCCACATTGGCTCTGGACAGGCGGCTGCGCTTGTCTGTGATAACGCCCCCTGCCGTGCTAAATACACGTTCAGATAATACACTGGCTGCAGGGCAGGCCAGCACCTCCAAGGCATAAACGGCAAGCTCAGGCCATGTGCCCAATTTGGAGACCCAGAAGTTAAAGGGGGCAGACCCGTCATCCAGTACGTGTAGGCCTGTGGACACATACTGCTCAACCATGTTGGTGAAATGCTGCCTCCTGCTAAGACGTTCCATCTCAGCTGGTGGTGCTGGTTGTTGTGGCGTGCTGACAAAGATTTTCCACATTTCGGCCATGCTAACCCTGCCTTCTGAGGTGCTGCCGGTGCCCCGGCTGCGTTGGCGACCTCTTCTTCCTCCTCTGCCTTCGCCTTGTGCTTCCACCGTACGCCCGCTGTCAGGTGGGAATGCCACCAGCAGCGCGTCTACCAGCGTGCACTTGTACTCGCGCATCTTACGATCCCGCTCCAGTGAGGGAATTAAGGATGGTACGTTGTCCTTGTAACGGGGATCCAGCAGGGTGGCCACCCAGCAATCAGCACCAGTTAAAATGTGGGCAACTCGGCTATCGTTGCGGAAACACTGCAGCATGTAATCGCTCATGTGTGCCAGGCTGCCCAGAGGCAAAGAAAAGCTGTCCTCTGTGGGAGGTGTATCGTCTGTGTCCTCTGTATCCCCCCAGCCACGCACCAGTAATGGCCACAAGCTGGTCTGAGTGCCACCCTGCTGTGAACATGGCTCCTCCTCCTCCTCCTCCTCCTCCATCTCCTCCTCCACCTCGTCATCCTCCAGAACTGTGCCCTTTCTGCCGGACAATTGTGTACCTGGCGTTTGTTGGTGCAGGAACCCACCCTCGTAGCCACTTGTGAAAGACTGCCCTGAAAGCCTTTGAAATGATCCCGCTTCCTCCTCCTCCTCCTCATCCTCCTGTGCCACATCCTCTTCCATCATCGCACGAAGCGTTTTTTCAAGGAGGCATAGAACTGGGATAGTAACACTGAGAACGGCGTCATTGGCACTGGCCATGTTGGTGGAGTACTCGAAACAGCGCAACAAGGCACACAGGTCTCGCATGGAGGCCCAGTTATTGGTGGTGAAGTGGTGCTGTTCCGCAGAGCGACTCACGCGTGATTGCTGCAGCTGAAACTCCACTATTGCCTGCTGCTGCTCGCACAGTCTGGCCAGCATGTGCAAGGTGGAGTTCCACCTTGTGGGCACGTCACATATGAGGCGGTGAGCGGGAAGGCCGAAGTTACGCTGCAGCGCTGACAGGCGAGCAGCAGCAGGGTGAGAACGCCGAAAGTGCGCACACACAGCCCGCACTTTCTGCAGCAGCTCTGGCATATTGGGGTAATTTTTAAGGAACCTCTGGACCACCAAGTTCAGCACATCCGCCAGGCAAGGGATGTGCGTCAAACCGGCTAGACCCAGAGCTGCTACGAGATTTCGCCCGTTATCGCACACCACCAGGCCGGGCTTGAGGCTCACTGACAGCAACCACTCATCGGTCTGTTGTTCCATGTCCCTCCACAACTCCTGCGCGGTGTGGGGATTTTCCCCCAAACAGGAAAGTTTTAAAACTGCCTGCTGTCGTTTACCCCTGGCTGTGCTGAAGTTGGTGGTGAAGGTGTTACGCTGAATGGATGAGGAGGCGGTAGAGGATGAGGAAGCGGAGAAGGAGGAGTTAGCAACAGGAGGCAAACTGAAGCGCCCTGCAATCCTCGGTGGTGGAAGGACATGCGCCAAACCGCTATCTGCCTCAGGCCCAGCCGCCACTCCATTTACCCAGTGTGCTGTTAGGGAGATATAACGTCCCTGACCGTGCTTACTGGTCCACGCATCCGTAGTTAGGTGGACCTTGCCACAGATGGCGTTGCGCAGTGCACACCTGATTTTGTCCCCCACCTGGTTGTGCAGGGAAGGGATGGCTCGCCTGGAAAAGTAGTGGCGGCTGGGCACGACGTACTGCGGGACAGCCAATGCCATCAGGCTTTTAAAACTCTGCGTCTCCACCAGACGGAATGACAGCATTTCAAAGGCCAGGAATTTTGAAATGCTGGCATTCAGGGCCAGGGATCGCGGGTGGCTAGGGGGGTACTTCCTCTTCCGCTCCAATGTTTGGGAGATAGAGAGCTGAACGCTTCCATGGGACATTGTGGAGATGGTTGGTGACCCAGGTGGTAGTGTTGCTGGCAGATCCTCTGTTTGCGGGGTGACAGGTGCCACTGTCACTACAGAGGTGGATGAAGAGGCCGAGACTGCAGCAGAAGAGGAAGCAGGAGGAGCCAGAGACCTTTCTTGGTTTTTGAGGTGTCTACTCCACTGCAGCTCGTGCTTTGCACTTAGATGCCTGGTCATGCAGCTTGTGCTCAGGTTGAGAACGTTTATGCCTCGCTTCAGGCTCTGATTGCACAGCGTGCAAACCACTCGTGTCTTGTCATCAACACACTGTGTGAAGAACTGCCACGCTAGGGAAGTCCTTGGACCTGGCTTTGGTGTGCTCGGTCCCTTGCTGCGTTGGTCAGTAGCAGATGTACTGTCTAGGGGACGAATGCTCCGTTTTTGCACCCTGCTCCCTCTTCTGCTGTGCTGGTGGCTCTGTGCGACCACCGCCTCTTCCTCCGAACTACACTGGTCACCTGCATAACGTTGATTCCATGTGGGGTCGAGGACCTCATCGTCCTCCACATCATCTTCCACCCAGTCTTCACCCCTGCCCTCCATGTGTGTCTGCACAATTGCGAAAGCAGCAGCAGTTGACACCTGTGTTTCGTCATCATTCCAGACGTGCTGCGATGGTCCTTCCATGTACCCATCATGAAACATAAGTGGTTGGGCATCGGTGCACTCAATCTCTTCCACTTCTGGGGCAGGGCTAGGTGGATGGCCCTGGGAAACCCTGCTAACAGAGTCATCGAAAAGCAGAAGAGACTGCTGCATGATTTGGGGCTCAGACTGCTTGGCTGATTTGCAAGGGGGTGAGGTGAAAGACTGATGGACATGGGCTTCAGGTGCCAACTCTGATCTTTCATCAGAAGAGTGGGTGGGAGACAATGTGAAGGAACCCGAGGCACTGTCAGCAACCCAATCTACTATCGCCTGTACTTGTCCTGGCCTAAACATTGGTACAGCCTCATTAGGCGCGACAAAATACCGCCGCAGGCTCGGTCGCCTACTCGCACCTGAGGAAGGTGTTTCACTTGTGCGTGTAGCTGGCACAGATCCATCACGTCCTCTCCCTGCAACAGGAGCTCCACCAGCAGCACCGCGACCGGGGCCACCACGTCCCTTTGACCTTCCCCTCATATTTTCCAAATTTAGGATCTTGCCCTAAATGGCGTTTTTTGGAAGATGACAACACACCCACAGTACGTAATGGCTGAAACGCACAGCTACAGAACTGCAGAAAATGCTATACAAAAAAAAAAGGTTGTTTTTTTTAGTATAGCACAGTACAAGGAAAATATATAGAAATTGTTTATTTCACACACCTCCACATGTGTATTTCACACTGCAAAATATTTTCTGTGGCCCTAAATGGCGTTTTTTGCCAGACCACAACACACCCACAGCACGTAACCGCTGAATCGCACAGCTACAGAAAATGCTATTCAAAAAAAAAGGTTGTTTTTTTTAGTATAGCACAGTACAAGGAAAATATATAGAAATTGTTTATTTCACACACCTCCAGATGTGTATTTCACACTGCAAAATATTTTCTGTGGCCCTAAATGGCGTTTTTTTGGAAGAGCACAACACAACCACAGTATTTAACCACGTAATCGCACAGCTATAGAAGTGCAGAGAATGCTATTCAAAAAAAAATTTGTTTTTTTTAGTATAGCACTGTACAATATATAGAAATTGTTTATTTCACACACCTCCAGATGTGTATTTCACACTGCAAAATATTTTCTGTGGCCCTAAATGGCGTTTTTTGGAAGAGCACAACACAACCACAGTATTTAACCACTGAATCGCACAGCTATAGAAGTGCAGAGAATGCTATTCAAAAAAAATGTTGTTTTTTTTAGTATAGCACTGTACAATATATAGAAATTGTTTATTTTACACACCTCCACATGTGTATTTCACACTGCAATTTATTTTCAGTGGCTCTAAATGGCGTTTTTTGGAAGAGCACAACACAACCACAGTATTTAACCACTGAATCGCACAGCTATAGAAGTGCAGAGAATGCTATTCAAAAAAAAATTAGTTTTTTTTAGTATAGCACTGTACAATATATAGAAATTGTTTATTTCACACACCTCCAGATGTGTATTTCACACTGCAAAATATTTTCTGTGGCCCTAAATGGCGTTTTTTGGAAGAGCACAACACAACCACAGTATTTAACCACGTAATCGCACAGCTATAGAAGTGCAGAGAATGCTATTCAAAAAAAAATTTGTTTTTTTTAGTATAGCACTGTACAATATATAGAAATTGTTTATTTCACACACCTCCAGATGTGTATTTCACACTGCAAAATATTTTCTGTGGCCCTAAATGGCGTTTTTTGGAAGAGCACAACACAACCACAGTATTTAACCACTGAATCGCACAGCTATAGAAGTGCAGAGAATGCTATTCAAAAAAAATTTAGTTTTTTTTAGTATAGCACTGTACAATATATAGAAATTGTTTATTTTACACACCTCCACATGTGTATTTCACACTGCAATTTATTTTCAGTGGCCCTAAATGGCGTTTTTTGGAAGAGCACAACACAACCACAGTATTTAACCACTGAATCGCACAGCTATAGAAGTGCAGAGAATGCTATTCAAAAAAAATGTTGTTTTTTTTAGTATAGCACTGTACAATATATAGAAATTGTTTATTTTACACACCTCCACATGTGTATTTCACACTGCAATTTATTTTCAGTGGCCCTAAATGGCGTTTTTTGGAAGAGCACAACACAACCACAGTATTTAACCACTGAATCGCACAGCTATAGAAGTGCAGAGAATGCTATTCAAAAAAAAATTGTTTTTTTTAGTATAGCACTGTACAATATATAGAAATTGTTTTTTTGTCACACACCTCCAGATGTGTATTTCACACTGCAAAATATTTTCTGTGGCCCTAAATGGCATTTTTTGCAAGAGCACAACACAACCACAGTATTTAACCACTGAATCGCACAGCTATAGAAGTGCAGAGAATGCTATTCAAAAAAAATGTTTTTTTTTTTAGTATAGCACTGTACAATATATAGAAATTGTTTTTTTGTCACACACCTCCAGATGTGTATTTCACACTGCAAAATATTTTCTGTGGCCCTAAATGGCGTTTTTTGGAAGAGCACAACACAACCACAGTATTTAACCACTGAATCGCACAGCTATAGAAGTCCAGAGAATGCTATTCAAAAAAAATGTTGTTTTTTTTAGTATAGCACTGTACAATATATAGAAATTGTTTTTTTCAGACACCTCCAGATGTGTATTTCACACTGCAAAATATTTTCTGTGGCCCTAAATGGCGTTTTTTGGAAGAGCACAACACAACCACAGTATTTAACCACTGAATCGCACAGCTATAGAAGTCCAGAGAATGCTATTCAAAAAAAATGTTTTTTTTTTAGTATAGCACTGTACAATATATAGAAATTGTTTTTTTGTCACACACCTCCAGATGTGTATTTCACACTGCAAAATATTTTCTGTGGCCCTAAATGGCGTTTTTTGGAAGAGCACAACACAACCACAGTATTTAACCACTGAATCACACAGCTATAGAAGTCCAGAGAATGCTATTCAAAAAAAATGTAGTTTTTTTTAGTATAGCACTGTACAATATATAGAAATTGTTTTTTTGTCACACACCTCCAGATGTGTATTTCACACTGCAAAATATTTTCTGTGGCCCTAAATGGCGTTTTTTGGAAGAGCACAACACAACCACAGTATTTAACCACTGAATCGCACAGCTATAGAAGTCCAGAGAATGCTATTCAAAAAAAATGTTGTTTTTTTTAGTATAGCACTGTACAATATATAGAAATTGTTTTTTTCACACACCTCCAGATGTGTATTTCACACTGCAAAATATTTTCTGTGGCCCTAAATGGCGTTTTTTGCAAGAGCACAACACAACCACAGTATTTAACCACTGAATCGCACAGCTATAGAAGTTTAGAGAATGCTATTCAAAAAAAATGTTTTTTTTTTTTAGTATAGCACTGTACAATATATAGAAATTGTTTATTTTACACACCTCCACATGTGTATTTCACACTGCAATTTATTTTCAGTGGCCCTAAATGGCGTTTTTTGGAAGAGCACAACACAACCACAGTATTTAACCACTGAATCGCACAGCTATAGAAGTGCAGAGAATGCTATTCAAAAAAAATGTTGTTTTTTTTAGTATAGCACTGTACAATATATAGAAATTGTTTATTTTACACACCTCCACATGTGTATTTCACACTGCAATTTATTTTCAGTGGCCCTAAATGGCGTTTTTTGGAAGAGCACAACACAACCACAGTATTTAACCACTGAATCGCACAGCTATAGAAGTCCAGAGAATGCTATTCAAAAAAAATGTTGTTTTTTTTAGTATAGCACTGTACAATATATAGAAATTGTTTTTTTCACACACCTCCAGATGTGTATTTCACACTGCAAAATATTTTCTGTGGCCCTAAATGGCGTTTTTTGCAAGAGCACAACAACCCCAACAGTATATAACCGCTGAATCGCACAGCTGCAGAGAATGCTATTCAAAAAAAATTTTTTTTTTTTTTTTTAGTATAGCATAGTACAAGAAAAATATATAGAAATTGGTTATTTCACACAACTAGAGATATACACTGCAAAATATTTTTTTGGCCCAAAAATAGGTCTTTTTTGCGCACAACAAAGTGCCTTTTTTTTTTTTTGCAACAGCACAATAAAGTGCCTTTTTTTTTTTTTTTTGGGGCCCAAAAATGGGTCTTTTTAGCAAAAGCACAATAAAGTGCCTTTTTTTTTTTTTTTTTCTGCCCGAAATGGGTCTTTTAGCAACAGCACAATACAGCCACAATATGGAATAGGTGTATCACTCAACGTCATGCAGTGCTGGTGCACTGAGCTTGCAACACAAACAGATAAACCTATGCAGATCGCTGAGCTATTATATCTCTCAATCTGGACTCCTATCTAAATCTCTCTCCCTGAAAGCACAAACAGGATCCTGCCCCTACACTACACTACACTGTTTCTCTATCTTTTCTATCAGTAGATTGCAGAATCAGGACTAACTCCTATCATATAATTCTCTCCCTCACAGCAACAGCAGCCAGGATCCTTTCCCTACACTGTCTAAAAGCAGAGTGACGATCTGTGCTGTGTGCCTCTTGCTTATATAGAAGCTGGTCACATGCTGGGTCACATGTTGCACTGACCAATCACAGCCATGCCATTAGTAGGCATGGCTATGATGGCTTCTAAGGGCACACCAGCTAATCAAATGGTGATTGGCTGGCCCCTGAAGCATTTCTAACTGCGCCATTAAATTCCCGAATCCGAACCCGAACCCGGACTTTAGCGCAAAATCCGGGTCCGGGTCCGGGGTCGGGAAAACGCCAAAATTCGGTACGGACCCGAACTTTACA
The DNA here is from genome assembly GCA_029206835.1 of Rana muscosa. Classification (NCBI taxonomy): domain Eukaryota; kingdom Metazoa; phylum Chordata; class Amphibia; order Anura; family Ranidae; genus Rana; species Rana muscosa. The sequence goes on along the minus strand of CM055117.1, from coordinate 893,887,163 downwards.
GTTCGGGTCCGCTCAACACTACTAGGGAGCAGGCAGGGACATCTCAAATAATATTATTGTTATTATCAAGGGACACAAACCTCCCTGAGGCCAAATGAGACACATTTTGAAGGTTGGTGTGGTAAGTTTACACAAGAATAATTTAAGCCAAAAAATAAAAAACAAGGCCCCAAAAATTAAAAAGACAATAGTAAAATAGAATAAAAAAAAAAAAAGGATATTTACATTATTTTATTATTATTAGTATTATTTAGGAGGGAGGTCTCAATGTCATTATCAAAAGAAGGTAATTTTTAAGCATTATCAAAAGAAGAACGGAATGCGCAGCATTAAAACGATGCTATTAATTCCACCGTGACGAATGTGCCATCTCCATTTCCAACATTAGCTTTACCAAAACGAGCGCTCGCGTCTCATAGTTGCTTCTGAGCATGCGCGTTTTTTTTCACGTCGTGAAAGCATACACACTATCGTTTTTCACGTCGGTAAAAAAAACGACATGAAAAACGACGTGAAAAAAGAGAGCATGTCCGAAATTTTTTTGTTTCAAAAGTTTTTTATTAGAGCATAATATAGAGTACAACAAGAAGTAGTCAGAAATGGTGAATGTATATCGTTCACGTTACATATAAAGCATAACTATTACAGAACATCAGAAAATTAGTGGATTAAGTGCTATCATTTGTCGCTGATCAATATTAGGGGGGGTGTTGACACGGTGGCATCAGTGTTTATCAGCGGGGGTGGTCCCCAGAACTTCGACAACGGGTAATGTTATGCGTTTACATCAGGTTCATGGGGTATCAGAAAATGTGAAATCATAGCCTCAGAGGCCTGTTCTTGTTGAGGAAGTAAGGGAACATGGGTACAAGCGGGGTTCACAGATGAGGGATAGGCGCGTGAGGAGAGGGGGGGCACATAGGGGAAAAAGAGAAAGAGAGAGAAGAGAGAAGGGGGAGAGGGAACTTTGTCGGCGGAGCCGCGGTGTGGCCAGGGGGGCCACCACGCGCAGTGGTAGAGGAAGGTGGAAGATCATGGGATAAGGAGGTTGGGATCAAAGTCTGGGGGTAGAAAGTTATCCACCCATGGGGTCCATATGCTAGTGTGTCGAGGGACACGGTCTAACAATGTGGCCTCAATTTTGCTGTGTATCATGGCTTGGGTTACTCTATTCTTTGTTTCTGCTATGTAGAGTTTCGGAGTTTTCCAGGCTTTGGCAATAGTTTGTTTGGCAGCAGTGGTCAGCTGGAGGAGAAGACTGATTTGATTTCTGGTATATTCTCCCTGTATGTGGTTTAGGAGTGCCAGGGCAGGGTCAGGGATCACTGTTTCATGCAGTATTGTGGAAACCATTTGAAAGATAACCTTCCAGAATTGTTGTGCTATCTCACAAGACCACCAGATATGAAGATGGGTACCCTGGTCACTGCAACCTCGGAAACAGGTCGAGGGATAATTCGGTACAAATTTAGATATTCTTGCTGGAACCAGGTACCAGCGCATTAAAACTTTATAGTTTGTTTCAAGCGCTACCACATTTTGGGAAGAAGATTTGGCGGTGGCCCATATAGCAGACCATTCTTCAGGAGAGAGAGAAATATTTAGGTCCTTGGACCACTGTGCAGCGTATAGAGGGAGGTCAGCTGATAGGGTGGAGAAGTGGCTATATAGGCTAGATATAATGCCTGGGGCATGAGGGTCTGCTGCGCAGTAGGCTTGTGCAATTCGTTTCGTAACGAATCAAAATTCGTCCGAATTTAGCAACTTTCGGACATTCGGAAGCATTCGAATTTCCGAACAGAGCAATTACGAATAAAACCGAATCCGAAATAAATTATACCGCAAAATAGCGAATGCCCGAAGGTCTTCGGCATAATTCGTTATGAAAAAAGTTACGAATGTACGAATCCATTCGAAGCACAATAACACTCACTCTGCTCTCTGCTTCTCCCTCACCATGCTGAACTCCCTCTCAAAATGGTGTACAGGGGCGGAGGCTATAGCCGCATGAAAAAACGAAAGTAAAATACGAGATTTCAAATCCATTCGAAGCACAATAACACTCACTCTGCTCTGCTCTCTGCTTCTCCCTCACCGTGCTGAACCCTCTCAAAATGGTGTACAGGGGCGGAGCCTATAGCCGCATGTAAAAAACGAAAGTAAAATACGAGATTTCGAATCGTTACAAATAACCGCTATGTATTTAGAAAAGTACAAATCCATTCGAAGCACATTAGGCATAATAGGCAGCGTCGTTGTGAGAGAGACACGGAAAATTACGAATCAACGAACCCAAAAAAAGTTACGAAAGTAGGAGTTGTGTCCAGAATCAACGAAAAACAACGTACTCTACCGAAAGTACGAATTATAAAGCAACAAAAAATTCAACGAAAAATGTCGCTTGCAAAAATACGAATGAGTCCGAACACGAAAAATCCCGTCTAGCAAAATTACGAATGATTACGAATCAACAGGACCGGAAAGAAACGAACCGAAACGGAACGAATTTTTCCGTTGTGCACAAGTCTACTGCGCAGATTTTCTCGTATATAGATTGGGTGGTCAGACTAGTGCACGGGCCGACTATTGATTTGGCAAAGTGGAGTACTTGAAGATAACGGAAAGATTCAGAGGTTGGGAGTGAGGCACTGGATTGGAGATCTGAAAAAGATTTAAAGGTGGAGTTGGCAGTAAGATCGCATATTTTAGTTATGCCCGCTTGCGACCAGCGAGAAAAGGTGCTGGGTTGAGTGTAGGCAGGGTAGAATGAAGGGTGGTGTAAGAAGGATAATAAAGGGTTATGCGGAGAGATCAGTTTGAAGGGGTCGCGTAGCCTGTCCCATAGCTTTAAGGAGTGGTAGGTGATGGGGTTGGTAATATGACCACGGACGGGAGGGGGTAGCCATAGAATGTTATTAACTGTTAGTGGGTAAAGGTCTATAGCTTCGAGGGAGACCCATTTCGGGGTTTCAGTAAGTGCATGTAATAGAGCTAGTTGGGCTAGTTGGGCTGCCTGGTAATATTTGGCAAAGTTCGGGATGCCCAGGCCCCCGTGTAGTTTATGGCGAAGAAGGATAGTTTTCGGGATTCTGGGTTTGGTGAGGCCCCATATATATTTAAAGACTCTAGATTGAATAATCCGGTGGAAGTAAGAAGGAACATCGATCGGGAGGACTCTATATAGATATAATAGTTTGGGAAGCAAGGACATCTTAACAGCGGCCACCCGCCCCAGCCAGGAAACACACAAAGGTTTCCAGGTGTCCAAGATAGATGACAATTGTGCCAGCATGGGGAGATAGTTAGCTTGGTATAAAGAGGTTGGGTTTCCGGTCAGTTTTATGCCAAGGTACGGGAGAGAGGTAGCAGACCAAGTAAAGGGGAAGTTTAGTTGTAAATGGGTGACTTCGTGGGGTGGGAGAGACACATTAAGAGCTTTAGACTTTGTTTGATTAACCTCCAAACCTGAAATGGAGGCAAATTTATCCAGGGTTTGAATAAGGTTAGGGAGAGTGGTGCGGGGTGAGGTCACAAATAAAAGTGCATCATCTGCAAAGAGGCAGATTTTATGCGAGGTGGAAGCGATTTCTAGTCCTTTAATATTAATGTTTGTTCTAATCAGAGCTGCCACTGGTTCGATAGCTAATGCAAAAAGTAAAGGGGAAAGGGGGCATCCCTGTCTAGTACCTCTTGCTATAAGAAAACTGTCCGAGCGAAATCCCGAGTACCTAATATAAGCTTGCGGCTGGTTATAGAGGGAGTTTATCCACTGTAGAAAGTGTGGGCCAAAGCCCCAGCGTTTAAGAATGTAGTCTAGGTATGGCCAGGACACCGTGTCAAACGCCTTCCTTATATCAAGAGATAATAAATGCATTGGGATATGACGGGTTTTTGCAATATGCTGGAGGAGTATCACTCGCCTGATGTTATCGCTGGCTTGCCTACGGGGTATAAAGCCTACCTGGTCTTTGTTTATTAGTTTGCCGATAAGAAGGTTGAGGCGAAGTGCCAATATTTTAGCCAGGAGTTTGATGTCCAGGTTAAGTAGGGAGATGGGTCTAAAATTAGACCAAAGGGAATTATCAGTGTTAGGTTTGGGTATCATTGCTATAATAGCTGTCAGTGTGTCTCGGCCAAAGACCTGATTCTGAAGTAGGGAGTTGAACGTTTTACTTAAGAGGGGGGCTAGAGTTGTAGCAAATTTTTTGAAGTATGTGGCTGATAGTCCATCTGGGCCTGGCCTCTTATGGGGTTTGAGGGTTTTTATCGCTGCAAGGACTTCTTCTGTAGAAATGGGTGCCTCTAAGGGTTCACGGTCTGAGTCCGAGAGAGCAGGCAAAGGGGTGTCGTGAAGGAGTGAGTCAGCGGCAGAGTGGGAAAAGGTAGATTTAGCTTTATAGAGGTCTTCTAGACGCTTGCGGAATTCCTTTAGAATTTTGATAGGGTTACTAGTGTATGTATTTTTCTCGATCCGTAATCTGATGGGAACATGGTTCCGTTCTGGTCGACGGAGACGCATGGCTAGGAAAGTATCGGGTTTGTTGGCCTTAGTGTAAATGGTATGGCTGGATCTGCGGATGGCCCCATCAGCCGATTCAGCCAGCAGCAGATCCAGTTCAGTTCTGGATTTTTCCATTGCTATCCTATGGGGCTCAGTCTGGGTTTTCTGGAACTGAAGAAAGTTCTGGTGGTACTCCTTCTCAAGGTTGGCTAGTTGGAGCTTCTTATCTCGTTTAAGATGTGTAGATACTGATATGCATGTGCCTCGGATTACCGGTTTGTGTGCCTCCCAGAGGAGAACTGGAGAGATATCAGGAGTATTATTATGACGCAGGTAATCTCCAAGGGCCACCTGAATGTCAAGGCAGTATGACGGATTAGTAAGATGAGCTTCATTAATACACCAGGAGCGGTCGCTGGTTTGGGGAATCAGAGAGGAAACCGTGGTAAGGACTGCAAAGTGGTCCGACCATGGTATAGGTTGTATAGAGGAGTTGACAAGTGTTGGGGAGGACGCAACCGAGAGGAATATGTGATCGATCCTAGAAAAGGATTTATGGGGATATGAGTAGAACGTGTAGTTCTTCTTCGTTGGGTTGCATTCTCGCCAAGTGTCAAGCAATGAGGCTTGTTGCAGTAATTTTCTAAAGCGTGTGGAAGAGGCATACTGGTCTGGAGCATATGGGGATTTATCCATATGTGGCTGAAGTACTGAGTTAGAGTCGCCGCAAAGGATCACCGTGCCCCTGCAATGTGTCCGGATGACTTGTAGGAGGTGAGAAAAGAAGGGGTTTGGGTTATCATTTGGGGCATAATAGGAGACCAAGGTAGTTTCCACTTCTTGAAGCATGCCTACAAGGATTATATAGCGACCTTCCGGATCTTTGATTTCTGAGATTAATACGAAAGGGAGGGATTGGTGGAGGGCTATGAGTACACCGCGCTTTTTCACATTAGCCGAGGCAGTATACACTTGAGGGTATCGGGGGCTAAAGAATTTTGGTGTCGCTTGCGTCGTGTAATGAGTTTCCTGGAGGGCTACAATACTAGCTTTTAATGCTATGAATGTTTGGAAGGCCTTAACTCTCTTATGCGGTGAGTTGAGTCCCTTTACATTAAGGGAAAGAATGTTCAGGGGGGCCATGGGGAAGGAGAGGAGATATTAGGCAGAAGGGCCCCAAGGGCCCCGCAGCCCCGCCGACAAGGATCAGGAAAAGAGAAGATACAAGGGAGAAGGGAGGGAAGAAAGGGGAAAAGGAGAGGGTAGTAGTTGTAAGGCAAATGGATGAATAGATATAGGAAGTGGCAATGGGGTTTGGTCGCCCGACCAGGTAGTGGACAGACTCGCCAGTCGGCCAGCCGACTCGCGAGTGTGCACACCATGCACAGGGGGGGGCAATGACAGCCTCCCGCCGCTAAAGGGGGATTGTGGTTAAAGTTTTTAAAAGTTAAACCAACAAGAAGTAACAGGAAAGACAGTGGTTATGCAGGTATTGCTATGTAACCTATGTTTGTCTGGAGGCACACGGACCTCCAGATTGACTCTGTGGAGACATGGTACAGGGACACACAAATACTCAGGTAGGGTGTATCCGTATACATATATCCTCCCATAAGCATTTAAAGTGAGAAACAGAGAAAGAAAACAAGTTACTGTTCATAACATTTCAATTTACCAAGGTCAAGCACTAACAGACAAAGAATAGGCGGCAGTGTCCGGGTCGCCGCATGCGCCCAGGGAGTGCCCCGAGCACATGCGGCGAGCCAGAAAACAGGCGCCAACCAAAATGTCACACAGTGAATGTTGTGCAGGAATCATAGTACATTTTCCCAAAAGGAGAAATGGCACAGGGACACACAAATACTCAGGCAGGGTGTATCCGTATACACATATCGTCCTATAAACATTTAAAGTAATAAACAGAGAAAGAGAACAAATAACCGGTAATGACATTTCAATTTACCAAAATCATGCCCAAATGGACAAAAAAATAGGCGGTATCGTCCGGGTCGCCGCATGCACCCAGGGAAAGCCCTGAGCCCATGCGGCGAGCCAGAAAACAGGCGCCAACCAAAATGTTATGTAGTGAATGTTGTGCAAGAATCATAGTACATTTTCCCCAAAAAGGGGACACCGTAGGAAAAGGAAGGAAAAAAAAAAATATATAACCTTCCTGGTTTTCCTGAGTAGTAAGGTAAAAAAATAAAACAATAATAATAATGAAAAAAGAGGGGAGAAAAGTGTATAACACTTGTTGATGAGAAAGGGAATATAAAAGATTCATGGGGCCTGAGCCCCCGCAACCCCGGGAAGAGGGGGGTAGGTGGACTGCACAGACATCCCCCATACCATTAGGGGGTGTCTATCACAGGACAGTCCCCCTTTAACTTGATTGAAGAGTTATCATCATGTCATAAAGTATAGGTTAGCTTCAATCAAGGGGCCTCCGGTGGCAAAAAGTGGTTGTGAAAGGAGCAAAAGTAAATTCAACGTGGAGAGTAGACTTGTCGGTCCCGGGAGATGTCCCTGGGTGGGCGAGCTGGTGTACCTCTACGGATGGATGAAGGGCCAGGATTAGATCTCCTTGGAGTGGTATTATAGGGATGCGTTGCTGCCCGGGCGGGGGTGCGAGGCAGTGTCGTCTCCGCAGGTTGCTCCGGGGTAGTTAGGTGCAGGGACTCAAGAAGACGTTGGAGGGATTCCGGTGATGTGGAGGAGTGTTGCTGGCCCTGGTAGGAGAATTGCAAAGCAAAAGGGAAGCGCCAGGTGTATTTAAGTTGGTGCTGCAAGAGAATCTGGAGTTGTGGTTTCATGGCACGGCGTTTAGCAATTGTAGATGGAGCTAGGTCAGAGAACAATTGATACGTGTGACCCTGGAACAGGAGAGTGTCCTTATTGCGGGCAGCAGCTAGGAGTTGTTCCTTTGTACGGAAAAAGTGCAGTTTAATGATAATATCTCGCGGAGGCCCGTCTTGCTGTCGGCGGGTCAGGGCCCTGTGTATTCTATCGAATTCCAAGCGTTCTATTGGTATAGCAGGTGATAGTTCTTGGAATAGGGCCGTTGAGAAAGATTGTAGGTCTTCCACATTTTCTGGGATACCTCTCAGGCGTAGATTTGATCTACGGGAGCGATTTTCAGCATCCTCGAGACGTGAGAGTAGCATGTTGTTCTCATCACGGAGGGCTGCCTGCTCTTGAACCTGCTCTTGGAGTGTAAGCTCTATATCATCTACCCTGGTTTCCAGGTCTGCCGTGCGCTGGCCTAGCTCCCTGATCTCACGTGACAGCCTGCTTGTTATCTGATCAGATGTAGTTTTTAAGGCCTTTTGCAGCATGGCTTCCATAAACTGTAGAAAATCACCCTGGGACATACCTGAGGAGGGCAGGAAGGAAGGACCGCTGATGGTGGACTTATCCCCGCTGTCGGCGGTGGCTTGTTCTGGCTTGTCTGGTGAGGCAACGTGCTGTTTAGTCAGGGCCTTCGCCGCCATCTTGGACGAGGCGCGGGCCAGGGCGTCTTTGATCGGTTTAGATTTGGATCTACCGCGATGGCCGGTTAAAACCATCCCAGACGATGCTGTGGCCATTCCGGAGGCTGTATTCAGCAAAAGCGGGGTTGCAGGGCGGCTCAGGCGCGGTGTATGATCCCGATGTTGCGGCGGGAGGTGCGGAGCTCTAGTGGAACACGTCCGCCATACAGAGCCTCGCGCATGCGCCCCTCATGTCCGAAATTTTTAATGGCCGTTTTTCACGTCGTTAAAAATGCTCTGGAGCATACACACGATCATTTTTCAGGGCCATTTTTAAAAATGGCAGTTTTAACAGCATGAAAAACGATCGTGTGTATGGGGCATTACACATTCCTGGAGTGAAGATCATCAAAGACAGCTAACTGCTCACTATTATACCTTTTGTGGCAAAGAAAGCCATCCAAAGAAAATATGTATTTCATATAGAATGGGAGAAAGCCTCCTTACAAAAAGAAACATGGGAACATACACTCTTTGAGATCTCTCTTCACTTCCTGCCCTATAGCCAAAACAGGAAGTCAGAGAAAATCCCTCTAAAGTGAGGGAATCCTGGTTGTCGCTTGGATCACCAGAACTGGTGTCTGCACTAGAATATATCCTCACTATTCTTGTTTTCGGGACAGCCCAAAATTAGGGATTTTCTTTTACTTTCACTTTTGGTGATAATCAACACATAGAGAGGGTGAATCTCCCTAACCAGGGCACAGACAGCACTAAAAAACCTGACAGGTGTTCTAACCCCTCTCAAAGCTGTTTTTTTTTTAGCCTAGTTATACTTGAGGCTGGGTTCACACCTATGCGAATTGAATGCACGTTTCCCCGCATTGAATTCACATTGCAGGAGAATGTGACAGGCTCTCTACGACAGTGTGAACCCGGCCTTAAAGCATACCTCCCAACCCGCACGGATTCTGCGGGTTTCTCCCGCAGGGACAGCAGTTTCCCGAGTTCCCGCGCGGGACACTGTATTCCCGCATAGACCCACGGTGGAGGAGGTCAAGTGTCAGTCCGCCAGCGCGCCAGGCAGGTATAGCCAGACCAGACCCAGAGCGGCAGCGACAACCAGGTATGTCGGGCGGGCGGGCAGCTGTATCTGTGTTTGCCGTCCCGGACCTCTGCCAAATTAGAAAGCCACGTCCCTTTAAAAAAAATGAAATGTCCCGCGGCACCCACCCCCCCCCCCCCCGCTCAACAACTGTGATGAGAGGGGAAAAAAATATGAATGAATGTCCCGCAGAGGACATTAGAAAAGTTGGGAGGTATGCCTTAAAGTCTGGATGTGTTTATGTGCATTTGTCAAATTATGGGAAGCAAAATGGCTAAGTGGTTGGTGCTGTTATCTTGCTACCCTTCATCCTGGGTTTGAATTATTATGTCCATGGAGTTTGTATGTTGCCCCTGTGGGTTTTCTCCATCATTCTAACACAAGGATCCTGGCATCTGGTTACAGTGTGCAAGACCATCAGGTCCTATTCGTCTTCTGAAACTGATCTGAATGCTATAAAACACTACTAGTTTTACATTAGCTCTATAAAAATATGGAAAATACATAAGTAACAATCTACTTACAATGCTATTCAGGTATGCACATTTGCAAATGCTCTAAAAACCTGCAGGAAACAGTACAAAAGTTCATCCCTCTAACATTTTATTCAGTTTTTCACATGCTCGCTTTATTCAAATGCATGCTGTAAATGTAAGGAGCTTATCAAGTTGGAAAACCATTCCAGCAGTTATTTGATATTCATGCCTATTCAGTTTGTATCAGGCAGACACAGGTGGACCTGTGGTAGCTCTATGGCTGGATGTAAACGGACGTTAGTGTCCGTTTACATCAGGCCACCTTCAATTCATCACATTTAGGTCCAGAAAAACGGAAAAGAACACAGTCCTTTTTTTTTTTTTCTGGGCCTGGCTGAAATTGGAGGTAGGCAGGTGTAAACAGGCATAAGTTTGTTTTCATCTACCTGTCTATAGAGCTACATGTGCTTTCCGATCAGGCCCACCTGAAAAATTGTCAGTCAGACCTGATTGAAAAGCCTGTGTGAAAGGGCCCTAATGCTTGCATCTATAACATGTGTAGCGGGTATTTGAATTTAGGGGAAGCATCTGGGTGGTAGTGTAACCCAGATGCACTGATTGCTAGGGGATCTGAGGCCCTTTTATGGTTCTTGGAGGACTCTGGTGGTGTGAGGTTCCCTGGGCCTATAGGTGGCGTTGTTGCCAGGGGCCAGAGGTGAACTCACACCGCAAGACTGTGCCTTTTTGTCCTCCCCTGGAGCTGGTACAGCGGGGTGGGGAACCCGCTGTGGCGCGAAGGGAGAGCAGATAAAAGGGGTGGACGCCCTTACCACGGGGTTCAGAGTGCAGAGTCGGAGGACGTGGCCGCACCCAGGCACCTTCAGCTTGGGTGCTGACGTTCCGGTGCTCCGGGCCCAGGTGCCCTTGACCTGGCCGGAGCGGAGATGGAGTCCATCTCAGGCACCTTTAGCCTGGGGTGAGGTACTATGGTGGATGCCTGGGGCTCAGTACCTTCGACTGAGTTCCGCGAGGGTGGAGGAATCCGAGGGGGCCCTAACTCCTTGGGTGCCCGTGTCTGAGTTAGTGAGGTCTGGTGTGCAGAACTTCTCTGAAGAGTCCGGCGCAGCATCGCTGGTGACAGAGAGGCCTCCGGTATCTCCCTTGGACGGATATCCTTCCCCTGACAGGGGCCGTGCTAGCGAAGGTAATTCACGTTCTACTTCACATAGTCAGTGGCAGTGACTATTCGCCACTGGTGATACCACAGTGGTTGGCAAGAGAAGGGAAAGGATTGTGCCTTGACCTAACCCCATTAAGACTAAGTTGTTGCAAAAGAATCCAACTTAAGCGTGCTGTGTGTTTATTCGCCGAGAAGAATAAAACTGTGTTGGACCTATTCACTGTGTGGAACTCTGGTTACTAGGAGCAAAGGAGTCAGGGACAAAGTACAGGACTTGACACTAGGACACCTACACAAAGCCCGATCTTTCTGGCCTTCACCTCTTCACTGTGGAGGACATGGGCCGTGGTGTATCTCATCCGTCCCCCCAGCACTAACACCCCTAGACAAAGATAGACAAGCCGAGAATGAGAGGGGGTGAGAGGGGTGAGGTCGCTACACGTGGGGGCATCGTATCCGGGATGTGTATGGTGTCTGAATTTGAACTTTGCTGCCCGGAGGAGTTACGAGTAGGTCGGCCATATTGGCCAACGCGCCACGAGGCAAACCACAGCTGCGTAGTTCATGGGCGGGGAAAAGGAAAAGCCTGCGAACAGGTGCAGAATGTGGGAGGAGTCTGGCCCTGTGGACGTACGCACATGGAGATTCCGGCGCGGGTGGGTCAGTGCGCATTGGAGCAGCGAACAGGAAAGATGACTTCAAATACTCCGTAGATTTCAGCTTCTTCTTTCACGGACATGACTTCCTTTGCTGCTCCCATTATGGATACAGGAATCAGACTAAGGCCCCGGGGGCGATTGGCTCTGTACACCTGCAGAGACATAGAGGCCCTCGGTGTGATCTGTCCCGGCTGTTCGGGACTGGTGGTTCTGTTGAAGCCATTCGGGCGATGTGAGGTCTGCAAGGAGTTTCTCTTCGAGGTGGAACCATCCACAGAAAGGCCTCGCGCCTTCCACCTCAACTATCTCACAGGTACTGCCACTCCGAAGGGAGAGATCGATGCCATGGCGGGTATTCCTGTGCGCGCTGACCAGGGCGAAGTGACTGCCCAAACAGAAGTTAAAAGAGAAAAATCTGAAGATGCTGCTTCGGTCACCAGCAGCTCCCTGCTCCGACCACCGAAGAGGAAAGTTGGCCTAGTGATGGCCTTGTGTGGTCGTGGAAGAGCTTCGCCCCGCTGCTTGCCTGGCCTGGATGGATCCGGAGGGAAGAGCCCTGGACATCCCTGTTCTTCTGAAGGTCCAGGTGAGCCAGGGGTTGGGACTGTCTGTGTGGTTAAAGGTGGCGAAAGCCCACAGTCGGTGGAGGCCGTCAAGGGGGATGATTCCGTGACTGGGAATTATCTGCCCGCTGAGTGTTATCACACCTCCGACCTGGATTCATTGTCTGACAATGGCGATGATGGAGAGATAGACAAAATCTTCCACCGAAAGGGATGGGACAATATGAAGTTACCCTCGTCCCGTGTCACAAGGGACCCACCTATGTCTACTGCGGATAGTACACCCCGGGTGGAGGCTTCGGCACCTAGAGAAGAATCTGGTCCACTGTCTGCAATCCCTCTTCTGGATTCAACCTCCACTTCACCTGCTCCTGTTGCGGGAGTGCAACGCCAGTCACTGCGGGCTCCTGTGCCCAGATCTATCGAGGTGGTGAACGCACCTCACCATCCAGAAGCAATTGTGTTGCCCGGAGAAGGAGACCGTGCCACTATGCCACCTTTGGCCAGGCTGCAGCGTGTCTTTAGCCAGAAGGTTGCCCAAGAGTATGGGTGGGAGTACCCATACCTACCTAGAGAATTGCTCTACGAGGTGGAAGTTTTTCGCCATAGGTGGTACCATACCTTTGTCTGGGACAAACTCAAAGTACCTCAAGCATGCAGATACTTTTCTTGCTCACCAAGAAGTTTCAGGACTGCAAAGCTAAGTGGATGCTGGGAAGGAATATCCGTGAGGACAGAGTGGTGATTTGTCGCAAGGATGGAGGGAATGTTGAGCACAACGTGGAGGCTTTTAACAAGCATTTGAAGCCTGTGTTCCTGCCGCATCCAAAGTTTTACCTTTAGGAGACAAAGACTCCTGTGTGTTCTTTCTTGCTGCTCATTGCTGAACTTTCCGGAGTGCATTTGCCGGAACACAAGGACTGTGCCCTAGTTTTTTTCTGTATTTGGGCGTTCTACTCTTTGGAGAAATGGGAGCTGTTACTGTTTTGTTCTCCCTCCTTCTCCTTGCACTTCAGAGAAATCATTGACTTTGGGGTTTTAGTCAGTGTAGGGTCACAGAGAAGAAAGATCAAGAAAGAAAAGTTCATCTGGAAGTGATAAGTGTCTTTACCGTGGCATTGTCACCAGGTGGCAGTGTTGCGCAACGATTGTTTGTTTTTTTGAACACTATGCAACACTCATTTGAGTGAATGGGTTTCTTGTCGGACAGACCCATTCATTCCAAGCAAACACATATATGTTAGGATGTGTGTTATATTTTTTTCCCCTCTGCAGGAGACTCGTCTGTCAAGGCTGCTGAGAATGGGGTGGTCCTTAGATAGCAAGGGGGGAATTGTACATGTGTAAATGTTAAAGAGTATTTTATTGAAAGTTTTATTGTTTTACATTTCTATTTTCCCTTTTCCCATTTTAGGTCTTGGCACAATTCAGGGTTAAATTGTGTAGTTGGTCTCTGGGTCAGACTTATGTTGCCACTTCTTGGGAGACATGGGTTTGCACCAGACACTGGGGACCAGTGTCAAATCACCGGGGGGAGAGTGTAGAGGGTATTTGAATTTAGGGGAAGCATCTGGGTGGTAGTATAACCCAGATGCACTGATTGCTAGGGGATCTGAGGCCCTTTTATGGTTCTTGGAGGACTCTGGTGGTGTGAGGTTCCCTGGGCCTATAGGTGGCGTTGTTGCCGGGGGGCGGAGGTGAACTCACATCGCAAAACTGTGCCTTTTTGTCCTCCCCTGGAGCTGGTACAGCGGGGCGGGGAACCCGCTGTGGCACGAAGGGAGAGGAGATAAAAGGGGCGGACGCCCTTACCACAGGGTTCAGAGTGCAGAGTCGGAGGAGGTGGCCACACCGAGGCACCTTCAGCTTGGGTGCTGGTGTTCAGGTGCTCCGGGCCCAGGTGCCCTTGACCTGGCTGGAGCGGAGATGGAGTCCATCTCAGGCACCTTTAGCCTGGGGTGAGGTACTATGGCGGATGCCTGGGGCTCAGTACCTTCGACCGAGTTCCGCGAGGGTGGAGGAATCCGAGGGGGCCCTAACTCCTTTGGTGCCCATGTCTGAGTTCGTGAGGTCTGGTGTGCAGAACTTCTCTGGCGAGTCCAGCGCAGCATCGCTGGTGACAGAGAGGCCTCCGGTATCTCCCTTGGATGGATATCCTTCCCCTGACAGGGGCCGTGCTAGCGGAGGTAATTCACGTTCTACTTCACATAGTCAGTGGCAGTGACTATTCGCAACTAATGATACCACAGTGGTTGGCAAGAGAAGGGAAAGGATTGTGCCTTGACCTAATCCCATTAAGACTAAGTTGTTGCAAAAGAATCCAACTTAACCGTGCTGTGTGTTTATTCGCTGAGAAGAATAAAACTGTGTTTGACCTATTCACTGTGTGGAACTCTGGTTACTAGGAGCTAAGGAGTCAGGGACGAAGTACAGGACTTGACTCTAGGACACCTACACAAAGCCCGATCTTTCTGGCCTTCACCTCTTCACTGTGGAGGACATGGGCCGTGGTGTATCTCATCCCTCCCCCCAGCACTAACACCCCTAGACAAAGAAAGACAAGCCGAGAATGAGAGGGGGGTGATAGGGGTGAGGTCGCTACACATGCATTCATTGATTCATAGACTATAATAAGTAAGAAATATGTAATAGCTAGAAAGACATGTAAAAAGCATAAGTAGTTTGGCTGAACTTTAAGCAGTAAAAAGCTATTTAAGGCAGCTGTGTGACACTTTGAAACAATGAAAAGTATTTTTACATAAATTAAATATATATGATAAACGCCAAGGGGATAAATGAAGTGCAAATGGTAGGATACTCACATAAATCATATCTTTGCTTCCAACAAAGTGAAGTAGTTGGGCTAGTCGGCACCACACTAAAGCCCTTACTATTGAGTGTTTTATATCCCATTAACGGGGCCCTATTGGGCCAATGAAGGGACTTGCAGCAGGTGCGCAATGGTCACCCCACTCCCTGCTGCCACTATACCAGCTAAGGAGTTTTGCTTCATGGAGAATTGTTTCCAAAATCTTTCTTAGATGGTTTTCCACGGACATACCATTCATTAGGGATGAGCTTTATGTTTGGGTCGATCATGAGTTCGACTCGAACATTGGCTGTTCACCCGTTCGCCGAATAGCGAACAATTTGGGGTGTTCGCAGCAAATTCGAAAGCCGCGGAACACCCTTTAAAAGTCTATGGGAGAAATCAAAAATGCTAATTTTAAAGGTTAATATGCAAGTTATTGTCATTAAAAGTGTTTGGGGACCTGGGGACATGTATCAATGCAAAAAAAGTTTTAAAAACTGATGTTTTTTCAGGAGCAGTGATTTTAATAATGCTTAAAGTGAAACAATAAAAAAGTGAATTATTTCTTTAAATTTCATACCTGGGGGGTGTCTATAGTATGCCTGTAAAGTAGCGCATGTTTCCCATGCTTAGAAAAGTCCCTGCACAAAATTACATTTCTAAAGGAAAAAAAGTCATTAAAAACTACTCGCGGCTATAATGAATTGTCGGGTCATTACAGATAAAAGTCATTGAAAAAAAAAACCCAAACCAAAATTAAAAAAAAAATGCGTGGGGTCCCCCCCAAATTCCATATCAGGCCCTTCAGGTCTGGTATGGATTTTAAGGGGAACCCCGCACCAAAATAAAAAAAAATGGCATGGGGTTCCCTCCAAAAACATATACCAGACCCTTATCCGAGCACGCAACCTGGCAGGCTGCAGGAAAAGAGGGGGGGATGAGAGAGCTCCCCCTCCTGAACCGTACCAGGCCACATGCCCTCAACATGGGAAGGATGTCCCCATGTTGATGGGGACAAGGGCCTCATCCCCACAACCCTTGCCCGGTGGTTGTGGGGGTCTGCGGGCGGGGGGATTATTGGAATCTGGAAGCCCCCTTTAACAAAGGGGACCTACAGATTCCGGCCCCCTATGTGAATTGATAAGGGGTACATTGTACCTGGTTTACATATTTATCTTCACCATTATTTTCCATTGGGGTCCATTGCTACAGGTGCCTTCCTGCCCTTCCCTTCTGCAGAGCACACCAATGTAGCTTCTTGCAAGTCTCAAGCACCATGCCTTGCCGTTTTTGCGGTCAGAATAACTAAGGAAAACTCCTGAACTTTCTTTAAAGTTTCTTTTAGGTTGCCCAATGTTACTTGTTGTAACTATATTAAGGGATAGGGGAAATCTGGAATGTCTATTGACGTTTTGTATTAAATGTGCTCTAACTATTGTAATATTAAAGTCACGTGTCTTTAAATTAAGATAACTCAAACCCCCTGATGAAGATTAAAATTCCTATAATTGAAACGTGTTGGGGCTCTTTTTGGCAGGGTCATTATTGGAAATTCCTTGTATATAGTCAATACCTGCCCTAATCAGGATTATTACTGTTCTTGTGTCACACTGGGGTTGTAATGTTACCAGAGCTCATATTTCATGTTATATGTTGTGTAGCGCCCATCCCAATTTATGGGACGCTATATGTGTAAATTTAGGGGTGGTTCAAGCCAATAGTTGGGCTCGGGCCTGTTGATTAGAACAAATTGTTTGCTTTGCTCTGGGTGTGATACTGCCCGGCAGTGTTATTCTCCTTTGCCTGCAGGTGGCACTGTCACCGCCGGCACATGCTGGATCACGGGGGTATCACAGCGCCTTGGGTGTCTTCTCTCGGCAGTCGTGCAGTGGGCGTGGTCTACCCGCTCTGTATGCTGGGAGAGGGTACATAAGGGGCAGACGCCATTTGGCGTGAGGCAATTCCAGGGGGACCCCAAGGAGTTCGGGGGGACCTCTGGTCCAGTGAGCATGTCTCATGGCCCTTTATGGCACAGGATGCGCGTGATTGGTCTCGGGCACCTTTAGCCCGAGGCTCTGCTGCTGCATAGTAGGCCCAGCTCTAGTATCGAGGGCCTATGCTTCGGAGAGGGATCCCAGGCTGCCCGGTTGAAGGGGGCCCATCTTTAGGGAAGGAGTTCCAGGGGAAGATCAGTCCCAGCGGAGATAGCGACAATACTGCTGTCTTGGGGAGAGGCCTACCTAAAGGGGGATCCATCATCTCTGACATCCGTGCTCCACTCCGGTAGCTAGGACCGCTCTCAAAGGGACTATCCGGGTGAGCAATACCCACTCAGGCTTGAGTGGCGACGAAAGTGTTCTCTAAGTGTTGCGTGCCTGAACCTTCCCCTACTTTGTCATTTCTACTCTCTCTCTCTCTTCCAAGTTTTACCTCAAGAAAATAATAAAACCTTGCTGCTTAGGTTTTACACCTGTGTGGACATTGGCTTTATTACAAAGGGACTTTCGCCTAGACAATGGAGACCAGGGATCCACTCTGGAGAGGTAACTCGCCACAAGGCCCAAAAATCTAACACCGCTCGCCTCTCCATACATAGAGTTGGATAATGGGCAAGTAGCAAGTGTGTCTTACTGCAAAAATGGATGGAGCGGAAGGGCCTGTGTGCTACAGTTAGGCCTCGTACACACGGCCGAGATTCTCGTTGAAAAAAACATGTCGTTTTTTTCGACGAGATTCTTGGACAAGAAACTTGTCCCGGCCGAGTGTACACACGCTCGTTTCAAAGAACCCGCGGTTCTTTGAAAGGAGTGTACGCAGTGACATCATAGACTACGTCGAGCATGCGCTCGTCACATTCGATGCCGTCGCCGCCATCTTGGTCTACCCTACGTATGCCTAGGAAGCTACCGCGCATGCGTCGAATTCATTTTGAACATGCGCGGGCTTCCGGGAGGACAGGTAAGTGTACACACACTCACTTTTCTCGTCGAGAAACATGCCGAGGAGAATCTCGACGAGAAAATAGAGAGCAGGTTCTCTATTTTCTCGTCGAGGTTTCTTGCCGGTTTTCTCGACGAGAAACCCGATAGCAGCGTACACACGACCGATTTACTCGGCAAGACCTCTCTGCCAGCAAGTTTCTTGCTGGTTCTTGCCGAGAAAATCGGTCGTGTGTACGAGGCCATAGTTTTAACTTTTGTAACAATGATGCCCTGTACACACAATAGGAATTTCCTATGGGCTAAAATCTGATGGAATTTTCTGTCAGAATTCCGTTCAAGCTGTCTTCCATCAGTCTTGCATACATACTGTCAGACTAAATTCCGACCGTCCAAAGCGCGGTGTCGTAAAACACTACGATGAGCCAAGAAAAATTAGGTTCAATGCTTCCGAGCATGCGTCAACTTGATTCTGAGCATGCGTGGGTTTTTTCTCCGACGGAGTTCCACACAGACGATCGGAATTTCCCATAGGATTTTTTTCCATCAGAAAAATTTAAAACATGTTATATTTCTAAAATCCTAAAAAAAAGTCTGATGGACCCACACACGATAGGAATTTCTGATGAAAAAATTCCATCAGACTTTTTTCATCAGAAATTCCTATTGTGTGTACAAGGCGTAACATTTTCATTAATTTTATAATATTTTTTATACTTATTTGGTTGTATTTTTGCTGCAAAAAACCCCCTGGGGGAATCGAATTACATTCTTGTATATTCTTTGGGGTGAGCAGCACCTCCTTATCTCTATGTGGGCTTTCATTCCAAAAATATATTTTATTATTGCTACAATATTTTATCTATTATGTGAGAATCCTCAATGCATACCGTCGCTGATGTGCACACAGAAGACACCCACATGTTTTTCCATGAAGTAAAAGTAAATATCTACTTTCCTTTATACTAAAACATTTATGGAATTTGGAAGGGAAGTTTTTAAATGTTATCATTTTTCCATGAGTTTCTTCTGACTGCCCTGGTTTTCTCCAAATCCTAAAGCAAGCTGGTATGTTAGTAATTTTTTTTCTTTGGCCCTACTTTGCCATGATCACAGTAAGGACATTAGAATAACGTATTAAGGACTGGTAATGAGTAGGGATGAGCTTCGTGTTCGAGTCGAACATACGTTCGACTCGAACATCGGCTGTTCGATCGTTCGACGAAGATCGAACGATTTGGGCCGTTCGCGCCAAATTCGAGTGACGCGAACGGCCCACAATGCACTACGCCATCGCAGTGTCATCCAGGCGCTGTGATTGGCCAAGCATGCACTGTGACCCCGCATGCTTGGCCAATCACAGCGCCGGCAGCGAGGAGAGCAATGATTGGCCACAGGCAGGATGCCTGTGGCCAATTATTGCTGATGGGGTTTAGTACACGCCCCACACTATAAAAGGCCGCCAGCGCGGCGGCCTTGTGTAGTGTGTTCCGGAGCAGGGAAAGAGAAGCATAGGCAGGGACAGTGTCATTATTTTTCCTTTACTATTCCTGGATTCCTTGTGTTTAGGGACAAAGAAGGATAGGTAGGGAGAGTGTCAGTGACAGTGTGCTATTCTGTGCTAATCCTTGTTTGTAGGGACAGAGAGGTACAGTGAGGGAAAGTGTCAGTGTGCTATTCTGTTCTAAAACTATTTTGCTGAACCATATTTTCAATCCTTGAGTTTAGGGACAGAGAGGTACAGTGAGGGAAAGTGTCAGTGTGCTATTCTGTTCTAAAACTATTTTGCTGAACCATATTTTCAATCCTTGAGTTGAGGGACAGAGAGGTACGGTGAGTGAAACTGACAGTGTGCTATTCTGTTCTAAACCAATTTTGCTGTTCCATATTTTCAATCCTTGAGTTGAGGGACAGAGAGGTACAGTGAGGGAAAGTGTCAGTGTGCTATTCTGTTCTAAAACTATTTTGCTGAACCATATTTTCAATCCTTGAGTTTAGGGACAGAGAGGTACAGTGAGGGAAAGTGTCAGTGTGCTATTCTGTTCTAAAACTATTTTGCTGAACCATATTTTCAATCCTTGAGTTGAGGGACAGAGTAGGACAGTGAGTGAAACTGACAGTGTGCTATTCTGTTCTAACCCAATTTTGCTGTTCCATATTTTCAATCCTTGAGTTGAGGGACAGAGAGGTACAGTGAGTGAAACTGACAGTGTGCTATTCTGTTCTAAACCAATTTTGCTGCTCCATATTTTCAATCCTTGAGTTGAGGGACAGAGAGGTACAGTGAGTGAAACTGACAGTGTGCTATTCTGTTCTAAACCAATTTTGCTGTTCCATATTTTCAATCCTTGAGTTGAGGGACAGAGAGGTACAGTGAGTGAAACTGACAGTGTGCTATTCTGTTCTAAACCAATTTTGCTGTTCCATATTTTCAATCCTTGAGTTGAGGGACAGAGAGGTACAGTGAGTGAAACTGACAGTGTGCTATTCTGTTCTAAACCAATTTTGCTGTTCCATATTTTCAATCCTTGAGTTGAGGGACAGAGAGGTACAGTGAGTGAAACTGACAGTGTGCTATTCTGTTCTAAACCAATTTTGCTGTTCCATATTTTCAATCCTTGAGTTGAGGGACAGAGAGGTACAGTGAGGGAAAGTGTCAGTGTGCTATTCTGTTCTAAAACTATTTTGCTGAACCATATTTTCAATCCTTGAGTTGAGGGACAGAGAGGTACGGTGAGTGAAACTGACAGTGTGCTATTCTGTTCTAAACCAATTTTGCTGTTCCATATTTTCAATCCTTGAGTTGAGGGACAGAGAGGTACAGTGAGTGAAACTGACAGTGTGCTATTCTGTTCTAAACCAATTTTGCTGTTCCGTATTTTCAATCCTTGAGTTGAGGGACAGAGAAGGACACTCGTAGAAATTATCAGTGTGCTATTCTGTGCTAAATCTTGTTTGTAGGGAGGGACAGAGTAGGACAGTGAGGGAAAGTGTCAGTGTGCTATTCTGTTCTAAAACTATTTTGCTGAACCATATTTTCAATCCTTGAGTTGAGGGACAGAGAGGTACAGTGAGTGAAACTGACAGTGTGCTATTCTGTTCTAAACCAATTTTGCTATTCCATATTTTCAATCCTTGAGTTGAGGGACAGAGAGGTACAGTGAGTGAAACTGACAGTGTGCTATTCTGTTCTAAACCAATTTTGCTGTTCCATATTTTCAATCCTTGAGTTGAGGGACAGAGAAGGACACTCGTAGAAATTATCAGTGTGCTATTCTGTGCTAAATCTTGTTTGTAGGGAGGGACAGAGTAGGACAGTGAGGGAAAGTGTCAGTGTGCTATTCTGTTCTAAAACTATTTTGCTGTTCCATATTTTCAATCCTTGAGTTGAGGGACAGAGAGGTACAGTGAGTGAAACTGACAGTGTGCTATTCTGTTCTAAACCAATTTTGCTGCTCCATATTTTCAATCCTTGAGTTGAGGGACAGAGAGGTACAGTGAGTGAAACTGACAGTGTGCTATTCTGTTCTAAACCAATTTTGCTGTTCCATATTTTCAATCCTTGAGTTGAGGGACAGAGAGGTACAGTGAGTGAAACTGACAGTGTGCTATTCTGTTCTAAACCAATTTTGCTGATCCATATTTTCAATCCTTGAGTTGAGGGACAGAGAGGTACAGTGAGGGAAAGTGTCAGTGTGCTATTCTGTTCTAAACCAATTTTGCTGCTCCATATTTTCAATCCTTGAGTTGAGGGACAGAGAGGTACAGTGAGTGAAACTGACAGTGTGCTATTCTGTTCTAAACCAATTTTGCTGTTCCATATTTTCAATCCTTGAGTTGAGGGACAGAGAGGTACAGTGAGTGAAACTGACAGTGTGCTATTCTGTTCTAAACCAATTTTGCTGATCCATATTTTCAATCCTTGAGTTGAGGGACAGAGAGGTACAGTGAGTGAAACTGACAGTGTGCTATTCTGTTCTAAACCAATTTTGCTGTTCCATATTTTCAATCCTTGAGTTGAGGGGCAGAGAGGTACAGTGAGGGAAAGTGTCAGTGTGCTATTCTGTTCTAAAACTATTTTGCTGAACCATATTTTCAATCCTTGAGTTGAGGGACAGAGAGGTACGGTGAGTGAAACTGACAGTGTGCTATTCTGTTCTAAACCAATTTTGCTGTTCCATATTTTCAATCCTTGAGTTGAGGGACAGAGAGGTACAGTGAGGGAAAGTGTCAGTGTGCTATTCTGTTCTAAAACTATTTTGCTGAACCATATTTTCAATCCTTGAGTTTAGGGACAGAGAGGTACAGTGAGGGAAAGTGTCAGTGTGCTATTCTGTTCTAAAACTATTTTGCTGAACCATATTTTCAATCCTTGAGTTGGGGGACAGAGTAGGACAGTGAGTGAAACTGACAGTGTGCTATTCTGTTCTAACCCAATTTTGCTGTTCCATATTTTCAATCCTTGAGTTGAGGGACAGAGAGGTACAGTGAGTGAAACTGACAGTGTGCTATTCTGTTCTAAACCAATTTTGCTGCTCCATATTTTCAATCCTTGAGTTGAGGGACAGAGAGGTACAGTGAGTGAAACTGACAGTGTGCTATTCTGTTCTAAACCAATTTTGCTGTTCCATATTTTCAATCCTTGAGTTGAGGGACAGAGAGGTACAGTGAGTGAAACTGACAGTGTGCTATTCTGTTCTAAACCAATTTTGCTGTTCCATATTTTCAATCCTTGAGTTGAGGGACAGAGAGGTACAGTGAGTGAAACTGACAGTGTGCTATTCTGTTCTAAACCAATTTTGCTGTTCCATATTTTCAATCCTTGAGTTGAGGGACAGAGAGGTACAGTGAGTGAAACTGACAGTGTGCTATTCTGTTCTAAACCAATTTTGCTGTTCCATATTTTCAATCCTTGAGTTGAGGGACAGAGAGGTACAGTGAGGGAAAGTGTCAGTGTGCTATTCTGTTCTAAAACTATTTTGCTGAACCATATTTTCAATCCTTGAGTTGAGGGACAGAGAGGTACGGTGAGTGAAACTGACAGTGTGCTATTCTGTTCTAAACCAATTTTGCTGTTCCATATTTTCAATCCTTGAGTTGAGGGACAGAGAGGTACAGTGAGTGAAACTGACAGTGTGCTATTCTGTTCTAAACCAATTTTGCTGTTCCGTATTTTCAATCCTTGAGTTGAGGGACAGAGAAGGACACTCGTAGAAATTATCAGTGTGCTATTCTGTGCTAAATCTTGTTTGTAGGGAGGGACAGAGTAGGACAGTGAGGGAAAGTGTCAGTGTGCTATTCTGTTCTAAAACTATTTTGCTGAACCATATTTTCAATCCTTGAGTTGAGGGACAGAGAGGTACAGTGAGTGAAACTGACAGTGTGCTATTCTGTTCTAAACCAATTTTGCTGTTCCATATTTTCAATCCTTGAGTTGAGGGACAGAGAAGGACACTCGTAGAAATTATCAGTGTGCTATTCTGTGCTAAATCTTGTTTGTAGGGAGGGACAGAGTAGGACAGTGAGGGAAAGTGTCAGTGTGCTATTCTGTTCTAAAACTATTTTGCTGTTCCATATTTTCAATCCTTGAGTTGAGGGACAGAGAGGTACAGTGAGTGAAACTGACAGTGTGCTATTCTGTTCTAAACCAATTTTGCTGTTCCATATTTTCAATCCTTGAGTTGAGGGACAGAGAGGTACAGTGAGTGAAACTGACAGTGTGCTATTCTGTTCTAAACCAATTTTGCTGTTCCATATTTTCAATCCTTGAGTTGAGGGACAGAGAGGTACAGTGAGTGAAACTGACAGTGTGCTATTCTGTTCTAAACCAATTTTGCTGTTCTATATTTTCAATCCTTGAGTTGAGGGACAGAGAGGTACAGTGAGTGAAACTGACAGTGTGCTATTCTGTTCTAAACCAATTTTGCTGTTCCGTATTTTCAATCCTTGAGTTGAGGGACAGAGAAGGACACTCGTAGAAATTATCAGTGTGCTATTCTGTGCTAAATCTTGTTTGTAGGGAGGGACAGAGTAGGACAGTGAGGGAAAGTGTCAGTGTGCTATTCTGTTCTAAAACTATTTTGCTGTTCCATATTTTCAATCCTTGAGTTGAGGGACAGAGAGGTACAGTGAGTGAAACTGACAGTGTGCTATTCTGTTCTAAACCAATTTTGCTGTTCCATATTTTCAATCCTTGAGTTGAGGGACAGAGAGGTACAGTGAGTGAAACTGACAGTGTGCTATTCTGTTCTAAACCAATTTTGCTGTTCCATATTTTCAATCCTTGAGTTGAGGGACAGAGAGGTACAGTGAGTGAAACTGACAGTGTGCTATTCTGTTCTAAACCAATTTTGCTGTTCCATATTTTCAATCCTTGAGTTGAGGGACAGAGAGGTACAGTGAGTGAAACTGACAGTGTGCTATTCTGTTCTAAACCAATTTTGCTGTTCCATATTTTCAATCCTTGAGTTGAGGGACAGAGAGGTACAGTGAGTGAAACTGACAGTGTGCTATTCTGTTCTAAACCAATTTTGCTGTTCCATATTTTCAATCCTTGAGTTGAGGGACAGAGAGGTACAGTGAGTGAAACTGACAGTGTGCTATTCTGTTCTAAACCAATTTTGCTGTTCCATATTTTCAATCCTTGAGTTGAGGGACAGAGAGGTACAGTGAGTGAAACTGACAGTGTGCTATTCTGTTCTAAACCAATTTTGCTGTTCCATATTTTCAATCCTTGAGTTGAGGGACAGAGAGGTACAGTGAGTGAAACTGACAGTGTGCTATTCTGTTCTAAACCAATTTTGCTGTTCCATATTTTCAATCCTTGAGTTGAGGGACAGAGAGGTACAGTGAGTGAAACTGACAGTGTGCTATTCTGTTCTAAACCAATTTTGCTGTTCCATATTTTCAATCCTTGAGTTGAGGGACAGAGAGGTACAGTGAGTGAAACTGACAGTGTGCTATTCTGTTCTAAACCAATTTTGCTGTTCCATATTTTCAATCCTTGAGTTGAGGGACAGAGAGGTACAGTGAGTGAAACTGACAGTGTGCTATTCTGTTCTAAACCAATTTTGCTGTTCCATATTTTCAATCCTTGAGTTGAGGGACAGAGAGGTACAGTGAGTGAAACTGACAGTGTGCTATTCTGTTCTAAACCAATTTTGCTGTTCCATATTTTCAATCCTTGAGTTGAGGGACAGAGAGGTACAGTGAGTGAAACTGACAGTGTGCTATTCTGTTCTAAACCAATTTTGCTGTTCCATATTTTCAATCCTTGAGTTGAGGGACAGAGAGGTACAGTGAGTGAAACTGACAGTGTGCTATTCTGTTCTAAACCAATTTTGCTGTTCCATATTTTCAATCCTTGAGTTGAGGGACAGAGAGGTACAGTGAGTGAAACTGACAGTGTGCTATTCTGTTCTAAACCAATTTTGCTGTTCCATATTTTCAATCCTTGAGTTGAGGGACAGAGAGGTACAGTGAGTGAAACTGACAGTGTGCTATTCTGTTCTAAACCAATTTTGCTGTTCCATATTTTCAATCCTTGAGTTGAGGGACAGAGAGGTACAGTGAGTGAAACTGACAGTGTGCTATTCTGTTCTAAACCAATTTTGCTGTTCCATATTTTCAATCCTTGAGTTGAGGGACAGAGAGGTACAGTGAGTGAAACTGACAGTGTGCTATTCTGTTCTAAACCAATTTTGCTGTTCCATATTTTCAATCCTTGAGTTGAGGGACAGAGAGGTACAGTGAGTGAAACTGACAGTGTGCTATTCTGTTCTAAGCCAATTTTGCTGTTCCATATTTTCAATCCTTGAGTTGAGGGACAGAGAGGTACAGTGAGTGCAACTGACAGTGTGCTATTCTGTTCTAAACCAATTTTGCTGTTCCATATTTTCAATCCTTGAGTTGAGGGACAGAGAGGTACAGTGAGTGAAACTGACAGTGTGCTATTCTGTTCTAAACCAATTTTGCTGTTCCATATTTTCAATCCTTGAGTTGAGGGACAGAGAGGTACAGTGAGTGAAACTGACAGTGTGCTATTCTGTTCTAAACCAATTTTGCTGTTCCATATTTTCAATCCTTGAGTTGAGGGACAGAGAGGTACAGTGAGTGAAACTGACAGTGTGCTATTCTGTTCTAAACCAATTTTGCTGTTCCATATTTTCAATCCTTGAGTTGAGGGACAGAGAGGTA
This sequence comes from Rana muscosa, assembly GCA_029206835.1. Classification (NCBI taxonomy): domain Eukaryota; kingdom Metazoa; phylum Chordata; class Amphibia; order Anura; family Ranidae; genus Rana; species Rana muscosa. Next base: position 893,861,262 of record CM055117.1, on the reverse strand, counting down.
CAGTGAGTGAAACTGACAGTGTGCTATTCTGTTCTAAACCAATTTTGCTGTTCCATATTTTCAATCCTTGAGTTGAGGGACAGAGAGGTACAGTGAGTGAAACTGACAGTGTGCTATTCTGTTCTAAACCAATTTTGCTGTTCCATATTTTCAATCCTTGAGTTGAGGGACAGAGAGGTACAGTGAGTGAAACTGACAGTGTGCTATTCTGTTCTAAACCAATTTTGCTGTTCCATATTTTCAATCCTTGAGTTGAGGGACAGAGAGGTACAGTGAGTGAAACTGACAGTGTGCTATTCTGTTCTAAACCAATTTTGCTGTTCCATATTTTCAATCCTTGAGTTGAGGGACAGAGAGGTACAGTGAGTGAAACTGACAGTGTGCTATTCTGTTCTAAACCAATTTTGCTGTTCCATATTTTCAATCCTTGAGTTGAGGGACACAGAGGTACAGTGAGTGAAACTGACAGTGTGCTATTCTGTTCTAACCCAATTTTGCTGTTCCATATTTTCAATCCTTGAGTTGAGGGACAGAGAGGTACAGTGAGTGAAACTGACAGTGTGCTATTCTGTTCTAAACCAATTTTGCTGCTCCATATTTTCAATCCTTGAGTTGAGGGACAGAGAGGTACAGTGAGTGAAACTGACAGTGTGCTATTCTGTTCTAAACCAATTTTGCTGTTCCATATTTTCAATCCTTGAGTTGAGGGACAGAGAGGTACAGTGAGTGAAACTGACAGTGTGCTATTCTGTTCTAAACCAATTTTGCTGTTCCATATTTTCAATCCTTGAGTTGAGGGACAGAGAGGTACAGTGAGTGAAACTGACAGTGTGCTATTCTGTTCTAAACCAATTTTGCTGTTCCATATTTTCAATCCTTGAGTTGAGGGACAGAGAGGTACAGTGAGTGAAACTGACAGTGTGCTATTCTGTTCTAAACCAATTTTGCTGTTCCATATTTTCAATCCTTGAGTTGAGGGACAGAGAGGTACAGTGAGGGAAAGTGTCAGTGTGCTATTCTGTTCTAAAACTATTTTGCTGAACCATATTTTCAATCCTTGAGTTGAGGGACAGAGAGGTACGGTGAGTGAAACTGACAGTGTGCTATTCTGTTCTAAACCAATTTTGCTGTTCCATATTTTCAATCCTTGAGTTGAGGGACAGAGAGGTACAGTGAGGGAAAGTGTCAGTGTGCTATTCTGTTCTAAAACTATTTTGCTGAACCATATTTTCAATCCTTGAGTTTAGGGACAGAGAGGTACAGTGAGGGAAAGTGTCAGTGTGCTATTCTGTTCTAAAACTATTTTGCTGAACCATATTTTCAATCCTTGAGTTGAGGGACAGAGTAGGACAGTGAGTGAAACTGACAGTGTGCTATTCTGTTCTAACCCAATTTTGCTGTTCCATATTTTCAATCCTTGAGTTGAGGGACAGAGAGGTACAGTGAGTGAAACTGACAGTGTGCTATTCTGTTCTAAACCAATTTTGCTGCTCCATATTTTCAATCCTTGAGTTGAGGGACAGAGAGGTACAGTGAGTGAAACTGACAGTGTGCTATTCTGTTCTAAACCAATTTTGCTGTTCCATATTTTCAATCCTTGAGTTGAGGGACAGAGAGGTACAGTGAGTGAAACTGACAGTGTGCTATTCTGTTCTAAACCAATTTTGCTGTTCCATATTTTCAATCCTTGAGTTGAGGGACAGAGAGGTACAGTGAGTGAAACTGACAGTGTGCTATTCTGTTCTAAACCAATTTTGCTGTTCCATATTTTCAATCCTTGAGTTGAGGGACAGAGAGGTACAGTGAGTGAAACTGACAGTGTGCTATTCTGTTCTAAACCAATTTTGCTGTTCCATATTTTCAATCCTTGAGTTGAGGGACAGAGAGGTACAGTGAGGGAAAGTGTCAGTGTGCTATTCTGTTCTAAAACTATTTTGCTGAACCATATTTTCAATCCTTGAGTTGAGGGACAGAGAGGTACGGTGAGTGAAACTGACAGTGTGCTATTCTGTTCTAAACCAATTTTGCTGTTCCATATTTTCAATCCTTGAGTTGAGGGACAGAGAGGTACAGTGAGTGAAACTGACAGTGTGCTATTCTGTTCTAAACCAATTTTGCTGTTCCGTATTTTCAATCCTTGAGTTGAGGGACAGAGAAGGACACTCGTAGAAATTATCAGTGTGCTATTCTGTGCTAAATCTTGTTTCTAGGGAGGGACAGAGTAGGACAGTGAGGGAAAGTGTCAGTGTGCTATTCTGTTCTAAAACTATTTTGCTGAACCATATTTTCAATCCTTGAGTTGAGGGACAGAGAGGTACAGTGAGTGAAACTGACAGTGTGCTATTCTGTTCTAAACCAATTTTGCTATTCCATATTTTCAATCCTTGAGTTGAGGGACAGAGAGGTACAGTGAGTGAAACTGACAGTGTGCTATTCTGTTCTAAACCAATTTTGCTGTTCCATATTTTCAATCCTTGAGTTGAGGGACAGAGAAGGACACTCGTAGAAATTATCAGTGTGCTATTCTGTGCTAAATCTTGTTTGTAGGGAGGGACAGAGTAGGACAGTGAGGGAAAGTGTCAGTGTGCTATTCTGTTCTAAAACTATTTTGCTGTTCCATATTTTCAATCCTTGAGTTGAGGGACAGAGAGGTACAGTGAGTGAAACTGACAGTGTGCTATTCTGTTCTAAACCAATTTTGCTGTTCCATATTTTCAATCCTTGAGTTGAGGGAGAGAGAGGTACAGTGAGTGAAACTGACAGTGTGCTATTCTGTTCTAAACCAATTTTGCTGTTCCATATTTTCAATCCTTGAGTTGAGGGACAGAGAGGTACAGTGAGTGAAACTGACAGTGTGCTATTCTGTTCTAAACCAATTTTGCTGTTCCATATTTTCAATCCTTGAGTTGAGGGACAGAGAGGTACAGTGAGTGAAACTGACAGTGTGCTATTCTGTTCTAAACCAATTTTGCTGTTCCGTATTTTCAATCCTTGAGTTGAGGGACAGAGAAGGACACTCGTAGAAATTATCAGTGTGCTATTCTGTGCTAAATCTTGTTTGTAGGGAGGGACAGAGTAGGACAGTGAGGGAAAGTGTCAGTGTGCTATTCTGTTCTAAAACTATTTTGCTGTTCCATATTTTCAATCCTTGAGTTGAGGGACAGAGAGGTACAGTGAGTGAAACTGACAGTGTGCTATTCTGTTCTAAACCAATTTTGCTGTTCCATATTTTCAATCCTTGAGTTGAGGGACAGAGAGGTACAGTGAGTGAAACTGACAGTGTGCTATTCTGTTCTAAACCAATTTTGCTGTTCCATATTTTCAATCCTTGAGTTGAGGGACAGAGAGGTACAGTGAGTGAAACTGACAGTGTGCTATTCTGTTCTAAACCAATTTTGCTGTTCCATATTTTCAATCCTTGAGTTGAGGGACAGAGAGGTACAGTGAGTGAAACTGACAGTGTGCTATTCTGTTCTAAACCAATTTTGCTGTTCCATATTTTCAATCCTTGAGTTGAGGGACAGAGAGGTACAGTGAGTGAAACTGACAGTGTGCTATTCTGTTCTAAACCAATTTTGCTGTTCCATATTTTCAATCCTTGAGTTGAGGGACAGAGAGGTACAGTGAGGGAAAGTGTCAGTGTGCTATTCTGTTCTAAAACTATTTTGCTGAACCATATTTTCAATCCTTGAGTTGAGGGACAGAGAGGTACGGTGAGTGAAACTGACAGTGTGCTATTCTGTTCTAAACCAATTTTGCTGTTCCATATTTTCAATCCTTGAGTTGAGGGACAGAGAGGTACAGTGAGGGAAAGTGTCAGTGTGCTATTCTGTTCTAAAACTATTTTGCTGAACCATATTTTCAATCCTTGAGTTTAGGGACAGAGAGGTACAGTGAGGGAAAGTGTCAGTGTGCTATTCTGTTCTAAAACTATTTTGCTGAACCATATTTTCAATCCTTGAGTTGAGGGACAGAGTAGGACAGTGAGTGAAACTGACAGTGTGCTATTCTGTTCTAACCCAATTTTGCTGTTCCATATTTTCAATCCTTGAGTTGAGGGACAGAGAGGTACAGTGAGTGAAACTGACAGTGTGCTATTCTGTTCTAAACCAATTTTGCTGCTCCATATTTTCAATCCTTGAGTTGAGGGACAGAGAGGTACAGTGAGTGAAACTGACAGTGTGCTATTCTGTTCTAAACCAATTTTGCTGTTCCATATTTTCAATCCTTGAGTTGAGGGACAGAGAGGTACAGTGAGTGAAACTGACAGTGTGCTATTCTGTTCTAAACCAATTTTGCTGTTCCATATTTTCAATCCTTGAGTTGAGGGACAGAGAGGTACAGTGAGTGAAACTGACAGTGTGCTATTCTGTTCTAAACCAATTTTGCTGTTCCATATTTTCAATCCTTGAGTTGAGGGACAGAGAGGTACAGTGAGTGAAACTGACAGTGTGCTATTCTGTTCTAAACCAATTTTGCTGTTCCATATTTTCAATCCTTGAGTTGAGGGACAGAGAGGTACAGTGAGGGAAAGTGTCAGTGTGCTATTCTGTTCTAAAACTATTTTGCTGAACCATATTTTCAATCCTTGAGTTGAGGGACAGAGAGGTACGGTGAGTGAAACTGACAGTGTGCTATTCTGTTCTAAACCAATTTTGCTGTTCCATATTTTCAATCCTTGAGTTGAGGGACAGAGAGGTACAGTGAGTGAAACTGACAGTGTGCTATTCTGTTCTAAACCAATTTTGCTGTTCCGTATTTTCAATCCTTGAGTTGAGGGACAGAGAAGGACACTCGTAGAAATTATCAGTGTGCTATTCTGTGCTAAATCTTGTTTGTAGGGAGGGACAGAGTAGGACAGTGAGGGAAAGTGTCAGTGTGCTATTCTGTTCTAAAACTATTTTGCTGAACCATATTTTCAATCCTTGAGTTGAGGGACAGAGAGGTACAGTGAGTGAAACTGACAGTGTGCTATTCTGTTCTAAACCAATTTTGCTATTCCATATTTTCAATCCTTGAGTTGAGGGACAGAGAGGTACAGTGAGTGAAACTGACAGTGTGCTATTCTGTTCTAAACCAATTTTGCTGTTCCATATTTTCAATCCTTGAGTTGAGGGACAGAGAGGTACAGTGAGTGAAACTGACAGTGTGCTTTTCTGTTCTAAACCAATTTTGCTGTTCCATATTTTCAATCCTTGAGTTGAGGGACAGAGAGGTACAGTGAGTGAAACTGACAGTGTGCTATTCTGTTCTAAACCAATTTTGCTGTTCCGTATTTTCAATCCTTGAGTTGAGGGACAGAGAAGGACACTCGTAGAAATTATCAGTGTGCTATTCTGTGCTAAATCTTGTTTGTAGGGAGGGACAGAGTAGGACAGTGAGGGAAAGTGTCAGTGTGCTATTCTGTTCTAAAACTATTTTGCTGTTCCATATTTTCAATCCTTGAGTTGAGGGACAGAGAGGTACAGTGAGTGAAACTGACAGTGTGCTATTCTGTTCTAAACCAATTTTGCTGTTCCATATTTTCAATCCTTGAGTTGAGGGACAGAGAGGTACAGTGAGTGAAACTGACAGTGTGCTATTCTGTTCTAAACCAATTTTGCTGTTCCATATTTTCAATCCTTGAGTTGAGGGACAGAGAGGTACAGTGAGTGAAACTGACAGTGTGCTATTCTGTTCTAAACCAATTTTGCTGTTCCATATTTTCAATCCTTGAGTTGAGGGACAGAGAGGTACAGTGAGTGAAACTGACAGTGTGCTATTCTGTTCTAAACCAATTTTGCTGTTCCATATTTTGAATCCTTGAGTTGAGGGACAGAGAGGTACAGTGAGTGAAACTGACAGTGTGCTATTCTGTTCTAAACCAATTTTGCTGTTCCATATTTTCAATCCTTGAGTTGAGGGACAGAGAGGTACAGTGAGTGAAACTGACAGTGTGCTATTCTGTTCTAAACCAATTTTGCTGTTCCATATTTTCAATCCTTGAGTTGAGGGACAGAGAGGTACAGTGAGTGAAACTGACAGTGTGCTATTCTGTTCTAAACCAATTTTGCTGTTCCATATTTTCAATCCTTGAGTTGAGGGACAGAGAGGTACAGTGAGTGAAACTGACAGTGTGCTATTCTGTTCTAAACCAATTTTGCTGTTCCATATTTTCAATCCTTGAGTTGAGGGACAGAGAGGTACAGTGAGTGAAACTGACAGTGTGCTATTCTGTTCTAACCCAATTTTGCTGTTCCATATTTTCAATCCTTGAGTTGAGGGACAGAGAGGTACAGTGAGTGAAACTGACAGTGTGCTATTCTGTTCTAAACCAATTTTGCTGCTCCATATTTTCAATCCTTGAGTTGAGGGACAGAGAGGTACAGTGAGTGAAACTGACAGTGTGCTATTCTGTTCTAAACCAATTTTGCTGTTCCATATTTTCAATCCTTGAGTTGAGGGACAGAGAGGTACAGTGAGTGAAACTGACAGTGTGCTATTCTGTTCTAAACCAATTTTGCTGTTCCATATTTTCAATCCTTGAGTTGAGGGACAGAGAGGTACAATGAGTGAAACTGACAGTGTGCTATTCTGTTCTAAACCAATTTTGCTGTTCCATATTTTCAATCCTTGAGTTGAGGGACAGAGAGGTACAGTGAGTGAAACTGACAGTGTGCTATTCTGTTCTAAACCAATTTTGCTGTTCCATATTTTCAATCCTTGAGTTGAGGGACAGAGAGGTACAGTGAGGGAAAGTGTCAGTGTGCTATTCTGTTCTAAAACTATTTTGCTGAACCATATTTTCAATCCTTGAGTTGAGGGACAGAGAGGTACGGTGAGTGAAACTGACAGTGTGCTATTCTGTTCTAAACCAATTTTGCTGTTCCATATTTTCAATCCTTGAGTTGAGGGACAGAGAGGTACAGTGAGGTAAAGTGTCAGTGTGCTATTCTGTTCTAAAACTATTTTGCTGAACCATATTTTCAATCCTTGAGTTTAGGGACAGAGAGGTACAGTGAGGGAAAGTGTCAGTGTGCTATTCTGTTCTAAAACTATTTTGCTGAACCATATTTTCAATCCTTGAGTTGAGGGACAGAGTAGGACAGTGAGTGAAACTGACAGTGTGCTATTCTGTTCTAACCCAATTTTGCTGTTCCATATTTTCAATCCTTGAGTTGAGGGACAGAGAGGTACAGTGAGTGAAACTGACAGTGTGCTATTCTGTTCTAAACCAATTTTGCTGCTCCATATTTTCAATCCTTGAGTTGAGGGACAGAGAGGTACAGTGAGTGAAACTGACAGTGTGCTATTCTGTTCTAAACCAATTTTGCTGTTCCATATTTTCAATCCTTGAGTTGAGGGACAGAGAGGTACAGTGAGTGAAACTGACAGTGTGCTATTCTGTTCTAAACCAATTTTGCTGTTCCATATTTTCAATCCTTGAGTTGAGGGACAGAGAGGTACAGTGAGGGAAAGTGTCAGTGTGCTATTCTGTTCTAAAACTATTTTGCTGAACCATATTTTCAATCCTTGAGTTGAGGGACAGAGAGGTACGGTGAGTGAAACTGACAGTGTGCTATTCTGTTCTAAACCAATTTTGCTGTTCCATATTTTCAATCCTTGAGTTGAGGGACAGAGAGGTACAGTGAGTGAAACTGACAGTGTGCTATTCTGTTCTAAACCAATTTTGCTGTTCTGTATTTTCAATCCTTGAGTTGAGGGACAGAGAAGGACACTCGTAGAAATTATCAGTGTGCTATTCTGTGCTAAATCTTGTTTGTAGGGAGGGACAGAGTAGGACAGTGAGGGAAAGTGTCAGTGTGCTATTCTGTTCTAAAACTATTTTGCTGAACCATATTTTCAATCCTTGAGTTGAGGGACAGAGAGGTACAGTGAGTGAAACTGACAGTGTGCTATTCTGTTCTAAACCAATTTTGCTATTCCATATTTTCAATCCTTGAGTTGAGGGACAGAGAGGTACAGTGAGTGAAACTGACAGTGTGCTATTCTGTTCTAAACCAATTTTGCTGTTCCATATTTTCAATCCTTGAGTTGAGGGACAGAGAGGTACAGTGAGTGAAACTAACAGTGTGCTATTCTGTTCTAAACCAATTTTGCTGTTCCATATTTTCAATCCTTGAGTTGAGGGACAGAGAGGTACAGTGAGTGAAACTGACAGTGTGCTATTCTGTTCTAAACCAATTTTGCTGTTCCATATTTTCAATCCTTGAGTTGAGGGACAGAGAGGTACAGTGAGGGAAAGTGTCAGTGTGCTATTCTGTTCTAAAACTATTTTGCTGAACCATATTTTCAATCCTTGAGTTGAGGGACAGAGAGGTACGGTGAGTGAAACTGACAGTGTGCTATTCTGTTCTAAACCAATTTTGCTGTTCCATATTTTCAATCCTTGAGTTGAGGGACAGAGAGGTACAGTGAGTGAAACTGACAGTGTGCTATTCTGTTCTAAACCAATTTTGCTGTTCCGTATTTTCAATCCTTGAGTTGAGGGACAGAGAAGGACACTCGTAGAAATTATCAGTGTGCTATTCTGTGCTAAATCTTGTTTGTAGGGAGGGACAGAGTAGGACAGTGACGGAAAGTGTCAGTGTGCTATTCTGTTCTAAAACTATTTTGCTGAACCATATTTTCAATCCTTGAGTTGAGGGACAGAGAGGTACAGTGAGTGAAACTGACAGTGTGCTATTCTGTTCTAAACCAATTTTGCTATTCCATATTTTCAATCCTTGAGTTGAGGGACAGAGAGGTACAGTGAGTGAAACTGACAGTGTGCTATTCTGTTCTAAACCAATTTTGCTGTTCCATATTTTCAATCCTTGAGTTGAGGGACAGAGAAGGACACTCGTAGAAATTATCAGTGTGCTATTCTGTGCTAAATCTTGTTTGTAGGGAGGGACAGAGTAGGACAGTGAGGGAAAGTGTCAGTGTGCTATTCTGTTCTAAAACTATTTTGCTGTTCCATATTTTCAATCCTTGAGTTGAGGGACAGAGAGGTACAGTGAGTGAAACTGACAGTGTGCTATTCTGTTCTAAACCAATTTTGCTGCTCCATATTTTCAATCCTTGAGTTGAGGGACAGAGAGGTACAGTGAGTGAAACTGACAGTGTGCTATTCTGTTCTAAACCAATTTTGCTGTTCCATATTTTCAATCCTTGAGTTGAGGGACAGAGAGGTACAGTGAGTGAAACTGACAGTGTGCTATTCTGTTCTAAACCAATTTTGCTGATCCATATTTTCAATCCTTGAGTTGAGGGACAGAGAGGTACAGTGAGGGAAAGTGTCAGTGTGCTATTCTGTTCTAAACCAATTTTGCTGCTCCATATTTTCAATCCTTGAGTTGAGGGACAGAGAGGTACAGTGAGTGAAACTGACAGTGTGCTATTCTGTTCTAAACCAATTTTGCTGTTCCATATTTTCAATCCTTGAGTTGAGGGACAGAGAGGTACAGTGAGTGAAACTGACAGTGTGCTATTCTGTTCTAAACCAATTTTGCTGATCCATATTTTCAATCCTTGAGTTGAGGGACAGAGAGGTACAGTGAGTGAAACTGACAGTGTGCTATTCTGTTCTAAACCAATTTTGCTGTTCCATATTTTCAATCCTTGAGTTGAGGGGCAGAGAGGTACAGTGAGGGAAAGTGTCAGTGTGCTATTCTGTTCTAAAACTATTTTGCTGAACCATATTTTCAATCCTTGAGTTGAGGGACAGAGAGGTACGGTGAGTGAAACTGACAGTGTGCTATTCTGTTCTAAACCAATTTTGCTGTTCCATATTTTCAATCCTTGAGTTGAGGGACAGAGAGGTACAGTGAGGGAAAGTGTCAGTGTGCTATTCTGTTCTAAAACTATTTTGCTGAACCATATTTTCAATCCTTGAGTTTAGGGACAGAGAGGTACAGTGAGGGAAAGTGTCAGTGTGCTATTCTGTTCTAAAACTATTTTGCTGAACCATATTTTCAATCCTTGAGTTGGGGGACAGAGTAGGACAGTGAGTGAAACTGACAGTGTGCTATTCTGTTCTAACCCAATTTTGCTGTTCCATATTTTCAATCCTTGAGTTGAGGGACAGAGAGGTACAGTGAGTGAAACTGACAGTGTGCTATTCTGTTCTAAACCAATTTTGCTGCTCCATATTTTCAATCCTTGAGTTGAGGGACAGAGAGGTACAGTGAGTGAAACTGACAGTGTGCTATTCTGTTCTAAACCAATTTTGCTGTTCCATATTTTCAATCCTTGAGTTGAGGGACAGAGAGGTACAGTGAGTGAAACTGACAGTGTGCTATTCTGTTCTAAACCAATTTTGCTGTTCCATATTTTCAATCCTTGAGTTGAGGGACAGAGAGGTACAGTGAGTGAAACTGACAGTGTGCTATTCTGTTCTAAACCAATTTTGCTGTTCCATATTTTCAATCCTTGAGTTGAGGGACAGAGAGGTACAGTGAGTGAAACTGACAGTGTGCTATTCTGTTCTAAACCAATTTTGCTGTTCCATATTTTCAATCCTTGAGTTGAGGGACAGAGAGGTACAGTGAGTGAAACTGACAGTGTGCTATTCTGTTCTAAACCAATTTTGCTGTTCCATATTTTCAATCCTTGAGTTGAGGGACAGAGAGGTACAGTGAGTGAAACTGACAGTGTGCTATTCTGTTCTAAACCAATTTTGCTGTTCCATATTTTCAATCCTTGAGTTGAGGGACAGAGAGGTACAGTGAGTGAAACTGACAGTGTGCTATTCTGTTCTAAACCAATTTTGCTGTTCCGTATTTTCAATCCTTGAGTTGAGGGACAGAGAAGGACACTCGTAGAAATTATCAGTGTGCTATTCTGTGCTAAATCTTGTTTGTAGGGAGGGACAGAGTAGGACAGTGAGGGAAAGTGTCAGTGTGCTATTCTGTTCTAAAACTATTTTGCTGAACCATATTTTCAATCCTTGAGTTGAGGGACAGAGAGGTACAGTGAGTGAAACTGACAGTGTGCTATTCTGTTCTAAACCAATTTTGCTGTTCCATATTTTCAATCCTTGAGTTGAGGGACAGAGAAGGACACTCGTAGAAATTATCAGTGTGCTATTCTGTGCTAAATCTTGTTTGTAGGGAGGGACAGAGTAGGACAGTGAGGGAAAGTGTCAGTGTGCTATTCTGTTCTAAAACTATTTTGCTGTTCCATATTTTCAATCCTTGAGTTGAGGGACAGAGAGGTACAGTGAGTGAAACTGACAGTGTGCTATTCTGTTCTAAACCAATTTTGCTGTTCCATATTTTCAATCCTTGAGTTGAGGGACAGAGAGGTACAGTGAGTGAAACTGACAGTGTGCTATTCTGTTCTAAACCAATTTTGCTGTTCCATATTTTCAATCCTTGAGTTGAGGGACAGAGAGGTACAGTGAGTGAAACTGACAGTGTGCTATTCTGTTCTAAACCAATTTTGCTGTTCTATATTTTCAATCCTTGAGTTGAGGGACAGAGAGGTACAGTGAGTGAAACTGACAGTGTGCTATTCTGTTCTAAACCAATTTTGCTGTTCCGTATTTTCAATCCTTGAGTTGAGGGACAGAGAAGGACACTCGTAGAAATTATCAGTGTGCTATTCTGTGCTAAATCTTGTTTGTAGGGAGGGACAGAGTAGGACAGTGAGGGAAAGTGTCAGTGTGCTATTCTGTTCTAAAACTATTTTGCTGTTCCATATTTTCAATCCTTGAGTTGAGGGACAGAGAGGTACAGTGAGTGAAACTGACAGTGTGCTATTCTGTTCTAAACCAATTTTGCTGTTCCATATTTTCAATCCTTGAGTTGAGGGACAGAGAGGTACAGTGAGTGAAACTGACAGTGTGCTATTCTGTTCTAAACCAATTTTGCTGTTCCATATTTTCAATCCTTGAGTTGAGGGACAGAGAGGTACAGTGAGTGAAACTGACAGTGTGCTATTCTGTTCTAAACCAATTTTGCTGTTCCATATTTTCAATCCTTGAGTTGAGGGACAGAGAGGTACAGTGAGTGAAACTGACAGTGTGCTATTCTGTTCTAAACCAATTTTGCTGTTCCATATTTTCAATCCTTGAGTTGAGGGACAGAGAGGTACAGTGAGTGAAACTGACAGTGTGCTATTCTGTTCTAAACCAATTTTGCTGTTCCATATTTTCAATCCTTGAGTTGAGGGACAGAGAGGTACAGTGAGTGAAACTGACAGTGTGCTATTCTGTTCTAAACCAATTTTGCTGTTCCATATTTTCAATCCTTGAGTTGAGGGACAGAGAGGTACAGTGAGTGAAACTGACAGTGTGCTATTCTGTTCTAAACCAATTTTGCTGTTCCATATTTTCAATCCTTGAGTTGAGGGACAGAGAGGTACAGTGAGTGAAACTGACAGTGTGCTATTCTGTTCTAAACCAATTTTGCTGTTCCATATTTTCAATCCTTGAGTTGAGGGACAGAGAGGTACAGTGAGTGAAACTGACAGTGTGCTATTCTGTTCTAAACCAATTTTGCTGTTCCATATTTTCAATCCTTGAGTTGAGGGACAGAGAGGTACAGTGAGTGAAACTGACAGTGTGCTATTCTGTTCTAAACCAATTTTGCTGTTCCATATTTTCAATCCTTGAGTTGAGGGACAGAGAGGTACAGTGAGTGAAACTGACAGTGTGCTATTCTGTTCTAAACCAATTTTGCTGTTCCATATTTTCAATCCTTGAGTTGAGGGACAGAGAGGTACAGTGAGTGAAACTGACAGTGTGCTATTCTGTTCTAAACCAATTTTGCTGTTCCATATTTTCAATCCTTGAGTTGAGGGACAGAGAGGTACAGTGAGTGAAACTGACAGTGTGCTATTCTGTTCTAAACCAATTTTGCTGTTCCATATTTTCAATCCTTGAGTTGAGGGACAGAGAGGTACAGTGAGTGAAACTGACAGTGTGCTATTCTGTTCTAAACCAATTTTGCTGTTCCATATTTTCAATCCTTGAGTTGAGGGACAGAGAGGTACAGTGAGTGAAACTGACAGTGTGCTATTCTGTTCTAAACCAATTTTGCTGTTCCATATTTTCAATCCTTGAGTTGAGGGACAGAGAGGTACAGTGAGTGAAACTGACAGTGTGCTATTCTGTTCTAAACCAATTTTGCTGTTCCATATTTTCAATCCTTGAGTTGAGGGACAGAGAGGTACAGTGAGTGAAACTGACAGTGTGCTATTCTGTTCTAAACCAATTTTGCTGTTCCATATTTTCAATCCTTGAGTTGAGGGACAGAGAGGTACAGTGAGTGAAACTGACAGTGTGCTATTCTGTTCTAAACCAATTTTGCTGTTCCATATTTTCAATCCTTGAGTTGAGGGACAGAGAGGTACAGTGAGTGAAACTGACAGTGTGCTATTCTGTTCTAAGCCAATTTTGCTGTTCCATATTTTCAATCCTTGAGTTGAGGGACAGAGAGGTACAGTGAGTGCAACTGACAGTGTGCTATTCTGTTCTAAACCAATTTTGCTGTTCCATATTTTCAATCCTTGAGTTGAGGGACAGAGAGGTACAGTGAGTGAAACTGACAGTGTGCTATTCTGTTCTAAACCAATTTTGCTGTTCCATATTTTCAATCCTTGAGTTGAGGGACAGAGAGGTACAGTGAGTGAAACTGACAGTGTGCTATTCTGTTCTAAACCAATTTTGCTGTTCCATATTTTCAATCCTTGAGTTGAGGGACAGAGAGGTACAGTGAGTGAAACTGACAGTGTGCTATTCTGTTCTAAACCAATTTTGCTGTTCCATATTTTCAATCCTTGAGTTGAGGGACAGAGAGGTACAGTGAGTGAAACTGACAGTGTGCTATTCTGTTCTAAACCAATTTTGCTGTTCCATATTTTCAATCCTTGAGTTGAGGGACAGAGAGGTACAGTGAGTGAAACTGACAGTGTGCTATTCTGTTCTAAACCAATTTTGCTGTTCCATATTTTCAATCCTTGAGTTGAGGGACAGAGAGGTACAGTGAGTGAAACTGACAGTGTGCTATTCTGTTCTAAACCAATTTTGCTGTTCCATATTTTCAATCCTTGAGTTGAGGGACAGAGAGGTACAGTGAGTGAAACTGACAGTGTGCTATTCTGTTCTAAACCAATTTTGCTGTTCCATATTTTCAATCCTTGAGTTGAGGGACAGAGAGGTACAGTGAGTGAAACTGACAGTGTGCTATTCTGTTCTAAACCAATTTTGCTGTTCCATATTTTCAATCCTTGAGTTGAGGGACACAGAGGTACAGTGAGTGAAACTGACAGTGTGCTATTCTGTTCTAACCCAATTTTGCTGTTCCATATTTTCAATCCTTGAGTTGAGGGACAGAGAGGTACAGTGAGTGAAACTGACAGTGTGCTATTCTGTTCTAAACCAATTTTGCTGCTCCATATTTTCAATCCTTGAGTTGACGGACAGAGAGGTACAGTGAGTGAAACTGACAGTGTGCTATTCTGTTCTAAACCAATTTTGCTGTTCCATATTTTCAATCCTTGAGTTGAGGGACAGAGAGGTACAGTGAGTGAAACTGACAGTGTGCTATTCTGTTCTAAACCAATTTTGCTGTTCCATATTTTCAATCCTTGAGTTGAGGGACAGAGAGGTACAGTGAGTGAAACTGACAGTGTGCTATTCTGTTCTAAACCAATTTTGCTGTTCCATATTTTCAATCCTTGAGTTGAGGGACAGAGAGGTACAGTGAGTGAAACTGACAGTGTGCTATTCTGTTCTAAACCAATTTTGCTGTTCCATATTTTCAATCCTTGAGTTGAGGGACAGAGAGGTACAGTGAGGGAAAGTGTCAGTGTGCTATTCTGTTCTAAAACTATTTTGCTGAACCATATTTTCAATCCTTGAGTTGAGGGACAGAGAGGTACGGTGAGTGAAACTGACAGTGTGCTATTCTGTTCTAAACCAATTTTGCTGTTCCATATTTTCAATCCTTGAGTTGAGGGACAGAGAGGTACAGTGAGGGAAAGTGTCAGTGTGCTATTCTGTTCTAAAACTATTTTGCTGAACCATATTTTCAATCCTTGAGTTTAGGGACAGAGAGGTACAGTGAGGGAAAGTGTCAGTGTGCTATTCTGTTCTAAAACTATTTTGCTGAACCATATTTTCAATCCTTGAGTTGAGGGACAGAGTAGGACAGTGAGTGAAACTGACAGTGTGCTATTCTGTTCTAACCCAATTTTGCTGTTCCATATTTTCAATCCTTGAGTTGAGGGACAGAGAGGTACAGTGAGTGAAACTGACAGTGTGCTATTCTGTTCTAAACCAATTTTGCTGCTCCATATTTTCAATCCTTGAGTTGAGGGACAGAGAGGTACAGTGAGTGAAACTGACAGTGTGCTATTCTGTTCTAAACCAATTTTGCTGTTCCATATTTTCAATCCTTGAGTTGAGGGACAGAGAGGTACAGTGAGTGAAACTGACAGTGTGCTATTCTGTTCTAAACCAATTTTGCTGTTCCATATTTTCAATCCTTGAGTTGAGGGACAGAGAGGTACAGTGAGTGAAACTGACAGTGTGCTATTCTGTTCTAAACCAATTTTGCTGTTCCATATTTTCAATCCTTGAGTTGAGGGACAGAGAGGTACAGTGAGTGAAACTGACAGTGTGCTATTCTGTTCTAAACCAATTTTGCTGTTCCATATTTTCAATCCTTGAGTTGAGGGACAGAGAGGTACAGTGAGGGAAAGTGTCAGTGTGCTATTCTGTTCTAAAACTATTTTGCTGAACCATATTTTCAATCCTTGAGTTGAGGGACAGAGAGGTACGGTGAGTGAAACTGACAGTGTGCTATTCTGTTCTAAACCAATTTTGCTGTTCCATATTTTCAATCCTTGAGTTGAGGGACAGAGAGGTACAGTGAGTGAAACTGACAGTGTGCTATTCTGTTCTAAACCAATTTTGCTGTTCCGTATTTTCAATCCTTGAGTTGAGGGACAGAGAAGGACACTCGTAGAAATTATCAGTGTGCTATTCTGTGCTAAATCTTGTTTCTAGGGAGGGACAGAGTAGGACAGTGAGGGAAAGTGTCAGTGTGCTATTCTGTTCTAAAACTATTTTGCTGAACCATATTTTCAATCCTTGAGTTGAGGGACAGAGAGGTACAGTGAGTGAAACTGACAGTGTGCTATTCTGTTCTAAACCAATTTTGCTATTCCATATTTTCAATCCTTGAGTTGAGGGACAGAGAGGTACAGTGAGTGAAACTGACAGTGTGCTATTCTGTTCTAAACCAATTTTGCTGTTCCATATTTTCAATCCTTGAGTTGAGGGACAGAGAAGGACACTCGTAGAAATTATCAGTGTGCTATTCTGTGCTAAATCTTGTTTGTAGGGAGGGACAGAGTAGGACAGTGAGGGAAAGTGTCAGTGTGCTATTCTGTTCTAAAACTATTTTGCTGTTCCATATTTTCAATCCTTGAGTTGAGGGACAGAGAGGTACAGTGAGTGAAACTGACAGTGTGCTATTCTGTTCTAAACCAATTTTGCTGTTCCATATTTTCAATCCTTGAGTTGAGGGAGAGAGAGGTACAGTGAGTGAAACTGACAGTGTGCTATTCTGTTCTAAACCAATTTTGCTGTTCCATATTTTCAATCCTTGAGTTGAGGGACAGAGAGGTACAGTGAGTGAAACTGACAGTGTGCTATTCTGTTCTAAACCAATTTTGCTGTTCCATATTTTCAATCCTTGAGTTGAGGGACAGAGAGGTACAGTGAGTGAAACTGACAGTGTGCTATTCTGTTCTAAACCAATTTTGCTGTTCCGTATTTTCAATCCTTGAGTTGAGGGACAGAGAAGGACACTCGTAGAAATTAT
The DNA here is from genome assembly GCA_029206835.1 of Rana muscosa. Lineage (NCBI taxonomy): Eukaryota > Metazoa > Chordata > Amphibia > Anura > Ranidae > Rana > Rana muscosa. Next base: position 893,844,445 of record CM055117.1, on the reverse strand, counting down.
CAGTGTGCTATTCTGTGCTAAATCTTGTTTGTAGGGAGGGACAGAGTAGGACAGTGAGGGAAAGTGTCAGTGTGCTATTCTGTTCTAAAACTATTTTGCTGTTCCATATTTTCAATCCTTGAGTTGAGGGACAGAGAGGTACAGTGAGTGAAACTGACAGTGTGCTATTCTGTTCTAAACCAATTTTGCTGTTCCATATTTTCAATCCTTGAGTTGAGGGACAGAGAGGTACAGTGAGTGAAACTGACAGTGTGCTATTCTGTTCTAAACCAATTTTGCTGTTCCATATTTTCAATCCTTGAGTTGAGGGACAGAGAGGTACAGTGAGTGAAACTGACAGTGTGCTATTCTGTTCTAAACCAATTTTGCTGTTCCATATTTTCAATCCTTGAGTTGAGGGACAGAGAGGTACAGTGAGTGAAACTGACAGTGTGCTATTCTGTTCTAAACCAATTTTGCTGTTCCATATTTTCAATCCTTGAGTTGAGGGACAGAGAGGTACAGTGAGTGAAACTGACAGTGTGCTATTCTGTTCTAAACCAATTTTGCTGTTCCATATTTTCAATCCTTGAGTTGAGGGACAGAGAGGTACAGTGAGGGAAAGTGTCAGTGTGCTATTCTGTTCTAAAACTATTTTGCTGAACCATATTTTCAATCCTTGAGTTGAGGGACAGAGAGGTACGGTGAGTGAAACTGACAGTGTGCTATTCTGTTCTAAACCAATTTTGCTGTTCCATATTTTCAATCCTTGAGTTGAGGGACAGAGAGGTACAGTGAGGGAAAGTGTCAGTGTGCTATTCTGTTCTAAAACTATTTTGCTGAACCATATTTTCAATCCTTGAGTTTAGGGACAGAGAGGTACAGTGAGGGAAAGTGTCAGTGTGCTATTCTGTTCTAAAACTATTTTGCTGAACCATATTTTCAATCCTTGAGTTGAGGGACAGAGTAGGACAGTGAGTGAAACTGACAGTGTGCTATTCTGTTCTAACCCAATTTTGCTGTTCCATATTTTCAATCCTTGAGTTGAGGGACAGAGAGGTACAGTGAGTGAAACTGACAGTGTGCTATTCTGTTCTAAACCAATTTTGCTGCTCCATATTTTCAATCCTTGAGTTGAGGGACAGAGAGGTACAGTGAGTGAAACTGACAGTGTGCTATTCTGTTCTAAACCAATTTTGCTGTTCCATATTTTCAATCCTTGAGTTGAGGGACAGAGAGGTACAGTGAGTGAAACTGACAGTGTGCTATTCTGTTCTAAACCAATTTTGCTGTTCCATATTTTCAATCCTTGAGTTGAGGGACAGAGAGGTACAGTGAGTGAAACTGACAGTGTGCTATTCTGTTCTAAACCAATTTTGCTGTTCCATATTTTCAATCCTTGAGTTGAGGGACAGAGAGGTACAGTGAGTGAAACTGACAGTGTGCTATTCTGTTCTAAACCAATTTTGCTGTTCCATATTTTCAATCCTTGAGTTGAGGGACAGAGAGGTACAGTGAGGGAAAGTGTCAGTGTGCTATTCTGTTCTAAAACTATTTTGCTGAACCATATTTTCAATCCTTGAGTTGAGGGACAGAGAGGTACGGTGAGTGAAACTGACAGTGTGCTATTCTGTTCTAAACCAATTTTGCTGTTCCATATTTTCAATCCTTGAGTTGAGGGACAGAGAGGTACAGTGAGTGAAACTGACAGTGTGCTATTCTGTTCTAAACCAATTTTGCTGTTCCGTATTTTCAATCCTTGAGTTGAGGGACAGAGAAGGACACTCGTAGAAATTATCAGTGTGCTATTCTGTGCTAAATCTTGTTTGTAGGGAGGGACAGAGTAGGACAGTGAGGGAAAGTGTCAGTGTGCTATTCTGTTCTAAAACTATTTTGCTGAACCATATTTTCAATCCTTGAGTTGAGGGACAGAGAGGTACAGTGAGTGAAACTGACAGTGTGCTATTCTGTTCTAAACCAATTTTGCTATTCCATATTTTCAATCCTTGAGTTGAGGGACAGAGAGGTACAGTGAGTGAAACTGACAGTGTGCTATTCTGTTCTAAACCAATTTTGCTGTTCCATATTTTCAATCCTTGAGTTGAGGGACAGAGAAGGACACTCGTAGAAATTATCAGTGTGCTATTCTGTGCTAAATCTTGTTTGTAGGGAGGGACAGAGTAGGACAGTGAGGGAAAGTGTCAGTGTGCTATTCTGTTCTAAAACTATTTTGCTGTTCCATATTTTCAATCCTTGAGTTGAGGGACAGAGAGGTACAGTGAGTGAAACTGACAGTGTGCTATTCTGTTCTAAACCAATTTTGCTGTTCCATATTTTCAATCCTTGAGTTGAGGGAGAGAGAGGTACAGTGAGTGAAACTGACAGTGTGCTATTCTGTTCTAAACCAATTTTGCTGTTCCATATTTTCAATCCTTGAGTTGAGGGACAGAGAGGTACAGTGAGTGAAACTGACAGTGTGCTTTTCTGTTCTAAACCAATTTTGCTGTTCCATATTTTCAATCCTTGAGTTGAGGGACAGAGAGGTACAGTGAGTGAAACTGACAGTGTGCTATTCTGTTCTAAACCAATTTTGCTGTTCCGTATTTTCAATCCTTGAGTTGAGGGACAGAGAAGGACACTCGTAGAAATTATCAGTGTGCTATTCTGTGCTAAATCTTGTTTGTAGGGAGGGACAGAGTAGGACAGTGAGGGAAAGTGTCAGTGTGCTATTCTGTTCTAAAACTATTTTGCTGTTCCATATTTTCAATCCTTGAGTTGAGGGACAGAGAGGTACAGTGAGTGAAACTGACAGTGTGCTATTCTGTTCTAAACCAATTTTGCTGTTCCATATTTTCAATCCTTGAGTTGAGGGACAGAGAGGTACAGTGAGTGAAACTGACAGTGTGCTATTCTGTTCTAAACCAATTTTGCTGTTCCATATTTTCAATCCTTGAGTTGAGGGACAGAGAGGTACAGTGAGTGAAACTGACAGTGTGCTATTCTGTTCTAAACCAATTTTGCTGTTCCATATTTTCAATCCTTGAGTTGAGGGACAGAGAGGTACAGTGAGTGAAACTGACAGTGTGCTATTCTGTTCTAAACCAATTTTGCTGTTCCATATTTTGAATCCTTGAGTTGAGGGACAGAGAGGTACAGTGAGTGAAACTGACAGTGTGCTATTCTGTTCTAAACCAATTTTGCTGTTCCATATTTTCAATCCTTGAGTTGAGGGACAGAGAGGTACAGTGAGTGAAACTGACAGTGTGCTATTCTGTTCTAAACCAATTTTGCTGTTCCATATTTTCAATCCTTGAGTTGAGGGACAGAGAGGTACAGTGAGTGAAACTGACAGTGTGCTATTCTGTTCTAAACCAATTTTGCTGTTCCATATTTTCAATCCTTGAGTTGAGGGACAGAGAGGTACAGTGAGTGAAACTGACAGTGTGCTATTCTGTTCTAAACCAATTTTGCTGTTCCATATTTTCAATCCTTGAGTTGAGGGACAGAGAGGTACAGTGAGTGAAACTGACAGTGTGCTATTCTGTTCTAACCCAATTTTGCTGTTCCATATTTTCAATCCTTGAGTTGAGGGACAGAGAGGTACAGTGAGTGAAACTGACAGTGTGCTATTCTGTTCTAAACCAATTTTGCTGCTCCATATTTTCAATCCTTGAGTTGAGGGACAGAGAGGTACAGTGAGTGAAACTGACAGTGTGCTATTCTGTTCTAAACCAATTTTGCTGTTCCATATTTTCAATCCTTGAGTTGAGGGACAGAGAGGTACAGTGAGTGAAACTGACAGTGTGCTATTCTGTTCTAAACCAATTTTGCTGTTCCATATTTTCAATCCTTGAGTTGAGGGACAGAGAGGTACAATGAGTGAAACTGACAGTGTGCTATTCTGTTCTAAACCAATTTTGCTGTTCCATATTTTCAATCCTTGAGTTGAGGGACAGAGAGGTACAGTGAGTGAAACTGACAGTGTGCTATTCTGTTCTAAACCAATTTTGCTGTTCCATATTTTCAATCCTTGAGTTGAGGGACAGAGAGGTACAGTGAGGGAAAGTGTCAGTGTGCTATTCTGTTCTAAAACTATTTTGCTGAACCATATTTTCAATCCTTGAGTTGAGGGACAGAGAGGTACGGTGAGTGAAACTGACAGTGTGCTATTCTGTTCTAAACCAATTTTGCTGTTCCATATTTTCAATCCTTGAGTTGAGGGACAGAGAGGTACAGTGAGGTAAAGTGTCAGTGTGCTATTCTGTTCTAAAACTATTTTGCTGAACCATATTTTCAATCCTTGAGTTTAGGGACAGAGAGGTACAGTGAGGGAAAGTGTCAGTGTGCTATTCTGTTCTAAAACTATTTTGCTGAACCATATTTTCAATCCTTGAGTTGAGGGACAGAGTAGGACAGTGAGTGAAACTGACAGTGTGCTATTCTGTTCTAACCCAATTTTGCTGTTCCATATTTTCAATCCTTGAGTTGAGGGACAGAGAGGTACAGTGAGTGAAACTGACAGTGTGCTATTCTGTTCTAAACCAATTTTGCTGCTCCATATTTTCAATCCTTGAGTTGAGGGACAGAGAGGTACAGTGAGTGAAACTGACAGTGTGCTATTCTGTTCTAAACCAATTTTGCTGTTCCATATTTTCAATCCTTGAGTTGAGGGACAGAGAGGTACAGTGAGTGAAACTGACAGTGTGCTATTCTGTTCTAAACCAATTTTGCTGTTCCATATTTTCAATCCTTGAGTTGAGGGACAGAGAGGTACAGTGAGGGAAAGTGTCAGTGTGCTATTCTGTTCTAAAACTATTTTGCTGAACCATATTTTCAATCCTTGAGTTGAGGGACAGAGAGGTACGGTGAGTGAAACTGACAGTGTGCTATTCTGTTCTAAACCAATTTTGCTGTTCCATATTTTCAATCCTTGAGTTGAGGGACAGAGAGGTACAGTGAGTGAAACTGACAGTGTGCTATTCTGTTCTAAACCAATTTTGCTGTTCTGTATTTTCAATCCTTGAGTTGAGGGACAGAGAAGGACACTCGTAGAAATTATCAGTGTGCTATTCTGTGCTAAATCTTGTTTGTAGGGAGGGACAGAGTAGGACAGTGAGGGAAAGTGTCAGTGTGCTATTCTGTTCTAAAACTATTTTGCTGAACCATATTTTCAATCCTTGAGTTGAGGGACAGAGAGGTACAGTGAGTGAAACTGACAGTGTGCTATTCTGTTCTAAACCAATTTTGCTATTCCATATTTTCAATCCTTGAGTTGAGGGACAGAGAGGTACAGTGAGTGAAACTGACAGTGTGCTATTCTGTTCTAAACCAATTTTGCTGTTCCATATTTTCAATCCTTGAGTTGAGGGACAGAGAGGTACAGTGAGTGAAACTAACAGTGTGCTATTCTGTTCTAAACCAATTTTGCTGTTCCATATTTTCAATCCTTGAGTTGAGGGACAGAGAGGTACAGTGAGTGAAACTGACAGTGTGCTATTCTGTTCTAAACCAATTTTGCTGTTCCGTATTTTCAATCCTTGAGTTGAGGGACAGAGAAGGACACTCGTAGAAATTATCAGTGTGCTATTCTGTGCTAAATCTTGTTTGTAGGGAGGGACAGAGTAGGACAGTGAGGGAAAGTGTCAGTGTGCTATTCTGTTCTAAAACTATTTTGCTGTTCCATATTTTCAATCCTTGAGTTGAGGGACAGAGAGGTACAGTGAGTGAAACTGACAGTGTGCTATTCTGTTCTAAACCAATTTTGCTGTTCCATATTTTCAATCCTTGAGTTGAGGGACAGAGAGGTACAGTGAGTGAAACTGACAGTGTGCTATTCTGTTCTAAACCAATTTTGCTGTTCCATATTTTCAATCCTTGAGTTGAGGGACAGAGAGGTACACTGAGTGAAACTTACAGTGTGCTATTCTGTTCTAAACCAATTTTGCTGTTCCATATTTTCAATCCTTGAGTTGAGGGACAGAGAGGTACAGTGAGTGAAACTGACAGTGTGCTATTCTGTTCTAAACCAATTTTGCTGTTCCATATTTTCAATCCTTGAGTTGAGGGACAGAGAGGTACAGTGAGTGAAACTGACAGTGTGCTATTCTGTTCTAAACCAATTTTGCTGTTCCATATTTTCAATCCTTGAGTTGAGGGACAGAGAGGTACAGTGAGTGAAACTGACAGTGTGCTATTCTGTTCTAAACCAATTTTGCTGTTCCATATTTTCAATCCTTGAGTTGAGGGACAGAGAGGTACAGTGAGTGAAACTGACAGTGTGCTATTCTGTTCTAAACCAATTTTGCTGTTCCATATTTTCAATCCTTGAGTTGAGGGACAGAGAGGTACAGTGAGTGAAACTGACAGTGTGCTATTCTGTTCTAAACCAATTTTGCTGTTCCATATTTTCAATCCTTGAGTTGAGGGACAGAGAGGTACAGTGAGTGAAACTGACAGTGTGCTATTCTGTTCTAAACCAATTTTGCTGTTCCATATTTTCAATCCTTGAGTTGAGGGACAGAGAGGTACAGTGAGTGAAACTGACAGTGTGCTATTCTGTTCTAAACCAATTTTGCTGTTCCATATTTTCAATCCTTGAGTTGAGGGACAGAGAGGTACAGTGAGTGAAACTGACAGTGTGCTATTCTGTTCTAAACCAATTTTTCTGTTCCATATTTTCAATCCTTGAGTTGAGGGACAGAGAGGTACAGTGAGTGAAACTGACAGTGTGCTATTCTGTTCTAAACCAATTTTGCTGTTCCATATTTTCAATCCTTGAGTTGAGGGACAGAGAGGTACAGTGAGGGAAAGTGTCAGTGTGCTATTCTGTTCTAAAACTATTTTGCTGAACCATATTTTCAATCCTTGAGTTTAGGGACAGAGAGGTACAGTGAGGGAAAGTGTCAGTGTGCTATTCTGTTCTAAAACTATTTTGCTGAACCATATTTTCAATCCTTGAGTTGAGGGACAGAGTAGGACAGTGAGTGAAACTGACAGTGTGCTATTCTGTTCTAACCCAATTTTGCTGTTCCATATTTTCAATCCTTGAGTTGAGGGACAGAGAGGTACAGTGAGTGAAACTGACAGTGTGCTATTCTGTTCTAAACCAATTTTGCTGCTCCATATTTTCAATCCTTGAGTTGAGGGACAGAGAGGTACAGTGAGTGAAACTGACAGTGTGCTATTCTGTTCTAAACCAATTTTGCTGTTCCATATTTTCAATCCTTGAGTTGAGGGACAGAGAGGTACAGTGAGTGAAACTGACAGTGTGCTATTCTGTTCTAAACCAATTTTGCTGTTCCATATTTTCAATCTTTGAGTTGAGGGACAGAGAGGTACAGTGAGTGAAACTGACAGTGTGCTATTCTGTTCTAAACCAATTTTGCTGTTCCATATTTTCAATCCTTGAGTTGAGGGACAGAGAGGTACAGTGAGTGAAACTGACAGTGTGCTATTCTGTTCTAAACCAATTTTGCTGTTCCATATTTTCAATCCTTGAGTTGAGGGACAGAGAGGTACAGTGAGGGAAAGTGTCAGTGTGCTATTCTGTTCTAAAACTATTTTGCTGAACCATATTTTCAATCCTTGAGTTGAGGGACAGAGAGGTACGGTGAGTGAAACTGACAGTGTGCTATTCTGTTCTAAACCAATTTTGCTGTTCCATATTTTCAATCCTTGAGTTGAGGGACAGAGAGGTACAGTGAGTGAAACTGACAGTGTGCTATTCTGTTCTAAACCAATTTTGCTGTTCCGTATTTTCAATCCTTGAGTTGAGGGACAGAGAAGGACACTCGTAGAAATTATCAGTGTGCTATTCTGTGCTAAATCTTGTTTGTAGGGAGTGACAGAGTAGGACAGTGAGGGAAAGTGTCAGTGTGCTATTCTGTTCTAAAACTATTTTGCTGAACCATATTTTCAATCCTTGAGTTGAGGGACAGAGAGGTACAGTGAGTGAAACTGACAGTGTGCTATTCTGTTCTAAACCAATTTTGCTATTCCATATTTTCAATCCTTGAGTTGAGGGACAGAGAGGTACAGTGAGTGAAACTGACAGTGTGCTATTCTGTTCTAAACCAATTTTGCTGTTCCATATTTTCAATCCTTGAGTTGAGGGACAGAGAAGGACACTCGTAGAAATTATCAGTGTGCTATTCTGTGCTAAATCTTGTTTGTAGGGAGGGACAGAGTAGGACAGTGAGGGAAAGTGTCAGTGTGCTATTCTGTTCTAAAACTATTTTGCTGTTCCATATTTTCAATCCTTGAGTTGAGGGACAGAGAGGTACAGTGAGTGAAACTGACAGTGTGCTATTCTGTTCTAAACCAATTTTGCTGTTCCATATTTTCAATCCTTGAGTTGAGGGAGAGAGAGGTACAGTGAGTGAAACTGACAGTGTGCTATTCTGTTCTAAACCAATTTTGCTGTTCCATATTTTCAATCCTTGAGTTGAGGGACAGAGAGGTACAGTGAGTGAAACTGACAGTGTGCTTTTCTGTTCTAAACCAATTTTGCTGTTCCATATTTTCAATCCTTGAGTTGAGGGACAGAGAGGTACAGTGAGTGAAACTGACAGTGTGCTATTCTGTTCTAAACCAATTTTGCTGTTCCGTATTTTCAATCCTTGAGTTGAGGGACAGAGAAGGACACTCGTAGAAATTATCAGTGTGCTATTCTGTGCTAAATCTTGTTTGTAGGGAGGGACAGAGTAGGACAGTGAGGGAAAGTGTCAGTGTGCTATTCTGTTCTAAAACTATTTTGCTGTTCCATATTTTCAATCCTTGAGTTGAGGGACAGAGAGGTACAGTGAGTGAAACTGACAGTGTGCTATTCTGTTCTAAACCAATTTTGCTGTTCCATATTTTCAATCCTTGAGTTGAGGGACAGAGAGGTACAGTGAGTGAAACTGACAGTGTGCTATTCTGTTCTAAACCAATTTTGCTGTTCCATATTTTCAATCCTTGAGTTGAGGGACAGAGAGGTACAGTGAGTGAAACTGACAGTGTGCTATTCTGTTCTAAACCAATTTTGCTGTTCCATATTTTCAATCCTTGAGTTGAGGGACAGAGAGGTACAGTGAGTGAAACTGACAGTGTGCTATTCTGTTCTAAACCAATTTTGCTGTTCCATATTTTCAATCCTTGAGTTGAGGGACAGAGAGGTACAGTGAGTGAAACTGACAGTGTGCTATTCTGTTCTAAACCAATTTTGCTGTTCCATATTTTCAATCCTTGAGTTGAGGGACAGAGAGGTACAGTGAGTGAAACTGACAGTGTGCTATTCTGTTCTAAACCAATTTTGCTGTTCCATATTTTCAATCCTTGAGTTGAGGGACAGAGAGGTACAGTGAGTGAAACTGACAGTGTGCTATTCTGTTCTAAACCAATTTTGCTGTTCCATATTTTCAATCCTTGAGTTGAGGGACAGAGAGGTACAGTGAGTGAAACTGACAGTGTGCTATTCTGTTCTAAACCAATTTTGCTGTTCCATATTTTCAATCCTTGAGTTGAGGGACAGAGAGGTACAGTGAGTGAAACTGACAGTGTGCTATTCTGTTCTAAACCAATTTTGCTGTTCCATATTTTCAATCCTTGAGTTGAGGGACAGAGAGGTACAGTGAGTGAAACTGACAGTGTGCTATTCTGTTCTAAACCAATTTTGCTGTTCCATATTTTCAATCCTTGAGTTGAGGGACAGAGAGGTACAGTGAGGGAAAGTGTCAGTGTGCTATTCTGTTCTAAAACTATTTTGCTGAACCATATTTTCAATCCTTGAGTTGAGGGACAGAGAGGTACGGTGAGTGAAACTGACAGTGTGCTATTCTGTTCTAAACCAATTTTGCTGTTCCATATTTTCAATCCTTGAGTTGAGGGACAGAGAGGTACAGTGAGTGAAACTGACAGTGTGCTATTCTGTTCTAAACCAATTTTGCTGTTCTGTATTTTCAATCCTTGAGTTGAGGGACAGAGAAGGACACTCGTAGAAATTATCAGTGTGCTATTCTGTGCTAAATCTTGTTTGTAGGGAGGGACAGAGTAGGACAGTGAGGGAAAGTGTCAGTGTGCTATTCTGTTCTAAAACTATTTTGCTGAACCATATTTTCAATCCTTGAGTTGAGGGACAGAGAGGTACAGTGAGTGAAACTGACAGTGTGCTATTCTGTTCTAAACCAATTTTGCTATTCCATATTTTCAATCCTTGAGTTGAGGGACAGAGAGGTACAGTGAGTGAAACTGACAGTGTGCTATTCTGTTCTAAACCAATTTTGCTGTTCCATATTTTCAATCCTTGAGTTGAGGGACAGAGAAGGACACTCGTAGAAATTATCAGTGTGCTATTCTGTGCTAAATCTTGTTTGTAGGGAGGGACAGAGTAGGACAGTGAGGGAAAGTGTCAGTGTGCTATTCTGTTCTAAAACTATTTTGCTGTTCCATATTTTCAATCCTTGAGTTGAGGGACAGAGAGGTACAGTGAGTGAAACTGACAGTGTGCTATTCTGTTCTAAACCAATTTTGCTGTTCCATATTTTCAATCCTTGAGTTGAGGGACAGAGAGGTACAGTGAGTGAAACTGACAGTGTGCTATTCTGTTCTAAACCAATTTTGCTGTTCCATATTTTCAATCCTTGAGTTGAGGGACAGAGAGGTACAGTGAGTGAAACTAACAGTGTGCTATTCTGTTCTAAACCAATTTTGCTGTTCCATATTTTCAATCCCTGAGTTGAGGGACAGAGAGGTACAGTGAGTGAAACTGACAGTGTGCTATTCTGTTCTAAACCAATTTTGCTGTTCCGTATTTTCAATCCTTGAGTTGAGGGACAGAGAAGGACACTCGTAGAAATTATCAGTGTGCTATTCTGTGCTAAATCTTGTTTGTAGGGAGGGACAGAGTAGGACAGTGAGGGAAAGTGTCAGTGTGCTATTCTGTTCTAAAACTATTTTGCTGTTCCATATTTTCAATCCTTGAGTTGAGGGACAGAGAGGTACAGTGAGTGAAACTGACAGTGTGCTATTCTGTTCTAAACCAATTTTGCTGTTCCATATTTTCAATCCTTGAGTTGAGGGACAGAGAGGTACAGTGAGTGAAACTTACAGTGTGCTATTCTGTTCTAAACCAATTTTGCTGTTCCATATTTTCAATCCTTGAGTTGAGGGACAGAGAGGTACAGTGAGTGAAACTGACAGTGTGCTATTCTGTTCTAAACCAATTTTGCTGTTCCATATTTTCAATCCTTGAGTTGAGGGACAGAGAGGTACAGTGAGTGAAACTGACAGTGTGCTATTCTGTTCTAAACCAATTTTGCTGTTCCATATTTTCAATCCTTGAGTTGAGGGACAGAGAGGTACAGTGAGTGAAACTGACAGTGTGCTATTCTGTTCTAAACCAATTTTGCTGTTCCATATTTTCAATCCTTGAGTTGAGGGACAGAGAGGTACAGTGAGTGAAACTGACAGTGTGCTATTCTGTTCTAAACCAATTTTGCTGTTCCATATTTTCAATCCTTGAGTTGAGGGACAGAGAGGTACAGTGAGTGAAACTGACAGTGTGCTATTCTGTTCTAAACCAATTTTGCTGTTCCATATTTTCAATCCTTGAGTTGAGGGACAGAGAGGTACAGTGAGTGAAACTGACAGTGTGCTATTCTGTTCTAAACCAATTTTGCTGTTCCATATTTTCAATCCTTGAGTTGAGGGACAGAGAGGTACAGTGAGTGAAACTGACAGTGTGCTATTCTGTTCTAAACCAATTTTGCTGTTCCATATTTTCAATCCTTGAGTTGAGGGACAGAGAGGTACAGTGAGTGAAACTGACAGTGTGCTATTCTGTTCTAAACCAATTTTTCTGTTCCATATTTTCAATCCTTGAGTTGAGGGACAGAGAGGTACAGTGAGTGAAACTGACAGTGTGCTATTCTGTTCTAAACCAATTTTGCTGTTCCATATTTTCAATCCTTGAGTTGAGGGACAGAGAGGTACAGTGAGGGAAAGTGTCAGTGTGCTATTCTGTTCTAAAACTATTTTGCTGAACCATATTTTCAATCCTTGAGTTGAGGGACAGAGTAGGACAGTGAGTGAAACTGACAGTGTGCTATTCTGTTCTAACCCAATTTTGCTGTTCCATATTTTCAATCCTTGAGTTGAGGGACAGAGAGGTACAGTGAGTGAAACTGACAGTGTGCTATTCTGTTCTAAACCAATTTTGCTGCTCCATATTTTCAATCCTTGAGTTGAGGGACAGAGAGGTACAGTGAGTGAAACTGACAGTGTGCTATTCTGTTCTAAACCAATTTTGCTGTTCCATATTTTCAATCCTTGAGTTGAGGGACAGAGAGGTACAGTGAGTGAAACTGACAGTGTGCTATTCTGTTCTAAACCAATTTTGCTGTTCCATATTTTCAATCTTTGAGTTGAGGGACAGAGAGGTACAGTGAGTGAAACTGACAGTGTGCTATTCTGTTCTAAACCAATTTTGCTGTTCCATATTTTCAATCCTTGAGTTGAGGGACAGAGAGGTACAGTGAGTGAAACTGACAGTGTGCTATTCTGTTCTAAACCAATTTTGCTGTTCCATATTTTCAATCCTTGAGTTGAGGGACAGAGAGGTACAGTGAGGGAAAGTGTCAGTGTGCTATTCTGTTCTAAAACTATTTTGCTGAACCATATTTTCAATCCTTGAGTTGAGGGACAGAGAGGTACGGTGAGTGAAACTGACAGTGTGCTATTCTGTTCTAAACCAATTTTGCTGTTCCATATTTTCAATCCTTGAGTTGAGGGACAGAGAGGTACAGTGAGTGAAACTGACAGTGTGCTATTCTGTTCTAAACCAATTTTGCTGTTCCGTATTTTCAATCCTTGAGTTGAGGGACAGAGAAGGACACTCGTAGAAATTATCAGTGTGCTATTCTGTGCTAAATCTTGTTTGTAGGGAGTGACAGAGTAGGACAGTGAGGGAAAGTGTCAGTGTGCTATTCTGTTCTAAAACTATTTTGCTGAACCATATTTTCAATCCTTGAGTTGAGGGACAGAGAGGTACAGTGAGTGAAACTGACAGTGTGCTATTCTGTTCTAAACCAATTTTGCTATTCCATATTTTCAATCCTTGAGTTGAGGGACAGAGAGGTACAGTGAGTGAAACTGACAGTGTGCTATTCTGTTCTAAACCAATTTTGCTGTTCCATATTTTCAATCCTTGAGTTGAGGGACAGAGAAGGACACTCGTAGAAATTATCAGTGTGCTATTCTGTGCTAAATCTTGTTTGTAGGGAGGGACAGAGTAGGACAGTGAGGGAAAGTGTCAGTGTGCTATTCTGTTCTAAAACTATTTTGCTGTTCCATATTTTCAATCCTTGAGTTGAGGGACAGAGAGGTACAGTGAGTGAAACTGACAGTGTGCTATTCTGTTCTAAACCAATTTTGCTGTTCCATATTTTCAATCCTTGAGTTGAGGGAGAGAGAGGTACAGTGAGTGAAACTGACAGTGTGCTATTCTGTTCTAAACCAATTTTGCTGTTCCATATTTTCAATCCTTGAGTTGAGGGACAGAGAGGTACAGTGAGTGAAACTGACAGTGTGCTTTTCTGTTCTAAACCAATTTTGCTGTTCCATATTTTCAATCCTTGAGTTGAGGGACAGAGAGGTACAGTGAGTGAAACTGACAGTGTGCTATTCTGTTCTAAACCAATTTTGCTGTTCCGTATTTTCAATCCTTGAGTTGAGGGACAGAGAAGGACACTCGTAGAAATTATCAGTGTGCTATTCTGTGCTAAATCTTGTTTGTAGGGAGGGACAGAGTAGGACAGTGAGGGAAAGTGTCAGTGTGCTATTCTGTTCTAAAACTATTTTGCTGTTCCATATTTTCAATCCTTGAGTTGAGGGACAGAGAGGTACAGTGAGTGAAACTGACAGTGTGCTATTCTGTTCTAAACCAATTTTGCTGTTCCATATTTTCAATCCTTGAGTTGAGGGACAGAGAGGTACAGTGAGTGAAACTGACAGTGTGCTATTCTGTTCTAAACCAATTTTGCTGTTCCATATTTTCAATCCTTGAGTTGAGGGACAGAGAGGTACAGTGAGTGAAACTGACAGTGTGCTATTCTGTTCTAAACCAATTTTGCTGTTCCATATTTTCAATCCTTGAGTTGAGGGACAGAGAGGTACAGTGAGTGAAACTGACAGTGTGCTATTCTGTTCTAAACCAATTTTGCTGTTCCATATTTTCAATCCTTGAGTTGAGGGACAGAGAGGTACAGTGAGTGAAACTGACAGTGTGCTATTCTGTTCTAAACCAATTTTGCTGTTCCATATTTTCAATCCTTGAGTTGAGGGACAGAGAGGTACAGTGAGTGAAACTGACAGTGTGCTATTCTGTTCTAAACCAATTTTGCTGTTCCATATTTTCAATCCTTGAGTTGAGGGACAGAGAGGTACAGTGAGTGAAACTGACAGTGTGCTATTCTGTTCTAAACCAATTTTGCTGTTCCATATTTTCAATCCTTGAGTTGAGGGACAGAGAGGTACAGTGAGTGAAACTGACAGTGTGCTATTCTGTTCTAAACCAATTTTGCTGTTCCATATTTTCAATCCTTGAGTTGAGGGACAGAGAGGTACAGTGAGTGAAACTGACAGTGTGCTATTCTGTTCTAAACCAATTTTGCTGTTCCATATTTTCAATCCTTGAGTTGAGGGACAGAGAGGTACAGTGAGTGAAACTGACAGTGTGCTATTCTGTTCTAAACCAATTTTGCTGTTCCATATTTTCAATCCTTGAGTTGAGGGACAGAGAGGTACAGTGAGTGAAACTGACAGTGTGCTATTCTGTTCTAAACCAATTTTGCTGTTCCATATTTTCAATCCTTGAGTTGAGGGACAGAGAGGTACAGTGAGTGAAACTGACAGTGTGCTATTCTGTTCTAAACCAATTTTGCTGTTCCATATTTTCAATCCTTGAGTTGAGGGACAGAGAGGTACAGTTAGTGAAACTGACAGTGTGCTATTCTGTTCTAAACCAATTTTGCTGTTCCATATTTTCAATCCTTGAGTTGAGGGACAGAGAGGTACAGTGAGTGAAACTGACAGTGTGCTATTCTGTTCTAAACCAATTTTGCTGTTCCATATTTTCAATCCTTGAGTTGAGGGACAGAGAGGTACAGTGAGTGAAACTGACAGTGTGCTATTCTGTTCTAACCCAATTTTGCTGTTCCATATTTTCAATCCTTGAGTTGAGGGACAGAGAGGTACAGTGAGTGAAACTGACAGTGTGCTATTCTGTTCTAAACCAATTTTGCTGCTCCATATTTTCAATCCTTGAGTTGAGGGACAGAGAGGTACAGTGAGTGAAACTGACAGTGTGCTATTCTGTTCTAAACCAATTTTGCTGTTCCATATTTTCAATCCTTGAGTTGAGGGACAGAGAGGTACAGTGAGTGAAACTGACAGTGTGCTATTCTGTTCTAAACCAATTTTGCTGTTCCATATTTTCAATCCTTGAGTTGAGGGACAGAGAGGTACAGTGAGGGAAAGTGTCAGTGTGCTATTCTGTTCTAAAACTATTTTGCTGAACCATATTTTCAATCCTTGAGTTGAGGGACAGAGAGGTACGGTGAGTGAAACTGACAGTGTGCTATTCTGTTCTAAACCAATTTTGCTGTTCCATATTTTCAATCCTTGAGTTGAGGGACAGAGAGGTACAGTGAGTGAAACTGACAGTGTGCTATTCTGTTCTAAACCAATTTTGCTGTTCCATATTTTCAATCCTTGAGTTGAGGGACAGAGAGGTACAATGAGTGAAACTGACAGTGTGCTATTCTGTTCTAAACCAATTTTGCTGTTCCATATTTTCAATCCTTGAGTTGAGGGACAGAGAGGTACAGTGAGTGAAACTGACAGTGTGCTATTCTGTTCTAAACCAATTTTGCTGTTCCATATTTTCAATCCTTGAGTTGAGGGACAGAGAGGTACAGTGAGGGAAAGTGTCAGTGTGCTATTCTGTTCTAAAACTATTTTGCTGAACCATATTTTCAATCCTTGAGTTGAGGGACAGAGAGGTACGGTGAGTGAAACTGACAGTGTGCTATTCTGTTCTAAACCAATTTTGCTGTTCCATATTTTCAATCCTTGAGTTGAGGGACAGAGAGGTACAGTGAGGGAAAGTGTCAGTGTGCTATTCTGTTCTAAAACTATTTTGCTGAACCATATTTTCAATCCTTGAGTTTAGGGACAGAGAGGTACAGTGAGGGAAAGTGTCAGTGTGCTATTCTGTTCTAAAACTATTTTGCTGAACCATATTTTCAATCCTTGAGTTGAGGGACAGAGTAGGACAGTGAGTGAAACTGACAGTGTGCTATTCTGTTCTAACCCAATTTTGCTGTTCCATATTTTCAATCCTTGAGTTGAGGGACAGAGAGGTACAGTGAGTGAAACTGACAGTGTGCTATTCTGTTCTAAACCAATTTTGCTGCTCCATATTTTCAATCCTTGAGTTGAGGGACAGAGAGGTACAGTGAGTGAAACTGACAGTGTGCTATTCTGTTCTAAACCAATTTTGCTGTTCCATATTTTCAATCCTTGAGTTGAGGGACAGAGAGGTACAGTGAGTGAAACTGACAGTGTGCTATTCTGTTCTAAACCAATTTTGCTGTTCCATATTTTCAATCCTTGAGTTGAGGGACAGAGAGGTACAGTGAGTGAAACTGACAGTGTACTATTCTGTTCTAAACCAATTTTGCTGTTCCATATTTTCAATCCTTGAGTTGAGGGACAGAGAGGTACAGTGAGGGAAAGTGTCAGTGTGCTATTCTGTTCTAAAACTATTTTGCTGAACCATATTTTCAATCCTTGAGTTGAGGGACAGAGAGGTACGGTGAGTGAAACTGACAGTGTGCTATTCTGTTCTAAACCAATTTTGCTGTTCCATATTTTCAATCCTTGAGTTGAGGGACAGAGAGGTACAGTGAGTGAAACTGACAGTGTGCTATTCTGTTCTAAACCAATTTTGCTGTTCTGTATTTTCAATCCTTGAGTTGAGGGACAGAGAAGGACACTCGTAGAAATTATCAGTGTGCTATTCTGTGCTAAATCTTGTTTGTAGGGAGGGACAGAGTAGGACAGTGAGGGAAAGTGTCAGTGTGCTATTCTGTTCTAAAACTATTTTGCTGAACCATATTTTCAATCCTTGAGTTGAGGGACAGAGAGGTACAGTGAGTGAAACTGACAGTGTGCTATTCTGTTCTAAACCAATTTTGCTATTCCATATTTTCAATCCTTGAGTTGAGGGACAGAGAGGTACAGTGAGTGAAACTGACAGTGTGCTATTCTGTTCTAAACCAATTTTGCTGTTCCATATTTTCAATCCTTGAGTTGAGGGACAGAGAACGACACTCGTAGAAATTATCAGTGTGCTATTCTGTGCTAAATCTTGTTTGTAGGGAGGGACAGAGTAGGACAGTGAGGGAAAGTGTCAGTGTGCTATTCTGTTCTAAAACTATTTTGCTGTTCCATATTTTCAATCCTTGAGTTGAGGGACAGAAAGGTACAGTGAGTGAAACTGACAGTGTGCTATTCTGTTCTAAACCAATTTTGCTGTTCCATATTTTCAATCCTTGAGTTGAGGGACAGAGAGGTACAGTGAGTGAAACTGACAGTGTGCTATTCTGTTCTAAACCAATTTTGCTGTTCCATATTTTCAATCCTTGAGTTGAGGGACAGAGAGGTACAGTGAGTGAAACTAACAGTGTGCTATTCTGTTCTAAACCAATTTTGCTGTTCCATATTTTCAATCCTTGAGTTGAGGGACAGAGAGGTACAGTGAGTGAAACTGACAGTGTGCTATTCTGTTCTAAACCAATTTTGCTGTTCCGTATTTTCAATCCTTGAGTTGAGGGACAGAGAAGGACACTCGTAGAAATTATCAGTGTGCTATTCTGTGCTAAATCTTGTTTGTAGGGAGGGACAGAGTAGGACAGTGAGGGAAAGTGTCAGTGTGCTATTCTGTTCTAAAACTATTTTGCTGTTCCATATTTTCAATCCTTGAGTTGAGGGACAGAGAGGTACAGTGAGTGAAACTGACAGTGTGCTATTCTGTTCTAAACCAATTTTGCTGTTCCATATTTTCAATCCTTGAGTTGAGGGACAGAGAGGTACAGTGAGTGAATCTGACAGTGTGCTATTCTGTTCTAAACCAATTTTGCTGTTCCATATTTTCAATCCTTGAGTTGAGGGACAGAGAGGTACAGTGAGTGAAACTTACAGTGTGCTATTCTGTTCTAAACCAATTTTGCTGTTCCATATTTTCAATCCTTGAGTTGAGGGACAGAGAGGTACAGTGAGTGAAACTGACAGTGTGCTATTCTGTTCTAAACCAATTTTGCTGTTCCATATTTTCAATCCTTGAGTTGAGGGACAGAGAGGTACAGTGAGTGAAACTGACAGTGTGCTATTCTGTTCTAAACCAATTTTGCTGTTCCATATTTTCAATCCTTGAGTTGAGGGACAGAGAGGTACAGTGAGTGAAACTGACAGTGTGCTATTCTGTTCTAAACCAATTTTGCTGTTCCATATTTTCAATCCTTGAGTTGAGGGACAGAGAGGTACAGTGAGTGAAACTGACAGTGTGCTATTCTGTTCTAAACCAATTTTGCTGTTCCATATTTTCAATCCTTGAGTTGAGGGACAGAGAGGTACAGTGAGTGAAACTGACAGTGTGCTATTCTGTTCTAAACCAATTTTGCTGTTCCATATTTTCAATCCTTGAGTTGAGGGACAGAGAGGTACAGTGAGTGAAACTGACAGTGTGCTATTCTGTTCTAAACCAATTTTGCTGTTCCATATTTTCAATCCTTGAGTTGAGGGACAGAGAGGTACAGTGAGTGAAACTGACAGTGTGCTATTCTGTTCTAAACCAATTTTGCTGTTCCATATTTTCAATCCTTGAGTTGAGGGACAGAGAGGTACAGTGAGTGAAACTGACAGTGTGCTATTCTGTTCTAAACCAATTTTGCTGTTCCATATTTTCAATCCTTGAGTTGAGGGACAGAGAGGTACAGTGAGTGAAACTGACAGTGTGCTATTCTGTTCTAAACCAATTTTGCTGTTCCATATTTTCAATCCTTGAGTTGAGGGACAGAGAGGTACAGTGAGTGAAACTGACAGTGTGCTATTCTGTTCTAAACCAATTTTGCTGTTCCATATTTTCAATCCTTGAGTTGAGGGACAGAGAGGTACAGTGAGTGAAACTGACAGTGTGCTATTCTGTTCTAAACCAATTTTGCTGTTCCATATTTTCAATCCTTGAGTTGAGGGACAGAGAGGTACAGTGATTGAAACTGACAGTGTGCTATTCTGTTCTAAACCAATTTTGCTGTTCCATATTTTCAATCCTTGAGTTGAGGGACAGAGAAGGACACTCGTAGAAATTATCAGTTTGCTATTCTGTGCTAAATCTTGTTTGTAGGGAGGGACAGAGTAGGACAGTGAGGGAAAGTGTCAGTGTGCTATTCTGTTCTAATACTATTTTGCTGAACCATATTTTCAATCCTTGAGTTGAGGGACAGAGAGGTACAGTGAGTGAAACTGACAGTGTGCTATTCTGTTCTAAACCAATTTTGCTGTTCCATATTTTCAATCCTTGAGTTGAGGGACAGAGAAGGACACTCGTAGAAATTATCAGTGTGCTATTCTGTGCTAAATCTTGTTTGTAGGGAGGGACAGAGTAGGACAGTGAGGGAAAGTGTCAGTGTGCTATTCTGTTCTAAAACTTTTTTGCTGAACCATATTTTCAAACCTTGTGTTTAGCGACAGAGAAGGATAGGCAGGGGACAGTGTCAGTGTCATTGTTGCTAAGCCTCCTGCACAATATACACCTGAAGGTAGCCCTTATTGCTGTTTTTCCCATCTCCCTGCAGGCCATCCATTAAAATGTCTGGAAGGCAACCAAGGAGAGGCAGACAGTCAGGAGGCAAAAAAAGAGGGCAAGCAGGCTCTGTGTCTGGGGGCAACAGTGCTGCTCGTGTACGCGGTGCATTGTCATCAGCACATGGCCATGGGACACGCTTGTCCTTGTTTTCGGCAGCTGGACATGTTGAGCCACATCATGCCGAAGACTTGGTAGAGTGGATGACCAAGCCCACCTCATCCTCCTCATCCTCTCTCACCCAGGCTCAGGGTACTGGCAAAGCAGCTGCCAAAGCGTCCTCTTCTCTGGTATCATTATCTTCATTAGTCAATCCTTCCCTAGACCCACCATGCCCTCCTCCTGAGGAGTCCCCCGAACTGTTTGAGCACAGTGTTGGGTACATGCTCCAGGAGGATGCCCAGCGTTTGGAAGGATCTGATGATGATACCCAGCTAGAGGAAGGCAGCAGCGTGAGAGCAGAGAGAGGGGATGCTCAAGAAGGACACCAATCTGGCAGTCATGCTCCAGCAGCTGCAGCATACTGCCAGATTGGCTCCAGTGATGAGGAGGGAGGGGATGATGAGGTCACTGACTCCACGTGGGTGCCTAATAGGAGAGAGGAGGAGGAGGAGGAGGAGGATGAGGAGGAGGCACATCTCCAACGAGGCAGGATGCCCTTGAGTGGCCAGCGTATGGGCAGCACACCGACGGAATCACACCGCAGAGCTCCGCCTGTGCAGGGCGCTGCCTCTGCCCGTCATTCAAAAAGTTCTTTGGTGTGGGCCTTTTTTGAGGCGAGTGCATCAGATCGCACAGCTGCTGTTTGCAACATATGTCTCAAGCGTATATCGCGTGGCCAAAACATCAGCCGCTTGGGCACCACATGCTTGATCAGACATATGTTGACCTGCCATGCAGCTCGTTGGCAAGCCTACCTTAAAGACCCACACCAAAGAACAAAGCTGACCTCTTCTTGCACCGCATCAGCTGGGATCTCCAACCCCAGTATACCTTCAGTCCTCTCTGAAACCTGCTCTGAGAGGAATGAAGGTGTAGAATTAGGTGTGTCACAGCCAAGTACTTGCGGGCACTCTGCTAGCAGTACACCGACGTCCGATTCTAGCAGGCAAATTTCCCTGCCCCAGCTGCTGGACCGTCGAAAGAAGTTCACTCCCAGCCATCCACATGCCCAGCGGTTGAATGCTAGCTTGGCTAAATTGCTAGCGCTTCAACTGCTGCCTTTTCAGTTGGTAGACTCGGCCCCCTTCCGTGAGTTTGTGCAATGTGCGGTTCCTCAGTGGCAGGTTCCCAAACGCCACTTTTTCGCACGGAAGGCTATTCCGGCTCTCTACAGGCATGTGGAAGGCAATGTCTTGGCCTCGCTGGACAGGGCGGTCAGCGGTAAGGTGCATATTACCGCTGACTCATGGTCCAGCAGGCATGGACAGGGACGTTACCTTTCTTTCACGGCCCATTGGGTCACTCTTTTGGCAGCTGGGAAGGATGCAGGACAAGGTGCAGTAGTGTTGGAGGTTGTTCCACCGCCACGCCTCCAAAATGCTACTACTGGTTGTGACACACCTCTCTCCTCCACCCCCTCCTCTTCTTCTTCCTCCATGGCCTCTTCCTGTGGTTTGTCCTCGGAACCAGCGGTGCTCCGTAGGCGTTCAAGGGGCTACGCAAGTACGCAGGCAAAAAGATGCCATGCCGTGCTTGCGCTGGTGTGTTTGGGGGACAGGAGCCACACTGGGGCAGAGGTCCTGTCTGCTCTGCAGGGGCAGGCCGAGAGGTGGTTGACGCCACGCCAGCTTAAGCCAGGAATGGTGGTTTGCGACAATGGCACCAACCTCCTCTCCACCCTCCGACAGGGACAACTGACCCATGTGCCCTGTATGGCTCACGTCCTTAACCTGGTGGTGCAGCGGTTCTTGGGCAGGTACCCGGGCTTACAGGATGTCCTGAGGCAGGCCAGGAAAGTCTGTGTGCATTTCCGCAGATCTTATAATGCCAGTGCTCGCCTGGCTGAGCTTCAAAAGGAGTTGAACCTGCCCAAGAACCGCCTTATATGTGACATGCCTACCAGGTGGAACTCAACGTTGGCCATGCTGCAGCGGCTGCACACGCAGCAGAGGGCCATCAATGAGTACCTGTGCGACTACGACACCAGGACAGGGTCAGGGGAGCTCGGGTTTTTTTCACCACGCCAGTGGGGCATGATCAGGGATGCATGCACTGTCCTGGCACCATTTGAGGAGGCCACGAGGATGGTGAGCAGTGACAGTGCATGCATCAGTGACACTGTACCTCTTGTCCACCTGTTGGAGCACACGCTGCGTGGAATAATGGACAGGGCACTTGAGGCAGAACAGAGGCAGGAAGAGGAGGACTTCCTTGCCTCTCAAGGCCCCCTTTACCCAGACAGTGTTCCTTCTGTCCCACCCATCGCACAGGAAGAGGAGGAGGAGGAGGAGGATTGTGTCAGCATGGAGGTGGAGGCTGGCATTCAGCATCATCAGCAGCAGTCTTTTAGGGATGATTTACAGTCCCAAGAAACCAGTGGACTTGTACGTGGCTGGGAGGAGGTGGCTGCGGATCATGTCGTCCTTAGTGACCCAGAGGACTCCGGACTGAATGCCTCAGCTAACCTACGCTGCATGGCCTCCCTGATCCTGCAAAGTCTGCGGAAGGATCCTCGTATTCTTCGGATCAAGGAGAGGGACCATTACTGGCTGGCCACTCTCCTTGATCCACGGTACAAGGGTAAGGTTGCGGACCTTATCGTACCGTCGCAGAGGGAGCAGAGGATGAGACAACTCCGGGAGGCCTTGCAGAAAGGTCTGTGCAATGCGTTCCCAGAGACTGGGAGGTTACAAACTCCTGGTCCTGGACGAGTTGCTGAGGCTTCGGGCAGTCAAAGAAGGAGCGGTGGGGAAGGTGGCCGTCTGACCGATGCGTTCAGACAATTCTTTAGTCCGCAGCCCCAAAGTATGATCGGTTCCAGCAACCATCGCCAGCGTCTGATATACATGGTGCAGGAATACCTAGGGGCAAGGTCAGACTTGGACACCTTCCCCACCGAAAATCCTCTGGCTTACTGGGTCTTGAGGATGGATCACTGGCCAGAGCTTGCACAGTATGCAATTGAGCTACTGGCCTGTCCTGCATCCAGCGTTCTTTCAGAACGCACATTCAGTGCTGCTGGAGGATTTGTCACGGATCACAGGGTGCGCCTGTCCACCGACTCGGTTGATCGTCTGACTTTCATCAAGATGAACCAGTCTTGGATCACCACCAGCTACCACACACCAGATGCTGATATAACAGACTAATTGATTTTAAAATGTCACATCCCTTCAAGACTGATGCTGATGCTGAGTGCCTGTGCTGTTATGTTGACTGGCTATCCTCCTCCTCCTCCTCAATGATACGATTAACGATGATAGCTTGGAAGATCATTTTGGTTTATGGGTGACGCCACCAGTGGCTAAGGCCCAATTTTTCAGCCCCTGTTTAACAGGGGCGTGTAATTAAAATTTTTGATGCAATACTTTGCAACAGGCCTCATTGCTGTGCTCCAAGTACAGTATCTGTGAGGGGTTGCAGTGTTGTGCCACCAGTGCCTAAGGCCCAATTTTTCAGCCCCTGTTCAACAGGGGCATGCAATTATAATTATTGATCTAATAATTCACAGCAGGGACCATTGCTGCGCCCACCAAGAGTAACTGTCAGGCCTTACAGTGTTGTGGCACCAGCACCACCATCACCACCACCAGCACCACCAAAGGCCCAATTTTTCAGCCCCTGTTCAACAGGGGCATGCAATTATAATTATTGATCTAATAATTCACAGCAGGGACCATTGCTGCGCCCACCAAGAGTAACTGTCAGGCCTTACAGTGTTGTGGCACCAGCACCACCATCAAAGGCCCAATTTTTACTACCACTGATCAACAATTATATGTTATTACAATTCCTGATATTATACTTGACAGCAGGGCGTTCCAGCACCCACCAAGAATAACTGTGAGTGCTTTCAGTGTTGTGCCAACACCAACACCTAAGGGGCCAATTTCTGCAGAGTATAAACGGAAGGTCCCTACTTTCAAACATCCAACTTACAAACTACTACTACTTGCAAACGGAAGAAGACAACAGGAAGTGAGAGGAAATCTACCCCTTGGAAGGAAAATTCTCTCCTTTAAGAATTAATATGGGAGAAAGGTGTCTCCTCTCTACTGATGCTTTATCACCAATCCTTGTTTCAATAAAAACACCACATTTCAAAAACAGTTGTCATTGGGACGCAAAGTGAGGTGAAATGTTCTGAACAGGGGCACAGACAGCAAAAAAAATGTGACAGGGGTGATAACCGTTCCCTATGTTTTACAAAAAGCTAAAAAAAAGGAATTTGCCATGGAGCTCCACTTAAACAATGCAGCTGTTCAAAATTATAAACAGATTCTACATAAGAACAAACCTACAGTCCCTGTCTTGTATGCACCACCTGTATACGGCTGTTCAGAGTATATAGGTCCTTTTTTATTTTGTGTGCGGGGTTCCCCTTAATATCCATACAAGACCCAAAGGGGCTGGTAATGGGCTGGGGTAGGGGGGGGGGGGGGTTGATGGGGTAGCTATGCCATTTTTCCTAAAGATTTTCATCCATATTACCGGGACCAGACATTGCATTAAAGCCGCAAGCAGTTTTAAATGGCTTTTTTTCCTTTAGAAATGTTATTTTGTGCAGGGACAGTTCTAAACACGGGAAACACGTGGCACTTCACAGGCATACTTTAGACACCCCCCAGGTACAATATTTAAAGGAATATTTGACTTTTTTTTTTTCACTTTATGCATCATTAAAATGACTGCTCCCAGAAAACGTCCGTTTTTAAAACTTCTTTTTGCATTGATACATGTCCCCTGGTGCAGAAGCCGGGTTCCCAAACTCTGTTTCGGACAATAACATGGATAATAGTCGTTATAATTAGCACTTTAGAATCCGAACGTTCGCATCCATTGTATTTAATAGGGTTCTAATGTTCGTGCAAACTTTCGGTCCGTTCGCGGGTTCTGGTGCGAACCGAACCCGGGGGTGTTCGGCTCATCACTAGTAATGAGAAGCAGGGGAAAAAGGGGGAACTGTTGGCCTGGGATGTAAACACAACCTATTAGCCCTTTAATGGTAGGGACATGTAGAAAATGTAGCATGCAAAGTGTGGCATGGTATTTGGTGGATATGGGGAAAGGTGAAGTGTTCTTAAAGAACATGGGTCATTGTGATACAGTTTTGCACATCTTCCAGCATCAGCTCTTCGTTGTGGCTCTCGGCATTTGGTCTCATATCATCTCACAGCTGCAAAAGTAGTGTATGCGGAAAGACTTCTCTCTGTCGATGATGTGGAGATCTAAATGGAAAGCGAGTATGTATATAATGCTCAGACATGTGTCATAATTGTGGGTCCTGTTCTGATAGATGTCTAAATGATGAAAAATCTCTTGTCAGGGTCACCATCCCAACATACAGCATATTATTAGTATGGATCCCGGGGGCAAATGTCGCGTTGCCCCTCAGTCCAGTCCTCCCATGCTGACAATATGTTATTAGAGCTTTAAAGCGGAACTACATTGCATCTGAGCACCACAAACCAAAAACATTTATTTATTTAAATGAATTGTTAAAATGCAAAGCCAACTCACCTATCTATCTGTCAGAGAAGCATATTATAAGTGTAGTGGGGTCCTCAATTTAAGGGAAGTGTTTGGGAGGTAGTATGCCCAAACACCTTGATTTGTCAGGGTTTACAACCATTTTATCCACAGGGAGAATATTGGTGTACAGTTCCCTGTGGCCTATGGGTGGCGCTGCCATAGTAGGCTAGGGTTGAACCACTAGTACAGGGCTGTGCTTTTTGTGTCCCCTCTCGGCAAACATACGGTGGGGCGGGGTTAACCTGCTGTGCGTGCTGGGAGAGGAGATAAAAGGGGCGGACGCTGCCTGTTCGGGGTCAGTCGGTGGGGTCCTACCCCTGGTTCTGGTTCCAGTCCATCCTGGGCGCCCTAGGCCCAGGGGTGGGTGTTCTCTGTTCCGGTTCCATCCTGGGCACCTTTAGTCCCAGGGTGAGGTACTACTCTGCTGTTCCTGTCCGTCCCGGATGCGAGGACTCGGGAGTTGCAGCAAAGGTCTGGGCCCAGCACCTTTGGCTGGAGCCTGTCGGGGATCGAGGAGTCTCAGGGTGCCGCCTTACGAGGGGACCCATATCTGAGTAGAGGGGGCCGGGTGAGGAACAGTTTCGAAGGACTGATGCGGTAGTCACGGTGAAGGAAAGGGTCCCGGTAACTCTCCGAAGGGATGTCTTCTTCCTAGGCCAAGGTCAATTTCACCAGGTCTGTGGCAGAGACCAATTTCACCAGGTCTGTGGCAGAGACCAATTTCACCGGGTCTGTGGCAGAGACCTTGAGTAAAGCGTAAGTGTCATTTGGCTGCTAGTCTTGTTCTAAGTAGACTATCCATTTGAGGCTGAGTCTGTTCAAGAAGCTGGACAGTGAGGTGACTAAGATTGTGCCTGGACCGTTCCCCACATCTTGTGCTATCCTTTTCTTGCTCCAACCTTTGTTTTTATCAAGAGACTGTTATTTGCTAAGAGAAGAAATAAACTCTCTGTTGGAGTTATAGCAAGTGTGGACATTCTATTCACTTGGGGAAGCAAGTACTCAAATCTGTTATCCACAGAGGTGAGAAAACCACTCTCTGGCTCAACTGTGAAATGACCCACCAACAACACCGCTCAACCTCTTAATACAGGAGGGTACGGGCTTGTGGCATGGTGTGCCCCTTCTTCCTGCGAAGAGCCGAAGAACAAGGCAGGTAAAAGAGGGTCTGTGTGCTACATAAGAAACATATTATACTTTGAACACAAGATGGCAGCAAAGTTGACAGTGAGAAGCTGTCAGAGAAATCACATGACTTCCTGGCTGCCTATAAAAGCTTAGCAAGTGCTCAGAGGAATTGCTGGTTTGCCTTTCAGCTTCCTGTGTTCCTGCTTCAGTATCCTGCTATCTTGTGACTACCTGTTGTGACCCGGATTGTTCTGGATCTACTCTGCCTGCTTCCTGTGTTTGACCCCCGGCTTGCCTAAGGACTTCTCTACTTTGCCTGCTTTCTGTGTTTGACCAGCGGCTTGCCTAAGGACTTCTCTACTCTGCCTGCTTCCTGTGTTTGACCCCCAGCTTGCCTAAGGACTTCTCTACTCTGCCTGCTTCCTGTGTTTGACACTCGGCCTGCTTAAAGGACTACCTTGCTTGCCTTCTCATGTTTGAGTCCCAGCCTGGCCTCTCACACCAGATTGGTACCCAGCTGACCACGACACGTTGCTCCAGTTTCCTTCCAGCGGTCACCACTCAAGTCACCTAAACCTGCTGGTGACCCATGCCTCTCCGTGCCTTCCACCTACTGTATCACCTCCAGGGGTGGAGTGCGCTCAGCTGCAAGGGGAGCCGCTCTCAGCATCTCGGCCTCGGTGAGTACTCATGACACTTTCCTTGTCTCCATGCTTTACCTCTAGCATTTCTGACCGTGGCCATCTTCAGTAAGCATAGATGAATCAAGTAGCATTTAATGCCTGGAATCCATCTGCCCTTAGCTCAGGCATGCATGCAGGAGGATGTGCTTTTCTGAGAACCCCCTCCCCTCCTGAAGACTCCTGGGATGTATGACATCATTTGCCTAGGCCTGGAAACCAGGAAGTAACTGAAGAAATGTAAAAAAAAAAAATTAACAAGTAAATATGATATATTTTCCTATCTATTTACTAATACTAGCAGCATTAAGATTAAAAACAGTCAATGTTAATTTAGAGAGTGAAGTTAAACTTTAGGAAATCATTTTAGATTTCTGATTTGTTATTTCTTTAACTCCAAGGCTCATATGTTTTGTTAGCAGAGAGATAGTATTACATGATACTGACAAACCAATAAATGTGGGGGTTTGGAAGGGATGACTAGAGCTCTACTTTGGAGGTAAAGTTGATGTTTTTTTTTTTTTTTTTTATTTCTTTATTTTATTTTATCAAAAGTACACAGAAACAAAAAATGTATTAACATGTAGAATGCCCTACACCCTCTTACAACACTTGTATCCTGTTAACTTCTGAGTTGTCCAACCAGAGGTCCCCACCTCTCCCTCCCTCAGCCCGCCCCCATCCCTCCTCTACCTCTTAAAAATGTTTATTTATTTTTTTACTCACATTGCGGGAGGATTCCCTCTGTCTATAGACTAAACACCTTTACATATCTACCTGTCTTTTTAAACACTTTCCAACTCTCCCACTTATCTGTTGACTCTACGCTTTCCTCTTCTAGACTCTGCCTCAGACATTCCATATTATGTTTCCTGTACTGTAATTAACCACTCTCGGACTGAGGGGCCTTCCTCTTCTTGCCACTTTTTAGGGATAAGTCTTTTCGCGGCATTCAACGTATGTGGGATTACTGAGCCTTTATATTGTTTTACTGATCCTTCCACCCCATGTAGCAAAACTATCCACGGGTCTTCTGGTATTTCTTTTTTAGTGATTTCTTTTATTAGCTGCAAGATCCCTCTCCAATACTTTTTGATTTTTGGGCAATCCCACCACAGATGAGCCATCATTCCTACCCTACCGCCTTACATCCTCGCCAACACTCCGCAGATTTTCCCGGTTGGTACCTGCTGATTTTGTTGGGCATTGCATAGATTCAGGATTTTACTAATAGTGGCTTTATCTATGTGTGACCCCATTTAATTATAAATTAACGGCCAACAATATTTTATAGATTCGAGATATATTGCCTCTT
Organism: Rana muscosa; assembly: GCA_029206835.1. Classification (NCBI taxonomy): domain Eukaryota; kingdom Metazoa; phylum Chordata; class Amphibia; order Anura; family Ranidae; genus Rana; species Rana muscosa. Next base: position 893,815,749 of record CM055117.1, on the reverse strand, counting down.
TTGTTTTCTGCGACACAAAGCCGCTCAAGCGGCGTTAAATCCGTCTCTGATCTTATTGGCTGGGGTAATTGCTCAACAAAGTGCCTCAACTGGAGATACCGCCACTCATTTATCAATCTAAATTCCGGTTTGTGCTTCAACTCATGAAATGGTATAATTTTCCCCCTTCTAACTATGTCTCTTAGTTGTGCATTCTCACTTCTTATCCAATTTCCTCCTATTGCTAATTTTCCCGGGTGGAAAAGAATAATTTTCTTTCAATGAAATTAAAAGTGAATTAAATCTCTCCTTACTACTTTTGTGAATTGCGTCCCAGATTTTTAGTGCATTTAAGGTCAGTGCGTGTGTGTTGTCGCCTAATTTTCTAAATTGTGGGGGGTTCCAAACTATACTTCTTAAGTGTGCCTCACTCATTGTGTTCTCAAGCTTCACCCACCTTTTTTCACTTTGTCCCCTAGTCCATTCCACTACTCTTGATATCACCATGGCCTTATAGTATTCTTTAATGTCTGGTGCCGATAGCCCACCTTGTTTTTTCCCTTGTTTGAGTACCGCTAATGAGATTCTTGCCTTTTTATTTTGCCAGATAAATCTCCTTATCATGCTGCTTAGTGCTCTAAAATAGGATTGTGAGAGTGCCATAGGTAACATTTGGAACTTGTATATTATCTTTGGTAACAATACCATCTTCACAGTACTAATCCTCCCTATCCATGATAGGGGTCTATACATAACTCTCTTTCATTTGTAATTTCATCCAGTAGGGGTATGTAGTTGATTTTATATATTGTCTTCATAGTATTAGCTAGTTTTATTCCTAAGTACTTTAGCCCTTTTTTCCACGGGAATTGGAATTCATTCTGTAAATCCGCTGCTTCTTGATCACTTAAATGAATATTCAAAATCTCAGACTTGGCCAAGTTTATTTTAAAATTAGCCAAGTCGCCATATTGTTTTAATATTTTTAGTAGGTTAGGCACTGTAATCCTTGTATTTGTAATGTAGAACAACACATCGTCGGCAAAAGCTACCAACTTGTGTTCTTTTCCCACATGCCCTGACGCCACTTATATCGGGATTATTTTGAATCGTTGCAAGGAGCGGTTTAAAAGACAATACAAATAGAAGGGGGGAGAGGGGGCACCCCTGTCTTGTCCCGTTTTTCATCTCAAAGGGGGAGGACGGCACGCCATTAATTTTTATATTTGCCGTAGAGTGATGGTACAGTACTTTGATCCAATGGATCATTCTTGGGCCAACACCCATTATTTCCAGCGTTTTTATCATTAGTCCACAGTCTACCCTGTCAGATGCTGAAAAAGCATTCATCGACAGGAATAGACCGGGGGACCTCCTTTTTTTTTTTTATTTGCTGGAGGAGGAGCAACGTTCTCACCTTGTTGTCCCTCCCCTCTCTTCCTGGGATGAATCCCACTTGGTCCGGGTGGACCAGTGTGGTCATCATACCTTTCACCCGTCCTGCCAGGATTTTAGCGTATAATTTAGTATCCGCGTTGAGCAGTGATTTTCGGTCTGTAACTTGAACAGAGCGTGCCATCCTTCCCCTCCTTCGGGATTACTGTCATTGATGCCAAAAGGGCCTCCCTACTCATATCGTATTCTACCCCTAATCCATTCATATACCGGGACATCCTTGGCGTCAGGATTTCTTTGTACTTTTTTAGGTAATAAGTCGTGAACCCGTCGGGTCCAGGGCTTTTCCCCGGGGGCGATTCTTTTAACGCATTGCTAATTTCATCCTCTGTTATTGGTTTATCTAATATTAACCTTTCATTTTCGGATATTGTAGGTAATCTGGCATTTTTTACGAATTTGTTTATTTGTTCTATTTTGTCATTTACCTGTTCTTCCTTCTGATTTACTGAATATAAAGCCTCATAGTAGGTTTTAAAGCTTTCTGCTATCTCTTTAGTCGTGTGTCATTTCCCCATTTTTTTTTTTTCTATAAAGTTTCTAGATTTTTTTTCTTTTGTAATGTTCTAGCTAGATGTTTACTTGCTTTATTCCCCCACTGGTATCTTTCTTTTGCTATTCTATTGAATGTCCTTTTTGTCTCTTGCTCCATTTACTCCTTTAATTCATCTCTCTTGATTACCAAAGATTGAAATACTTCCTGTTGTACTCCCTTCTGTTTTTTATGGTCCTGTTCTAATCTATGTATTTCATCTATTAGTGTTTGGATTTTGTTCTTTCTCTCTTTTTTCTTTCCTTCCCCGATGGCGAATAATATGCCCCTGATATAGGCTTTGTGAGCCTCCCAGAGAGTGGCCCCCGATATTTCTTGGGTATAGTTTATTAAGAAATACTGCTATTTTTTTTTCCTTACTATTTCTGCTATTTCATTATCTTGGAGAAGTTCTTCATTAAGTCGCCATGCAAATAGTTGTCTTTGGAGACCGGGTGCAGTCATTTTCATTCTCACGGGGGCGTGGTCAGATAACGTAGAGATTTCTATGTTAGACTCGATAACATTATCCAGAGCCCTATGATCGACTAGGATATAATCAATTCTTGAATACGTCCCGTGCACTGGAGAGTAGAATGTGTAGTCTAGTGCTTTAGGGTGCAAGACCCTCCATATGTCCATTAATTGGCATGCATGCATTTTCTGTTTGATTTTTTTTTTAACTGTACATTATTCGTCTCCTGTGCACGGGATGTACTGTCCACCTCCGGGTCCATACCGAATCTCATGTCTCCCATTATTATTACATATCCTATCTTAAAGTCCATTAGTTTTACTAAGACCTCCTGCAAGAATTTAATGGGGTTCCTATTGGGGGAGTATATATTAACTAATGTGCATGTCATTTCACATAATTTACACTTCAGGAAGATATATCTACCTTCCGGGTCTGTCCACCTGTCCTCCAATTTGAACCTCATAGCTTTAGCAAATCCAATTGACACTCCCCTTGCTCTCCTTGTTGTTGAATCAGCATATACCATGTGGGATAATCCGCGGAGTTCAATTTCATGTTTGTATCGTGTGTGAGGTGGGTCTCCTGCAGAGACACCACGTCCGCGCCATAGTGTTTAAGCTCTTTAAGTATCTTGTGTCTCTTTGAGGGTGTGTTTAATCCCCGTACATTATACGTCATATAATTTATTGTTGTCATCTATACTAGGTCGCCCTCCCGCATCGAATTTCCTGTAAAGTATAAGAGGTACCTCATCCCGCTCCCCCTCCCTCCCTTAACTCCCTCCTCCCTCCTCCCCCCGCCCTACCCCCCCCCCATCCGTGTGGGGGGAAAAATGGCTTTCCCGAAGCCCAGTGAACTATGGCCCTCCTTATTCCTCCCGGCCCCCTGATTCATCCCCCTAGAGGTTGAGCTCTAAGATGGACCTTTGAACAGGGCTAATGCATCTCCCCAATCTGGGGTCGCCCGCTCCCGCCCCCCCCTCTCCCCCCAGCACAAGTCCGGAATACCCTAGTCCCATTTTCATTTTCAGCTGTTTCTAATTTCTCTTTTTTTTTTTTATTAACATGTTTCTTTTTCGTACATCACGGGACACAGAGCGACTTAGTCATTACTAATGGGTTATATAGAAACCTTCAGGTGCTGGCACTGGCAACTTCCAAAACCGGAAGTACCCTCCCCTATATAAGCCCCTCCCATCCGGGAGCACCTCAGTTTTTTGCCAGTGTCTAAGGTGTTGGCCAAAGCGTAACATGTGTTTTCACTGGGCTTGCGTACAGGTTCTTTTACGGGCCTTAGTAAGCTGTTCCGGATCCCACCAAAAAAGCTTCATAGCTAAACGGTCGGTACCCGGGCCTTGCAACAGAAGAGCAAGGTTTTGCCTGTAATGCCTCTCTTAGGAGGGCTGGACCCTGGGATCCAGAGCTCTGGTCATACCTACGACCAAGATGTTTTCTGTGCAGGGTGCTATACAGGTCCAGGGGAGTGGAATCCTTGGGAACCCGGTCCCTGAAGGTTTAATTACAATGCCTGCCGTGATAGGTGAAGTTTGGGCTTCTGTGGACCAAACAGAGTCCTGCGGCGGGGAACAGGTAAGTGGGGGCCCCCAGGAACTTGGTTCTATTGGGGGACCCCCAAGCCTAATTTGTCTTTCTGTCTGTTACCTAACGGTATTCCCGCTAATATCTGTGTATGCCTGTAACTACTGGAAAATGTAAAATTTTAATAGTAGTCAAGAAAAAAAAAAAAAAAGAGGACCGCGGTACCTGTGTTAAACCACTAGAGGCCGCTGTGGTCCATTTTTTCTTGTCATGTGGATCTTTGGTTTTCTCAAGTCAAAAGATCCAGGCAGTTGGTAAGTTCTCTGTGGGAATCCACTTCCTCTGCCCTGTTGCTGCGCTCATCCACCGCACAGGACCTCCGGCAAAAAGGGCCCTGGCTCCTAGTCCCTGCTTGGTTTCGAAAAGGGCGCCAATGGCGCACGGGCGCGCGCGCGCGTGCACGCGCCTCCTATGAAAAAAAAGGGGCGGGTGGATGATGCTCGATGCGCGCCGCGGCGCTTCTGCGCATGTGCAGGCGTCCCAGCATGTATAAAAGACACAGTACAAGTGTCAGCTGGATGCAAACAGAGCTAGCAACAAAACGGTGGCACACAGAGGCGGTTGATGCAGGCATCCCCATAGAAAGGCACTTTAGTGGACACCAGCTGGTATATAGCAGCAACTGTGTTAGACTATTACCAGCATGACGACGGGAATACCTCAGCTTTGTGCTTAAAGGATATGTCGTCCAGACGCTCCGGAAATAAGTCTTCCAGGAAGCCAAAGGGGTCTCCATCGGGCTCTGAGGATATTGGGCATGCTTGTACTGCACCAATCTCCCCTGAAAATTCAGAGGTCAGTAGCCGTAGGAACCCCGCAGGAATGCCTGGTGCTGCGGCTGTCCCCAGTCCACCTGCTCCTGTATATATAACAGAGGAGGTTTTATCCTCAACTCTGGGAGGATTGGAAGAGAGATTAACAGCATTGATCGCTGCTTCCCTGTCACAGGGAAAGCGCGTCCGATCTCCGTCTCCTCCTTCAGAGTGCCTGTTAGTGGAGGAACAGCCCCACACAGAGATCGACCTACCTGAAGGGGATCAGGATGAGGTTGATTCAGTTATAGAGGAATCAACAGTGGAAGAACCTTTCTCAGCATCTCAGGCTGAAAGATTATGGGTTCAGTCGCTGACTAACATGGTCCGATCAGCATTTAAAATGCCTCTGGCGGAACCATCAACCACTACGGTTTCCTCGCTGGTGTCGCTGAAAGCTCCCCAGGCTGTCTGTTCCTTCCTAATCCACCCTTTATTGGAAGGGCTTATTTACCAGGATTGGGAGCATCCTGATAAAATATTTACTCCCCCCCAAGAGATTTCCAGTGATCTATCCCATGGAGGATAAGTTCATAAAAAAATGGAGGGTCCCTACAGTGGACGCAGCCATCTCTTGTGTGAACAAATCACTGACATGTCCAGTAGATAATGTTCCAATGTTCAAAGACCCAATAGATAAAAAATTGGAGTCTTTACTAAAATCTGCTTTCTCTACAGCAAGCATGGTGACACAACCTGCAGTAGCAGCGATTGGAGTCTGCCAAGCGGTGAAAGATCAGTTGAAACAAGTCTTAAGGGACTTACCAGATCAGCAGGCTCTTGCCCTAGCTGACCTACCTAGAGCCTTGTGTTTTGCGGTGGACGCCATAAAGGATACAATCCAACAGGCCTCCCGCTTTACGCTGTCTGTAGTACATATGCGTAGGCTTCTATGGCTCAAAAACTGGTCTGCTGAAGCTCCCTGTAAGAAATTGCTGGTTAGCTTCCCATTTCATGGAGAACGCTTATTTGGAGAAGATCTGGACAAATATATCCAGAAAATTTCTGCCGGTAAAAGTTCACTCTTACTGGTTAAGAACAAGAGTAGAAGTCCTTCTTTTAAGAGGCCTACTTCTCCAGTCCCTGGCACATCGGCTGTGAAACAGTTCCGACGGCCTCCGCGGTCAAATTCAGGGGGCAGAAATCAGGGACAATCACAGGGTAATAAGAAACCCTGGGTCAAGAGAGGTACAAAACCTCCCCCCAAGTCATGAAGGGTTGCCCCCACTCAATCGGGTGGGGGGGAAGACTTCAGTTGTTCACAGAGACCTGGTGGGACACCATCAGAGACAGATGGGTGCTCTCCGCAGTAAGTCTGGGATACAAGCTGGAGTTAAAAGACACTCCTCCTGCCCATTTTATGAGGTCAAACGTGCCAAGCGATCCCCAGAAGAGAGGATCCCTCCTTCTGGCACTAGAACAACTATTGCTCCAAGGTGTAATCATGAAGGTTACCTTGGAAGAAAGCGGGTTCGGGTTTTACTCAAACCTTTTCACAGTCCCCAAACCAAATGGGGACGTGAGGCCCATATTAAATCTAAAAGGGCTAAACAAGTTCCTAAATATCAGGACTTTTCGGATGGAGTCGATCCGATCGGTGGCCACCGCCCTACAAGGGCAGGAATGGTTAGCCTCGATCGACATAAGGGATGCTTATCTGCATATTCCCATCTTTCCGGCCCACCAGAAATTTCTACGCTTTGCAGTAGAAGGGCGCCATTTTCAGTTCAGAGCCTTACCTTTCGGTCTGGCCACAGCACCACGAGTGTTCACAAAAATTCTGGCCCCACTATTGGCCAATCTAAGAACACAAGGTGTAACGATAATGGCATATCTAGACGACCTGCTACTAATAGACCACTCAGTGGAAAAGCTGGAAGTAGCTATTCACAAGAAAATCAAGTATCTGGAATATCACGGTTGGATTATCAACCGGGACAAGTCAGCTCTAAGACCAGTCAAAAGTCTGGAATACTTAGGGCTAAGGCTGGATTCAAATTAGAGAAAGATTTTCTTACCTCCAGAGAAGGTGTCGTCTTTAAAAGATTTGACCCACTTAGTGGGTACAAAAAGAAAACCATCAATACGCCTGTGCATGAGGCTGCTGGGAAAAATGGTGGCTTCATTCGAAGCAGTACCCTACGGTCAATTCCATTCAAGGAACTTGCAGAGGGCCATACTGTCAGCCTGGAACAAAAAAGTTCAGGCTTTAGACTTACCAATGTCCCTGTCCCCTTCCGTTCGCAAGAGCCTCCATTGGTGGTTGGTGCCCCAGAATCTTGGAAAAGGGAAACCCTTCAGTCCGGTTTCTTGGAAGGTGGTCACTACAGATGCCAGCCTCATAGGCTGGGGGGCAGTACTGGAGCAATGGTCTCTCCAGGGCAAGTGGTCAGAAGCAGAGAAGGCCCTGCCCATCAATCTCTTAGAGATACGAGCAGCCCGGTATGCCCTAGTAGCATGGACATCCAAACTCCAAGGGTCCCCTGTCAGAATTCAATCAGACAATGCCACAGCAGTGGCATATATCAATCACCAGGGTGGCACCAGGAGTCGTGCAGCCCAGAGGGAAGCGAATTGCATCCTGGAATGGGCAGAAAGATATGTCCCAGCCATATCCGCGGTTTTCATCCCAGGAGTGGAAAATTGGAGAGCGGACTTTTTAAGTCGCCAGCAATTATGCCCGGGGGAATGGTCTCTTCACCCCGAGGTTTTCCAGGCAATATGCCAGCGGTGGGGAACACCGGATGTAGATCTGCTAGCATCCAGATTCAACGCAAAGGTGGACAGATTTGTGTCTCGCACAAGGGATCCCCTACTTGCGGCTCGGATGCCCTAGTGTTCCCTTGGGATCAGTTCAAGCTGATATATGCATTCCCACCGCCACAATTGTTACCGCGATTAATCCGCAGAATCAGGGTAGAAAAGAAACCAGTGATTCTGGTGGCTCCAGCGTGGCCCCGAAGGGCATGGTACGCAGAGATTGTAAAAATGTCAGTAAGGAGTCCTTGGACCCTCCCACATCGTCCGGACCTGCTTTCGCAAGGACCGATATACCACCCTTCCTTACCAGCCCTAGGTTTGACGGCCTGGCTATTGAAGCCCACATTCTAAAAGAGAGGGCTCTCTAATCCTGTGGTATCTACCATGATCAATGCCAGGAAGCCGGTATCCAGGCAGATCTATTATAGGATCTGGAAGGCATACATCACGTGGTGTGAGGCCAAGAAATGGCATCCACGTAAGTACGTAATAGGTAGGATTCTGGACTTCCTACAGTGGGCTGTAGATAGGAAGCTGGCCTTGAGTACTATCAAGGGTCAGATTTCGGCCTTGTCAATATTTTTTCAAAGGCCCTTGGCTTTGCATTCTTTACTCAAAGTTTTCATACAAGGAGTGATGCGTATTAGCCCTCCGGTTAGTATTCCCATATGTCCATGGGACTTAAACCTGGTTCTGTCGGTTCTACAGAAACAACCGTTTGAACCATTGCAACACATTTCCTTGGTTCTTCTCACCAGGAAATTGATTTTCTTAGTAGCCATTTGTTCGGCTAAAAGAGTATCGGAATTAGCCGCCTTGTCCTGTAAGGAGCCATATCTGGTTGTCCATAAGGACAGAGTAGTATTACGTCCTCATCCAGCCTTTCTTCCTAAGGTGGTATCGAGGTTTCATTTGAACCAAGATGTGGTTCTTCCTTCTTTTTTCCCCAAACCTAGCTCGGTAGAGGAAAAGCTATTGCATTCTTTGGATGTAGTAAGAGCAGTTAAAGCTTATCTAAAAGCCACTGCTCAGATTTGTAGAACGGATACTTTGTTTGTTCTGCCGGAAGGCCCCAGAAAGGGTCAGGCAGCATCAAAATCTACTTTAGCCAAGTGGATTCGACAGGTCATAATACAAGCCTATGGCTTGAGAAAGAGACCGCCTCCATTCAAAGTTAGGGCGCACTCCACAAGAGCAGTTGGAACTTCATGGGCAGTGCATCACCAGGCCTCCCTGGCTCAAGACTGTAAGGCCGCAACATGGTCTTCAGTACACACGTTTACTAGATTCTACCAGGTAGACGTTAGAAGTCAGGAGGATGTCGCCTTTGGGCACAGTGTGTTGCAGGCCGAAAAAGATCCTCATGCCTGATGGCGCCCAGCTTATGTATAGTGTATCCCTCCCCTCATTTGGCATTGCTTTGGGACGTCCCATTAGTAATGACTAAGTCGCTCTGTGTCCCGTGATGTACGAAAAAGAAAAAGGGATTTTTATAACAGCTTACCTGTAAAATCCTTTTCTTGGAGTACATCACGGGACACAGAGCTCCCACCCCTCTTTTTGGGACACTTATTGCTTTGCTACAAAACTGAGGTGCTCCCGGATGGGAGGGGCTTATATAGGGGAGGGTACTTCCGGTTTTGGAAGTTGCCAGTGCCAGCACCTGAAGGTATCTATATAACCCATTAGTAATGACTAAGTCGCTCTGTGTCCCGTGATGTACTCCAAGAAAAGGATTTTACAGGTAAGCTGTTATAAAAATCCCTTTTTTCTCTTCTTCCTTCTTCATTTCTTCTTTGTTCCTGCTTGTTTCTTATTCCATGCTGGGTGCCTGGACTGCTGTTCTTCCATATTGTCTGTGGGTTCTTGTTCTTCCCACCAGCCCGGGATTTACACTAATGGGATATTCAGTCTATTGCAAAATTTCGGGGTATCTTCTGGGAATATCAGGGTTGCTGATCGACCATCTTTGCGTCCAATTAGGCAGGCTGGGAATCCCCATGAGTATTGTATGTTCTGCGTCTATAGTTGTTCCAATAGCGGTTTGAGGATTCTTCTCCTGGACAATGTCTCAGCAGCTAAGTCTGGGAATACCTGCAAAGTTGAGTCTCCATATTTGGCAGGTTGGTTGGTTCTCATGTAACCCCTTATCTGTTCCTTTTCTTGGAAGTTGTGAAATCTTGCTATAACGTCTCTTGGAACATCTCCTGCTATTTCAGCAGGTTTTCTGATTCTGTGGATCCGTTCAAATTGAATTTTTTTTCTACATCTATTATTCCCAGCATATGGCCGAATATTTTGTCCATTTGATCTTGTAGATCCTCATTTTCTCCTTGCTTCTCCGGTAATCCTCGGATCCTAATATTTTTCCTTCTGTTCCTGTTTTCTTGATCTTCGATTTTATACATCATATGTCTTTGTTCTCTATACATCCCTTCCATCTGTTCCTTCAGTCCTTTTACTTCAGCTCCATAGTTATCCAGCCTGTCTTCTGTTTCCTCAACCCTTTTGAGCATGTGTTTCATGTCTTCACATAGAGTTGCAATTTCTCCCTTTATTGATGTTTCCAATCTTGTTTCCATCCTCGCCAACATTTCTACCATGTCTCCTTTTGTAAGTGATTGCTTTTTTTGTTGTCGGCTTTCCATGCCCTCTTCCTCTTCAATCTCTTCACTTATCGATGAAGGGGGGTCTATTTCCTCTTGTTGTTTTCTAAGTCCAATCTTTTGGGTGCCCTCAGTGACTTTACTTTTGGCTCCCGTTTTTGTTCCCGGACTATCTTTTTCCCCCTCATATGACATGTATTTTTTAATGGATCCTGGGCTAGCACTCATTCTTGGAAGGTTTACAGCTGCCCCTCTCCCCGATCGTCCTGTAATGACCTTATAGCGTCCCTGACCAATGTTCGGCCAGAACTCATGCTCAGGCCGAACCGTTCGCCCATCCCTATTAGTATGTTATCCCCTAGATAGAATGCATGCATCGTTTTAGTCCCCAAGTGCATAACTTTACAATTGTCAACATTTGCCACATAGTCGCCTTATCAAACAGTGCATTCAGGTCTGATTCTAAAGTAGACACATCTTGTAAAGATGGTTTTCCACTACAAAGCTTGGTTTCATTTAGAAACATAGGTTGGGATTAAAAGCACCATTCCTATCATTCATAAGTATGTTAAAAAATAAGGGGATACACCATTGAATCATAAACCATTCGGATAATGAATCACTAGTCTCTAAATACAGCCTTTAAGACTTTATATCCATTTACAGAATAAATCTTCTAACCTATAAACTTTAACCTACTGTAGAGGACTAGCGTCAAATGTAGAGCTTAAGGACCCCGCAACTCGCTGTTTCTTCTTTTTATGGGCTTTGTTTGCCCATTTTTATTAAAAGCAAGTTCAGCAAACAAACATAGGTTTCCCTCGCAGGGGTTTGCAACATTCCTTTGTCCATCAACAAAATGACATTCAGCCTAGTTGGCTCTCACTTACAGCACTGCTGCTCTGGCCTTACACTCCAGGCCCTTGTCTGTCTCGTACAGACTTTCACTAACCACCTTGGTGCATATAGCTAGCAGCCTCTTGCTGCACTGGCTCCCCCGTGGAGCCCTCCTGACTCCTGGTACTCAGACTTCCTATCTGACGGGTGGAGCCCAGAACTATGGTCAGGTTACTACTAAAAGCCTAGAACACATGACCAATCAGTATGCTGGCTGTACTCAAAATCAGGACCCAGGACTGGGGATTTCATCCCACCCGGATCTCTCAGAAATCCTCGGGCTCCAGGTCCCAAAGTGGACTTTTTTTTTTTTTTTTTTTTATATACATTTTTTTATTTTTCCCTTTTTCCACGAGTTTCATATTACAAATTATTGCATTTCATAATATTTACTTAATTCAACCAATACAGAAAAAGAAAATAAATTATTACAATCTTGTAATTTCCCAAAGTGGACTTTTCTAAGAAAGGAGGAAACTGAAAAGCCAGTTTCCTCTTTATGTTACAAGCTCCCTGGAGCCTCTCAACCCGTCCAGTTGAGAATTCTGGGTCACAAGCTCCTTCTAGACCCTGGCAGGGCAACGCTCTGCCACACTACATATTTGCTGTATGTGGAGAATTGTGAAAACATATTTGCAAAGTCCAAGTATGCTATTTCCACACAGGCCAAAAATTGTCTGAAAATGGTCGGTTCAGCAGGAAACCAGTGACTTTCGGCCTGTGTGTACAGCTCCCTATCCGACAAAAGCTGGTTTCAGGACCAGGTTCTGTCGAACGAGCATGCTGGAACACCCAGCCAATGTCTGTGAGTGCTGATCAGTGTGTTCTGACAAGGAGGCAATCCTCCTGTCAGCACACAATAGCTCAGCGGGGGGAGATCGCTGCATTAACATATCTTGTGTTAGTACGGCGATCTGTACTTTTTTTTTCCATTCGACCCATTAAGTTGAAAAAAATACTTATAGTGTATACTCTGCATTCATTTTTGCTTACTCCCTCATAAAAAGTAGGCTTTTTAATAATGTTGGTCTTTTGTGAACCCATGCTATCACTTATAATACTGGTTTCTAGCAAAAGCTCTTTTAGCCTAGGTTCACACTTTATCGGGTCTGGGAACGCAAGTAAATCACACATTTTCCCTGACCCACGGGGAAAATGTGCTGCTCTTTTGTAGATGCACAGGGTGCCATTAATTCTTAATGGTACACCCACACATCAGAAAATATGGCGCATTTTTGGGTATGTGAAACCAAATGGTGCCGCAGCACCATACAGTTCCATGCAGCTGCATTTTTAGAAAAGGGTCAGGGACTTTTTACCTGCACTTCTGCAGTTACAGAAGCTTATTCACATTAATGGGCTGCTGTACCTTCACAAACGCAGTCCGCTGGACCTGCACAGATGTGAACCTACCCTTATGTGTCCTTTTTAAAATTCTCAAATATCTTCATGACTATAGAAGTTAAACTTACAAGTCTGTAGTTACCTGGTAAAGACATTGATCCCTTTTTAAATATAGGCACCACATTGATGTTGTAAATGTCCAGTGGTACCAAGTCAGTGAATAAAAAGTCTCTAAATCAGAAACAAATTGAAATACCAGAACATTTTATTAAACACATTTTTCTTTACTATACAAACAAACCTGCAAGATTTGGCCACACATGACACTTATAGTCATTCATAGTTATAAGGTTTGTTATAATATATTGTATGCATGCTTGATCTTAAGGATAATATTTTTATTTTCTCCAATTATTTTGTGAAATGTTTAATGTTAATGGTGTCTTCACCAAATAATGTATTCTACAACCCAGGGTAATACTACGCTGCAAATTGATCCTGCAATAATACTTTACAAAGAATGATGATGTCATTAAACAAAATGTTTTAACAGTGAAGACTAGCAGAGAAGATTCACTAGCACAGGATGGGTGGAAAATGTCTAACTAAGGGAATAAAAATAATTGGCCAAAAAATGTGTACTCATTTTACAGGAATGTGCCCCAATTAGCATCAGACTCTCTACCTTTGTGGTGAGTCTTAATGCTCCAGTTACTGTAGAGACTGATTTACTTGTGCTTGCATTCGTTTCCAACCTATCGTTTGTCATATGAAACAAGGGTTGCATCTTTTTAATCTTATATGTTGATGTATTTCTCATTAGTGTTTTGTTTACTTAACAATTTCTATTTAATTTAATTTGTCTGTAACAACATATTACACAGCAGCCTAATTACACTTGAAGCTTCTGCATTGCAGTATCATTGATAATCCCAACCAATTATTTCAATTAGCAAAATTTCAGTTCCATTCATGGTTATTACCACCTTCAGTGAAAGTAGTCTTTTAATCCTGTTAAATATGCTTTAGAAACATGAATACCTTTCAGCTTACTCAACACTAGCCACTGCTATAATAGAGAAAATGCATGCAGAAAAAAAATAACTTTTTATCTAAAGCACTAAAGAGTCCAGGAAGGCTTTGATGTGGTTCCTCTAAAAATCTGGAGCAGATTTAATAATATTGTTAATCATCTTGCCTTGTCTAAATATATTGGTAGCTCATGAGGAAATAAACATTGCATTAAAGAGGAACTGAGACAAATGTTTTCTTTAACTCATTGTGGGTACTGCGACAAAGGGTTAGTACATCTACCATGTTTTTATTGATGTTTAGATTCCCTCCTATTGGTCCTCACTTTCTGTCTCTGATACACAACAGGAGTTGGAGAAAATCCCCCCATTGGCAGCTGACCCCCAAAAAATGCCCCAGTTGGCAGATTTCCCTACTCCTGCTGTGGTTGATAGTGTAAAATGTTAAATTTCCCCTCACTTTCTGTCCTGGTCACCAAGACAGAAAAGGAGGCATAATCTCCCCAACATGGAAAACAACATTAACCTCTTCAAACCCTCTTCCTGCCCAGGCCATTTTTCAGTATTCCGTGCTGTTACACTTTGAATGACAATTACTCAGAAATCTAACACTGTACCCAAATGTATTTTATATAATTGTTTCAGACAGATAAAGCTTTCTTTGGTGGTAACTACTACTGGGGTTTTTATGTTTCACTATATAAAGGAACAAATGTAAAAATCTTATGAAAAAAAAAAAAAACGTTTTTCTCAAACTGTATGCTGCTACAATTCATAAGTAAAAACAACCCAAATCAGTGTATAACATTTAAGCTGTGTGTAAGTTATAGAGTCTTAAAACTATGGTGTATATACAGTATATTTGAAAGGTGATCAGTCCTAATGTAATGGCTACCTGTCTCATTTCTTAAAGCCTTAAAATGCCAGGACAGTGCAATTAGCCCCCAAATGACCCCTTTTTGGAAAGTAGACATTCCAATGTATTTAGTAAGGGTTCATGGTGGGTTTTTTAAGGGTGTAAATGTTTTTTGTCAGAGAGACCCACAATCGAAGGAGCACCTTCAGGTGTTCAGGGAGCATAAATAATGCATCTAATTTCCTATCACATTTTTGAAGGCCCTGGAGCACCAGGACAGTGGAAACACCCACAAAATTAGCATATTTTGGAGCGTAAACAATTTAAAGTTTTCGGAAAATGTGGAAAGAAAATGAAAATATATATAAATCTTGTCTCAAACATTTTCAAGCCCCCTCAGGTTATAAACTGGTATGTGAAATCCAACATATAACAGAACCCCCTATGCTGTTTTGGCAAGCCATTAAACTGGGACACTTTCTCACACAAATCTTTAAGTAACCTATTCCCCCAACGACATTCACTACTTTCGAGAACCTTTGCTTAGAACACTCTCCCAACACGGGCTATCCATATCTTACTGACTTAACCTCTTGATCATTAGGTTCCCCCTTTTTTAGCTCAATAAGAAAGATCTAAATACAAACTTTCTGTAACAACAACAACAGCAAAGTATACTACAGCTTCCTCTATTTCTAGTAAAATAAAATAATCCAAATTAGTAGCTCTGTGGTACAGAGTCCCAAAAACTTTACATAAAATGAATCCACAGTGCTCACACCTTTGCTGGACTTGTCAACCTCATGAAGGGGTTACTATTACATATCTTCTAGGACTATCCAAATCCACTAGACTTTTTGAAAAAAAATTCAAGACAACATTTTCAGATTGACCAATGTTTGGTTAGGGGGTGATCCTGCGGCCTTCTTCCTCCACTTTACACCAGTGTCTTCCAATCCTTATAAAAAATTCTGCTTGCTTATCTATCTTCTTAATGCTGTAAAAGCCTGCATGCCATTGTGTTGGAAGCAGACCTCTGCCCCATCAATTGGTCTATAAATAACTAAGGTTATTGAAATCAATGCTACAGTATGGAAGACCTGATGTCATAAGCAAACCACATAAAAGACCAGTTGTGCAAAACCTGGTTTTATTGGTTTCCAAACTGCAACAAGTATAGTATTCTCTTGAGCTCTGTCCAGTAGACATGTGCATGATGAAAAAATGTGTTTCGCTTTGTTTCCTTTTGATTAGTTAATCTAGTTATTTTGTTTAGTAAAATTTGTATTCGGAATTCGTATTCTGAATTTTTCAAATTTTCTTAGAATTTACTAATTTTTTCAATTCGAAAGGTTCAAATCGATAAATTTAGAATCGGTTTAAACCAAAATGTTATATTTTTTTCAATTCAAAAGCGGCAAAGTGAACAAACAAAAGAAAAATCTTCATCAAATGATCACAATGACTCTTTAAATCACCTTTGGCTTAACAAAAACAGCATTATTTTGAAATTGTACTCTAATAAAACACACTGTCTTTGGTTTCAGAAATATGTTTACAGTTCAAATTCTAATGGAATTCGATGTAAAATTCGATTTGAATTTCCGAAGTTTGGGCAAATTTTGTTTTGTTATTCGGAGC
Organism: Rana muscosa; assembly: GCA_029206835.1. Taxonomy (NCBI): domain Eukaryota; kingdom Metazoa; phylum Chordata; class Amphibia; order Anura; family Ranidae; genus Rana; species Rana muscosa. The sequence continues at coordinate 893,799,760 of CM055117.1, read as the reverse complement.
ATTCAGTAAACTTTGTTGATAGTGTAATTCGGGTATTCGAATAAATCCGAATCTTTGAATAACGAAAAATTTGTCCGAATATTAATTTGGTATGGAAAGAACCGCACATGGCTACTGTCCAGGGGTCATTGTGAGATATTGTTTACTGCCCTACCTTAACCTCATTATATTTTTGCAGTACCTTTTTTTTTTTTTTTTTCTCCCTCTACATTTATTCTTTGTTCTCTCTTTTTCACAGTATTCTGTACTCCTACTTCTGGACCTTTTGGCTGCCTTTGATATGGGTGACCACCCCCTCTTCCTCAAAAATGTTTACTCCTTTGGTCTCTGTGACTGTGCTCTTTGCTGGCTCTCATCCTACCTATCCCACCACACCTTCAGTATCACTTGCAATTCTACTTCCTCCTCTCTTACTTTCTCCAACGGGGTCTCCCAAGGTTCTGTTCTTGGACCTCTGCTATTTTCAATCTACACCTCCTCCCTGGGTCAGCTGATAGCCTCCCATGGCTTTCAATTAAATTTCTACCCTGATGACACCCAAATCTCTCTCTTCACCCCTTCAGCTCACTCCATCAGTCTCCTCATGCATCACTAACTTACTAACAGACATATCTGTCTGGATTTCACACCACTTCTTCAAACTAAATTTGTCCAAAACTGAGCTCATAATATTTCCTCCTCTACGTGCCTCTTCCCCACATGCCAAGGTGCTAGGTGTTATCCTGGACTCTGAACTCTCCTTTTGGTCCCACATCCAATCACTTTCCAAGGCTTTCCCCCTCAACCTCCACAACATCTCCAAAATACGTCCCTTCCTATCCAATGAAACCACAAATCTCTAGATTCTCTCCCTGGTTATCTCTCGCCTCGACTACTGTAACTCCCTCCTCATTGGCTTAGCTTTAAATAGGCTATCCCTCCTTCAGTCCATCATGAATGCTGCTGCCAGACTCATCCACCATACAAACCGCTTAGCGTCTGCTACGCCTCTCTGCCAATCCCTCCATTGGCTTCCTCTCACCCAACAAATTAAATTCAAAATACTAACAACTTACAAAGCCATCCACAACTTGGCCCCCAGCTACATCACTAATCTAGTCTCAAAATACCAACCAAATCGACCCCTTTGTTCCTCCCAAGACCTCCTGCTCTCTAGCTACCTCGTCACCTCCTCCAATTGCTCACCTCCAGGACTTCTCCCGAGCCTCTCCCATCCTTTGAAATTCCCTAACCCAATCTGTCTGACTATCTCCATCTCTATCCACATTTAGGCTATCCCTGAAAACTTTTCTCTCCAGAGAATCCTATCCTACCTCCACCTAACAACTGTACTTTCATTCATCATCAGCTCATCCCCCACAGTTATTACCTTTTGTATCACTTGACCCTCCCTCTTAGATTGTAAGCTCTAACGAGCAGGGCCCTCTGATTTCTCCTGTATTGAATTGAATTGTAACTGTACGTTCTGCCCTAATGTTATAAAGCGCTGCGCAAACTGTTGGCGCTATATAAATCCTGTATAATGATAATAATCTCCTATTGGCCCTTTTCTAATGTCCAGGTATATGTTGTTGGTTTCCCAGGAGATCCTTTCACCTTTTTACATACATTCATGGAGGGACTTAATGCTTTTTGTCCCACCACAGGGATTGGGTTATCTGCCTCCCCTGGGACAATGTAGTTTTATATCATTCTCATGTACTTTAGCTATACCGTTGCATATCTTATCTTTTTGATTCTCTTTAATTGTATGATGTTGTGTACAATGGTAAAGATTGAGCTCATTATGTATGTATATTTGCCTTTGAGGTACCCTCTCCAAGAACATGTTAGTGAAATTACCATTTTGTGACTCCAATATGTAACTTGAATACTTGCTTAAACTTTGTTTAAAACCAAAATAAATAAAATAACATGCATCATCTCAATCCAAATGTATGGGCAGAGTGCCTAATTGTAGCAAGGAAGGACACAGAGCCCTTGGACATATAAAAGCAATTAGTGGCAGCACATATAAAGTTCAATAATTAGCTCTTTTTTACACACATATCTGAACATTTTGTGGGATATTTCAATACCATCTAGTCCACAAGCATTTTAAAGCACATGACAAAGAATGAGGAGAGTGATTTCTGTGAAATTTTGTCGAAGTAGCACTAATGCTGCTTGGGTTAAATTTTCTTGAAAGGAAAAATATATTTGTTTCTTTATCTAGCGGATGTATTTTTTGGGAGGTGTATTTGGTGTAGTTTAGGTTATTTAATGTATTGTTCTTTGTATTTGTGTTTTTCGTAATGTGTGTTATCATTATTTGTGTCTCTTTAAGTTGGACAATGTAATTTTGATAAACCTAAGTTATACTATTCACTCAGATAAACCCCCCCCCCCCAAAAAAAAAAAGGTGTGAAAACTACTGCATGACGACTGAATATGCCATGGCACAATAGTGATCAGTCTTGAACTACATATTTGTACTCCGTTTCCTAAGAGACACAATAAGACTGCACATGACCATTCTAAATGGAATTGTTATTATCCTAGTTAACAGCTACCCTACAGAGTATACAAGTGAAGCTTATCACCCATTCATCTGCAGCTATTTACAGCTATAATCACTCATGTGTTTTTTTACTTCACTTTTTATTTGTCCTTCCTTCAGTGTGTTTACATTGTTGCTTTCACAGATTTATAGCATCCATTTGCACTTAAGCAACAAACAATGAAAACAATGAAGTATTTGCAGATGATTACGATACTAACTGCAGCTTACAGGGTGCCTAGCTCTAAATACTTGTGTCTACCAAACTTGAGGAATTAGAAGAGCATGCTTACAATGCTCTGAATGACATGGATGGTTGATGCTTCAATCATTTATGTATCCTGAAAATACAATCTACACTAAATCAATGAAATATACAGTATATATATATTCAAGATGTGTCGGGCACTCACATGTCTTAAAACAGGAGCTACTCCAAATTAGCAATGTTTATTGTATCAAAGTTTGGCATGCTGGCCATCTTTCTGCAGTTTTTACTACATGGCAAAACAATATCTTTGTTTTAAGATCAGGTTAACATCCATAGATCAGCCATCCCCAAAGCTATGGCTTCACATTCCTCCACAATCCTCCAAACAACCCGCTGTGTGCCTTTTCTTGGAAAAGGACTACCCCAGGGGTGTCAAAACTTTTTTCAAAGAGGGCCAGATTTCATAAAGGGAACATGCGTGAGGGCCGACCATTTTGCCTGACTTCTTTTAAACCATTAAAATTAAATGCAAATTAAATATTTTATGCAAAGTTTATTGCAAACGGCATACTATTCATTTCATAACATTGACAATATATGATGATATATAATATATATATCTTCTTTTCTCTGCTCAGGGTAATGATGAGCTCAGGCGTGCCATGTTCAACCACTTAAGGACCGCCTCACGCCGATATACGTCAGCAGAATGGCACGGCTGGGCACAAGCACATACAGGTATGTCCTCTTTAAGAAGCCCAGCTGTGGGTCGCGCGCACTCGTGACCCGGTCCTGAGCTCCGTGACGGTGCCCGCGGACCCGATCGCCGCCGGTGTCCCACGATCGGGTCACAGAGCTGAAGAACGGGGAGAGGTAAGTGTAAACAAACCTCTCCCCGTGCTTCCTAGTGAGACTGTCACTGATCGTCTGTTCCCTATCATAGGGAACGACGATCAGTGACGTCACACGCCAAGCCACGCCCCCACACAGTAAGAATCACACATTAGGTCACACTTAACCCCTTCAGCGCCCCCTACAGGTTAATCCTTTCACTGCCAGTGTCATTTTCACAGTAATCAGTGCATTTTTATAGCACTGATTGCTGTAAAATTACAATGGTTCCAAAATGGTGTCAAAAGTGTCCGTTGTGTCGCAGTCATGATAAAAATTGCTGATCGCCGCCATTACTAGTAAAAAAAAATGTTAATAAAAATGCCATAAAACTATCCCCTATTTTGTAGACGCTATAACTTTTGCGCAAACCAATCAATAAACGCTTATTGCGATTTTTTTTTTTTTTTTTACCAAAAATATGTATAAGAATACGTATCGGCCTAGACTGGGGAAAAATTTTTTTTTTTTATAAATTTTTGGGGGATATTATAGCAAAAACTAAAAAATATAGAATTTTTTTAAAAATTGTCGCTCTATTTTTGTTTATAGCACAAAAAATAAAAACCGCAGAGGTGATCAAATACCACAAAAAGAAAGCTCTATTTGTGGGAAAAATAGGACGCCAATTTTGTTTGGGAGCCTCGTCGCACGACCGCGCAATTGTCAGTTAAAGCGATGCAGTGCCGAATCGCAAAACGGTCCGGGGCTTAAGTGGCTAAAAAAAAATATATATATATATATATATATATATATATATCTTCTTTAGCCTCTGACCAATCCCCAAGCCCCTCTCGGGGTAAGGATGAGCTTGAGCGTTTGTTTATTTTTTTAAATAATAATTTTTCTTTAGTCAGCCAAATCCACCAGCGCCTTTCACTGTAATGCCCCATACACACGATCGTTTTTCATGCCGTTAAAAATGCCATTTTTAAAAATGGCCATTAAAAATGATCGTGTGTATGCTCCAGAGCATTTTTAACGACGTGAAAAACGGCCATTAAAAATTTCGAACATGCTCTCTTTTTTCACGTCGTTTTTCATGTCGTTTTTTTTAACGACGTGAAAAACGATAGTGTGTATGCTTTAACGACGTGAAAAAAAACGCGCATGCTCAGAATCAAGTATGAGACAGGAGGGCTCGTTCTGGTAAAACTAGCGTTCGTAATGGAGATAGCACATTCGTCACGCAGTAACGGACTGAAAAGCACAAGGCTGAAAAGCGCGAATCGTTGCTCAACAAACTTTACTAACATGAAGGGTGGCGCCATTCGAGCGGAACTTCCCCTTTATAGTGCCGTCGTACGTGGTATACGTCATTGCGCTTTGCTTGATCGTTTTTTAAAATGATCGTGTGTACGCAAGACAGGCTTGAGAGGAAACATGAAAAAAAACGACGTGAAAAACGGCAAGAAAAAAATGGCAAGAAAAACGATCGTGTGTATGGGGCATAAGGATGAGCTTGGGTGTTTTCTGTTATTTTTGTAAATGATAATCTTGCCTTTAGCCAGCCTAATCCACCAGTGCCTCTCACTGACTAGAAGGAACCGCGTTCCGGTTTGATGTGGCACCCACTTGGAATTTACATATATATCCATTATGGCCCCCAAGTATATCCATCTGTGGCCCCCAAGCTCGAGCGTGTTATGTTTTTTTTTTTTTGCTGTGAATATATCTATCTTCTTTAACCTGACAAATCCGAGCGCCACGCTCATTGTTAGGATGAGCCGGGGCGTGTGGCTGGGGCGTGTTCACAAGTCGATGTGCCCGAGCCCGCAAGAAATCTGACAGCGCGCAGCGCCACTGCCAATCACAGGCACTGTGACATTTCCCCGATCTCTGCATCTTAAATCCGCAGATGCAGAGATCAGGAATAGTCACAGTGCCCGTGATTGGCTCTGCGCGCTGTCAGCTTCATAGCAGCTCCGGCAAATCAACTTCTGAACTAGCCCAAGCAACGCGCCCAGCCACACGCCCCGGCTCATCCTAACAATGAGCGTGTCGCTCTGGGATTTGTTCAGCTAAAGAAGATGGATATATTCACAGCAAAAAAATACAACACGCTCGAGCTTGGGGGCCACAGATGGATATACTTGGGGGGCCACAGATGGATATACTTGGGGGGCCACAAATGGATATATATGTAAATTCAAGTGGGAGCCACATCAAACCGGAACGCGGGCCGGACTTTGGACATGCCTGGACAACCCTATACCTACATTCAAATATATGTTCGTTGGCCTTTACCCAGAGGTGGCGATCGTCACTGCCTTAATAGTAAATGTGTGATAGCGCTGCCTCTATGTCAAGATCAAAAATAATACTGTAACTTAAAAGTGACAATAGATGACTAAATAAGTATGTGAACCATATATCTAAACTGCCAGTGCAAATTAAATCCATATGCAAACATAAATAACAAAAAAACACTGCAATAAATAAAGTTTCTAATAACATGTGCAATCAAAAAAAGTCTCTATTTGATAAGGTGCTTCATAGAGATGACACCACTGTGTATCGTCAATTTTACCTGTGCTCATTTCACCAGGTGAAATGCAAGCTCACCTCCATTACAGACCCCTAAGGGTCAACAAAGCATGTAAACAGATGAATCTTGTAGACCGAACTCTGGTGTTCAGGCTCATTTAAGGGTGACGGAATTTCCTCTCCAAGATGGCTCCGCACAGCCCACGCATAGGTCATAGGCAACAAACTGAAAAAACAGCCTCCAATAGTGCAGTACCTGCGTTATTAGGCTCAATAAACCGCACAGAACCCACTTCATAAAATACACTCACATTTATTAAATAAAAAAACATCTCACGTAATCCGTCAGGCTCAACCTCTACGCGTTACACCACCAATGCATGTGGCTTCATCTGGAGGGAAGCCGAGCGGCAGTGGCGGGGTATATTTATATAAAAACAGTAATGATGGCCATTTATCCACTTCCGGTTCGCGTGGAGATCCGCACATGCGAATTGTGCACAAAGATTCGTGCATGCGCATTACATGAATAAACTCGCACATGCACAATGATAAAGGTAAAATGATAATCATTAGAATACTGTGCTGCAATAAAATGGCGTGCAAGTGTCCACGCACGCGCAATGCGCTCCTAAGTTGACGCATGCAGGTTAATGAAAACAGTAATCTTATGGTAAGGACTACAAGAAAATAGCTACACAAAAGAAAGGGGAGCTTGGTAGCTTAACAGATAGAGGTTATCCCTTAGTGAGAGGCAATAACTCCAATAAGGAGACATACATAAAAATAAACAGGCTAATCATGATTAAACAATAATGATACTTAAAGGAGCACTAAAGCTTTTTTTTTTTTTGCTTAAAAATAACAAACATGTTATACTTACCTCCACTGTGCAGCTCGTTTTGCACACAGTGGCCCCGATCCTGGTCTTCTGGGGTCCCTCGGCGGCTGTCTTGGCTCCTCCCCGCAAGGACTCCACACCTTAATGCGAGTGAGCTCGCATGGTGTGGAGTGATTGCGGGCGCGCTCCCGTGATACAGCGGCGGCCATAGCCGCCGACTGTATCACTCGGCCCCGCCCCCCGGCGTGCCGCGTCATTGGATGTGATTGACAGCAGCGCCAGCCAATGGCTGCGCTGCTTTCAATCCATCCAGTGTAGCCAATCGGCGGCCAGGCTGAAAAACGAAGAGGATGACGGGGACGAGCATGGGACTTTCGAGGGGCCAGGTAAGAAAAACGGGGGCTCGGGGGGGGGGGGGCGGTATTGTCGAATGTTTTTTCACCTTAATGCATAGGATGCTACTCCTTTAAGCCCCGTACACACGGTCAGACTTTTTGCCAACAAACTTCATTTTGAGCAAGTTTGCCAAAAAATCCGACCGTGTGTACGCTCCATTGGACAAACTTTTTTGGTTTTCATCTGACAAAAGTTCGGTCTGCAAACAGACAAACTTTTGGCCAACAAAAGTCCAATGGAGCAAAGTCCGACCGTGTGTACAGAAAACCATCGGACTTTTGTCCGATGGGCAAAGCAAATAATGTTAAAATCAACCAACAATAGCAGAAGTTGACCAAAGGGTGGCGGTAAAGAGCAGAAAAACCACGTGATGTTGGAAAAAGTTTTGAGAAAGTTTGCAGAAAAGTCCTGTGGTGTGTATGCTATGGGTGTGCCCGGCCAACTCCGTTCGGACAACGATCCACGGAAAAGTCAGATGGAAGTCCGACCATTTGTACGAGGCTTAAGAGTCAATACGTATAATAAAAACAAAGACAAGGATTAAAATGTTGACAATTAATAGCATATATAAAAAAAATGGTAAAATTATGCATGTCTGTGGAATGAATCTTAACCCTAAATAATAAAAGGGGCTATAAATAATGTTTAACCACTTAAGGACCGCCTTACGCCGATATACGTCGGCAGAATGGCACGGCTGGGCACATCAATGTACAGGTACGTTGCCCTTTAAGAGCCCAGCCATGGGTCGCGCGAGCGGTGCCGGTGGCGCGCTCGCGACCCGGTCCTGAGCTCCGTGACCGCGCCCAGACCCGATCGCCGCCGGTGTCCCGCGATCGGGTCACAGAGCTGAAGAACGGAGAGAGGTGAGTGTAAACAAACCTTTCCCCGTTCTTCTCCGTGGTATGTCAGTGATCGTCTGTTCCCTGTCATCGGATCAGACGATCAGTGACGTGTAACATGTAGCCTTGCCCCCCTACAGTAAGAATCACTTCTTAGGGTACACTTAACCCCTACACTGCCACCTAGTGGTTAACCCCTTCACTGCCATTTTCACAGTAACCACTGCATTTTTCTAGCACTGATCGCTGTGAAAATAACAATTGTCCCAAAAATGTGTCAAAAGTGTCCGATGTGTCCGCCATAATGTCGATTTTCTGAAAAAAATTACTAATCGCTGCCATTATAAGTAAAAAAAAAAAAAATTATAAAAATGCCATAAAACTATCCCCTATTTTGTAAACGCTATAACTTTTGCGCAAACCAATTAATAAACGGCGATTGCGATTTTTTTTTTTTTTTTTTTTTTTTACCAAAAATATGTAGAAGAATACGTATCGGCCTAAACTGAGGAAAAAAAAAATTTTTATATATTTTTGGGGGATATTTATTATAGCAAAAAGTAAAAAAAAAATTTAATTTTTTTCAAAATTGTCACTCTATTTTTGTTTATAGCGCAAAAAACAATAACCACAGATACCATCAAATACTACCAAAAAAAGCTCTATTTGTGGGAAAAAAAGGACGCCAATTTTGTTTGGGAGCCACGTCGCACGACCGCACAATTGTCAGTTAAAGCGATGCAGTGCCGAATCGCAAAACGTGGCCTGGTCCTTTAGCTACAAAATGGTCCGGGGCTTAAGTGGTTAAAAAAAAACACATATATATATATATATATAGCGGTATTTGAATTTAGGGGGAATGTCTGGGTGGTAGTGTAACCCAGATGCACTGATTGCTAGGGAATCTGAGACCCTTTTATGGTTCTTGGAGGACTCTGGTGGTGTGAGGTTCCCTGCGGCCTATAGGTGGCATTGCCAGGGGCCGGGGTTGAACTCACACCGCGAAACTGTGCCTTTTTGTCCTCCCCTGGCGCTGGTACAGCGGGGCGGGGAACCCGCTGAGACACAAAGGGAGAGGAGATAAAATGGGCGGACGCCCTTACCAGGGGGTTCAGAGTTCAGAGAGGGAGGACGCGGCCGCACCCAGGCACCTTCCGCCTGGGTGCTGGCATTCGAGTTCCGGGCCCAGGTGCCCTTGACCTGGCCGGAGCGAGAGATGGAGTCCATCTCAGGCACCTTTAGCCTGGGGTGAGGTACTGCTGCCAAGGCCTGGAGCCCAGTAACTTAGACTGAGTTCCGCAAGGGTGGAGGAGTCCGAGGGGCCCTAAGGTGTTGGGACCCGTATCTGAGGCGGGCAGGGAGCGGAACCCTGCCGAATAGTCTGGTGCAGCATTAAGCCGGTGATGGTGGGGCCTCTGGTAACTCTCTTGGAGGGATGTCTTCCCCCTGACAGGGGCTGCAACGTAGCGAAGGTAACTCCAGTTCCTGTCCGTTAGAGTCGCTGGAAGAGACTCTGAAGCTAAAAGTAGATTTTTACAGCCACCGTGCTTAGCAACCGTTGGTGATACCTCAATGGTTTAGATTCCTTTGAGGATTGTGCCTTGACCTACTCCCCACCAATACTGAACTGTTCTATGGGTCTCAAACTGTCTGCTCGCAAAGGACTATTTGTTTGCCGTTATGGAATAAATAAGTGTTGGACCTTTCCAGTGTGTGGTACTCCAGTTACTGGGAGCAAAGGGGGTAATCAGCAGAACAGACTTGGCTCTGAGTGTTCAAACACAGCCCGAGGGTAAACTGGTACTGGCCTTCACCTCTACACCCTGCAATCTAGAGGACATGGGCCGTAGTGCATCTTACTTCCCCCCTCCAAGGGACCCCTAGATCAGAGCCAGAGTAACCCATAAAGAAGAGGAAGAGGATGAGGCCGCTACACGTGGGGGCTCGCGAGTCCGGGATGTGTTTTTCACGTATGGAGCTGAGAACGTCTGCATTTGTACTTTGCTCCCCGGAGGAGTTCCGAGTAGGTCGGCCATGTTGGCAAGCGCGCCATGAAGCACACCCTAGCTGCGCAGTTCGTGGGCGGGGCGAAGGGAAAGCCCGCGAACAAGTGCAGAGTATGGGAGGAGTCTGGCCATGTGGACGTACACACGTGGAGATTCCGGCGCGAATTGGTCAGTGCGCAATGGAGCAGCAGACAGTCGGGATGACCTCAAGTACCCCGTGGATTCCAGTTTCTTACCCCACGAAAATGACTTCCTTTGCTGCTTCCATAACAGATACAGGAATAAGACTTAGGCCCAGAGGACGTTTGGCTCTGTATACATGCAGAGACATAGAGGCCCTCGGTGTGATCTGTCCCGGCTGTTCGGGACTGGTGGTTCAGTTGAAGCCATTCGGGCGATGTGAGGCCTGCAAGGAATTTCTTTTTGAGGTGGAGCCATCCACAGAAAGGCCTCGCGCCTTCCACCTCAACTACCTCACAGGTACCGCCACTCCGCAAGGGGAGATCAGAGCCTTCGCAGAGATTTCTGTGCGCACTGACCAGGGAAAGGAGAGTGCCCAAACAGAGACTGAGAGAGAAAAATCAGAGGATGCTGCTTCGGTCACCACAAGCTCCCTGCTCCCACCTCCAAAGAGGAAAGTCGGCCTGGTACAGGCATCCTATGGTCGTGGAAGAGCTTTGCCCCGCCGCTTGCCTGGCCTGGATGGATCCGGAGGGAAGAGCCCTGGATATCCCTGTTCTTCTGAAGGCCCAGGGGGCCAAGGGGTTGGGACTGTGTGTGTGGTTAGAGGTGTTGGGAGTCCACAGTCGGTGGAGCCCACAAGGGAGGGTGATTCCGTGTCTACTGGGAATTACCTGCCCTCAGAGATGTACGACACCTCAGACCTGGAATCGCTATCAGATGCTGGAGATGATGGCGAGATCGATGAGATTTTTCCCCGCAAGGGCTGGGACAATAGGCCGTTACTCGCGCTCCGTGCGCCAAGGGATCCGCCTATGTCTACAGGGGATAGTACACCCCGGGTGGAGGCCCCGGAGCCCGAGGAGAGATCTGGTCCCCTGCTTGCCCTTCCACCCTTTGGATCACCTGCTGTTTCATCCGTTCCGGTTGCAGGAACGCAACGTTCATCATTGCGGGCTCCTAAGCCCAAGTCTATGGAGGTAGTTAAAGTACCTCGGCATCCTGAGTCCATCATCCCGCCTGGAGAAGGAGAGCGGGCCACCATGCCACCTTTGGCCAGGCTGCAGCGGCTCTTTTGCCAAAGAGTTGCCCGTGAATATGGGTGGGAGTACTCATACCTACCCCGTGACTTGCTTTTTGAAGTGGAGGTCCTGTGGCAGCGATGGTACGATGAGTTCATCTGGGAAAAGCTCAAAGTGCCCCATGCTCGCCGATACCTTTTCATGCTCATCCTCAGTGTCTAAGAAGTTCAAAGACTGTAAAGCGGAGTGGATGTTGGGTTGGCACATCCATGCGGACAGGGTGCTTATTTGCCGAAAAGAGGGAGAGGACATTGAGTACAATGTGGAGACTTTTGATAAGCACTTGAAGCCCCTGTTCCTGCCGCACCCGAAGTTCTACATTTAGGAGGAAAAGACTCCTGTGTTTTGTTTTCCCGTTGTTCATTGCTGAACTTTCCAGAGTGCCTTTGCCGGAACACAAGGACTGTGCCCTAGTTTTTTTGTATTTGGGCGTTCTACTCTTTGGAGAAACGGGAGCTGTTATTGTTTTGTTCTCCCTCTTTCTCCATGCACCGCAAAGAAGATAAAGACTTTGGGGTGTAGTTAGTGTAGAGACACAGTAAGAAGAAGAAAGAAAGTTGTCCGGAAGATTTGACCAAGTGTCATTACCGTGGCACTGTCACCAGGTGGCAGTGCTGCGCAACGACTGTTTTTTTTTTTTCACTTGCACCACCGTACTTATTGGAGCGAGTGGGTTTCTCCAAGGAGGGACCCATTCATTCCAAGCAAAAACACATTGTGGCAGGATGCTTGTGTTTTTTTTCCCTTCTGCAGGAGGTTCATCTGTCAAGGCTGCTGAGAATGGGGTGGTCCTTAGATAGCAGGGGGGGGGGATTGTACACGTGTAAATGTCAAGAGTATTTTATTGAAAGTTTTAATTGTTTTACCTTTCTATTTCCCTTTTCCCATTTTAGGTCTTGGCACAATTCAGGGCTAAATTGTGTGGTTGGTCTCTGGGCTGAACGTATGTTACCACTCTATGGGTGACATGGGTTTACACCAGACACTGGGGACCAGTGTCAAATCACCAGGGGGAGAGTGTAGCGGGTATTTGAATTTAGGGGGAACGTCTGGGTGGTAGTGTAACCCAGATGCACTGATTGCTAGGGAATCTGAGACCCTTTTGTGGTTCTTGGAGGACTCTGGTGGTGTGAGGTTCCCTGCGGCCTATAGGTGGCATTATTGCCGGGGGCCGGGGTTGAACTCACACCGCGAGACTGTGCCTTTTTGTCCTCCCCTGGCGCTGGTACAGCGGGGCGGGGAACCCGCTGTGATGCAAAGGGAGAGGAGATAAAAGGGGCGGACGCCCTTACCAGGGGGTTCAGAGTTCAGAGAGGGAGGACGCGGCCGCACCCAGGCACCTTCCGCCTGGGTGCTGGCGTTCGAGTTCCGGGCCCAGGTGCCCTTGACCTGGCCGGAGCGAGAGATGGAGTCCATCTCAGGCACCTTTAGCCTGGGGTGAGGTACTACTGCCGAGGCCTGAAGCCCAGTAACTTCGACTGGGTTCCACAAGGGTGGAGGAGTCCGAGGGGCCCTAAGGTGTTGGGACCCGTATCTGAGGCGAGGAGGCCAGGGAGCGTAACCCTGCCGAATAGTCTAGTGCAGCATTAAGTCGGTGACGGTGGGGCCTCTGGTAACTCTCTTGGAGGGATGTCTTCCCCCTGACAGGGGCTGCAACGTAGCGAAGGTAACTCCAGTTCCTGTCCGTTAGAGTTGCTGGAAGAGACTCTGAAGCTAAAAGTACATTTTTACAGCCACCGTGCTTAGCAACCGTTGGTGATACCTCAACGGTTTAGATTCCTTTGAGGATTGTGCCTTGACCTACTCCTCACCAATACTGAACTGTTCTATGGGTCTCAAACTGTCTGCTCGCAAAGGTCTATTTGTTTGCCGTTATGGAATAAATAAGTGTTGGACCTTTTCAGTGTGTGGTACTCCAGTTACTGGGAGCAAAGGGGGTTATCAGCAGAACAGACTTGGCTCTGAGTGTTCAAACACAGCCCGAGGGTAAACTGGTACTGGCCTTCACCTCTACACCTTGCAGTCTAGAGGACATGGGCCGTAGCACATCTCACTTCCCCCCTCCAAGGTACCCCTAGATCAGAGCCAGAGTAACCGATAAAGAAGAGGAAGGGGGTGAGGCCGCTACATAGATAGATTATATATATATACAGTGGGGCAAAAAAGTATTTAGTCAGCCACCAATTGTGCAAGTTCTCCCACTTAATAAGGTGAGAGAGGCCTGTAATTGTCATCATAGGTATACCTCAACTATGAGAGACAAAATGTGGAAACAAATCCAGACAATCACATTGTCTGATTTGGAAAGAATTTATTTGCAAATTATGGTGGAAAATAAGTATTTGTTCCCCTACAAACAAGCAAGATTTCTGGCTCTCACAGACCTGTATCTTCTTCAAGAGGCTCCTCCATCCTCCACTCATTACCTGTATTAATGGCACCTGTTTGAACTTGTTATCAGTATAAAGGACACCTGTCCACAACCTCAAACAGTCGCGCTCCAAACTCCACTATGGTGAAGACCAAAGAGCTGTCGAAGGACACCAGAAACAAAATTGTAGACCTGCACCAGGCTGGGAAGACTGAATCTGCAATAGGCAAGCAGCTTGGTGTAAAGAAATCAACTGTGGGAGCAATAATTAGAAAATGGAAGACATACAAGACCACTGATAATCCCCCTGGATCTGGGGCTCCACGCAAGATCTCACCCCGTGGGGTCAAAATTATCACAAGAACGGTGAGCAAAAATCCCAGAACCACACAGGGGGGCCCAGTGAATGACCTGCAGAGAGCTGGGACCAACGTAACAAAGGCTACCATCAGTAACACACTACGCCACCAGGGACTCAGATCCTGCAGTGCCAGATGTGTCCCCCTGCTTAAGCCAGTACATGTCCGGGCCCATCTGAGGTTTGCTAGAGAGCATTTGGATGATCCAGAAGAGGATTGGGAGAATGTCATATGGTCAGATGAAACCAAATTAGAACTGTTTGGTAGAAACACAACTCGTCGTGTTTGGAGGAGAGAGAATGCTGAGTTGCAACCAAAGAACACCATACCTACTGTGAAGTAGGGATGAGCTTCGTGTTCGAGTCGAACATACGTTCGACTCGAACATCGGCTGTTCGATCGTTCGACGAAGATCGAACTATTTGGGCCGTTCGCGCCAAATTCGAGTGACGCGAACGGCCCACAATGCACTACACCATCGCAGTGTCATCCAGGCGCTGTGATTGGCCAAGCATGCACTGTGACCCCGCATGCTTGGCCAATCACAGCGCCGGCAGCGAGGAGAGCAATGATTGGCCACAGGCAGGATGCCTGTGGCCAATTATTGCTGAGGGGGTTTAGTACACGCCCCACACTATAAAAGGCCGCCAGCGCGGCGGCCTTGTGTAGTGTGTTCCGGACCGGAGTAGGGAAAGAGAAGCATAGGCAGGGACAGTGTCATTATTTTTCCTTTACATAATCCTGGATTCCTTGTGTTTAGGGACAGATAAGGATAGGTAGGGAGAGTGTCAGTGACAGTGTGCTATTCTGTGCTAATCCTTGTTTGTAGGGACAGAGAGGTACAGTGAGGGAAAGTATCAGTGTGCTATTCTGTTCTAAACCAATCTTGCTGAACCATATTTTCAATCCTTGAGTTTAGGGACAGAGAGGTACAGTGAGGGAAAGTGTCAGTGTGCTATTTTGTGCTAAATCTTGTTTGTAGGGACAGAGAGGTACAGTGAGGGAAAGTGTCAGTGTGCTATTCTGTTCGAAACCAATTTTGCTGTTCCATATTTTCAATCCTTGAGTTTAGGGACAGGGAAGGACACTCGTAGAAATTATCAGTGTGCTATTCTGTGCTAAATCTTGTTTGTAGGGAGGGACAGAGTAGGACAGTGAGGGAAAGTGTCAGTGTGCTATTCTGTTCTAAAACTATTTTGCTGAACCATATTTTCAATCCTTGTGTTTAGGGACAGAGAAGGATAGGCAGGGGACAGTGTCAGTGTCATTGTTGCTAAGCCTCCTGCACAGTATACACCTGAAGGTAGCCCTTATTGCTGTTTTTACCATCTCCCTGCAGGCCATCCATTATAATGTCTGGAAGGCAACCAAGGAGAGGCAGACAGTCAGGAGGCAAAAAAAGAGGGCAAGCAGGCTCTGTGTCTAGGGGCAACAGTGCTGGTCGTGTACGCGGTGCATTGTCATCAGCACATGGCCATGGGACACGCTTGTCCTTGTTTTCGGCAGCTGGACATGTTGAGCCACATCATGCCGAAGACTTGGTAGAGTGGATGACCAAGCCCACCTCATCCTCCTCATCCTCTCTCACCCAGGCTCAGGGTAGTGGCAAAGCAGCTGCCAAAGCGTCCTCTTCTCTGGTATCATTATCTTCATTAATCAATCCTTCCCTAGACCCACCATGCCCTCCTCCTGAGGAGTCCCCCGAACTGTTTGAGCACAGTGTTGGGTACATGCTCCAGGAGGATGCCCAGCGTTTGGAAGGATCTGATGATGATACCCAGCTAGAGGAAGGCAGCAGCGTGAGAGCAGAGAGAGGGGATGCTCAAGAAGGACACCAATCTGGCAGTCATGCTCCAGCAGCTGCAGCATATTGCCAGATTGGCTCCAGTGATGAGGAGGGAGGGGATGATGAGGTCACTGACTCCACATGGGTGCCTAATAGGAGAGAGGAGGAGGATGAGGAGGAGGCACATCTCCAATGAGGCAGGATGCCCTTGAGTGGCCAGCGTATGGGCAGCACACCGACGGAATCACACCGCAGAGCTCCGCCTGTGCAGGGCGCTGCCTCTGCCCGTCATGCAAAAAGTTCTTTGGTGTGGGCCTTTTTTGAGGCGAGTGCATCAGATCGCACAGCTGCTGTTTGCAACATATGTCTCAAGCGTATATCGCGTGGCCAAAACATCAGCCGCTTGGGCACCACATGCTTGATCAGACATATGTTGACCTGCCATGCAGCTCGTTGGCAAGCCTACCTTAAAGACCCACACCAAAGAACAAAGCTGACCTCTTCTTGCACCGCATCAGCTGGGATCTCCAACCCCACTATACCTTCACTCCTCTCTGAAACCTGCTCTGAAAGGAATGAAGGTGTAGAATTAGGTGTGTCACAGGCAAGTACTTGCGGGCACTCTGCTAGCAGTACACCGACGTCCGATTCTAGCAGGCAAATTTCCCTGCCCCAGCTGCTGGACCGTCGAAAGAAGTTCACTCCCAGCCATCCACATGCCCAGCAGTTGAATGCTAGCTTGGCTAAATTGCTAGCGCTTCAACTGCTGCCTTTTCAGTTGGTAGACTCGGCCCCCTTCCGTGAGTTTGTGCAATGTGCGGTTCCTCAGTGGCAGGTTCCCAAACGACACTTTTTCGCACGGAAGGCTATTCTGGCTCTCTACAGGCATGTGGAAGGCAATGTCTTGGCCTCACTGGACAGGGCGGTCAGCAGTAAGGTGCATATTACCGCTGACTCATGGTCCAGCAGGCATGGACAGGGACGTTACCTTTCTTTCACGGCCCATTGGGTCACTCTTTTGGCAGCTGGGAAGGATGCAGGACAAGGTGCAGTAGTGTTGGAGGTTGTTCCACCGCCACGCCTCCAAAATGCTACTACTGGTTGTGACACACCTCTGTCCTCCACCCCCTCCTCTTCTTCTTCCTCCATGGCCTCTTCCTGTGGTTTGTCCTCGGAACCAGCGGTGCTCCGTAGGCGTTCAAGGGGCTACGAAAGTACGCAGGCAAAAAGATGCCATGCCGTGCTTGCGCTGGTGTGTTTGGGGGACAGGAGCCACACTGGGGCAGAGGTCCTGTCTGCTCTGCAGGGGCAGGCCGAGAGGTGGTTGACGCCACGCCAGCTTAAGCCAGGAATGGTGGTTTGCGACAATGGCACCAACCTCCTCTCCACCCTCCGACAGGGACAACTGAGCCATGTGCCCTGTATGGCTCACGTCCTTAACCTGGTGGTGCAGCGGTTCTTGGGCAGGTACCCGGGCTTACAGGATGTCCTGAGGCAGGCCGAGGAGGAGGAGGAGGAGGAGGAGGATGATAAGGTTGCGGACCTTATCGTACCATCGCAGAGGATGAGACAACTCCGGGAGACCTTGCAGAAAGGTCTGTGCAACGCGTTCCCAGAGACTGGGAGGTTACAAACTCCTGGTCCTGGACAACGAGTTGCTGAGGCTTCGGGCAGTCAAAGAAGGAGTGGTGGGGAAGGTGGCCGTCTGACCGATGCGTTCAGACAATTCTTTAGTCCGCAGCCCCAAAGTATGATCGGTTCCAGCAACCATCGCCAGTGTCTGATATACATGGTGCAGGAATACCTAGGGGCAAGGTCAGACTTGGACACCTTCCCCACCGAAAATCCTCTGGCTTACTGGGTCTTGAGGATGGATCACTGGCCAGAGCTTGCACAGTATGCAATTGAGCTACTGGCCTGTCCTGCATCCAGAGTTCTTTCAGAACGCACATTCAGTGCTGCTGGAGGATTTGTCACGGATCACAGGGTGCGCCTGTCCACCGACTCGGTTGATCGACTGACTTTCATCAAGATGAACCAGTCTTGGATCACCACCAGCTACCACACACCAGATGCTGATATAACAGACTAATTGATTTTAAAATGTCACATCCTTTCAAGACTGATGCTGATGCTGAGTGCCTGTGCTGTTATGTTGACTGGCTATCCTCCTCCTCCTCCTCCTCCTCAATGATACGATTAACGATGATAGCTTGGAAGATCATTTTGGTTTATGGGTGACGCCACCAGTGGCTAAGGCCCAATTTTTCAGCCCCTGTTTAACAGGGGCGTGTAATTAAAATTTTTGATGCAATACTTTGCAACAGGCCTCATTGCTGTGCTCCAAGTACAGTATCTGTGAGGGGTTGCAGTGTTGTGCCACCAGTGCCTAAGGCCCAATTTTTCAGCCCCTGTTCAACAGGGTCATGCAATTATAATTATTGATCTAATAATTCACAGCAGGGCCCATTGCTGCACCCACCAAGAGTAACTGTCAGGCCTTACAGTGTTGTGGCAACAGCACCACCACCACCACCACCACCAAAGGCCCAATTTTTAAGCCCCTGTTCAACAGGGGCATGCAATTATAATTATTGATCTAATAATTCACAGCAGGGACCATTGCTGCGCCCACCAAGAGTAACTGTCAGGCCTTACAGTGTTGTGGCACCAGCACCACCATCACCACCACCACCACCAAAGGCCTAATTTTTCAGCCCCTGTTCAACAGGGGCATGCAATTACAATTCTTGATCTAATAATTCACAGCAGGGCCCATTGCTGCGCCCACCAAGAGTAACTGTCAGGCCTTACAGTGTTGGGGCACCAGCACCACCATCAAAGGCCCAATTTTTACTACCACTGATCAACAATTATATGTTATTACAATTCCTGATATAATAGTTGACAGCAGGGCGTTCCAGCGCCCACCAAGAGTAACTGTGAGTGCTTACAGTGTTGTGCCAACACCAACACCTAAGGGGCCAATTTCTGCAGAGTATATACGGCAGGTCCCTACTTTCAAACATCCAACTTACAAACGACTACTACTTGCAAACGGAAGAAGACAACAGGAAGTGAGAGGAAATCTACCCCTTGGAAGGAAAATTCTCTCCTGTAAGAATTAATATGGGAGAAAGGTGTCTCCTCTCTACTGATGCTTTATCACCAATCCTTGTTTCAATAAAAACACCACATTTCAAAAACAGTTGTCATTGGGACGCAAAGTGAGGTGAAATGTTCTGAACAGGGGCACAGACAGCAAAAAAAATGTGACAGGGGTGATAACCGTTCCCTATGTTTTACAAAAAACTAAAAAAAAGGAATTTGCCATGGAGCTCCACTTAAACAATGCAGCTGTTCAAAATTATAAACAGATTCTACATAAGAACAAACCTACAGTCCCTGTCTTGTATGCACCGCCTGTATACGGCTGTTCAGAGTATATAGGTCCTTTTTTTATTTTGTGTGCGGGGTTCCCCTTAATATCCATACAAGACCCAAAGGGGCTGGTAATGGGCTGGGGTAGGGGGGGGTTGATGGGGTAGCTATGCCATTTTTCCTAAAGATTTTCATCCATGTTACCGGGACCACACATTGCATTAAAGCCGCAAGCAGTTTTAAATGACTTTTTTCCCTTTAGAAATGTTATTTTGTGCAGGGACAGTTCTAAACACGGGAAACACGTGGCACTTCACAGGCATACTTTAGACACCCCCCAGGTACAATATTTTAAAGGAATATTTGACTTTTTTTTTTTTCACTTTATGCATCATTAAAATGACTGCTCCCGGAAAACGTCCGTTTTTAAAACTTCTTTTTGCATTGATACATGTCCCCTGGTGCAGAAGCCGGGTTCCCAAACTCTGTTTCGGACAATAACATGGATAATAGTCGTTATAATTAGCACTTTAGAATCCGAACGTTCGCATCCATTGTATTTAATAGGGTTCTAATGTTCGTGCGAACTTTCGGTCCGTTCGCGGGTTCTGGTGCGAACCGAACCCGGGGGTGTTCGGCTCATCACTACTGTGAAGCATAGGGGTGGCAACATCATGCTTTGGGGCTGTTTCTCTGCAAAGGGAACAGGACGACTGATCCGTGTACATGAAAGAATGAATGGGGCCATGTATCGTGAGATTTTGAGTGCAAACCTCCTCCCATCAGCAAGGGCATTGAAGATGAAACGTGGCTGGGTCTTTCAGCATGACAATGATCCCAAACACACCGCCCGGGCAACGAAGGAGTGGCTTCGTAAGAAGCATTTCAAGGTCCTGGAGTGGCCTAGCCAGTCTCCAGATCTCAACCTCATAGAAAACCTTTGGAGGGAGTTGAAAGTCTGTGTTGCCCAGCGACAGCCCCAAAACATCACTGCTCTAGAGGAGATCTGCATGGAGGAATGGGCCAACATACCAGCAACAGTGTGTGACAACCTTGTGAAGACTTACAGAAAACATTTGACCTCTGTCATTGCCAACAAAGGATATATAACAAAGTATTGAGATGAACTTTTGATATTGACCAAATACTTATTTTCCACCATAATTTGCAAAAAAAAATTCATTCCAAATCAGACAATGTGATTGTCTGGATTTGTTTCCACATTTTGTCTCTCATAGTTGAGATATACCTATGATGACAATTACAGGCCTCTCTCATCTTTTTAAGTGGGAGAACTTGCACAATTGGTGGCTGACTAAATACTTTTTTGCCCCACTGTATATATATATATATATATATATATATATATATATATATAATCTCTCTCTCTTCTTTAGCCTCTGACCAATCCCCAAGCACCTCTCGGGGTAAGGATGAGCTTGAGCGTTTGTTTATTTTTTAAATAATAATTTTTCTTTAGTCAGCCAAATCCACCAGCGCCTCTCACTGTAAGGATGAGCTTGGGTGTTTTCTGTTATTTTTGTAAATGATAATCCACCAGTGCCTCTCACTGACTGGAAGGAACCGCGTTCCGGTTTGATGTGGCACCCACTTGGCATTTACATATATATCCATCTGTGGCCCCCCCAAGTATATCCATCTGTGGCCCCCCAAGTATATCCATCTGTGGCCCCCCAAGTATATCCATCTGTGGCCCCCAAGCTCGAGCGTGTTATGTTTTTTTTTTGCTGTGAATATATCTATCTTCTTTAGCCTGACAAATCCGAGCGCCACGCTCATTGTTAGGATGAGCCGGGGCGTGTGGCTGGGGCGTCTTCACAACTTGATGTGCCCGAGCCCGCAAGAAACCTGACAGCACGCAGCGCCACCGCCAATCACAGGCACTGTGACATTTCCCCGATCTCTGCATCTTAAGTCCGCAGATGCGGAGATCAGGAATAGTCACAGTGCCCGTGATTGGCTCTGCGCGCTGTCAGCTTCATAGCGGCTCTGGCACATCGACTTCTGAACTAGCCCAAGCAACATGCCCAGCCACACGCCCCGGCTCATCCTAACAATGAGCGTGTCGCTCAGGGATTTGTTCAGCTAAAGAAGATGGATATATTCACAGCTTAAAAAAAAAAACATAACACGCTTGAGCTTGGGGGCCACAGATGGATATACTTGGGGGGCCACAGATGGATATATATGTAAATTCAAAGTGGGGGCCACATCAAACCGGAACGCGGGCCACAAATGGCCCTTGGGCCGGACTTTGGACATGCCTGGACTACCCTATACCTACATTCAAATATTTGTTCATTGGCCTTTACCCAGAGGTGGCGATCATCACTGCCTTAATAGTAAATGTGTGATAGCGCTGCCTCTATGTCAAGATCAAAAATAATACTGTAACTTAAAAGTGACAATAGATGACTAAATAAGTATGTGAACCATATATCTAAACTGCCAGTGCAAATTAAATCCATATGCAAACATAAATAACAAAAAAACGCTGCAATAAATAAAGTTTCTAATAACATGTGCAATCAAAAAAAGTCTCTATTTGATAAGGTGCTTCATAGAGATGACACCACTGTGTATCGTCAATTTTACCTATGCTCATTTCACCAGGTGAAATGCAAGCTCACCTCCATTACAGACCCCTAAGGGTCAACAAAGCATGTAAACAGATGAATCTTGTAGACCGAACTCTGGTGTTCAGGCTCATTTAAGGGTGACGGAATTTCCTCTCCAAGATGGCTCCGCACAGCTCACGCATAGGTCATAGGCAACAAACTGAAAAAACAGCCTCCAATAGTGCAGTACCTGCGTTATTAGGCTCAATAAACCGCACAGAACCCACTTCATAAAATACACTCACATTTATTAAATAAAAAAACATCTCACGTAATCCGTCAGGCTCAACCTCTACGCGTTACACCACCAACGCATGTGGCTTCATCTGGAGGGAAGCCGAGCGGCAGTGGCAGGGTATATTTATATGAAAACAGTAATGATGGCCATGTATCCACTTCCGGTTCGCGTGGAGATCCGCACATGCGAATTGTGCACAAAGATTCGTGCATGCGCATTACATGCATAAACTCGTTCATGCACAATGATAAAGGTAAAATGATAATCATTAGAATACTGTGCTGCAATAAAATGGCGTGCAATTGTCCACGCACGCGCAATGCGCTCCTAAGTTGACGCATGCAGGTTAATGAAAACAGTAATCTTATGGTAAGGACTACAAGAAAATAGCTACACAAAAGAAAGGGGAGCTTGGTAGCTTAACAGATAGAGGTTATCCCTTAGTGAGAGGCAATAACTCCAATAAGGAGACATACATAAAAATAAACAGACTAATCATGATTAAACAATAATGATACTTAAGCCCCGTACACACGCTCAGACTTTTTGTTAAAATCAACCAACAATAGCAGAAGTTGACCAAAGGGTGGCGGTAAAGAGCAGAAAAAGAGCGTGATGTTGGAAAAAGTTTTGGGAAAGTTTGCAGAAAAGTCCTGTGGTGTGTATGCTATGGGTGTGCCCGGCCAACTCAGTTCGGACAAAAATCCACGGAAGTCAGATGGAAGTCTGACCGTGTGTACGAGGCTTAAGAGTCAATACGTATAATAAAATAAAATAATAAAAAAACAAAAAAAACAAAGACAGGGATTAAAATGTTGACAATTAATAGCATATATATATATATATATATATATATATATATATATATATATACACAAAAAAAATGGTAAAATTATACATGTCTGTGGAATGAATCTTAACCCTAAATAATAAAAGGGGCTATAAATAATGTTTAACCACTTAAGGACCGCCTCACGCCGATATACGTCGGCAGAATGGCACGGCTGGGCACATCAATGTACAGGTACGTTGCCCTTTAAGAGCCCAGCCGTGTATCGCGCGAGCGGTAGCGGTCCTGAGCTCCGTGACCGCGCCCAGACCCCTTACAGTAAGAATCACTTCTTAGGGTACACTTAACCCCTACACTGCCACCTAGTGGTTAACCCCTTCACTGCCAGTGTCATTTTCACAGTGACCATTGCATTTTTCTAGCACTGATCGCTGTGAAAATGACAATGGTCCCAAAAATGTGTCAAAAATGTCCGATGTGTCCTCCATAATGTCGATTTTACGAAAAAAATCACTAATCACTGCCATTACTAGTAAAAAAAAAGAAAATGAATAAAAATGCCATAAAACTACCCCTATTTTGTAAACGTTATAACTTTTGCGCAAACCAATCAATAAACGGCAATTGCGATTTTTTTTTTTTACCAAAAATATGTAGAAGAATACGTATCGGCCTAAACTGAGGGAAAAAAATGTTTTTTATATATTTTTGGGGGATATTTATTATAGCAAAAAGTTAATATAGATTTTTTTCAAAATTGTCGCTCTATTTTTGTTTATAGTGCAAAAAATAAAAACCACAGAGGTGATCAAATACCACCAAAAGAAAGCTCTTTTTGTGGAAAAAAAAGGACGCCAATTTTGTTTGGGAGCCACGTCACACGACCGTGCAATTGTCAGTTAAAGTGACGCAGTGCCGAATCGCAAAAAGGGGCCTGGTCCTTTAGCTGCATATTGGTCCGGGGCTTAAGTGGTTAAACTGACAAGTTATTCTCCATGGATCTATAGGTAACTGAGTGCCAAGGGATATATTGATAAAAATATTGATCAGTGAAGATGGAGGACTAACATGATAAACGGTGTGTTAATAAATTATGTGGGTAATGAAAAACCTTTATCCTGATGCATTACATAATTTAACGAAATTATGGTAACTTAATGGCCTGTACGCTGGTAAATATATGCACATATAAAATTATCTAATAGTTATTAATATATGCAGATAAGTCTAACTGGTGATAAAACAATTAATATAAAATTCAATATTATGGCCTGACGGATGGAGGGTCTGCATCTCATGTATCCAAAAGTATTTACGTTGACTCAGGGCATTCATTTTATTGCTTCCCCTCCAGAGAGGATGATATTTTTTTGATTCCCCAAAAGATTAAGGAAGAGGCATCTCTATTATGGTGAGTAGCATAATGTTTTGAAATACTATGTTTAGGGTAACCTTTGATAATATTTTGGATGTGTTTTCTAATTCTCTTCCACATTGGTCTTTTTGTTCGTCCGATATATTGGATCTGACATAGGCATTGGAGGGCATACACTACTCCCTCTGTTCTGCAAGTTATACAATCCCTAATGTGATAATCATTTCCAGTTGTTGTAGCTTTAAAGGAACTCCTTTTGATGTTATTTGCATTGGTTTTGATGCATGCATAGCATTGTCTACAAGGAAAAAATATTTTTTTCTGAGAAAAAAGTACAAATCTGTTTACTTGGGAAACAAAAATATTTCTTGCAATCTTGTCACGTAGTTTGGTGGCTCTTCTATATGTAAACTTTGGTTGTGTATGTAGGTAATACTTGCTTAATATGCTTGCCTGCTGTCAAGATGGGCCAATGCTTCTTAAATTATTTTTTCTATTTTCCTGTGTTGTACTCCATAGTTTAAGATAATTGAGATATTCTCCTCATATGTGTCTGTCCTTGATTTGTCTTTGATTAAATCCCGTCTATCTATTCCTTCTATTTCATCGATCTGTTGTCTAATAAAAAAGTTTACTGGTATGCCTTTTGCACAAACCTATGGCCAATGATAGATGCCTGTTCTTTAAAATCATTCCCCTCTGTACAGTTTCTCTTAAGCCTCATAATTTGGCCCTTAGAAATGTTTAGTAGCCACGGGGCATAGTGGCAACTATTAATGGGTATATATCCATTTCTATCTACTGTCTTGAAATACATTTTTGTTTTGAATGTTCGAGCGCTCATTGTTATGGTTAAATCTAAAAAATGCATCTGATTTTTATAATACTTCCAAGAGAAGATGATGTTCCTATTGTTTGCATTCAGGCTATTCAAGTATGGGAGTAATGTGTTTTCGTCTCCTTTCCAAATTGTAATCACATCATCATTAATACATTATTAGCTCTTTGGGGGTGGCTTGGTAGATTTTACTTTCCACCCATTCTGCCATGAAAATATTAGCCACACTCAGTGCAAACTGTGCCCCCATTGCGATACCTTTAATTTGCTTAAAATAAGTATTGTTGTACCAAAAATAATTATGCACTAGACAGTAGTCTAAACATTTGAGTATGTTCATTGTTTCCTCGGAATATCACTTAATTTCTTCAATGCCCATTTTGTTGCTTTCATTGCTTCTTGATGTCCTATACTTGTGTACAGAGAATTATCGGCTGTATATAGTATATATGGTCCTTCTTCTAATGGTCCCAAAATAGTTTCAAAAGTGTCTGACGTGTCCGCCATAATGTCGCAATCCCGATAAAAATCACAGATCACCGCCATTACTAATAAAAAAAAAATAATAAAAAAAATGCCATAAATCTATCCCCTATTTTGTAGACGCTATAACTTTTGCGCAAACCAATCAATAAACCCTTATTGCGATTTTTTTTTTTTTTTACCAAAAATATGTAGAAGAATACATATCGGCCTAAACTGAGAGAGAGAATTTTTTTTTATATATATTTTTTGAGTATATTTATTATAGCAAAAAGTAAAAAATATTGTTATTTTTTTCAAAATTGTCGCTCTTTTTTTGTATATAGCGCAAAAAATAAAAACCGCAGAGGTGATCAAATACCACCAAAAGAAAGCTCTATTTGTGGGGGAAAAAAGTTTGTCAATTTTGTTTGGGTGCAACGTCGGATGACCGCGCAATTGTCAGTTAAAATTACACAGTGCCGTATCGCAAAAAGTGCTCTGGTCAGGAAGGGGGTAAATTCTTCGGGGCTGAAGTGGTTAACAATAGGACACCCTGGGGGATTTGTATTACCTTTTATGCATCTTAGGGACTGTATATATACAGGGAATCTGCAAGTGATCGCCACTGCTTGTTATTACAATGAAAAAGTCAGTGGATTTATGAACTGCAGGCTTTGGCCTAAATGAATAGCTTAGCCTGAACTTATTTTTGTGGACTGCACCTGCATGACTGTCTTTGGTGGCATTATCAGTATGGATATGATGATTAGGATGCCTAGTGACAGGTATGCCTCAGATCGGTGGCTACTCATACAGCAAGTCCTAGCCTTAATCATTTTGGTTATATGCCTTTTTGATATATATAGCTCGTGCTGCATATGGGCTTGGTGTTGGGGTTAATACTTTGACCCAAGCTCAGTCCATGAACAGGGTGAGGAGGAGTTCATGGACCAAGAATTGGTTGCTCCAGCGGGACCAATTCTTTCATATGCCTCTGCTGTGGGAAATCCAGGAGAATAATCCTGATGACTTCAGGAATTATCTCCGGATGACCCCATTTTTCACCGTCTGTTGGATTTGCTGTCCCCCTATATCACGAGGCAGGACACTGTGATGCGCCAAGCCATCACTGCTGAGCAGAGGCTAGTTGCCACGTTGCGATACCTGGCAACTGGGAGAAGCCTGCAGGACCTCAAGTTCATGACAGGCATCTCCCCCCAGGCTCTGGGGATCATTATCCCAAAAACCTGTTCTGCCATAATTCAAGTTCTGCAGAAGGACTATATTAAAAGTTAACTTTTCTCCTTTAACATCACATTAGAAGTAACTCATGTATGCAAATTGCTAATGTATTTTATTTGTTTCCTCCTTCCCTAATTACCATGATTGTAATATGCTGTGAATGTCCCCTTTGTCCCCATGCATGCTGTAAGCTTTTAATGCTCCTTTTTTGGCCTACATGCATATTTACCTTCACTAACCTCTCCAGCATGCTTTCCTGGGTCCATACACACCTAGCCTAGTCACTTACCAATGTATTTAGTCTGCTCCATTGTAGTGCTTCCCGCCCCTCCCCCCCCCCCCCCAAAATGTGCACAAATGTTTTTGTTCTCATAAAATTCAGGCAGACTGGCAGAGGCTTTTTTGGAGGGCCCAAACTCATCTAGAACCCCCCCCCCTAAAAAAATTCTATGGGCCATCAGAGGGGGTGAGGAATCTGATAAGTGGGCTTCTATTTTTGTCTTTAAATACTCCTTTAAATAAATGTTATACTGATCTTGGCCAAGAATGTTTTTGTGTAATCTGCTTGCAATGTTATGTGCAAAAGTACCAATTTATTTTTCTGGTTTGACTCCACAGTTTCCATCAACGCCACAGGAATGGCAGAATGTGGCATCCCGGTTTCCCCAACTGCGGAGGGGCAATAGATGGGAAGCATGTCCGCATAGTGCCACCACCCCATTCGGGGTCGTATTATTATAACTATAAAGGTTTTAATAGTATTGTGTTAATGGCGGTGGTGTCAGCACAGTATGAATTTATGTATGTGGACGTCGGGAAGAATGGCCGGATGTCGGATGGTGGTGTGTTCGCACAGACGGAATTTGCCCTACGTCTCCAGAGTGGTGGCCTGGCACTGCCACCTGATGAAGACAACGTTGAGAACCTTCCGTTTGTTTTTATCGCTGATGAGGCTTTCCGACTGAGACCACACCTGATGAGGCCATTCCCTCTGAGGATCCTCACCCCGCAGAGGAGGGTTTTTAATTACCGGCTGGCCAGAGCCCGAAGGGTTGTTTAGAATGCCTTTGGGATAATGGCCTGCCAGTTCCGCCTTTTTCTTTACATCCATACATATGGCAGACTACAAACTGAATCATATCGTTTTCAGCTGCTGCATACTGCACAACTATTTGTGGAGAAATTCAGCAAATTATCTGACAACAGTTGGGCCTGAGGCCGGACTTTCTGACAATCCCCTGACGGGCCTGGATACTGGCCATACTGGCTTGGCCCCCCAAAGCGCCCGTGAAGTGCGGGAGAAATATGTACAGTATTTTACGGGTAGGGGGGCCATTGCTATGCCAGACAATCTCAGATTTTTTTTATTCAAAAAATAAAAAAAATATTTCTGTGAAAAGCTTGATTTTTAATTATTGCTTGTGTTTCTTTTATCTGTCTCCTAGTGCACTTTTACTGTCAAGTGGACTTGTCTTTAGTAAATAACCACCATTGTCACTGTAAACAACAACTTAATTTTAAAACTGGTATTGAGCATTGTTGATTATAAAACTATTTTTACTCTGTGCACATTCACTTGTGCGTTCTAAAATTTCAGTGAAAATTACAACCATTTTTTGGGGAAAAATTTGAAAACTTTTTTTGGGGGGTTTTGCATAAACAGGCATGTTTCAAAAAATAAAACATATAAAACTATGGAACTTACAAAGTTCAACCTTTCAAAAACTCAAGGTAATCTCAGACATTATCTAGTGTTTAAAAAATGTGTTGCTGTTGCCTTCATGAGATGGGGTGATGTCACCCCTGAACAAGCCAAATTTTGAAGATGCACACAGTTTGGAATGTAAAATGTGGAATTCCCTCCTGATCCCATGCCTAATGTCAACATGTGCTATCTGCCATCATGGGGGATCAATGGACGTGTTTTGGGGGTGCAACCCCTTCCTCTCACCTACTTGAGTTGCAAGGAAGGGGTTGCACCAACAAAACACGTACATTGATATCCCCTGATGGCAGATAGCACATGTTGACACACTGGGGCTGATTTACGAAACATTTGCGCCATGAGTATCGGCGCATCTGCGTGCGCAAGGGCAGTTTTGGTATTTATGAAACATTAGCGATGGTAACGCAGCGCTATTTACTATAGTGTTCTCGGCGCACGGGAGGAGGCGCTCAGTGCGCCACTATGGACCTGGCGCACTGCATCTTCAAATTAAAATATAAAGAAACTGGAAGTGACAATATAATGGGGGTGACATGGGGTGATGTGAGGAAGTTTAGTGACAACTGCCCAAGTAACAAACATGCCCAAAATAGAATGAGAAAGTAACTTTTTCTGAACCAGCCCGCTGCGCCGGCAATTACGTTTAGAACTGCGAGGGTTTTTTTTTGTGCTCTGCGCAGCAATTTTACTCGTTCAAATGCGCCGGTTCACTGCGCCGGCAAAATCTTAGTAAATATCAAGTCACGTAAATCAATTTGCATAAGTTGAACAGGCGCAGCTCCTAAACTTGCCGTTATATAACAGTCCGACAGCAAAATGACATTTCTAAAGGAAAAAAAAAGGCATTTAAAAGCACTCGCGGCTATAATGAATTGTCGGCTCCCGGCAATATACAGAAAAGTCATTGAAAGTCTTTGAAAAAAAAAAAATGCGTGGGGTCCCCCCAAATTCCATTACCGGGCTCTTCAGGTCTGGTATGGATATTAGGGGGAACTCTGCGCCAATTTAAAAAATAAATAAAAATGACGTGCGGGTCCCCCTCAAAATCCGTACCAGGCCCTTTATCCGAGCACGCAACCTGGCCGGCCGCAGGAAAAGAGGGGGGGACGAGAGAGCGCCCCCCCCCTCCCTCCTGAACCATACCAGGCCACATGCCCTCAAAATGGGGAGAATGTCCCCATGTTGATGGGGACAAGGGCCTCATCCCCGCAACCCTTGCCCGGTGGTTGTGGGGGTCTGCGGGCAGGAGGCTTATCGGAATCTGGAAGCCCCCTTTAACAAAGGGGACCCTCAGATCCCACCCCCCCTGTGTGAAATGGTAATGGGGTACAAATGTACTCCTACCATTTCACACAAAAAAAGTGTCAAAAATGTTAAAAATTACAATAGCCGGTTTTTGACAATTCCTTTATTAATGTCTTCTCCTTTCTTCCACCTTCTTCTTCCATCTTCTTTTCTCCATTTGGGTTTCTTCCTCCATCCTCATCTTCCTTCTTCCTTCGGTGTTCTCGTCCGCATCTTGCTCCAGCTTCTTGTTCCCTTCTTTCTCCGGCCGCTCCGCTTGAATTCGAGGTTCCCGCTGTGTGACGCTTCAGTTCTTGAGTTCTCCTCTGGGTCCGCTGCCTCCCGGTGACCCCACCCCCCTCTGACACCACGGGGAAAGTCCCCATGAAATCCATGTGCGTCAGAGGGGGGCGGGGTCACCGGGTGGCAGCGGACCCAGAGGAGAACTGATGAACTGAAGCGTCACACAGCGGGAACCTCGAATTCAAGCGGAGCGGCCAGAGAAAGAAGGGAATAAGAAGCCGGAGCAAGATGCGGACGAGAACACCGAAGGAAGATGAAGATGAAGAACAAGATGGAGGAAGAAACCCGAATGGAGAAAAGAAGAAGGTGGAAGAAGACGATGGAAGAAGATGGAAGAAAGGAGAAGACATTAATAAAGGAATTGTCAAAAACCGGCTACTGTCAATTTTTAAAATTTTTGACACTTTTTTTTGTGAAATGGTAGGGGTACATTTGTACCCCATTACCATTTCACACAGGGGGGGCCGGGATCTGGGGGTCCCCTTTGTTAAAGGGAACTTCCAGATTCCGATAAGCCCCCCGCCCGCAGACCCCCACAACTACCGGGCAAGGGTTGTGGGGATGAGGCCCTTGTCCCCATCAACATGGGGACATGGTGCTTTGAGGGGTCACAGACCCCCAAAGCATCCTCGCCATGTTGAGGGCATGTTGCCTGGTACGGTTCAGGAGGGGTGGCGCTCTCTCGTCCCCCCCCCCTTTTCCTGCGGTCTGCCAGGTTGCGTGCTCGGATAAGGGTCTGGTCCATGTTAGCCTATGGCCTCATGGCCACCATGGCGTTTTTGAGCTGTAAATGTCATAGCCGTTTTTAGGCCCCATGTACACGGCACGCTGGTGCAAAGTCTTCAGAACTAAGGTTGAAAGCAGCGTTTCTAAACGCGTGTTTTGTTGCGTTTGCATGCCGCGTTTTACTGCATAAGCGTTTTAGTTAGTTAACATTAGGGATGAGCCGAACATCCCCCTGTTTGGTTCGCACCAGAACGTGCGAACAGACAGAAAGTTTGCGCGAAATTTAGAACCCTATTAAATACAATGGACTCAAATGTTCAAAATCAAAAGTGCTAATTATGAAGGCTAATATGCAAGTTATTGTCCTAAAAAGTGTTTGGGGACCTGGGTCCTGCCTCAGGGGACATGTATCAATGCAAAAAAAAGTTTTAAAAACGTCAGTTTTTTCGGGAGCAGTGATTTTAATAATGCGTAAAGTGAAACAATAAAAGTGAAATATTCCTTTAAATTTCGGACCTAGGGTGTGTGTATAGTATGCCTGTAAAGCAATGCTTGTTTCCTGTGCTTAGAACTGTCCCTGCACAAAGTGTCATTTCTGAAGGAAAACAAGTCATTTAAAACTCATTCGCGGCTATAATGAATTGTCGGCTCCCGGCAATACATAGAAAAGTCATTGGTAAAAAAAAAAAAAAAAAAAATGCGTGGGGGTTTCCCTAGGTTCAATTACCAGGCCCTTCAGGTCTGGTATGGATATTAAGGGGAACCCTGCCGCAAATTTAAAAAAGAAATGCGTGGGGTTCCTCCCAATTATCCATACCAGGCCCTTCAAGTCAATAATAAAAAAAAAAACACAACACAGGTTTTTAAAGTAATTTATTAGGCAGCTCCGGGGGTCTTCTTCCAACTTCGGGGGTCTTCTTCCAACTACGGGGGTCTCTTCTTCTGCTCTCCGGGGTCGTCTCCGCACTCTCTGGTTCTTCTCCCGCTCTCCGGTGCCTTCTCCACGATCTCTGGTTCTTTCTGCCTTCTGCCGGGTGCCCTGCTATCTTCTTCCAGCTCTTTTGCTAGCGGGGTCTCGGTCTTCATCGTCGTCTTCTTCCCTCCTCTCTCCGCCCGATGTTGCCTCGTCGCTGTCTGCCGCTACAATGCTGTGTGCGCGGAGCGCAACGACTTATATTGACATGGGGCGTGGTCACCGGTGACCCCACCCCTATATGACGTCACAGTCCCATCATTCCCCGGGACTGTGACGGAATACGGGGGGCGGGGTCACTGGGTGGCATCATATAAGTCGTTGCGCTCCGCGCACACAGCATTGTAGCGGCAGACAGCGACGAGGCAACATCGGACGGAGAGAAGAGGGAAGAAGATGACAATGAAGACCGGGACCCCGCTAGCAAAAGAGCTGGAAGAAGATAGCAGGGCACCCGGCAGAAGGCAGAAA
Organism: Rana muscosa; assembly: GCA_029206835.1. Taxonomy (NCBI): domain Eukaryota; kingdom Metazoa; phylum Chordata; class Amphibia; order Anura; family Ranidae; genus Rana; species Rana muscosa. The sequence continues at coordinate 893,767,318 of CM055117.1, read as the reverse complement.
GAACCGGAGATCGTGGAGAAGGCACCGGAGAGCGTGGAGAAGGCACCGGAGAGCGTGGAGAAGGCACCGGAGAGCGCAGAGAAGGCACCGGAGAGTGAGAGAAGAGGCCGGAGAGTCAGAAGAGACCCCCGAAGTCAGAAGAAGACCCCCGCAGTCGGAAGAAGACCCCCAGAGCTGCCTAATAAATTACTTTAAAAACCTGTGTTGTGTTTTTTGATAGAATTTTTTTTGCCACCAGGTGAATGGGTAGGGGTACGATGTACCCCATACTCATTCACATGGGGTGGGGGCTCCCGGATTCCGATAAGCCCCCCGCTGCAGACCCCGACAACCAACGGCCAGGGTTGTCGGGAAGAGGCCCTTGTCCCCATCAACATGGGGGAGGGTGCTTTGTGGTGGGGGGCCGCAGGTCACCCCCCTGCCCCAAACCCCCCATGTTGAGGGCATGCGGCCTGTTATGGTTCAGAAGGGAGGGGGCCGCTCGCCCCTCCTTTCCTGACCTGCCGGGCTGCGTGCTCGGATAAGGGTCTAGTATGGATTTTGGGGGAACCCCCACGCCGTTTTTTCAGCGTAGGGGGGTCTACCCTTAAAATCCATACCAGACCTAAGGGCCTGGTATGCTCCTGGAGGGGAACCCATGCCGGTTTTTTATTTAAAATTTGGCCTGGAGTTCCCCTTCATGGTTCATACCAAACACAGGGGACAGCGAGCGCGAGGCTTGCAGTACCTTGTCGCCGAGAACATTCTCGGCCAGGTACTTCAAGTCGCCTCCAGGACACGACTTGAGCATCTGCTTCACGCTCAAGTCGTGTCTAAGTTGCCTCGCAAAGTCGCGCTGCCCCTGTGTCAACCGGCACACGAGTCGCCCCACAAGTCGGATCGTCTTGATCCGACTTCCCGGGTGACCTCTATTCAAATCAATGGGCTCCCATAGGGAACCATTCATTTTGAATAGAGATACAAGCGCCGCTGACATTTTTATTTACTATCACAGTGCGCCGCCGGTTCATGCGCCCAATTAAGGATTTATCCGGCACACCAATTAAGGTATGAACTGGAGCAGCGCACTGTTTATAGTAAATCACCCTCACTGTGTGCATCTTCAAAATTTGGCTTGTGGAAGAAAGTGCAAAAAAATTACAAGGTGAAAAAATATAAAAAGGGGGGGGGGGTTTGTGTTTCATTCTATTCGCCCCATAACATCAATGATGTCCTTAAATGTTTGCTCCATAACATTGATCTTATTCTTCATGATGTCGAGTTCACGACTACACAACATTATTTGCTGGATTATTCTTTGTGCACTAGCACTTGAGAAACGAGGAGTTTCTTCCTCACCAACATGCTCATCCCCTAAAAATAAAAGGAATTATAAATATGCAGGCCTACATCTCTTACCTGAAGCTGTGGTGACAGACACTGACCTGTTGTGGTGACAATTTCCACCACGTCATCCACCTCTCCTTCCTCCACTTCTCCTTCCTCCACATCCTGGGTTTGGGTTTCTTGCTGAGGTGTGGGGTTCCTGGGCTCCTCACAGTCGTGTCCTCCCAGTCTTCTCTCCCCTATGAGAATGAAACAAAAGGTATACTTAGCACACAGATATTTGAGGGCAAAAATAGGAATATGAAACATTGCTTGGAAGAGGGGTACAATTGTCTGTTTGGGCAGAGTTCCAAGCTGAAGACATGATTTTTCACTTACCAAATCTTGACTACTTACCTTTTTTGGACAAGTTTCACACATGTAGACACCCCAAGTATCCACTGGAGCACCTGTCTGGGACACCCTAAAAAGGTTGTTCTGGTGTCCCACACTAGTGCTCCAGAGTGCAGATGTGTAACCAGCTGCTGAGTTTCCTCTCCTTTACACTGAATCAAGTTTGCATTTCATTCTAGTTACAAACACATCATCTAGACAACAATGTAATAACATGTTTGGAATACAAACAGGCATATAAAAAATGAATTTTACCCTGTATCTTCAAAAAACATTGTATGTAGTGGGTGAACGATGTGTCTAACGACTGATTACTGTGCCCACTAACCTGAAAGTTGTCAATTTCAAATGTCCAATAGTAAAAAAAAAAAAAAACATGGAGCAACATGCAAGTTATGATAATAAAATCAGAGGAACACAGGAGAAATACTTACCGTATTTATCGGCGTATAACACGCACCGGCGTATAACACGCACCCCAAGTTTAGGAGGAAATTTTAGGGAAAAAAACTTTTAGCAGGGAAGTTTAAGGAAAAATAACTTACATTTAAATGCAGCCTTGTCAGTGTCCATTGCAGCCTTGTCACAATGCAGCCTTGTCAGTGTCCATTGCAGCCTTGTCACAGTGCAGCCTTGTCAGTGTCCATTGCAGCCTTGCCACAGTGCAGCCTTGTCAGTGTCCATTGCAGCCTTGCCCCAGAGTCCATTTCAGCCTTGCCCCAGAGTCGCCGTGCAGCCTTGCCCCAGAGTCGCCGTGCAGCCTTGCCCCAGAGTCGCCGTGCAGCCTTGCCCCAGAGTCGCCGTGCAGCCTTGCCACCAGTGTCGCCGTGCAGCCTTGCCCCAGTGTCGCCGTGCATCATTTTAAAATTGGCACCGAGACTGTGCGGACGCCGCCAAGAACGCCGGGGACGCAGGGGACGCAGGGACTGGGCGGAGCCGCCGCCGAGATACACATAGCCGAGTGTACTCGGCTATACTCGGCTTTTCTCGGCTCCGCTCACAGTCACGCCGAGTCCCGCCCTATGATGGACATAACACAGGTCCAATGGCGGGACTGGGCGTGACTGTGAGCGGAGCCGAGAAAAGCCGAGTATAGCCGAGTACATTCGGCTATGTGTATCTCGCTCCGCTCACAGTCAGCGGAGACAGCTCAGGGATGTCAGTATCGGCGTATAACACGCACCCACGATTTTCCCCTGATTTTCAGGGGAAAAAAGTGTGTGTTATACGCCGATAAATACGGTACTTTTGTGAAGCATTCTCTTGATACTCCTGTACTGCTCCGGCTCCCTCAGTTTGAGGTCAGACCACCTCTTTCTAAGCTGTTCTTTCAATCTTTTCACCCCAAACTTTTGTTGAAGACTTTTGACTACTTTTCGCATTATTAGGCTGGGTATATGGCCCATGCTTGCCATCATAATCCGACTTTTTCAATATGTCCACTATTTCCGCTATCTCTGTGAATGACATATTAGATGCCTTGTATCGCCTCCTTGATCGTGACGTTTCGCCCTCCGGGCTTGTCTCATCGTTAGACGAATTAGCAGGCACCTGCTGAGACTCCGCCATGTCGCTCCTACTGCATGCCGAAAAAGAAGGGGCGGGGAATATACTAGAAAGAACGTCAGGCGACGCGGGCATAGTTTCACGCATGCGCAAAGTATATAATTATAACACACATGTGTCATAACTACGTTCTGTGTGTGGAGAAAGATGGAACGGAAGCGCTGAACGTAATTAACGAAGGTCAAATTGAAACTTGGGGCATCAGTGGCCTATAATGCTTCATGATTGAGGACTATATTGGGATAAGATAAGGACACTTTAGGCTGACCTAGTGTTTTTGTCTTGTGTTTTATCTTGCAGCAAATATGCAGAAATTTAAAGATCCAGAAATCATGTCTGCTTTCATAGACAAATACAGGAAGCTGCGAAATTTGTGGGAGCTAAAACACAATTTATACCATAACCGCGACGCAAGGAGGGCAACAATGGACAAATTGGTCCAATTTATGCAGACATGGATCCCAGAGGCAGACTATCACATGGTGAATAGTAAAGTCAATAACTTGAGGAATATGTACAAGAAGGAGCACACTAAAATTCCTTAATTCTCGGAGATCAGGAGCAGCAGCAGACAAAGTACATGTACCCAGGCTGTGGTACTACAAGAAACTGCGATTTCTGGACGACCAGCTTGAAGTCAGGGAATCACTTTCCAGCCTTCCCTCCACTCTTCCCTCTACCCCAGCAGAGGAGGATGAGGAGCTACCTGACTTGGAAGACCCGGATCTGAATATCTATAGCCAGGTATAGTATTTTACAACATATTTATTGTCCTATAATTATTGTTGGGAACTAGATGTTGTTATTCCCAAATTAAGGATTAAACAAAAAGTAATTTACATATCAATAGACATTAGTGGACAGAAATGATTGGGAGAAGAATGAAAAATGCTGGGGTCAGAATGAGAGTCTTTTCTATTTATTAACATTCTATTTGCAACAGTCATGAGCTGAAAATTGTGTGTGATTGATGAACAAAAAAATAAAACTGTCCCTTTTTTATACAAAGGATGACCTCAGCCAGGACGAGGGTCTGGTGTGTGGCAGCCAGGAGGAGGCAGGGGTGTGTGGCAGCCAGGAGGAGGCAGGGGTGAGTGGCAGCCAGGAGGAGGCAGGGGTGAGTGGCAGCCAGGAGGAGGCAGGGGTGAGTGGCAGCCAGGAGGAGGCAGGGTTGAGTGGCAGCCAGCAGGTGGCCGGGCCCAGTGACAGCACCCAATCCCAGGTGCATGCCCTCCACGTTAGACCAAAAAGGCCCAGGAAGATGACTCAGACGGAGGAGGAATCCCTGAGAATAATAAGGGAGGCAGCCGAGATCATGAGAGCCCCCCCAGAAACACTGAAGAGGCCTATGGCTGTTATCTAGCCAATAGGCTACAGAAAGTGGAGGAGAGCCAACATATCCTCTGTGAGGGCCTTTTTTCTATGGTCCTTCAGAAGGCGGTGAGGGGCCAGCTGACAGAGACTACCCATCTGTGTGATCTCGGCCATCCTTCTCCTCCTCCTCCTGCCACAATTCCACCACCAGAGCCACAGCCTGCAAGGAGGCGTGGAGGGAGCCGTGGAGGGAACGCTGCAGGGAGCCGTGGAGGGAACGCTGCAGGGAGCTGTGGAGGGAACGCTGCAAGGAAGACCAGAAAGTGATTCCCTGGCTTCAGTCTGCTCTGCCAGAAGACGCAGTCTGTTGTAGTACCACAGCCTGGGGACATATATGACATCTGCTGCTGCTCCTGATTTCTGTGATTTGGGGACCAGATTGGGCTCCCAATTATAGGGACTCCTCAAGTTATTTTATTTTTTTTCAACACACTTGATGTCTGCCTTGGGGTCCAAAGCCTGCGCAAATTCTACCAATTTCTCCATTGTTGCCTTTCCTCTTTATTTTGTTACCAGAATAAATGGATATTTGATTTACTTTAAATACTTGCCTATGTGTTTCTTAAAAAAAAGGACATTTTGTTTGTGAGTAGGCAGGTACATTTTATAGACAGCCAACCAACCTCCTTGAGGGAAAAAAAATAAAAAAAGATAATAATGTTGTTGTGGTAACTTGACCAGAAAAGAAAAATGGAGATCACAAGAAAATATTAAAACCCCACAAAAAAAAAAAAAATAGGAGGTCTTGATTCATATCACCAAAAAAACACATTTTTGAGATCTGGCTTTAAAATCAAAGAAGAATATTCATGAGATCACAAGAAACAATAAATAAACAAGTTACTCAGAACTCTGTGTGAATATCAGCAGCAAAAAAAACATTATTCTAGCATTAGAAAGAAGAAAAGAATGCGCTACATTAAACGATGCAATAATTTGCAGCATGACGAATGTGCTATCTCCATTACGAATGCTAGTTTTACCAGAACGAGCGCTCCCGTCTCCTAATTTATTCTGATCATGCGTGTTTTTTTCTCCGTCGGAGTTCCACACAGACGATAGGAATATCCTATCAGATTTTTTTCCATCGGAAAAAAATAAAACATGTTCTATTTCTATATTTTAAATATAATCAAGTAGCGCTGATTACTATTTAACAAAGTGCTATGTGAATAAAGTTAGTGCAAATAAATCTCATATTAATAATAATGATAACGTGCATCACAACAGTTTATGGTTAATAATATAAAGTCCATTCAGGTAAAATATATACTAAACTAAAACCAAGTCCATGTGAGAAAGTGCTATAATTGGTGCATCCACAGAAAAAATCTCTGATCATCCAGGGAGCAACTCAGTCCTTGTCACAACAGGATAATTTCATGGATGAGCAAAATAACAGAGCGGAGGAAAGGGACGGGCAAGGGAGTCCAAGTCTGGAAAATATGTAGATAAAAATGACAGATTCCTCGTATCCTCCCCCTGTGGTGATGGCCGCTTACCTTATAAATAGACCCCACTGGGTCTAATGGTGCATTGAACGATAATGGCCAACCAACGGTGAATGCTCCTTCCTCCTCTGTGTGTTTTGAACAGGACACCACTGCAGTACTGCCTCCAACCGCGCCACAGATTTCCTGGGAAATGTATCTCCGGATCCAAGGATTTAAAAGCAAGAAAAAAGGATCTTCATAGTGTAGTAAGTTAAAAGGTCCATTTATTAAAATCGGTAGTTGACAATAAAACGCCATACAGGTAAAAACAACATCAAAGATGCAGGAACTTCCAATCATGGCCGTAAAACCGGAAGTGGATGTCACCTAAGCTCCTCCCGACGCGTTGCGTCACTGCCACGTGACTTCATACCCTTGATGAAGTCACGTGGCTTAAAAATCGCTTAATATTGAATGCCATGTTTTCAGTATGCGCTAGCAGCAAACTACTATAAAAATTCAATAAATTGCGGGCAAATGATTTAACAATGATTTTAAACAATTTGGCCTCACGTTAAGCTTTCACTTTCTTTGCAGACCATCAGTTGGTTGGCTTTGAAGTTTTCTCTGCCACAAGGTTAACTAATGCTGCATACACTCGGTCGGAATTTCCATAAAAAAAGTGTGATGGGAGCTTTTGGTCGGATATTCCGTCTGTGTGTTTGCTCCATCCAACTTTTTCTGTCTGAATTTCCACCAGCAAAAGATTGAGAGCTGGTTCTCTATTTTTCTGACGGAAAAAGTTAGACGGAAATTCCGTTCATCTGTATGCAATTCCTACGTGCAAAAAAACACGCATGCTCGGAAACAATTCGACGCATGCTTGGAAGCATTGAACTTAATTTTCTCGGCTCGTCGTAGTGTTGTATGTCACCGCATTCTTGACGGTCGAAAGTTCAGAGAACAAGCTTGAGCGGAATTCCGTCGGAAAAACCATCCAAGGTATTTCCGACGGAAATTCCGCTCGTGTGAATTAGTTAGCTGCAGGAGCGTGCAGACATTTAATGAACTGGAGACAAAGTCATTAAAAGCATATAGGATCCTTTATAGGATTTTTCACAGAGCAAAGAATGGTAATGAATTACAGATAAATTATAATTAATTTTCAAAGAACACATATTTTGAGGTATTATTGCAGAGTTTACCTTTTAGTATTTCTTGATGACATATTTTAAAAGCTTACCTTATTATATTTATGTAGTTGTATACAATCTACACTGATTTTATACACCTGCACTTAGGACCAAATATGTGTAAAACGATAAGATATCTCTACTAAAATAAATACACTATATGACCGGCTGTAGCCCCGAAAGGGCGTAGTAGCTTTTGAACTGAATATGTATATATAAACACACACACATATATATCTATATCTATCTCTCTATATATTGTGTATATATATATATATATATATATATATATATATATATATACACAGGTCCTTCTCAAAAAATTAGCATATTGTGATAAAGTTCATTATTTTCTGTAATGTACTGATAAACATTAGACTTTTCATATATTTTAGATTCATTACACACAACTGAAGTAGTTCAAGCCTTTTCTTGTTTTAATATTGATGATTTTGGCATACAGCTCATGACAACCCAAAATTCCTATCTCAAAAAATTTGCATATTTCATCCGACCAATAAAAGAAAAGTGTTTTTAATACAAAAAAAGTCAACCTTCAAATAATTATGTTCAGTTATGCACTCAATACTTGGTCGGGAATCCTTTTGCAGAAATGACTGCTTCAATGCGGCGTGGCATGGAGGCAACCAGCCTGTGGCACTGCTGAGGTGTTATGGAGGCCCAGGATGCTTCGATAGCGGCCTTAAGCTCATCCAGAGTGTTGGGTCTTGCGTCTCTCAACTTTCTCTTCCCAATATCCCACAGATTCTCTATGGGGTTCAGGTCAGGAGAGTTGGCAGGCCAATTGAGCACAGTAATACCATGGTCAGTAAACCATTTACCAGTGGTTTTGGCACTGTGAGCAGGTGCCAGGTCGTGCTGAAAAATGAAATCTTCATCTCCATAAAGCTTTTCAGCAGATGGAAGCATGAAGTGCTCCAAAATCTCCTGATAGCTAGCTGCATTGACCCTGCCCTTGATAAAACACAGTGGACCAACACCAGCAGCTGACATGGCACCCCAGACCATCACTGACTGTGGGTACTTGACACTGGACTTCAGGCATTTTGCCATTTCCCTCTCCCCAGTCTTCCTCCAGACTCTGGCACCTTGATTTCCGAATGACATGCAAAATTTGCTTTCATCCGAAAAAAGTACTTTGGACCACTGAGCAACAGTCCAGTGCTGCTTCTCTGTAGCCCAGGTCAGGCGCTTCTGCCGCTGTTTCTGGTTCAAAAGTGGCTTGCCCTGGGGAATGCGGCACCTGTAGCCCATTTCCTGCACACGCCTGTTCACGGTGGCTCTGGATGTTTCTACTCCAGACTCAGTCCACTGCTTCCGCAGGTCCTCCAAGGTCTGGAATCGGTCCTTCTCCACAATCTTCTTCAGGGTCCGGTCACCTCTTCTCGTTGTGCAGCGTTTTCTGCCACACTTTTTCCTTCCCACAGACTTCCCACTGAGGTGCCTTGATACAGCACTCTGGGAACAGCCTATCCGTTCAGAAATTTCTTTCTGTGTCTTACCCTCTTGCTTGAGGGTGTCAATGATGGCCTTCTGGACAGCAGTCAGGTCGGCAGTCTTACCCATGATTGCGGTTTTGAGTAATGAACCAGGCTGGGAGTTTTTAAAAGCCTCAGGAATCTTTTGCAGGTGTTTAGAGTTAATTAGTTGATTCAGATGATTAGGTTAATAGCTCGTTTAGAGAACCTTTTCATGATATGCTAATTTTTTGAGATAGGAATTTTGGGTTGTCATGAGCTGTATGCCAAAATCATCAATATTAAAACAAGAAAAGGCTTGAACTACTTCAGTTGTGTGTAATGAATCTAAAATATATGAAAGTCTAATGTTTATCAGTACATTACAGAAAATAATGAACTTTATCACAATATGCAAATTTTTTGAGAAGGACCTGTGTGTATATATATATATATATATTGTGAGGGGGTTAGCTCAGCAGCGGGTGGGTGTGACCCCCTGGATGGGTTCACCACACAAAATTAGGCACAGCAGACAGAGGTGTAGGTGAAAAGACAAAAGGTACGGATTATTTAAACTATATACAGTGAAAAATATAACAGAAAAACAAAAAGAAACATGAAAAGAAATCCTGGTCAGCTTGACCGCTTACTACACACGTAGTTTCCCTATCTAACAACTAGGTGCAGCCTTGTGCTGCCCCAGCCCCTATCTCCCTGTTTTAGAAGTTTTAGCCACACAGGCTTTGCCTCACCGCACAGAAAGCACACTTCCCAGTCTACACAACACAGAAATGGTTCCAGGTTGGAGCATCTCCCTTAGCATGCTGGGAGTTTTTGTAGAGGTCTAAATGAGCCCACTTACTTCAGATGGGCTCATTAACTCTTCCCCTGCAGGACTCCCAGCACCCCCCCTAGTGGTATAAATTGTCATAAAGCCTGAATCTGGGACATATATATATATATATATATATATATATATATATATATATATATATATATATATATATTCCAACCTGGATGCAACCAGGTGATTTTACCTGCCTGCTGTCACAATATATATATAAAAAAGTGTGTACACCCCTCACATTTTTGTAAATATTTTCTTATAACATTTTCATGTGGCAACACTGGAAATGACACTTTGCTACAATGTAAAGTAGTGAGTGTACAGCTTGTATAACAGTGTAAATTTGCTGTCCCCTCAAAAAAACTCAACACACAGCCATTAATGTCTAAACCGCTGGCGACAAAAATGAGTACACCCCTAAGTGAAAATGTCCAAATTGGGCCCAAAGTGTCAATATTTTGGGTGGCCACCATTTTTTTCCAGTACTGCCTTAACCCTCTTGGGCATGGAGTTCACCAGAGCTTTACAGGTTGCCACTGGATACCTTTTTCATTCCATGATGATATCACAGAGCTGGAGGATGATAGGGACCTTGCGCTCCTCCACCTTCCGTTTGAGGATGCCCCACAGATGCTCAATAGGGTTTAGGTCTGGAGACATGCTTGGCCACTCCATCTCCTTTACCCTCAGCTTCTTTAGCAAGGCAGTGGTCATCTTGGAGGTGTGTTTGGGGTCGTTATCACGTTGGAATACTTCCCTGCGACCCAGTCTCTGAAGGGAGGGGGACATGCTCTGCTTCAGTATGTCACAGTACATGTTGGCATTCATGGTTCCCTCAATGAACTGTATCTCCCCAGTGTCGGCAGCACTCATGCAGCCCCAGACCATGACACTCCCACCACCTTTCTTGACTGTAGGCAAGACACACTTGTCTTTGGACTCCTCACCTGATTACTGCCACACACGCTTGATACCATCTGAACAAAAATGGTTTATCTTGGTCACATCAGACCAAGATATTGGGACGCCTGCCTTTACATGCACATGAACTTTAATGGCATAGCAGTCTTAGTCCGTAGGGTTCAATATTGAGTTGGCCCACCCTTTGCAGCTATGACAGCTTCAACTCTTCTGGCAAGACTGTCCACAAGGTTTAGGAGTGTGTCTATGGGACTGTTTGACCCTTCTTCCAAAAGCGCATTTGTGAGGTCAGGCACTGATCTGGTCGATGTAAAAACAAAAGAAAGTGCTTGCGCTTATGCCCAGAGCGACCCAAACATTACAATTCAAAAGAGTTCACAGAGGTGTTTCATCCTCAATGAAGTTAATAAACTCCAGTTAGCACCACCTTGCAGCTCTCCTGAATCAGTGGGCACCAGAAGCTGTGGATACACAATGGAAAAGAAGAGCACACAGGCTCTGGTGCAGATAAACAACTTTTTTATTAGGCATATAATCCACTCACATCCCTCCTCGGCCAAGCATGCCCTAGGCAAAAGCTGTCTACTGATGTAACAGGGAGAGGAAATCTCCAAGCCCTAAGCAGCCAGAGCCGTCCTCGCTCCGCAGTCTCCGCTCCAATTCATCCCAAATGTGTTCTATCGGGTTGAGTCGGCTATAATTTGCAAGTAATTGCACAATTTAATAAGAGTCCCCTGTAATCTGCAGGTTAGGTCCACTTTAAAACATGTAGCCTGAGCTAAGTAAACTGAACTATTGTTATTGGCACCTAGGTGCTATAAGATGTGGGCAATACCACCACAATGTAGGTAGACAGATTATGCTTATGTTACATCTACCAGCCCTTTTGATGTTTGAGTGCTGATTTAATGGTGATTTGCTTTTGAATTTCATTGTCTAACATATACCGTATATACTTGAGTATAAGCCAAGTTTTTCAGCACATTTTTTTGTGCTGAAAACGCACCCCTCGGCTTATACTCAAGTCACCTTTTTGCGCCTGATCTTCCGCAATTTTGGGACCCGGTACCAGCCGGCCGTAGATCCCCTGGACCCCAAACTTGGCACACATATAGCCTCACTCTTCCTCTACAAGTTTGCAAAGTTGGTTGTCCGGGGGACCTACAGCCGGGGAGCAGCGATTTTTCAAAGCAGGGCACCACTTCCATAGACTCCCATGTTAAACGGTAATTTCTCTGGTAAATTTGGGGACCCGGTACTGGCCGGCCCTAGGTCTCCTGGACCCCAAACTTGGCACACATATAACTCCACTCTTCCTCTACAATTTTGTTGTCTGGGGGACCTACGGCCGGGGAGTACCGATTTTCCATAGACTCCCATGTTAAACGTAAGTCTAGTCATGGACACAGTGAGGCATGGGCACAGTGAGGCATGGGCACAGTGAGGCATGGACACAGTGAGGCATGCACATGGACACAGTGAGGCAAAGTGAGGCATGCAGATGAACACCCTAGGCTTATACTCGAGTCAATACGTTTTCCCAGTTTTTTGTGGTAAAATTAGGTGCCTCGGCTTATACTCGAGTATATACGGTAGTACATCTCTACAGACAAGCGTAATGATGGTTGCAAAAGTTGCCCAATTTATGAGTGTACATATATGTATTTAGTTAAAGTTTAGTTAAAGAGCACAATAAGTATAGATGTATGAAAATGTTTAAGACATTAGTAAAACGACTTGACCTTATAAATGAGCTTCATTTAAGGGTGAACAATCCTCTAAATCATTTCTTTGACGCCAGCTGAGTCAAGGTTGGCAAGTTCAAGACTAATTAAGTCCTTCAATTTGAAAATACATCAGGTTCTGTCTTTTCCAATAAAATCATGGAAAATGTTGATTAAAAGTGTACTAATAGCTAGGGGAATTAAAAATGAAAAGAAACCAGTCATTGTGCTTACTGTATGTTCTAGGTTAAATATGAAAGTTAATTTTACGCCATGCTGTTAACAAATTGAACATGCATCATCACATTTGTGTAATGGACAAACGTTTTCAATAAAAAAACAGTCCATATTTAAGCTTTGCATAGGTGCTGCAGTATAAAGACTTATTGCATTTTTACAAAGAGAAGAGAGATGAGATCTTCCCACCTACAGAGGTCATTATCAGGGTCTCGCTCTCTCTTTTTTGTTGGTACAATTTAATTTAAACAATAAAAATACAGCCAGATAATTTAAGCCTTCCTTGCTGCAGGAGATAGATTTAATTGTTGGGAAGGAAGTTAGTATATCAATACTTCAGAGTAAACTGATCTTTATACACAGCTCAACTGTTCTCTAATATTTCTTCTCTACTTTTTGCTTTTATGGCACATACTCCATTCTGTGAATTTTATGCACAAGCCTCTGCTTCCAACAATTGTCAGCTAGTAAAACCTATTAAATACCTCTGTCCTTCATAGTAACAAACAATTACTAATTGTGGGGGTTGAAGGTATGAACCACCAAATTCGAGTTAGGCCCCTTTCACACCAGCGGACCGTATGTCCGCTTTTTCGTCCGTCCGTTTACAGATGAAAAAGGGACATACATCGGTCCCTATGAGATCGCGGGTGTCAGCGGATGAACATCCGTTGACACCCGATCTCATCCAGGTCTGCAATCCTCCGATTCTGCAGACGGAGGAAAATCAAATTTTTCTATCCGTCTGCAGAGCGGATCGGATGAACACGGACAGACGGTCCGTGTTTATCCGATCCCCCCATAGGGGAGAGCGGAGATCTGACAGGGCGGTCCTTGCACAGTGTGCGGGGACCACCCTGTCATCCACCGGCTCAGCAGGGATCAGCATAGCGATCCCAACTGAGCAAGCGGAGGTTCACGGGGCGGATCTTCACGGATTCGTCCCGTGTGAAAGGGGCGTTAATATACATTATTGGATAAGGAACTACAATTTTAGTTAAGTGTTCAATAACTAATTTTGTCTGAAAATGACGGTCTCTAAAATTCTACAAAATGTCAGATTTGCTGCAGCAAAATTAATAATTTGACAGTTTGAAATTATTTCTTAGATTTTTCCATCATTTCCCTTAGGTAGGTAACAACATGTTTCAAAATTATAATTTTTTTTCATTTAGAAAATCAATGATCCTACAACGAATTATGGCACTATCGGTGAGACATTTCTAATAGTGTTGAGCGAACCCGAACTGTAAAGTTCGGGTCCGTACCGAACTTTAGCTTTTTCCCGAACCCGAACCCGGACTTTGCCCAAAAGTCCGGGTTCGGGTTCGGTAATCTAATAACGCATTTAGAAATGCTTCAGGGGCCAGCCAATCACCTTTTGATTAGCTGGTGTGCCCTTAGAAGCCATCATAGCCATGCCTACTAATGGCATGGCTGTGATTGGTCAGTGCAACATGTGACCCAGCTTCTATATAAGCTAGAGGCACACAGCACACATGACACTCTGCTTCAGAATAGATAGGGAGAGGATCTAGTCTGCTGCTGCTGCTTTTAGGGAGAGATAGAAAGATAGAAGAGGTAGTCCTGATTCTACAATCTGAGGGAAAAGATAGAGAGATAGTGTAGTGTAGGGCCAGGTTCCTGTGTTGGTGCTTTCAGGGAGAGAGAATATTATATAGGAGTCCAGATTCAGAGATTTAAATCAGCGATCTGCATAGGTCTACCTATTTGTGTTGCAGTGCAGTCTTTTTACACTGCCATGAGCCCAGTGTCAGAGAAAATCTAACTTTTAGGGGAAAAAAAAGGCACTTTATTGTTCTCTTTTCCAAAAGACCCATAGGGCAAAAAAAAAAAAAAAAAAAGCATTTTATTTTGCTCGTGCAAAAAAAGACCCGTTTAGGGCAAAAAAAATAAAAATTTGCACTTTAATGTACGCGTGCAGAAAACGCCGTTTAGGGGCACAAAAAAAAGTTTGCAGTGTGTTATACATATTTTGACGTGTGTGAAATAAACAATTTCTTAATAGTTTTCTCCTACGTTGCTATACTAAAAAAACAACATTTTTTTTGAATAGCATTTTCTGCAGTTCTGTAGCTGTGCGATTCAGCGGTTACGTACTGTGGGTGTGTTCTGCTCTTCCAAAAAACGCCGTTTAGTGGCACCAAAAAAAGGTTGCAGAGTGTTATACATATTTTGAGGTGTGTGAAATAAACAATTTCTTTATAGTTTTCTCCTACGTTGCTATACTAAAAAAACAACATTTTTTTTGAATAGCATTTTCTGCAGTTCTGTAGCTGTGCGATTCAGCGGTTACGTACTGTGGGTGTGTTCTGCTCTTCCAAAAAACGCCGTTTAGGGGCACCAAAAAAAGTTTGCAGTGTGTTATACATATTTTGAGGTGTGTGAAATAAACATTTCTATATAGTTTTCTCCTACTGTGCTATACTAAAAAAAAAACATTTTTTTTGAATAGCATTTTCTGCAGTTCTGTAGCTGTGCGATTCAGCGGTTACGAACTGTGGGTGTGTTCTGCTCTTCCAAAAAACGCCGTTTAGTGGCACCAAAAAAAGGTTGCAGAGTGTTATACATATTTTGAGGTGTGTGAAATAAACAATTTCTTTATAGTTTTCTCCTACGTTGCTATACTAAAAAAACAACATTTTTTTTGAATAGCATTTTCTGCAGTTCTGTAGCTGTGCGATTCAGCGGTTACGTACTGTGGGTGTGTTCTGCTCTTCCAAAAAACGCCGTTTAGGGGCACCAAAAAAAGTTTGCAGTGTGTTATACATATTTTGAGGTGTGTGAAATAAACATTTCTATATAGTTTTCTCCTACTGTGCTATACTAAAAAAAAAACATTTTTTTTGAATAGCATTTTCTGCAGTTCTGTAGCTGTGCGATTCAGCGGTTACGTACTGTGGGTGTGTTCTGCTCTTCCAAAAACACCCATTTAGGGCAAGATCCTAAATTTTGAAAATATGAGGAGAAGGTCAAAGGGACGTGGTGGCCCCGGTCGTGGTGCTGCTGGTGGAGCTCCTGTTGCAGGGAGAGGACGTGGTGGATCTGTGCCAGATACACGCACAAGTGAAACACCTTCCTCAGGTGCGAGTAGGCGACCGAGCCTGCGGCGGTATTTTGTCGCGCCTAATGAGGCTGTACGAATGTTTAGGCCAGGACAAGTACAGGCGATAGTAGATTGGGTTGCTGACAGTGCCTCGGGTTCCTTCACATTGTCTCCCACCCACTCTTCTGATGAAAGAACAGAGTTGGCACCTGAAACCCATGTCCATCAGTCTTTCACCTCACCCCCTTGCAAATCAGCCAAGCAGTCTGAGCCCCAAATCATGCAGCAGTCTCTTCTGCTTTTCGATGACTCTGTTAGCAGGGTTTCCCAGGGCCATCCACCTAGCCCTGCCCCAGAAGTGGAAGAGATTGAGTGCACCGATGCCCAACCACTTATGTTTCATGATGAGTACATGGGAGGACCATCGCAGTACGTCTCGGATGATGACGAAACACAGGTGCCAACTGCTGCTGCTTTCGCAATTGTGCAGACAGACAAGGAGGGCAGGGGTGAAGACTGGGTGGAAGATGATGTGGAGGACGATGAGGTCCTCGACCCCACATGGAATCAACGTTATGCAGGTGACCAGTGTAGTTTGGAGGAAGAGGCGGTGGTCGCACAGAGCCACCAGCACAGCAGAAGAGGGAGCAGGGTGCAAAAGCGGAGCGTCTGTCAGCTAGACAGTATGTCTGCTACTGCCCAACGCAGCAAGGGACCGAGCACACCAAAGCCAGGTCCAAGGAGTTCCCCAGCGTGGCAGTTCTTCACACAATGTGCTGATGACAAGACACGAGTGGTTTGCACGCTGTGCAATCAGAGCCTGAAGCAAGGCATAAACGTTCTCAACCTGAGCAAAACCTGCATGACCAGGCATCTAAGTGCAAAGCACGAGCTGCAGTGGAGTAGACACCTCAAAAACCAAGAAAGGTCTCTGGCTCCTCCTGCTTCCCCTTCTGCTGCAGTCTCGGCCTCTTCATCCACCTCTGTAGTGACAGTGGCACCTGCCACCCCGCAAACAGAGCATCTGCCAGCAACACTACCACCTGGGTCACCAACCATCTCCACAATGTCCCATGGAAGCGTTCAGCTCTCTATCTCCCAAACATTGGAGCGGAAGAGGAAGTACCCCCCTAGCCACCCGCGATCCCTGGCCCTGAATGCCAGCATTTCAAAACTCCTGGCCTTTGAAATGCTGTCATTCCGTCTGGTGGAGACGCAGAGTTTTAAAAGCCTGATGGCATTGGCTGTCCCACAGTACGTCGTGCCCAGCCGCCACTATTTTTCCAGGCGAGCCATCCCTTCCCTGCACAACCAAGTGGGGGACAAAATCAGGTGTGCACTGCGCAACACCATTTGTGGCAAGGTCCACCTAACTACGGATGCGTGGACCAGTAAGCACGGTCAGGGACGTTATATCTCCCTAACAGCACACTGGGTAAATGCAGTGGCGGCTGGGCCTGAGGCAGATAGCAGTTTGGCGCATGTCCTTCCACCACCAAGGATTGCAGGGCGCTTCAGTTTGCCTCCTGTTGCTAACTCCTCCTACTCTGCTTCCTCATCCTCTACCGCCTCCTCATCCGGTCAGCGTAACACCTTCACCACCAACTTCAGCACAGCCAGGGGTAAACGACAGCAGGCAGTTTTAAAACTTTCCTGTTTGGGGGAAAAACCCCACACCGCGCAGGAGTTGTGGAGGGACATGGAACAACAGACCAATGAGTGGTTGCTGTCAGTGAGCCTCAAGCCCGGCCTGGTGGTGTGCGATAATGGGCGAAATCTCATAGCAGCTCTGGGCCTAGCCGGTTTGACGCACATCCCTTGCCTGGCGCATGTGCTGAACTTGGTGGTCCAGAGGTTCCTTAAAAATTACCCCAATATGCCAGAGCTGCTGCAGAAAGTGCGGGCTGTGTGTGCGCACTTTCGGCGTTCTCACCCTGCTGCTGCTCGCCTGTCAGCGCTGCAGCGTAACTTCGGCCTTCCCGCTCACCGCCTCATATGTGACGTGCCCACAAGGTGGAACTCCACCTTGCACATGCTGGCCAGACTGTGCGAGCAGCAGCAGGCGATAGTGGAGTTTCAGCTGCAGCAATCATGCGTGAGTCGCTCTGCGGAACAGCACCACTTCACCACCAATAACTGGGCCTCCATGCGAGACCTGTGTGCCTTGTTGCGCTGTTTCGAGTACTCCACCAACATGTCCAGTGCCAATGACGCCGTTCTTAGCGTTACTGTCCCAGTTCTATGCCTCCTTGGAAAAACGCTTCGGGCGATGATGGAAGAGGATGTGGCACAGGAGGATGAGGAGGAGGAGGAGGAAGCGGGATCATTTCAAAGGCTTTCAGGGCAGTCTTTCACAAGTGGCTACGAGGGTGGGTTCCTGCACCAACAAACGCCAGGTACACAATTGTCCGGCAGAAAGGGAACAGTTCTGGAGGATGACGAGGTGGAGGAGGAGATGGAGGAGGAGGAGGAGGCATTTTCACAGCAGGGTGGCACCCAGACCAGCTCGTGTCCATCACTGGTGCGTGGCTGGGGGGATACAGAGGACACAGACGATAAACCTCCCACAGAGGACAGCTTTTCTTTGCCTCTGGGCAGCCTGGCACACATGAGCGATTACATGCTGCAGTGTTTCCGCAATGACCGCCGAGTTGCCCACATTTTAACTGGTGCTGATTACTGGGTGGCCACCCTGCTGGATCCCCGTTACAAGGACAACGTACCGTCCTTAATTCCCTCACTGGAGCGGGATCGTAAGATGCGCGAGTACAAGCGCACGCTGGTAGACGCGCTGCTGGTGGCATTCCCACCTGACAGCGGGCGTACGGTGGAAGCACAAGGCGAAGGCAGAGGAGGAGGAAGAGGTCGCCAACGCAGCCGGGGCACCGGCAGCACCTCAGAAGGCAGGGTTAGCATGGCTGAAATGTGGAAAAGCTTTGTCAGCACGCCACAACAACCAGCACCACCAGCTGAGATGGAACGTCTTAGCAGGAGGCAGCATTTCACCAACATGGTTGAGCAGTATGTGTCCACAGGCCTACACGTACTGGATGACGGGTCTGCCCCCTTTAACTTCTGGGTCTCCAAATTGGGCACATGGCCTGAGCTTGCCCTTTATGCCTTGGAGGTGCTGGCCTGCCCTGCAGCCAGTGTATTATCTGAACGTGTATTTAGCACGGCAGGGGGCGTTATCACAGACAAGCGCAGCCGCCTGTCCAGAGCCAATGTGGACAAGCTCACGTTCATTAAAATGAACCAGGCATGGATCCCACAGGACTTGTCCGTACCTTGTGCAGAATAGACATGTATACCGGTGTTGTGACAAAAACTGTCCGGCCATCGGATTGTGTCCGGCCCATACTGCGAAGGCGCAGCGCTTGCGCTGTACAGAGGACAAGGAGATTCACAAAATCTCCGAAGATGAACGGCGCCTGCGCTGTGAGTGTAGGTTCAAGCCCCACCATCCAAGTGGACATACGGTAGCACATAGTAACAGGGCCCCTCACGGGCTCGGTTCGATCTCCACACTTCGGTCACGGCCTCACTTGGCTCGTCTTGAACCACGGATGGTGTGGCCTTCACCTGAACTCACCACGCAGGCGCCGTTCGTCTTGGGAGATTTTAGAAATCCCCTTGTCCTACATACTGAGCAAGCGCAGTACAGGGTGGACACTATTTGACGGGGGACAGAATTCGACACATCACCGGCATTACACAGCCATTGTTGTATTTTTGAATCAGTGTTGGCTACCTCGTCCTCCTCCACCGCCGCTTCCACCTACACAGCCACACCCACCGCCACTTCAACCTCCTACTCCATATGGACCTCGTCCTCCTAGGTCAAGATTATTATTTTTTATTTTTATTTTTTTTATGTTATTTTAAGTTATTTCCCTATCCACATTTGTTTGCAGAGCACTTGCCATGCTCTTAACAACATTTTGCTGCCATTTGCAGCCCTCTAGCCCTTTCCATTACCTTTTTAGAGCCTTTTTAGTCCTTAGAAGTCCGGGTCCCCATTGACTTCAATGGGGTTCGGGTTCGGGTCCGGGTTCGGGTTAAAGTTCGGTCCCGAACCCAAACTTTTTTCCGAAGTTCGACCGAACCCGTCGAACCCGAACATCCAGGTGTCCGCTCAACTCTAATTTCTAATGGCTGGAATAGAATTCGACTTGAAATGAAAAAACTGCAACATCTTGAAGAGGAAATGCATTGATTCTTTAAAAATTACTTGCAGTTCATAGTGTTCTCTACAGCAAGGTTATTTACCTTTTTAGTTTTAATATTAAAATTACTTTTAAGTCAGGTAGTTACTCTTGTGCACCTGAGTGTCCTGCTTGCTAAAAACTTATATTTGTTGATGTTTTTATAGTTTAATTGGACCTGTATTTCTGTCTCTTAAAACACAGACAAGGTGCTCCTTAGTTCTGATCACTGCCTTCTGGCTCAGCTAACTGCAACCACAGAAAGACGAAAGGAGCTTTTGAAATTGCTGCTACTGTCTACAAGAAGTTATTTAAAATTCAGTTTAAAATTAAACACAATATTTGTTTGATTAAAATACTTGTTGCATGGGCATTCTTGTGGCCCACATCCCACTTTACCCTCTGCAAATACACAGACCCCCATGGAGAGGTGACCATGGGCAGAGTAGTCGGTTCCCAGTTGGGCCCCCTGCATTAGGGCATGGGGACCATGCTGATTCATGCCTGCTTGCCAAAGATCCAGCCTGCAGGACTTGTTTTCAGGAGACAGAATGTACTAAGGAGAATATTCTTCAGACATTGGAGTGGTGAGTGGCCCTTGGCCACCCAAAGTAGCATTAAACTCTGTGTTTGCAGTACGTCCTTAAAGTGGAATTACTGTATATCCAAAACCAAAAATGTATTATAATGCAGGTTACTAATGTCCAGATCACCAGGTGAAAACAGAGAAGAAAAAAAGCCAAACAACAGAAAACTGATGCAGCCACCACATCTGATGATTAATTAGATGTGGTGGCTGCATCAGTTTTCTGTTGTTTGGCTTTTTTTCTTCTCGGTTTTCACCTGGTGATCTGGCCATTAATATACTTCCTATTGTAGTGAGACACAAGTCTGGAGGAATGAGCACAGGAGGCCCAGGAGACTGCAGTATTGTCAGTATGGGGGGGAAAGGGTAGTGTCAAATGTATTAGCAGATTTAAAGTATTTGTTACTCTAAAAAAATGAATAAAAATAGATCCTGTTTCCTTAAAGCGGAGCTCCGCCGTAAAAAAAATATTAACAGCCAGCAGCTACAAATACTGCAGCTGCTAACTTTTATTTTTAGGAAACGTACTTGTCCTGGAGTCCAGCGATGTCGGCAGCAGAAGACGAGCAATCGCTCGTCTCTCGGCTGCCCCCACCGCCATCATGGGTGAGGGAATCAGGAAGTGAAGCGTTGCGTGTCTTTCACTGGTCCCCGCTGTGTTCTGGGAGCCGTGTGTTTTCCAGAACAAAATGGGGGGGGGGACCAGGAAGTGACGCACTGCCCGCAGTGTACCCGCAGTGTGTATTCCCGGAAGTGGGTGCAAATAGCTGTCTTAGACAGGTATCTGCACCCCCCTGAAAGGTGCCAATTGTGGCACCGGAGGGGGGGGAGGAAGCCGATGAGCGGAAGTTCCACTTTAGGGTGGAGCTCCGCTTTAAAACATGCTATGCTGCACAGTGCTTGTGCTGTGTCATTTGGTCCCCTGTATCACCTGAAATACCTGGTTGATCCTCCCCTTTTGTAACTGACCACGGTTTATCATGAATGTAGATGCAGATTTCTACCTTCTTTCAGAGCAGCGCCAGGAGATGCTCTGAAAGAAGGTAGAAATTGGCATCTTTTTTTTAAAACACATGCAGTGGGGCACATGTCCTTATTTAACAGAGGGGATTTTATGATCGTACTATAGTGGCTTTACAACCACTTTAATTACACTAAAGCCCTGTACACACGATCGGATAACCTATGGATTTTCGTCCGATGGATTTGACCATCGGAAATCCGATGAAACTGTTTTTCATCAGTCTTGGCCACACACCATCAGTCAAAAAACCGACCGTTCCAAACGCCGTGACGTAAAACACTCCGATGAGCCGAGAAAAATTAAGTTTAATGCTTCTGAGCATGCGTCAACTTGATTCTGAGCATGCGTGGGTTTTTTAACCGATGGACTTGCCCATAGACCATCGCAAATTACCATCGGTTCTTGATCCATCGGAAAATTTTAAAACAAGTTCTATTTTTTCCATCCGATGGAAAAAAGACCGATGGGTACCATACACAATCGGTTTGTCTGATGAAAACCATCCATCGGACAGTTTTCATCAGTTAAACCGATCGTGTGTACGGGGCTTGACAATTTGAGGCCAAACTCTAGCTCACACTTTATAATCAATTACAGCAATATTTTTTTTTTCCTTTTGGGATAAAAGTTTGACATAAATAAATAAAAGCTGACCATTTTATTTACCCCTGCCAGTGTTAAGTGGTTTGTCTCATCCATGTAAACTGATACTTTCTGCTGAAGAGCTTGAGCATGTGAAAAACAACACACTTACTGGCTGGATAACCAGATAACAATAGAAGAAAGAAACCCTAAAAAAAAATACTAATACAGCCATCACATCTAAGCATTGATAAGGTGCAATATAATAAATGTTTTGGTTTTAATTCTGCTGTTTTGGGGCCTTTTGTAAATATATAATTACCCTTGTGGATTACAAATATCTTCAATGGAAGGAGGGGGTTAGTTAGAATCTATGGATTATGGTTAAACCCAATATTTAGCTGCATCCCTTTTAATCCTTAATCCTTCACTATTATCAAATCTGTTTACCAAC
Organism: Rana muscosa; assembly: GCA_029206835.1. Taxonomy (NCBI): domain Eukaryota; kingdom Metazoa; phylum Chordata; class Amphibia; order Anura; family Ranidae; genus Rana; species Rana muscosa. The sequence continues at coordinate 893,744,905 of CM055117.1, read as the reverse complement.
AGTCTTTCTCAGGTCTTTTCTTTGCCTAATTAAAACCCAAATATCGCCAGTTACAGGATAGCTCACCAATGGGATCGGTAGGAGAACCTATTAAATACTAGCAGCTCCTACAGGTTAGTTCTATACAATAAAGAAGAACCTCCTATCAGTCTCATATATTGGCAATTAACTGTATTCAATACTATAAAAAGAATATTGGAAAGCTTCAGCCAATGTGCAGCATTTAGGGAGAGGATGCGATCATCTCAGAAATAAGAAACAAGAAAAATCTTCTAAAGTAATTTTAAGCCTGGCTACATCCACCTATTAAAATGTAAAGGTTCAATTAGGCTTTATTTAAATTACCAATGTAGCATTAAGTTTACAGAACCAGCAACATTGAGTAAAAATTAACCACCTGCCGACCTCTCACAGTAAATATATTGGGAGCAGTGGCAGATACAGGCACAGTCACATAGATGTACATGATCTGCCTTTTTTCGGGTTTGGGAAACACATGCACATGCCCCCTGCCAACCCAGGCTGTGATTGGACACAGCACGAGTTTAGTAGTAGATTTCAGCCAATGATTTTGGTGTGTCCAATCACACGCAAAGTTCTGTGTTTACAAACACACAGAACTCTGTGTACATAGGAACATCGAACTGGCTGTTTCTTCTCCCTGAAAAACTGGGAGAAAAACAGCCAGATTAGTAAGTAAAAGCAGCACACATTACACTTGTTGGGCACAAATTGAACCCCTTAAAAACCCTAGATGTTAACCCCTTCCCAGTACAGTGTCAGTGTACAGTATTATCACTGATCACTGTATTAATGTCACTAGCAATATCAGTGACGGTTAGTGACCCTCCCAGCCAGTATTTGTTAGTGCCAGATTGCCCGCCACCCTATAACAGTCCCACTATAAGTCACTGATCACCACCATTACAGTATAGAATCTAAAGCTGCATAAATTCCAGTTTGTAGACACAATAAATTCGCACAAACCAGTTATACACTTACTGGGATTTTTTTTACCAAAGACATTCCCTTCCACAAGCGGTGGTCTCAGTGGGGGGACATCGATAGTTTCACAAAACTATTAGATAAGCACCTGAATGACCACAACATACAGGGATATACAAGGTAATACTGCTGACATATAATCACACACATAGGTTGGACTTGATGGACTTGTGTCTTTTTTCAACCTCACCTACTATGTAACTATGTAGCAGAATACATTTTGGCCTAAATTTAGGAAGAAATTGTATTTTTTTTTATTGAATATGTTTTAAAACAGAAAGTAAAAAATATCAGAAAGCTCTATTTATGAGAAAAAAATTATATAAATTTCATTTACGTACAGTGTGGCATGACTGTGCAATTTTAAAGGTAAAATAGCACAGTGCTGAAAAGCAAAATATGCCCTGGTCATGAAGGGGGTAAAACCTTCAAAGGTCAAGGTCAAGTGGGTAAAGTGACACTGAACAATATACTTATTTTACAAAAACAAGCTATACACATCTTCTACTTAATGGTTCTGTACTCTATTTTTCATGAAATTGTTTCTCAGACTCCTTGTAATATCCTCCATGAGTACCTGAACCCATCTTTTTTCCTGTGATCATGTGTACTGTTCTATGCACACTACAAATCCTTTGCCCATTTTGTAAGTGAGCAAGAGAATGTGGCTGCATTCCTACGGTATATACAGTAGAACCATGGAAAACGAGCATAGTCACCCTCTAGCAGGAAGTTGGATTACAGCAGAAAAAAATAGGTATTTGGAGGAGGCTGAGAGCAATAGATGGTACTTTTTTGAAGTAGGAATACATGCTTGAATAGATGTTTTTTAAAACCGGAGTGAGGTCACATTAAAGTAGTTTTTTATACATATCAAACAAGCAGGCAACTTTTAATGTACAGTTCCCGTAAACCTGAAATGAAAAAAATGTGCTTCTGAGTCTAAAGTAACAGCTTCCGAAATAGACAGGAAAGCACAATATTTGACGATTCATTTATTACCAAGATGACAGTCCAGAAATGACCAAAGCATCATTGATGTTCTGTGTAACCTTTAGAGGCACAGAAATTGCTGGCAGGAAACAACCAGTAGGTTTGTGCACCAGGTCTATCCCTTTTCCAAGCATACTGTAAATCTGCAGAATCACTTTCCATAGTTAATTTCCTACTCTTTAAACTTGGCCATTCATGTAGAAGATACAGTATGGTTTCAGTTCTCCTTGATTACGTCTTAAGGTTAAAAGGAACAGTTTGTTCACTTGTTGTAACATGCATGCTAATTATTACTGGACATGTGCTTGCTTTCTACAAAAGTGCATTATTATCTTCACCATTAAATTTAAAGTCTAATGCCGTGTACACACGATCGATTTTCTCGACGGTGAAAACACCGTCGAGAAAATCGACGGGAAAAACGAGTTCCCCTACACACGGCCGGTTTTCCCGACATTTTTTCTCTTGGTCGAGAAAAACGACTGTATGTAGGCTCCCCGGCAGTGTTTCCCTGTGGGAAAACTGCCGCGGAAAAAAATGCCGTGAATCACGACGAGAAAAATTAGAGCATGTTCTAATTTTTCTCGTCGTGATTCATGCCGTTTTTCTCGTCGGTAAAAATGATGAAAAGCCCACACACGGTCGTTTTTCTCGTCAAAGAGAAAAAAAATTATTTTTCCCGACGAGAAAAATGGTCGTGTGTACGCGGCAAAAGTCTTGTACAGAAAACCACATGCAAGAAATGTCTAATTTAGGTCCATATCCCATGCCTTACAGAACATACACAACTACAGTACTTTAGTAGGCTTCACGAAGGCTGCATGACCTGACTGATTATATGAAGTGAAAGCTTTGGTCTAGAGTTGATCTTTAACAACACAAGATTGCAGGATGGTAGATAAATGAGGGGTTTCTTGATTGTTGAGAGTACTACATGGTCTGGTCAGCCAGTGTAGGCAAATTTGGGAGGGCTGAACACAGTGTTTTTGTAGGAAAATGATTAACAGAATTGATTGATACCTTGAAATAAAAATGGGAGGACATTTGGGGAATTGTTTTATTAAAGCCCAATAGAACTTTCAGTTTACGGTAAATGAGCGAAATACACTCCAGGTAAATCAAAACGAAAGGTCTGCAAAGTCTACAACAAACAATTTGTAATACTGTTACAGGTTAGTCCACCCTTATCTACTGAATTACCAAGTGCCCATCAAGCTCATTACTAAAGAGACAATATGAAAAGTCGTGGGCGTGGCTAGCCTCGCTCCAGTAAAATCAACTTCTTTAGTGTAGTATATCTATAAAACAAATGCAATACAACAGAAGTGAGACCAGTGGCCTTACTGCCCCTGCTGTATATCTTTTGATTTTATAGATATACTACAATAAAGAAGTTGATTTAACCAGAGTGCGGTTATCTACAATTTTTAATAGAGTATCTCACAAAAGTGAGTACACCCCTCACATTTTTGTAAATATTTTATTATATCTTTTCATATGACAACACTGAAGAAATTACACTTTGCTACAATGTAAAGTAGTGAGTGTACAGCTTGTATAACATTGTAGATTTGCTGTCCCCTCAAAATAACTCAACACACAGCCATTTTTATAAACCACTGCCAACATAAGTGAGTGCACCCCTAGGTGAAAATGTCCAAATTGGGCCCAAAGTGTCAATATTTTATATGGCAACAATTATTTTCCCACACTGCCTTAACCCTCTTGGGCATGGAGCTCACCAGAGCTTCACAGGTTGCTACTGGAGTCCTCTTCTACTCCTCCATGACAACATCACAGAGCTGGTGGATGTTAGAGACCTTGCGCTCCTCCACCTTCCGTTTGAGGATGCCCCACAGATGCTCAATAGGGTTTAGGTCTGGAGATATGCTTGGCCAGTCCATCACCTTTACCCTCAGCTTCTTTAGCAAGGCAGTGGTCGTCTTGGAGGTGTGCTTGCGGTCGTTATCATTTTGGAATACTACCCTGCGGCCCAGTCTCCGAAGGGAGGGGATCCTGCTCTGCTCCAGTATATCACAGTAAATGTTGGCATTCATGGTTCCCTCAATGAACTGTAGCTCCCCAGTGACAGAAGCACTCATGCAGCCCCAGACCATGACACTCCCACCACCATGCCTGACTGTAGGGAAGACACACTTGTCTTTGTACTCCTCACCCGGTTGCCGCCACACACGCTTGACACCATCTGAACCAAATAGGTTTATCTTGGACTCATCAGACCACAGGACATAGTTCCAGTAATCCATGTTCTTAGTAGGGATGAGCTTCGAGTTCGAGTCGAACTCATGTTCGACTCGAACATTGCCTGTTCGCCCGTTCGCCGAACAACGAACAATTTGGGGTGTTCGCGGCAAATTCGAAAAGTCTATGGGAGAAATCTAAAGTGCTAATTATAAAGGCTTATATGCAAGTTATTGTCCTAAAAAGTGTTTGGGGAACCGATTCCTGCCCCAGGGGACATGTATCAATGCAAAAAAAAGTTTAAAAAACTGCCATTTTTTTAGGAGCAGTGATTTTAATAATGCTTAAAGTGAAACAATAAAAGTGAAATATTCCTTTAAATTTCGTACCTGGGGGGTGTGTATAATATGCATGTAAAGTGGCGCATGTTTCCCGTGCTTAGAACTGTCCCTGCATAAAGTGTAATTTCTAAAGGAAAAAAAGTCATTTAAAACTCACTCGCGGCTATTAATGAATTGTCAGCTTTTATCAATACATAGAAAAGTCATTGATAAAAAAAAAAAAAAAAAAGCGTGGGGGTTCCCCCAAATTCAAGTACCAGGCCCTTCAGGTCTGGAATGGATATTAAGGGGAACCCCGCCGCAAATAAAAAAAAAATGGCGTGGGGTTGCCCCATAATATCCATACCAGGCCCTTCAGATCTGGCATGGATTTTGTGTTTGACGTAAACACAAAAACGAATGGCCTAAATTTAGATATTGGCTTCCTTACCCATTATACTGAGGTTTTATGACCCCCTCTGTGACCAGCATCTCCCCCCTCAAGTCTATAGCTCTCCCTCTGTCTTATCTCACTAACTCTGTCTTATCTCACTAACTCTGCTGCTATCTTTATTACCATTGATTTGTATGTGTTTTTTTTTTCCTTTCCCTCTGAGATTTTTTTCTTGTTTTGTTTTAACATTCTGCTGAAAAAATTGTGAATCAGTACTGCTTGGACCTTGAAGAAGGGGACATACCCCGAAAGCTTGTCCTGAAAAATTGTATGTTAGTGCAAATAAAAAAAGTATCATGGACAGTACTTAATTTTCACAGTTTTTAAATAAATAAATAATTGAAACTAAAAGGAAGACATGTATTTAAGACAGAACCAAATGCTCAAACTTACAAATGGAAACACAAAAGTAAAGAAGAGTTGGTAGGAGAACAGGAAACAGTCTCAGAGGGGGTTATGTACTAAAGGAAAATCCACTTTGCACTACACTTTGCACTTGAAATTGCACTGAAAGTGCCCTTTGAAGTGCAGTAGCTGTAGATCCAAGGGGGTATGCAAGGAAAATAAAAAACAGCATTTTAGATTGCACATAATTGGATGATAAAATCAGCAGAGCTCCCCCTCATTTCAAATATCTGTTTTGCATTAGAGATTGCTTTCCTCTTTGAGTGTGGCCTGAAGTGTTTGAAGATCACATCACCTGAAAACCCTTTTCCAATATAGACATTATCTGCCTGGTCCTGACATTCAAAGCGCCCTTGATACATGTTTTATCCCCCTCATTTCAGATCTACCCCTCAGATTTACAGCGACTGCACTTCCAAGAGCACTTTCAGTACAATTTCAAGTGCACTGGGGTAGCGATGGGGGCCAAATATGCTTCCAGTTTGGCCAACCTTTTTATGGTCAAATGGGAGGAGGATGTCATCTACACTGGAAATATACCACAACTGTTTTTTTTGGGCCAGGTATATTGATGACATCCTCCTCCTGTGGGATGGCCAACATCAAGACCTTGTGGAGTTTATGGAGTCTCTCAATTCAAATCAGAGAGGGATACGTCTCCAATACGAGGCGAGCCAGGCAGAGGTCCATTATTTGGATCTTAAGTTTGAGATCAGGGATAATTTCTTTGTTACCTCTACCTTTTTTAAGGGGACAGATAGAAATTCATTTATCCCAATGGGTAGCTGCCATCATGACCCTTGGCTCAAGGGGGTTCCAAAGAGCCAACACCTCAGGCTGCGCAGGAATTGCTCGGATCCGCATCAGTTTCTGGTACAAGGTCTCTTACCAAGAGATTCCTTGAAAAGGGGTACCAAAGGGAATTTCTGGCAGAGAATCTCGAAGCAGTCAGGGCTACTAAAAGGGAGGATCTATTAGCAGAGAGGGAGCCTCGTGACGATGGTTCCAACTCTCTGGGGGTCCCTTTCATTACATCCTACTCCTTGCAACATAAGAGTATTAAGAATTTAATCAATAAACATTGGCATATTGCTACCAATGATGCCATTTTGAAAGACATTTTGCCAGAGAAACCGAAGGTGATTTTTCGTGGGGTCCATCTCTGCGTAACCAAGTGGCTCCCAATGTCCTTAACCCACCGGTTACCACGCAAGGTTTTTTGGACCAATTGACTGGTCATTACAAGTGCAGGAGGTGTAGGGTCTGTTCCCTTAATGTATCCAGGGAGAGACGGGTCAAGACCTTCTCATCCACTGCTACACAGGGACAGTTCACCATTAAACCCTGCATTACTTGTGCCACTACTGGGGTGGTTTACATGTTGCAGTGCCCCTGTGGTATGCAATATGTGGGGCGGACCAAACGCCCTTTACAAGTCCGCCTTAATGAACATATCACAAACATAAAGGTAGGATTTAAAAACCATTCGGTGTCCAAGCACTACCTGTTAAAACACAATAGAGACCCCTCGGGAACCCTCTTTTTGGGTATTGATAAGTACAAGCCTTACTGGAGGGGGAGTCTATTAGTCAGGGAGATCTCTAGAATGGAGATGGCTTGGCTCCATAGACTCAAGACTTATGCCCCTCATGGGTTGAACATAGAGACAGATGGTAATGCTTTTATCAACAATGCATAGAATGTTTACATCGATGTGTGATGCTAGGATGGATATAATTTAATTTTTTTTTTATATAAAATATATAATTTTTACATATATAATATTTTTTCCAAATTAATAATTTTCAATATTTTTTTTCACTTTTTTTCACTTTTTTACACAATTTTAATATTAGTCACTTTTTATTATGATTGCCATGGTTATTCACTTTGCCATAATTTCACTAGTATTAATTAACATATTCTTTTAATATATTTAATTATATTAATAAGCACTTATAATGTGCATTAATTGGCACATGGTTATCACCATAGCTATTATATGTGTTGTTTATTTCACAAAGAATTCACACTCCTGCGTCACTATTTCACATAGATTGCACACGCTTGTGTTACTATTCTAATATCACCCATCCACGGTCTATTGGCGTCCTTGCCTTGGCTGTTTGGGTATATTTCATTCTTTAGCTAGTTAAATGGTCGTTAGTTGCTCCTTATTCTTTTTATTAAAGTCTTTTTTATTAACAATTTCCATTAAAATTCCAATTCAAGGGCTGGAGGCCTAGGCCTACCAAACCTTTGGTTGTATTTTTTAGAGGCTCGATTTTCTCAAATGGCTCAATGGAGTATCCCTAACTCAAGGGTTCCCTGGGTCAGGTTTGAATCTCTGTCCATTAAACCCTATTGTCTTCAATCCATTCTTTTGTCTCCTACCAACTTGGCGCATAAACTCTCCTCCTTTAATTCTGTGGTGACTCACGCCCTTATTCTTTGGAACCGGTATAAAACCAAATTAGGCCTCGTTACCCCTGCTCCCTCGGGTTCTTCCTTTTTAGGTGTTCCCTTATTTTCCATGGCATTTGTACGCCCACATAGCTTCTCGTGGTGGATATCCAACTCCCTGGTCACACTACGTGACCTCCAAATGGATGGTGCTTTTGCCTCGTTTAACCTTCTTCAAACCCGTAAACAGGTCCCACCTAGAGAGTATTATAGGTATCTACAAATCAGGCACTTTTTTAGCTCCCATTTTGCACTCACCCCGTCTCACCCCTCTTCTGTCTTTGAACGGATCTGCCGTGACTCTCCCGGGGGCAAAGGTCTTATTTCGTTGCTATATAGTGATACGTTAGCCTCGACCTTCTCAGAGGAGCTTCCATATAAAACCAAGTGGGAGGCCGACTGTGGGGAACAGTTCTCTCCCGAGGACTGGGACATCATGCTGGATAACTTGCGCAAGGCCACGAAGTCCCTGGCAGTGAGGGAAACTGCCTACAAAGTCCTTACAAGGTGGTATTATACCCCGTCCAGACTTCAGACTATGCTTCCTGGTACCTCGGGTTTATGCTTCAGGGTTTGCACTCTTCTAGGCACCTTTAGGCACATATTTTGGGATTGTGAGAAGCTCACCCCAGTTTGGGATAGGGTATCTACTTTGGCCTCGGCTATCGCGGGGACCCCTCTACAACTCACAATCTCAATGGGTCTCCTGGGGACACCGATCCCGGGTGTCCTCCGCAGGCATGAATGCCTCATACACACGATTTGTGTCTCCACTTTGTGGAGCATTGCCCTGCACTGGAAGACCCCTGTTGTGCCACTCCCTTCTGTCCTAACCAGAATGGATGCTATAATGCAGATGGAGAGGATTTTGTACACCTTGCAGGATAGAATAAACTTATTTGACCAAAGATGGGAATCTTGGACGACTCATAAGAATGTTCTACTGTCTTGAGCCTAGTTTCTACTTTACGTAGCCTGATCCTTTAATGGGGAATGCCTCCGTGTATACCTGAGCTTCCCATCTTTTGTCCTGGTTATTACTAATCTGTAGGATCCTCATTCTTTGATGTTTTTTCTGATATGCTTCAAATTTTTGTTTTATGTTTAGTTTTTAGTTTATCTTTCCTGTTTTTTGTTTGTTGTTTTCCGCATACATTGGTGATTTGGAATATACGATATTTACTGACTTTTGATTGTATGCTTTCTTTATTCCAATAAAAAAAGTTTGTAATAAAAAAAAAAAAAAATCCAATTCAAGTTTTTAACCACTTAACGACCGCTCAATGTATATATACGTCGGCACAATGGCACCGACAGGCACAATCACGTAGAGCATACGTGATTGCCTTTGTACAGTTGGGGGGTCCAATCGGACCCCCCTTCTGTACAGTGAGCGGTCAGAATTCGTCTGGGAGCGATCCGACATGAGGGGACGGCCGTTCGATTCCGGCCACCCCCCCGCGATCGCTCCCGGCGAATGGAAATGCCCCCTCTGTCTGTGTAATGTACACACAGGCAGAGGAAGCAGGAGGAAGTGATGTCATCTCTTGTGTGGCGCTCACATATACCGAGCGCCGTACAAGAGAAGACATCAAGGTTAGTGCACAAACACTACACTAACACCAGCACACATAGGCACACAAATCGCCCCCCCAGGCCCCCCCAGATCACCCCCCAGCCCCCAGTCACAGTGTCACTGATTGCAGTGACCATTTATTTACTGATCACTGCAATCAGTGACATTTGTGACTGTAAAAGTGTCACTACAGTTTAGTTTTAGGTCCAGTGTAGCCCCCTAACCCCCCTAATAAAGGTTTAACCCCTTGATCACCCCCCAGATAACCCTTTCACCCCTAGCACCGCCGTCGCTAAGCGATCATTTTTCTGATCGCTGTCTTAGCGTCGGTGATGCAGATCGGTAGCCAGTAATTATTTTTAGGTTCGCCGCAGGTTTTTATAGCGTCAGGTACCCCCATAAATTATCTAATAAAGGTTTAACCCCCTTGATCGCCCCCCAGGTAACCCTTTCACCCCCTATCACCACTGACGCTAAGCGATCATTTTTCTGATCGCTGTCTTAGCGTCGGTGATGCAGATCAGTAGCCAGTATTTTTTTTTTAGGTTCGCCGCAGGTTTTTTTAGCGTCAGGTACCCCCATAAATGATCTAATAAAGGTTTAACCCCCTTGATCACCCCCCAGGTAACCCTTTCACCCCCTATCACCACTGTCGCTAAGCGATCATTTTTCTGATCGCTGTCTTAGCGTCGGTGATACAGATCGGTAGCCAGTAATTTTATTTAGGTTCGCCGCAGGTTTTTATAGCGTCAGGTACCCCCATAAATTATCTAATAAAGGTTTAACCCCCTTGATCGCCCCCCAGGTAACCCTTTCACCCCCTATCACCACTGTCGCTAAGCGATCATTTTTCTGATCGCTGTCTTAGCGTCGGAGATTCAGATCGGTAGCCAGTAATTTTTTTTAGGTTCGCCGCAGGTTTTTATAGCGTCAGATACCCCCATATATTATCTAATAAAGGTTTTAACCCCCTAATTGCCCCTAGTTAACCCTTTCACCAGTGATCATTATATAAGTGTTACGGGTGACGCTGGTTAGTTAGTTTGCTTTTTATAGTGTCAGGGCACCCGCCGTATATAACCCAATAAAGGTTTAACCCCCTGATTGCCCGGCGGGTGATATCAATTAGGTTTTAGCATCAGAGAGGGTCTGCGTCACACCCCAGGCAGCGTCAGGTTAGTGCCAGTAACGCTAACACCCACGCGTGAAGCATACACCTCCCTTAGTGGTATAGTATCTGAACAGATCAATATCTGATCAGATCTATACTAGCGTCCCCAGCAGTTTAGGGTTCCCAAAAACGCAGTGTTAGCGGGATCAGCCCAGATACCTGCTAGCACCTGCGTTTTGCCCCTCCGTCCAGCCCAGGCCACCCAAGTGCAGTATCGATCGATCACTGTCACTTACAAAACACAACACACATAACTGCAGCGTTCGCAGAGACAGGCCTGATCCCTGCGACTCCAGTGCTGTAGGAGGTGATTTCACCACCACAGTTAAAAAAAAAAAAAATATGCCGAAGCATTGGGGCAGCAGGGGTGGAGGAGCGATTTTGCTCCTAATGCCGCGTACATACGGTCAAAATTCCGACGGAGGCTTGCCCGTGGAAAAGTCCGACCATGTGTGTGCGGCATAACTGTTTTGCGGGAGGATGCCCCCACGCTTCGGCATATATAAATGGTGCATGTATGCCCATCATTAGAAGTGGGTGGATGAAGGGCGGTATTCTAATGGTGGGCATACCCACCGATCAATCTCTTTTTTCATTCAGCCAACTGGCTGCATGAAAAAAAAAGATTACAATACATGTCCAACAAGGACCAGCAACGTACTGGTATGTTGCTGGACTTTGAATGGTTATACCAGATTGATGCCTGCGGGTTTAGGTATCATCTTGGTATCATTCTTTTCAGCCAGCGGCCGGCTTTCATGTAAAAGCAATGCTAGTGGCTAATTAGCCTCTGGACTGCTTTTACAAGCAGTGGGAGGGAATGCCCCCCCCCGGATATAAAAAGCGCCATTGGGAAATTGGGAAAGCATTTTATCACACCGATCTTGGTGTGGTCAGATGCTTTGAGGGCAGAGGAAAGAGTACCTGTCACTACCTATTGCTATCATAGGGGATATTTACATTCCCTGAGATAACAATAAAAATGATAAAAAAAAAAAAATATGGAAGGAACAATTTAAAAATAAAATAAAAAAGCAAAATTAATAATAAAAAAAAAAAAAACACCCCTGTCCTGCCCTGCTCTTGTCCAATGGCGAACGCAAGCGTCGGTCTGGCGTCATATGTAAACAGCAATTGCACCATGCATGTGAGGTATCACCACGAAGGTCAGATCGAGGGCAGTCATTTTAGCAGTAGACCTCCTCTATAAATCTAACGGGGTAACCTGTAAAGGCTTTTAAAGGCTTTTAAAAATGTATGTAGTTTGTCGCCAATGCGCGTTTGTGCAAAATTTTAAAGCATGTCGTGTTTGGTATCTATGTACTTGGCCTAAGATCATCTGTTTTATTTCATTAAACATTTGGGCAATATAGTGTGTTTTAGTGCATTAAAATAAAAAAAAGTGTATTTTTTCCCCAAAAAATGCGTTTGAAAAATCGCTGCGCAAATACTGTGTAGAAAAAAAAAATGCAACACCCACCATTTTATTCTGTAGGGCCTTTGCTTTAAAAATATATATAATGTTTGGGGGTTCAACATAATTTTCTTGCAAAAAAAAATATGTTTTCATGTAAACAAAAAGTGTCAAAAAGGGCTTTGTCTTCAAGTGGTTAGAAGAGTGGATGTAAGCTTCCTACTGTTGTGTATAAAATGCCAGAACAGTTCAAAACCCCCCCAAATGACCCCATTTTGGAAAGTAGACACCCCAAGCTATATACTGAGAGGCATGTCGAGTCCATGGAATATTTTATATGTTGACACAAGTTGCGGAAAAAAGAAAAACATTTTTTTGCACAAAGTTGTCACTAAATGATATATTGCTCAAACATGCCATGGGCATGTGTGGAATTACACCCCAAAATACATTCTGTTGCTTCTCCTGAGTACGGGGATACCACATGTGTGAGACTTTTTGGTAGCCTAGCCGCGTACGGGACCCCAAAATCCAATCACCGCCTTCAGGCTTTCTAAGGGTGTAAATTTTTGATTTCACTTCTCACTGCCTATCACAGTTTCGGAGGCCATGGAATGCCCAGATGGCACAAACCCCCCCAAATGACCCCATTTTGGAAAGTAGACACCCCAAGCTATTTGCTGAGAGGTATTGTGAGTATTTTGCAGATCTCGCTTTTTGTCACAAAGTTTTGAAAATTGAAAAAAAAAAAAAAAAATTTTCTTTCTTCATTTTCAAAAAACAAATGAGAGCTGTAAAATACTCACCATGCCTCTCAGCAAACAGCTTGGGGTGTCTACTTTCCAAAATGGGGTCATTTGGGGGGGTTTTGTGCTATTTTGGCATTTTATGGCCTTCAAAACTGTGATAGATAGTGAGGAGTCAAATCAAAAATTTGTGCCTAGAAATCCTGAAGGCGGTGCTTGGTTTTCGGGGTCCCGTACGCGGCTAGGCTCCCAAAAAGTCCCACACATGTGGTATCCCCGTACTCAGGAGAAGCAGCAAAATGTATTTTGGGGTGCAATTCCACATATAACCATGGCATGTGTGAGCAATATATCATTTAGTGACAACTTTTTGTAATTTTTTTTTTTTTTGTCATTAGTCAATCACTTGGGACAAAAAAAAAAATATTCAATGGGCTCAACAGGCCTCTCAGCAATTTCCTTGGGGTGTCTACTTTCTAAAATGGGGTCATTTGGGGGGGTTTTGTGCTATTTTGGCATTTTATGGCCTTCAAAACTGTGATAGGTAGTGAGGAGTGAAATCAAAAATTTGCGCCCTTAGAAATCCTGAAGGCGGTGCTTGGTTTCCGGGGTCCTGTACGTGGCTAGGCTCCTAAAAAGTCCCACACATGTGGTATCCTCGTACTCAGGAGAAGCAGCAGAATGTATTTTGGGGTGCAATTCCACATATAACCATGGCATGTGTGAGCAATATATCATTTAGTGACAACTTTTTGTAATTTATTTTTTTTTGTCATTATTCAATCACTTGGGACAAAAAAAAATATTCAATGGGCTCAAAATGCCTCTCAGCAATTTCCTTGGGGTGTCTACTTTCCAAAATGGGGTCATTTGGGGGGGTTTTGTACTGCCCTGCCATTTTAGCACCTCAAGAAATGAGATAAGCCGTCATAAATTTAAAGCTGTGTAAATTCCAGAAAATGTACCCTAGTTTGTAAACGCTATAACTTTTGCGCAAACCAATAAATATACACTTATTGACATTTTTTTTACTAAAGACATGTGGCTGAATATATTTTGGCCTAAATGTATGACTAAAATTGAGTTTATTCGATTTTTCTTATAACAAAAAGTAGAAAATATCATTTTTTTTCAAAATTTTCGGTCTTTTTCCGTTTATATCGCAAAAAATAAAAATCGCAGAGGCAATCAAATACCATTAAAAGAAAGCTCTATTTGTGGGAAGAAAAGGACGCAAATTTCGTTTGGGTACAACATTGCATGTTCGCACAATTTACAGTTAAAGCAGCGCAGTGCAAAATTCTGAAATCACCTTTGGTCCTTTAGCTACCAAATGGTCTGGGGCTTAAGTGGTTAATATGTCGTTGTCAGCCTTTAAATAGGCAATATTGGCATTTATGCCCTTAACTAATATGGCGCTTGTGTTCCGATCCTCGCATCCCACAGCGAGGCTTGGTTTATATATAGTGGTGTGTTAGAACGTTGCCCTATCCCCATTGAGAACGTCTGCTGTGACGAAACGCGTATGGGAGCGACGTGCTGCCGTCACCACGCTCAGCAGAGAAGGGCTTCTGTTACTTGCCGGCCGGAATATCTCTAATGAATTTTTAATCTACTTTTATGTAAGTGTTCTACTTTTTTTATACATTAAATACCCTGCGGTGTTACACTATGGTCTGTGTTCCTTCCTCCCCTTGGTTCACCTGATGGTCATTTATATGCTGCGATCAAATTTGGTCTCCTGCCTTCTGGGGTCAACGCAGTTCCTGGTGCAGTGTTGGTGTCTCCACATACAAGCCAAAGGCCACGGCTGGGTCACAGTCGACTGCTTTTTTGGGCTTGCCTCTGTTCCTGGTGCAGTATTGGTGTCTCCACATGCAAGCCAAAGGCCACGGCTGGGTCATAGTCGACTGCTTTTTTGGGCTGCCTCTGGTAAGCAGACAACTTAATACGGTGGTGGGCACCTTTCATTTGTACAAATTACCGGGTGAAGTGTATTTGAACTGTTGTGTATTTGAATTCACCTTTATTACCCAACATCATCTGGATGGAACTGTCTTGGTTGTGCGTACATCCCATAGATGTTTGATGAGATACATATTCCTACGAACATCTCTAGACTCTGTGTATTGATTATGGACTATGTTGTGCAATAAGCCAGATTTTTGCAAAAACTTTTTTGTTATTGTTGACAATTGTGTACCATTTTTTGCACACCAGCCCCTGGTTGTCAACCATACAATTTAAATTGGCGCAGTTTTTCTTATTACCACTCTAACGACACTCCCCAATATGAAAGGGGTTAACGCTGTTTAGAATATTCCCTCTCTGAACACACAACCACTATCGACCCTCCACAGCCAGGCGACCACTTCCCATAGGATTAATCCTTCCAGAGATACGAGACAATGCTCTGTATTTCAAGTTCCAAAACAGGGAATGACTTTATTTTCAAAACACATGGTAACACATTTCTCTTCAAAACCCTTCCCTCCCATCCTTGGGGGAACAGGGCGGGTTAAACTGTCCAATGACAATGGTGATACAGGTCAGGTGTGTTCAAACTTCTCCTTCAGTAAACAGTCTTAGCAGGAGGGGTGATTCCCCCCCCCCCTCCTCACAGAAGACACTTCACAATCCCATAATATGCAGCCAGACGGTCGATCAGCTCCAATCCACATCATCACAGTAGCAGACTTAATTCATAATAGACAATAGAATGCAATCACACCTCATCACAGCAATGATTACACAACCCCCAACCACAGTACACACCCAATCTAGATACAATGTATAAACAGCATTGAATGTGGCTATCATAGGTCATAGTGGGGTTTTTCCATTCACCCTGTGCCCAGAGTGACCCCCTGTCACACAATCACAGATTGTAGTGGGGGTTTTCATTCACCCTGTGCCCCTAAGGGAGACACAGGGTGGTTGACACATAAGAGGCATTGGGGAAGCTGAAGCAAGGGTATCCCATACTGTCCAAGAGATTCTGGGTTTCCCGGGCGCTCCCGTTACAACCACTTTGCACTTGTAGTTTGCACTTGTAGTGCAAAGTGGATTTGCCTTTCGTAAATAGTCTTCAGAGACTCATGCTAATTTAACCACTTAACGACCGCTCACTGTATATATTTGTCGGCAGAATGGCACGGACAGGCACAATCACGTACCTGTACGTGCCTGCCTTCGTATAGTTGGGGGGTCCCATCGGACCCCCCTTCTATACAGCGAGCGGTCGGCATCGTTCCGGGAGCGATCCGTGATGAGGGGACGGCCATTCGTTTCCGCCCACCCCCTCGCGATCGCTCCCAGCGAATGAAAAGCTTCCTCTGCCTGTCTAATGTTTACACAGGCAGGAGGAAGTGAGATAACAATAAAAATTATAAAAAAAAAATATGGAAAGAACAGTTTAAAAATAAAATAAAAAAGCAAAATTAATAATAAAAAAAAAAAAAAGCACCCCTGTCCCGCCCTGCTCTTGCGCAATGGCAAACTCAAGCGTCGGTCTGGCGTCATATGTAAACAGCAATTGCATCATGCATGTGAGGTATCACCGCGAAGGTCAGATCGAGGGCAGTCATTTTAGCAGTAGACCTCCTCTGTAAATCTAACGTGGTAAAAATGTATGTAGTTTGTCGCCACTGCGCGTTTGTGCGAAGTTTTAAAGCATGTCGTGTTTGGTATCTATGTACTCGGCCTAAGATCATCTTTTTTATTTCATCAAACATTTGGGCAATGTAGTGTGTTTTAGTGCATTAAAATTAAAAAAAATTTAGTTTTTCCCAAAAAAATGCGTTTGAAAAATCGCTGCGCAAATACTGTGTGGGAAAAAAAATTCAACACCCACCATTTTAATCTTTTCTTTAAAAAAAATATATAATGTTTGGGTGTTCAACATAATTTTCTTGCAAAAAAAAAAAATGTTTTCATGTGAACAAAAAGTGTCAGAAAGGGCTTTGTCTTCAAGTGGTTAGAAGAGTGGATGTAAACTTCCTAATGTTGTGTATAAAATGCCAGGACAGTTTAAAACCCCCCCCCAAACGACCCCATTTTGGAAAGTAGACACCCTAAGCTATATACTGAGAGGCATGTCGAGTCCATGGAATATTTTATATGTTGACACAAGTTGCGGAAAAAATACATTTTTCTTTTATTTATTTATTTTTTTGCACAAAGTTGTCACTAAATGATATATTGCTCAAACATGCCATGGCCATATGTGGAATTACACCCCAAAATACATTCTGTTGCTTCTCCTGAGTACGGGGATACCACATGTGTCAGACTTTTTGGGAGCCTAGCCGCGTACGGGACCCCAAAAACCAAGCACGCCTTCAGGCTTTCTAACGGTATAAATTTTTGATTTCACTCCTCACTGCCTATCACAGTTTTGGAGGCCATGGAATGCGCAGATGGCACAAAACCCCCCCAAATGACCCCAGTTTGGAAAGTAGACACCCCAAGCTATTTGCTGAGAGATATGGTGAGTATTTTGCAGATCTCGCTTTTTGTCACAAAGTTTTGAAAATTGAAAAAAAATAGAAAAAAATTCTTTCTTCATTTTCAAAAACAAATGAGAGCTGTAAAATACTCACCATGCCTCTCAGCAAATAGCTTGGGGTGTCTTACTTCCCAATATGGGGTCATTTGGGGGGGTTTTGTGCTAATTTGGCATTTTATGGCCTTCAAAACTGTGATAGGTAGTGAGGAGTGAAATCAAAAATTTGTGCCCTTAGAAATCCTTAAGGCGGTGCTTGGTTTTCGGGGGGTCCCGTACGTGGCTAGGCTCCTAAAAAGTCCCACACATGTGGTATCCCCGTACTCAGGAGAAGCAGCAAAATGTATTTTGGGGTGCAATTTCACATATAACCATGGCATGTGTGAGCAATATATCATTTAGTGACAACTTTTTGTATTTATTTTTTATTTTTTTAGTCATTATTCAATCACTTGGGACAAAAAAAAAATATTCAATGGGCTCAACATGCCTCTCAGCAATTTCCTTGGGGTGTCTACTTTCCAAAATGGGGTCATTTGGGGGGGTTTTGTACTGCTCTGCCATTTTAGCACCTCAAGAAATGAGATAGGCAGTTGTAAATTCCAGAAAATGTACCCTAGTTTGTAGACGCTTTAACTTTTGCGCAAACCAATAAATATACGCTTATTGCCATTTTTTTTACTAAAGACATGTGGCTGAATACATTTTGGCCTAAATGTATGACTAAAATTGAGTTTATTAGATTTTTCTTATAACAAAATGTAGAAAATATCATTTTTTTCAAAATTTTCAGTCTTTTTCCGTTTATATCACAAAAAAAAATCGCAGAGGCAATCAAATACCATTAAAAGACAGCTCTATTTGTGGGAAGAAAAGGACGCATATTTTGTTTGGGTACAACATTGCATGTCCGCACAATTTCCAGTTAAAGCAGCGCAGTGCCAAATTGTGAAATCACCTCTGGTCATTATGGTCCGTATTGGTCCGGGGCTTAAGTGGTTAATTGTTAAATTTAGAAGTAAAAAAAAAAATATTCTTCGGTGTGAGCAACTCAGAAACCAAATTGGATCGTAGTATTTAGCTAGGTTTACAGTATTTAAAGAAAAACATCTCAAGAAAAAGTGTGGACAAATCCTCACTCAGTGGTGCAATATCAGGGTTTAGATACTACCATCAGGGAGATGCTCCACTATTAATCCATTGTAATCTATTCAGCTGTATCATCTGGTAACTTCTGTCCTCCAGTACAAATATTCTTGTCAGCTGGCCAGTAAAGCTGGTCATAGATGGATAGAATTTCTAATGAAAATTCTTAGCAAAAGTCTTAGGAAAATTCTCAGAACATTCTCAGATCATTCGAAGGTCATTCAAAGGATTTTGTTTGTATTTAACATTTGATTTTGGAATGAATGGACTTCAAAGAATGAAAACCGCATAAACTGTTAGAAATTTGCTCATTCGAGATTTTTTTTTATCCTGCTCCATCTATTTTTCTAAACACTGCAGTCGAAAATGAACATCGATTTGACCCACTGATGATTAGAAAAATTAACAAACTTTCTTAGAACATTCTTTTCCTAAGAATTTTCATTAAAAATTCTACCAATCTATGGCCAGTTTACAGTGGATCTGAAGTCTAATGCCGCGTACACGCGGTCGGAATTTCCGACAACAAATGTTCGATGGGAGCTTGTTGTCGGAAATTCTGACCGTGTGTCAAATGTTTTAAATCGAACAAGCTAAAGTTAGTAGCTGATTGGATACCATGCACAGCTGCACCAAATTCTGAGTGCTCTAGTTTTAGTAAATCTCCCCCCTAGTGACATTGGTAAATTATTTGTGGTAGGTTGGCATGATTTCTTTTCTGATCAAAACTTGGTTGAACATGGCCAGCATAACAGTCAGACAAAAAAGGTAATTTTGCATAAGGAGCAATATTATCGCTGTCCATAAGTAACCGATTGATAATATTTTAAAGGTCAGCTTCAGACAAAACCTTGTGTTAAAACTGCTGGTTTAAGGTTTTTATTGTTGTCTGTGAGGTTTCTGCCACCTTCACTGACACAGGAAGTAAATACAATCTCTTCAAACGGACAATACAGGAATTACACAGCACTTAGTCCAGCTAGCCAGCAATAAACCACTGATCAAGAGAAAACAGGTGTATAGGCGCTACAACCTTCCCACATAAAAGCTCCACCCGGTGCTCAGACCTTGAGGCTTCTGACACATCCAACGTACCAGAATAAGGAAAGGGATGGTCGGCTTTCAGGATGACATCCAAAAAATAGTATTTCTTTATTAAGTAAACAAGTACAATGCTGTAAAACAGCCTACACATTTCAGACATTAATCCTTAGTCATGGTTGATAACGTCCTTTTTTTTTTTTCTTTGATTAAGTTGATTCATGAACAGTATAGTTTGTGATATATTGATCTAAAATTACTAGACACAATGAGTGATTTTTAAGGCCAACAATGGACCAATCTTATGTCAGGTTATGAGATGGATTTTGAACAAAATGAATAGACAGAAACAGAAATCTCCTTCCTCTTCTACAAACTCTATAAAATGCTTGTAAAAAAGTCAGCCTCATTTTGGCATACCAAATCCTTTGAAGGATACACCAAAGATAAAATGAATCCTTTTGGACTAAGAATACAAATTTTTACAAACATGGAACAAATTAGTGATGAGTTTAAGAAGGAGTGGGAGGACAATCTACAGCAGTGTTCTGAGCTCATGATGACCACACTCACAAAAGAGTACAATAAACAAATTGTTAATTTAGACATTGATATTGATATATTAGAACAAGACTTTATTCCCCTCAAGAGTCATGCATTGTATGCAGAATTTAACAAAAAATCTCAGACAATTTAGCTAAATTTAATAAAAGGATACTTCTTAACAAAGAGAAAAAATGTTGGCAGTATCAGATAGCCTTTAATGATGGCAAGGCCTATAAATGGAATACCACCCCATCCACTTTCAAAAGAAATTAGTATTAGTATAGAAACCCACAAGCACAGATGGGGGACCCCACAAAAACGGCATATTTGTTCGATGGGAGCTTGTTGTTGGAAATTCCCACCGTGTGTAGGCTCAATCGTACATTTTCTGTCGGAATTTCCAACAACAATAATTTGAGAGCTGGTTTTTAAATTTTCCAACAACAAAACTTGTTGTCAGAAATTCCGAGCGTGTGTACACATTTCTGACGCACAAAATTCCACGCATGCTCAGAATCAAGCAGAGGAGCCGCACTGGCTATTGAACGTCATTTTTCTCAGCTCGTCGTACGTGTTGTACTTCACCACGTTCTTGACGTTTGCAATTTCCGACAAAATTTGTGTGACCATGTTTATGCAAGACAAGTTTGAGCCAACATTCGTCGGGAAAAAAAATCCACGGTTTTGTTGTCGGATTGTCCGATCGTCTGTACGTGGCATAGGTGTTTTTACATTAATGCATTCTCTAAGTAAATGTTTCCTTATCCACTAGACCTTTTTAGCACTTCTGAAAGACTAGCAGTTTTTAATTTTGCTAAGGAAGTGATCACAACAGAAGACAGAGCTAGGAATTTTGCTCTCTGACATATATCAGGCAGAAGTGCTTAGGAAGCTGTACTACATACTGTTACCATCTGATCAACTACGGGGTATACATAACAGATTGGATGGTCTCTTATGCTGCGTACACACGATCGTTTTTCACGTTGTTAAAAATGCCATTTTTTAAATTGGGCATTAAAAACAATCGTGTGTAGGCTCCAGAGCAATTTTAACGAAGTGAAAAATGGCCAAAGAATATGAGAACCTTCTCTGTTTTTTCATGCCGTTTTTCACGTCGTTTTTTTTAACAACCTGAAAAACGGTAGTGTGTATGCTTTTACGAGGGGAAAAAAACATGCATGCTCAGAATCAAGTATGAGACGGGAGCGCTCGTTCTGGTAAAACTAGCGTTCGTAATGGAGATAGCACATTCGTCACGCTGTAACGGACTGAAAAGCACGAGGCTGAAAAGCGTGAATCGTCGCTCAACAAACTTTACTAACATGAAGGGTGGCGCCATTCGAACGGAACTTCCCCTTTATAGTGCCGTCGTACGTGTTGTACGTCACTGCGCTTTGCTTGAGCTTTTTTTTTAATGAATGTGTGTATGCAAGACAGGCTTGAGAGGAAACAAGAAAAATCACGTCAAGAAAAACGTTGTTTTTGAAAATGACATTAAAAACGATCGTGTGTACGCGGCATTATATAGAGTCAAGTATTTGGGAAATAAAGCTGCTAGTAAGAAGTTAGATTTTCTTGTTACAAAGCATTCAGTTATGCTAACCTTTTTGTCTAAAAAGTTATGAATTTTTAGACAAACTGAATCAAAACAATTTTAATGTTTGTCTCACATGACTTTTTCTTTTAATTGACCAGGTGTATTTAAAGTTTAAAATACCTCCTGACAGCCACAGGACATTGAGACAAGTTGTAAATCCATTCAACTAGCCTTGGGATAATTATTGTTGTAAGTTTAAACATAAGTTTTAGGTTTCAGATGTAACTGTTTAGAAAGAGATAACTTTCTTATGAATTGCAGAGATTTGACTGCAGATTTTAGACTCAAGGCTGCTCAACAAATGTGTCATTAGGGATTTCAGGGAGCTAAGGATCGTGACAGTTACTCTTTATGCTCTAGTCTAGTCTATGGGAGATAGTTAGCAGAAAGTTAGCATAACTACTCCATGTAATACTAAAAAATGGAAAATGGTTGTGCTTAGTGTCAGAAATATGAGAATCCAAATGAATGTTCAAATGGTGATAGCTGCATTTACTATATATCAACACATTTATAGTTAACTAATAAAAGCACAAACATGTTGCGCTATCAAGATAAAAGTACTAGTGCATCAGAAATAAATTAATCAAATAATGGAGACCGATACAATGCTTAGATAAACATGTGCAAATAAGATAATTCATAAGCATCCAAGAAAAAAAGGGCATTCCATCAATGGATACTCGATACTCAGTGCAGACGATCCATTATTAAATGTATGTGTAGCGCCCCCCCCTCAAATACTTGGGAGCGCTATGTGTAAATTTAGGGGTATTCTGAGCCAGTAGTTGGGCTCAGACCAATTTATTGTGTTGAATTTGCTTCTGCTCTGGGTGTGATACTGCCTGGCAGTAATGTTCCCTGTTTGCCTGTAGGTGGCACTGTCATCACCGACATGGGTTGAACTACAGGGGGTATCACAACACCTTGGGTGTTCTCTCTCGGCAGCCGTACAATGGGCATGGTTAGCCTGCTGTGCATGCTGGGAGGGGATACATAAGGGGCAGATGCCATTGGGGTAAAAGCATTCCCGGGGGGCCGTTCCTGGGGACCCATTGGTCCTGTGTGATGCGCCTCGTGGCCCGCATGGCACGAGGTGCGTGTGTGCTCAGGCCTCGGGCACCTTTAGCCCGAGGCTACATCGCTGCATGGTAGGCCCAGCTCTGCTGGCTGGGGCCTCTACCTTCGGAGGGGGATCCTAGGCTACCCACCTACAGAAAGCCACGCTTGGGGAAGGAGACCAGGGAAGGACCTGCCTCAGAGGAGACTAGCGACACTGTCTTGGGAGGAGGCCTGGAGCTCACCTAAGGAGGGATCCACCATCATTACAGGCCCTGCAATACGCCTATCTGGCTTAAAGGTTCTTAAATATTGCTTGGCTGGGAGGTTCAGGACTTTTGATAATCCTGTGGCAGAGGATTCCTGATTGTATCTCTAAAGAGATTGATTCGTGCTTCATTCCGGCTGCTAGGACCACTAAACGGGACAATCCGGGTGAGCAATACCCACTCAGGCTTGAGTGGCGACGAGTGTGACTTAAGTGTTGCGTACCTGAACCTTCCCCTTTGTGTTTGTTTTCGCTCATTCTACATTTTCCTCTCAAGTTCACCTCAGCAAAGTAAAATAAAGTCTGACCGTTTGGGTTTTACATTGTGTGGACATTGGTCTTTCTTGAGACTTTTATTCTATACCCTGACAACGGAAGCCATGGAGGTAGTTTGCAGACCCAACAAATCCAGCGGGTCCCTTAAATTGGGGTAAGTGCTACATATGTGTCACCCAAATCCAGTAATCTTGTGTGAATATACACCAATCCACATCCATGTGCCCAGCCCACTCACAAGCCGCTTACCAACAGGCAAGGCCTCAAAGATGGAGGTCTGGCTGCACTTTCATGTGAGAAACACCCACTGGGATGGATGAATGGCACAATCCAGCACTCCAGAACAGAGTGTTCAAAATAACCAGAGTAGTCCACAGATTCCTCCTTTGCCTTTATCCCTTCCTGAGCTTCATCTGTGCACTACTCCACAAATTATTTTGCCCTTACTGAAGAGGAAGAGGAATCTAATGGATGGTGAATTGTGGGGTCCCCCATCTGTACTTGTGGGTTTCTATACTAATTTATTTTGAAAGTGGTGGATGGAGTGGTATTCCATATTCCATATTCCTTCTTAAACTCATCACTAATTTGTTCCAATTTTTTTAACATTTATATTCTTATTTCAAAAGGATTAATTTTAATTTTGGTGTATCCTTCAAAGGATTTGGTATGCCAAAATAAGGCTGACTTTTTTTCAAGTATTTTATAGAGTTTGTAGAAGAGGTAAGAGATTTCCATTTTTGTCTGTTCATTTTGTTCAAAATCCATCTCATAACCTGACATAAGACTGGTCCATTGTTGGCCTTGAAAATCACTCATTGGAGTTGATTTACTAAAAGCAAATCCACTTTGCACTACAAGTGCACTTGGAAGTGCACTTGGAAGTGGAGTCACTTTAGATCTAAGGGGGAGATCTGAAATGAGGGGAAGCTCTGCTGATTGTATTATCCAATCATGTACAAGCAAAAATTCAGTTTTTTTTTATTGCCCTTGCATGTCCCCCTCAGATCTACAGCGACTGCACTTCCAAGTGCACTTGCAGTGCACTTTTAGTGCAAAGTGGATTTGCCTTTAGTAAATAAATCCCATAGGGTCTAGTAATTTTAGATCAATATATCATAAACGATACTGTTCATAATAAATCAAAGAAAAAAAAACTGTAGCGGGGTCTCCTTTAAGACTCTCAGGACTACCTTACCCAGAACCCCATTCGGCACCCAGGGTGCAATGTTGCCACCGCAGAGACTCATGGGTGGAGTGATATAAGGAAGGGGCGAGGCTAAGCTCGGCCTCTTTGGGACACGAGACTTCGATGAACAAGTCCTCCTGTGCGGATCTGCTGATGTGCAAGGCCTGAAGCCTGGGGCCTTGCGCAGCTACCAAAGAGCCTTCCACCCTACTGCGAGCCTGGGTGGCATCTGACTTTGTTATCCTCAACCTTTGTTGGATCAGAGACCTGACAGCTGCTGACGCTGTGTGTGGAGACACAGCAGGTGGAAGTCCCGGACTGGGATTGTGTCCAGAGGGGTGAGCGAGCACATGCTCAATCCATATACTTTATACTGTTGTTAGGCCTACAGACTGCCGTGGCCCACCAGCTTATATTTTAGACCCCACTGGAGATCTATAGCAGAACTGAGCCAAAGGGCCTCCAGTGAAGTGTTCCGTGTTTTTTCTTTGACCTGTGGATTACAAATGTGTTTCTGAATGTGCACCACCATTAAAGACTTGCATGCGAAGAAATCATCCCCTAGAGACTGAGTTTTAGAGTCTGGGTCAGGCCTGACCAAGTGTTAGAGTTTAGTTGCTGCGTCACAGGGTGCTTAGTTAACGGCCGTTACACGTGGTATGCCATTACTGTATTTCACTAATGTGTAGTATGTGATTCGCTGCAGGGCTCTGCAAGAAGCATGTGTGATCTGTTATAACTGTTGATCTATTATACCAAGAGAGAGTAAACTCGTTATTCTTTAATTGCTTTGCATTGGTGTCTGAATTTTACCATAGAGTATAAGACATATTACCCTAGACTAACTGTGCCAGAGTGGGTCGAGTGAATTGCTGGGGGTTGGCGGTGCTGTGTGCAGGGCCTGAGACCAAATTCAGCGGCTCTCTTAGTTGGGGGTGCGCTACAGAACATTATCAGCCATGACTAAGAACTAACGTCCAAGACGCGTAGGCAGATTTTACAGCATTGTACCTGTTTACTTAATAAAGAAATACTATTTTTTGGATGTGTGAGTGCCGACCATGCCTTTCCTTACTCTAGTACGTTGGATGTGTCAGAAGCCTCAAGGTCTGAGTACCCGGCGGAGCTTTTATGTGGGAAGGTTGTAGCTCCTATCCACCTGTTTTCTCTTGATCAGTGTTTTTGTGCTGGCTAGCTGGACTGAGTGCTGTGTAATTCCTGTATTGTCCTTTTGTAGAGATTTCACTTACTTCCTGTGCCAGTGACTAAGCAGGAAGGGGGCAGAAACATCACAGACAGCAATAAAAACCTTTAAACCAGCAGTTTTAACACCACGTTTATTTTGGAGCTGACCTTTAAAATATTATCAATCGGTCACTTATGGACAGCTATAATGTTTTCTCCTTACGTAAAATTACCTTTTTTATTATGCTAGCCATGTTCATCCAAGTTTTGATCAGAAAATAAATCATGCCAACCTACCACCAATAATTTACCAATGTCACTAGGGGGGAAGAGTTACTAAAACTGGAGCACTCAGAATCTGGTGCAGCTGCGCATTGTATTCAATCAGCTACTAACTTTAGCTTGTTCGATTTAAAGCATTTGTTACCCCAACATTTCATATTCCTGATATGTGCCTGCTGTACCATGTACTTGTATGAGAAAATATCCTGTTCTCTTCTTATTGCTTCCATTGTGCAAATTCCCTGGTGTTCCTGCTACTACCTCTGCTTTCCTTTTAAATACTGACCACACTAAGCAGAAGAGCACACCGTTATCAGTTCTCTAGCTATGTTGGGAACTCAGGCTGCTGTCCTCTAATGAACAGACTTGTCCTGGCACACCCTCCCCCGCCCCCTCTGCACAGCCTGTCAATGGGAAGCTCAGTGTGCTGTTGCTTCTCCTCCCCCCCAGCTCTTATGCAGCTGAGATCAGAATGAATGTGATCACCTATAAAAAAGGGAACAAAGGTATTTATAATTTTATTTTCATATCTATATAAAAAAGTTTTGCCTTTTAAGTTATTTTTTTAACTGAATGGGTTGTTTTACACTGTGGGTGTGATCAATTACAATTACTTTAAGCTTTGACAATAAAACCTGGGAGCTGGTTTCTATGCCGGGCTGCACCAGATTTTGCACCATGCAGTTTTCGGAAATAAAAAGTGACATGGATAGCAATAAAGCATTCTTATGCCTCGTACACACGGTCGGAATTTCCGACAACAAATGTTCGATGTGAGCTTGTTGTCAGGAAATTCCGACCGTGTGTAGGCTCCATCGGTCATTTGCTGCCGGAATTTCCGACAACAAAAATTTGAGAGCTGGTTCTCAAATTTTCCAACAACAAAAGTTGTTGTCGGAAATTCCGAACCGTGTGTACACAATTTAACGCACAAAAATTCTGTGCATGCTCGGAATCGATTCGACGCATGTTCGGAATTAATTTTTCTCAGCTCGTCGTAGTGTTGTACATCACTGCGTTCTTGATGTTCACAATTTCCGACAACATTTGTGTGACTGTGTGTATGCAAGACAAGTTTGAGCGAACATCCGTCGGAAAAAAAACCACGGTTTTGTTGTCGGAATGTCCGATCGTCTGTACGCGACATTAGAATGCTTTTGTCTGTGTCCTAACTAGAGACATTTTTCATCACTCCGTGTCTTAACCACTTAAGCCCCGGACCATTTCGTAGCTAAAGGACCAGAGGTGAATTCAGAATTTTGTACTGCGCTGCTTTAACTGTAAATTGTGCGGACATGCAATGTTGTACCCAAACGAAATTTGCGTCCTTTTCTTCCCACAAATAGAGCTTTCTTTTAATGGTATTTGATTGCCTCTGCGATTTTTATTTTTTGCAATATAAACGGAAAAAGACCGAAAATTTTGAAAAAAAATGATATTTTCTAATTTTTGTTATAAGAAAAATCGAATAAACTCAATTTTAGTCATACATTTAGGCCAAAATGTATTCAGCCACATGTCTTTAGTAAAAAAAATGTCAATAAGCGTATATTTATTGGCTTGCGCAAAAGTTATAGCGTTTACAAACTAGGGTACATTTTCTGGAATTTACACAGCTTTAAATTTATGACTGCCTATCTCATTTCTTGAGGTGCTAAAATGGCAGGGCAGTACAAAACCCCCCCAAATGACCCCATTTTAGAAAGTAGACACCCCAAGGAAATTGCTGAGAGGCATGTTGAGCCCATTGAATATTTTTTTTTTGTCCCAAGTGATTGAATAATGACCAAAAAAAAAAAATTACAAAAAGTTGTCACTAAATGATATATTGCTCACACATGCCATGGTTATATGTGGAATTGCACCCAAAAATACATTCTGCTGCTTCTCCTGAGTACGGGGATACCACATTTGTGGGACTTTTTAGGAGCCTAGCCACGTACGGGACCCCGGAAACCAAGCACCACCTTCAGGATTTCTAAGGGCGCAAATTTTTGATTTCACTCCTCACTACCTATCACAGTTTTGAAGGCCATAAAATGCCAAAATAGCACAAAACCCCCCTAAATGACCCCATTTTAGAAAGTAGACACCCCAAGGAAATTGCTGAGAGGCCTGTTGAGCCCATTGAATATTTTTTTTTTGTCCCAAGTGATTGAATAATGACAAAAAAAAATAAAAAATTACAAAAAGTTGTCACTAAATGATATATTGCTCACACATGCCATGGTTATATGTGGAATTGCACCCCAAAATAAATTTTGCTGCTTCTCCTGAGTACGGGGATACCACATGTGTGGGACTTTTTAGGAGCCTAGCCGCGTACGGGACCCCGAAAACCAATCACCGCCTTCAGGATTTCTAGGCACAAATTTTTGATTTGACTCCTCACTACTTATCACAGTTTCGAAGGCCATAAAATGCCAAAATAGCACAAACCCCCCCCCCAAATGACCCCATTTTGGAAAGTAGACACCCAATCTGTTTGCTGAGAGGCATGGTGAGTATTTTACAGCTCTCATTTGTTTTTGAAAATGAAGAAAGAACATTTTTTTTTCAATTTTCAAAACTTTGTGACAAAAAGCAAGATCTGCAAAATACTCACAATACCTCTCAGCAAATAGCTTGGGGTGTCTACTTTCCAAAATGGGGTCATTTGGGGGGGGTTTTGTGCCATCTGGGCATTCCATGGCCTCCGAAACTGTGATAGGCAGTGAGAAGTGAAATCAAAAATTTACACCCTTATGCCGCGTACACACGATCGTGATTCACGGCGGTGAAAACACCGCCGTGAATCACGACATGAAATAAAATGAAAAACGAGGGAACGGCATTTTCCCCCACACACGACCGTTTTTCCCGTAATTTTTTTCTTTGTCGAGAAAAACGACCGTCTGTGGGCTCCGCGGCAGTGTCTCCCTATGGGAAAACTGCCGCGGAAAAACATGATGGAAAAAACGATGTTCTAATTTTTCTCGTTGTTTTTTTCTGCCGTTTTTCTCAACGAGAAAAACGACATAAAGCCCACAGACGATCGTTTTTCTTGGCGGAAAAAAAAATGCAGTTTTTCTCGTCGAGAAAAGCGGTCGTGTGTACGCGGCATTAGAAAGCCTGAAGGCGGTGATTGGTTTTTGGGGTCCCGTACGTGGCTAGGCTCCCAAAAAGTCTCACACATGTGGTATCCCTGTACTCAGGAGAAGCAACAGAATGTATTTTGGGGTGTAATTCCACATATAACCATGGCATGTTTGAGCAATATATCATTTAGTGACAACTTTGTGCAAAAAAAAAAAAAAAAAATTGTCTTTTTTCCGCAACTTGTGTCAACATATAAAATATTCCATGGACTCGACATGCCTCTCAGTATATAGCTTGGGGTGTCTACTTTCCAAAATGGGGTAATTTGGGGGGGTTTTGAACTGTTCTGGCAATTTATACACAACATTAGGAAGCTTACATCCACTCTTCTAACCACTTGAAGACAAAGCCCTTTTTGACACTTTTTGTTTACATGAAAACATATTTTTTTTTGCAAGAAAATTATGTTGAACCCCCAAACATTATATATATTTTTAAAGCAAAGGCCCTACAGAATAAAATGGTGGGTGTTGCATTTTTTTTTCTACACAGTATTTGCGCAGCGATTTTTCAAACGCATTTTTTGGGGAAAAAATACACTTTTTTTAATTTTAATGCACTAAAACACACTATATTGCCCAAATGTTTGATGAAATAAAAAAGATGATCTTAGGCTGAGTACATAGATATGAAACACGACATGCTTTAAAATTTCGCACAAACGCGCATTGGCGACAAACTACATACATTTTTAAAAGCCTTTAAAAGCCTTTACAGGTTACCCCATTAGATTTACAGAGGAGGTCTACTGCTAAAATTACTGCCCTCGATCTGACCTTCACGGTGATACCTCACATGCATGGTGCAATTGCTGTTTACATATGACGCCAGACCAACGCTTGCGTTCGCCATTGGGCAAGAGCAGGGCAGGACAGGGGTGCTTTTTTTTTTTTTTTTTTTTTTTTTTTATTATTAATTTTGCTTTTTATTTTATTTTTAAATTGTTCCTTTCATATTTTTTTTTTTATCATTTTTATTGTTATCTCAGGGAATGTAAATATCCCCTATGATAGCAATAGGTAGTTACAGGTACTCTTTTTTTGAAAAAACTGGGGTCTAGACCCTAGATCTTTCCTCTGCCCTCAAAGCATCTGACCACACCAAGATCGGTGTGATAAAATGCTTTCCCAATTTCCCAATGGCGCTTTTTATATCCGGGGGGGGGACATTCCCTCCCACTGCTTGTAAAAGCAGTCCAGAGGCTAATTAGCCACTAGGATTGCTTTTACATGAAATCCGGCCGCTGGCTGAAAAGAATGATACCAAGATGATACCTAAACCCGCAGGCATCAATCTGGTATAACCAATCAAAGTCCAGCAACATACCAGTACGTTGCTGGTCCTTGTTGGACATGTATTGTAATCTTTTTTTTTCATGCAGCCAGGTGGCTGAACGAAAAAAGAGATTGATCGGTGGGTATGCCCACCATTAGAATACCGCCCTTCATCCACCCACTTCTAATGATGGGCATACAGGCACCATTTATATATGCTGAAGCATGGGGGTATCCTCCCGCAAAAAAGTTATGCCGCACACACATGGTCGGACTTTTCCACGGGCAAGCCTCCGTCGGAATTTCGATCGTATGTACGCGGCATTAGGAGCAAAATCACTCCTCCGCCCCTGCTGCCCCAATGCTTCGGCATATTTGCTTTTTTTTTTAACTGTGGTGGTGAAATCACCTCCTACAGCACTGGAGTCGAAGGGATCAGGCCTGTCTCTGCGAACGCTGCAGTTATGTTTGTTGTGTTTTGTAAGTGACAGTGATCGATCGATACTGCACTTGGGTGGCCTGGGCTGGACGGAGGGGCAAAACGCAGGTGCTAGCAGGTATCTGGGCTGATCCCGCTAACACTGCGTTTTTGGGAACCCTAAACTGCTGGGGACGCTAGTATAGATCTGATCAGATCAGATATTGATCTGTTCAGATCAGATATTGATCTGTTCAGATACTATACCACTAAGGGAGGTGTATGCTTCACGCGTGGGTGTTAGCGTTACTGGCACTAACCTGACGCTGCCTGGGGTGTGACGCAGACCCTCTCTGACGCTAAAACCTAATTGATATCACCCGCCGGGCAATCAGGGGGTTAAACCTTTATTGGGTTATATACGGCGGGTGCCCTGACACTATAAAAAGCAAACTAACTAACCAGCGTCACCCGTAACACTTATATGATGATCACTGGTGAAAGGGTTAACTAGGGGCAATTAGGGGGTTAAAACCTTTATTAGATAATATATGGGGGTACCTGACGCTATAAAAACCTGCGGCGAACCTAAAAAAAATTACTGGCTACCGATCTGCATCACCGACGCTAAGACAGCGATCAGAAAAATGATCGCTTAGCGACAGTGGTGATAGGGGGTGAAAGGGTTACCTGGGGGGCAATCAAGGGGGTTAAACCTTTATTAGATAATTTATGGGGGTACCTGACGCTATAAAAACCTGCGGCGAACCTAAAAATAAAAAAATACTGGCTACTGATCTGCATCACCGACGCTAAGACAGCGATCACAAAAATTATCGCTTAGCGACAGTGGTGATAGGGGGTGAAAGGGTTACCTGGGGGGCGATCAAGGGGGTTAAACCTTTATTAGATAATTTATGGGGGTGTCTGATGCTATAAAAACCTGCGGCGAACCTAAAAAAAATTACTGGCTACCGATCTGCATCACCGACGCTAAGACATCGATCAGAAAAATGATCGCTTAGCGACAGTGGTGATAGGGGGTGAAAGGGTTACCTGGGGGGCGATCAAGGGGGTTAAACCTTTATTAGATAATTTATGGGGGTACCTGACGCTATAAAAACCTGCGGCGAACCTAAAAAAAATTACTGGCTACCGATCTGCATCACCGACGCTAAGACATCGATCAGAAAAATGATCGCTTAGCGACGGCGGTGCTAGGGGGTGAAAGGGTTATCTGGGGGGTGATCAAGGGGTTAAACCTTTATTAGGGGGGGTTAGGGGGCTACACTGGACCTAAAACTAAATGTAGTGACACTTTTACAGTCACAAATGTCACTGATTGCAATGATCAGTAAATAAATGGTCACTGCAATCAGTGACACTGTGACTGGGGGCTGGGGGGTGATCTGGGGGGGCCTGGGGGGGCGATTTATGTGCCTATGTGTGCTGGTGTTAGTGTAGTGTTTGTGCACTAACCTGTGTGTCTTCTCTTGTACGGCGCTCGGTATATGTGAGCGCCGCACAGGAGATGACATCACTTCCTCCTGCTTCCTCTGTCTGTGTGTACATTCGACAGACAGAGGGGGCATTTCTATTCGCCGGGAGCGATCGCGGGGGTGGCCGGAATCGAACGGCCGTCCCCTCATGTCGGATCGCTCCCCAACGAATTCCGACCGCTCACTGTACAGAAGGGGGGTCCGATCGGACCCCCCAACTGTACAAAGGCAATCACGTACACTCTACGTGATTGTGCCTGTCGGTGCCATTGTGCCGACGTATATATACAGTGAGCGGTCGTTAAGTGGTTAAAAGGAAATCATGAAAAAAATTTAGATGGTCATATTCTACCCCACATTGTCCAATGCAAAGTAAAATGTTTTGGCTGGAAATGGGTAGAACTAATATGGCCTCATACCATCCATAACCAATATTTATTTTTGCCCTATCTGATCCTTACCATACTTAGTTGGAATATTTAGATATGTTTAACTGATTGCCAGTTAATTTACCATATTTCATTAGAATTTACAAGCTGAGGACAGATACTGTGTTCAAGAGAATTCTTTATATCGGAAATTATATGAGGTAAGATGTGTCAACGTCCTTACCAGGCTATATTGTACTTGTTGGTAAAAGTTCATAGATCATTCACACAAGAAGTCTCCTCATCATAAACGCCATTACCTCACATGATTTGTACCCAGTAGCCAATATTAGCCTTAATACTAATTGTAGTTATTTATTACCACAGAAGAGTGACAAGTGAAGCGTTTGACGTGGAAACAGCCATGTGGTATTTGCTACAAATATTTAAAACAAACTTGTCATTTGCTTTTTTTTTAGTGGAGCAAATTTCAATAGTTTCTCTGGAATGAATTCATTTGTTGAATTGTATGTTGCGTATTGCTTGATTTTGGCAAGTTGTACAGACCCACAACTTGAAAAGTCTGGGAAAGTCCTTTCTGTGTAAAATAGATCTTTTGTATGGTGTGAAGGCCTTGTGGGTTCCTTTACTAGTAACAAACCAACTGGAAAAGCAATTAAAACGGATGCTGCACAAGTGCAGAAATTTTACATTCTTGATCAAATTTAAAAAATAGAACCTGATTTGACCGCTTAAGGACCAGCCGCTGCAGTTTCACTGCGGCAATGTGGCTGGTTCCCACGAATCGCCGTCAGTGTACGTCGGCTCCTACACAGCGATTTGTACTCCGGCGGAGCACGCGCCCACTGGCCAGCGGGGGAGCCAATCAGCAGTTGGGGCGGACTCGATGTCCACCGGTCACCCGCCATTGTTCCCCGCAGTGACAGAACGGAGATCTGCCTGTGTAAACAAGGCAAATCTCCGTTCTGACAGGGGAGATCAAACAGATCCTGTCTTTCTGCTATGCAGGAAGACAGGATCTGCGTATTTCCCCAGTCACACAGTCCCTCATACAGTTTGCAAACACACTGAGGGAACAAATTAAACCCCTTGATCACCCCTAGTGTTAACCCCTTCCTTGCCAGTGTCATTAGTACAATAACAGTGATTACTGTAATAATGTCACTGGTTCCCAAAAAAGTGTAAAAAATGTCAGTTAGGTGTCCGATCTGTCCGCCGCAATGTCGCAGTCCCGCTAAAAATCACTGATCGCAGCTATTACTAGTAAAAAAAAAAAAAAAATTATAAAAATGCCACAAATCTATCCTCTATTTTGTAGACGTTATAACTTTTGTGCAAACCAATCAATATACGCTTATTAAAATATGTGGAAGAATACATATTGGCCTAAACTGATGAAGAAATATTTTTTTTTTATATTTCTTGGGGATATTTATTATAGCAAAAAGTAAAAAATATAAAAAAAAATTAAATTTCGGTCTTTTTTGGTTTATAACGCAAAAAATAAAAACCGCAGAGGTGAGCAAATACCCCCAAAATAAAGCTCTATTTGTAGGGAAAAAAAGGACATTGATTTTGTTTGGGTATGTCATTACATGACTGCGCAATTGTCAGTTAAAGCGACGCAGTGCTGTATCGCAAAAAATGGCCTGGAAAAGGGGGAAAATCTTCCGGTCCTTAAGTGGTTAAACTATGTTAACAAATGTCAGTATTTTTGATAATACACCCCTAGTCGGCGCCGATGTCCTGCATTTCTTAAATAACGACGGGGCGTGGCAATCGGATCACGTCATCTGGATGCCACGCCCCTTGTGACGTCATCTGCCGGGCATGATGGGTCTGTGACATCACAAGGGGGCGTGGCCTCCGAATGACATAATCTGATTTCCACACCCCCGTCGTTATTTAAGAAATGCAGGACATCGGCGCCAACAGATCAGCGGGACGCAGCATCGGAGGAGGGTCGTCGGCGGGAGCGGCGGCAGAGGAAGAAGAACACTGGACAAAGAAGACAGAAGAAGAGCGAAAGAAGAAGCAGGGGGAGAAGGAGAAGACCGGAGAATGAAGATGCGGGAGAAGATGTGGAAGACCGGAGGAAGAAGCAGAGAAGAAGAAGATTTTTAATAAAAGATTTGTCAAAAGGGGGCTTCCAGATTCCGATAAGCCCCCCGCCCGCAGAACCCGACAACCACCGGGCAAGGGTTGTTGGGAAGAGGCCCTTGTCCCCATCAACATGGGGGCTAGGTGTTTTGGGGTAGTGATATATAAAAGATGGTGCAGCGCTAACAACAAGTCCTTTAAATAAAACAATGAATGAATGATCCCAGTGATCTTCAGTGATGGTAAACAGGTTCTAAGCATGCAGATGAGTGATGACACACAGTGAGAGACCTCCACCGAAAGTAAGATTGGCCGCTCACCTCCCAGATTGGACCCTTTGGTTATGAAGGGTCACAACAACTTTCCCTTACGGGTACAAATTCCAGGACATAAGGTTGCTGACCCCGGCTGGTAGATGGATAAGCTCAGACAGGTACACAGGTGGGCTCCAACATGGCATCAAACATGCAATAAAAAGCAGACCATAGCGTGTCTCCGCGGAATACAGTGGTTTATTAAATCAATAAAAATGCACACTTACATGGTAAAGGCACTAACTCCAGTGCCAGGATATAACTGCGTAATAAAACACAAACAATCAATGGATGGTGACGGCTGCGGGTGGCTTCACGTCCTTCCCATCCGCTTTGGGGTAGTGGCGCAGACCTGCCGGGCTGCATGCTAGGATAATGGTCTGGTATGGACTTTAGGGGGACCCCCACGCCATTTTTTTTTTATTTTGGTGTGGGGGGTCCCCTCCGGATCTATACCAGATCCAAGGGCCTGGTGTGGACCGGGGGGGGCCACGCTGTTTTTTTTTCTTTTCTCAATTTTTTTCTTTTTTTCTTTTTACATTTAGCGGGAGGTTCACTGACAACTGATGACTCATCGGTTGTTAAGGACTCTGCGGCCGGCTTCCCGGCCCCCTCCTTAGCAACCAGCTATATACAGTGTTAAAAAACGCAAATAGCTGCAAAATCGTGGTAAAAACACGTGCCCAAAAACACGCCAAGCACCGCAAAAAGCACTGCAGAAACGCTCAAAAGCAACATGCATAGATGTGAATCGAGCCTTAACATTCCCTGCAGTGCATGGACTCTGAAAAGCTGATAAACTCATGCACAGAAAAAAATAAATTAAGTCACACACTCAGTATTGATTCTGATGCTTTATAAGTTTAAATAACTATTTTACATATAGAAGGCAAAATCACTATTAGCCAACAGTTATTTTATGTATTGCTTACACTTATTTCTGGCAGTAAGATGTCTGCCTACTGGCACCATCCAGTTTATACTATTTCCCCTTCCAGTATGTCCAAAGACATACTTATATGTCACATTCAAAAATCTATATTAGAAAAGTGGAACTAAACCCATTGATTTAACTGTTGCCCAAAACATTTGCATTGAAGGCATGCGTGAATGATAACCATGAAAGTTGCTTGTGTTCTCAACCAGACAGTCAAGTCATAAAATAGCTGGTGTCATAACTGAACAAAAGTGTAGCATAATGGCAACTGTAGATCAAACAGAGGTTACAATGTCAGTTTCCTTGGTTGTAAAGGAAAGAAGGGTTTAGTTCACTTTAAAGCATTAGCATTTTTTCTTAAGACACTACATTACCTTTTTTTAATTAAGTTAATAAGGCTTTTTATTTTACAATTCTTGAAGTTGTATAAGTTTTTTAACTAAATTGTAATATCTTTTTTCCTATGCATTTATTTTAGAAATAAACATTTAACACATGAAAATTTACTCACAGAGCCCTGTCGGTCTTCTAAGGGTTTTCATACCAGAAACTGCTGTTAGATTAGCTCTGTCTGAATGACAATTTTAAACAGAGATTTAGCACTGTGACATATCATTTAACTACCGTAAGTTACAGAAATAGAGAAAAAGACTATGCAGGCTTGTAGCATCTGTAGTGGGCAGACAGACTAAAATGATCTTCTGAAGGAAATTTGTTTATCATTTCCTGAAAATCAAATTCACCTACACTATAAGCATTGTAGGGTGGACTTGACACCCTCTTTAGATCCTTAGATAAAGTCTTTGTCAACCCACCACTGAGATAATCAGTCATCCAATGGCATTTAATAAATACTTGTCTCTTTTCAGAAGAAAGTACAATTGGCATACAAGCTAAAGAAAATGCAAGGCAATCTGAATAGCCACTTTAAATGCACTGCACTACATTATAGGAATTGTGAAGATGTGTGTAGAGTCTTATAAATATATTTAGATGTTTCAATTGGTCTTAAAAGGTGTGTAAACCCAAATATTATATACACATAAAACAGATGCACTACTGGGTAACTAATGAAATAAGTGCTAAAAAAAAACAAATAAATGGGAACAATCCAAAAGTACAAAATGGATTAGATATAAAGTGCACTGCCAACTGAATGATTTGATAAGTGCTGAAAATGAAATATATGTGACCAGTTCAAAAGTCCAATATAAATTGCAAGTGGGAGCAATCAAAAAAAAACAAAAACTTAAAAGTCCATCCACTAAATATTAATGAAATGTTTAGGTTCTTGGGTTCACCCACAGCAGCGTGAATAATGGTGTAGGAAACACTCCAAAAAATCTTGTGCCCTCCACCACAAATGAGCCTCTTACCAGATGCTATGGATCTCCAGTGACAGAGATCAATCAGGCATGTGCCATAACAGGCGCCTCTAGATACCCCGTGGTAGAAGTCATTCAACAATCAAGCTGAGCATCTCCAAGTTGACAAACCCAGGTAGACCGTTTGTATCAACCACATTGGAGGAAGAAAACGGAGACTGCATATAGTGTGAAAACAGCTAGGCATATATTTATTAGAAACACGGACAGGTATTCACATATTAGAAGCAAATCCTATGCGCAGAAACACAGATGCCTCTCCAGCAAGCCTCCTCGGCGGTTGTATGAAGTCACAAGTTCAAGCCCCTTCCAATGACAGAGTGCATCGTCAGGGAAAAGGGAGCGTGAGGGGAGCGCTCCCTTTCCCCTGACAATGCGCACTGATGTGAAACGCATTGGGCGAAGCTTGAATTTTTGACGTCATATGCCTGCTGAAAAGGCTTGGCGGCGAGGCATCTGTGTTTCTGTGCATACGATTTGCTTGTCTTATGTGAGTACCGGTCTGTGTTTTGAAGAAGTATATGCCTAGCGTTTTTTTACACTATATACAAACAGTAAAAAATGTGTGATTTTTACAGCTGTCTGTAAACATGAGGGGCTGGTAATTTAAGTGCAAACCAGACAAAATAACTTGTTATGGGTATTGTCAGTGTTCCATATTGTGTTTATACTGATTAAATATTGATTGTCTTAGTTTTTAGTTCTTATGCGCGTACACACGATCGTTTTTAATGACGAGAAAAATGAATTTTTTTTAAATGGTCATTAAAAATGATCGTGTGTGGGCTTTCCAGCATTTTTCCCGACGAGAAAAACGCTGAGAATCACGACGAGAAAAATTGGAACATGCTCTAATTTTTCACGTAGTTTTTTACATCGTCGTTTTTCTCGTCATGAAAAACGGCCGTGTGTGGGCTTTAATGACGTGAAAAAAAATGCGCATGCTCAGAATCAAGTATGAGACGGCAGCGCTCATTCTGGTAAAACTAGCGTTCGTAATGGAGATAGCACATTCGTCACGCTGTAACGGACTGAAAAGCACGAGG
Source organism: Rana muscosa (assembly GCA_029206835.1). Classification (NCBI taxonomy): domain Eukaryota; kingdom Metazoa; phylum Chordata; class Amphibia; order Anura; family Ranidae; genus Rana; species Rana muscosa. Next base: position 893,706,560 of record CM055117.1, on the reverse strand, counting down.
CTGAAAAGCGCAAATCGTCTCTCAACAAACTTTACTAACATGAAGGGTGGCGCCATCCGAATGGAACTTCCCCTTTATAGTGCCGTCGTACGTGTTGTACGCCACCGCGCTTTACTCTAACATTTTTTTCCACGATAGTGTGTAGGCAAGGCAGGCTTGAGAGGAAACACGAAAAATCACGTCGAGAAAAATGCAGTTTTTTTCAATGACATTAAAAACGATTGTGTGTATGCGGCATTAGTCTTACATGACAACCTGTCATTTTTCAGGTTGTCAGTAAAAAAATGTGCTCTGTCAGTAAACCGTCCATGTTTTGTTCAGAGGCGGCTCTATGCTTTGTGAGGTCTTATGCGGCGTGCACATGATCGTTTTTCATGCCATTTTTTAAACCAACGTTTTTCTCGTCGTTTTTTTTTTCATGTTTCCTCTCAAGCCTGTCTTGCGTACACTCGATCATTTTAAAAAACGTTCAAGCAAAGCGCAGTGACGTACAACACGTACGATGGCACTATAAAGGGGAAGTTCCGTTCGGATGGCGCCACCCTTCATGTTAGTAAAGTTTGTGCTTTTCAGTCCGTTACAGCGTGACGAATGTGCTATCTCCATTACGAACGCTAGTTTTACCAGAACGAGCGCTCCCGTCTCATACTTGATTCTGAACATGCGCGTTTTTTTTCACCTCGTAAAAGCATACACACTATCGTTTTTCACGTCGTTAAAAAAAACGACATGAAAAACGACGTGAAAAAATAGAGCATGTTCGAAATTTTTAATGGCCGTATTTCACGTCATTAAAAATGCTCTGGAGCATACACACGATCGGTTTTAATGCCCATTTTTAAAAATGGCATTTTTAACGGCATGAAAAACGATCGTGTGTATGGGGCATTAGGCGTAACTTAGACATGAGGCCCCACTCACGACCATAATGGAAAAAATAATAAAAGTGATAATAATTAAATGCCGTGCAGGTGTCGGGGGGACTTTTTCTCAGTGCACTCTGTCTCGGTGCTAGTGTCGGCGCTCTCTAGCTCGGTGCTGGTGTTGGTGCTCTCTAGCTCGGTAATGGTGTCGGCACTCTCTATCTCGGTGCTGGTGTCGGCACTCTCTATCTTGGTGCTGGTGTCGGCGCTCTCTAGCTCAATGCTGGTGGCAGCGCTCTGTCTCTATCAGTGCTGTACTCACATAAAGCTCCTTGAACTCAGCCTCATAGAAGAGAAGGGGCTGTGCGAGTTTCACCACCTCGGAGGTCCCATCATCCCCGTTGGGCAGCAGCAGGTCCTCCGGGACTCCTCGTAGGGGAACAGCCAGTGCAGAATGAAAAGTGCCTTGCTCACCATGTCTGAGGATCACCACTGGACTAAGCTGGGACCTCCCAACCACCGCAGCAGAGTGCTGGGTGGCCAGGGATGCGGATGGGGTGGATGGAGGGGTCAGGGGGACCCGAGCTGTCAATCACAGGCGTGCACACAAGGGCACTGGAAGATGACTGAGCAGATCTGACTGTTTAGGATCTCCATATAAGCAGGAGGTGATCACTCTAAGATCTTTATACAGACAACTAAAATACACAGAGCGTGGTGATGATTGCACTGTGCTCTCCATCAGTATGACCTTTGTAAGCCCTGTAGTTTCGCCACTGGTATCAGTCGTTTTTTAATTCATTTTTTACTATTTTTTTTGGAGCCCTATTGGGGGGCTTGTTGAGATATCAGGGGTCTAAACAGACCTCTGATGTTCCACCTTTGACACAGAGAAGCAGACTGACGACACACCCCTCAATCTCCTTCTCTGCAACCTCAGCTACACAGAATGAATGGTCAGGAATAGCTCTGTACAGAACTTTTGGTCCATTCCTAAACTCAAGCATAGACAACACAGTTTTAGAATGGACAGGGTCAGCGATCGGTACAGATCACTGACTCCATTCAGAAAAAGAAGGGGATGGTAAATGTCACATTTACCAGCACATTTCCCATTCTCCGTCTTGACAGATCCCCCAGGGGGGTCCAGGAAAGAGCACACGAGCTGGAGAGCACATGGGGGAGAGTGGGCGAAAGCTGGATCAAAAGAGCTGCTGCATATAGAGGAATGGATCTCTCCATTTTCCTTTCTCCTGCAGCCACTGAATCAGCCCTCTCCTCCTTGTCTCCCTCCTGCAGGCATGGAAAGACAGGCAGGAGGAAAATGGAGAGATCGATTGCTCTATATACAGCTGCCACCACTGCTCCTCCTATGCAGGTATACAGGCAGTGCCAATGCAAGGATTTTTGCCTACACAGGCGAAAGTGCATTTTGCCCCCTCCATCCTTCAGCCACCCAGTGCTGATACTACTGTACTCCCCCATCCTCCAGCCACCTTGCACTAGTACTGCTAGACCCCCATCCTCCAGCCACCCTGCACTAGTACTGCTAGACCCCCATCCTCTAGTCACCCTGCACTGGTACTGCTAGACCCCCCTCTGTCCGCCACCCTGCTTAATCCCCTCCCTCCTTGCTTCCAGAAAACCTGTGCTGGTACTACTGTACCCACCCCCAACACTTTCAACAGGGAACAGAAGAACAGGCGGATGACCCACTGACATCAGAGATGGTGAGTGAATCTGACCAAAACCTATCAACTGTAGTACAAGATGTTCGCCCCAATGCTTCTTCTTTTATGTTTCAGGACTTATTTGCATCATTAACTCTAGAACAGCTGTATTCAGAATCGCATACGGGCTCCTATGGAGTTTCATGTAGCGCATCACAATATGGGGATACGTTTTTCTACCCTGTAAATGCGAGAAACTCTACTATAGACACCTTTCAGGCTGTAATAGAGGGGGAATTGATACAATTGAAACAATGTAGCTCAACATCTAGAAAGACTAACATCTCAAAGCAAGAGAAAGACGCTTTACAGCAGTTAAATGACAACAAAGGGTTAGTGATAAAAGAAGCAGACAAGGGAGGAGCAGTGGTGGTGATGACTCGGGAACAATATAGATCTGAAGTTATCAGACAGCTTAGTGACAGAGATACATATCGACCCCTGTCTAATAATCCCACTACTGTCTTTCAATCTACTCTTTTAAAACATTTACAGTTGGGCTTTAACATGAGAGTTCTGTCATCCAAAACTGCTGAGTATCTCTATGTGGTTAAACCTGTGGTGCCGGTCTTCCATCATCTCCCTAAAATCCATAAATCTGACTGTCCCATACAGGGAAGACCAATCGTAGCTGGAATTGGCTCCTTATTGGAGCGTTTGGGAGAATGGGTAGACCGGCACCTACAGCCTTTGGTACATAGACTGCCCGGCTACATCAGGGATACGAGCACAGTCCTATCCCATATCACATCTGTCAAATGGACATCCACCTATGTGTGGGCTACACTGGACGTGAGGGCACTCTATTAGTCGATTCCCCACGGCGCTGGATTACATGCCATCCAATATCATCTTCAACGCTACAGTTCCTATTCGCAGAAGCTACAGGAGTTTATTTTGTTAAGCGTTGAGCTTTTATTAAAACATAATTACTTTTTATTTGATGGTGTATATTATGTCCAGCGCTGTGGGGCATCGATGGGTGCTAGATTCTCACCGTCCATGGCGAATCTCTACATGGGTTGATGGGAGGAACAAGTCTTGTTCTCTTCCAGCAACCCTTTTGCCAGGCAGATTGTATGGTATGGTCGCTATATCGATGACCTCGTGATGGTGTGGGATGGTGACATTATGGGATTACATGAATTTTGGAAATTCCTCAACGTCAATCAGCTAAATCTACATTTTTCGATTGAGCATGATGTTTCCAGTATCAACTTTTTAGACATCACCCTAAAGGGCGATCCAACTACGGGTGATGTTTCTACATGCACCTATAGGAAACCATGCTCTGGTAACACTACACTTTTTGCAGCCAGTTGTCATCCATCCCACACCATCAATGCCATCCCTTATGGGGAGTTTATTCGAGCCAAACGCAATTGCTCAACAAGCCCAACCTTTGAACTAGAATGTAAGGTCATTCATCAGCGCTTGTTGGACCGAGGTTATAACGAATCTGTTAAATACCAAGGACTGGAAAGGGTTTTGAAAATGGATAGAGAGGAATTACTGTCAGATAAGCCTAAAACCAAGAGGGAATATAAAAATAAGAGTAAACCTCATCAACCTCACAATTCTAGTAACAGAAAAATGGGTAAACCTATTACATTTGTAACCACATTTTCCCGAAAATATAATCAAATGGTCAGAATAATAAAAAAGAATCTGTCAATATTGTATACAGACAAAGATTTAAATGGGATTTTGCAAGCAGGTTGCCTTTTTTCTAGCCGACGTGCGCCCACACTGGAGACTGCACTATCATCTAGTCTATTCTCATCTAAACAATGCCAACCCACCTGGCTTTCCTATCCTGGAAGTTATCCCTGCAATATAAAAACCTGTAGGTATTGTAATTTGTGTGATCTGGGTAAAACATTTGTTGCCACAGCTACAGATGAAGAGTTCACTATACAGCAATATATCAACTGTGGCACAAACTACGTAATTTACCTGATCACCTGTATTTCATGCAGCCTTCAATATGTAGGCTGCACCACACGTCCTTTGAGAACCCGTATAGGGGAACACTATTGTGACACAAATAATTCAAACGCTAGAAATATTTTGAATGCAACATGTCACTTTAGGGAATGTCATCAGGGCGATCTTTCCTCTTTCCGTTTTAGAGGAATAGAACGGTTGTCTCACTCGCCCAGAGGAGGTGACAGGGAGAGAAGACTATTGGGGAGAGAAGCATGGTGGATTTTTAGATTAAAAACTAGATTGCCTCAGGGTTTAAACCTGAGGTGGGATCTGGACCTGCACTTACATTAAGAATGCCTCTCCACGGAGTCTCCCCTTTCTTTCTTTCTTTCTTTTCCTCCTCTGGTGTCTGTCTTTTTTTTACATACCTGGATTATTATTTTTATCTTTGTACACCATGTTTTTTGAATTTCATGGGGTGTTTTAATAATATGTATGTGTTCATGCATGGCTGTGTGCATACATGTACATATTATCACTATAGGGTGTGTGAAAAATAGTGGCATACACATGGATCACCCAATATGCATTGCAGCTGATTCCCCTTTTGGATAATTGCCTGCAGTCAATTTAGACGATTAATGGGTGGAGCCAGTGATCCTCAGAGCTACTATTTATTTCACAAGTTTCATGTCTGTAATGTGGTTATGACTAAGGCCTTATAGGCTGAAACGCGTCAACCTTTCCTATTTGCGTTTGTCTACTGTGGCTTGTTAATAAATACGTCAATTTTTTAAGAGCAACGACCGGAGTGCGGATCATCTTTTCTTCACCCACCCCCATCTCCAGTGACCCTGTGCTGGTACTGCTGGATTTTACTACCCCTTCCCCATCCTTGCACCCTAGGGTGGCCGATACCAGCCCTGCCAACCAGCATGGTCTGGAGATGGGGTTCCTGTCCTTAGGGGAGATGGTGTCCAGGTCCCCAGGGAAGATGGGGCCCCTAGATAAGATAAGGTCCCAGGGGAAATGATGGGGTCCCTGTTCCCAGGTGAGATGATGGGGGGTCCCTGTCCCCAGGTGAGATGATGGGGGGTCCCTGTCCCCAGGTGGGATGATGGGGGGTCCCTGTCCCCAGGTGAGATGATGGGGGGTCCCTGTCCCCAGGTGAGATTATGGGGGGTTCCTGTCCCCAGGTGAGATGATGTGGGGTCCCTGTCCCCAGGTGAGATGATGGGGGGTCCCTGTCCCCAGGTGGGATGATGGGGGGTCCCTGTCCCCAGGTGAGATGATGGGGGGTCCCTGTCCCCAGGTGAGATTATGGGGGGTTCCTGTCCCTAGGTGAGATGATGTGGGGTCCCTGTCCCCAGGTGATATGATCGGGGGTCCCTGTCCCCAGGGGAGATGATGAGGGTACCTGTCCCCAGGTGAGATGATTGTGTCCCTGTGCCCAGGTAAGATGATGGGGGTCCCTGTCCCCAAGAGAGATGATGGGGTCCCTGTCCCCAGGGGACATTATGTGTGGAGGATATGGGGTCGTCTCACTCTTACCCACCTCCAGCTCTCTAATTCTGCAAATTAGATGGTCACGAGGCCCCTGTGAGTGCGAAGCCTTAGGCGACCGCCTAATTTGCCTTATTAGAGAGCCGCCTCTGGTTTTGTTAGTAAAAAATGCTGCGGGAGGTTGGCAACACTGCAAGTACCATAACAATAATAGATCAAAGCCTGGACGGAGCAAAGGGCGAAGTGAGAGATCAGCTATTTTGGGAAGGATCAATGAAGGACAATTGCCTTCTTAGTGTAATAGAGCAGGATAATAAGCAATGTTTTGGCTGTGGTCCTAAAAGCAAGGATTCCACAAGGCTCAAGAAACCAATGCCAATCTCCTGGGCTAACTGAATAGCTGCTATCATCAATAGATTGTAGAACCTGTGAACATGTATTACAGAACATGCCCATAAGAAAACCTGCATTTAGGGTGTGACACCTTCAATACACACCTGCACCCGAGAGGAGGTCAGTGACAGCGCTGCAAGGTCAGTCTGAGGGGAATCACTGATGTAAGGGGAGAGTGAATACAGTAAGGTAAAGAGGCACTGATTTAAAAGTTCCCCCTGATATCAGTACCCCCCCCCCCTTACCTTAGTGCATTCACTCTGTGGAAGGTGACTGTGGTCACCAGAGTCCCCTCCATATCAGCGTTCCCGTTTTAGATGCAAGTTGTAACTCTGCGGATCCTGATGTAAAGGGGAACTCTGATGTGAAGGGGAATGCTGTGCACTCTGATATAAGGTGTTCCCCTTTACACCAGTCTTGAGCATTCCCTCTTACATCATGATCTGCAGCATTCCCCTTTACATAAAATTTCCCCTTACACTGTAAGGGGGAATCCTGCAGACTCTGATGTAAAGGGGAACTCTGTGTTGGGTTATATTAACCTGAACTTCATGTAAATGGAGAAAAAGGGATTTTTATAACAGCTTACCTGTAAAATCCTTTTCTTGGAGTACATCACGGGACACAGAGCGACTTAGTCATTACTAATGGGTTATATAGTTTACCTTCAGGTGCTGGCACTGGCAACTTCCAAACCGGAAGTACCCTCCCCTATATAAGCCCCTCCCATCCGGGAGCACCTCAGTTTTGTAGCAAAGCAATAAGTGTCCCAAAAAGAGGGGTGGGAGCTCTGTGTCCCGTGATGTACTCCAAGAAAAGGATTTTACAGGTAAGCTGTTATAAAAATCCCTTTTTCTTTTTCGTACATCACGGGACACAGAGCGACTTAGTCATTACTAATGGGACGTCCCAAAGCAATGCCAAATGAGGGGAGGGATACATAAGCTGGGCGCCATCAGGCATGAGGATCTTTTGCGGCCTGCAACACACTGCGCCCAAAGGCGACATCCTCCTGACGTCTACCTGGTAGAATCTAGTAAACGTGTGTACTAAAGACCATGTTGCGGCCTTACAGACTTGAGCCAGGGAGGCCTGGTGATGCACTGCCCATGAAGTTCCAACTGCTCTTGTGGAGTGCGCCCTAACTTTGAATGGAGGCGGTCTCTTTCTCAAGCCATAGGCTTGTATTATGACCTGTCAAATCCACTTGGCTAAAGTAGATTTTGATGCTGCCTGACCCTTTCTGGGGCCTTCCAGCAGAATAAACAAAGTATCCGTTCTGCGAATCTGAGCAGTGGCTTTTAGATAAGCTTTAACTGCTCTTACTACATCCAAAGAATGCAATAACTTTTCCTCTACCGAGCTAGGTTTGGGGAAAAAAGAAGGAAGAACCACATCTTGGTTCAAATGAAACCTCGATACCACCTTAGGAAGAAAGGCTGGATGAGGACGTAATAGTACTCTGTCCTTATGGACAACCAGATATGGCTCCTTACAGGACAAGGCGGCTAATTCCGATACTCTTTTAGCCGAACAAATGGCTACTAAGAAAATCAATTTCCTGGTGAGAAGAACCAAGGAAATGTGTTGCAATGGTTCAAACGGTTGTTTCTGTAGAACCGACAGAACCAGGTTTAAGTCCCATGGACATATGGGAATACTAACCGGAGGGCTAATACGCATCACTCCTTGTATGAAAGCTTTGACTAGTGAATGCGAAGCCAAGGGCCTTTGAAAAAATATTGACAAGGCCGAAATCTGACCCTTGATAGTACTCAAGGCCAGCTTCCTATCTACAGCCCACTGTAGGAAGTCCAAAATCCTACCTATTACGTACTTACGTGGATGCCATTTCTTGGCCTCACACCATGTAATGTACGCCTTCCAGATCCTATAATAGATCTGCCTGGATACCGGCTTCCTGGCATTGATCATGGTAGATACCACAGGATTAGAGAGCCCTCTCTTTTTCAGAATGTGGGCTTCAATAGCCAGGCCGTCAAACCTAGGGCTGGTAAGGAAGGGTGGTATATCGGTCCTTGCGACAGCAGGTCCGGACGATGTGGGAGGGTCCAAGGACTCCTCACTGACATTTTTACAATCTCCGCGTACCATGCCCTTCGGGGCCACGCTGGAGCCACCAGAATCACTGGTTTCTTTTCTACCCTGATTCTGCGGATTAATCGCGGTAACAATTGTGGCGGTGGGAATGCATATATCAGCTTGAACTGATCCCAAGGGAACACTAGGGCATCCGAGCCGCAAGCTAGGGGATCCCTTGTGCGAGACACAAATCTGTCCACCTTTGCGTTGAATCTGGATGCTAGCAGATCTACATCCGGTGTTCCCCACCGCTGGCATATTGCCTGGAAAACCTCGGGGTGAAGAGACCATTCCCCCGGGCATAATTGCTGGCGACTTAAAAAGTCCGCTCTCCAATTTTCCACTCCTGGGATGAAAACCGCGGATATGGCTGGGACATATCTTTCTGCCCATTCCAGGATGCAATTCGCTTCCCTCTGGGCTGCACGACTCCTGGTGCCACCCTGGTGATTGATATATGCCACTGCTGTGGCATTGTCTGATTGAATTCTGACAGGGGACCCTTGGAGTTTGGATGTCCATGCTACTAGGGCATACCGGGCTGCTCGTATCTCTAAGAGATTGATGGGCAGGGCCTTCTCTGCTTCTGACCACTTGCCCTGGAGAGACCATTGCTCCAGTACTGCCCCCCAGCCTATGAGGCTGGCATCTGTAGTGACCACCTTCCAAGAAACCGGACTGAAGGGTTTCCCTTTTTCCAGATTCTGGGGCACCAACCACCAATGGAGGCTCTTGCGAACGGAAGGGGACAGGGACATTGGTAAGTCTAAAGCCTGAACTTTTTTGTTCCAGGCAGACAGTATGGCCCTTTGCAAATTCCTTGAATGGAACTGATCGTAGGGTACTGCTTCGAATGAAGCCACCATTTTTCCCAGCAGCCTCATGCACAGGCGTATGGATGGTTTTCTTTTTGTACCCACTAAGTGGGTCAAATCTTTTAAAGACGACACCTTCTCTGGAGGTAAGAAAATCTTTCTCTGATTTGAATCCAGCCTTAGCCCTAAGTATTCCAGACTTTTGACTGGTCTTAGAGCTGACTTGTCCCGGTTGATAATCCAACCGTGATATTCCAGATACTTGATTGTCTTGTGAATAGCTACTTCCAGCTTTTCCACTGAGTAGTCTATTAGTAGCAGGTCGTCTAGATATGCCATTATCGTTACACCTTGTGTTCTTAGATTGGCCAATAGTGGGGCCAGAATTTTTGTGAACACTCGTGGTGCTGTGGCCAGACCGAAAGGTAAGGCTCTGAACTGAAAATGGCGCCCTTCTACTGCAAAGCGTAGAAATTTCTGGTGGGCCGGAAAGATGGGAATATGCAGATAAGCATCCCTTATGTCGATCGAGGCTAACCATTCCTGCCCTTGTAGGGCGGTGGCCACCGATCGGATCGACTCCATCCGAAAAGTCCTGATATTTAGGAACTTGTTTAGCCCTTTTATATTTAATATGGGCCTCACGTCCCCATTTGGTTTGGGGACTGTGAAAAGGTTCGAGTAAAACCCGAATCCGCTTTCTTCCAGGGTAACCTTCATGATTACACCTTGGAGCAATAGTTGTTCTAGTGCCAGAAGGAGGGATCCTCTCTTCTGGGGATCTCTTGGCACGTTTGACCTCATAAATTGGGCAGGAGGAGTGTCTTTTAACTCCAGCTTGTATCCCAGACTTACTGCGGAGAGCACCCATCTGTCTCTGATGGTGTCCCGCCAGGTCTCTGTGAACAACTGAAGTCTTCCCCCCACCCGATTGAGTGGGGGCAACGCTTCATGACTTGGGGGGAGGTTTTGTACCTCTCTTGATCCAGGGTTTCTTGTTACCCTGTGATTGTCCCTGATTTCTGCCCCCTGAATTTGACCGCGGAGGCCGTCGGAACTGTTTCACAGCCGATGTGCCAGGGACTGGAGAAGTAGGCCTCTTAAAAGAAGGACTTCTACTTTTGTTCTTAACTGGTAAGAGTGAACTTTTACCGGCAGAAATTTTCTGGATATATTTGTCCAGATCTTCTCCAAATAAGCGTTCTCCATGAAATGGGAAGCTAACCAGCAATTTCTTACAGGGAGCTTCAGCAGACCAGTTTTTGAGCCATAGAAGCCTACGCATATGTACTACAGACAGCGTAAAGCGGGAGGCCTGTTGGATTGTATCCTTTATGGCGTCCACCGCAAAACACAAGGCTCTAGGCAGGTCAGCTAGGGCAAGAGCCTGCTGATCTGGTAAGTCCCTTAAGACTTGTTTCAACTGATCTTTCACCGCTTGGCAGACTCCAATCGTTGCTACCGCAGGTTGTGTCACCATGCTTGCTGTAGAGAAAGCAGATTTTAGTAAAGACTCCAATTTTTTATCTATTGGGTCTTTGAACATTGGAACATTATCTACTGGACATGTCAGTGATTTGTTCACAGAAGAGATGGCTGCGTCCACTGTAGGGACCCTCCATTTTTTTATGAACTTATCCTCCATGGGATAGATCACCGGAAATCTCTTGGGGGGAGCAAATATTTTATCAGGATGCTCCCAATCCTGGTAAATAAGCCCTTCTAATAAAGGGTGGATTGGGAAGGAACAGACAGCCTGGGGAGCTTTTAGCGACCCCAGCGAGGAAACCGTAGTGGTTGATGGTTCCGCCAGAGGCATTTTAAATGCTGATCGGACCATGTTAGTCAGAGACTGAACCCATAATCTTTCAGCCTGAGATGCTGAGAAAGGTTCTTCCACTGTTGATTCCTCCATAACTGAATCAACCTCATCCTGATCCCCTTCAGGTAGGTCGATCTCTGTGTGGGGCTGTTCCTCCACTAACAGGCACTCTGAAGGAGGAGACGGAGATCGGACGCGCTTTCCCTGTGACAGGGAAGCAGCGATCAATGCTGTTAATCTCTCTTCCAATCCTCCCAGAGTTGAGGATAAAACCTCCTCTGTTATATATACAGGAGCAGGTGGACTGGGGACAGCCGCAGCACCAGGCACTCCTGCGGGGTTCCTACGGCTACTGACCTCTGAATTCTCAGGGGAGATTGGTGCAGTACAAGCATGCCCAATATCCTCAGAGCCCGATGGAGACCCCTTTGGCTTCCTGGAAGACTTATTTCCGGAGCGTCTGGACGACATATCCTTTAAGCACAAAGCTGAGGTATTCCCGTCGTCATACACCAATTTTGCTGGTAATAGTCTAACACAGTTGCTGCTATATACCAGCTGGTGTCCACTAAAGTGCCTTTCAATGGGGATGCCTGCATCAACCGCCTCTGTGTGCCACTGTTTGTTGCTAGCTCTGTTTGCATCCAGCTGACACTTGTACTGTGTCTTTTATACAAGCTGGGACGCCTGCACATGCGCAGAAGCGCCGCGGCGTGCGTCGAGCGTCATCCACCCGCCCCGCCCCTTTTTTTTCATAGGAGGCGCGTGCACGCGCCCGCGCGCGCGCCCGTGCGCCATTGGCGCCCTTTTCGAAAACCAAACAGGGACTAGGAGCCAGGGCGCTTTTTGCCGGAGGGCCTGTGCGGTGGATGAGCGCAGCAACAGGGCAGAGGAAGTGGATTCCCACAGAGAACTTACCAACTGCCTGGATCTTTTGACTTGAGAAAACCAAAGATCCACATGACAAGAAAAAATGGACCACAGCGGCCTCTAGTGGTTTAACACAGGTACCGCGGTCCTCTTTTTTTTTTTTTTCTTGACTACTATTAAAATTTTACATTTTTCAGTAGTTACAGGCATACACAGATATTAGCGGGAATACCGTTAGGTAACAGACAGAAAGACAAATTAGGCTTGGGGGTCCCCCAATAGAACCAAGTTCCTGGGGGCCCCCACTTACCTGTTCCCCGCCGCAGGACTCTGTTTGGTCCACAGAAGCCCAAACTTCACCTATCACGACAGGCATTGTAATTAAACCTTCAGGGACCGGGTTCCCAAGGATTCCACTCCCCTGGACCTGTATAGCACCCTGCACAGAAAACATCTTGGTCGTGGGTATGACCAGAGCTCTGGATCCCAGGGTCCAGCCCTCCTAAGAGAGGCATTACAGGCAAAACCTTGCTCTTCTGTTGCAAGGCCCGGGTACCGACCGTTTAGCTATGAAGCTTTTTTGGTGGGATCCGGAACAGCTTACTAAGGCCCGTAAAAGAACCTGTACACAAGCCCAGGAAAACACATGTTACTCTTTGGCCAACACCTTAGACACTGGCAAAAACTGAGGTGCTCCCGGATGGGAGGGGCTTATATAGGGGAGGGTACTTCCGGTTTGGAAGTTGCCAGTGCCAGCACCTGAAGGTAAACTATATAACCCATTAGTAATGACTAAGTCGCTCTGTGTCCCGTGATGTACGAAAAATAAATATGTTTTTTTACTTTTGTTATAACCTAAACATATTGCTAGTAGCAGCTGCACAAATTGTATCTATATTTGTGTGGGAGTAATAAAAGAAATATATATATATATATATATATATGTAGGAAGGCCAGTGTGGTGGCCTGAATTTATGGGAGGGGCCCGGGGGGTATATAACCAGCCGCTCGCCTGTGGGCCTTTGTCGGTTTCCTGTGCGCCATACTTTGTTTCCGGTGCGCCATACGTAGTTTCCGACTTTTCGAATCATCAGCTTTCACGAGTGGCGTGTTTGTAATCATTCGAGGCATTCTTTCCGGTCCGCAGTTTTTTGTACAACGCGTCTGGCTCGGCTGTCGCAGGTAGGGTTTTTGTTGACATTCATTTTATGCATAGGTAACCTGTGTCACCAAGACTTCGTTAACAAATGTCACTCAAACTTTGAAACATACCTTGCACAAGCCTCAGCCACTAACTCGTGTTTCTGTCGTACCACACATTCATCATTTACATGTATAACACTCTGATTCGAATCCAGTCGCGTCACGTCGCACCGGCTCGTTCAGACGTGCCTCAACTCAAAGTTTTAAATCGCACATACCATTTCAGTACATGAGCCAGAGTCCGGTTGCTGCTAGTCTTATCTCTACGGCACAATGATCCGGGCCTCTGCCATGATGTGTCATTTCTCTCATTTCAAATCATTTTAATCATTTCACTGTCACCACCATGCTCCGATTCGAATCTAGTCGCATACCAATGCGCTGATTCATCCCGGCATGCCCCAGTTGTTTTTTGGCCTTGTTTCAGTACATGCGCTAGAATCCGGTCGTTGCTAGTTGCATCTTTACGGCACAACGATCTGAGCCTCTGTCATTGGACATTTCTCTCATTTCAAATAATTTCACCGTCAACACTGCGCTCCGATTCGAATTCAGTCGCATCCCAATGCGCCGATTCGTCCCGGCATGCCCCAGTTGTTTTTTGGCTTCATTTCAGTACATGCACCAGAGTCCGGTCATTGCTAGTCGCATCTTTACGGCACAACGATCCGAGCCTCTGTCATGGGACATCGTGTCATTTCTCTCATTTCAATCATTTCACTAATTTCACTGTCACCACCGCGCTCCAATTCGAATCTAGTCGCATCCCAAATGCACCGATTCGTCCCGGCGTGCTCCAGTTGGTTCTGGCCTCACGTTAGTACATGCGCCAGACCCCGGTCGTTGTCAGTCGCACTCGCAGCACACCGACACGGGCCTCTGTCATGGGACCTCATGTCATTTCACTCAGTCCATCTACCACCATCCGATTCAGTCGCTCACTCACGTCCTAAACTAGCTAGTCAAACCCTTCTTTGCTTCTCATCTGTCATTTCGCCTCTAGATCAGTCAAGTTCAGGAGGCCCATCCTGCACCAGGTTGGACGTTATTCTCCCAGGTAAAAAAGGAAGCTAAAAACACAGGAATCAGGCACATAGGCCTTTACAAGAAAAGAAAAATTTTGACTTTTGTGTCACCCCCAACATAGGTTCCGGTGGATCAGCTTTCGACCCCAAAGACAGGACATCGCACCTAGGGCACAAATCACCCAGAGCCATGTCACAGACCGGCAGTGAAGACCTCACGGCCCCTCTGTCACCTTCTCCCATTTCAGAGAGCGGCAGCATGCGGTCCTTCAGGGGATGGACCATCCTCAAATTGACGGCCGAACTGAGGTGCAGGCAGGTGCCCTTCCATGCGACAGCCAGGAAGGCCGAGCTCTTCAGGCTCCTCTTCCCTCCACCAGCCACACCTGGGCCTAGTACCCAGCAGACGTCCCTCCAGTCTATATCCGCTGCCATCTCTCAACTACACACCATGGTGTCTTCCCTGTCCACCACAGTCACGGGCATACAGGCCAGAATGGCACTCTTGGAGACCCGACCAGCCACAGCCATCCCTGATCTGGCTGCAGTACAGGCTCCGACACCCCTTTCTGCAACTACCACAGGCAAGAGCCCCACTGTCCTCCCAGCACACTTGGTCCCAGCCAGCATTAGGAAGGACATCCTAGACGGCAAGGACATCAACCTTGCCTCCCTCCTCGTTTCAGTCCACGACATGACAGAAAACAAGTCTTACACCTGGGGAGACATATCAGTGGTCCTCAAGGCCAAAGATCCGAGGCTTAACCGCAAACTGTCCGTTTCAGAGTTTGCGTTGGCCTTCGGGATGCTGAGTAGGGATGAGCTGCGAGTTCGAGTCGAACTCATGTTCGACTCGAACATCGCCTGTTCCGCTATTCGCCGAATTTCGAACATTATGGGCCGTTCGCGCCAAATTCGAGTTGGGCCTTACGGCCCATAATTCACTGCAGCATCGCAGTGCATTGCTGGCTGATGATTGGCCAAGCATGCACTATGACCCGCATGCTTGGCCAATCACAGCGTCGTAAGTACAGAGAGCCGTAATTGGTCAAAGCCAGGGTGGCTTTGGCCAATCATGGCTCAGAGGAGTAGGTACACGACCCACACTATATAAGGCCGCCGGCTTTGCGGCCTTGTGTAGTGTGTTGCAGCGATTGTTAAAAGAAAGAGAGAGAGACAGTGTAATTTGATTTGAGTTAGATAGAGCAGGCAGGCGAGTCAGTTAGCTGCAGTTACAGCGTGTAGAGGATATATATGCATCCTAGGTGTTGTATATATATTTACACACTGTATTCAGTTTAGCTAGATCCGTTCCTGTTATTCTCTATACTGACAGGCAGGCAGGTGATTGTGCTAGCTGCATTATTTTCACTTAGTGTACTGTGTCCTTTGCACAGCGTGCACCTAAAAGTACCTGAATACAATTGGTGGTGTTCTAAAAACCAATACCACAGGCAGGGAGCTGCTTTGTTTTCACTTAGTGTACTGTGTCCTTTGCACAGCGTGCACCTAAAAGTACCTGAATACAATTAATGGTGTTCTCATACCAATACCACAGGCAGGGAGCTGCATTATTTTCATTTAGTGTACTGTGTCCTTTGCACAGCGTGCACCTAAAGGTACCTGAATACAATTGGTGGTGTTCTCATACCAATACCACAGGCAGGGAGCTGCTTTATTTTCACTTAGTGTACTGCGTCCTTTGCACAGCGTACACCTAAAGGTACCTGAATACAATTGGTGGTGTTCTCATACCAATACCACAGGCAGGGAGCTGCTTTTTTTTACTTAGTGTACTGTGTCCTTTGCACAACGTGCACCTAAAGGTACCTGAATACAATTGGTGGTGTTCTCATACCAATACCACAGGCAGGGAGCTGCTTTATTTTCACTTAGTGTACTGCGTCCTTTGCACAGCGTGCACCTAAAGGTACCTGAATACAATTGGTGGTGTTCTCATACCAATACCACAGGCAGGGAGCTGCTTTATTTTCACTTAGTGTACTGCGTCCTTTGCACAGCGTGCACCTAAAAGTACCTGAATACAATTGGTGGTGTTCTCATACCAATACCACAGGCAGGGAGCTGCTTTATTTTCACTTAGTGTACTGCGTCCTTTGCACAGCGTGCACTTAAAGGTACCTGAATACAATTGGTGGCGTTCTCATACCAATACCACAGGCAGGGAGCTGCTTTATTTTCACTTAGTGTACTGTGTCCTTTGCACAGCGTGCACCTAAAGGTACCTGATTACAATTGGTGGTGTTCTCATACTAATACCACAGGCAGGGAGCTGCAAGTATTTTCAGCTAGTGTACTGTGTCCTCTGCACAGTGTGCACCTAAAACTAACTGAAGACAATTGCTGGTGTTCTCATACTAATACCACAGCAGGCAGTTGATTCTGCTAGCTGCAGTATAATCAGTATAGATATATATATATATATACATCCCACCTTTGTGCAGCTACATCTCACTGCAGGCCATTAGTATGTCTGGAAGGCAAACAAGGAGAGGCAGACAGTCACGAACCAATAAAAGAGGGCAAGCAGGCTCTGTGTTTAGAGGCAACAGTGCTGGTTGTGGACACGGTGCATCCTAATCAGCACGTGGCCGTGGGACACGCTTGGCCTTTTTTTCTGCAGCTGGCCATGTTGAGCCGCAACATGCCGAAGACTTGGTAGAGTGGATGACCAAGCCGTCCTCATCCTCCTCATCCTCTCTCACCCAGGCTCAGGATACTTTGTCTGGCAAAGCAGCTGCCAACGCGGCCTCTTCCCTCGGCTCAATGGCATCAGCCACTCCTTCCCTAGCCCCACCATGTCCTCCTGAGGAGTCCCCCGAACTCTTTGACCACAGTGTTGGGTACATGCTCCAGGAGGATGCACAGCGTTTTGAAGGCTCCAGTGATGAGGAGGGAGGGGATGATAAGGTCACTGACTCCACGTGGGTGCCTTTTAGGAGAGAGGAGGAGGAGGCACATCTCCAACGAGGCAGGATGCCCTCCAAGGGCCAGCTTAAGGGCAGCACACTGACTGCATCACACCGCAGAGCTCCGCATGTGCAGGGCACTGCTGTCTCTGCGCGTTATTCCAAAAGTTCTTTGGTGTGGGCCTTTTTTGAGACGAGTGCATCAGATCGCAGAGCTTCTATTTGCAACATATGTCTCAGGCGTATCTCGCGTGGCCAAAACATCACCCGCTTGGGCACCACATGCTTGATCAGACATATGTCGACCTGCCATGCACTTCGTTGGCAAGCACACCTAAAAGACCCACACGAAAGAACAAAGCTGACCTCTCCTTGCTGGCATCAGCTGGGATCTCCAACCCCACTATACCTTTAGTCCTCTCTGAAACCTGCACTGAGAGGAATGAAGGTGTTGAATTAGGTGTGTCACAGCCAAGTACTTGCGGGCAATCTGCTATCGGTACACCGACATCAGATTGTACCAGGCAAATTTCCCTGCCCCAGCTGCTGCACCACCAAAAGAAGTTCGCTCCCAGCAATCCACACGCCCAGCGGTTGAATGCTAGCTTGGCTAAATTGCTAGCACTTCAACTGCTGCCTTTTTCAGTTGGTAGACTCTGCCCCCTTCCGTGAGTTTGTGGAATGTGTGGTTCCTCATTGGCAGGTTCCCAAACACCACTTTTTCTCACGGAAGGCGATTCCGGCTCTCTACCCGCATGTGGAAGGCAATGTCTTGGCCTCGCTGGACAGGGTGGTCAGCCATAAGGTGCATATTACCGCTGACTCATGGTCCAGCAGGCATGGACAGGGACGGTACCTATCTTTCACGGCACATTGGGTGACTCTGATGGCAGCTGGGAAGGATGCAGGACAAGGTGCAGTAGTGTTGGAGGTTGTTCCGCCACCACGCCTCCAAAATGCTACTACTGGTGATTCTGACACACTTCTCTCGTCCACCCCCTCCTCTTGTTTTTCCTCCATGGCCTCTTCCTGTGCTTTGTCCTCGGAACCAACTGTGCTCCGTAGGCGTTCAAGGGGCTATGCAAATACGCAGGTCAAAAGATGCCATGCGGTGCTTGAGCTGGTGTGCTTGGGGGACAGGAGCCACACTGGGGCAGAGATTATGTCAGCTCTGCAGGGGCAGGCTCAGAGGTGGTTGACGCCATGCCAGCTTAAGCCAGGAAATGTGGTTTGCGACAATGGCACCAACCTCCTCACTGCCCTCCGACAGGGACAACTGACCCATGTGCCCTGTTTGGCTCACGTCCTTAACTTGGTGGTGCAGCAGTTCTTGGGCAGGTACCCGGCTTACAGGATGTCCTGAAGCAGGCCAGGAAACTCTGTGGGCATTTCCGCCGGTCATATAATGCCAGTGCTCGGCTGGCTGACCTCCAAAAGAAATACAACCTGCCCAAGAACCGCCTAATCTGTGACATGCCCACCAGATGGAACTCTATGTTGGCCATGCTGCAGTGGCTGCACATGCAGCAGAGGGCCATCAATGAGTATCTTTTGCAATATGGCACCAGGACAGGGTCAGGGAAGCTTGTTTTCTTTCCCAAGCCAGTGGGCCATGATCAGGGTCTGTCCTGTCACCATTTGAGGAGGCCACGAGGATGGTGAGCAGTGACAGTGCATGCATCAGTGACACTGTCCCTCTTGTCCACTTGTTGGAGCACACGCTGTGTGGAATAATGGACAGGGCACTTGAGGCAGAACAGAGGGAGGAAAGAAGAGGACTTCCTTACCTCTTAAGGCCCCCTTTATCCAGACAGTGTTCCTGCTGGCCCACCTATCACACAGGAAGAGGACAAGGAGGAGGAGAAGGAGGAGTAGGAGGATTGTGTCAGCATGGAGGTGGAGCCTAGCACTCAACATCAGCAGCAGTCTTCAAGGGATCAATTACAGTCTCAAGAAACCCATGGACTTGTACGTGGCTGAGAGGAGGTGGCTGCGGATCATGTCGTCCTGAGTGACCCAGAGGACTCCAGACCGAATGCCTCAGCAAACCTACGCTGCATGGCCTCCCTGATCCTGCAAAGCCTGCGGAAGGATCCTCGTATTCGTGCTATCAAGGAGAGGGATCATTACTGACTGGCAACCCTCCTTGATCCACGTTACATGGGTAAGGTTGTGGACCTTATCTTGCCGTCGCAGAGGGAGCAGAGGATGAAACAACTTCGTGAGGCCTTGCATAAAGGTCTGTGCAACGCGTTCCCAGAGACTGGGAGGTTACAAATTCCTGGTCATGGACAAGGTGTTGCTGAGGCTTCGGTCAGTCAAAGAAGGAGCGGTGGAGAAGGTGGCCGTCTGACCAATGCATTCAGACAATTTTTTAGTCTGCAGCCCCAAGGTATGATCGGTTCCAGCAACCATCGCCACTGTCTGTTTTACATGGTGCAAGAATACCTTGGGGCAAGATCAGACTTGGACACCTTTCCCACCGAAAATCCTCTGGGTTACTGGGTCTTGAGGATGGATCGCTGGCCAGAGCTTGCACAGTATGCAATTGAATTACTGGCCTGTCCTGCATCCAGCGTTCTTTCATAACGCACATTCAGTGCTGCTGGAGGCTTTGTAACCGATCACAGGGTGCGCCTGTCCACCGACTCCGTCGATCGACTGACCTTCATAAAAATGAATCAGTCTTGGATCACCACCAGCTACCAAGCACCTGATGCTGATGTAACCGAGTCATTTTTTTTGAAATGTCAGATCCCTTCAAGACTGCCTATGCTGATGCTGAGTGACTATCCTGTTATGCTGAGTGACTATCCCCTTCCTCCTCAATGATCATGCTGATAGCTTGTAAGAACATTTTTGGTTCTGGGCCCAATTTTTCAGCCCCTGTTTAACAGGGGCGTGTAATTAAAAAATTTGATGCAATACTTTGCAGCAGGGCTCATTCCTGCGCTCCAAAAAGAGTATCTGTGAGGGGTTGCAGTGTTGTGGCACTAGCACCAGTGCCTAAGGCCCAATTTTTCAGCCCCTGTTTAACAGGGGCGTGTAATTACAATTTTTTATGCAATACTTTGCAGCAGGGCTCATTCCTGCACTCCAACTAGAGTATCTGTGAGGGGTTGCAGTTTTGTGGCACCGCCACCAGTGGCTAAGGCCCAATTTTTCAGCCTCTGTTTAACAGGGGCATGTAATTACAATTTTTGATGCAATACTTTGCAACAGGGATCATTCCTGCGCTCCAACTAGAGTATCTGTGAGGTGATGCAGTGCTGTGGCACCAGTGCCTAAGGCCCAATTTTTCTGCCCCTGTTCAACAGGGGCATGTAATTACAATTCTTGATCTAATATTTCACAGCAGGGCCCATTCTTGCGCCCCCACCAAGAGTAAAGCCCCGTACACGCGGTCAGACTTTTTGCCAACAAACTTCATTTTGAGCAAGTTTGCCAAAAAATCCGACCGTGTGTACGCTCCATC
Source organism: Rana muscosa (assembly GCA_029206835.1). Classification (NCBI taxonomy): domain Eukaryota; kingdom Metazoa; phylum Chordata; class Amphibia; order Anura; family Ranidae; genus Rana; species Rana muscosa. The sequence continues at coordinate 893,685,899 of CM055117.1, read as the reverse complement.
GGACAAACTTTTTTGGTTTTCATCGGACAAAAGTTCATCTGCAAACGGACAAACTTTTGGCCAACAAAAGTCCAATGGAGCAAAGTCCGACCGTGTGTACAGAAAACCATCGGACTTTTGTCCTAGGTACGAACGCGCATGCTCAGAAGCAAGGACCAGCCGGAAGCCTTCTGTCTTGTAAAACTAGCATTAGTTATGGAGATGTCACATTCGTAACGCGGCAATTATGAATTCTCGAAATGCAGCGCACATTTTCTTTATTCTTTATAATGCCATAATAATAATATAAGCTGCTTTGCTGGTGATACTGACGGAGTAAATAAAAACCAACGTCTTTCCTACTATGGATTAGTGTTTTTGTTATATAAAAAAAGCATATTTATATATTATTTAGTAGGTAAAGTTAGCACAACCCCATTATCCCCTATGTTTTTGATGCTGAAACCACCAGCTACTATATTTGTGCCCCTTAATTTTAAAAATGTACCTGCCTACTCCCAAACTGTAATTATTAATGTAAAACACAGAATCAAAAAAATGTTGTAATTTTTTTTTTTATTTAAATAAAAATAAACAGAATAATGGCATATCATAATTATTAACATGAAGGCAGCAATATATCAAATGGTGGAATTGGCAAAGCCTCTGTACCCCAGGGCATACAAAAATTAAGTTAATGTCCAAATTGGGAACCTGAGAAGTACATACAACAGGGAGCCCAAAGAAGGCCGTGAACTCAAAAAAATGGGGAGCAGCAGCAGAAGACATATCTGTCCCCAGGCTGTGGTACTCCAAGGGGCTAGTATTTTTGTCATACCAGACTGAACCACGTACATCCACACTTCGATCCACATCAGCTGAGGCCATTTTGTATACTGTGCATTTCCAACACAACTAAACTTATTACTACACATTTTCTTTGTCATCTAAAAAAATTGGTGTCCCTAAAAAATCTAAATGATCCTACAAAAAATAAAAACAACAAATGAAAATAAATTAAACGTAGAAAATAACCTAAACTCCCCAGACCACTGGCCTTGTTGGGGATCCAGGGTCTGATGTGGCCACTGACCCCCATGCTGCTGAGGTGGGTTGGCTTGCTGGGGTGGGTGGGCTTGCTGGGGTGGGTAGTTTTGCTGGGGTGGGCGGGTTGGATGGGGTGTGTAGGCTTGCTGTTGAGGAGCTGTGTGGTCCAAATCACACACATGTGATATTGGGGTTAGCTCTCGTTTCCTGGCCTTGTTGAGGAGCTGTATGATTATCCCCTCACATAGCTCCCTTTGATCCACGTCAACCTCACGGAGCTTATTTGCTGTAAAACAGCCAAAGCCTTCAGCACTATCGGGTGCTGTGGTGATGACAGATGTAGCCCTACTTAGGAACTCGGCTGTGGCCTCATCCAGGTGGTGCCTCTTCCTGCCCCTTTTGGTAGGAGGGCACAGGGTAGGGACTCTGGACTCCATTGTTTGGCCCGGCCTCTTCTTGGGTCAAATTTTCCTGGGTCTGAAAAAGCAACATAATTTTATTATTATTTTTTTCTAGTCATCAATCCCAAACACATTTAGCATCTCATTACTTTTCCAACTTGAATGTGTTCAAAAAGCAAAGGCTATCATTGTGACTCCAGCATTTCTCCTTCTTGTCCACATTTTTAGTTTTAACTTCTATTTTATCTTTTCTAATCACTTTGTTTATGTAATAATTTTGGAGCCATCATAACAACACATTTACATCATTGGATATTTTTTTTTTTAAATCTTTTCGACAATGCTATACCTGGGGCAAGCTGAGCTCCTCCTCCTCCTCTTCTTCCTGTGTCGGATCCGCCTCAGTATCTGTGGCCTCAGCTGATGTGGAGGGTAGTGTGGAAATATGCTTGCGTGGCACAGTTTGGTCCTTCAAAAATCCCAGGCTCGAGCAGTACCACAGCTTTGGGACATAAACATCTTCTGCTGCTGCTCCAGATCTCTTGGATTCCTCGATCCTCTTTATCTCCCTGTTGTACATACTCCTGAGGCCCCCAATTTTTGTCTTGACGGTCGTTTCGTCTGCCCTGGGGTACACAGTCTGCGCCAATTCTACCAATTGATTAATTGCTGCCTGCCTTTTATTTTTATTTGAATAGTCCTTGTGTTTTACCTGCCACAGACAGGAGTGAGACCTGTATTGTTCGATGAAGTCTGACATGAATTCAGGTGTATTCAATACGTATTATACGTATTACGTAACTTCAATTAGATGAGATGGCTGCAAGAAAGAACACAAGACAAACCAGCAATGTTTAGCTTCTAGCTCCTAACCTGCTTATAATTGTCAGGGTCACCTGTGGCCAGGTGACAGATGCACACCGTAGGGGGACAGGAGTGCACCGCGAGGTAGTGAACCCTATGGCTGGCTTCTGTGGATAGGAAACTGGGTGGTTGTGGAAAGCGGGACCAGAGGAGCACAACCGGGATCCCAACGGAAGCGAGAGCCAAGATTCCCCAGGGCACGGAGTCTAAGACCCAGCTGGTCTTCTCCAGGGCCTCTAGTGGTGAGGATGTTACGCTGCAGGCTGGGACCAGGTCGCGGCCCCTGGAGTTTCCTAGCTCACGCCCCGTAGGATAAGGGGAAGCAGCAGCACACGATAGAGAGAACCGAATAACAAGCCGAAGGTCAGGGGCCACAAGCAGACAAGGATAACGAAGAACGAGCCGAAGGTCAAGGGTCACGAGCAGACAGGGATGGTCGGGGACAAGCCAATAACGTAACAGAGAGACAGACGTAGCACACGGCAGGCAGGAACCCAAACACACAATGCCTAACAAACACGTTGATCAGCAAAGCAGGCTTGCAGTGCACAGGTTAATATAGTGTTCAGTGATAGGGCCTGGGGTGGAGTCAGGCTGGGAGGAGATTATAAAGGAAGCCAGGTGAAGGAGGTCTGGTCTCTAGATGAACACATGAGGAGGAAGGTAAGATGGCAGACAAACACTACTGCATATCCATGACAGTACCCTCCCTCTTATGGGCCCTCCCCCGCCTGGACCCAGGCTTAAAGGGAAATCTCTGATGAAACCTTCTCAACAGATGAGGTGCAGCGACATCAGATGCAGCGATCCAAGACGCCTCCTCAGGACCAAAACCTCTCCAATGCACAAGGTACTGAAGAATGCCTCTGCAGAGCCGAGAATCCAGAACTTGTCTAACCTCGTACTTAAAATTATCCTCAGAGACCGAAAACGAGGTAGGGAGATGACAAGAAGATCTATTGAGGACCAAAGGCTCTCTAGGAATAAGCAAGGGCATGAGAGGATCAACAGGAATCTGAGGAGGGTCCCCTATACCCTTAAAGGGGAACTGGTCATCTTGCACAGGACCATCAGACTGGGCAGATGTCAGTGGAACCCTGAAGTCAGGTTGGTTAGAAGGTGACATGTCGCCGGAGTCAAGCTGAATAGCTGAAGGACAAGCAGAATGTCCCGAACAAGAAAAAGTGAGAGGCTCACTGGGCATGGGCTGGACTGGCATAACTAGTACAGAGGCAGAGTGAATAGCTGAGTCAGGTGTAGCGACTACCTGAATCGCATCGCAAGACGTAGCGACTGCAGGACTTGTAGACAAGCTAGCCTGGCTGTGCGTCCAAGGGTGGTTAGGGACAGAGAAATGTAAATGGTTATGCAACCTGGAATGAATGACCGGCTCAGATTCACAGGGGGCAACCTTGGGTAGGCAGGACGAGGAACAGGAGGGACCCCAAGCCAGGATCTGTCCAGTAGTCCAGTCCACATGAGGAGAATGGAGCTGTAACCATGGGAGACCCAAAATTATAGGCGTTGAGGCCTTGGGTAAGATAAGGAAGGATATCCACTCCTGGTGGAGTGTACCCACCGACATCTTAACAGGGAGGGTCTGGAAGCGGATAGGTCCCCCTGGGAGAACAGTACCATCAATCGCCAAGACCACCAATGGCGTGGTGAGGGGCAAAAGAGTAAGTCTCATGGACGATGCGATTTCCCAGTCCATGAAATTACCAGCGGCTCCGGAATCCAGATATGCTGAGACCGAATGAGAAGAAGCACCAACATGAAGGAACACAGAAAGCAGAAGACGAGAAGGGGAAGGTGATATTTCTGGGTCCAATACTCCACTTTCCAGATGAAGTGGACCCAAACGTTTTTCTGGACAAAGAGAGCAAGTGTCACGAAAATGACCTTTGCCCCCACAGTAGAGACACAGGCCTAGATTTCTGCGCCTAGCACGTTCCTCTGGGGATAGCCTGGTCCTGCCCAGCTGCATGGGTTCCTCAGCTGGCAGGAGATGCTCCACGGGTCGAGGAGAGGGGAGCTCAGGCTGACTAAGGACCAAGGAGTGCTGGCGCCGCTTTTCTAGGGTCCTTTCCTGAAAGCGAATATCGATCTGGTTACACAAGGAGATAACTCCGTCCAGATCAGTGGGGATGGTTCTTCCTGCTAATTCATCCTTCACTCTATCAGAAAGGCCATGCAAAAAGGTTGCGACTAAGGCCTCATTGTTCCAGCTCAACTCAGCCGACAGTATGCGGAAATTAAGGGCGTACTGTCCCACTGAAGCAGACTCTTGGCGGAGACGTAGAAGGGCGCTGGCCGCTGAAGAGACACGAGCCGGTTCTTCAAAGATATTCCGAAAAAGTTTCAAGAAGCCAGACAGGCTAGAAACCACTGGATCAGTTCCCACAGAGGGGCTGCCCAGGCTAAAGCTTCACCGGAGAGGAGGGAAATGATATAGGCTACCTTTGCCCTATCAGACAGAAAGTTTTGAGGCTGAAGCTCAAAATGAATCGTGCATTGGCTAAGGAACCCTCTGCAGGCCTTGGAGTCCCCAGAGAAACGGAACGGAGCTGGCAGTATTAGTGAGTGTGTGGCTGCGACTGGTGCGATAGGTACCACCGCTGGTTGTACTTGAGGTTGCGGATTCGGGGTTCCCAAGGAGGCCTGAAGCTGCTCGAATCGAGAAGCCAGATCCTGGAGGAATCGCATCACCTGAGTCTGATCCGATTCCTGGGTTTCAAGTCTGTGGACTATGCCCTGCAATGGATCATCCGCGGGGATCGGGATGTCAGCCGGGTCCATGGCTGATCAAACTGTCAGGGTCACCTGTGGCCAGGTGACAGATGCACACCGTAGGGGGACAGGAGTGCACCGCGAGGTAGTGAACCCTATGGCTGGCTTCTGTGGATAGGAAACTGGGTGGTTGTGGAAAGCGGGACCAGAGGAGCACAACCGGGATCCCAACGGAAGCGAGAGCCAAGATTCCCCAGGGCACGGAGTCTAAGACCCAGCTGGTCTTCTCCAGGGCCTCTAGTGGTGAGGATGTTACGCTGCAGGCTGGGACCAGGTCGCGGCCCCTGGAGTTTCCTAGCTCACGCCCCGTAGGATAAGGGGAAGCAGCAGCACACGATAGAGAGAACCGAATAACAAGCCGAAGGTCAGGGGCCACAAGCAGACAAGGATAACGAAGAACGAGCCGAAGGTCAAGGGTCACGAGCAGACAGGGATGGTCGGGGACAAGCCAATAACGTAACAGAGAGACAGACGTAGCACACGGCAGGCAGGAACCCAAACACACAATGCCTAACAAACACGTTGATCAGCAAAGCAGGCTTGCAGTGCACAGGTTAATATAGTGTTCAGTGATAGGGCCTGGGGTGGAGTCAGGCTGGGAGGAGATTATAAAGGAAGCCAGGTGAAGGAGGTCTGGTCTCTAGATGAACACATGAGGAGGAAGGTAAGATGGCAGACAAACACTACTGCATATCCATGACAATAATATAGGCCTTTATGCAGGGCCGCCATCATGAATTTTGGGGCCCCTTACACAGCTTCAGGCATGGGCCCCCTGGAGCATAGGAGAACCAGGGGGGGTGCTGCCGCCACGATTTGCGAAGCGGGGGGTGCTGACGCACCAAATAGTTGAGGTCGGGGGGCTTTGGGTGCTGACGAACAAGTTTAATAAATGGGGGTGTTGCCATCCGGGGCCCTGGGGACCTCCGGGACCCTTACAGGTGTACTGCCTGTACCCCCCTGATGGCAGCCCTGCCTTTAGGTAAGCAGTATATGGCATTAGTCCCCATGCACACGAGACGCTGGTAAACGCACATTCAGAGGCATTTGGACACTTTTTTCAACTGCCCCTGAACTCATTCAATGTTATCCTATCTGTCCATGCACACACTGTCACAATGTTGTCACGTACCTTTCTTTCGACTATCCCTTCGGCTTGTTTTCGTTTCCCAAGTTTATGGTTACGTTCCAGCGTCCGGTACGTCGAACGGTCGTTAGGGATTTATATACCCTGCGCATGCGTCAAACTCCGCTCTCAGTGCGTCATGACTCTGGGGCGTGCCCACATTCTTTCTTCTGCATGCGACATACACGGCGGAACATTCGTGAGGGAGAACATGAAAATGACCAGGCCCCGCGGTGGTGATTATCGCAAACACAAGGCCACCCCCATCAGCAAGGGGGAGATGGTGGAGATGGTGCGCATCTTTGATAAATATGATTATGACTGTAAGCTGGAGAACTATGACAGGCCCAACAGCCATAAAGACTATGTTCTGGAGAAGGTCCTTGCGGTATTGGAACGAGATTATGGGCTCATCCGAACGAAAGATCAAATTCGCAAACGATGGTCAGATTTAAAACACAGAGAGAAAAAAAAGTTGGACTCCATTCACTGCATCATTATAAAAAGAAGTAAGCCCAATTCATGATTGTAGTCATTATGTTGATTCTTCAATTAGCTGTCTGTACATTTTTTTAGACTTTTTAATTTATTTACTTTTTGTGGGGGGAAAGAAGAAGTTAATTACAGTTAATGCAGATATGAATTAAACGTATTCTTTCTGACTATCCTTTTTTGATGCAAGAATTAATATACAGTATGTAATAATATTCACAGGAAAAAGGCACAGAGAAAGACAGCAGACAAGCCACCAGAGGGGACAAAGGGAGGCATTCCTTGGCCAGGCCCCAACAGGGGAGACAACAGGGCCAGCATCATCCCCAAATCGTAAGTCAACACTCAAATTCAATATGTATATCCTCCAACAGGGGAGTTTCTAGGTGTTACAAAGGCCATGGTCTCAGGACGTAACTTTAATAAGGGGTAAATAATTATTATGGTTTGCTGTGCGTCTCATCACTGCACATTACTGATGCCTTTCCAGGGTAGACATGGGTAGAGGAGAGGCCTTGTGGGGATCACAGACACACAGAGTCACGCCTGCTAGAATGTTTATCATAGATCCCCTATCCCATAGGACACAAGAGTGGTGGGTGTCAACTGCATTATTTTTTCAATGTTGGCATATAGGCATTTTTGGGATCATTTTAAATTACATCATCTACCCTTTACAATGCATTTTTGTTATTTCTAAAATGCATATTGCGCATGATAGTACACTAGTCTGGAGCAAACATTGTCACTAGTGCAAGGTTGGTCTCATAATTCAGCTAAAGGGATTCTAGCAAAAGATTTTACATTTCGGGTGGCTTAATGAATGTTGTTTATTTTTTTAAGGGAAACGTGAGTGTGGTCAGCTCAAACATTTGGAGGAGTGTGATCAGAGAGCTGGACCCAGCAAAGAGCCTCCAGTGGACATCACATCCCCAGACACAAGTCACGCAGAGGGTGGAGTAGTGCATGAAATTGAAGATGATTTAGTGGAGCCTGTTGTTTGCCCCAGTTAATATTTTGAACATATGTCTTCAAATGTGACTCGAGACATGTCTAGGGATTGATTACATTTCCTAAAAATAAACACCCAAACGCAGAAGCAAAGTATGTAGTGCATTGAACATTAGCATGCAGAAGGAGACAGGAGGTGGAATGAGCTGGCAGTGTTGCTATGTAACCAAGTTTGGTAGACACAGGCACCAGGACCAAGATTATAGCTACAGTGTGTACATTCCCAGTAGTGTAGGTGTCTGAAGAGCAAGCAGGTTTCATAATCAAATTTACTGTCTAGGTAAGTATTTAACGAAATTGGCTTGAATACTAATGTGACCATATTTAACTTTTTAGGGCCTCAGCCACTTGACCTTCATTACCATTTGTATGTTTTCTCTTCTTCCAAGGCCACGAACTACCAAAATGCACAATTGGTCGTATCAGTGCTCATATGCTGCAGGCAATGACTGAACTTGAACAAATAAAGGAGGCTGCCACTGGTGTTCTGAGGCGTATCCAGGATTATGTCGACCTGTTAGCAAAATTTTAATTATTTTTGTTATTTTTGGTTTATTGTTTCTACTTTACTTTTAAGCACAGACTCTGATTATTGATATGTCGAAATCACACTACGTCCTTGGAATTGCTGTGATTTCCTATTAATAATGAACAATGCCATATGCAGTGTCTTTTCATGCGATTTCTCATGTAAAATCGTATGACAATTCACTTAAAGGGGTTGTAAAAGTACAATTTTTGTACCCTAAATATCTTCCTTTACCTTAGTGCACTCCTTCACTTACCTCATCCTTCCATTTTGCTTTTAAATGTCCTTATTTCTTCTGAGAAATCCTCACTTCGTGTTCTTCTGTCTGTAACTCCACACAGTAATGATGCAAGGCTTTCTCCCTGGTGCGGAGTGTCGTACTCGCCCCCTCCCTTGGACTACAGGAGAATCAGGACGCCCACTAATACACAGGTCCTTTCTCTATCTGCAACGTAGAGAGCGTCCTGACTCTCCTGTAGTCCAAGGGAGGGGGCGAGCATGACACTCCACACCAGGGAGAAAGCCTTGCATCATTACTGTGTGGAGTTACAGACAGAAGAACAGGAAGTGAGGATTTCTCAGAAGAAATAAGGACATTTAAAAGCAAAATGGAAGGATGAGGTAAGTGAAGGGGGACTGCACTAAGGTAAATTAAGCTATTTAGGGTACAAAAATTGTACCTTTACAACCCCTTAAAAATTGATGTTGTATTTTTTTAGGTTTGGAGGTCAATGTTTCTCCACCCCCCTTCTCTAGGTGCTTGACCGCGTCGTTTTAGATTTAGTGTAGGCAGTATACACAAAATCTTTTTGGATTGTAAGTAAAAAAAATAACACTGCACCTGTGACTATAGTTACAAAGAGAGAAAATAAAACATGAAAATGCACCTGGAGAATGAGAGTTGTCAAACACTGTCCTCAAAATTTCATTTTTCATACTGTTTTTCATACTTGTGTATTTTACATTTTAAAATTGAGAATAAGGTTTGCCCCCATGAAGATTTAAAATGTTAAGAAACACAGTGTGTGTTTTTTAACTACCAAAAAAAATTAGCCACTACAAGTGCAGTGGCAAGTGCACTTGTAGTTTCACAAACATTTTTTGTGGGTGAAACACCCCCACTGTGACAACATGTGCTAGCTGCCATCACCCCAAAAACAGTGATATCCCGTGATATCAGCTAGCACATGTGGACACAGTGGGCTTTGGTTAATAATCTGTACGTAATCACATTTTAGGCAGGGTATCAGAAGTGCAATTTTCCATTTAGGCCTCTTGAACATTTGGCTCGGAAAGGGATGAGCTCTTTCCACCTGAGGAAGGCAATCTATTCTCACATTGAGAATACAATGAAAAATGTCTTGTATGGCCTTTTTACGTTCGATTTTGTAATTTTGTAGGTACTGAGTTGGTGATGTGTATTGCTCTGCTTTCAAAGATGCATGTTTAGCCACCTCAAAGTTGTTAAGAAACAAAAGAATAATCTTACTACACAAATAACAATGTTGGTTTGTTGTAAAAAACAAAAAAACACATCTCAATGTGGTGAAAGTAAATATCTTTGGGATTTACAATGTGTGGCTTCTTATTTCTATGCTTAATAAGAACAGTATATTTCTCCAGTTGGTGTAGTTACATTGATAGTGTACTTGAAAATGTGTGTAGCAGAGCCATAGCACAACATAATACACTACATAGCTCAAGGCAACATTTAGAGCGAATAAATTCCACTTATGGTTTTTAAACAAAAAACATAAAAAAAAAAAAATAGATTATAAGCAGATTTGCAAACATAATAAACACAGACAACAGTATTTCAAAGATAGTTTTTTTTTTATAAAGAAAATACAGCTTATTACATATTCTCAACTAAATTTTGCTGCCAAGGCACTGCCCCACTACCCACAAAATAATCCTTGTATTGGTCCCGGACATCACGGGCATTGTCAGGGAAATTCCCCGTCTGTTGTCACCAATCTGCGCTCAGTGCGCATGCGCGGCAAAACGGCGCATCGGCGCATGCGCGTGCGTGGCGGGACGGCCCTTCGGCGTGCTCGGGTGCGCGCACCGGCGCAACGACGAATGCGCGTGCGCAATAGCTCGCCAATGGGACTACAGGCGGGCCTATTTAAACAGACGCAGTAACACTATCTGGTTGCTGGTTTGTCAGCTTTACTGTGTTTCCTTGTGCCTGAAAGAAGTTAAAGTTCTCCTGCTGTGACCCGGACCGGATTTGACTACGCTTCTGCTTCTCCTGAACCTGACCCCTTGGCTTGCTAAACTGACTTCTACCTCTCTCCTTGTGCTTGACCCTCGGCCTGTGACCCGGATCTGCTGCCTGTCTCCAGCCCTCTACCTTCTGCCTGTACCCTGGACTTCTTGCCTAACCTGACTATTCTGGTGCTTCCTGCTAACCTCCTAAACGGACTTGTGCCTTGCTACTGGTTGCTGTTTGACCCCGTCTACTCTTGGTGTTTGACTCCTGGCCTGTTCTTCAGACTCATCCCTGCTAGATTCTTCAGCAAGACACCTCTACCTGCTGGTGGCCAGTGCTCAAGACACCTCTACCTGCTGGTGGCCAGTGCTCCCTCGTGCTGTCCTCTCCCTGTCTCACCTCCAGGGGGCGGAGTGCGCTTGGGTGCAAGGGTGAACCACTCTCGGCATCTCGGCCTCGGTAAGTACGTAGCCTGATAGTACAAACCAGCCAGATGTCTGAGGCCGACAGAGTGCGTTCCCCATTTGACACCCTCTGCCAGCAGGTCTCCACCCTAACGGACACTGTCCAAAGACTCCAAGAGGGATATACCCAGATTGATGGCCGTCTTCAACAGCTCACCGGTCTCCTAGGGCCAGGCCCCACAGCTGCCACCTCTGCCAACACTGCCACCAACTCCCAAGTACTTACGAGTTCTACAGTAGTGATGGCCACCCCTGAACCCAGGGTCCCTATTCCGGAACGTTTTTCGGGTGTCCGCAAAAAATACCGGGCCTTTAAAAACGCCTGCTCCCTCTACCTTGCCCTCCAACCAAGGACCTTCTCTTCGGAAGCAGTAAAGGTGGGGTTTATCATCTCTCTCTTAACGGATGACCCTCAAGCCTGGGCCCATGGCCTGATGGAGCAACAAAGCCCCATATTGGACTAGAGACATTTTTTGAACATATGGCTCAATTATACGATGATCCCCAGCGATCAGCCACGGCCGAGTCCGTCCTCCATAACCTAACTCAGGGGAGAAGACCGGTGGAAGACTATACGTCGGAATTTAGGAAATGGTCCGCCGACACCAAATGGAATGAGGCGGCCCTCAGATACCAATACCGCCAGGGACTATCTGAGACTCTCAAGGATGAGCTGGCCAGGATCGAAACCCCCACTACCTTGGAGAACCTGATCCAATCCGCCATACAACTCGATAGGCGTCTGCGTGAACGACGGGCGGAGCGATTTCAATCACCTCGTCCCAACTGGCCTCCATCCAGGACTGTACCTCACTACCCACCAACCTCTGCGCCTGCAGTCACACCTCTTCCTGAGCCAGAACCCATGCAGCTCGGGTTGGTTCGGGCTCCCCTGACTCCTGAGGAAAAACAACGAAGGCGCCAGGCCAATCTGTGCCTATATTGCGGGGGTGCCGGCCACTTCCTCCTCAACTGCCCCGTAAGACCTAGTAAGTCTATCTCTAAAGACACTTTAAACTATCAACTCTTTGACAACCCTCAGTCTTATGTCATTCTCTTTGTGTCTCTACAGCTGCCGGAAGGGGCAATCCGCCTCCCGGCAATTATTGATTCTGGAGCCTGCAGCTGCTTCCTGGACTCTGCCTTAGCCTCAAGATTCCATGTCCCCACTCAACCTAAGGACCACTGCCTTCAGATCCACCTGGCGGATGGGTCCTTGCCCCGTTCAGGGCTGATCACGCAGGAAACCAAACCTATCCTTGCCATCTCTGACTCGGGTCATCAAGAACTTCTCCGGTTAGACCTCATACCTTCCCCGATGTTCCCCATCATCCTGGGTCTTCCCTGGCTACAGGCACACGAGCCCCTCATAAATTGGGTGAAGAAAGAGGTTAGCTTCACCTCCTCCTATTGTTCCCAGAACTGTCTTGCCTCTGCCTCTACGGTCTGCGCTTCCATGATTGCCAAGCCGGACAACCTACAGCATGTTCCTTCAGTCTATCTAGAATTCCGGGACGTGTTCGATAAGCAGCAAGCCGACCATCTACCACCTCATCGGCCCTATGATTGCCCTATCGATCTCTTGCCAGGCTCCAAAATTCCGTTCGGACGTATCTTTCCGTTGTCCGAAACCGAGTTGAAAGCCCTCAAGGCTTATATTGATGAAAACCTCTAGAAGAGATTTATTCGCCCTTCCTCCTCTCCAGCCGGTGCAGGAATCTTCTTTGTGGAAAAGAAAGACGGGTCCTTAAGACCCTGTATCGATTACCGGGACCTAAACAAGATAACCATTAAGAACAGGTACCCACTACCCCTTATTCCGGAGCTATTTCAGCGCTTCCGATCTGCTCGGGTCTTTTCCAAACTGGATCTACGGGGGGCCTACAATCTTATCAGAATCAGGGCCGGAGACGAGTGGAAAACCGCCTTCAGATCTCGTTTCGGACACTTTGAGTATTCGGTCATGCCGTTCGGTCTTTGTAATGCTCCAGCCACCTTCCAACACCTAGTCAACGACATTTTCAGACAGCACCTTGATGACTTCTTAGTAGTGTACCTGGACGATATCCTCATCTTTTCCACCAACATCGAACTCCACCGGGCTCATGTCATGAAGGTCCTCACCATCCTTCGGAAGCACAAACTCTACCTCAAAGCTGAGAAATGCAAGTTCGAAAAGACCACCGTACAATTCCTCGGCTTTATCATTTCCATCGATGGGGTCGCGATGGACCCGCAGAAGGTGAAGGCCATTCAGGACTGGCCAGCCCCAACCGACAAGAAGGGGGTACAGCGGTTTATAGGCTTCGCCAACTTCTATAGGAGATTCATCATGGGCTTTTCCTCCATTGTGGCCCCAATAACCCAACTTACCCGGCAAAATAACCGTTTTCACTGGTCTCCAGAAGCTCAGGAGGCCTTCTCTCGCCTCAAGGACGTCTTCACTTCAGCACCAGTACTTCAGCACCCGGATCCTCTACTGCCGTTCACCCTGGAAGTGGACGCCTCTGAGACAGCCATCGGAGCCATCCTCTCTCAAAGACGAGGCCCCAAGGCTCTCCTGTATCCAGTAGCCTTTGCCTCTAAAAAGTTGACTCCCCCGGAGCGAAACTATGATGTAGGGGACCGGGAATTACTGGCCATAAAATTCGCACTGGAGGAATGGCGATACCTTCTGGAGGGGGCAGTACACCCCATCATGATCTTCACAGATCATAAAAATCTAGAGTACTTAAGAACAGCTCAACGTCTACGCCCCAGGCAGGCCCGTTGGGCCCTTTTCTTCACCCGGTTCAACTTTCACATTTCCTATAGACCCGGCTCCAAGAATGGGAAGGCGGATGCGCTATCCAGGATGTTTCCGGAAACCCCTCAGTCGGCCCAACCGGGCACCATTCTGTCAGCTCAGAACTTTCTGTTGATTCCCCGGGCTGATCTACTCACCTCTATTAAAATCGCTTCCGGGCTCTGCTCTGATCCGGTCACTACCTCCCTGGAGAAGTGGGACGGCCTATTCTGGTCCCAGGACAAGATTTTCGTCCCTCTGGAAACAAGACCGCTGGTCTTGAGGACCTTCCACGATCTCAAACTGGCAGGTCACTTCGGAGCACGTAAATCGTCGGAACTTGTCTCCCGCTCCTTCTGGTGGCCAGGCTGGAGGCAAGATTGTAAGTCTTATGTCGCTTCCTGCACTCAGTGTCAGCGTAACAAGGGGCCAAGCACCAAGAGTTGGGGCCTGCTCAAACCCTTACCCATTCCTGAGCGCCCTTGGGCGGACGTGTCCATGGACTTTATCGTGGACTTGCCTTCCTCCGGAGGGTTTACCACGATTCTGGTCGTTGTGGACCGCCTCTCAAAAATGGCTCACTTTTTACCGATGATTGGGACACCTTCAGCCATGGATACCGCTCAAATCTTTTTTAAGGAGATAACCAGGCTTCATGGAATACCAAAGAGTATCACCTCCGACAGAGGGGTCCAGTTCACTTCAAAATTCTGGAAGGAACTCTGCAAGTCACTAGAAGTCAAAACCTGCCTCTCGTCAGCATACCACCCCCAAAGCAATGGCCAGACAGAAAGAACCAATCAGACCCTGGAGCAATACCTCCGTTGTTTCTGCTCTGCTTCCCAGGATGACTGGGCATCTCTACTTCCTTACGCAGAGTTTACCTATAACAATTCAATGCATTCTGCTACCAATCAAACCCCCTTTTGGGCCAATTACGGTTTTCATCCCTCCTTTCTCCCTGAAAACATCCCCGAGAGCCCTGTTCCCGCGGTCCAGGACCGAGTGGCTTCTGTCCAGGCGAATTTCCAAAGTCTCCAGGAGATGATGCGGAATGCCCAAGGATCCTACAAGAAATTTTATGACCGGGGAAGGAAGGAAAACCCGGCGTTCAGAGTCGGGGAAAAAGTTTGGCTTTCCGCCGCCAACCTCAGATTGCCTATTCCCTCGCGAAAGCTCGGCCCTAGATTTATCGGGCCCTTCAAGATCAAACGAGCTATTAATCCTGTGGCTTTTGAACTAGCATTACCTGATTCCTATAGGATTCACCCAGTGTTCCACTCATCTTTATTAAAACCCGTCATTCCCAACGCCTTTCCTGGAAGAGATGAACCTCCTCCACCACCAGTTGAAGTAGATGGGGAAAAGGAATTTGAGATGGAATCCATCCTGGGCTGTAGGAAAAAAGGCAGACAGTTACAATACTTGGTTAAATGGAAGGGGTACCCCCCGGAGGACAACTCCTGGGAACCATCCAGGAACTTGCATGCTCCTCGCCTAATACGAGCCTTTCACCAAGAACATCCGGAATTAATGGCCAGTCTGGGCGTCCGGAGTCCGCCCCTCGGGGGGGGCACTGTCAGGGAAATTCCCCGTCTGTTGTCACCAATCTGCGCTCAGTGCGCATGCGCGGCAAAACGGCGCATCGGCGCATGCGAGGCGGAACGGCGCTTCGGCGTGCTCGGGTGCGCGCACCGGCGCAACGACGAATGCGCGTGCGCAATAGCTCGCCAATGGGACTACAGGCGGGCCTATTTAAACAGACGCAGTAACACTATCTGGTTGCTGGTTTGTCAGCTTTACTGTGTTTCCTTGTGCCTGAAAGAAGTTAAAGTTCTCCTGCTGTGACCCGGACCGGATTTGACTACGCTTCTGCTTCTCCTGAACCTGACCCCTTGGCTTGCTAAACTGACTTCTACCTCTCTCCTTGTGCTTGACCCTCGGCCTGTGACCCGGATCTGCTGCCTGTCTCCAGCCCTCTACCTTCTGCCTGTACCCTGGACTTCTTGCCTAACCTGACTATTCTGGTGCTTCCTGCTAACCTCCTAAACGGACTTGTGCCTTGCTACTGGTTGCTGTTTGACCCCGTCTACTCTTGGTGTTTGACTCCTGGCCTGTTCTTCAGACTCATCCCTGCTAGATTCTTCAGCAAGACACCTCTACCTGCTGGTGGCCAGTGCTCAAGACACCTCTACCTGCTGGTGGCCAGTGCTCCCTCGTGCTGTCCTCTCCCTGTCTCACCTCCAGGGGGCGGAGTGCGCTTGGGTGCAAGGGTGAACCACTCTCGGCATCTCGGCCTCGGTAAGTACGTAGCCTGATTGGCATTCTGTGAGGAGACAGCAACACGACCAGTTTCCAGAGCTGGCATCACTGGCTCTTCAGCTGGCAGAAAACCAGAAGGATCCTCTGTAGCCACTGATCCTATGTAGTTGTTGGCATTCCTCCTTAAATAATTGTGGAGGATGCAGCAGCACAACACCACATGATTTTGTTTATATTCAGCCAAGTTTATGGCTATTAAAAAAAGCCTAAAACGATTTGATAGTATGCCAAAAGCATTTTCTTCAACCCTTCTGGCACAAGAGAGCCTATAATTATAGATGCGCTGCTCTGGGGTAAGGTTCCTCATTGGAAAGGGCTTCATAAGATGAGGCCCCAGAGCAAACGCCTCATCTGCTACAAAAACAAAATTAAGGCCCTCCACATTGTCCTGGGCAGGTGGCAAATGTAATGTGCCATTCTGGAGACGGTGGTAAAACTCGGTGTGCATCATCACACCTCCATCTGAGTGGCGCCCATTCATCCCTACATCAAGATATACAACTCGTAGTTTGCTGATACTATGGCAAGCAGTACAATACTACAAAAGCCCTTATAATTAAAATAGTAAGAGCCGGAGTTGGGGGTGGGATGATCCGGACATGTTTGCCATCAATGGCACCCCCACAGTTTGGAAAATTCCAGAAATTGTAAAACTGGGCCGCCATATCCTGCCATTGCTGGGGGTTGGAAGGAAACTGTGGATTTAAAAAAAAAAAAAATTACTACTTGAGCACATAAAAGGTAAATAAATTATGACACATACATTCTTGTGGCTACATATAAATACAACATTTAAAGCAGTATTTAGACAAAAAAGGATAACAGTTCTAATTATATGCTTACTCACTCCCTCTGGTGGCACATTCCATTTTTTTTAGGGGGGTGAGGTTGAATGGGTAGAGTTTTGGGACAGGTAATAACCCTCTCCACTTCCATTAGAGCAAAATGAGGAACAAATGAAGGTACATTTTGCAAGCCACTCTGTTTTTTAAATATTGGCAGCCCAGTGGGAAGATAATAAGTGCCATCATATATAAATAAAAAATTATTTATTTTACATGCATTAAATAACATTAAAAGAAGTGATGAGCAGAAATTAATAGTGTACTACATGATAGTGACTACATGCTTTGGAGAATTCAGACAGAAAGATTACAACAATAAAAAAGGTATACTGCGTATGGCTTAGGAAAAATTATCAAATAGAGTAGTTGGATCAGTTGATTCTGCATTTTGGGGAGGGGAGGGAGGGTTACAAATTAGTTTGTGTACCCAAAAAATGGATCTCTTGCACTTTGCAGGAATTTGAGCCCAACAATACAAATGTGACACAGTTTAGGGGGTGATTAGGGTAATCCACAAAAAATAACATAACAAAAAAATATGATAATATGCTCTAAATGTGGATGTGCCCAGGATAGCATGCTGGGGAGGTAAGTGAAGACAAATATGCATGTAGGACATGAAAAATAACATAAATTCTAAATATAGGACATTCACAGCAAATTACTAACTCGCGCTTAGCAAAAGGAGCCCAAAGGGTGACGCCGGAAAATTGAACTTCCTCTTTTGAAGTCTCGTCAGTACGTTGAAACGTCACTACGTTCATGTTTGTTGGCGAAAAAGTCAGAGTGTGTGTATGCTATGGGGGTTCACGCCCAACTCCCTTCGGACAAAAATCAACGGAAAAGTCAGATGGAAGTCCGACCGTGTGTACGAGGCTTAACTGTGAGGGCAACACCACAACCACCACCACCACCACCAAAGGCCCAATTTTTCTACCACTGTTCAACAATGGCATGTAATTACAATTCTTTATATAATAGTTCACAGCAGGGCCCGTTCCAGCGCCCACCAAGAGTAACTGTGAGGGCTTACAGTGTTGTGGCAACACTAACACCTAAGGGCCAAATTTCTGCAGAGTACATACGGCAGGACCCTACTTTCAAACATCCAACTTACAAACGACTCCTACTTGCAAACGGGAAGTGAGAGGAAATCTACCCCTAGGAAGGGAAATTCTCTCCTGTAAGAGTTAATATGGAAAAACGTGTCTCCTCTCCACTGATGCTCAATCACCAGTCCTTGTTTCACTAAAAAACCCAAATTTTCAAAAAAAAATGGTCATTGGGACAAAGTGAGGTGAAATGTTCTGAAGAGGTGCACAGACAGCAAAACAAATGTTACAGGGGTGATAACACTTCCCTATGTTTTCCAAAAAGCTTAAAAATATATTTTATGGTTGGAGCTACACTTTAAAAATGTACCAGTTCAAAATTACAAACAGATTCTACTTAACAACAAACCTACAGTCCCTGTCTTGTTTGCACCGCCTGTATACTGCTGTTCAGAGGCCCCACGCCTTTCCTTTTTTTAATTTGGGTGCAGGGTTCCCCTTAATATCCATACAAGACCCAAAGGGGCTGGTAATGGGCTGGGGGGGGTACCCATGCTATTTTTCTTAATGATTTTCATCCGTATTGCCAGGACCAGACATTACATTCAAGCCGCAGACATTACATTTTAAATGACTTTTTTTTCCTTTAGAAATGTCATTTTGTGCAGGGACAGTTCTAAACACGGGAAACACATGCCACTTCACAGGCATACTATAGACACCCCCCAGGCGCGATATTTAAAGGAATATTTCACCTTTTTTTTTCACTTTAAGCATTATTAAAATCACTGCTCTCGAAAAAACTGCAGTTTTTAAAACTTTTTTTTGCATTGATACATGTCCCCTGGGGCAGGACCCGGGTCCCCAAACCCTTTTTAGGACAATAACTTGCATATTAGCCTTTATAATTAGCACTTTTGATTTTGAACGTTCGAGTCCCATAGACTTTAACGGGGTTCTAAAGTTTGCGCAAACTTTCGGTCCGTTCGCAGGTTCTGGTGCGAACCGAACCGGGGGTGTTCAGCTCATCCCTAATGCTGAGGGATGTCCTTTGCTCAGCCTCCCCCGACAGGAGGGAAGAGCTGGACCTGTACCTTCACAGCGTAGTAGACAGGTTACAAATACGGAGGCTTCTCGTATTACGATTACCATCGTACCTTCTCCGCCAAAGCAGCAGCCAGGCTGTCACAATTTCAGTTAGCCACAGATTGGAGCATCATGGACACTGAATTATTCTGCCGTCACTTTGCCGGTCTTCGCTCACCACTATGCGCCATCTGCCAGTCCTCCACCCACACCGCCATCTGGTGCGCCAACGCAGCAGCTAGTCGCCCCTTCGAAGTCCCATCCACCTCAAATGCATTTCAGGGTCTACCGGCCACTGGATAGACGCCACAGGTGGACAAGCTCGGACACTCCATCCAGACAGCAGGGGGAGCAGCCATCTGCAATAATTACAATTACGGATCCTGTCATTTTAGCCAATGCCGCCTGCTCCACATCTGTGTCATATGCCACAGAGCACACCCAAAAAACCTATGCCAGGTCAAACAGCAAAAAAAGCCTGAACTAGGCCAATTTAATGTCCTATGACTGGGCTTCTACCTCACTTAACACCCCACTCCCTCACTAGCCACCTTCCTCATCCAAGGATTTACAGCCGGATTCCACACTGGCCTCATCTCCTTGCCCCACACAACACACGAATGTAGGAACCTCCGCTCAGCGGCCACTGACGAACAGACCATAGACCAGCTCTTACAGACCGAACTAGAGCGAGGCTTCATCAAAGGCCCTTTTACCCAGCCCCCTTTCAACACCTGGAGAGTCGGCCCTATTAGGCTTGTCAAGGGCAAGTTCTCTAATAAGGTCCGCTTGGTGTACGACCTGTCTGCGCCTCATTCTTCATATATCCCAAGCCTGAATTCCCTAATTCCCTCGGAGGAGTTCTCCCTAAAATATGCATCCGTCGACATGGCAATCCAGGCCATTATCAAAGCTGGCACAGGCGCCTGACTCTCCAAAGCCGACATCTCGGATGCTTTTAAACTTTTGGCTATCCACCCGTCCCTCTGGTGCTGGCACAGCATCAAGTGGAAAGAGGCGTACTACTTTTCTACCAAATTGACCTTCGGCTCTAAGAGTAGCCCCTGGCTCTTCGATACTTTTGCACAGTCCCTCACCTGGATACTGTTGCACCAGGCTCAGTGTCGAGAAGTCATCCACTACTTGAATGACTTCTTGCTAATCGAACAGCCCGGTGTGCCCTCAGGAGACCATGACAAATTAAGAGTTGTCTTCAGGAATCTTAACGTTCCCATTGCGGAACACAAAGTGGACGGCCCAGCACACTCCATCACTTTCCTCTGAGTCATCCTAGACACCAAGGCCATGCAGACCAGTCTCCCACTCGACAAACTGACCCGCATCAGGTAGCAGCTCAAGAAGCAGCTCAATTTCGCTATAAGGATCATTCCCCAGGGTCGTTCCTTCGTGTCATGCCTCTTGGTCTTCCTCTCCCAGACACAGGACCCCGACCAGGTCATTCACTTAGACGCCGTGGCCGTAGCGTACCTGTCAATGTGGGAGGAGTTCCTCACCAAGTGGAATGGTATATCCATGTTTATACTCTCCATATCGCCCCTATCACCGTAGGTAGCGACAGATGCCGCAGCCACCACAGGCTTCGCAGCCATTTTTGGCCACCACTGGTTCGCAGGACCATGGCCTCCAGAGATACGTGCAATTCCAAGCTTCATCCGCACTCCTCCCTGTTTGAACTCTTTCCAATCGTAGCAGCCGCTCAGGTCTGGGGTCACATCTGGACAGGACGAACCTTGACCTTCACCACCGACAACCAGGCCACCGCCGACATCATTAACAAAGGCAGGTCCAAGCCCCTCATAATCATGTCCTTCCTACGCAGGCTGGTACAACTGTCTCTACGGCACCAATTTAATGTCAACTGTTCCTTTCTTCCAGGCAAGTGCAATCTTGTGGCAGACGCATTATCCCGCTTTAATTATAATTCCTTTTTACAGCAAAGACCCCAAGCCGTTCCAATGCCAGCTCTTATCCCTCCTTGGTCTCAGCTGACCTTGGACTAGAACAGCATCTGCACGGAGCAACCCAGCTCATCAACCAGTCTCTGTCCCACAACACACACAAAGCCTACCACGCAGCCTGGGACGCGTTCAGCAAATTCCTAGCAGCCTGCTCCATCACAACCACAATAGACACCAAGCACATACTGGCTTTTATCTCATACTGCCATAATCACCTGACCCTATCCCATAACACCATTCGTCTGTACTTGGCCGGCATCCAGCACTTTTTAGCGTTACGAGACCCAGTTAAACCGTCATTGTTTGCATCACATACGATCCGAGCCGTTCTACGCGGCCTCCAGAAACGTCAAACCGTAACCAAGGCCAAACACCTGCCCATAACGAGTGCCATCTTTCGGGATATGTCTACTATCCTCAACAATTCTCCATTTGACCTTCTCCCAAGCCTGGTCATACAAGCAGCCATCTACTTAGCTTATTACGGGTTCCTGCGGCCCAGCGAGTTCACCTACAGCAACTCCGCCAGGCAAGTTCTGTGTAGACGTCATTTAACACACTACCAAGATAATTTCATCCTTCACCTTACCGTATCCAAAACCCAACAGTCAGGCTCCAGGGTAGATATCCACCTCTACAAAACAAACAATATCTGGTGCCCAGTAACCATACTCAACCGCCTACTGTCACACCTACCCGAACAGTCAACCTCCACTCCCCTACTCCCTTTCCCAACCAAACCTTTGAGCGCCTGTTAGTTCATCAAACATGGCAGGATTCTCCTACGCAACCTACACCTCAACCCCAGTCAGTGTTCCGGTCACTCTTTTAGTATCGGAGCAGCCTCGGCCGCCTCCCAGCATGGGGTCCCAGATCATGTCATTAAAAGACTAGGCAGGTGGAAGTCTGCCTGCTTCGCCCGATACATCCCCAATCCTCAGCTGGAAAAGGCACAAGCATTCACCAAACTGGCTCACTAAGCAAACCTGAAATCAATAAAATATTACTTCCCTACCTGAATGTTTTTGCCCCCTTATTTTGGCATACCGTCCATCAGACCAGGGCACACTTTAAGTCCATTTTATGTTTGTAAGTCTTATGGTAAGTCTATCTTCTTCATATCCGTATTGGCCATAGGGCTCCAACCATAAGTAGGAAGGCCAGTGTGGTGGCCTGAACTTATGGGAGGAGCCCGGGGGGTATATAACCAGCCGCTCGCCTGTGGGCCTTTGTCGGTTTCCTGTGCGCCATACTTAGTTTCCGGTGCGCGATACCCACACTCCCATCCCCTTTTCAGGGCATTTCTCAAACACATTTCTCTCCACAGAATATTCAATACTAATCTGGGTATGCCCCCTTATTTTGGCATACCGTCCATCGGACCAGGGAACCAGGTCCATTTTATATTTGTAAGTCTTATGGTAAGTATATCTTCTTCATATCCGTATCGGTCATAGGGCTCCAACCATAAATATATATATATATATATATATATATATAATATATATATATATACACACATACATACCCTATGTTTAATGATATTTGATTAAAGAATAATTGGTTAGAGAACATTTTAGAAACTGTGAATTCATAGTTCATAGGATTTAAGGCTCTTACTATAGGCGATTTATACAGTTAATTTTTTATCGCTTTAATTATTTTTCCCATTATGGGCGTGAATGGGGCTTCATGTCCAAGTTTTGCCTAAGGCCCCACAAAACCTAGAGCTGCTGCCGGACATGTCCATTTTAATAAGTGAGTTCAGTTCACATTTTAGATACCGTGCATATCATTCTGCCAAGAATTTTTTGTTTTTTTCTTCCCTGTGTGATATGACACTATACTCCATTACTTTCCCTTAATGTGGCCCCTAACTTTAAAGGAAATTCAACTTTTGAAATCTGATGATGTTGTTAGAACTTTGCATAAAACAAAAACTTGACACCAGGACAGAGGAAGAGAGATGTGGGCAATGGTCCAATAAGGAGCAATCACATCTGTGATCACACAAAACCTCCGGGAGCTATGACTTACTTTCTTGAATGATAAGAAACAATTTACATGTTTAAAACATCAGCTGAAAAAGCGTTCCTTTCTATCTGCTAGACAATGTTTTAAGGCTATATAACAGTAATATGCGTGTAGTACAAGGGTGTGTTCATTTGTTTCATCTAATGTTTTTTAAATGTATTGACTCATTCATAAATGTTATATAATGGGGCAGATATTTGTGCTTTAAGTTTTCATGTGTTTTTTTTTTTTTTTGCCTTTTGATTCTTTTGTATACTATAGATGTAGTTTAGTATTCATATTGTTTTCTTTCAACTAGAAAAGTAATCAGTTATGTGACCATTGGTGATTCTTATTCTGATTTACAGCAACTTGTCATCTGTAAACTGTTCAGGAAGAACTAGGTCGAAATTTAAGTTGGGGTGTGTTTCTGCTAAATTTTCTCATGTTCTTGTTTGTAGAATGATGACTAAAACAATATATATATATATATATATATATATATATATATATATATATATATATATATATTGTACAGGACGCCGTGGCTGTGTCCTGGAAGGACGCTATATTTCCCCTCTGTTTGGGCTGTGGTTCCTTTAAGGGAACAGAAAGGGTTAACACACCTGTCCAAGGAAGTGGTTTAAGGCCCCTTTCACACTGGGGCGGTTTGCAGGCGCTATTTAGCTAAAAATAGCGCCTGCAAACCGAGCCTAAACAGCGGCTCCTTTCTCTCCAATGTGAAAGCCCTGAGGGCTTTCACACTGGAGCGGTGCGCTAGCAGGACGGTAAAAAAAGTCCTGCTAGCCGCATCTTTGGAGCGGTGAGAGGAGCGGTGTGTTTACCGCTCCTACACCGCTCCTTCCCATTGAAATGCATGGGATACCACGGTAATACCGCCCGCAAACCGCGGCTGTAGCCGCGGTTTGCGGGTAGTATTAAACCTTTATTGGCCGCTAGCAGGGGTTAAAACCGCACCGCTAGTGGCCGAATAGCTCAACAATACCGACGTTATAGCGCCGCTAAAAATAGCGGCGCTATACCGCCACCGCCCCCACCGCCCCCGTGTGAAACCAGCCTAAGAGAGACAGGAAGTTTTAGGTGAGAGGAAGGAGTGTAGTGATGTCTGTGCATGGTGAATGGTGGACACTGCAAAAGCTGTGGAGGCTGTGAAAAGCTCTGGAAAGCTGTGAATGTACATGGCAGTGGCCTGCATGGAAGCTTGCTAGCTGGGAAACTTACCTGCAACACCAAGTAAGGACTGTTTAACTGCAACAGCAGTTATAAGCTCTACAAGTCGGTGAGACTGTTGTTTCTTTTTGTTTTGCTGCTGTGAAGCCATTTAAGTTTAATAAACGTCCTTTTGTTTGAAAAGCCTGTGTCCTGCGATCTAGCTGGTTCCCCGAACGCTACAATATATATATATATATGTATATATATATATATATATATTGTGAGGGGGTTAGCTCGGTAGCGGGTGTGTGTGACCCCCTGGATGGGCTCCCCACACAAAAACAGGCCCAGCAGACGGAGGTTGTGGTTTTCAAGATCAAAAGGTGCGGTTTATTTCTCTATTTACAGTGACAAAAACACAGCAAAGCAAAAAGAAACACAAACAAAATAAATCCTGGTCAGCTTGACCTCTGACTAAACATGCAGGTTTCCCTAACTAACAACTGGGATCAGCCTGGTGCTGTCCTAGTCCCTAAGTCCCTGGTTTAGTAAATGTCCAAACAAATAGCCACACAGGCTTTGTCTCACCGCACAGGGGTTCACTCTCCCTAGACAGTCCACACAGGTCTGGTTCCAGGCATGAGCAAACACCTAATGAAGCTGGGAGTTTTTATAGAGGCCTTAAACGAGCTGACAAGCTTCAGCTGGTCTCATCAACTCCCTGCCTGCACGACGCCCAGCACTCTCCCTAGAGGTATGAATCATCCATGAGCCCACTAGCCTCAGCTGGGCTTCATCAACTCTCTCCCTAGTTGTATAAGTCGGCATAAAGCCTGAATCTGGGAGAAATATACCTACCCCCCTGGATGCAACCAGGTGACTTTACCTTCCTGCTGTCACATACCCCCCCCCTCTTGTTTTAACCTTGGGGTTGGAACACCAGCAATCAGGCATTCATGTACTCGAGACAAAGCATCCACATTCCCCATTTGAACGCCAGGGCGATGCTTTACTGTGAAGTTGAATTCCTGTAGGGCCAGGAACCACCTATTTACTCTTCTATTTGTCTCCTTGTTTTGAGCCATCCACTTTAACGGAGCGTGATCCGTAACCATGTCAAAGTGCCTACCTAGCAGATAGTACCGAAGGGAATCTAGAGCCCACTTCACCGCTAAACACTCCTTTTCAACCGTGGCGTAATTTACCTCATGGGACTTCAACTTCCTGCTGAGGTAAATGACTGGGTGCTCTTCCCCGTTCCAGACCTGGGACAATACTGCTCCTAACCCCACATCTGACGCATCACTTTGTACGACAAAGTCTTTAGAGAAGTCGGGTGAGTACACTGGCTGGCTACATAAGGCTTGTTTCAAGAATTGGAACGCTGCCTCAGCCTCGGGGGTCCATTTAATCATGACCGACCCTTTCCCTTTCGTCAGGTTGGTTAGGGGCACAGCCTTAGAAGCAAAGTGGGGAATGAAGCGCCGATAATAACCCGCGATTCCCAGAAAGGCTCGTACCTGCTTCTTGCTGTTGGGACGTGGCCAACTCTGGATGGCCTCGACTTTGTTGAGTTGGGGTTTTATTACTCCCCTGCCAATGGTGTACCCAAGATATTTGGCCTCCTCCTGCCCAATGGTACACTTCTTGGGGTTAGCCGTAAACCCCGCTTCCCGGATAGAGTCTAGGACTGCTTGCACTTTTGGCAGATGTGAGGTCCAATCTGTGCTATGGACAATTACGTCATCCAGGTAAGCCGCAGCATACTTCCGATGGGGCCTCAGTATCTGGTCCATTTTCCGCTGGAATGTGGCCGGCGCATTCTGTAACCCGAACGGCATTCTCTTATATTGGAACGCCCCGTCTGGGGTTACAAATGCGGTTTTCTCTTTGGCCGACTTGGCCAGGGGAATTTGCCAATACCCTTTTGTGAGGTCAAGAGTCGTCATGTATCGGGCTGTTCCCAGCCGGTCGATCAACTCATCTATACGTGGCATGGGGTAGGTGTCAAATTTTGTAACTTTGTTCAACTGACGAAAATCGTTACAAAATCGCCAGCTCCCATCCGGTTTAGGCACCAACACAATGGGACTAGACCAATCACTTTGGGACTCCTCTATCACCCCTAAGTTCAGCATTTTCTGTACTTCCTCCCGTATTGCCTCCCGTCGGGCCTCTGGGATCCGATAGGGTTTTAACTTCACCCTTTCACCGGGCGGGGTAATAATATCATGCTCTACCCCAGATGTTTGTCCCGGCAGCTCAGAGAACACCTCCTTGTTGCGAAGCACAAACTCCTTAACCTCCTGTTGTTGGGGTTGTGACAAGGTGGCTGCTATTCCAACCTCCGGAATCACGCAACCAGTTTGAGCTGGTGACCAAGTTTCTGCGACTAGGGACTCTCTATCCCTCCAGGCTTTCAACAGATTAACGTGATAGATCTGTTCGGGCTTTCGCCTTCCTGGTTGTCTGACCTTGTAATTCACTTCGCTCACTTTTTCCATTATCTCGTAGGGGCCTTGCCATTTGGCAAGGAATTTACTTTCAACCGTAGGGACAAGTACCAATATCCTATCCCCCGGGGAAAAGGTACGGGTCTTGGCTCCACGGTTGTACACTCTCTGCTGTGCCAACTGCGCTTTGGCCAAATGTTCCTTCACGATGGGCATTACCTGTGCAATTCGATCTTGCATCAGGGCGACATGCTCAATCACACTCCTGTGGGGAGAACTCTCACTTTCCCAAGTTTCCTTGGCAATATCCAACAGCCCTCTTGGGTGTCTCCCATACAGTAACTCAAAGGGGGAGAATCCCGTAGAGGATTGGGGCACCTCCCTAATAGCAAACATCAAATTAGGAAGTAGACAGTCCCAATCCTTTCCATCTCTATCCACCACTTTCTTCAACATTTGTTTTAGGGTTTTGTTGAATCTTTCAACCAGCCCATCGGTTTGGGGGTGATACACAGACGTACGCAATTGCGTCACTTTGAACAATTTACACAGCTCTTTCATAACCCAGGACATAAAGGGTGTACCTTGGTCCGTAAGCAGTTCTTTACAAATACCCACCCGGCTAAAAACAAGAGATAGCTCTTTGGCTATGGTTTTGGCCGAGGTATTTCGGAGAGGGATCGCTTCTGGATAACGGGTGGCATAGTCCATTATAACTAATATGTACTGGTGCCCCCTAGCGGACTTGATTATAGGACCTACCAAATCCATTGCGATCCTCTCAAACGGGACCTCAATGATGGGTAGAGGGACCAGCGGGCTACGGAAATGTGGCATCGGGGCCGACCTCTGACACACAGGGCAGGAGGAACAATAATTTTCTATGTCCTTCATCACCCCAGGCCAATAGAATCTCTGTAATACCCTCTCTCGGGTTTTCTCTGTCCCCAGATGACCTCCAAGAATGTGCCCATGGGCCAACTCCAACACCAACTTCCTGTAAGGTTTGGGCACCACAAGCTGCTCAACGGTTTCTTCTGCCCTTTTTGCCACCCGATACAGTAGGTCCTTCTCTACGCTGAAGTATGGGTAAGTGCAGGTATTATCTGGGTTCACTAACTCGCCATCTATTTCCACTACGTTTTCCCGTGCCTTTATTAGGGCGGGGTCCTTTAACTGTTCTGTGGCAAAATTTTCCCTGTGAACCTCAAGATCAGAAAACTCCACAGACGGTAGGTTTTCGTCTGAGGAGGTGGGCTCCTCTCCAGTTTCTTGAGTCTCGCCTGCCAATACTGACAAGGGAAATTCTGGAGAGTCCTCACCACTCTCAGAGGAGTTCTGGCTATCACCTTCCTGGTACATAGGGGCACCAGTGGGGGGCTCAGGATCATCCCACAGTTCCCAGAACTTCGGAAAATCCCTTCCCACAATGGCATCATGCGGTAATTGAGATACTAACCCCACTGGATGAGAGAGGGTACCTTTGGGGGTCTTGAAACACACTGTAGTCACTGGATACTCTCGGGTGTCCCCATGCACACAAATAACAGCTACCTTGCTATTCCCAGAGACCTCTGTTTTAACGAATTCAGCCTTTATCAGGGTCACAAGGCTACCTGAATCCAGTAATACCACAACATTTCTACCATTAATACACATTTTGCATAAATGTTTCTCAGTTCCCCGAATGGCAGTGCATGCGACTGTCGCACACAGCGACTGACGTCTGTCCGTCAGAAAGTCACATTGCATGGGTTCCTCCACAACCGGGCAATTTGCTGCAATATGTCCCGTTTGCCGGCAGCGGTAGCAAACAATCCTTTTGGCTGCCTCTTGAGCCCCCGACTTCCCAGGCTGTTCTCGCCAAACCCTGGGCAGAGCTCCCACCCTCTCACTCTCTCCACCCTCACCCCTTGGAATCATCTTATCCGCCCCTGGGGATGGTCTGGTCTTAGGGTGGAAAGTCCGAGAGTCTCTGGAAGAGGCCGTCAGGTTCTCTGCAGCCAAGTATCTCTCTACACGATCCACAAGTTTACCGGCCGTTTCTGGGTCTCCATGGCTTACCCACTTTTGAATGGCGGTAGGAAGAGCTCTCAAGAAACGATCCATCACAACACGTTCCACAATCTCCGGTGCGGACAAAGTCTCTGGCTGTAGCCACTTCCTGCTCAGGTGAATGAGATCATACATTTGAGACCTGGGGGGTTTTCCAAGCTGGAAAGTCCAGTTATGCACACGCTGAGCCCGGACAGCCAGGGTGACACCCAGCCTTGCCAATATTTCAGCTTTTAGCATCACATAGTCTTTTGCTTGGTCAGGCTCTAGGTCATAGTAAGCTTTCTGCGATTCACCAGTTAACAGAGGAGCCACCAGTCCAGCCCACTGCTCCTCAGGTCACTTTTCTCTTTCAGCAGTCCTTTCAAATGTGGTCAAAAATACCTCTGGATCATCCTCTCCAGTCATTTTTGTCAATAAACGACTCACCCCAAAGGACGCGGTATTAGTGGGACGGCTTTCCTCACTGGTCTGCGGACGTTGCTGCATTACTGCTTCCATCTGTTGTTGTAGTCTCTGCTCTTGCTTCTGCAACAGGTCTATGAAGCGGGCCTCAGATTGCTGCTGGGCTTGTTGCTGGGCTGCGAAGCTCTTTTGCAAACCTGCATTTGTCTGCTGTTGATTGGCATTTGCTAGAGCCAGCTGTTTCAGTATCTCCTCCATGCTGGCTTAAAAAAAAACTGCCACTGGTTCTCCACCAACTGTGAGGGGGTTAGCTCGGTAGCGGGTGTGTGTGACCCCCTGGATGGGCTCCCCACACAAAAACAGGCCCAGCAGACGGAGGTTGTGGTTTTCAATATCAAAAGGTGCGGTTTATTTCTCTATTTACAGTGACAAAAACACAGCAAAGCAAAAAGAAACACAAACAAAATAAATCCTGGTCAGCTTGACCTCTGACTAAACATGCAGGTTTCCCTAACTAACAACTGGGATCAGCCTGGTGCTGTCCTAGTCCCTAAGTCCCTGGTTTAGTAAATGTCCAAACAAATAGCCACACAGGCTTTGTCTCACCGCACAGGGGTTCACTCTCCCTAGACAGTCCACACAGGTCTGGTTCCAGGCATGAGCAAACACCTAATGAAGCTGGGAGTTTTTATAGAGGCCTTAAACGAGCTGACAAGCTTCAGCTGGTCTCATCAACTCCCTGCCTGCACGACGCCCAGCACTCTCCCTAGAGGTATGAATCATCCATGAGCCCACTAGCCTCAGCTGGGCTTCATCAACTCTCTCCCTAGTTGTATAAGTCAGCATAAAGCCTGAATCTGGGAGAAATATACCTACCCCCCTGGATGCAACCAGGTGGCTTTACCTTCCTGCTGTCACAATATATATATATATTTGTATCAATTCATTAATTTTAGTTCTGAACAAAAAAAATGAATGGCTTATAACTGTTTTTTTATTATATAATATAAATCTTTAGGGTTCATGCCCCGTGGGAAAACAGGAGTTGCTCCTGATGTGCCAATCCTTGCAGGGATAATTCACCTCTTTGGCGATCGAGTAATTCAAAATGGCATTGTGTATAGGGTACTGGATCCAGTTTTCATTAGTATAAATTATAAAGTTATGTAATTTGGGTGCAATTTTAATTTAATTTAAACACATAACAATAACCGCTTCCCATACAGCGACCACTTTCGGTGGTTATACCAGGATGATGCCTGCAGCTGCAGCAGTGTTGCCAACCCCCTGAAGTGAAATTTACTGGCAAGGATGCCAAAATTTCTGTACGGCACCAATTTCTTACTGGCAAAAATAATGAAGATTACTGGCAGAGCCGCATTTTTTACTGATGCTGCAAAAAAGTACCTAAAATTACGGTTTTTAGTACTAAACAGTGCAAATATCAACATTTCAACTATAAACACACAGCTAATGCTAATATCAATGTGTTTAAGTTAAACAAAAGTAAAAAAACATATTTCTCAATTCACATGAAGGTTAGGATACTATAACCCAGCCAGCACAGAGTTCCCTCTTACATCAGAGTCTGCAGGATGCCCCCTTACAGTGCAAGGAAACTCTTATGTAAAGGGGAACGCTGCAGATCATGATGTAAGGGGAAACTCTGATGTGGAGGGGGGCTCTGGTGAATAGAGACCACCTTCCACAGAGTGAATACACTAAGGTAAGGGGGGGGGTACTAATATAAGGGGGAAACCTTTATATCAGTGCCCCCTTACATTATTGTATTCATTCACCTCCTTACATCAGTGACCCCCCGCCCTCAGAATGGCCTGGCGGCACTGTCACTTACCTCCACTCGGGTGCACAGTGTGGGGCTCAGTCAGACGGCTCCAGCTTGGTGGCTCTGATCTCCTCTTCCCAGTCCACACGTCTGTTTCTTCCTGGGCCGTAACCCCCATCCCGGCGGCACTCCCACTCTTGACTCCTTTCTAGGATCCCCTCAGAGACTGTAGACATGACAAGAGATGGTCAGAGGCTGCGGACACACGATACAGGAGGGGGACAGAGACTGCAGACACACTACAGGAGGGGGACAGAGGCTGCGGACACACTACAGGAGGGGGACAGAGGCTGCGGACACACTACAGGAGGGGGACAGAGGCTACGGACACACTACAGGAGGGGGACAGAGGCTGCGGACACACTACAGGAGGGGGACAGAGGCTACGGACACACTACAGGAGGGGGACAGAGGCTGCGGACACACTACAGGAGGGGGACAGAGGCTGCGGACATACTACAGGAGGGGGACAGAGGCTGCGGACACACTACAGGAGGGGGACAGAGGCTGCGGACACACTACAGGAGAGGGACAGAGGCTGCGGACATACTACAGGAGGGGGACAGAGGCTGCGGACATAATAGAGGAGGGGGACAGAGGCTGCGGACATACTACAGGAGGGGGACAGAGGCTGCGGATATACTACAGGAGGGGGACAGAGGCTGCGGACATACTACAGGAGGGGGACAGAGGCTGCGGACATACTACAGGAGGGGGACAGAGGCTGCGGACATACTACAGGAGGTGCCGGTGGAGACAGGCTGTGAACCTGATGGTGCCCTCCTCACCCCCTCACAGTAGCCTCCTCCTCTGTCCACCACCATATTACTTCTGCACATCATCAGTGTGCTGTGTCCTCCTCCTGTGCCCCTTTCACCACTCCACAGGTCAGGGCAGCACTGTGCTGCCCTGACCTGTGAAGAGGTGAAAGGGACACAGGAACCAGAGGAGGATACAGCACACTGATGACGCTGTCCCCTTGTATCCCCCCTGTTTCACTGACCTTGAGTCCGTCCTCCTCACCCCTGGCTGGGCCCTGTCAGTGCTCCGCTCCGAGTCCTCCACCGACCACCTATGATGAGTGCATGGCATGCACTCACTGCAGGACGGTGTCCCGCCACTGCCGCCAGCCACTGTGGCCTTTTCAAAAATGGCGCCAGCGGCGCCATCACGTTACTGCGTGTGCGCCGCCGCCGCCCGAGTTCCGAATGCGCTCGGCCGGCGCATTCGGAACGGCGCATGCGCAGTTGTATGGCCGGCTCGCGGCCATCTTTTTTATGGGCGCCGGTGCCCATAAACGGACTTTTACGTACAGCACAAAAAAGGGGTTAAATCGCGGGCTGTACGTAAATCTACGTACGGTTGGCAACACTGAGCTGCAGGCATCACCCTGGTCCTGTTTTTTAGAGCTGGCAGTCAGCTTTCTTGTAATAGCAATCAGAGCGGCTCATCTGCCACTTGATTGTTATTACAAGCAGCAGAAGGGGATGTGTCCCCCTCACGCTGCCTTCTTTAGGCTCTCCTGTCCCACCGGGAGACCCAAGTGACCAGTCGGCACATCCGCTAGCTGGCTGGACAGCCAAGCAAAGCTGGGGTTTGGCTTTGATTGGCTGTTCGTAATAGTAACCTGGAAGATATTTTTTGAAAATCAAAAGCATTTACAAACACTGATCTTGGTGTTTTGAATGCTTCTAAGTGCAGAGGAGGGATTTGGAGACTTATAGACCCCAGATCTCTCCATGAAGAGGACCTGTCACATGCCTATTGCTGTCACAAGGATGTTTTTATCGTGAACGTCCGATCATGGGGTCTAGAACCAGACCTCCTCTGTAAATCTAAAGTGGTAACCTGTAAAGGTTTTAAAGCATCGCCAGGGATAGAAAAATTTACGATGTTTGCCGCCGTTGCACAGGCGTGCGCAATTTTAGAGCGTGACATGTTTGTTATCTATTTACTTGGCGTAACTTCATCTTTTATATTTTACAAAAAATTGGGTTATGTATTGTGGGGTTTCTTTTATTCAAAAAAGTTTATTTTTTCCCCAAAAATTATGTTTAAAAATCGTTGCGCAAATACCATGTGACATAAAAAATTGCAAAACCCACCATTTTATTTTTTAGGGCCTCTGCTTTCAAAAAAATAATTGTAGCGCACAGACCCCTCTGTTTTTACCTGCATTTTGTTTGGCTCCTCGCAGGCAGAGAGAGGCACACCGCACCACAAGCCCGTACCCTCCTGTGTGAGGAGGTTGAGCAGTGTTAGTTTCGGGCCTGCCTGCGGCTGGAGTTGAATCCTCCCGAGAATGATTCTAACCCCTATCTTGAATAGATGCAAGTCCTTATTTTTCCCCAGTAATGTAACTATCCACACCAACTGAAAGTCCAACTTCTATATTTATTTCACACTGGATAACAAATAGTCTCTTTAACAGCAGACAGGTTGGAACAAGACACAGGACAGCTTAGGTGGGAGGAGGTCCAGGCACAAACGCTAATGATTTCCTCAGGCTGTTCAGGTTTCACAAACAGTTTTGGCACACGGTCTCTGCCACAGACCTGGTGAATAGAAGTCACTGCCACTGACTTGGTGAACTGGTCACTGCCACTGACCTGATGAATAGGGCCTTGCCCTATGAAGTCACTGCCACTGACTTGGTGAACTACCTTCTTGAAGTGTTTGGCCCATGTAAAGGAGAAAATCATCCCTCCGGAGAGTTACCAGAGGCCCTCACCGTCACCACAACTCTGCGGTGGGTCTTCGGAAAGGGTTACCTTCCTGGCCTCCTCATCTCAGATATGGGTCCCCTCGCAAGGCGGCACCCTGGGAGCTCTCGATCCCTCGCGGACCCCAGCCGAAGGTTGCTGGGCCCCTGGGCCTTCAAAATAGTACCTCACCCCAGACTGAAGGTGTCTGGGATGGAACAGAAACCAGGCCTCCGGGCCTAGAGTACCCGGAGACGACCCTCCTCACATCCAGCCCGAAGGCACCTGGGCGCGGACGAACCACACACACCCAGGCTGAAGGTGCCTGGGCGTGGACGAAGACCTCAATGGAAGATGTCCGCCCCCTTTTATACCCTCTCCCGACAGGCACAGCAGGTTTCCCACCCCACCGTACTACTGCCGAGAGGGGACACAAAAGGTGCAGCCCTGGATTGGTGGTTCAACCCTGGCCTATGGCAACAGCACCACCTGTAGGCCACAGGGAACTGTGCACCAACACTATCTCCCATTGACAGAAATGGTCCATAAACCCTAACAATCAATGTGTCTGAGCCTAATTACCACTCAGACACTTCCCTTAAATTTAACACCCCGCTACATAATGTTCAGGGGTTCTAAGTAATTTTCAAGCAAACAATACTGATTGTTTCATGTGAACAAAAAGTGTCAGAAAAGGCCCAAACTAGAAGCAGTTAATACCAATATTTTTGAGTGTATTTACTTATAATTCACAATCCATGTTGTGACAGGCTAGTATGTTATCTGTACATTTCTTATCTCAGTGTTGTTGTATATTTAGGTATTAACTCGGGGTGCATCTTCTTTATTTATAGATACCTAGTGTGAGCTGAAAACCTAAGTATGGCAGACCATGTCTAAATGAAGTGGTATAAATATCTCAGCTGGTTAAGCGAGGCTAAAGTATTGGTTTCATGCCAGTTTAGTCAAATATTGAAGAGTAAATTCACACACCGTGTAGGCTGAAATGAACCCTTCTGTCTTAATTAATATTATTTAAGTTGAGGTTCAGTTTATATTGAAGTTCATTAAAAAATCACACTAGTCCCCAATACCTCTTAGACCAGTGTTTCTCAACTCCAGTCCTCAAGGCGCCCCAACAGGTCATGTTTTCAGGATTTCCCTCAGATGAAACCGCTGTGTTAATTACTAAGGCAGTGAAACTGATCAAATCACCTGTGCAAAATAATGAACAGCCTGAAAACATGACCTGTTGGGGCGCCTTGAGGACTAGAGTTGAGAAACACTGTCTTAGACAGACCACCCTTTCCTGCAAATACTAACAATATCAGATTGCCATTCTATGTGGGAACAAAGACTGCATGTCCAAATAAGAGTAAAAGTGGGTTATCGAAATATCAAATGCCAGACACCATAGGTACCCGTTATATTGATTATACCAACCAATGGCATCATTGCAAAGGATGCTACAGACAATGGCCACTTGATAAATCTCTTTAGAGGCCTCTGGTGGCAAAGAAACTTATTAACAAGATTCAGTAGGTCAACAAACGTCTGTTCCCACTATACAGATGTGAGGAGATTTATATTACCGCTTTCCGGAATATGTTAGTTTTATAATCACAAAAATCCAGAGGAAAAGAAAGACTCAATTCTGGATTAAAGTGAAATGGATGCTCTTTGGGAAAAAGAACCAAGAAAAGGGATCCACATGGTTCTAATTTACTTTCAGTTATTCACTGCAGGACTTTCTGTTAATTCCTGAATGAAGAACCATTTTGTCCCTTGTGTTTATACAGCCCCCTGCTAAAATGTGGTGCTATATACATTTTAATATACATGTATAACATTTTCAGATAGCAGGAATGTGTTTTAAAAGATCAAACACAATAGGGGTCTTTATAAAGTAAGAGACTGTATTAAAATAAATGCTGTAAAAGACAGATTAAGAGTGTGACAAAATATACTTGCATCCGAGCATGTAACTATAGCTTATACGATATACTTTAGCTTGAAATCCATTGCTCCTGCCTCTAACTAGATTCTTTGCTACTGAGGTGTAATTTAATTACTGGGGGGAGGGGGGACATAAAAACAGGTGGTTGTGCCACATTTTTACCTCTCCCCCCTAAGCTGCAAATGCAGCCATGGAGGGGTACACACGTCCTGTGGCACAAGTTATCCCCCATGCAAGCAAAGACGATCGCACCACAACCATCCCGCAGCTTTTGGGGGTTAAAAAAGGTGACGAGGAATTGATTCCATTCCTCCTTACTGCCACATGTAGCCAGTCTCCCTGAAAACAGTGGTGTGCTTAAGTCTTCATCCTTCCCTAAGAGATCTCCTGAGAGAGTCAGCTGGGTGGGCTGGTGAAGAGTCAGTCTGGATGACTGGTGTGGGAAGTTAGCCTGGAGGGCTAGCAAAAGGGGCAGCTGCAGCCATGTGGGTTTAAAATGCCTAAAAAGGTGGTGCTGGGATCAGTAGCCACAGAAGAGAAGTGCAAGCTGTTCACTGTATTTTTGCTACACAACAAGGGGTTATGAGTTCCTGCCTGTAAAGGGCCATTGCTAAATCTGACTGAGAGCACGTCAGATCAACAAACAGTGATTTTGCTGGAGCCAGAAAGCATGTGTGTGCAAGAGGAAAGTAGAGGAGATAGACTGTATATACAGCTGTAAGAAGATGTCCCTGAAGTTTTGCTAAAGTCAAGTGGGCATCCCATAACCTCCAATCCCCAACCCTCAATAAATAGCAAAAACAAAGTCACGGGCTGTTTCTGATTCTGAGTGCCTGTGAAAATTCAGTGTGCCTGGCTGTACAGGAGTGGGGGATCCAAGTTCATCAGCAGTCCCTAGGGGGATGTGCTACATCAGTATGACAAATATAATGACAAATAATATCACACATTTCCAACATTTTACTCAATGTTAAAGCGCAGCATACAAAACTACCAATTGTGCATGTTTTAACGGTGGAAACCAAGAGGGTTGACTGTAAACCACACAATGTTGGTGATATATTTTGCAGCAGCTCCAACAAAGGCAGGCTTACTTCAAGATGAAGACTGCTCAGGTTTGGCCCTCCACATACAATATCTCACAAAAGTGCGTACACCCCTCAGATTTTTAGTAAATATTTTATTATATCTTTTCATGTGACAACACTGAAGAAATTACACTTTGCTACAATGTAAAGTAGTGAGTGTACAGCTTGTATAACAGTGTAAATTTGCTGTCCCCTCAAAATAACTCAACACACAGCCATTAATGTCTAAACCGCTGGCAAAAAAAGTGAGTACACCCCTAAGGGAAAATGTCCAAATTGGGCCCAAAGTGTCAATATGTTGTGTGGCCACCATTATTTTCCAGCACTGCCCTAACCCTTTTGGGCATGGAGTTTACCAGAGCTTCACCGGTTGCCACTGGAGTCCTCTTCCACTCCTCCATGATGACATAAAGGAGCTGGTGGATGTTAGAGACCTTGCGCTCCTCCACCTTCTGTTTGAGGATGCCCCACAGATGCTCAATAGGGTTTAGATCTGGAGACATGCTTGGCCAGTCCATTACCTTTACCCTCACCTTCTTTAGCAAGGCAGTGGTCGTCTTGGAGGTGTGTTTGGGGTTGTTATCATGTTGGAATACTGCCCTGTGGCCCAGTCTCCGAAGGAAGGGGATCATGCTCAGCTTCAGTATGTCACAGTACATGTTGGCAATTATGGTTTCCTCAATGAACTGCAGCTCCCAGTGCTGGCAGCACTCATGCAGCCCCAGACCATGACACTCCCACTACCATGCTTGATTGTAGGCAAGACACACTTGTCTTTGTACTCCTCACCTGGTTGCCACCACACAGGCTTGATACCATCTGATCCAAATCAGTTGATCTTGGTCTCATCAGACCACAAGACATGGTTCTGGTAATCCATGCCCTTAGTCTGCTTGTCTTCAGCAAACTGTTTGTGGGCTTTCTTGTGCATCATCTTTAGAAGAGGCTTCCTTCTGGGACGACAACCATGCAGACCAATTTAATGCAGCGTGCAGCGTTTGGTCTGAGCACTGACAGGCTGACCCACCACCTCTTCAACCTCCCTCTGCAGCAATGCTGGCAACACTGATACGTCTATTTCCCAAAGACAACCTCTGGATATGACGCTGAGCACGTGCACTCAACTTCTTTGGTCGACCATGGCGAGGCCTGTTCTGAGTGGAAACTGTCCTGTTAAACCACTGTATGGTCTTGGCCACTGTGCTGCAGCTCGGTTTCAGGGTCCTGGCAAGCTTCTTATAGCTTAGGCCATCTTTATGTAGAACAACAATTCTTTTTTTCAGATCCTCAGAGTTCTTTGTCATGAGGTGCCATGTTGAACTTCCAGTGACCAGTATGAGAGAGTGAGAGCGATAACACCAAATTTAACACACCTGCTCCCCATTCACACCTGAGACCTTGTAACATGAATGAGTCCCATGACACCGGGGAGGGAAAATGGCTAATTGGGCACAATTTGGACATTTTTCCTTAGAGGTGTACTTACTTTTGTTGCCAGCGGTTTAGACATTAATATCTGTGTGTTGAGTTATTTTGAGGGGACAGCAAATTTACACTTATACAAACTGTACACTCACTACTTTACATTGTAGCAAAGTGCAATTTCTTAAGTGTTGTCACATGAAAAGATATAATAAAATATTTACAAAAATGTAAGGGGTGTGCTCACTTTTGTGAGATACTGTACATATGGAAATATCTGTTAGGCCTGGTTCACACTGGTGCAACTACAATTTCATCCAACTTCTAGTGCAATTATGTAGTGCAACTGCAGTATGACTTGGTGCTTTTTGATCTTTATACTACTGCGATCCATGAAGGAGAGGAAGCAGAATAGTTGAAAAAATGCACCAGAATCGTATCAAAAATGCATCTACAGGGGGTCCCCGACTTACGAACGCCCGACTTACAAACCCCTCCTACTTACGAACCGGGCGCTGCAGGAACCCTCTGCCGTTCTGCGCGGTCCATCTGCTGTTCTGCACATGCACAGCCAGACGGAGCCTCAGGAAATTTCTGAAATGTTCGGAATTGGCCACTCATGCGCAGAATGGCATTCGACGGAACATCGAAAAACACCGGAAATGTCCGTAATTGTCGTTCTGCGCATGCGCGGTGGACTTACGAACATTTCCGAATTACAAACAGGAGGTAAGTCCCTCAGGGGTTCATAACCCGGGGACCTCCTGTGCAAGTGTTTTAGATGCATTTCCCGTGGCACAAATCTCACTGCATCACACCAAAGTAGCACAGGACCCTTCCCCAATGTCGTATCACAATTGTGTTGCACTGATGTAAACAGGCACCATTGAAATGGATATGATTTTCATTGTTATGCAATTCTGTATGGCCCAAGTTGCATCTGAAATCGCACCAGTGTGAACCAGGCCTAGACTGAACTTTCCACAGCAGCATTTCAAATGGCTCATAAACAGCTTTTACGTTCTGATTCAATGGAAAAAAATAAGTACTGTAATCCATTTAAAGCGGGGTTCCACCCGCAATTAATTTTTTTTTTAAAAGTCAGCCGCTACAAACACTGTAGCTGCTGACTTTTAATAAGGACACTTACCTGTCCCAGGCGCCCACAAAGTCGGTCCCCCCGAGGCCGATCGCTGGATCGTGGCAGCTCCCTGCGCCGCCATCCTCATTAAGCTTCACTGCCTGTTTCCTACTGCGCATGCGCGAGTTGCGTGGCGCTTTCTGAATGGGCCGGCTGCTCTCTGGGATACACATAGTTCCCAGAAGGCAGCGCGCCCCATTCACCAGAAGACACCATGAGTAGGACGAGGAAGAAGATCAGCCGCGGAGGATGAAGAGGCAGATTAGGAACTTCCGCATAGCAACCGCTATTTCTGGTAAGTAAAAAAAAAATTTTTTTTCGATTTTTTTTTTTTGATATTTGGTAAAAAAAAAAATTTTTAGGGTGGAACTCCACTTTAAAGCAAAACTTAACTGTATCCGAGCACCACAAAAATGCAATTTAATTCATTTTTAATATTTAAAGAAAACTCACCCATCTATTCATGTCTCCATGCTTTTTATTATTACAATACACAAGATTTATATAGCGAATATGAAAAATAAATAAATGGTGTATGGCGCTGCTCACTGATCCTGGTAGGACCAGTACTACAATGTAGTGTGGTGTGCCAAAAAAGATATGTGAAATGTGGTCTAACCACCCTGAAGTGGTGATAGTGCCGCTGTGTTCCTTAAATCAAAGGAAATGGTACCAGGTACATAACACAAGTTATCATAGAAGCTATATAAAAATAATAAACTAAGATGACCAAGTGTCCCATCTATGGCACCGCATAACCATAAACATCAAGTGCATCAAAGGATAAAAATTATAAAAAATAATAATAAGTCCAATAATATCAGTGCAAGTATGACAGTGCAAGTTGCTATGTCTCCAAAGTGAGGCAATAGTCTGTGGCTACAGATTGCCTAACTATGCCACTTGGCATAAGTCTAAATAAAATTGAAAGTGATGATAAGATAAACAGTCCTCTTCATAAAACTGGCAGGTAACGTTCTGATCTTCAATTAGGCATGCAGTTCATCCCCCACATGTGTCCCCACTCACCAGCTCCTTTTACCCCCACAGGGGTAGACAGCATGAAGAGATATCCCGGTCACAAGTGCAGGGAGAGATGTCAGCAGTACAGATTCCCCAGGAGTTTTGAAGTGCCGTGGAAAGAAGGGCTTCCGATTACCTCATTAGTAAAAGAACAAAAAAGCTCCCATAGTGCAATAAAAAACTTGTGGCTTTATTAAAAACAGTTTAAAAAATAAAGTAAAAAACACAGTCCCTATATCGCATTTGGAGGCCGCAATCGGTGCAGACTGGTATGCGCAGCGTGCGTCCCAACTGTGTTCCAGCTGCACTTCCGGGTAGACTTAGCGTGGTGTGCGTATTGCGTAGCTTCCGCCTTACGCGTTTCATCATTGGACTTCGTCTAGAGGCGGTGCAACGCAATGCGCACACCACACTAAGTCTACCAAATGGCACTTATGGATCAGTGCCTATGGCAGCAGGGTAAGAGCCTGTGTTCGCTTTGAGTGGGTTTTGCATGTCCATAGAAGTGTACTAGCAATGTTCTCAGAAGCATCTCAAACTGATGTCATACTGCTGTCTTTAAAG
This sequence comes from Rana muscosa, assembly GCA_029206835.1. Taxonomy (NCBI): domain Eukaryota; kingdom Metazoa; phylum Chordata; class Amphibia; order Anura; family Ranidae; genus Rana; species Rana muscosa. The sequence continues at coordinate 893,645,070 of CM055117.1, read as the reverse complement.
TGTTACTAAACCCAGGACTCTGCATTCACTATATCTGGTCCGCCACAGTACGCAGAACATGATAATGCAATTATTTTAGTTTATATAAACTGCTAAAAACCTTTTCTCATCAGCAGTCTTATGACTTCTATCAGTGTTCAGTCGGACACTGGTTAACCACTTCAACACCGCAGGCCGTCATATGACATCCTTGAATTTGTGCGGTGATATCTGAATGATGCCTGCAGCTACAGGCATCATTCAGATATCATTGTTTCCAGCCGGCGATTCTGTGCACGATAAGAATGATCATAGCGGCAGTTCCGCCGCTAGATCGTTCTTATAGGCGGCGGGAGGGGACGTCCCCCACCTCCCACCGCCATCAGGTGCTTCTCCAGGCTCTCCCGTGCCATCGGGGGCCCGGAGAAAGAATCATCCGGCGCCGGCTCACGACGATAGAGATTTCCGGTGACCAGATGGTCATCTCTATGACCGTCGGAGGCCCGGGCGCGACGTTTGTGACGTCACACCCCGGGTACCCGGAAGTAAACAAAGCTGCAATCGCGGCTGTCAGCATGAGATCGGTGATTTTTTTTTCCCAATCTCATGCTTTCCAGCCTGGAGGAGAGATGTGGGGTCTTATTGACCCCGCATCTCTCCATAAAGAGGACCTGTCACAATATATTCCTATTACAAGGGATGTTTATATTCCTTGTAATAGGAATAAAAGTGATCAAAAAAATTAAAATGTAAAAAAAGTGTAAAAATATAAATAATTAAGTAAAATAAAAAAATATATATTTTTTAAACGCTCCTGTCCCCGGTAGCTCATGCTCTGAAGCGAACACGCATGTAAGTCCCGCCCACATATGTAAACGCCGTTCAAACCACACATGTGAGGTATCGCTGTGTGCGTTAGAGCGCCAGCACCAATTCTAGTACTAGACCTCCTCTTTAACTGTAAATCTGTAAATAATAACCTGTAAAAAAAATTAAGCGTTGCCTATGGAGATTTTTTAAGTACTGAAGTTTGGTGCCATTCCATGAGTTAGCGAAATTTTAAAGTGTGACATGTTAGGTATCTATTTACTCGGTGTAACATCATCTTTCACATTATACAAAAAAATTGGGCTAACTTTACTGCTTTGTTATTTTTTTTTAATTCATGACCGCCATTTTATTCCCTAGGGTGTGTGCAAAAAAAAAGACCATATATAATGTTTGGGGGTTCTGACTAATTTTCTAGCAAAAAAAGGAGAGAAGTGCCAGAATAGGCCCGGTATTGAAGTAGTTAAAGCTTTGTAGGAGGAGTTTTCATTCTCCTCTGACTGTCCTATGAGACGGCATTACCCCTGCATAACTCTCTCTGAACAGTGCTGATTGGCCATGTGCTGATCACATGCACCCTCCCAAATAAAATAAAAATAAACTCGGCCCTTAGAAGCTGACCGCCTTTTGAGACCAATCCGTCTACTCTTCGTAATAAACGTAATACCCCCACCCTTTTTTTTTTTTTTTTCTCTCCCCTTCTCTCCTCTCCCCCCCCCCCCCCGCTTTGATTTGTTTACCCCCTACTTTCTCTTTTCCTTTTCTTAAATCTAAACACTGCTTCAATTGAGATAGCGGATGTTGCAATAATGTTTGCTCAGAAAGTACAGGCTGATATTGCTCTTTTACCCTTCTAACTAGAAGACACTGTTGCGTTCCCACTTTTCGGACTATGTACAGATTAACATTACTTTCTATGAAGTTTGCTCAGAAGACTGGTAGTAATAACGTGTATAAGCCTTTTTTCTTCACTATTCATTCACCTTTCTCTTTGTCAGTCATGACTCACGCCCGTGGACTATAACCTGACAGCAGTCTTCAGCTAAACATTGACATTGATTGTTTGCCACAATGTACTGTTTCGATCGCAATGTCGGCAGTTGCATCTGCGTCCTTTGATAAGTGCGCTTCTGTATTGTTTTTATTCTTTCTCTTAATAAAAACTTTGAATGATAAAAAAAAAATAAACTCTAGCAATACACACCAAACTGAGCATGTGCAGAGTGACTCCAAGGCTCTGTACTATCAGCAGATGGATTGGGGATGCATTCTATGCATTAAGGTGAAAAACCTCCTGTGATGCAGCAGCCCCCCAGAGCCCCCCTTTTACTTACCTTAACCTGGTCTTTCCAGCGACGGGGACGAGCACACCAGTTCCAGCTGGTGTCTTGGGTCCTGATTGGATAGATTGATAGCAGCGCAGGAGGAGTAGACATGTGAGGTGTGCGCTCTCACACACCCGGGCCACGCATAGCAAGGCAGAGCAAGCAAGCACGGCTGCATGCGGTGAAAGAAGTGTGAGGAGACGAGCCGGCTAAACGTCCGGCACTCACAGCCCACCGCTTACCGCTCGGTAACGGCACCTACTGGCCCCAAAGCAGTCACAGATCCACCAGCAGATCCACCAGTCAAAGCTCGTCCTGGTCGGAGGGATGGTGACACACAGACGAGGCCGCACTCCAGCCTGTAGGAGGTGGAAGCAGGAGCCTGGCTGGCAGAATAAGAACATACCTAACAGCGCCACGGATGGAGAACGGCCCTGCGATCCGGACCGCCGACGGGGGGAGCCAGCTGAGAGCAGGCCAAGGTACACTGCTCTCAAGCCCCAGCATGAGCAGACAGGGACGGAGCCCCCCCGGAGGGGGGCGTGGAAACCGGACAACAGGTGGCGGAGAGCTGAATGTCGGTGGGGGACTGCGGAGCTCAGAGCAAAAAGACCCGAAGTCATCAAAAGGTATGGAGGAGTGGAGGGGTAGTGGGGACAGGAGAGGCAAAGAAAGCTCCTTAGACCCAGGAGAAATCCCACATACCCCACAAAAGCCAGAGGAGGATATAACAGCAGGAGGGGGAAGCCAGGTGGCATATAGTGGTGGGGAGACGCAGGGACTGCAACAGCGGACCCCAAAATAAACTGTATCCTCCACTAACCCCTCAATATTCTCAATAGCCTCCGTAGCCTTAATGGACATGGACCAAGAGCAGGACTTGGTGAAGTGTGGGGGGGGGGGCAGGAGAATGAAATAATGGGGGAGGAAACCCCAGAGAAGGGAAGAACATCAAATACAAGAACCCCCCCAGATAAAGTTGGGCCAAATGCGGAAGGAAATGTTGTGTCAGGTTTGGAGGAGGCAAGGAGGATAACCGACACAGAAATAGCAGAGATAGCAGAGATAAATTGTGATGACCTGGACATTAGAGACCTAATAAAAGAGCTTATAAAAACACTGCCTTCAAAAACAGATATACAACAACTGATATCCACAGTAGAGAGATCCTGTAAGCAAGCAGTGGAGGATCTGAGGGAAGAGGTCACAGCGGTGGGAAATAGAGTGAAAACACTGGAGAACAATCAAGAAGCAATAATAAACGCAGTAACAAACACGCAAGATACAATTAAACACCAGGAAGAACTAATGAACACATACAGAGATAAGTTAGAGGACTATGAAAACAGGGATCACCGCCAAAATATAAAGATACGTGACCTACCTGAGAGATATCACGGCGAGGAATTGCTAGTATTAGTACAAAATTTATTTCAGCAGATTATGAGGCAGGAGGTACATGGGTGTCCGCTGAACTTTTTTCAGGGGGGGGGTATCATTCTTGAGGATAATTCCGCTTCACTCAATGCCCATATAAATATAGCCTAGAGAATGTACATCTTTCTATATTGCAATGTATTGCAATACATCTGTTGTGGTCATATTTTGATCTTGATGAAAACAGCCTATACTATATGTATAGGTTGTTTTCATCAAGATCAAAATATGGCCGCCCACACCACAGATGTATTGCAATACATTGCAATACAAAAAGATGTACGCAGTGGTGTCGTGGCACAGGCACTGCTGTTACCTGTAGTTCTTCAGTGATAGAGCAGGCACTGGCAGAGTATTCAGTCTCTTGTCTCGACCACTGCACGCCACACACCTGTGGGAGGAGCCGGCGCCGCGCTGGCCAGATCGGCATAGGCACATTTACACAGGTAGGCTGAAGCAACAGCCAATCACGGAACAGCTGGGTCAGGGTCACGGTGATGTTAAGCAGGGGCTCGAGCGGCAGAGCCAATCCAATGCTCGGGCCGGGGATGAGAAGGGAGGGACGGATAGTCGGAAAAGACTGAGAGCAGCCCCAGCCCCCAGGCCAGCAGCAGTCTGCAGACTTAGAAAAACAAGTCCACATCTTCCGCGGAGGCCATTGAAACACAGGGGGCAAGTGTGTCTTCACTCTGACTTCCAGGGGGGTGCAATTGACCCCCCTTGCCCTATGGAGCGGACGCCCATGAGGAGGTATCTGAACCTGTGGAAATAGACAGAGTGTCACTCCCCCCCCCCCACCACCTAGCCAAAACAAGGATAGGCCAAGCCAAGGGATGTGATATGCAGACTCCACAAGTACTCTGTGAAAGAAACTATAATGCGGACAATACGAGATATGTCAGTGATTGAGTTTGAAGGAAATCAAATTGCATTATTCCCTGATATAATGCGGCGTACATTAATGCAGCGCAGAATGGTGCGTCCACTGCTGGAAAATATGCGGAGGTCAGATGTTAGATATCGCTGGGGGTTCCCATTCCGCTTGATAGCCACACGTGATGGAAAAACAGCAATACTACGAACAAAGGATGATTTAAAATTGTTTCTGGACATTTTAAACCTGCCCCCAACGGACTTTCCCAACTGGAGAACATTTAACGTGAGCTCCCCATTACAGCGTTTGGAGCCATGGTCCCATGCACCGGAGAGAAACCGACAGAGGACTTAACTGGGAGGGCATAGATTTGGGGAATATGCATAGTATTGACAATGGGTGGGGGAAGAACGGGAGGGATCGCCCCTTTTGGACAAAAACGCCCTTTTTTTCTTTGTTTTTTTTTTTTTTTCTTTTTCCCTTTCCTTTGCCTTTTTTCTTTTTCTCTCACCTTTTTTTTCCTTTGCTTACTTTTTTTTCTTTTTGCGTATTGGACGTGGGGGGGGGGGGGGAGAAAAGGGAAACCTACATAGATGGCCTGGCCCGGGGGTATAAATATTATTAGTCCAGGGAAACTCCCATTCCTTTTCAGGATTAGGAAGGTCCGGATAAGGGACTGTTTGAGCTGCGGAACGGTGGGAGGGTTCGGGAGGGCCAGTTAGTACCCACACAGGCTCACTTGCCTAGTAGATGGTACACTCTAACAGTTAGAGTGATGTGTTGTATGTTGTATGGTGTGTTATGTTGTAGTAGACCCAGAAAATATGTTTTTTTACCAGGTCCCCGAGAGGAGGAGGAAACAGGGAGGAATACTAAAAGGTGGTGGAAAGCAAGAATGTCCATATTGATCAAAGGAATAGGGGATGGCTAATTTATTAAAAATTATAACATATCTAGCGCACACACCTATCCCCCAGCCTGTATTTAACTCGGCTCCTCGCAGGGGGGATAAAGGCACACCACGCTATCAGCCCGTACCCTCTTGTGCAAAAGGTTGAGCAGTGTTATTGTTGGGTCTTGTCTGCAGCCAGAGCCAAAATCCTCCTGAGCATGATTCTCACCTCTACTATGGGTAGATGCAAGTCCTTGACTTCCCCAATAATGTAAATGTCCACACCAGCTGAAACTCCAACTCAGTATTTATTCTCACTTTGCAATAAACAGTCTCTTGGATAGGAAAGGGTTGGAGCAAAGGAAACAGAACAGCCTAAGGTGTGGAGGATGTTCAGGCACAAACGTAGCTCAAACTCTTCACTGTTCAGATTCTCAAACAGTTTTAGGCGCACAGTCTCTGCCACAGACCGTGAAGTTGGTCTCTGCCACAGACCTGGTGAATAAGGCCCCTGCCACGGACCTGGCGAAACTTTTGGTCTCTGCCACAGACCTGGTGAATAAGGCCTCTGCCACTGACCTGATGAACTTGAACTTCCTTCTTAGAACATAGCCCTTATCAAGGAGAAGATGTCCCCCTAGAGAGTCAACAGACCCTTCCTTCACCATGACCCTCGCATCGGTCCTTCGGAATGATCCTCCCTTCTCTTAGGGTGCGGGTCCCCTCTTAAGGCGGCACCCTGGACTCCTCAATCCCTAGCGGATTCCCAGCCGAAGGCACTGGGCCCCGAGCCGTCGCTGCAGCTCCCGGGTCTCCATACCCAGGCGGACAGGAACGATGAGGTAGTACCTCACCCCCGGCTGAAGGTGCCTGAGGTGGAAGCGGAACACAGCCTCCGGGCCGAGGGCACCCGGAGATGAGCCACACGCACTCCCAGGCTGAAGGTGCCTGGGGGTGGACCTCGATCAGGAGACATCTGCCCCTTTTATATCCTCTCCTGGCATGCACAGCAGGTCCCCACTGTACAGCTGCCAAGAGGGGACACAAAAGGCACAGCACTACGCTCGTGGTTCAAACCCGGCCCAGAATGGCAGCGCCACCCGCAGGCCACAGGGAACTCATCACCAGCATTATCCCCTGAGGACAAAAATGGTCCATAACTCCTAACAATCCAAGGTGTCTGAGCGTAATTACCACTCAGACACTTCCCTTAAATCAGGGGTCTCAAACTGGTGGCCCTCCAGCTGTTGCAGAACTACAATTTCCATGAGGCATTGCAAGGCTAAACATTTACAAGCATGACTCCCATAGGCAGAGGCATGATGGGACTTGTAGTTCCGCAAGAGCTGGAGGGCCGCAGGTTTGAGACCCCTGCCTTAAATTGAACACCCGCTACACATTCCCCCCACTAGTGGACACTGGTCCCCAGTGTCTGGAGCAAACCCATGCCTCCCGAACCCGAGTCAGCATAGGCCTATTCCAGAGACAAGAAAACAAAAAAAAAAAACAATTTAAAAACTGCTTGTTTGTGCCGGAACCTAACATGTGGAAAAAGGGGTTTAAAAGCAGAAATGAAAGAACAGTAAAACACAATGTGCACATTACAGTCTCAAATGTCACATAAACACATTTCCAATATTTTACATTTCCCTCCCTGTCTGCACTAGCTAAAATCACCCCATTCTCAGTGTTTTGCTTGGTGTCCACCTGCAGAGGGAGAAAGCACACATAAAACCAATCAATCACATGTACAGCAGAAGTGAAAAGATTCTCCCCGGAGGAACAATCCTTCCCTTCCAAAAGTAAAACCACACATTTTTTTTTTTTTTAAACCAGAGGCTCTTCTTTTTTTTTGGACAGTGCAACACCGCCACCTAGTGGGAGTGCCACCGTCAGAACACCTGTCCTGAAAGAAAAACTTTTCTTTTACTTGGGTAAAACTTCCTCCTCTTCTTCTTTGGCCCTGCTCTGAACTATTCTACCCCAAAGTCCTTGTGTTTTTGCGGTGCTGAGAGAGGGGAAAAAAAACACCGGTTCCCACTCTTCCAACAAGTAGAATACCCTTTTATGTGGGTAAAAGTTCTTGGGCTCCAGAGAGTGCACTCCAGAAACAAACAAAATAAAGAGTTTGGTCTCCCAGAGATAACACTTTGGATGCAGCAACACCAACGGCTTCCAATACTTGTCAAAGGTGTCGATGTGGTATTCAACATTGTCTTTGTCCTTTCGGCAAATAACCACCTTATCCGCGTGTATGTGCCGACCAAGCATCCAGGCTTCCCTACAGTCCTTGTACCGCTTAGTAGCTGTAGCGGAACATGAATAGTACCTCGGACCTGGGGTACCTTTATATGTGTCCAGACAAAGTCCGCGTACCACCGGTGTCTATAGGCCTCTACTTCAAACAGAAGCTCCTTTGGCAGGTACGGGTACTCCCACCCATATTCACTGGCAACCTTCTGGTTAAATAACCTCTGCAAACAGGACAAAGGTGGCATGGTCAGACGATCTCCCATACCGGACAAGACTATGGCGTCCGGGTGTCGAGGTACTTTCACTACCTCGGGACCAGACACAGGGGCCCTCAATGACACCCGCTCCATCCCAACAACGGATCCAGGTATCTCCAGCGGTGGAAGGGCAGGCAACGGGACAGATCCCTCCTCAGGCTCCGGGGCCTCCACCCGGGGTGTGCTCTCCCCAGTGGACATGGGTGGGCCCCTATTTCTACGGGACAAGGACAGGGGCATCTTATCCCAACCCTTCCCCTCAAATACTTCATCAATGGTGGCGTCGTCTCCTGGATCAGAGACCGACTCCAGGTCAGAGGTGTCACACTCCTCCGCAGGCAAGTAACTCCGGGCAGAAGATGAATCACCCCCTCTAACCAGTTCAAGGGCCCTGGGATCCCTGACCCAAGCATCCCCGACACTTCAGACTTCAGACAGAGTCTCTTTCCCCGGCTTACCTTGGCTTGTAGCTGAGCCAGGACGTCCGGAACTTTTTCCTTTGGATGCATCCATTCCGAGCAAGCGCTGGGGCGTAACTCCACCACGGCCACAGGAAGCCTTCACGAAACCCATCTTCCTCTTGGGCGGTGGGAGTAAGGACTCTGTGGTGACCGAGGCAGCATCCTCCGGTTTCTCCGACTTTGGTTCCTCAATCTCCGGAACATCTGTGCTCGCGACTTCCTCCGAAGTCTCAACAGTGCGCATAGGGGTGGCACCTGTAAGGCAGTTGAGGCGGAAAGCCCATGGCTTCTCTGTAGGTTGCTCCACCTCAAATAAGAACTCCCTACATTGCTCACATCTGCCGAAGGGCTTGAGATGCACCACCAGTCCCGAGCAGCTGGGACAAACCACTCCGAGGGCCTCCACATCTCTGCAAACATAGAGGGCAAAACGTCCCCGGGGCTTCAGCCGAATCCCTGTATCTGTCACGGAAGCAGCAAACGAGGTCATATTCATGATGGTTGTGGCCGGAATCCATGAGGCATGAGACGCCATGTTTTCCGCTTGCTGTTCCATTGCGCACTGTCCTTTTTGTGCCAAAGTCCCCACGTGCAACTCCTCACATGGCCAGACTCCTCCCATCTTCTGCACTGTTTGCGGGCTTTCTCTATAGGCACGCCCACAAACTACGCAGTCAGGGTTCTCCTCGTGGCGCAGTTCTCAATATGGCCGACCTCCACGGAACTTCACTGGGGAATAAAGTTCAAACTCTGGGGGGGTTTCAACACTTTCCAGCCACAGACAAATCCCGGACTCGAGCCCCCACTTCTAGCGCACACACCTATCCCTCAGCCTGCATTTAACTCGGCTCCTCGCAGGGGGAGAAAGGCACACCACGCTATCAGCCTGTACCCTTTTGTGCAAAAGGTTGAGCGGTGTTATTGTTGGGTCTTGTTTGCAGCCAGAGCCAAAATCCTCCTGAGCATGATTCTCACCTCTACTATGGGTAGATGCAAGTCCTTGACTTCCCCAATAATGTAAATGTCCACACCAGCTGAAACTCCAACTTAGTATTTATTCTCACTTTGCAATAAACAGTCTCTTGGATAGGAAAGGGTTGGAGCAAAGGAAACAGAACAGCCTAAGGTGTGGAGGAGGTCCAGGCACAAACGTAGCTCAAACTCTTCACTGTTCAGATTCTCAAACAGTTTTAGGCGCACAGTCTCTGCCACAGACCGTGAAGTTGGTCTCTGCCACAGACCTGGTGAATAAGGCCCCTGCCACGGACCTGGTGAAACTTTTGGTCTCTGCCACAGACCTGGTGAATAAGGCCTCTGCCACTGACCTGATGAACTTGAACTTCCTTCTTAGAACATAGCCCTTATCAAGGAGAAGATGTCCCCCTAGAGAGTCAACAGACCCTTCCTTCACCATGACCCTTGCATCGGTCCTTCGGAATGATCCTCCCTTCTCTTAGGGTGCGGGTCCCCTCGTAAGGCGGCACCCTGGACTCCTCAATCCCTAGCGGACCCCAGCCGAGGGCGCTGGGCCCCGAGCCATCGCTGCAGCTCCCGGGTCTCCATACCCAGGTGGACAGGAACGGTGAGGTAGTACCTCATCCCAGGCTAAAGGTGCCTGAGGTGGAACCGGAACACAGCCGAGGGCACCCGGAGATGAGCCACACGCACTCCCAGGCTGAAGGTGCCGCTGTACAGCTGGCGAGAGGGGACTCAAAAGGCACAGCACTACGCTCGTAGTTCAACCCCGGCCCAGAATGGCAGCGCCACCCGCAGGCCACAGGGAACTCATCACCAGCATTATCCCCTGAGGACAAAAATGGTCCATAACTCCTAACAATCCAAGGTGTCTGAGCCTAATTACCACTCAGACACTTCCCTTAAATTGAACACCCCGCTACACATACAATGTAAGGGGTTTGAGCTCATCAAATAAGAGGGGGCGCTTAAGGCAGGAATTTAATCATTATGCAGCAGATGTTGTGTTCATGCAGGAGATGCATTTTTTGTTAAATAAGATACCCAGACTGCCACTGGTGCCGTTTAACCAATGGTTTTATGCTGTATCACCAGTGACAAGGTCCAGGGGAGTAACCATAGCCTTGGGTAAGGGGTGCCCATTAATCCCCACAGCAATACAAACAGACCCAGAGGGACGGTACCTCTTTATCAAAGGTATGCTTCATGGTTGTTGCTACACGTTGGTGGCCATATATGCCCCCAATGTAGGCACGGTGGAATTTATAGAGAAAACTTTGAAAAGATTGGACATGTTTAAGGAGGGATTTGTAATAGCAGGAGGGGACTTCAATATCTTGGACCCCAAATTGTCATTTAGAGCCCTTATGCCGCGTACACACGACCGTTTTTCATAACGATAAAAATGTAATTTTTTTATTTGGTCATTAAAAACGACGTGAAAACGACGTGAAAAATGGCCATTCAAAATTTGGAACATGCTCTAATTTTTCTCGTCGTTTTTCTCGTCATGAAAAACGGCCGTGTGCAGGCTTTAACGCACATGCTCAGAAGCAAGTGATGAGACGGGAGCGCTCATTCTGATAAAACTAGCATTCATAATGGAGATAGCACATTCGTCACGCTGTAACAGACTGAAGAGCACGAGGCTGAAAAGCGTGAATCGTCTCTCATCAAACTTTACAAACACAGGGATCAGCAAAAGCAGCCCAAAGGGTGGCGCTATCGGAATGGAACTTCCCCTTTATAGTGCCGTCGTACATTTTGCGCTTTGCTCAAGCATTTTTTTCATGATAGTGTGTAGGCAAGGCAGGCTTGAGAAGAATCACGTAGAGAAAAACGTCGTTTTTTTTCAATGACATTAAAAACGGTCGTGTGTACGCGGCATTAGACATATTAAAAAAAAACTTTTCAGTCTCTCCATATTATTGATAGCTGGAGGGCACTAAATGCGGAGACAAGGGACTACAGTTACTATTCCAAAACACATAAAGTGTAATCAAGGTTGGATTTATTCCTGGTGGATCAGTACTACCTTGAGAATGTGAAAACAGTCCGGATAGAACAAATAACAATATCTGACCATGCCCCAGTGATGCTGAAATTCCTGCCAGTGAAGGTAGGCTATCATGAAAGAACATGGAAACTAAATGAGTCTCTGCTAGATGATAAATGGATAGTGGAGGACATCGGAAAGAAAATTAAAGAATATTTTGAGATAAATACATCAGGGGAAGTATCAGAACAAATGGTATGGGAAGCCCACAAGGCAGTTATTAGAGGGGAGCTAATAGCCCATGGATCCCGAGTAAAAAAATAAATAAAAGGAAGGAGATTGAAGATCTATTAGGGGAAATCACAAGAGTGGGAGGGTAAACATAAAAGGGGCTTTGATCTGGAGGTATATGTGTGAAAAGGGGGCGCTCAAAGCTCTTATTAAAATTAATTAATATGTGATACCATATATCTATTAAATTAATAAGTGAAAAATAGTGAAAAATAATTATTTAGTATAAACAACACAATCATGTGATATTATAATAGCAAAAAGTGATTTTGGAAATCAACCATATATGAATAGTAAGTAATTAGTCCCAATCGTGATAGTTCGCGTGCTGCCACGCAAAAAACAATCAAAAAATCAAGAAATAATAAAACAATCAAATGAAGACAGTCCCATTAATATGTTGATAATAAATCAAATTTGTTCTGAATCGTGAAAAATCTTCAACAAATAAAGTTCATGCTATATTGTGATTTTTTCTTCAAAATAGTGCAAAGAGTTAATCCTTCACCAAATCTTCATAGGAAGCTACACACCCAAAGTGCACAGGTAGTGGATTGCGCTTACCAAAAGATGTAGACCTCTTTATTTAAAAAGATGGTCACACACAGCTTGAGCAGGAATGTGCCTGCACACATATGGACAAATACTGGTAGAGAAATGAATGAGTCTCCTTCCTCGATCTCAGGCGGAAGATATGAAATACAAACAGGAAAACTCCATAGTGCAACCCGTATTTTAATTGTAAAAAGCAATATAAAAAATAGATAAAAACATGTGGCCTAGGTGGCCTCTTACATTAAAAGGTGCCCATCCCGGCACTGGGGCTGCAGGCAGACAGTATGGAGCTTACAGCTCGTGGACTCCTGGAAGCGGCGTGCATCAAAGCCGCCGTTCGCTGCAGTCAGGAACCCAGGATGGAGCATTGAGTGTATACCACGTGACCAGGCTGCGCTGACCGACGTACGTTTCGTAATGATTACGTCTTCAGGGGGGCGTGATTTGATCTGGAGGTAGATAGAAGGTTGGGAGTACTGAGGGATAAGCTTTCCACCTGCTTGGACAGAAAAGTTAAGGACAAACATAGATTTCTGGCACATCGTTTTTATGAACATCGAAACAAATGCGGTAAATTACTGGCCAGACAGTTAAAAAAGCAGCAAGAGCTGTCCCATGTTCATGAAATACGAGTTAACAACAACCAGATAATGGATACGAAATCTATAGCCAAGGAATTTAAACAATTTTACACAAGTTTTAACAATATCCATCCAATAGTATCAACAGGAAAGAGAGAGAGAAACAAGTAGAAGAAATAAAAGTTTACATAAAAAATTCAGCATTACCATCTCTCCCCTTGGTGAACGTGGTGAAAAAATTAGAGGAACATATTACTATAGAGGAAATAAAAAAAGCAATAGGGGAACTACCAAATGGGAAAAGCCCAGGACCAGATGGTTTAGGCCGGGTTCACACCTATGCGAATTGGTTGCGGCTTCCACCGCATCCAATTCGCATAACATTATAAAATACATTGATTTCAATGAGGCTAGTTCACATATGTGCGATGCATTCGCACTGCGCATTGCCCAAAAAACGTGTGCGTTTTCTAGGCATTGCGGTGCAGCTCAGGTGCGAATTCAGGCCCACTATCTTCTATGGGCACGCATCTGATTCGCACATGTGTTGCGTTCTGAACAGGGATCTTGAGGGGGAACTCCACGGCAAATTTTAAATAAAAAAACGGCATTGTTTCCCCTCCAGGAGCATGCCAGGACCTTAGGTCTGGTATGAACTTTAACGGGAACCCCTACGCCGAAAAAAACGGCGTGGGGGTACCCCCAAAATCCATAGCAGACCCTTATCCGAGCATGCAGCCCGGCCGGTCAGGAAAGGGGGTGGGGACGAGCGAGCGCCCCCCCCATCCTGAACCACACCAGGCCGCGTGCCCTCAACATGGGGGAGTGGGAACAGGGCCTCTTCCCGACAACCATGGACGTTGATTGTCGGGGTCTGCGGGCGGGGGGCTTATCGGAATCCGGGAGCCCCATTTAATAAGGGGGCCCCCAGATCCCGGCCCCCACCCTATGTGAATGAGTATGGGGTACATCGTACCCCTACCCATTCACCTGCTGGAAAAAAATGTCAATAAAAAACACTACACAGGTTTTTAAAGTAATTTATTAGGCAGCCCGGGGGGTCTTCTTCCAACTTCGGCGGTCTTCTTCCAACTTCGGGGGTCTGCTTCCGACTTCGGGGGTCTCCGGTGTTGTCTCCGCGCTCTCTGGTTCTTTCTGCCTACTGCCGGGCCTCCGCTATCTTCTTCCAGCTCTTTTGCCAGAGGTGGCCCGGTCTTCTTCTTCGCCTTCTTCCCTCTTCTCTCCTGGAGTTGTTGACTCGTTGCTGTCTTCCGCTGTAATTCCGTGTGCGCAGAGCGCATTGACTTATATAGGCATGATCCCACCCCCGTATGACGTCACAGTCCCATCATTCCCCGGGACTGTCACGTCATACGGGGGCGGGGCCACCGGGTGGCACCACCCGGTGACCACGCCCCATGCCTATATAAGTCAATGCGCTCTGCACACACGGCATTACAGCGGAAGACAGCAACAAGTCAACATCTCCAGGAGAGAAGAGGGAAGAAGGTGACAAAGAAGACCGGGCCCCCGCTGGCAAAAGAGCTGTTAGAAGATAGCGGAGGCCCGGCAGAAGGCAGAAAGAACCGGAGAGCGCAGAGACGACACCGGAGACCCCCAAAGTCGGAAGAGACCCCCGAAGTCGGAAGCAGACCCCGAAGTCGGAAGAAGACCCCCGAAGCTGGAAGAAGACCCCCAGGGCTGCCTAATAAATTACTTTAAAAACCTGTGTAGTGTTTTTTTATTGACATTTTTTTCCAGCAGGTGAATGGGCAGGGGTACAATGTACCCCATACTCATTCACATAGGGTGGGGGGCCGGGATCTGGGGGCAAGGGGGCTCCCGGATTCCGATAAGCCCCCCCTGCAAACCCCGACAACCAACGGCCAGGGTTGTTGGGAAGAGGCCCTGTCCTCATCAACATGATGGCAGAGTGCTTTGGGGTGGGGGGGGCCGCAGGGCGCCCCCCTGCCCCAAAGCACCCACCCCCCCATGTTGAGGGCACGCGGCCTAGTATGGTTCAGGAGGGGGGCGCTCGCTCGTCCCCACCCCCTTTCCTGACCGGCCGGGCTGTGTGCTCGGATATGGGTCATTTTTTTGGGGGAGTAGGTTTTCCCGTTAAAGTCCATACCAGACCTAAGTGCCTGGTATGCTCCTGGAGGGGAACCCATGCTGGTTTTTTATTTAAAATTTGGTGTTGAGTTCCCCCTCATGATTACAGCGGCGAGACTTCCCTCTCTTCTCCCAGGTCGGCAAATCCGCAGCTAAAACTCAAAGGAACCGCTGAACGACTGATTGCGAACTTGGAAAAGACTCTGGAGCTCAAAAACGCAACATATAAGTTTGAATCCTGCCATAACAATTGCATACTACAAAAAATGTATAGACATCGTGATAACACCATTATGTAACTACTTTAATAAAATCAGAGCAAATAACCCTCCACCCCCCGAAGCATTATTAGCATATGTGACGATAATACCAAAACCCGGGAAGGACCCACAATACTGCCCAAATTACAGGCCCATTTCCCTTCTCAATATGGACATCAAATTATTATCAAAGATATTAGCAAGGAGATTGCAGGATAAAGTAGTACAACTGATCCATTTGGACCAGACGGGCTTTGTGATGGGCCGGGAGACTAAGGACAACACCATTCGAGCCCTTCACTTATTTTATTGGATGCAGAATGGGCCTAATAAAGAACCAAGAGTAGCCCTGTCGATGGACGCCAAAAAGGCATTTGACAGGGTGAACTGGATATACATGATGGAAGTATTGAGGGGAATAGGCCTGGAGGAGCAGATGATGGGCTGGATAGCAGCACTGTATGCAGATCCGAAAGCCACGGTCAAGGTAAACGGAACTGTGTCAAGAAGATTTGATATTGGTAATGGCACCCGACAAGGATGTCCTTTGTCACCAATACTGTTCGCCTTGACCTTGGAACCTCTCCTATGTAGAGTAAGGGCAAACAGAAGAATAACAGGAGTGGAAATAGGCCCTAGAGAACATAAAGTGTCAGCATACGCGGACGATTTATTATTTTACCTATCAAAACCACAGGAATCAATATTGGCACTGATGCAGGAAGTAGAGAGATATGTTAAACTATCCCATTTCAAAATAAATATAGAGAAATCCATAATATTGCCCAGCCATGTACCCCCACCTTTAATTAAACATCTACGAGAAACCTATCCGTTTATCTGGAAAGGAGACTCATTGTATTACACATAACAGCAGATGCTAAACTGATGTATGAACTTAATTACGAAGCCTTAGTCACAGAAATAATAGAGGACTTACATAGATGGAGGGGCTACACATTAACTTGGTTTGGTAGCATGAGCACTCTGAAGATGAATGTACTACCAAGATTAATATATATCCTGAATACTGTACCCATGGCATTACCTCAAATGTTTTTTAAAAAAATTTGTAGAGCATTCACCTCCTTTGTTTGGAAGGAGGTGAACGCTAGAATAGCATATAACATCCTGCGTAGAAAGAGAAGAGAGGGGGTAATGGGACTCCCAGATATAGCACTCTATTATAAAGCAATGACGCTAGTCCGTATTACGAACTGGTGTCATGACGCATCCAACAGAGCATGGGTCCTGATGGAGGGTAGTATGGCTGGCAGAAATCTAGCTGGGGCACCATGGATACCTACCAAGTCTAGGGGGCTGTCAAAATGGACATCACCATTGACACTGAATACGTTGGCAGTATGGGATAGAATAAATAAAACTGGTAAATATGCACCTAGAATGTCCCCTTTGGCCCCATTGGGAGGGTATCCATGGTTCCCCCCTGGGGAGGAGAGGGGAGCGTTGGGCCCATGGGAATCGGACGGGAATACAATGTGCGCAGGGTATGCTCCAGGAGGCTATTTAATGCCTCAGTCAGAGCTGATATTATCACAAGGAGACATGGTGATGGCAGGATGAAGATATAACCAAATAAAAAACGTTTTTAATAAACTAGAACCTCGGATAGGGACATTGGACTCACTGACTACGTATGAGGCTATGGCGTTGATTTACTAAAGACAAATCCACTTTGCACTATAAGTGCACTGCAAGTACACTTGGAAGTGCAGTCGCTTTAGATCTGAGGGGAAGATCTGAAATGAGGGGAAACTCTGCTGATTTTATCATCCAATCATGTGCAAGCTAACATTATGTTTTTTTATTTTCCTTCCATGTCCCTCTCAGATCTACAACAACTGCACTTCCAAGTGCACTTGTAGTGCAAAGTAGATTTCCCTTTAGTAAATAAACCCCAATATGTGTGAGGAGAGTAAAGCCTCAAATGTACAAACTGGTCCTGAGTGAACAAAAAAACACAACCCCATACTTTATTAAGGAATGGGAAAAAGAATTGGAACAAATATTCACACCAGTACAAAAAAAACTGATTTGTGGAAATTACACATTCGTCCTCAATATGCTCAGCCACCCAAGAGATGTCATATAAGTTCATGACCAGATTGTACCAAACGGCGATGCAATTAGCGCAGATATACTCGACAGCGGATGGTCAATGCTGGAGGGGATGCAAAGAGAGAGAGGCACCCTACTTCACATTTGGTGGTCTTGCCCAAAGATAAGAGGATTCTGGGACGAGGTGATCCCGTGGATCAGGAAAATAGCTAATATACCTATGGACCCAACACCTATACATATCTTGTTTCACGGAACCACCGGCCCCGTAAAAGCATACAAAAAAACACCACACCTACTAAACGCAGCCAAGAAATTAATACCTAAGTATTGGAAACAAGAAACATCCCCTACCCTTAAAGAATGGAAGAGGGAAGTAGAGGTAATAATGAAAGCAGAAAGGTGAGTATATAAAATACGAGATCAACAGGAGAAATTTAGAGAAATATGGAAAGGTTGGAGACACTATGCTCCAGTAATAGAAAGAGTCTAGGGAAAAAGGAGAGGGAGGGGGAAAAAAAAAAGGAAAAGGGAATAACAATAAGAATCGAGGTGTAGAATGACAAATACCCTTTAATCCTCTAAAGGGAGACTGTAGGTCATATAGCAAAGAAAGGATAAACTACAACAGTATTGAGATGGTGTACATGAGTATGTGATAATTGTGGGGGGCGGGGTCTCACCCTCCGGCACCTCACCCTTGTTTCCCCCGCACGAGAAATCTCCAAAAAAGGAAGAATTTTACAATTTTTTTATTTTTTTTGGTAGGGAGGGAAGGCTCACTTTGTAATATAAACACAAAGCAAGTAGACAAACGCACATATTTAAAGTTGCACAGGAAGAATAATAAATAGACCGATACGGCCGAGCACACTACATGTTCACAATATTAAAATATCTAAGGAGGGGGTGGGGTTTAAATATACCGTAAAACTTTTTTTTTTTTTTTTTTTTTTATTAAAAGGTAGGGTAGGGAGGGAAGGCTCACTTCGTAACATACACAAAGTAAGGAGAGGAAATGTATATATGCAAAGAAGCACGGACTGATAAGGCCAAGCACACAATGTTCACAATATCTAAGGGGGGGGTCCATTTTTTTTTTATTATTATTATTATTTTTGTAGGGAGGGAAGGCACACCTGATAACAACCACAAAGTAAGTAGACAAACGCACATAATTAAAGATGCACGGGAAGTATAATAATAGACTGATAGGGCAGAGCACACTACATGTTCACAATATTAAAATATTTAAGGAGGGCGTTGTTTTTTTTTTTTTTTTTTGGAACTCACACCGTCAGGACAAGAGGGGGGAGGAATAAAACGGTAGAGGAGGAGAAAACTCCCCCCATAAGAAAGTGAATATATGGAATGTAATATGGTATATTTAAATGTTAAATGTTATGAATTTTATATGTAAAGAAAATCTTTAATAAAAGTTGAATTATCAAAAAAAAAAAGATAGCAGCGCAGCCATTGGCTCCTGCTGCTGTCAATCAAATCCAATGATGTGGGATCCGGGGGGCGGGGCAGAGTTCTGCTGTCTGTGTCAATGGACGCAGCAACAGGACATGGGAGCATGCCCCGAGAGAGAGTGGCTCTCCAGCGGGGCACTCGAGAAGAGGAGGAGCCAGGAGCGCCGCTGAGGGACCCCAGAAGTGGAGGATCGGGGCTACTCTGTGCAAAACCAACTGCACAGAGGAGGTAAGTATGACATGTTGTTTTTGTTTTTTTTTGTTTTTTTTTTAAGCCGAACCTTTAGATATGCTCTAAAAAAAAAAAAAAAGCCCAACGCCTGTGAACATAGGCAAGGCAAAACCTGTCCTTGATTTGAAGAAATTTAAAAAAAAAATTCTTATTCAGTTTCTGTTTTTTGGCCACCTTTCTGAAAAAAATTGCTTCTACATACAAAGCTAATAGCATTGTTTCTTCAACAGTGCATTCTAGCAAAATATGTTACTGAAAAAAAAACACATTACATAAGGGATGGAGCCCATAAAAATGGCTTAATTATTCAAGTGTGCTTAGGGCAGTGTTATGTCTAAATGCAGTCCATGGACACCCTTTAGAATTCCTCAGTGTGCGCCCTCTCTCCCATCCTTTGTGCCCAGAACACAGACATGTGCATGGCTGAGGAGTAGTGCATTGGGTGGAGTCTTATGAGGAACTGAGAGACTTGTTTCCAATAGGTCTGCCTTTCTGTTAATTGACAGCGCATGGCAGTGGGCAGATCCAAGGCCACTATTCAGTCCAATAGCAGCTTTTGAATCTGCCCATTGCCATCCACTGTCACTCATAAGTAAAGCAGACCTGATAGAGAACTATTCTGTCAGTTCACCATCAGGTCCTACCCACCTATTGACTTAAAGCGGAGCTGACTCCGCCATTCCTCGTAAGGGAAACTGTCAGTGAAGTCTTGCGGCTTCACAGCCTGTACCCTTACTGCGCATGCGTGAAACGCGCTGCGCTTTCTGAATGGGCTGGCGGAAGTGGAAGGAGGTGGGGGGGCCGAACTTCCAGGCAACCTCGCCGCGTCGAGGTCTCCCGGAAGTGGGGACGGATACACAAACAGGTACCCTCTCCCCCCGAAAGGTGCCAAATGTGGCAGTGGAGGGGGAAAGGAAGCATACAAGCGGAGCTTCCCCTTTTGGGTGGAGCTCCGCTTTAAGTCTTTTCCCAAATATGGGCATTGCTCTGTGCAGAAAGCTGTTCCATATATGCTAGCTTCCCAGCACAGACATGCTGCACTCTGAGCTCTGATTTACTTCTATACACTAACTCAGAGCTGGTCCTAATTACCACAAGTTTCCTAATCTGCAAACTGGTGGTAATTCTTTAAGAATCTGTTGCTCCATAGCGAAGAGGGGTTGTTATAACTATCTGAATTTGGCACTGGCAATAGTGCTACGGAAACTAACGCAAAAATTAAGCAGTGGTTGCTGCTTTATTGGATTCCCCAGATTATTTAACTTTTTAAAAGAACTGTAATTATACCTTAAAAAAAAATAATTAAAAAAAGTAGAAAATAATACATAGGCTGGTAACATGTACAAAGTTCTGATAGCTAGAGAAGCTTCTTTATTCTATGGTACTGTTAAAGCTTGCCTGTCCATTCCTGCCTCCTGCACATTCCTTTTGACCAGTGAGGCAGTACAATATTGCGAAAAATAGGAATGTATGGGAGGATAGTAGGAAAGTTCTAACGCTACTTGGAAGTATCAAAGCTTTACAAATCAGAATAGCCAAGATTCAGGCCAAGCAGAGAGGACTTGGAGACTTCTAAAGGTATACAAATAGGTCCCAACTGTCCCTGATTTTAGGGGACTGTCCCTGATTTGGAACAAAGTCCCTCTGTCCCTCTTTCTTCCTGATTTGTCCCTCATTTTGGTCTGATCCATATAGTTGTATACAAAATGCACTATTAATCTTTCAAAAAGTGTTTCAAAGTAGTAAACATTTCATCCAGTTTCTAAATTGCTGCATTTGTAAAGTTCAAAAGCCAATATAAAGAAACAGTAGTGGTAAAAAAAAAAAGCTGCAGGTTTAACTAATCTTTTATTGTTTAATTCTCCTTTAAGGGTGTGTGGCAGGGGGCCTGTCCTATGACTACATACATTTGATAATAGGTGTCCCTCATTCCCATCTCAAAAAGTTGGGAGGTATGTATACATGCCAGTGGCGGCTGGTGCTCAAAATTTTTGGGGGGGTGCAAACAAACCGAAAAAAAAAAACATCAATTGCCACCACTGTGCCCATTAAACGCAGCCACTGTGCCCAAACGCCACCAGTTTGTCCCCTCAAATGCAGCCAGTTTGTCCCCAAATGCAGCCAGTTTGTCCCCATATACAGCCAGTTTGTCCCCATATACAGCCAGTTTGTTTCCATATACAGCCAGTTTGTTTCCATATACAGCCAGTTTGTTTCCATATACAGCCAGTTTGTTCCCATATACAGCCAGTTTGTTCCCATATACAGCCAGTTTGTTCCCATATACAGCCAGTGTGTCCCCCATATACAGGCAGTTTGTCCCCATATACAGCCAGTGTGTCCCCCAAATGCAGACAGTGTGTCCCCATATACAGCCAGTGTGTCCTCATATACAGCCAGTGTGTCCCCATATGTAGCCAGTGTGTCCTCCAAATGCAGCCAGTGTGTCCCCATATACAGCCAGTGTGTCCCCCAAATGCAGCCAGTGTGTCCCCATATACAGCCAGTGTGTCCCCCAAATGCAGCCAGTGTGTCCCCATATATAGCCAGTGTGTCCCCATATACAGCCAGTGTGTCCCCATATATATAGCCAGTGTGTCCCCCAAATGCAGCCAGTGTGTCCCCCAAATGCAGCCAGTGTGTCCCCCATATACAGCCAGTGTGTCCCCCATATACAGCCAGTGTGTCCCCATATATAGCCAGTGTGTCCCCATATATAGCCAGTGTGTCCCTATATACAGCCAGTGTGTCCCCATATATAGCCAGTGTGTCCCCCAAATGCAGCCAGTGTGTCCCCATATACAGCCAGTGTGTCCCCATATATAGCCAGTGTGTCCCCATATATAGCCTGTGTGTCCCCCTAATGCAGCCAGTGTGTCCCCCAAATGCAGCCAGTGTGTCCCCATATACAGCCAGTTTGTTCCCAAATACAGCCCCCCCCCCCCCCCAGCCCTGCACTTACCTTCCTCGGTCCGCGCCGTCCTCGATGTCTTCTCCCGCCCTCGATGTCGCTTCAGCCAATCAGGTTACCGGTAACCAGATCCGGTGAACCTGATTGGCTGAAACCCCCACAGTCTTCTCCAAGGAACGCACCCCCGTGCGTACCTAGGAGGAGTTTTTGGAAGCCGATTACAGCGTGAGAGCTGTATTCGGAAAGCCTATCAGAGCCGCTGGCTCTGATAGACACTTCCAGAACACACCCACCTCCGGCCGCCGCTCTAATTCATATGGCCGGCGCTCACCAGGAGGCCGGCCATATGAATAGTGGGCAGCGCGGCAGCGGTGACAATACACAGATTCATGCAATGCATGAATCTATGTATTGTCTTTCAGTGGCGGTGCGGGAGCGAGAGGGGGCGGCGCTCCGGCGCCCTCTATGGACGCACCGCCACTGATACATGCTACCAGCTTAGGCAGATAAAATGAACACTAGTTACTGCGGTAATATATTCACAAAAATATTAAATGTATTTTTATGTGCTACTAGCGTAAGTGTCTAAATTAGAAACAGTATTACCTTTCTGTAATCCCCTGCACACCAGATTGAAGAGGGAGGGGTAGCACTAGGAGCCAATCAGATGTGCTGCATGCCCATTTGCTGACAAAGAAAATGCTAACAGGGGGAGAGAGTAGAGAGATGAGAGCATCAGCGTGCTGCTGTTCCTTTATTGTCCAGTCATAGGCCATAGACTGGACAATAAGTCAGGTCGCTAGGCTGGTTGTGTTGTTTGGCAGTGTATGTCTCAGGTTTGGACAGACAAGGCAGCTCCCTTTTATGTTTTTAACGGTGCAATAAGCTATTTGCCTGGAGTTCAACTTTAAAAGGGTTTCCATTTTCGTTTAGAAGCAAAAAAAGCAATAGTATTGTAATGCCCAACATAGAGAAGTTTCCTTGGCTAAAAATCAAAATATCAACCTCCTTCTTCAGAGACTATTATGTATTTTATCATTCATTAGGAGACACGGGAAGAGTAGTTATTTTGAAGTGATTGTGTTATACTGCTTCCTTCAGGAGGAATTGGACACTGGCAAATATAAAATCTGTTGGTCAGCTAGGTATGACCCCTCCCACTCCCAGCATGCCTTTGTTTTTGCTAGTGTCCTAGGAGGATGAACATCCTTTCTCTTCTGAGGAAAGTTTTTTTTCTTTTTGTTTTGTAATATGCCATTTTTCATTTCTCAAGTTAATGTTTTCTTCATTCAAGACTTCATCTATGTGTTGCTCAGTTCACTATGCAACTATCTGGATGGGCTAAGACCTTCGGGCACTGGGCTCTGCTTTTGGTGCAATCCAGTCTTTTGGATACTGTGTTATTTAGCTGCAGAGGGCATTCTAGGTACAGGGCCATGGCACTGCCTTTGGTGTGTTCAAATTTGTATGCCACATGGAGCTCAACTTAATTTCCATGTGGCAGTAATTTTTTTGTTGCCAAGAGGTTCCTAATCAATTGGTCTCTGTGGAAAGGGTTAATGTACTGACAAATTATTGCTAAAACATCAGCTGGAAAGTAGCATACTATGTTCACACCCCAGTTGGTTCTTGCTGCTGCCTATAGTGACATAGAGTATATAGTGTTTTTTACTGCCATTCATGCAGAAGCTGCTGGATAGTACTATAGCCCTCCTGGTCCAGCAAGTAACTTTCTTAACCGCTTCCGGACCAGCCACCGCAGTTATACTGTGGCAAGCTGGCTCCCCTGCGCGAGCTGTCGTAGCTGTACATCAGATCTTTAAGACCCATCCAGTGGCGGGCACGCGCCGCCGGAGGTGCACGCGAGTGCCCGAAGCGTGACCCCGGAGCCAATGCAAGTGCCCGGCGGTCACAATGACCGCCGGGCACCCGCGATTGCTCGTTACAGAACGAGAACGGGGATGTGTGTGTGTGTGTAAATCTCAGTTCTCTCAGGGGCGAGGAGACGGATCGTGTGTTCATACAATGTATGAACCCCGATCTATCTCTTACCCTAGTCAGTCCCATCCCCCCTACAGTTAGAACACACATTAGGGAACACAGTTAACCCCTTGATCACCCCTAGTGTTAACCCCTTCCCTGCCAGTGACATTTTTACAGTAATCAGTGCATTTTTATAGTACTGATCGCTGTATAAATGCCAATGGTCCCAAAAATGTGTCAAAAGTGTCCGATCTGTCCGCCATAATGTCGCAGTCCCGATAAAAATCGCCGCCATTACTAGTAAAAAAAAATAATAATAAAATGCCATAAAACTACTTTCTATTATGTAGACGCTATAAAATTTGTGCAAACCAATCAATATACGCTTATTGCAATTTTTTTTTTTAACTAAAAATATGTAGAAGAATACATATCGGCCTAAACTGAGGGAAAAAAAATGTTTTTTTTAAAAAATTGGGATATTTATTATAGCAAAAAGTAAAAGATATTGGGGGTTATTTACGAAAGGCAAATCCACTTTGCACTACAAGTGCAAACTACAAGTGCAAAGTGCACTTGAAATTGCACTGAAAGTGCACTTGGAAGTGCAGTCGCTGTAAATCTGAGGGGTAGTTCTGAAATGAGGGGAAGCTCTGCTGATTTTATTATCCAATCATGTGCAGGCTAAAATGCTGTTTTTTTTCTTTTCCTTGCATGCCCCCCTCGGATCTACAGCAACTGCACTTCCAATTGCACTTTCATTGTAATTTTAAGTGCACTTTGCACTTGTAGTTTGCACTTGTAGTGCAAAGTGGATTTGCCTTTCGTAAATAACCCCCATTGTGTTTTTTTTTTTCAAAATTGTCGCTCTTCTTTTGTTTATAGCGCAAAAAATAAAATCTGCAGAGGTGATAAAATACCACCAAAAGAAAGCTCTATTTGTTGGGAAAAAAAGGACGTAAATTTTGTTTGGGTACAGCATCGCACGACCACGCAATTGTCAGTTAAAGAGACGCAGTGCCATATTGCAAAAAATGGCCTGGTCATTGAGCAGCCAAATCTTCCGGGGCTGAAGTGGTTAAAGTGTCATTAATCCCATATCATTGAAAACCATCAATAAATGCTGTATGACATGCTGTTCATACTCACTACATCACTATGGGATTTGTTTGCTGTATTCTGCAAAAAAACAGGGTCGATCCTGCTGTTCTCGGTCTCCCCATCCTGTTCCATGTCCCCACTGCAGCTGAGGATTTGGCAGAGAAGTGTTGACAACTACTGCACATGCTCAGTTTTCAGTGTATTTTCTACTCAGAACATTTCCTCCCTATCACATCTGAGCAGTCCATATAGAGTCACACATGTGGGCTTATACACAGTGGTAAATGACAACCGTCGGTTTTCCCAACGGGATTCCTGCCAAGCTTTTCTTGCGTACAGACTGTCAAACAAAATCCCTCCGGTCCAAAGCGCGTGACGTACAACACGTACGACGGCACTATAAAGGGTGAAGTTCAAATCCAACAGCTCCACCCTATGGGCTGCTTTTGCTGATCTCGTGTTATCGCGTGTTAGTAAAAGTTTGGTGAGAGATGATTCGCGCTTTTCAGTCTTCGTGCTTTCAGATAGTTTTCTGCTGTTCAGAATGCTGACGAACGTGCTATCTCCATAACGAACGCTAGTTTTACCTGAATGAGCGCTCCCGTCTCATACTTGATTCTGAGCATGCACGTTTTTTTTGCCCTCGGAAAAGCATACACACGACCGGTTTTCACGACGAGAAAAAGTCCGCCGAGAACCCCCAACGGGAAAATAAAGAGCAGGTTCTCTATTTTTTTTCCGCCAGTTTATCTGTCTGGAAAACTGCGATGGAGCATACATACGGCCGGTTTTCCCAGCCAAACGCTCTCATGGCAGTTTTCCTGGTCGTGTGTACGAGGCTTGAGTCCCAATCTGGCAAACGTTATCCTGCCTCTGAAGCCAGTTCCTTTTATTTCTTCCAGACGTCTCATGTAAAAGTTAAGCCTAGGGATGGAACCCAGTACCACTACAAACCTTAGGCCTCAAAATCCTCCCAGCCTGCAGGAAAGTCTTTTTCAGCATGAAGAAACATACCCACTTATTAAAGAGAGGGTATGCCTGTTGGCCTCTGCAGGCACCTGGTCAGAAAGCGTCTTGCATGCTTCAGTAATAAGGGATCTGGTGTCCAGGGGTTAACCCTCCCCCCCCCCCCCCACACACACACCGTGTCTTCACACAGGATAGCAGACCTCCATGCTGCTCTTGCAAATCTTTTAAATCAGGGAGTCATTGTCATGGTTTCTGGTGACAGGTGTTTTGGGATATTTGCTTCAATCTTTTCACTGTTCCAAAACCAAAGGGGGCCACATGGATCTTGCAATCTTATTAAAAAAAAACTGCTAGCCTCCCATTCATTGGTCAAGACTTGTGTCTGTGCTACCCCTTTTAACCTTATACAGAGATAAGGTAAGATTTGGTTGAGAGACTCCTTTCTAAGGTATTTTTGGCCTTTCACCTCAATCAGGACATTGTTCTTCCATCTCTCTGTCAAGCTTCAGTACATAAAAAGAAAATGTACACTGACTGCTTTGATGAAGATCATGCTGTGCTGGTTTACCTCTCAGCCACTGCTTCCATTAGAAATACTGACTGTTTTTTAAAATCATTCCTAACGGTCTCCATAACGAACAGCCAGCCTCTCTTTCCACCATTTCTCAATGGCTTAGACAGTCCATTATTCAAGCTTATGGTCCTAGGGAAAATATTCCACCTATGTTCCCCTCAAGGTGCACTCTACCAGTTCAGTCAATGCCCCTTTGGCTTTTAGGCATCAGGCAAATGTTTTGCAGATTTGCAAGGCAGCCACGTGATCCTCTGTTCATATACTTATTCTCTAAGTTTTATCAGGTGGATGTTCAGGCCTCATCTGATGCCAGCTTCGGATGTAAGGCCCTTTAGGCAGCTATTCAACCACTTGAAGGCCAGAATGTTAAACCCCCTTCCTGTCCAGGCCAAATTTCAGCAAATTTCTGCGATAATTTGACTAACAATTAATCAGGCATGCAATATTGTACCCAAATTAACTTTTAAAAAAATTTAGGGACAGATAGCGCTTTCTTTTGGTGGCATTTATTCACCACAGATTTATTTTATTTTGGTTTTACAATATAAAGCAAAAAAGACTGAAAATTTAATAAAAAAATTAAAAGTAAATCTTTTCCCTTAGTTTCTGCTATAAAACTTCATAAATTCATAACTTTAGGCCAAAATTTATTCTGCTACGTTTATTTGGTAAAAAAGAACAAATACGGTATATACTCGAGTATAAGCCGACCCGAATATAAGCCGAGGCGCCTAATTTTACCACCAAAAAATGGGAAAACGTATTGACCCGAGTATAAGCCTAGGGTGTACATCTGCATACCTCACTGTGCCCATGCCTCACTGTGTCCATGACTAGACTGACGTTTAACATGGTAGTCTATGGAAGGGGTGCCCGGCTTTGAAAAATCGGTGCTCCCCAGACGTAGGTCCCTCAGACAACAATCCTTGCACACTTATAGAGGAGCAATGGGGCTATATGTGTGCCAAGTTTGGGGTCCAGGGGACCTAAGACCGGCCGGCACCGGGTCCCCAAAAACACCAGAGAAATTACCATTTAACATGGGAGTCTATGGAAGGGGTGCCCCGGCTTTGAAAAATCTGTGCTCCCCGGCCGTAGGTCTGCCGGACAACAAACTTTGCACACTTGTAGAGGAGCAATGGGGCTACATGTGTGCCAAGTTTGGCCAGTCCCCAAAGTCTGGGAGATTAGGCGCAAAAAGGTGACTCGAGTATAAGCCGAGGGGGGCATTTTCAGCACAAAAAAATGTGCTGAAAACTCTGGCTTATACTCGAGTATATACGGTAGGTGTATATTATTTAGACTGTGTGAAAGTTATAGATTTTTAAATCTACAAACAATGGTATAGGAATTTGAAATGTATCAATCCTGATGTACTAACTGCCTATCTCATTTCTTGAGGCCTAAAATCCCAGGATCGTGTAAAAAACCCAAAATGACCTATTTTCGGAAAGTAAATGCTCCAAGGTATATAGTAAGAAGTATGAACAGTTTTTTGAAGTTATCATTTTTTGCCACATTATTTTATAAAATGAAGAAATTAAATAAAATATGTTGTTATTTTACAAAGTTGTAATTTTAACAAGTTATTTCCCACACATTCTGCTACTCTTCCCAAGTATGGGGATACCACATGTGTGAGACTTTTTCACTGCTGAGATGCATAGAGGGGCCCAAAATACAAGAAGCACCTAAAGTGGTTGTAAACCCACTTTGACAACATGCACCTACAGGTAAGCCTAGATTAAGGCTTACCTGTAGGTGCATGAAATATCTCCTTAACCTACATGGTTAAGGAGATATTTGCAGATAAAACTGCACCGATGTCTACGGCGCATGCGCGCCGTAGACAACGGCGCAGGCGCACTAACGGGCCGGCTTCTTGCTGGTTTTCTGAATGGGATCTTGACAGCCTGAGCGCACATTCGTGTGACGTCATCGCCGCTCCGGCCAATCACAGCGCCGGAGCGGCGATACACTGGCGGCAGTGATGGGACATCGAGGCAAGATGGCGGTGGCGGCGGAGGGGAACAAGGAGCAGTTCGGGGGCTTGGATCTCAGGTAAGTCATTCATAATGAGCAAGTATGCTATGCATACTTGCTCCTTATGCCTTTCTTTTGCAGGGTTTTAAAAAAAAAAAAATCAAGGGTTTACTTCCTCTTTAAGGCTTTCAAGGACCATACATATATGTATCTGATTTTCTAACTGCCCCTAACTTTTTTGAGGCCCTCAGAGTGCCAGGAAAGGAGAAACACCCACAAAAAAATCCCATTTTGGCACATATACCCCCCCCCAATGTATTCAGTTTGATGCATGGTGAGTCTTTTGAATATCATATTTTTGCCACAAGTCTTTAGAATATGAAGAAAGAAAAATAAAATGCATTTCTTTGTACACACAGCTGTCAATTAATAGGATATTTTGCACACACAACAAAACAAATTTTGCTCCTCTTCCCATATATGTGAGAATTTTTTGATGCATAGACGGGTCCAAAATCGCAGGGCACCCTCAAGCTTTCAAAGGGCAGAAATTAGGAAATATTTTCCTGACTACCTATCACATGTGTAGCCAAGTCCCGGGCCTTTCCAGGCCTAATGGTGACCCCCAGTTTTCTAGAACATTTTCTGGCACAGGAGCCCCTTATCAATCCCAGACAAGCCACATTTATCTTAGAAGCAACACATTTTTGCTTGACTCACAATTAATTTGATTTTAATGGCGAGTTCTTCCTGCAGACCCAAGGGACTGCAATGGGAGCAAATTTCGCACCTTCCTATGCAAACCTGGCTATGGGCTACTGGGAAAGAAATTTCATCTCACAAAATAATTCCTACTCTCAAAATTTAATCTTTTTGGGTCGGTACATTGACGACCTCATTGTGATCTGGGATGGCCCACCTGACCTTATCACCTCCTTTGTCAGACACTGCAATGACAACCCATATGGCCTAGGTTTCACTTATGTCTCTGACCAAAACAGCTTGCCCTTTCTAGATTTAGAACTGAGCCACCATGAGGAATTAATCATTGCAAAGAACTATACCAAACCCACGGCTGGCAATTCTTTTCTTCATTTCAACAGCTGTCATCGCCCAAAATGGACGAAAAATATACCTAGGGGGCAATTCTGCCGTCTACTAAAAAATTGCACCCTTGACGCTGATTATAACACGCTTAGTATTGCACTTAAAACAAAATTTGCCGATAAAAAATACCCTAAAGCTTTAGTGGACCAAGCCTGTGATCACTATGCAAAAGGAAAACCTGAAAAAGCTCCAAAAAACCCTATTGACCATTCCACGCGATTCATCATCACTTTTCATTATCAATATAAAAAAATGGAGAATATTCTCCATAGACATTGGAACATCTTACTACAGGATCCTCTTCTAAAAACCACCCTTCCACCAAAACCGAGAGTAACCTATCGTAAAGCTCCTAACCTCAAAAATAAAATTGCTCCCAGTAAATTTAAAACTGATCCTATCACTGCCACACCTATCATCCTTATCCCTTTGGTAGGTATGTATAGGTGCAATAAAGCCCGCTGTAAGACCTGCTCCTTTGTCCAACACGGCAAAAAATCTTTCCACACTAAAGGTAAAACCTACCAGCTTGACCATTTTTATAATTGTTCCTCCAATTTTGTCGTGTATGGCCTAACCTGTCCCTGTGGGCTGATCTATGTTGGCCGAACCATCTGTCCCTTAAGACAGCGTTTTGGCCAACACAGACGCTTGATAGAGGGTGGTAAGGATATGCACAGCGTCCCACGACACTTTGCAGAACTCCACCATAAATCGACCACCGGTTTGAGTGTCTGTGTCATAGAGCAGATTCCAAACACTCTAACCGATGCTGAACGTTTCAAAAAATTATGTGCCCGCGAGCCGCGAGACATTCTGGATATATACTCTTGATGTCCTCTCGCCTGGTGGCCTGAATGAGGGCATTGAAATAGCCACGGTCCTATAGCTACCTCATGCCGATTACTATTATGTAAAAATACTAATAATACTAAGATTACTGGTGATACTGTTTATACTGTTGTTGTTGTTCCCCTTTTGATGTTTTGCTTATCCTCTCCGCTGTATAATCTGTTCATGTATGTATATGCAGACTTACACACATATATATAACAACCTGTTACTGCTTGTTAATAGTATTGGCACCTGTTGTCTCTTCATATATTTTATAGTAACATTTTTCTTTTAATCCTCATCACAGGTTTTTAATCAATCTTTATTCATATATGGGGGTGGAGGGCTTTTTCGCTCAGTAAGTATATAGACTATAGATATATATATACATGCACATATAATAATTTTCTTTTTCCTTCTCCACCCCCCCCCCCTATTTTCTTAACCCTAGCCCACCCCATCCCTATTCTATTCAGTCTCCATATATTTCCACCACATAAGATTACCCATATAAATATACTTGCATCTATCTTACACATTTTTTTACCACCCCCCCTACCTCTCCACATTTCCCTCCCCCCTTCCCGTTTCCCCCCCCCCCCTCATTTTAATTTAGTCTTACCCATTGCTCTGATACTTGTCTTTCACTATATATCCCTATATTTTAAGTATACACATACCGCAATACAACCGTAATGATGACAATAATGATTATGCCTATTACTGCAAAAGGACGTAATCAATGTATTCATTCATCTCTAGCATGTTACTGTTATCCTCAATGTATTTTTATTGCTTGTTCTTATGTATAATGTTTTATATATATTCTATGTTCTTTTATGCTCCATTGCTGACAGTCCTTGCTAGCAGTTACATTGGCCCCGCCCCCATCGTTTGATTTGTCAGCCTATATAAACTATTCATCCATCTCCCAACACACCCTATGCTTGAAAAAGGAGCGCCGTTGTTCACAACGAGCCCGCTCGGAAACGCATTGCGCGTTTATGACGTCACAGCCCGGCGCTGTGTATTGCACAGCGCTGCCAGCCATCCGACTTAGATGTCTCCCCTCCTATCTACTGTGTTTGGAACCACAGATTGAATGAAAACCACTCTGTTTTTACTCACTCCGTTTTTTTAACATTAAAACAAACTCCAGCTTGCTGTGGCAACATCAAGACCTGTCCAGAAGGAAATCCTCCTGCTTGCTTACCATCACCGGCTTCCCTGACAGGATTCTCTGTGATGACAGCTTCATGGACCATCTGTGACCAGTAGTTCATCTACTCCTTTGCCCAGCTCAATGCAACTGTTTCATCTTCAATGTGAGTGAATATTGTTACCAATAAATGTTGTTTTGATATACATCTCAGAGGCGCCCCTCTCCTTGTTTTTTCCAGAGTTAGGGACAGCTGACATTCTTCTGTGTAGAGTCATAGGTTACGAGTCATGGTGGGTGCAATGTAAGGTAGGTTAATGGTAGGTTAATGGGTGCCAGACACTTCTTGAATGCAAAGAGATTTATTTTCACTTGAACAGAACTGGGGGAGAGAGGGCTAGGGCCAGGACACCCTTTATTAGTTGCAATGTTAATTAGCAGACTCTGAGACTTCTATAGGCTGACAGCCATGCAGGGAAAGGCATCAGAAAGACACCACATCTGCATGGGTAGACACGCTGTCTCCTATGTCAACAATCTTGAACCGTTTCTAACAAAGGTTGAAATGAACTTTTTCACTCCCGCCACAATCTCCTCTTTAGATCTTCACTCAACTGAGCTCCCAGTTTATCACTTAGACCCACTGATCCACTGCCACTGGATTTCCTGAGCTCTTGCAATCTTCTCACTGAGTATCTTCCTCAAGGGTCACCCCAGGTTCCTGCTGGGTCCCTAGCTTGGCACTCACAGATACTTCTCAAGCGTCACCCAACTGGCCTGCTCAGTCCCTGGCTTGACACACAAGACTGCTCTGTAAGCGTAACCTCCACTTGCTAGGTCCCTGGCTTGACATCCGCCAAAGTTTCCCAATTCTTCACCGTCCCTGGTTGGTGAGAATACTGCTCTGGTACTTGTTTCAGCTACTCACAGTGGTCCATGATAACACGGGGGATGGTCCCTTAGTAGCGACAGCTTCCACTCTACCTCCGGCCATGACAGGTTCTCTGGGCAGCAGAACCGTCACTTCTGGTTGGACTGCAAGCTGCAGTCCCAACCCTGCGCTGCTCTCTTGCTTTTAGATAGACCCTCAGACAGCCTAGCAGCCAGATGTGCCCAGGATAGGCCTCAGGCTCTGGCCTAGCAGCCTGGGGCAATACAACACACATCCACCCAGACAGCCATCCAGGTGGCACAGAACCCTGATCACCTGACCTCACCCAAATAAATAGGCTCTCCCAGCAGGCCAAGGGACCCAAGAAAATGCCTGCCCATTGGCTGAGACACCCCATATATTCCTAATCTGTCCTTGCAATGCCCTTGTCTTATCTAATGCCAACAGATACCCGGCCATCTAATGACAGAAGAGAGAAGTGCAGCAATTCCAAAATTAGGGTGGAATCAATTGATCTCCTATCAATTGGTCAAGGCAGCTACACTTGGCAGGTAAATTTACTAGCAACCCTTCCTAAACATCAGGGGGGTACACATGTTTGGAGGTCCTGGAGTGCCAAGACAGTAGAAACACTTAAAAGATGACCACACTTTGGAAAAAATAAATCCAAAGCTATTTGAGGCATGGATAGTCTTTTGAAGATTTTTTCTGTAAAAGAAAATGGAAATGTATTTATATACACAAAGTTGCCAATTTAGGATATTTTTCACACACAACATGGGCATACTTAGAATTTCACCCTAAAACACATTCTGTTACTTCTCCTGAGCAGGCCCGGACTGGCCATAGGGCACACCGGGCATGTGCCCAGTGGGCCGGGGGCCGCATGTCACTTCTCCCCACTCCCAGCTGCTTGGGCCAGCGCTGCTCATCCGCCCCCGACCTCTCTGCGGCCAGCTCCGTGGCCGACTGCGTGGAAATGGCCGCATTTTTTTTTTGGCAGAGTCCCGGGTCCCCACTCTCAAGGCAGCTGGGCTGCTCCTTGTGCCGGCGCCGCTCACCATGGCCAGCTCCGCGGCCACCTTCGCGGCCCTCCAGCCAGCCTTCTGTTCAGTTTAGGAGGAAATTAAGAGGTCAGGACCACCAGAGAGAGCCACGCTGTACCTGCACCACCAGAGAGAGCCACACTGTACCT
Source organism: Rana muscosa (assembly GCA_029206835.1). Lineage (NCBI taxonomy): Eukaryota > Metazoa > Chordata > Amphibia > Anura > Ranidae > Rana > Rana muscosa. The sequence goes on along the minus strand of CM055117.1, from coordinate 893,611,500 downwards.
GCACCACCAGAGAGAGTCACGCTGTACCTGCACCACCAGAGAGAGCCACGCTGTACCCACACCACCAGAGAGCCACGCTGTACCCGCACCACCAGAGAGCCACGTTGTACCCGCACCACCAGAGAGAGCCACGCTGTACCGGCACCACCAGAGAGAGCCACGCTGTACCGGCACCACCAGAGAGAGTCACGCTGTACCCGCACCACCAGAGAGAGTCACGCTGTACCCGCACCACCAGAGAGAGTCACACTGTACCCACACCACCAGAGAGAGTCACGATGTACCCACACCACCAGAGATAGAGAGCCACGCTGTACCCGCACCACCAGAGAGAGCCACGATGTACCCGCACCACCAGAGAGAGTCACGCTTTACCCGCACCACCAGAGAGAGTCACGCTGTACCCACACCACCAGAGAGAGTCACGCTGTACCCGCACCACCAGAGAGAGTCACGCTGTACCCGCACCACCAGAGAGAGTTACGCTGTACCCACACCACCAGAGAGAGCCACGCTGTACCGCACCACCAAAGAGAGCCATGCTGTACCCGCACAACACCAGAGAGAGAGAACAGGTCAGTGTCACTGGGCAGTGTGGGCACAATAGGAGTCAGACAGTACTAGCATTGTATGGCCACAATAGGACTGGGACATTGTAATATAAAGGGGACTGCAGTTCCCTTTATATCACAGTGTCCCTGCAAATTACAGTGTGGAGGACCAACACCCAGGCACCCCCACGAATGTCTGAATCCTCGAGTAATGTCTGGTATGAATTTTGGGGGGGACCCCACATAATTTTTTTTTACATTTTGGCATGGGGTTCCCATTAGAATCCATACCAGACCCAAAGGGTTTTTTTTTCAGAATTTTCTATTGCCAGAATTGTTTTGTTTACATTCAGTTGTCAATGGGGAAGCCTGCTGACAGCTGATGAGTCATCAGTTGTTAAAGTGGAGTTCCACCCAATTTTTTTTCTTTTTTTTATTCCACTCCTCACCCCCTTACATGCCACATTTGGCATGTAATTTTTTTTGGGGGGGGGAGTAGGGGCTTCAGTAGGAGTGGGACTTCCTGTCCCACTTCCTCATTCCGCCCTGGAGCCGCCTAGGCGATACGTCATATCGCCTTGTGGCGGCTCCTCCCTGTAGGCGATCACCTGGGACGTGACAGGTCCCAGGCGATCGCCTGTCCACTCACAGAGCGCTGCGCCGTTCGTGCATGCGCAGTGAGTGCCCGGCCGTGAAGCCGAAAGCTGTCACGGCCGGGTGCCCATACTGTGAATGGATGCGCCGGCGGAGGAAGGGGGAGAGGAGCGGAGCTCCAGGCGGCGCGTCGCTGGACAGTGGAGTAGGTAAGTGTAAGTTTATTAAAAGCCAGCAGCTACACTTTTTGTAGCTGCTGACTTTTAATAAACATAAAAAAAGGGTGGAACTCCGCTTTAAGGACGTGGCAGTCAGCTTCCCGGCCCATTGCTTAACAACCAGCTATTCTTTACACAGAATTTGAATTGGGTCGATCATTTTTTGACCGATCTGAATTCAAATCGTTCCGAAAATTTAGAATTTGTTAGAAAATTAATAAACCAAATGAAATTTAACAAAAAGGAAACGAAAATAAACAAATTCCGAAATGACACTAAACAAATTCTGAAACAAAACAAAACTAGTAACATAACAAATATATCCGAAACCTAAACAAATTTTTCCATTCTGCACGTCTAGTTATGTGCGTCTGTTTCCCTCACTTGGACTGCTTTTGGACGTCCCAATTGTATCAGAATATCCTCTGATCCTGTGTCACAATAATGAGCGATAAAGAAAACTGGAATTTTTGTACTTATCATATGATCAGTTTTTTGGACTTCATTTAAGGGGTTGTAAAGGTTTGTTATTTAACAAAAAAAAAAATAACATGTCATACTTACCTTCTCTGTGCAAGGGTTTTGCACAGAGCAGCCCCGATCCTCCTTTTCTGGGGTCCCTCAGCGGCACTCCTTGCTCTTCCTTTCTCGACTGCCCCCACGGAGAGCCGCATTCCATGAGGACACTCCCAAGTCCTGCTGCTGTGTCCATTGACTCCTGTGTCACTGGATTTGGTTGACAGCAGCGGGGGCCAATGGCTCCTGCTGCTATTAGTCTGCCAAATAAGGACCTGAGACAGCGTCTGGAGCTGCTGTGCTCGTCCCCATCGATGGATCGATCGGGTTCAGGTAAGTAAAAGAGGGGCTCTGGGGAGTGCTGCACTACAGAAGGGTTTTCACTTTAATGCATAGAATGCATTAAAGGGGTTGTAAAGGTTCAAATATTTAAATAAATAAAAAAATAACAAACATGTCATACTTACCTCCACTGTGCAGCTCGTTTTGCACAGAGTGGCCCCGATCCTGGTCTTCTGGGGTCCCTCGGCGGCTGTCTCGGCTCCTCCCCGCATCAGCTATCCCCCTTCATGGGAAGCTCTCTCCTAAGGGAGTTAGCTTGTGGGCGTGCTCCCGTGATACAGCCGGCGGCTATAGCCGCTGACTGTATCACTCGACCCCGCCCCCGACGCACTGCGTCAGGGGTTTGATTGACAGCAGCGGGAGCCAATGGCTGCGCTGCTATCAATCATCCAATGAATAAGCCGAGAAGCCCGGTCAAGAAGCCTGCTCGCTCACAACGTGGGACTTTCGAGGGGTCAGGTAAGTAAACTGGGGGGCTGGGGGGGCCGGAAAACATCAGATGTTTTTTCACGCATTAAGGTGAAAAAACATGAACCTTTACAACCCCTTTATGGTGAAAAACCTTGAGGGTTTACAACCCCTTTAAGTGACACAGATCCTGTTTGCTTGTGATGCATCCCTTAAATACTGCTTTTGTTACCCAGTGTTTAGTGCCTCCTAAAGGCAGCAGTATAACCCAATCATATCAGAAAAACTACTGACCATGTATCCCTTAATGAATTCGAAGAAACACACGTTACGGTAAGTACAGAAAGAGTGAAACATCTAAGCACATTTACTCATTCATTTTCACACTACGAACGACGTAGTTAGTTGTTAACCTTACAGGTATGTTTTTCGTCATGTGGGGAAGTTAGCACAACACCCATGGAAACCTGGGAAGAACATGCAGATGAGAATCGGGTGCAGTGGCGGAATTTTCAGGGTCGCAGCAGTCGCAGTTGCGACTGGGCCCTGTAATTCCGCCAGGTCCGGGGGGCCCGCAGCCCATCCGTGTACTCTGCCGCGCCGCCAGGGGCGGGGCAACGGGTCAATTGCCCCCCGAGAAAATCGTGAGCAGGCTGTACTGACGCCGACCCCATCAGCCGTTGCTGACAGGCTCTGTGAAGGGACACATGCAGAGCCGCAGCTGCGGGGGATTCTACCCCTCCTTCTCCTCCTTGAGCCAAGCAGCTGGCAATGCCTGCTCCTATTGGCTACATTCAGGGCCAATGGCTAGGAAACTAAGAAGAGAGGCTCATGGGAAATGTAGTTCAGGATACCAGCAGGCCTGGGACGATTCCCTGAGAGAGAGTGCACTGCAGCCCCCAACATGCCGAGCGGGGGGAGGAGGGGAAAGAGGGGATTGAGGACTTTAAAAGAAGAGGGACCATGAGCCTGTCGGGTGGAGGAAGCCAGTGATTCTACTATATATCCCCCAAGGTAAGAACTTACTTCCAGATGGGGGGGCAGGGATGCAGGCTTCCATAGAGGTACAGCCGTACAGGACCTTATCACTGGCTGCTCCTACCATCCTCTCCACCACCACCACCTGTGCCTCTTACTGATCCCATCCCCCCACCACTGATCTCATCCCTATCCCCCCCCCCCATTACTACTACAACAGAGGTGATGGGGGGGGGGGATAGTGATGAGATCAGTGGTGGGGGGATGGGATCAGTAAGAGGCACAGGTGGTGGTGGAAAATTTTAAAAATATGTGGTGTTGGGGTGTGTGGCACTGCCTTCCACCTGAATGGTGGTGTGGGTAGAGAAATTCTTAAGTGCTAATTAAGTGAGATCCACCTCCACAAAGGTGGTTGTATCCAAATTGATAGTAAACCTTCCAAAGTGATAATGGCATCTTCAATTGTTGTGTCAAGTGAAACCCGTTGCTACATGCCACCTATGAAGAGCGATTTAATGATCGAGTCGCTCTTCCTGGGGGCAAGTCAACAAGGGATGTGTAGCAAAACTTGGTTGCTAAGAGTTTAGGAATTAACCTGAAAAGTGATCCAAACTCGTGACACCCTTCAACGGGTGGTATTAACCCTTACTGGTTAAATTAGAAACACTCAAGTGCACTAAATGCTAAATCAGGTGTTCAAACAACATATTCTAAACTTCACAGCAATAAGCATCAGGATAAAAAAACATAGTATAGTTGCCCTATATTCAAACACCTGTGGGCAGTGCTTTGTGAAGAAAAAAATAAATAAATAATAATAATAATTTATTTCACAAAGTACTGCCCACAGGTGTTGGGCACTTGAGTGTTTCTAATTTAACCAGTACCCCTGAAGTACCACTGCTGCCACCCCCCCTCAAGTTGAAATTTAGAAAAAAAATTACTTTGTTGTACAGTGTAAAAAAATTAAGTATCAAAATCAGGCTTTTCGGGGGGGGGTCTTCATGATTTCTTGCACCGGGGCCCTGAAGTCTCTAGTTACGCCACTGATCGGGTGTGATTACAAAGCCAGGACTTTAATGTTACAAGAGCTACAGATGCTAAAAGTCTGTGTATTGCAAAGGTTTTTTTGCTTGGTAAAGTTAAAAATCAAAAGAAAATAAAGCAATATATCCAATAAGCTGCTATCAACAGTGCTGAACTTCAAAATTACAAACTATAAATGTGAAGAAAAGGTTATATATTATTTTATAGTGGTAAAGAAAAACGATGTTTGCCACAAACAAAGAATCATATGTGACCTGAACTCAAATGTACAATACAGGCTTTTGTTTTATATATTGTTCCCTACTCCTCAGCAGCCATAGGCCAAGGTGGTATCATCTGAACAAGTAAAACAGCGCCCTCTATCGTTACATGACAGACAGTGAAATTAATTTGATTCTATCTTACAACTGAGAACTGGAAACCCTCTCTTTTCTCTAAAGTGACAAAAAAAGACAAAAGAGAAAATGTTATGGCATACATTACAACTACACATTCAATTATTCATAATTCAAAACTACTTTAACCATATAAAAAGACCTATACATATTTTTTTGTTAAATGACTAAAACAGATTTGTTTGCACTAAAGTTCTTTCATTTCCTCTGGATCAGGATGGAAAAACAACAGCCACTGTTGACTCCTGCATTTTACTGCTGAAAGACAGTAAATATGAGACTCAAATATTTGCAAAACTGTTAAATTATATCGGTATTTCCGGAGTGTGCCAAAATTCCTGGTCGAGGCAGTTTTTTCACTATTACAAAATGCTCCTTTGTTAATCACTTCAGAATACCATGTGTAATCAGAGCTAAGATCTACCCTGTCACCAACAGCACATATAGCAGATGACCTCTGCATTCAACTAACCATTCCTTTTAAAGGTGGAATTGTAATGCAGATGATTATGCTATTCTGTCTTCTTAACTGGAATCTGCCAGTCAAGAAAATGGTACAGAAATGCAAAATGCCTTAGCATTTCATTGTATCAGGGAATCTAAAGCCTAATTTTAAAGGTAACAAATGTTTTCAAAGCTGAACTCCAGGCAAACGCACTTTTTTTTTCTTTTTTTACAAATTTGTATTTCTGTCCATCCAATACTGAGATGTACACACAGCTCTGCAAATATGCAGTTCACTATTAGTATGCCTGAATGCTTTTCTGAAATAATCCTATTGATCAGAAAATTGCTTCATACAAGCATTCAGGTATGCTGATGATGAATTGCATATATTCAGACCCCATACTGACAATGCGAACTATCGTAATTTCAGCAACAGCTCTGCCACACAGCACAGTCCTGCCTGGCAGCAGTAGAGACCTGGTATTTCTCTTCTTTTCACCTCCTTTTGGCATGCACCACAGTACAACCGATTGGCTCCTTGTGCTTGTAGGCAGGTGCAGTCTATTTTCTCCACTGTAGGTGGCGCTTGATCGCAGCGGTATTACAGTTGGAAAGGAATTCAAGTGAACATGGTTCCTCTATGGTTTCCTGGGTCACTAAGGAGACTAACCGATTAAATGCCCCGTGTGGCTCTGGCAATCATCTTGTGTCAGGCAGAGCCTATTTATGGCCTCCGCTCCAATGCTTGACGTGCATTGCGCGTGTGGGTAGTGTAGGGACCGGTCAGGCATCTGACAGGGACAATAATTAGTGACAGGAAGAGGTCCAGTCGAGTAGGCAAAGGATAACTCGTCATTTAGGTATGGACCGGCCTGGCTGATTTCCACCCCTCAAGACAGATGCTGTCAGCACATCCGAGACCTGTTCTGCTACACATCGCTGTTGCATTCTGTGAGTGTTCTCAGTTAGGCACCTTCCCGCTGGACTTGTTGTGAATTGCTGAACTTTTACATTAATACAAGTTCTGTTCTCTGCAACTGGACTCTGAATATTTACTGCCGCTGCATCACTCTGCACCTTCCCATACCCTGCTTCATGCTGCTTCTGCCTCTCCTTGAGTCATGCTGTACAGAGACTGCTAAAGGCTAATATCAAGTTACATTCAGGTACTTACAATGCTTGCATTAAAAAAATTATTTAATAAAGCATTAGTAGGTGCCTTTTTATCTACCTGGAGTTCAACTTTAAGGCAAACCTGTAATAGGACAGCTTCTTAGCAACCACATATCTCTAGCCACTCAGCTGTCAGCCAGGTACTACTAGCTGACATCTAAATGTACACATACTACTCGGGATAGTGACTGACATCACTGACTTTATATGGCCATGTACATATTTGGTAAAATTACATCAGCCACCATCCCTGACCCATTTAAAATTCAACTCTCAGCCTGGAATCTGTTTTTTATCACAAATTTATTTCAGGAGCAAAGGATGTTGTGCTGGGTTGGTGTGAATTTTTCCGGAGGGCATCATTCATAGTGATTGAAAATAGATTTACATTGTGGGGCAATTTCTTTTTTTTATATTTTTTTAAATAAAGAACTTGTCAATGTGTATGGTGTACTTATTTACTGCTTTGTGAATGTACTTGCTCATGTAAGTAGGATGGGGGCCATTATCTGAAAGCCCTTTATTTAAAAAAAGGGGCTCCTGGATTCTTCCCGTGGTTGGGGGGGAAGAGGCCCTTGTCCTTTTCAACATGGGGACTTGGTGCTTTGCTTGGGAGGTCACTCACAACAAGGTCCCCTTCACACGTTGAGGGCTTATGGCCTTCTACCGTTCCCGAGGAAGCCGTGCGCTTGTCACCCCCCCCCCCCCCTTTTCTTGGCCACACAGGCTGCATGCTCAGGTAAGAGTTTGGTATGAATTTTGAGGGAACATCACACCATTTTTTTCATTTGAGGTTCCTTAACAATTGCTGAACTTTACTACTCTATCTAATACTGTCAGGGTGGTGGATTTACTAAAGGAGTAGGGAATGTTCAGTTGTAAAATTAAGGTGAATACGATTTATCATCAGCCAGAAAGTGTGTTTGGGCAAGGATACTAATTGGCTGGGCAGGGCTTTTGCCCGCCTGTCCCCATACAATCAGTCATTCAGTTTTTAACTTGCACTAGAAACTAACCAATTTTGGTTTCTGGGGGGGCAATAGTTGAGGACCTGTTCATACAACTGTGCTGCATTCTGTTTTGTTATGGCAGCCTGTTACTTTGTATGGGCTGCCTAAGGCACTAAAATGCACCAAATAGGTACATGTAGCATTTTTACTAATGATAAATGCTACATGGTATGGTTCTTGAGGGGTCATTTCAGGTGTATCTAATGAGATTGCAGATTCGCTAACACTGTTTTTGTGTCTTGCTATATTGGATTTTAACTAATGGGGTGGCTTTACGGGGCAGAGGTACTAAACTGCTCACTTAATTGAGAGAAGAGGGGCAAAGGTATAACAGAAATTACCTCCTTTTTGTCCCACTCCTTGGTTGGGATCTCGCTTTAGGTTCACTTTAAGCTTTTTAGGCTTCAAAATGTGTCCATAACAGAAATGTGATAGGAAACTACTGTAGCAATGTTCATTTCTGTGTTTACAAAATTTATCAGTATTTTTTTTTTGCACAATTTAGGAAGGTTGCCCTTAGCCCTAAATATTTTAATTAAATTTAAATGTGTAATGATAGAATCATGCACCAAGTAGAAATGCTTGTTTATGTTCTAGCTGTGCTACTGTGAGTATAGGTTCTGATGTGTTTTCTTTTTCTTCATTCTTGGTCTGAGTATTTCGGGCTCCCCCATGGGAGGTGGGGGTATGAAAAGGCAAGTCTTTCGGAAGGTAGCATTGAACAAAGGCACCTATTCAGCTGCTGGCTTCCAGTCTATCACACATGAAAAAATGAGGCCAGCCTTTAACCTGAGATGCTGGCAGTCTGTACCAGATGTGACATAACTCAGACAAGGAAGAAAAAATGTACATTCCACGGAAGACAGAATATAGCTTGGAAAAATAGGGCCCTTTCTATATAACTTTTTTTTTTTTTCTTATTTCCATTTCCCAAACCTGGGGCCTATTCCTTATAACCCCATGACAATCCAAGACCAAAAACATTACATTTGGTATGGACGTTGATTAAATATTATTTTAAAAAGATTCAGTTATTTGCTATGACTATATGTGACCACTAAACCAAGCCCTTTGATGGAGCTCATTGAATAATACAGTACTGCACTCAGCTCAAATTGTAGTAACACTGAAATCAATGAAATGCTATCTCGTAATGGTCTGGCTTCAGTAAAACTAATTTAGTTTGGTTGTTATCGGTTACTGTAAAGAGAATTACAAATGAAAGCAGTTCACTTGAGGCACTTAGAAATAAAGGAAGTCCTCTCTAGCACAGGTTTGGGTTATAGGCAATCCTCCCAATCCTCACGTGACCCCACCCCCCTCTGATGTAACGCAGTTTTCCCGTTGCATCAGAGGGGGGCGGGGTCACCCGCACATCACTGGGAAAGCCCGGGTTTCCCCTTGCATCAGAGGGGGACGGGGTCACATGACGGGTGGCCCCGTCCTCAGCTACATAAGACCTGTCAGGCTGCCACAACGTCATTCCCGGGGTGTCTCCGGTGGAGACAGGATCGTGTGCTGTTCCTCGCTGGACATCATCGCTGGAGCCTGCAGATCATCCATCGCTGGATACCGACATCACTGGAGTGGAGATCGAGAGTGGATTACCACCGCTGGAATCTTTTTTTATTTTTATTTTTTATTTTTAATAAAGGACTTATCCCAACTGTGTCTGTGTGTTTTTTTACAATTTTTTACACTTTCTTTGTGAAATGGTAGGCCTTACCAATTCACATGGGGGGGGGGGCAGGATCTGTTAAAGGGGTCTTAGAGGTTCCAATAAGCCCCCCGCCCGCAGACCCCCACAACCACCGGGCAAGGGTTGTGGGGATGAGGCCCTTGTCCAGACCCCAAAGCATCCTCCCCATGTTGAAGGCATGTGGCCTGGTACGGTTCAGGAGGGGGGGCGCTCTCTCGTCCCCCCCTCTTTTCCTGCGGCCTGCCAGGTTGTGTGCTCGGATAAGGGTCTGGTATGGATTTTTGGGGGGAACTCCAGGCCATTTTTTTTTTAATTTGGCACGGAGTCCCCCTTGAAATCCATACCAGACCTGAAGTTTTTTTTTAAGTTATCTAAAAAAAAAACAGGAAACATGTTATACTTTCCTGCCCTGTGCAATAGCTTTGCACAGAGCAGCCTGGAACCTCTTCTTCTGGGATCCCCTCAAGCCTCTTGCTATGGGGGCACACATGCAGGTTCGCTCCAGATTCGGGCTGTGTGCATCTATTGACACGCACAGCCCGGCTTAGCTCGGCCCCGCCCCTACTCCCTCCTCGCAGGATTTAATTGACAACAGCAGGAGCCAATGGCCTCTATGTCCAGTGAGGAGAGAGAAAGCTCTCAGGCACAGCGCTAGATCAAGGGTGGGGTTTGGTATATATTTAGAGGGAGTTGGGGGAAGGTGAATTGAACATAGGGTTTTTACCTTAATGCAGAGAATGTATTAAGGTAAATAAAAAAATAAAAAAAGCAACTTCAGCCTTTGCAACCACTTTAAAGAGTCATTAAGCCCACATCATGAAGAACTGTTTTCTGTATTGTGCAAAAAACCTGGTTGATGCTGAAGCCTGAGATTGTGTAGACCAGGGGTGTCAAACTCAATTTCATCGTGGGCCACATCAGCATTATGATTACCCTCAAAAGGGCCGGTTGTATCTGTAAGATTAGACGTCCAGCGCATCCCCTCCCCATATATTAGATGCCAAGAGCCACCCCACCACCAGAAGTTGAGTCCCCCACTCTGCCTTACATCACAGTGCACCCCCCTTTCCTTATGCTGCTGCTGGGAAGAAGCTTGATGCATTGCTTGAAAGCAGAAAGTAAGGGTCTTTAGGAGGACCAGAGGAGGGCTGTAGAGATGCGAGGGCCACATGAAATGGCCTGGAGGGCCAGATTCGGCCCGCGGGCCTTGTGTTTGACACCTGTGGTGTAGACCAACCGTTTACTGAGCATGCTCCGGTTTTAGGTCCCTAATAAGCTGTTCTGTCCTTTTTCTTATCTGTGCAGCCCACTTGACCATAAAGTCTCATGTGTGGGCGTATACACTCTGGATAAATAACAGCCCACTCCCTCCCTCCTCCTCCATGCCCACTAAACAGATAAACACAATGGGGATGGAATGTTACATGTTGATTGATGGAGGCATCACCTCCCTGTAATTCTAAGCATATACAAACAACAGACACGGGCTGGAGGAGCTTAGATAGCCAACATGATGTTTTGCACTAAAAAATAAGGATCTGAGTTCAAATAAATATTTGAATGATCATGTAAAACATTTATTTAATATTAACCACTTAAGCCCCGGACCATTTGGTAACTAAAGGACCAGAGGTGATTTCAGAATTTTGCACTGCGCTGCTTTTACTGTAAATTGTGCGGACATGCAATGTTGTACCCAAACGAAATTTGCGTCCTTTTCTTCCCACAAATAGAGCTTTCTTTTAATGGTATTTGATTGCCTCTGCGATTTTTATTTTTTGCGATATAAACTGAAAAAGACCGAAAATTTTGAAAAAAAATAATATTTTCTACTTTTTGTTATAAGAAAAATCGAATAAACTAAATTTTAGTCATACATTTAGGCCAAAATGTATTCAGCCACATGTCTTTAGTAAAAAAAATGTCAATAAGCGTGTATTTATTGGTTTGCGCAAAAGTTATAGCGTCTACAAACTAGGGTACATTTTCTGGAATTTACACAGCTTTTAATTTGTGACTGCCTATCTCATTTCTTGAGGTGCTAAAATGGCAGGGCAGTACAAAACCCCCCCAAATGACCTCATTTTGGAAAGTAGACATCCCAAGGAAATTGCTGAGAGGCATGTTGAGTCCATTGAATATTTTTTTTTTTGTCTCAAGTGATTGAATAATGACTAAAAAAAAAAAAAAAAATTACAAAAAGTTGTCACTAAATGATATATTGCTCACACATGCCATGGTTATGTGTGGAATTACACCCCAAAATACATTTTGCTGCTTCTCCTGAGTACAGGGATACCACATGTGTGGGACTTTTTGGGAGCCTAGCCACGTACGGGACCCCGAAAACCAAGCACCGCCTTCAGGATTTCTAAGGGCGCAAATTTTTGATTTCACTCCTCACTACCTATCACAATTTTGAAGGCCATAAAATGCCAAAATAGCACAAAACCCCCCCAAATGACCCCATTTTAGAAAGTAGACACCCTAAGGAAATTGCTGAGAGGCCTGTTGAGCCCATTGAATATTTTTTTTTTGTCCCAAGTGATTGAATAATGACAAAAAAAAATTAAATTACAAAAAGTTGTCACTAAATTATATATTGCTCACACATGCCATGGTTATGTGTGGAATTACACCCCAAAATACATTTTGCTGCTTCTCCTGAGTACGGGGATACCACATGTGTGGGACTTTTTGGGAGCCTAGCCACGTACGGGACCCCGAAAACCAAGCACCGCCTTCAGGATTTCTAAGGGCGCAAATATTTGATTTCACTCCTCACTACCTATCACAGTTTTGAAGGCCATAAAATGCCAAAATAGCACAAACCCCCCCCCCCAAATGACCCCATTTTAGAAAGTAGACACCCCAAGGAAATTGCTGAGAGGCCTGTTGAGCCCATTGAATATTTTTTTTTTTTTTGTCCCAAGTGATTGAATAATGACAAAAAAAAAATTACAAAAAGTTGTCACTAAATGATATATTGCTCACACATGCCATGGTTATATGTGGAATTACACCCCAAAATACATTTTGCTGCTTCTCCTGAGTACGGGGATACCACATGTGTGGGACTTTTTAGGAGCCTAGCCACGTACGGGACCCCGAAAACCAAGCACCGCCTTCAGGATTTCTAGGCACAAATTTTTGATTTCACTCCTCACTACATATCACAGTTTCGAAGGCCATAAAATGCCAAAATAGCACAAAACTCCCCCAAATGACCCCATTTTGGAAAGTAGACACCCCAAGCTATTTGCTGAGAGGCATGGTGAGTATTTTACAGCTCTCATTTGTTTTTGAAAATGAAGAAAGAAAATATATATATATATATTTTTTTTTTTAATTTTCAAAACTTTGTGACAAAAAGCGAGATCTGTAAAATACTCACAATACCTCTCAGCAAATAGCTTGGGGTGTCTACTTTCCAAAATGGGGTCATTTGGGGGGGTTTTGTGCCATTTGGGCATTCCATGGCCTCCGAAACTGTGATAGGCAGTGAGAAGTGAAATCAAAAATTTACACCCTTAGAAAGCCTGAAGGCGGTGCTTGGTTTTTGGGGTCCCGTAGGTGGCTAGGCTCCCAAAAAGTCTCACACATGTGGTATCCCCGTACTCAGGAGAAGCAACAGGGGTGTAATTCCACATATGCCCATGGCATGTTTGAGCAATATATCATTTAGTGACAACTTTGTGCAAAAAAAAAAAAAAAATTGTCTTTTTTCCGCAACTTGTGTCAACATATAAAATATTCCATGGACTCGACATGCCTCTCAGTATATAGCTTGGGGTGTCTACTTTCCAAAATGGGGTCATTTGGGGGGGTTTTGAACTGTTCTGGCATTTTATACACAACATTAGGAAGCTTACATCCACTCTTCTAACCACTTGAAGACAAAGCCCTTTTTGACACTTTTTGTTTACATGAAAACATTTTTTTTTTTGCAAGAAAATTATGTTGAACCCCCAAACATTATATATATTTTTAAAGCAAAGGCCCTACAGATTAAAATGGTGGGTGTTGCATTTTTTTTTCTACACAGTATTTGCGCAGCGATTTTTCAAACGCATTTTTTTGGGAAAAAATACACTTTTTTTAATTTTAATGCACTAAAACACACTATATTGCCCAAATGTTTGATGAAATAAAAAAGATGGTCTTAGGCCGAGTACATAGATACCAAACACGACATGCTTTAAAATTTCGCACAAACGCGCATTGGCGACAAACTACATACATTTTTAAAAGCCTTTAAAAGCCTTTACAGGTTACCCCGTTAGATTTACAGAGGAGGTCTACTGCTAAAATTACTGCCCTTGATCTGACCTTCACGGTGATACCTCACATGCATGGTGCAATTGCTGCTTACATATGATGCCAGACTGACGCTTGCGTTCGCCATTGGGCAAGAGCAGGGCAGGACAGGGGTGCTTTTTTTTTTATTATTATTAATTTTGCTTTTTTATTTTATTTTTAAATTGTTCCTTCCATTTTTTTTTTTTTTTATCATTTTTATTGTTATCTCAGGGAATGTAAATATCCCCTATGATAGCAATAGGTAGTGACAGGTACTCTTTTTTTGGAAAAACTGGGGTCTTCTAGACCCTATATCTTTCCTCTGCCCTCAAAGCATCTGACCACACCAAGATCGGTGTGATAAAATGCTTTCTCAATTTCCCAATGGCGCTTTTTATATCCGGGGGGGACATTCCCTCCCACTGCTTGTAAAAGCAGTCCAGAGGCTAATTAGCCACTAGGATTGCTTTTACATGAAAGCCGGCCGCTGGCTGAAAAGAATGATACCAAGATGATACCTAAACCCGCAGGCATCATTCTGGTATAAACATTTAAAGTCCAGCAACATACCAGTACGTTGCTGGTCCTTGTTGGACATGTATTGTAATCTTTTTTTTTCATGCAGCCAGTTGGCTGAACGAAGAAGAGATTGATCGGCGGGTATGCCCACCATTAGAATACCGCCCTTCATCCACCCACTTCTAATGATGGGCATACATGCACCATTTATATATGCCGAAGCATGGGGGCATCCTCCCGCAAAAAAGTTATGCCGCACACACATGGTCGGACTTTTCCACGGGTAAGCCTCCGTCGGAATTTCGACCGTATGTACGCTGCATTAGGAGCAAAATCGCTCCTCCGCTCCTCCGCCCCTGCTGCCCCAATGCTTCGGCATATATGCTTTTTTTTTTAACTGTGGTGGTGAAATCACCTCTTACAGCACTGGAGTCGCAGGGATCAGGCCTGTCTCTGCGAACGCTGCAGTTATGTGTGTTGTGTTTTGTAAGTGACAGTGATCGATCGATACTGCACTTGGGTGGCCTGGGCTGGACGGAGGGGCAAAACGCAGGTGCTAGCAGGTATCTGGGCTGATCCCGCTAACACTGCGTTTTTGGGAACCCTAAACTGCTGTGGACGCTAGTATAGATCTGATCAGATCAGATATTGATCTGTTCAGATACTATACCACTAAGGGAGGTGTATGCTTCACGCGTGGGTGTTAGCGTTACTGGCACTAACCGGACGCTGCCTGGGGTGTGACATAGACCCTCTCTGACGCTAAAACCTAATTGATATCACCCGCCGGGCGATCAGGGGGTTAAACCTTTATTGGGTTATATACGGCGGGTGCCCTGACACTATAAAAAGCAAACTAACTAACCAGCATCCCAAGTAACACTTATATGGTGATCACTGGTGAAAGGGTTAACTAGGGGCAATTAGGGGGTTAAAACCTTTATTAGATAATATATAGGGGTACCAGACGCTATAAAAACCTGCGGCGAACCTAAAAAAATTACTGGCTACCGATCGGCATCACAGACATTAAGACAGCGATCAGAAAAACGATCGCTTAGCGACAGCGGTGATAGGGGGTGAAAGGGTTACCTGGAGGGCGATCAAGGGGGTTAAACCTTTATTAGATAATTTATGGGGGTACCTGACGCTATAAAAACCTGCGGCGAACCTAAAAAAAATTACTGGCTACCGATCTGCATCACCGACTCTAAGACAGCGATCAGAAAAATGATCGCTTAGTGACGGCGGTGATAGGGGGTGAAAGGGTTACCTGGGGGGCAATCAAGGGGGTTAAACCTTTATTAGATAATATATGGCGGTACCTGACGCTATAAAAACCTGCGGCGAACCTAAAAAAAATTACTGGCTACCGATCTGCATTACCGACACTAAGACAGTGATCAGAAAAACGATCGCTTAGCGACAGTGGTGATAGGGGGTGAAAGGGTTACCTGGGGGGGCCATCAAGGTGGTTAGACCTTTATTAGATAATTTATGGGGATACCTGACGCTATAAAAACCTGCGGCGAACCTAAAAAAAATTACTGGCTACCGATCTGCATCACCGACGCTAAGACAGCGATCAGAAAAATGATCGCTTAGCGACAGTGGTGATAGGGGGTGAAAGGGTTACCTGGGGGGTGATCAAGGCGGTTAAACCTTTATTAGATAATTTATGGGGGTACCTGACGCTATAAAAACCTGCGGCGAACCTAAAAATAATTACTGGCTACCCATCTGCATCACCGACGCTAAGACAGTGATCAGAAAAATGATCGCTTAGCGACGGTGGTGATAGGGGGTGAAAGGGTTATCTGGGGGGTGATCAGAGGGTTAAACCTTTATTAGGGGGGGTTAGGGGGCTACACTGGACCTAAAACTAACTTTAGTGACACTTTTACAGTCACAAATGTCACTGATTGCAGTGATCAGTAATAAATGGTCACTGCAATCAGTGACACTGTGACTGGGGGCTGGGGGGTGATCTGGGGGTGTCTGGGGGGGGCGATTTGTGTGCCTATGTGTCCTGGTGTCAGTGTAGTGTTTTGTGTACTGACCTGATGTCTTCTCTTGTACGGCGCTCGGTATATGTGAGCGCCGCATGAGAGATGACATCACTTCCTCCTGCTTCCTCTGCCTGTGTTTACATTACAGAACAGAGGAAGCATTTTCATTCGCCGGGAGCGATCGCGGGGGGGTGGCCGGAATCGAACGGCCGTCCCCTCATCTCGGATCGCTCCCCAACGAATACCGACCGCTCACTGTATAGGAGGGGGGTCCGATCGGACCCCCCAACTGTACAAAGGCAATCACGTACACTGTACGTGATTGTGCCTGTCGGTGCCATTCTGCCGACGTACATATACAGTGAGCGGTCGTTAAGTGGTTAATTATGCATTTTTCCTTTGTATTTCAAAGGCTGTTTTTTTGGGGTTTATTTTAACATGTGACCAGCAGCAGAGAACTAGAAGCTCCTCCTGCCGATGTTTCCCTGCAGATGGACTTGACAGCTGTATATCGATTGAATAAAGGTACTTTTGGTGTACTGAGAGAAAACCGAGCTCAGACAGATTCTGCAAAAGTGTCTCATGTGCATTCTAATGCCTTGTACACACGACCGTTTTTAATGACGAGAAAAATTACATTTTTTAAAATGGTTATTAAAAATGATCTTGTGTGGGCTTCAGAGCATTTTTCACGACGTGAAAAACGGCCATGAAAAAATGACATTAAAAACAGTCGTGTGTACGCGGCATGAAAGTGGCACAGCTTGAGCCAAATTCAAGTGCAAGTTCAAGACAGGTATACACATTTTTGGCAGTCTTCTCCACTTTCAGAACGCATGAGAGACACTTTAGTGAAATCTGCCTGCACCAGTCTTTATGAATTCCAGGGTATGTGTTTAGTATTAATTTAAGATACCAAAGTAATGCATATATCATATTATTTAAGAACAAAAAAGAATTTATTTTGGTGATTTTGTCCTGCAAAAATTATTTTAATTTTAATGCAACCCAAAGATAAACAAGTAACTAAAAACACACTTTTTTCTAAATTGATCAGTGTCACTTTAAAAATAAAATTCAGGGCTATTGTAAATTAAAAGTAAACATTTTATTCTAAAGCATTTCCTGTTATTGACACTTATGCCCTGTACACACGATAGGAATTTCCTATGGCCTAAAATCTGATGGAATTTTCTGTCAGAATTCCGTTCAAGCTGTCTAGCATCAGTCTTGCATACACAATGTCAGACTAAATTCCGACCGTCCAAAGCGCGGTGACGTAAAACACTACGATGAGCCGAGAAAAATTAAGTTCAATGCTTCCGAGCATGCGTCGACTTGATTCTAAACATGCGTGGGTTTTTTCTCTGACGGAGTTCCACACAGACGATCGGAATTTCCCATAGGATTTTTTTTCCATCAGAAAAATTTAAAACATGTTCTATTTCTAAAATCCTACGGAAAAAAGTCTGATGGGCCCAACACACGATAGGAATTTCTGATGAAAAAATTCCATCAGACTTTTTTCATCAGAAATTCCTATCGTGTGTACAAGGCATAAAATTATAATTCTGGTACAAAGCACTGCAAAGTTATTTACAATTTAAATGGCATTTTTCAATTTTGTACTTTTTTTTAATTTAACACTAAAAGAAATATGAACAAAACAAGCAAAAATTTAAGTAAGCTTACTGGGCACATAACCCCCTTCCTGCCCAGGCGAAAATTTCAGCTTTCGGCACTGCGTCGCTTTGAATGACAATTGCGCGGTCGTGCGACGTGGCTCCCAAACAAAATTGATGTCCTTTTTTCCCCACAAATAGAGCTTTCTTTTGGTGGTATTTGATCACCTCTGCGGTTTTTATTTTTTGCGCTATAAACAAAAAAAGAGCGACGATTTTGAAAAAAAAACACAATATTTATTACTTTTTGCTATAATAAATATCCCAATTTTTTTTAAAAAAAGTTTTTTTCTCTCAGTTTAGGCCGATACGTATTCTTCTACATATTTTTGGTCAAAAAAAAATCGCAATAAGCGTTTATTGATTGGTTTGCGCAAAAGTTATAGCGTCTACAAAATAGGGGATAGTTTTATAGCATTTTTATTAATATTTTTTTTTTTTACTAGTAATGGCGGCGATCAGCGATTTTTATCGTGACTGTGACATTATGGCGGACACATCGGACACTTTTGACACCATTTTGGGACCATTGTCATTTATACAGCGAACAGTGCTATAAAAATGCACTGATTACTGTATAAATGTGACTGGCAGGGAAGGGGTTAACACTAGGGGGCGGGGAAGGGGTTAACTATGTTCCCTATTTGTGATTCTTACTGTGGGGGGAGGGGACTGACTGGGGGAGGAGACCGATCTGTGTCCCTATGTACAAGGGACACAGCATTGGTCTCCTCTCTCCCTGACAGGACATGGATCTGTGTGTTTACACACAGAGATCCACGTCCTGCTTCTGTAACTGCCGATCGAATGTACCCGGCGGACATCGCGGCCGCCAGGCACGCTCCTCGGCATCACGTGATGCGCGCCGCACAGCTGTTCCCCGCCGTGCGCCCTCGGCGGCGCGCGGCGGGATGTAAACAGAGAAGGACGTCCTCTCGGCACTTGAGAGCCGCGCTGCAGCCGTCTTTCGGCTATAGCGCGGGTCTCAAGTGGTTAAACATTAGTAGTTAAAGAAATAGAATAATAATAAAAAAAATAACAGGTAAAAAACAAGTAAGAGGAGACAGAGGACATGAAGTTAATTTGGGGTAATTAGGATAAACTAAGTAAGTAAATAGGAACAAGTTTTTCACTTGTCAGCTTGCTTGCAAACCTTATCCCTTTGATCTGCAGATGAATGAAACAGAATAAATACAAAAGTATAAATGTTACTTTGTATCTCTCTGGCTCCAGTCTGAACACTGTTTATCACGAGCAATATCAACAGCAGGTTAAAGCGGCTCTTCAGTTATTTTTTCAACTTTCCATCTTCTGCCTTTGTTGTTTTAACTTTGGATAGTAAAACATTATTTTTTCTGCCAGTAAACACCTTATACAGCCCACTTCCTGTTTCTTGTCTGGTCATTAGACTAGGCTTATGACATCATGCACAGCTCTCACTCTCACTCTTGTTAGAGTTTGCCAGGAAGGGTGGGGGGATGAGGGATGAGTCATAAGAGGGCCATCGAAAGCTGCAGAGCTGGAGGTGTGCCTCTGCGTATCTGTGTAAATCCAGGAAGTGAACAGGCAGCAGCTTCAGCTGCCCACAGTTAAAATGGTTGCAGCCAGACTTAGTGGAGGGAGATTTCTGCAGCATATTTGGCAAGTACAGAATCACAGTATATATAAAATAATATGCAAAGTGGTTGGAGGGAAGCTTTAGTATGGCAAATATGTTTTTATTACAAATTATGTGAGCAGACTGCAGTTCCCCTTTAAGGTTAGTTAAAGTCAAGCTTGTGTGACAGCCACGGCTCACTTCATAGATGGAGTGGGGTATAAAAGCATAGCCATGAAGGGACAGGAAGTATGTTATTTGCAGGATCAGCAGGTAAAACTAAAGGGAAAAGAGGACTAAGAAAAATAAAACTAATGCAACAACTACATCTAAAGACTGGTAAACTGCGATATATTACATTTTTGCTTTAGGATTTAGAACACTTTAAGGAAAATTACTAACTATCTTTTTACTTATTCCCAAAAAATAAAAACAATATTTTTTACTTTCTGCTATAAAACATATCCAATAATAAAAAAATAAAATAAAAAAAAGTCCTGCAAGCAGCTTCTTTGCAGCGCTTTAGGAGCGGTGAATACACCGCTCCTAAAGCGTCCCTTCCCATTGAAATCAATCGGCAGTGCCTGCAAAGCGCCTTGGCAGCGGCGCTTTGTGAGCGCTTTTAACCCTTTATTCGGCCACAAGTGGGGGTTAAAAGCGCCCCGCTAGCGCTCGAAAAACGCCGGTAAAGCGCTGACAGTTTTAGAGGCGCTTTACCAGCGTTTTTCGGGCGCTGGCAGTGTGAAAGGGCTCTAAATGTGCTATAGGGCGGTCGAGAAGTGGTATTAATGTACCAAATCATTTTTAATTGCATATAGTTAATAATAAATTAAAAAATAAATGTAATAGTAAGTGATCATATAACATGGACATGTCTGAGTGCTTACAATAATTTTGCAAAGCCTCTCCACTCATTTTGTGAGCATTTGCTCAGGCAATGTAATAGAACAGGAAGTCACATGATCCTGTTATTATATACTTTCTTGGAAGTAGGACGCTCTTCACACTTGTAAAGCATTTAAGTGCATTCTGTAAGCATTACCTTAGATAGTAATGAGTAAAATGCTATGTAGCGGCCTCACCCTCTCTCTTCTTCTTTATCGGTTACTCTGGCTCTGATCTAGGGGTACCTTGAAGGGGAGAGCGAGGTGCGCCACGGCCCATGTCCTCTAGATTACAGCATGTAGAGGTGAAGGCCAGGACCAGATTACCTTCGGGCTGTGTATACACTCAGGGCCAAGTCTGTTCTACTGATAACCCCCTTTGCTCCCAGTAATTGGAGTACCACAAACTGAAAAGGTCCAACAATTATTTATTCCATAACGGCAAACAAATAGTCCTTTGCGAGGCCTCCTCACCTCAGATACGGGTCCCAACACCTTAGGGCCCCTCGGACTCCTCCACCCTCGCGGAACCCAGTCAAAGTTACTGGGCCCCAGGCCCCAAGCCTTGGCCATAGTACCTCACCCCAGGCTTAAGGTGCCTGAGATGGACTCCATCTCTCGCTCCGGCCAGGTCAAGGGCCCCTGGGCCCGGAACTCCGGAATGCCAGCACCCAGGCTGAAGGTGCCTGGGTGCAGCCGCGTCCTCCAACTCTGCACTCTGAACCCCGTGGCAAAGGGCGTCCGCCCCTTTTATCCCCTCTCCCTCTGCGTCACAGCGGGTTCCCCGCCCCGCTGTACCAGCACCAGGAAAGGACAAAAAGGGAGCAGTCTTGCGGTGCGGGTTCAACTTCGGCCCAGGGCGACTACGCCACCTGCAGGCCGCAGGGAACCTTGCACCACCAGAGTCCTCCAAGAACCACAAAAGAGGTTCTCAGACTCCCTAACAATTAGTGCATCCGGGTTGAATAACCCAGATGCTCCCCCCCAAATTGAAATGCCCGCTACAGCTATATACCCTTAAAATATGCATGGCATGAGGAATATGGGGGCTGTTATGGCTAGCCTACTTTTGAACATGTTTGTTGGCTGCCTGTTATTCTTTCCTATTGGCTTTAATGCCTGGAGAAGAGGAGTATAATCCACTGATATCCAATTCATGGGAAAAGGTGAGGCCATAGATTCCACCGATTACCAATGCCTAGAAAGGAAGTTTGGTGATAACGGTTACTAGGACATATAGAGACGATGAATCTCTCTAACAGGGACCTGACAAAAGTTGTTCTAATTCCTTTTCTATCTAAAAAAGAGGTTTTGTCTTCAGATATACTTGAAGGAGGATGAACTGTACTTCACACTTGCTTAGCAGAGGCTTTTTGTTTCCTTTATGCCCTCTCTACCATAATTTGTCTGGTTCTACTTCCCCATAATTTGACATTTAAATGTATTTTGTGACAGGACAATATTTTCTGCACCTATGGCCACTAGGGATGAGCCAAACCCCCCCCCCCCCCCTCTCCGGTTCGGTTCGCAGCAGAACATGCGAACAGGCAAAAAATTAGTTGGAACACTCGAACACCGTTAAAGTCTATGGGACACGAACTAGAAAAATCAAAAGTGCTAATTTTAAAGGTTAATATTCATGGTGGATAGGGATGAACTTCGAGTTCGAGTCGAACTCATGTTCTACTCGAACATTGCCTGTTCGCCCGTTCGCCAAACAGCGAACAATTTGGGGTGTTCGTGGCAACACCCTGTAAAAGTCTATGGGAGAAATCTAAAGTGCTAATTTTAAAGGCTTATATGCAAGTTATTGTCATAAAAAGTGTTTGGGGACCCGGGTCCTGCCCCAGGGGACATGTATCAATGCAAAAAAAAGTTTTAAAAATGGCTGTGATTTTAATAATGCTTAAAGTGAAACAATAAAAGTGAAATATTCCTTTAAATTTCGTACCTGGGGGGGTTTATAGTATGCCTGTAAAGCAGCGCTTGTTTCCCGTGCTTAGAACTGTCCCTGCACAAAGTGTCATTTCTGAAGGAAAAAAAGTCATTTAAAAACACTCGCGGCTATAATGAATTTTTGGCTCCCGGCAATACAGAGAAAAGTAATTGATAAAAAAAAAATGCGTGGGGGTCCCCCCAAATTCCTCTACCAGGCCCTTCAGGTCTGGTGTGGATATTAAGTGGAACCCTGCGTCAAATAAAAAAAAATGACATGGGTTCCCCCCAAATATCCATACCTGACCCTTCAGGTCTGGTATGGATTTTAAGGGGAACTCCACGCCAAATTTAAAAAAAGAATGGCGTGGAGTTCCCCCAAAAATCCATACCAGACCCTTTATCCGAGCACGCAACCTGGCAGGCCGCAGGAAAAGAGGGGGGGTGAGAGAGCGACCCCCCTCCTGAACTGTACCAGGCCACATGCCCTCAACATGGGGAGGAGGCTTTGGGGGTCTGTGACCCCTTAAAGCACCATGTCCCCATGTTGATGGGGACAAGGACCTCATCCCCACAACCCTTGCCCGGTGGTTGTGGGGGTCTGCGGGCGGGGGGCTTATCGGAATCTGGAAGACCCCTTTAACAGACACAGTTGGGAAAGTCCTTTATTAAAAACAAAAAAATTAAAAATAAAAAACCCATTCCAGCGATGTAGTCCAGTGTCCCGCAGTGATCCGATGTGAAGCGTTGCAGTCTCCTCCAGTCTCCACTCCACACGAAACCCCCATGACGTACGAGGGGGCGGGGTCACCCGTCACATCATAGGGTAAGCCCCAGCTTTTCCTGCTTGCCGGGGAATAGCAAATGATGTAGGCGGGATCCCCTATGATCTGACAGGTGACCCCACCCCCTCGTATATTAGACCCCGCCTACGTCATTGGCTGTGCGGACCTGATGGGGAACTTCCTCCGAACGTTCGAGTCCATTGTATTTAATAGGGTTCTAAAGTTCGCGCAAACTTTAGGTCTGTTCGTAGGTTCTGGTACGAATCGAACGGGGGGTGTTCGGCTCATCCCTAATGGTGGCAGAGATTGCCGCTCTCAAAGCCCCTGAACCTTCACGAAAGCTCCCGCCCTAATATGAACTTACACACCGGCCGCACACCGTTAAGAGGCGTCTTTATTGTAGAAATGAAGTAAAATCCAGTACAGTACAGTCAAATCATATGTGGAAGAAACAAAGACATAGCTATGACTAAGCATCAAACGATGTGAAACGTGTTAGAGATTTGTCCTTGTTTCTTCCACATATGATTTGACTGTACTGTACTGGATTTTACTTAATTTCTACAATAAAGACGCCTCTTAACGGTGTGCGGCCATCCAGGATGTTTTTCCTTAATATGCATGGTATTGCCATAAAAGTGTTTTTTAATAATGCTTAAAGTGAAACAATAAAAGTGAAATATTCCATTAAATTTTGTACCTGGGGGTGTCTAGTTTGCCTGTAAAGAGGCGCATTTTTCACGTGTTTAGAACAGTCCCTGCACAAAATGAAATTTCTAAAGGAAAAAAAGTCATTTAAAACTACTTCCCGGCAATACAGATAAAAGTCATTGAAAAAAACAACATGGGTCCCCCACCCAGTCCATTACCAGGTCCTTTGGGTCCAGTATGAATATTAAGGGGAACCCCGAACCAAAATTTAAAAAAAATTGCGTGGGGTTCCCCCCAAATTCCATACCAGGCCCTTCAGGTCTGGTATGGATATTAAGGGGAACCCTGCACCATTTAAAAAAAAAACGGCGTAGGGGTCCCCCTCAAAATCCATACCAGACCCCTCAGGTCTGGTATGGATTTTAAGGGGAACCCCGTGCCAAAAGTTTTAAAAAAATGGCGTGGGGGTCCCCCTAAAAATCCATACCAGACCCTTATCCGAGCACGCAACCTGGCAGGCCGCAGGAAAAGAGGGGGGATGAGAGAGCGCCCCCCCTCCTGAACTGTACAAGGCCACATCCCCTCAACATGGGCAGGATGTCCCCATGTTGATGGGGACAAGGGCCTCATCCCCACAACCCTTGCCTGGTGGTTGTGGGAGTCTGCGGGCAGGGGGCTTATTGGAATCTGCAAGCCCCTTTAACAAAGGGGACCCTCAGATCCCACACCCCCCTATGTGATTTGGTAACAGGGTACATTGTACCCCTACCATTTTACAAAAAAAGTGTCAAGAATTGTAAAAAGCACACAGACACAGCTTGGGACAAGTCCTTTATTAAAAAAGAAAAAACAAATTCCAGCGATGTATCCTTCCTCGTCCCGGGATACGGAGAAACACGCCGCCACAACACGATCCGCCTCCATTGGAGGCGCCTGCCGAATGATGCTAGACTCGCCGTGACAGCTCTTAAACCTCGCTCCCTCTGACGCAATGGGGGTTTCCGGCGGTTTCCCCGTGGCGTCACGGGTGACCCCCGCCCCCTCGCGGCGGGGTCACCCGTGACGCGGCGTGGCGTCATAGGGGGGCGGGGTCACCCGTACATGTCACTGGGTAACCCTACGTCATTTCCCTGTTGCGTTTGATGGGGTGGGGTCACCCGGGCAAGTCATGGGTGGTCCCGCCCTCAGCTATTTAAGAGCAGTCACTGCGGGTCTAGCGTCATTCGGCAGGCTCCTCCCATGGAGGCGGATCATGTCATGGTGGCGTGTTTCTCCGTATCCCGGGACGAGGAAGGATTACATCGCTGGAAATTTTTGTTTTCTTTTTTAATAAAGGACTTGTCCCAAGCTGTGTCTGTTATGTTTTTTACCATTATTGACGCTTTTTTTGTGAAATGGTAGGGGTACAATGTACCCTGTTACCAATTCACATAGGGGGGCCGGGATCTGGGGGTCCCCTTTGTTAAAGGGGGCTTCCAGATTCCGATAAGCCCCCCGCCTGCAGACCCCCACAACCACCAGGCAAGGGTTGTGGGTATGAGGCCCTTGTCCCCATCAACATGGGGACATTCTCCCCATGTTGAGGGCATGTGGCCTGGTACTGTTCAGGAGGGGGGGCGCTCTCTCGTCCCCCGCTCTTTTCCTGCGACCTGCCAGGTTGCGTGCTCGGATAAGGGTCTGGTATGGATTTTTAGGGGGACCCCCACGCCATTATTTTTTACATTTTGGTGCGGGGTTCCCCTTAATATCCATACCAGACCTGAAGGGCCTGGTATGGAATTTGGGGGGACCCCCACGGATTTTTTTTTTTAATTTTGGTTCGGGGCCGTTTTTTTCTATGACTTTTATCTGTATTGCTGGGACCCGACAATTCATTATAGCCGCGAGTAGTTTTAAATTATATTTTTTCCTTTAGAAATGTCATTTTGTGCAGTGACTGTTCTAAACATGGGAAAAATGCGCCACTTTACAGGCATACTATAGACACCCCCAGGTACGAAATTTTAAGGAATATTTCACTTTTATCGTTTCACTTTAAGCGTTATTAAAATCACTGCTCCCGAAAAAACGGCTGTTTTTAAAACCTTTTTTTTGCATTGATACATGTCCCCTGGGGCAGGACCCGGGTCCCCAAATACTTTTTATGACAATAACTTGCATATTAACCTTTTAAAATTAGCACTTTTGATTTCTCCCATAGACTTTTAAAGGGTGTCCCGCGGCTTTCTAATTTGCCGCGAACACCCCAAATTGTTCGATATTTGGCGAACAGGCGAACACCCGATGTTCGAGTCAAACTTACGTTCGACTCGAACATCGGACTCATCCCTAATGGCCACCCAAGTGTAATGTCATGTAGTTTTAGTTAAAGCTGAATTCCAGCTATAGCTATTTTTCACATAGCTACATTGGTCCTGCTTGGACCAATGGAAGTATGCATGTGCCATACCTGTGCCACACCACTTCTACAATGATCTCTGCTAGATCCTGGGTTGCTTGCCAACCAGCTGTGTGCTGCTTAGTGAATACAGGAGGTCACTCTCTTGGCATGGATACCATACAGAGGACACTTTGTATCTTCTCGATGAATAAAAAACCTACTCTAATTGTAGGAGGAGGAGATATTGATGTCACCACTTCTGCTTCTGCACCTCATTCAACCAGCGAACCTTTTGCATTCATTAAGAAAATGCAAAGTGATCTCTGTATCGTGCTAAAGACCAGTGAGCGACCTCCTGTGTTCACAATGCAGCAGTGCAATCACTCAGCACGGGATCCAGAAGCTAGTGGCCATCACTGTAGTAGCGGTATTTACTATAGTCATATCCAGCTTCCATGGGGATCTCACAGGTGTGACGCATGCATAGTTAAAGGTCTAAACTGGGCCAATGTAACTATGTAAAAATTGCCATACCTGGAATGCAGCTTTAACGTTTTATACATTATGCTCTGTGTATATGTGAGTTTCTCTGACCCCACATTGCATATGCCTAAAGCACAGCTTCCTGTGGCTCCATTCCAGGGGAGTGACCCCTAACAACCTTTCCCTTCATAGACTGTAAGTTAAACACGGCTGAACACCACACTTTTTCCACTCCCACAATATGACTTAAGTTCTCCTGTCTTTCAGCTGGCTGCTTTCTCCCAGCATGGCTTATGAAATTTCAGATATTCACTCCAGCAGCTTATTTAAAATCCCCCTGTGTGTATGGTGTAAAAAAAATGTATGCCCAGCATCTTGCACAATACCCACCTCTGTCAAAATCAGATTCAATTCACGCAAGATCAGCTAAACTCCTCCTTTCACACATTTACACTGTGCCTTACAAAACGTCAATTCACATTTCATGGAATCTGTGCACGATTTCAGACAACGCATTGAAACAACTAATATAATCCCTAAAACCATGGTGCCATTTTTTTTACATTTTCATTTCCCTTTTAATAAAGATCTCTGCTTAGATCAGATATATAGCCAAAGAAAAATTGGTTGGCTATAGAGGTGGTGAACAAGAGAGTAACATACAGTAGATTCCCATGAGCAGCAGCTCTGGGTGTTTCCTATATACCAGCTCAGACTGTCTCATATTTTACTGCCTACTAAACATGGGTGTGCCCAGCTTGTTACATTAGGGTAGGACCTGCACCCCAAAGCACAAAGACACACAAAATACCCGCTGAATCTAAAAGATGAAACTGTATTAAGTAATAAATAAAGCTCTGTGTGTGAATGAGGTTTTGGGGCGCATTCTCATGGGTGCTGTGGTCTGTACAGTAGGGTGACCAGACGTCGCCGGTTTCCGGGGACAGTCCCCGGACTGAGGACACTGTCCCCAGACCAAGTCTGTCCCTGGTTTTGTCCCCGGATTCAGGGTCGGCTTAACTTAGACAGGGCATCCCATGCTGGCTGAGAAACAGCCTGGTGACTTGGATTGCCGACGCCCCCTGCTGGACGATCTCACTGCCACTCCTGCTGCTGTTCAGTGGAGGGCTGAGACCTGGAGGTGAGAAGATGGGGGGGTCTGTTTGTACACAGGTGAGGGATGTGGGGGAGCAGGGGTCAGAGCTGATGTAGCTGCATGGAGAGATAGAGAGTTTAGCAGTTGTGGGGGAAGGGCTAAGAGGTGGCTGCAGAGATAATCTGTGAGAGAAGTGTGCAGAGATGAGCTATGGATGTGGGGGCAGAAGTGTCCTCTGTGCATAGCAAACCTCTGAACCCTGACTCTATGCCTAACACCCTCCTGTGTATTATGCAGTCCTGTGCCCAGTGCTCTGTGTATTATGTAGTCCTGTGCCCAGCGCTCTGTGTATTATGTAGTTCTGTGCCCAGCGCTCTGTGTATTATGCAGTCCTGTGCCCAGTGCTCTGTGTATTATGCAGTCCTGTGCCCAGCGCTCTGTGTATTATGCTGTCCCGTGCCCAGCGCTCTGTGTATTATGCAGTCCTGTGCTCAGCGCTCTGTGTATTATGCAGTCCTGTGCCCAGCGCTCTGTGTATTATGCAGTCCTGTGCCCAGCACTCTGTGTATTATGCAGTCCTGTGCCCAGAGCTCTGTGTATTATGCAGTCCTGTGCCCAGCGCTCACCCGGTGACCCCGCCCCATAGGAAGCCACAGTCCCGTGGAATGATGGGACTGTGACATCCTATGGGGCGGGGTCACCGGGTGACATCACCCTGTGACCATGCCTATATAAGTCGTTGCGCACCGCGCACACGGCATTACAGCAGGATAGAGCGTTGAGTCAATTTCGGAGAAGAGGGAAGAAGACGACGCAGAAGACTGGGAAAATGCCAGCAAAAGAGCTGATAGAAGATAGCGGAGGAGCCCGGCAGAAGGCAGAAAGCACCGGAGAGCTGGAGGAGAACCGGAGAGCACGGAGAAGGCACCGGAGAGCGGGAGAAGAGGCAGAGACCCCTGAAGTCGGAAAAAGACCCCCGAAGTCGGAAGAAAATCCCCGGAGCTGCCTAATAAATGACTTTAAAAACCTGTCTAGTTAGCTAGCAAAAGAGCTGGAAGAAGATAGCGGGGCGCCCGGCAGAAAGACCCCCGGAGCTGCCTAATAAATTACTTTGAAAACCTGTGTTGTGTTTTTTTTTTACTTTTTTTGCCACCAGGTGAATGGGTAGGGGTACGATGTACCCCATACTCATTCACATAGGCTGGGGAGCCGGGATCTGGGGGCCCCCTTATTAAAGGGGGCTCCCAGATTCTGATAAGCCCCGCGCCCGCAGACGCCGACAACCAACGGCCAGGGTTGACGGGAAGGGGCCCTTGTCCCCATCAACATGGGGGCAAGGTGCTTTGGCGTGGAGGGCGTGTGGTCTGGTACGGCTCAGAAGGGGGGTTACTCGCTCGTCCCCACCCCCTTTCCTGACCGGCTGGGCTGGTGCTCGGATAAGGGTCTGGTATGGATTTTGGGGGGACCCCACGCCGTTTTTTCGGCATGGGGGTTCCCCTTAAAATCCATACCAGACCTGTGGGCCCGGTATGCTCATGAAGGGGGACCCACGCTGTTTTTTTTTTTTTCAAAAAAATTGGCGTGGAGTTCCCCTTCATGCACAAGTTGTGTATAAGTCGTATACCAAAGTCAGATCTGTTAATACGGAATCCGAATTTGATCCGACTTAAAGTGGTGCCAATATGAATGGTAGTCATTCAAAATCATGGAGAATGACTTGTCATACGATTTTGCCATCCAAAATCGTGGTACAAGTCGTATAAGTGTGAAAGGGGCCTTAGGGCTGGGGCTTTTTGAAATTTTGGGGTATTTTTTTTATTTAATTTTGATTAAACTTTTGTTTTTAAAACTTTTTTCTTATTTTATTTTTACTTTATTGCTATCCCAAGGGGGCTTATATGCTCCCTATATAATAGCATATTGCAGGCAATAGGTTCTCTTTTAGGAGACATCAGGGGTGAATTAGACCCCTGATGTCACTCTTTTGAAGCTGGCCAAGCACAGATTATGCATGATCAGATTTGTCCTCAGCTAGGGAGGCCAGAGACTGGAAGCTCTGAACCCGGAAGTAATTCGAGCTGATCACATCTGGGTTCCTTCCTCACCGGGAGGATGAGCGAGCAGACGTTTGCTGATCTCCTACTGCTATCCATCCTGACACCCGCCATGAAGGTCCTGGAAACCCAGGAATCACTTCTTATAAAAAGCTGACAGCTTACTATGCAAAAGGTAAAACAAACTTTTAGGCTACTATAGCAGCTGGGAGTCCGTTTAAATGTCGGTGCTACTGCTTACATAATCCTTACACTAATGGCAGCGGATAGAATAAAATATATGCTTCCTGTCCTGCCACAGAACCAGCACAAACCCTTCACAAATATCCTCAAAAAGACATACAGAAAAAGGGAAAGGGCGTCCGGCCAGTTCTGTTACTGAGAGCTGATTATTGGGTATAGTG
The DNA here is from genome assembly GCA_029206835.1 of Rana muscosa. Taxonomy (NCBI): domain Eukaryota; kingdom Metazoa; phylum Chordata; class Amphibia; order Anura; family Ranidae; genus Rana; species Rana muscosa. The sequence continues at coordinate 893,581,344 of CM055117.1, read as the reverse complement.
CCTATGGGCAGGGCCGCTGTTAGAAATCATGGGGCCCCGTATAGCATACCTGACAGGGCCCCTTGGTCCCGCCCACAACCCCACCCCTGGCCCTCATGCTGTCACGAAATCTGGGGGAAGGGTGGCAGGAGCTGAAACATGTAACATATTCCAAAAGGTGAACCTTTAATAACCATTATTATTCTAAACTGTTTACACCATCATAAAGCAGCAGAGATGTCTTCTTTTAAAACTTTTTTGACAACAACAAATTAGCTGGGATGAGCTCAGGTGTGTTCAGGCCGTAGTCTGAACCCACCTTATCTATACCACCAGGAAGCTTTACAGCACCCCACCAATCATAACTGGATCTGAATGGGAGAGATGTCAGTGTTTTGACATCTGTGCCCATTCAGTTTGTGTCCTCATACACCACACTGTGTCCATTTACATCAGGCTACCTCTGATCTGTCACATTTACATCTGTAAAAATAGAAAAAGATGTTCTTTTGGATGAGATATCATATGTGGATATTCGCCAGCACACCAAGGATCGTCAATTTCGTCCAAACGTTTTTTTTATTCAAGAAATCGCACATCACAAAGCAATGTAGTGCAACTTTTCGGAGCCACACAGGACCCCTTTGTCAGGCATGTGAAAAGACATGCCTGACAAAGGGGTCCTACATGGCTCCGGAACTCCAGCTGGCGGTCGCTACAGCATCCAGTACCTTAAGAGCCCATTCCAGGAATGTGTGCAATGGGAATATGGACTGTGGGTGAGATATCAGGGGTCTAAACAGATCTCTGATGTTTCATCTTTGAAACAGAGAAATGAGATTGAGGACACAGCCCACAATCTCCATCTCTGCAGCCTCAGCTGCACAGAATGAATGGACAGAAATAGCTCTCTACAGAGCTTCCTGTTCATTCACAAACTGAAGCATAGTATACACAGTTTACTATGCCTCAGTTATAAATGAACTGGGTCAGTGATCCCTGCGGATCACTGACTCTATTCATTAAGACAAGCGAGGAGCCGGTAAATTACACTCTCTAAACCCGACAGCACTTTGGGGGATGAGGGGGGCCAAAGAGTACACAGGAGATTGGGGCAGCAGGTGGTGGATAGCAGGGGGGAGGGGGGGTTTGCATATAGAGGAACCGTTTCCCTTCCTATGAAGGGGATTGGTTCCTCTATATGCCACCCCTCCTATCCAGGTGTACAGGGGGTTGCACGAGAACCCTGGAGCATGCAATTGTGACCCCAGCAACTCCTGTACATACACCCCTGCTGGTGGGATGGGATGAGTGACAGTGTTGGGGGGATGGGATGAGTGGGATTGCTGGGGGGATGGGATGAGTGGCAGTGCTGGGGGGGGTGAGTGGCAGTGGTGGGTGGGTGGGATGAGTGTCAGTGGTAGGGGGGATGAGTGGCAGTGCTGGGGGGATGAGTGGCAGTGGTGGGGGGTAGGGATGAGTGGCTGTGCTGGTGGGGGGGTGGAATGAGTGGCAGTGCTGGGGGGTGGGATCAGTGTCAGTGCTGGGGGGAAGGGATGAGTGGCTTTGGTGGGATGGAATCAGCGATGGTGGTGGTGGGGACTGGGTCCATTGGCAGCGCTGGGTGCCCGGATCAGAGACACTTACTTGCTGTCAGTGTCCACTCTGTTTCCCCTGCACTGCTCTGTGTCGCTCTCTGCTCCCTCCGGTCCACGTGTCACTGTCTCTACACCTTACACAGCGGCCGCGACCTCCTGCAGCTCCTCACCCGCCTTCTCTCACTTGGTGTTAGCAGTGTCCGCCCCACCTCCCTACATTCTCTCTGTCTCTGGATAGGCGGGGGCAGGGCGGTCCACAGTCTCAGCGTTGCCTCTGCCTTCTCTCTCTCCCCTCAGCGGGTGAAAGCCCCCCCTCCCCGCGGCAGAACGAACGAAGTGACGCATGCCGCCCTCACAACAGCAGCCAGAGTGGACGGGCGGGCCCCTTACACTGGCAAACCGGCAGGGGGCGGCCCCCCCTAAATTGGCGGAACTACAGGGCCCAGTCGCAAGTGCGACTGCAGCGACCCTGGAAAATTCCGCCACTGGCTTGTGATTAGCGCAGTGCCGACTTCCTGGTGGGCTCTGCACGTGGGGCTTGCGAACATGCTGGAGCTCATCCTTACTGATTGCAAAGCTTAGGTGAAAAATTCTCAAAGGGGAGTGGTTTGGGGGTGGTAACAATGCAGCTTGTATGTTTGTTTTTACTGTCCCTTCCCCCCATCACATGTGTAAAGTAGCATCTTATTGTGTGCTAATTAGGGATGAGCTTTGTGTTCGAGTCGAACATACGTTCGACTCGAACATCGGCTGTTCGATCGTTCGACGAAGATCGAACGATTTGGGCCGTTCGCGCCAAATTCGAGTGACGCGAACGGCCCACAATGCACTACGCCATCGCAGTGTCATCCAGGCGCTGTGATTGGCCAAGCATGCACTGTGACCCCGCATGCTTAGCCAATCACAGCGCCGGCAGCGAGGAGAGCAATGATTGGCCACAGGCAGGATGCCTGTGGCCAATTATTGCTGAGGGGGTTTAGTACACGCCCCACACTATAAAAGGCCGCCAGCGCGGCGGCCTTGTGTAGTGTGTTCCGGAGCAGGGAAAGAGAAGCATAGGCAGGGACAGTGTCATTTTTTTCCTTTACTAATCCTGGATTCCTTGTGTTTAGGGACAGAGAAGGATAGGTAGGGAGAGTGTCAGTGTGTCATTCTGTGCTAAACCTTGTTTGTAGGGACAGAGAAGGACAGTGAGGGAAAGTGTCAGTGTGCTATTCTGTGCTAAACCTTACATAGTTACATAGTTACATAGTTAGTCAGGTTGAAAAAAGACACAAGTCCATCCAGTTCAACCGTAAAAAATAAAAATAAAAAAATAAAAATAAACATATATCGTACAATCCCATATACCCAATTCTATACCCACAGTTGATCCAGAGGAAGGCAAAAAAAACCAGAAGAGCATTAAAGAAGAGCTTGTTTGTAGGGACAGAGAAGGACAGTGAGGGAAAGTGTCAGTGTGCTATTCTGTGCTAAACCTTGTTTGTAGGGACAGAGAAGGACAGTGAGGGAAACTGTCAGTGTGCTATTCTGTTCTAAACCAATCTTGCTGAACCGTATTTGAAATCCTTGAGTTTAGGGACAGAGAAGGACACTCGTGGAAACTATCAGTGTGCTATTCTGTGCTAAATCTTGTTTGTAGGGACAGAGAAGGACAGTGAGGGAAACTATCAGTGTGCTATTCTGTGCTAAACCAATCTTGCTGAACCATATTTGAAATCCTTGAGTTTAGGGACAGAGAAGGACACTCTGGGAAACTATCAGTGTGCTATTCTGTGCTAAATCTTGTTTGTAGGGACAGAGAAGGACAGTGAGGGAAACTATCAGTGTGCTATTCTGTGCTAAACCAATCTTGCTGAACCATATTTGAAATCCTTGAGTTTAGGGACAGAGAAGGACGCTCGGGGAAACTATCAGTGTGCTATTCTGTGCTAAATCTTGTTTGTAGGGACAGAGAAGGACAGTGAGGGAAACTATCAGTGTGCTATTCTGTGCTAAACCAATCTTGCTGAACCATTTTTGAAATCCTTGAGTTTAGGGACAGAGAAGGACACTCGGGGAAACTATCAGTGTGCTATTCTGTGCTAAATCTTGTTTGTAGGGACAGAGAAGGACAGTGAGGGAAAGTGTCAGTGTGCTATTCTGTGCTAAACCAATCTTGCTGAACCATATTTGAAATCCTTGAGTTTAGGGACAGAGAAGGACACTCGTGGAAACTATCAGTGTGCTATTCTGTGCTAAATCTTGTTTGTAGGGACAGAGAAGGACAGTGAGGGAAACTATCAGTGTGCTATTCTGTGCTAAACCAATCTTGCTGAACCATATTTGAAATCCTTGAGTTTAGGGACAGAGAAGGACACTCGTGGAAACTATCAGTGTGCTATTCTGTGCTAAATCTTGTTTGTAGGGACAGAGAAGGACAGTGAGGGAAACTATCAGTGTGCTATTCTGTGCTAAACCAATCTTGCTGAACCATATTTGAAATCCTTGAGTTTAGGGACAGAAGGACACGCGGGGAAACTATCAGTGTGCTATTCTGTGCTAAACCTTGTTTGTAGGGACAGAGAAGGACAGTGAGGGAAACTGTCAGTGTGCTATTCTGTGCTAAACCAATCTTGCTGAAGCATATTGCAAATCCTTGTGTTTAGGGACAGAGAAGGATAGGCAGGGGACAGTGTCAGTGTCTTTGTTGCTAAGCCTCCTGCACAGTATACACCTGAAGGTAGCCCTTATTGCTGTTTTTCCCATCTCCCTGAAGGCCATCCATTAAAATGTCTGGAAGGCAAACAAGGAGAGGCAAACAGTCAGGAGGCAAAAAAAGAGGGCAAGCAGGCTCTGTGTCTGGGGGCAACAGTGCTGGTCGTGGACGCGGTGCATTGTCATCAGCACATGGCCATGGGACACGCTTGTCCTTCTTTTCGGCAGCTGGACATGTTGAGCCACATCATGCCGAAGACTTGGTAGAGTGGATGACCAAGCCCACCTCATCCTCCTCATCCTCTCTCACCCAGGCTCAGGGTACTGGCAAAGCAGCTGCCAAAGCGTCCTCTTCTCTGGTATCAATGTCATCATTAGTCACTCCTTCCCTAGACCCACCATGTCCTCCTCCTGAGGAGTCCCCCGAACTGTTTGAGCACAGTGTTGGGTACATGCTCCAGGAGGATGCCCAGCGTTTCGAAGGATCTGATGATGATACCCAGTGTGAGGGGGTTAGCTCGGCAGCGGGTGTGTGTGACCCCCGGGATGGGCTCCCCACACAAAACAGGCCCAGCAAACGGAGGTTGTGGTTTTCAAAATCAAAAAGGTGCGGTTTATTTTCTATTTACAGTGACAAAACACAGCAAAGCAAAAGAAACATAAACAAAATAAATCCTGGTCAACTTGACCTCTGACTAAACATACAGGTTTCCTAACTAACAACTGGGATCAGCCTAGTGCTGTCCTAGTCCCTAAGTCCCTGGTTTTAAATGTCCAAGCAAATAGCCACACAGGCTTTGTCTCACCACACAGGGGTTCACTCTCCCTAGACAGTCCACACAGGTCTGGTTCCAGGCATGAGCTAACACCTAATGAATCTGGGAGTTCTTATAGAGGCCTAAATGAGCTGACAAGCTTCAGCTGGTCTCATCAACTCCCTGTCTGCACGACGCCCCACACTCTCCCTAGAGGTATGAGTCATCCATGAGCCCACTAGCCTCAGCTGGGCTTATACAACTCTCCACCTAGTTGTATAAGTCGGCGTAAAGCCTGAATCTGGGCGAAATATATCTACCCCCCTGGATGCAACCAGGTGACTTTACCTTCCTGCTGTCACATACCCCCCCCCCCCTCTTGTTTTAACCTCGGGGTTGGAACACCAGCAATCAGGCATTCATGTACTCGAGACAAAGCATCCACATTCCCCATTTGAACGCCAGGGCGATGCTTTACTGTGAAGTTGAATTCCTGGAGGGCCAGGAACCACCTATTCACTCTTCTATTTGTTTCCTTGTTTTGAGCCATCCACTTTAACGGAGCGTGATCCGTAACCATGTCAAAGTGCCTACCTAGCAGGTAGTACCGAAGGGAATCTAGAGCCCACTTCACCGCTAAACACTCCTTTTCAACGGTGGCGTAATTTTCCTCATGGGACTTCAACTTCCTGCTGAGGTAAATGACTGGGTGCTCTTCCCCGTTCCAGACCTGGGACAATACTGCTCCTAATCCCACATCTGACGCATCACTTTGTACGACAAAGTCTTTAGAGAAGTCGGGTGAGTACAACACTGGCTGGCTACATAAGGCTTGTTTCAAGAATTGGAATGCTGCCTCAGCCTCGGGGGTCCATTTAATCATGACCGACCCTTTCCCCTTCGTCAGGTTGGTTAGGGGCACAGCCTTAGAAGCAAAGTGGGGAATGAATCGCCGATAATACCCAGCGATTCCCAGAAAGGCTCGTACCTGCTTCTTGCTGTTGGGACGTGGCCAACTCTGGATGGCCTCGATTTTGTTGAGTTGGGGTTTTATTACTCCCCTCCCAATGGTGTACCCAAGATATTTGGCCTCCTCCTGCCCAATGGTACACTTCTTGGGGTTAGCCGTAAACCCCGCTTCCCGAACAGAGTCCAGGACTGCTTGCACTTTTGGCAGATGTGAGGCCCAATCTGTGCTATGGACAATTACGTCATCCAGGTAAGCCGCAGCATACTTCCGATGGGGCCTCAGCATCTGGTCCATTTTCCGCTGGAATGTGGCCGGCGCATTCTGTAACCCGAACGGCATTCTTTTATATTGGAACGCCCCGTCTGGGGTTACAAATGCGGTTTTCTCTTTGGCCGACTTGGCCAGTGGGATTTGCCAATACCCTTTTGTGAGGTCAAGAGTCGTCATGTATCGGGCTGTTCCCAGCCGGTCGATCAACTCATCAATACGTGGCATGGGGTAGGTGTCAAATTTTGTAACTTTGTTCAACTGACGAAAATCGTTACAAAATCGCCAGCTCCCATCCGGTTTAGGCACCAACACAATGGGACTAGACCAATCACTTTGGGACTCCTCTATCACCCCTAAGTTCAGCATTTTCTGTACTTCCTCCCGTATTGCCTCCCGTCGGGCCTCTGGGATCCGATAGGGTTTTAACTTCACCCTTTCACCGGGTGGGGTAATGATGTCATGCTCTACCCCAGATGTTTGTCCCGGCAGCTCAGAGAATACCTCCTTGTTGCGAAGCACAAACTCCTTAACCTCCTGTTGTTGGGGTTGTGACAAGGTGGCTGCTATTCCAACCTCAGGAATCACGCAACCAGTTTGAGCTGGTGACCAAGTGTCTGCGACTAGGGACTCTCTATCCCTCCAGGCTTTCAACAGATTAACGTGATAGATCTGTTCGGGCTTTCGCCTTCCTGGTTGTCTGACCTTGTAATTCACTTCGCTCACTTTTTCCATTATCTCATAGGGGCCTTGCCATTTGGCAAGGAATTTACTTTCAACCGTAGGGACAAGTACCAGTATCCTATCCCCCGGGGAAAAGGTACGGGTCTTGGCTCCACGGTTGTACACTCTCTGCTGTGCTAACTGCGCTTGGGCCAAATGTTCCTTCACGATGGGCATTACCTGTGCAATTCGGTCTTGCATCAGGGCGACATGCTCAATCACACTCCTGTGGGGAGAACTCTCACTTTCCCAAGTTTCCTTGGCAATATCCAACAGCCCTCTTGGGTGTCTCCCATACAGTAACTCAAAGGGGGAGAATCCCGTAGAGGATTGGGGCACCTCCCTAATAGCAAACATCAGATAAGGAAGTAGACAGTCCCAATCCTTTCCATCTCTATCCACCACTTTCTTCAACATTTGTTTTAGGGTTTTGTTGAATCTTTCAACCAGCCCATCGGTTTGGGGGTGATACACAGATGTACGTAATTGCGTCACTTTGAACAATTTACACAGCTCCTTCATAACCCGGGACATAAAGGGTGTACCTTGGTCCGTAAGCAGTTCTTTACAAATACCCACCCGGCTAAACACAAGAGATAGCTCTTTGGCTATGGTTTTGGCCGAGGTATTTCGGAGAGGGATCGCTTCTGGATAACGGGTGGCATAGTCCATTATAACTAATATGTACTGGTGCCCCCTAGCGGACTTGATTATAGGACCTACCAAATCCATGGCGATCCTCTCAAACGGGACCTCAATGATGGGTAGAGGGACCAGCGGGCTACGGAAATGTGGCATCGGGGCCAACCTCTGACACACAGGGCAGGAGGAACAATAATTTTCTATGTCCTTCATCACCCCCGGCCAATAGAATCTCTGTAATACCCTCTCTCGGGTTTTCTCTGTCCCCAGATGACCTCCAAGAATGTGCCCATGGGCCAACTCCAACACCAACTTCCTGTAAGGTTTGGGCACCACAAGCTGCTCAACGGTTTCTTCTGCCCTTTTTGCCACCCGATACAGTAGGTCCTTCTCTACGCTGAAGTATGGGTAAGTGCAGGTATTATCTGGGTTCACTAACTCGCCATCTATTTTCACTACGTTTTCCCGTGCCTTTATTAGGGCGGGGTCTCTCAACTGTTCTGTGGCAAAGTTTTCCCTGTGAACCTCAAGATCAGAAAACTCCACAGACGGTAGGTTTTCGTCTGAGGAGGTGGGCTCATCTCCAGTTTCTTGAGTCTCCCCTGCCAATACTGATAAGGGAAATTCCGGAGAGTCCTCACCACTCTCAGGGGAGTTCTGGCTATCACATTCCTGGTACATAGGGGCACCAGTGGGGGGCTCAGGATCATCCCACAGTTCCCAGAACTTCGGAAAATCCCTTCCCACAATGGCGTCATGCGGTAACTGAGATACTAAGCCCACTGGATGAGAGAGGGTACCTTTGGGGGTCTCGAAACACACTGTAGTCACTGGATACTCTCGGGTGTCCCCATGCACACAAATAACAGCTACCTTGCTATTCCCAGAGACCTCTGTTTTAACTAACTCAGCCTTTATCAGGGTCACAAGGCTACCTGAATCCAGCAATACCACAACATTTCTACCATTAACACACATTTTGCATAAATGTTTCTCAGTTCCTCGAATGGCAGTGCATGCGACTGTCGCACACAGCGACTGACGTCTGCCCGTCAGAAAGTCACACTGCATGGGTTCCTCCACAACCGGGCAATTGGCTGCAATATGTCCCGCTTGCCGGCAGCGGTAGCAAACGATCCTTCTTGCCGCCTCTTGAGCCGCTGATTTCCCAGGCTGTTCTCGCCAAACTTGGGGTAGAGCTCCCACCCTCTCACTCTCTCCACCCTCACCCCTTGGAATCCTCTTATCCGCCCCTGGGGATGGTCTGGTCTTAGGGTGGAAAGTCCGAGTGTCTCTGGAAGAGGCCGTCAGGTTCTCTGTAGCCAAGTATTTCTCCACACGATCCACAAGACCATCGGCCGTCTCTGGGTCTCCATGGCTTACCCACTTTTGGATGGCAGTAGGAAGAGCTCTCAAAAATCGATCCATTACAAGACGTTCCACAATCTTTGGTGCGGACAAAGTCTCTGGCTGTAGCCACTTTCTGCTCAGGTGAATGAGATCATACATTTGAGACCTGGGGGGTTTTCCAAGCTGGAAAGTCCAGTTATGCACATGCTGAGCCCGGACAGCCTGGGTGACACCCAGCCTTGCCAATATTTCAGCTTTTAGCATCACATAGTCTTTTGCTTGGTTAGGCTCTAGGTCATAGTAAGCTTTCTGCGATTCACCAGTTAACAGAGGAGCCACCAGTCCAGCCCACTGCTCCTCAGGCCACTTTTCTCTTTCAGCGGTCCTTTCAAATGTGGTCAAAATACCTCTGGATCATCCTCTCCAGTCATTTTTGTCAATAAACGACTCACCCCAAAGGACGCGGTATTAGTGGGACGGCTTTCCTCACTGGTCTGCGGACGTTGCTGCATTACTGCTTCCATCTGTTGTTGTAGTCTCTGCTCTTGCTTCTGCAACAGGTCTATGAAGCGGGCCTCAGATTGCTGCTGGGCTTGTTGCTGAGCCTCCAGACTCTGTTGCAAAGTTGCGTTTGTCTGCTGCTGGGCTGCAAGGCTCTGTTGATGAGCTTGCTGCTGGGCTGCGAAGTTCTTTTGTAAACCTGCATTTGTCTGCTGTTGATTGGCATTTGCTAGAGCCAGCTGCTTCAGTATCTCCTCCATGCTGGCTTAAAAAAAAACTGCCACTGGTTCTCCACCAACTGTGAGGGGGTTAGCTCGGCAGCGGGTGTGTGTGACCCCCGGGATGGGCTCCCCACACAAAACAGGCCCAGCAAACGGAGGTTGTGGTTTTCAAAATCAAAAAGGTGCGGTTTATTTTCTATTTACAGTGACAAAACACAGCAAAGCAAAAGAAACATAAACAAAATAAATCCTGGTCAACTTGACCTCTGACTAAACATACAGGTTTCCTAACTAACAACTGGGATCAGCCTAGTGCTGTCCTAGTCCCTAAGTCCCTGGTTTTAAATGTCCAAGCAAATAGCCACACAGGCTTTGTCTCACCGCACAGGGGTTCACTCTCCCTAGACAGTCCACACAGGTCTGGTTCCAGGCATGAGCTAACACCTAATGAATCTGGGAGTTCTTATAGAGGCCTAAATGAGCTGACAAGCTTCAGCTGGTCTCATCAACTCCCTGTCTGCACGACGCCCCACACTCTCCCTAGAGGTATGAGTCATCCATGAGCCCACTAGCCTCAGCTGGGCTTATACAACTCTCCACCTAGTTGTATAAGTCGGCGTAAAGCCTGAATCTGGGCGAAATATATCTACCCCCCTGGATGCAACCAGGTGACTTTACCTTCCTGCTGTCACACCAGCTAGAGGAAGGCAGTAGCGTGAGAGCAGAGAGAGGGGATGCTCAAGAAGGACACCAATCTGGCAGTCATGCTCCAGCAGCTGCAGCATACTGCCAGATTGGCTCCAGTGATGAGGAGGGAGGGGATGATGAGGTCACTGACTCCACGTGGGTGCCTAATAGGAGAGAGGAGGAGGAGGAGGATGAGGAGGGGGCACATCTCCAACGAGGCAGGATGCCCTTGGGTGGCCAGCGTATGGGCAGCACACCGACGGAATCACACCGCAGAGCTCCGCCTGTGCAGGGCGCTGCCTCTGCCCGTCATTCAAAAAGTTCTTTGGTGTGGGCCTTTTTTGAGGCGAGTGCATCAGATCGCACAGCTGCTGTTTGCAACATATGTCTCAAGCGTATATCGCGTGGCCAAAACATCAGCCGCTTGGGCACCACATGCTTGATCAGACATATGTTGACCTGCCATGCAGCTCGTTGGCAAGCCTACCTTAAAGACCCACACCAAAGAACAAAGCGGACCTCTCCTTGCACCGCATCAGCTGGGATCTCCAACCCCACTATACCTTCAGTCCTCTCTGAAACCTGCACTGAGAGGAATGAAGGTGTAGAATTAGGTGTGTCACAGCCAAGTACTTGCGGCCACTCTGCTAGCAGTACACCGACGTCCGATTCTAGCAGGCAAATTTCCCTGCCCCAGCTGCTGGACCGTCGAAAGAAGTTCACTCCCAGCCATCCACATGCCCAGCGGTTGAATGCTAGCTTGGCTAAATTGCTAGCGCTTCAACTGCTGCCTTTTCAGTTGGTAGACTCGGCCCCCTTCCGTGAGTTTGTGCAATGTGCGGTTCCTCAGTGGCAGGTTCCCAAACGCCACTTTTTCTCACGGAAGGCGATTCCGGCTCTCTACAGGCATGTGGAAGGCAATGTCTTGGCCTCGCTGGACAGGGCGGTCAGCGGTAAGGTGCATATTACCGCTGACTTATGGTCCAGCAGGCATGGACAGGGACGTTACCTTTCTTTCACGGCCCATTGGGTCACTCTTTTGGCAGCTGGGAAGGATGCAGGACAAGGTGCAGTGGTGTTGGAGGTTGTTCCACCGCCACGCCTCCAAAATGCTACTACTGGTTGTGACACACCTCTCTCCTCCACCCCCTCCTCTTCTTCTTCCTCCATGGCCTCTTCCTGTGGTTTGTCCTCGGAACCAGCGGTGCTCCGTAGGCGTTCAAGGGGCTACGCAAGTACGCAGGCAAAAAGATGCCATGCCGTGCTTGCGCTGGTGTGTTTGGGGGACAGGAGCCACACTGGGGCAGAGGTCCTGTCTGCTCTGCAGGGGCAGGCCGAGAGGTGGTTGATGCCACGCCAGCTTAAGCCAGGAATGGTGGTTTGCGACAATGGCACCAACCACCTCTCCGCCCTCCGACAGGGACAACTGACCCATGTGCCCTGTATGGCTCACGTCCTTAACCTGGTGGTGCAGCGGTTCTTGGGCAGGTACCCGGGCTTACAGGATGTCCTGAGGCAGGCCAGGAAAGTCTGTGTGCATTTCCGCAGATCTTATAATGCCAGTGCTCGCCTGGCTGAGCTGCAAAAGGAGTTGAACCTGCCCAAGAACTGCCTTATATGTGACATGCCCACCAGGTGGAACTCAACGTTGGCCATGCTGCAGCGGCTGCACACGCAGCAGAGGGCCATCAATGAGTACCTGTGCGACTACGGCACCAGGACAGGGTCAGGGGAGCTCGGGTTTTTTTCACCACGCCAGTGGGGCATGATCAGGGATGCATGCACTGTCCTGGCACCATTTGAGGAGGCCACGAGGATGGTGAGCAGTGACAGTGCATGCATCAGTGACACTGTACCTCTTGTCCACCTGTTGGAGCACACGCTGCGTGGAATAATGGACAGGGCACTTGAGGCAGAACAGAGGCAGGAAGAGGAGGACTTCCTTGCCTCTCAAGGCCCCCTTTACCCAGACAGTGTTCCTTCTGTCCCACCCATCGCACAGGAAGAGGAGGAGGAGGAGGAGGAGGATTGTGTCAGCATGGAGGTGGAGGCTGGCACTCAGCATCATCAGCAGCAGTCTTTTAGGGATGATTTACAGTCCCAAGAAACCAGTGGACTTGTACGTGGCTGGGAGGAGGTGGCTGCAGATCATGTCGTCCTTAGTGACCCAGAGGACTCCGGACTGAATGCCTCAGCTAACCTACGCTGCATGGCCTCCCTGATCCTGCAAAGTCTGCGGAAGGATCCTTGTATTCTTCGGATCAAGGAGAGGGACCATTACTGGCTGGCCACTCTCCTTGATCCACGGTACAAGGGTAAGGTTGCGGACCTTATGTTACCGTCGCAGAGGGAGCAGAGGATGAGACAACTCCGGGAGGCCTTGCAGAAAGGTCTGTGCAATGCGTTCCCAGAGACTGGGAGGTTACAAACTCCTGGTCCTGGACAACGAGTTGCTGAGGCTTCGGGCAGTCAAAGAAGGAGCGGTGGGGAAGGTGGCCGTCTGACCGATGCGTTCAGACAATTCTTTAGTCCGCAGCCCCAAAGTATGATCGGTTCCAGCAACCATCGCCAGCGTCTGATATACATGGTGCAGGAATACCTAGGGGCAAGGTCAGACTTGGACACCTTCCCCACCGAAAATCCTCTGGCTTACTGGGTCTTGAGGATGGATCACTGGCCAGAGCTTGCACAGTATGCAATTGAGCTACTGGCCTGTCGTGCATCCAGCGTTCTTTCAGAACGCACATTCAGTGCTGCTGGAGGATTTGTCACGGATCACAGGGTGCGCCTGTCCACCGACTCGGTTGATCGACTGACTTTCATCAAGATGAACCAGTCTTGGATCACCACCAGCTACCACACACCTGATGCTGATATAACAGACTAATTGATTTTAAAATGTCACATCCCTTCAAGACTGATGCTGATGCTGAGTGCCTGTGCTGTTATGTTGACTGGCTATCCTCCTCCTCCTCCTCAATGATCCGATTAATGATGATAGCTTGGAAGATCATTTTGGTTTATGGGTGCCGCCACCAGTGGCTAAGGCCCAATTTTTCAGCCCCAGTTTAACAAGGGTGTGTAATTACAATTTTTGATGCAATACTTTGCAACAGGCCTCATTGCTGTGCTCCAAGTACAGTATCTGTGAAGGGTTGCAGTGTTGTGCCACCAGTGCCTAAGGCCCAATTTTTCAGCCCCTGTTCAACAGGGGCATGCAATTATAATTATTGATCTAATAATTCACAGCAGGGCCCAGTGCTGTGCCCACCAAGAGTAACTGTCAGGCCTTACAGTGTTGTGTCAACACCACCACCACCACCACCACCACCAAAGGCCCAATTTTTCAGCCCCTGTTCAACAGGGGCATGCAATTATAATTATTGATCTAATAATTCACAGCAGGGCCCATTGCTGCGCCCACCAAGAGTAACTGTCAGGCCTTACAGTGTTGTGGCACCAGCACCACCATCAAAGGCCCAATTTTTACTACCACTGTTCAACAATTATATGTTATTACAATTCCTGATATAATAGTTGATAGCAGGGCGTTCCAGCACCCACCAAGACTAACTGTGAGTGCTTACAGTGTTGTGCCAACACCAACACCTAAGGGGCCAATTTCTGCAGAGTATATACGGCAGGTCCCTACTTTCAAACATCCAACTTACAAACGACTACTACTTGCAAACGGAAGAAGACAACAGGAAGTGAGAGGAAATCTACCCCTTGGAAGGAAAATTCTCTCCTGTAAGAATTAATATGGGAGAAAGGTGTCTCCTCTCTACTGATGCTTTATCACCAATCCTTGTTTCAATAAAAACACCACATTTCAAAAACAGTTGTCATTGGGACGCAAAGTGAGGTGAAATGTTCTGAACAGGGGCACAGACAGCAAAACAAATGTTACAGGGGTGATAACCCTTCCCTATGTTTTCCAAAAAGCTTAAAAAATAGGATTTTTATAACAGCTTACCTGTAAAATCCTTTTCTTGGAGTACATCACGGGACACAGAGCGGCATAGTTATTACTATGTGGGTTATATAGATACCTTCAGGTGCTGGCACTGGCAACTTCCAAAACCGGAAGTACCCTCCCCTATATAAGCCCTTCCCATCCGGGAGCACCTCAGTTTTGTAGCAAAGCAATAAGTGTCCCCAAAGAGGGGTGGGAGCTCTGTATCCCGTGATGTACTCCAAGAAAAGGATTTTACAGGTAAGCTGTTATAAAAATCCTATTTTCTTTCTCGTACATCACGGGACACAGAGTGGCATAGTCATTACTATGTGGGATGTCCTAAAGCAATGCCCAATGAGGGGGGGGATACACCATACATAAGCTGAGCGCTATCAGACATGAGGATCTTTTGCGGCCTGCAACACACTGCGCCCAAAGGCGACATCCTCCTGACTTCTAACGTCCACCTGGTAGAACCTAGTAAACGTGTGTACTGAAGACCATGTTGCGGCCTTACAGATTTGAGCCAGGGAGGCCTGGTGATGCACTGCCCATGAAGTTCCAACTGCTCTCGTGGAGTGCGCCCTAACTTTGAACGGAGGCGGTCTCCTTCTCAAGCCATAGGCTTGCATTATGACTTGTCGAATCCACTTGGCTAAAGTAGATTTTGACGCTGCCTGACCCCTTCTGGGGCCTTCCGGCAGAATAAACAAAGTATCCGTTCTGCGAATCTGAGCAGTGGCTTTTAGATAAGCTTTAACTGCTCTTACTACATCCAAAGAATGCAATAACTTTTCCTCTACCGAACTAGGTTTGGGGAAAAAAGAAGGAAGAACCACATCTTGGTTCAAATGAAACCTCGATACCACCTTAGGAAGAAAGGCTGGATGAGGACGTAACACTACTCTGTCCTTATGGATAACCAGATATGGCTCCCTACAGGACATAGCGGCTAATTCCGACACTCTTTTAGCCGAACAAATGGCTACTAGAAAAATCAATTTCCTGGTGAGAAGAACCAGGGAAACATGCTGTAATGGTTCAAATGGTTGTTTCTGTAGAACCGACAGAACCAGGTTTAAGTCCCATGGACATATGGGAATATTAACCGGAGGGCTAATACGCATCACTCCTTGTATAAAGGCTTTGACTAGTGAATGCGAAGCCAAGGGCCTTTGAAAAAATATTGACAAGGCCGAAATCTGACCCTTGATAGTACTCAAGGCAAGCTTCCTATCTACAGCCCATTGTAGGAAGTCCAGAATCCTACCTATTACGTATTTACGTGGATGCCATTTCTTGGCCTCACACCAGGCGATGTACGCCTTCCAGATTCTATAGTAGATCCTGGCATTGATCATGGTAGATACCACAGAATTAGAGAGCCCTCTCTTTTTTAGAATGTGGGCTTCAATAGCCAGGCCGTCAAACCTAGGGCTGGTAAGGAAGGGTGGTATATCGGTCCTTGCGAAAGCAGGTCCGGACGATGTGGGAGGGTCCAAGGACTCCCCACAGACATCTTTACAATCTCCGCGTACCATGCTCTTCGGGGCCACGCTGGAGCCACCAGAATCACTGGTTTCTTTTCTACCCTGATTCTGCGGAGTAATCGAGGTAACAATTGTGGCGGTGGGAATGCATATATCAGCTTGAACTGATCCCAAGGGAACACTAGGGCATCCGAGCCGCAAGCTAGGGGATCCCTTGTCCAAGAGACAAACCTGTCCACTTTTGCGTTGAATCTGGATGCTAGCAGATCTACATCCGGTGTTCCCCACCGCTGACATATTGTCCGGAAAACCTCGGGATGAAGGGACCATTCCCCTGGGCATAATTGTTGGCGACTTAGAAAGTCCGCCTTCCAATTCTCCACTCCTGGAATGAATTCCGCAGATATGGCTGGGACATATCTTTCTGCCCATTTCAGGATGCAATTTACTTCCCTCTGGGCTGCACGACTCCTGGTGCCACCCTGATGATTGATATATGCCACTGCCGTGGCATTGTCTGATTGAATTCTGACAGGGGACCCTTGGAGTTTGGATGTCCATGCTACTAGGGCATACCGGGCTGCTCGTATCTCCAAGAGATTGATGGGCAGGGCCTTTTCTGCATCCGACCATCTGCCCTGGAGAGACCATTGCTCCAGTACTGCTCCCCAGCCTATAAGGCTGGCATCTGTAGTGACCACCTTCCAAGAAATTGGACTGAAGGATATCCCTCTTTCCAGATTCTGGGGAACCAACCACCAACGGAGGCTCTTGCGAACGGAAGGGGACAAGGACATTGGTAAGTCTAGGGCCTGAACTTTTTTGTTCCAGGCTGACAGTATGGCCCTTTGCAAATTCCTTGAATGGAATTGACCGTAGGGTACTGCTTTGAATGATGCCACCATTTTTCCCAGCAGCCTCATGCACAGGCGTATGGATGGCTGTCTTTTTGTACCCACTAGGTGGATCAAATCTCTCAAAGACGACCCCTTTTCTTGAGGCAAGAAAATTTTTCTCTGGTCTGAATCCAGCCTTAGCCCCAAGTATTCCAGACTTTTGACTGGTTTTAGGGCTGACTTGTCTCGGTTGATAATCCAACCGTGATATTCCAGATACTCGATTGTCTCGTGAACAACCACTTCTAGTTTTTCCACTGAGTGGTCTATCAGCAACAAGTCGTCTAGATATGCCATTATCGTTACACCTCGTGTTCTTAGATTGGCCAATAATGGGGCCAGAATTTTTGTGAACACTCGTGGTGCTGTGGCCAGACCGAAGGGTAAGGCTCTGAACTGAAAATGGCGCCCTTCTACCGCAAAGCGTAGAAATTTTTGGTGGGCTGGAAAGATGGGAATGTGCAAATAAGCATCTTTGATGTCGATCGAGGCTAACCATTCCTTCCCTTGTAGGGCAGTGGCCACCGACCGGATCGACTCCATCCGGAAAGTCCTGATATGTAGGAATTTGTTTAGCCCTTTTAGATTTAATATGGGCCTCACGTCCCCGTTTGGCTTCGGGACTGTAAAGAGGTTTGAGTAAAACCCGAACCCCCATTCTTCCAGGGGAACCTCTGTAATTACTGCTTGGAGCAATAATTGTTCTAGTGCCAACAGGAGGGATCCTCTCTTCTGGGGATCCCTTGGCACGTTTGACCTTATAAAGTGGGAAGGAGGGGAGTCTTTTAACTCCAATTTGTATCCCAGACTTACTGCGGAGAGCACCCATCTGTCTCTGATCGTGTCCCGCCAGGTCTCTGTGAACAACTGAAGTCTTCCCCCCACCCGATTGAGTGGGGGCAACCCTTCATGCATTTGACTTTGGGGGAGGTTTTGTACCTCTCCTGCTCCAGGGCTTCTTGTTACCCTGCAATTGTCCCTGATTTTTACCTCCGGGATTTGACCGAGGAGGCCGTCGGAACTGTTTCACAGCCGATGTCCTAGGGACTGGAGAAGCAGGCCTCTTAAAAGAGGGGCCTCTAACTCTGTTTTTAACTGGCAAAAGTGTACTTTTACCGCTGGAAATTTTCTGGATATATTTGTCCAGGTCTTCCCCGAATAAGCGTTCACCATGAAATGGGAAGCTGACCAGCAATTTTTTACAGGGAGCTTCAGCAGACCAGTTTTTGAGCCATAGAAGCCTGCGCATATGTACTACGGACAGCGTAAAGCGGGAGGCCTGATGGATTGAATCCTTTATAGCGTCCACCGCAAAGCATAAGTCTCTAGGTAGATCAGCTAGGGCAATAGCCTGCTGATCTGGCAAGTCCCTTAAGACCTGTTTCAACTGATCCTTCACTGCTTGGCAGACCCCAATAGCTGCCACTGCTGGTTGTGTCACCAAGCCTGCTGTAGCAAAAGCAGATTTTAATAAGGACTCAAATTTTTTATCTATTGGGTCCTTGAACATTTGGACATTATCCACTGGACATGTCAGTGATTTATTCACACAAGAGATGGCTGCGTCCACTGTAGGGACCCTCCATTTTTTGACGAACTTATCCTCCATGGGATAGATCACCTGAAATCTCTTGGGAGGAGTAAATATTTTATCAGGATGCTCCCAATCCTGGTAAATGAGCCCTTCCAGTAAAGGATGGATCGGAAAGGAACAAACAGTCTGGGGAGCTTTTAGCGACCCCAATGAGGAGACAGAAGTGGATGATGGCTCCGCAAGGGGCATTTTAAATGCTGATCGGACCATGTTAGTCAGTAGTGATGAGCCGAACACCCCCGGGTTCGGTTCGCACCAGAACCCGCGAACGGACCGAAAGTTCGAACGAACATTAGAACCCTATTAAATACAATGGATGCGAACGTTCGAATTCTAAAGTGCTAATTATAACAACTATTATGCATGTTATTGTCATAAATAGGGTTTGGGAACCCGGGTTGTGCACCAGGGGACATGTATCAATGCAAAAAGAAGTTTTAAAAACGGTCGTTTTTCGGGAGCAGTCATTTTAATGATGCATAAAGTGAAAAAAAAAAAGTCAAATATTCCTTTAAATATCGTACCTGGGGGGTGTCTAAAGTATGCCTGTGAAGTGCCACGTGTTTCCCGTGTTTAGAACTGTCCCTGCACAAAATGACACTTCTAAAGGAAAAAAAAGCCATTTAAAACTGCTTGCGGCTTTAATGTAATGTCTGGTCCCGGTAATATGGATGAAATTCTTTAAGAAAAATGGCATAGCTACCCCATGACCCCCCCCCCCTACCCCAGCCCATTACCAGCCCCTTTGGGTCTTGTATGGATATTAAGGGGAACCCCGCACATAAAATAAAAAAGGCCCTATATACTCTGAACAGCCGTATACAGGCGGTGCATACAAGACAGGGACTGTAGGTTTGTTCTTATGTAGAATCTGTTTGTAATTTTGAACAGGTACATTGTTGAAGTGTAGCTCCAGCCCAAAAATCTATTTTTAAACTTTTTGGGAAACATAGGTAAGGGTTATCACCCCTGTAACATTTGTTTTGCTGTCTGTGCCCCTGTTCAGAACATTTCACCTCACTTTGCGTCCCAATGACAACTGTTTTTGAAATGTGGTGTTTTTCTTGAAACAAGGATTGCTGATAAAGCATCAGTACAGATGAGACCCCTTTCTCCCATATTTATTCTTACAGGAGAGAATTTTCCTTTCTAGGGGTAGATTTCCTCTCACTTCCTGTTGTCTTCTTTCGTTTGCAAGAAACAACAAGGCAGGCAGTAACATATCCCAATCCTTCCCGTCTTTTTGGACCACTCTTTTCAACATGGACTTTAGGGTTTTATTAAACCTCTCGACTAGGCCATCGGTCTGCGGGTGATAAACGGACGTCCGCAACTGCTTAATCTGAAACAGTTTACACAAGTTCGCCATCACCTTTGACATAAAAGGGGTGCCCTGGTCCGTCAGTAGTGATGAGCCGAACACCCCCGGGTTCGGTTCGCACCAGAACCCGCGAACGGACCGAAAGTTCGCACGAACATTAGAACCCTATTAAATACAATGGATGCGAACGTTCGGATTCTAAAGTGCTAATTATAACGACTATTATCCATGTTATTGTCCGAAACAGAGTTTGGGAACCCGGGTTCTGCACCAGGGGACATGTATCAATGCAAAAAGAAGTTTTAAAAACGGACGTTTTCCGGGAGCAGTCATTTTAATGATGCATAAAGTGAAAAAAAAAAAGTGAAATATTCCTTTAAATATTGTACCTGGGGGGTGTCTAAAGTATGCCTGTGAAGTGCCACGTGTTTCCCGTGTTTAGAACTGTCCCTGCACAAAATAACATTTCTAAAGGAAAAAAAGCCATTTAAAACTGCTTGCGGCTTTAATGCAATGTCTGGTCCCGGTAATATGGATGAAAATCTTTAGGAAAAATGGCATAGCTACCCCATCAACCACCCCCCCCTACCCCAGCCCATTACCAGCCCCTTTGGGTCTTGTATGGATATTAAGGGGAACCCTGCACACAAAATAAAAAAGGACCTATATACTCTGAACAGCCGTATACAGGCGGTGCATACAAGACAGGGACTGTAGGTTTCTTCTTATGTGGAATCTGTTTGTAATTTTGAACAGCTGCATTGTTTAAGTGTAGCTCCATGCCAAATTCCTTTTTTTTAGCTTTTTGTAAAACATAGGGAACGGTTATCACCCCTGTCACATTTTTTTTGCTGTCTGTGCCCCTGTTCAGAACATTTCACCTCACTTTGCGTCCCAATGACAACTGTTTTTGAAATGTGGTGTTTTTCTTGAAACAAGGATTGCTGATAAAGCATCAGTACAGATGAGACCCCTTTCTCCCATATTTATTCTTACAGGAGAGAATTTTCCTTTCTAGGGGTAGATTTCCTCTCACTTCCTGTTGTCTTCTTTCGTTTGCAAGTAGGAGTCGTTTGTAAGTTGGATGTTTGAAAGTAGGGACCTGCCGTATATACTCTGCAGAAATAGGCCCCTTAGTTGTTGGTGTTGGCACAACACTGTAAGCACTCAGTTACTCTTGGTTGGTGCTGGAACGCCCTGCTGTCAACTATTATATCAGGAATTTTAATTACATATAATTGTTGAACAGTGGTAGTAAAAATTGGGGCTTTGATGGTGGTGCTGGTGCCACAACACTGTAAGCCCTGACAGTTACTCTTGGTGGGTGCAGCAATGGGCCCTGCTGTGAATTATTAGATCAAGAATTGTAATTACATGCCCCTTTTGAACAGGGGCTGAAAAATTGGGCCTTTCGTGGTGGTGGTGGTGGTGGCGTTGCCACAAGACTGTAAGCCCTCAGAGTTACTCTTGGTGGGTGCAGCAATGGACCCTGCTGTGAATTATTAGATCAAGAATTGTAATTGCATGCCCCTGTTGAACAGGGGCTGAAAAATTGGGCCTTAGGCACTGGTGGCACAACACTACAACCCCTCACAGATACTGTACTTGGAGCACAGCAATGAGCCCTGTTGCAAAGTATTGCTTCAAAAATTGTAATGACACGCCCCTGTTAAACAGGGGCTGAAAAATTGGGCCTTAGGCACTGGTGCCACAACACTCCAACCCCTCACAGATACTGTACTTGGAGCACAGCAATGAGCCCTATGGCAAATTATTGCTAAAAAAATTGTAATTACACGCCCCTGTAAAACAGGGGCTGAAAAATTGGGCCTTAGCCACTGGTGGCGGCACCCATAAACAAAAATGATCTTCCAAGCTATCATCATCAATCGTATCATTGAGGACTCGGAGGAGGAGGATAGCCAGTCAACATAACAGCACAGGCACTCAGCATCAGCATCAGTCTTGAAGGGATGTGACATGTTAAAATCAATTAGTCTGTTATATCAGCATCAGGTGTGTGGTAGCTGGTGGTGATCCAAGACTGGTTCATCTTGATGAAAGTCAGTCGATCAACCGAGTCGGTGGACAGGCGCACCCTGTGATCCGTGACAAATCCTCCAGCAGCACTGAATGTGCGTTCCGAAAGAACGCTGGATGCAGGACAGGCCAGTAGCTCAATTGCATACTGTGCAAGCTCTGGCCAGTGATCCATCCTCAAGACCCAGTAAGCCAGAGGATTTTCGGTGGGGAAGGTGTCCAAGTCTGACCTTGCCCCTAGATATTCCTGCACCATGTTTATCAGACGCTGGCGATGGTTGCTGGAACCGATCATACTTTGGGGCTGCGGACTAAAGAATTGTCTGAACGCATCGGTCAGACGGCCACCTTCCCCACCGCTCCTTCTTTGACTGGCCGAAGCCTCAGCAACTCGTTGTCCAGGACCAGGAGTTTGTAACCTCCCAGTCTCTGGGAACGCGTTGCACAGACCTTTCTGCAAGGCCTCCCGGAGTTGTCTCATCCTCTGCTCCCTCTGCGACGGTAACATAAGGTCCGCAACCTTACCCTTGTACCGTGGATCAAGGAGAGTGGCCAGCCAGTAATGGTCCCTCTCCTTGATCCGAAGAATACGAGGATCCTTCCGCAGACTTTGCAGGATCAGGGAGGCCATGCAGCGTAGGTTTGCTGAGGCATTCGCTCCGGAGTCCTCTGGGTCACTAAGGACGACATGATCCGCAGCCACCTCCTCCCAGCCACGTACAAGTCCACTGGTTTCTTGGGACTGTAAATCATCCCTAAAAGACTGCTGCTGATGATGCTGAGTGCCAGCCTCCACCTCCATGCTGACACAATCCTCCTAATCCTCCTCCTCCTCCTCCTCCTCCTCTTCCTGTGCGATGGGTGGGACAGAAGGAACACTGTCTGGGTAAAGGGGGCCTTGAGAGGCAAGGAAGTCCTCCTCTTCCTGCCTCTGTTCTGCCTCAAGTGCCCTGTCCATTATTCCACGCAGCGTGTGCTCCAACAGGTGGACAAGAGGTACAGTGTCACTGATGCATGCACTGTCACTGCTCACCATCCTCGTGGCCTCCTCAAATGGTGCCAGGACAGTGCATGCATCCCTGATCATGCCCCACTGGCGTGGAGAAAAAAAACCAAGCTCCCCTGACCCTGTCCTGGTGCCGTAGTCGCACAGGTACTCATTGATGGCCCTCTGCTGCGTGTGCAGCCGCTGCAGCATGGCCAACGTTGAGTTCCACCTGGTGGGCATGTCACATATAAGGCGGTTCTTGGGCAGGTTCAACTCCTTTTGCAGCTCAGCCAGGCGAGCACTGGCATTATAAGATCTGCGGAAATGCACACAGACTTTCCTGGCCTGCCTCAGGACATCCTGTAAGCCCGGGTACCTGCCCAAGAACCGCTGCACCACCAGGTTAAGGACGTGAGCCACACAGGGCACATGGGTCAGTTGTCCCTGTCGGAGGGCGGAGAGGAGGTTGGTGCCATTGTCGCAAACCACCATTCCTGGCTTAAGCTGGCGTGGCGTCAACCACCTCTCGGCCTGGCCCTGCAGAGCAGACAGGACCTCTGCCCCAGTGTGGCTTCTGTCCCCCAAACACACCAGCGCAAGCACGGCATGGCATCTTTTTGCCTGCGTACTTGCGTAGCCCCGTGAACGGCTACGGAGCACCGCTGGTTCATAGGACAAACCACAGGAAGAGGCCATGGAGGAAGAAGAAGAGGAGGGGGTGGAGGAGAGAGGTGTGTCACAACCAGTAGTAGCATTTTGGAGGTGTGGCGGTGGGACAACCTCCAACACTACTGCACCTTGTCCTGCATCCTTCCCAGCTGCCAAAAGAGTGACCCAATGGGCCGTGAAAGAAAGGTAACGTCCCTGTCCATGCCTGCTGGACCATGAGTCAGCGGTAATATGCACCTTACCGCTGACCGCCCTGTCCAGCGAGGCCAAGATATTGCCTTCCACATGCCGGTAGAGAGCCGGAATAGCCTTCCGTGAGAAAAAGTGGCGTTTGGGAACCTGCCACTGAGGAACCGCACATTGCACAAACTCACGGAAGGGGGCCGAGTCTACCAACTGAAAAGGCAGCAGCTGAAGCGCTAGCAATTTAGCCAAGCTAGCATTCAACCGCTGGGCATGTGGATGGCTGGGAGTGAACTTCTTTCGACGGTCCAGCAGCTGGGGCAGGGAAATTTGCCTGCTAGAATCGGACGTCGGTGTACTGCTAGCAGAGTGGCCGCAAGTACTTGGCTGTGACACACCTAATTCTACACCTTCATTCCTCTCAGTGCATGTTTCAGAGAGGACTGAAGTTATAGTGGGGTTGGAGATCCCAGCTGATGCGGTGCAAGGAGAGGTCCGCTTTGTTCTTTGGTGTGGGTCTTTGAGGTAGGCTTGCCAACGAGCTGCATGGCAGGTCAACATATGTCTGGTCAGGCATGTGGTACCCAAGCGGCTGATGTTTTGGCCACGCGATATACGCTTGAGACATATGTTGCAAACAGCAGCTGTGCGATCTGATGCACTAGCCTCAAAAAAGGCCCACACCAAAGAACTTTTTGAATGACGGGCAGAGGCAGCGCCCTGCACAGGCGGAGCTCTGCGGTGTGATTCCGTCGGTGTACTGCCCTTACGCTGGCCACCAAAGGGCATCCTGCCTCGTTGGAGATGTGCCTCCTCCTCATCCTCCTCCTCCTCCTCTCTCCTATTAGGCACCCACGTGGAGTCAGTGACCTCATCATCACCTCCCTCCTCATCACTGGAGGCAATCTGGCAGTATGCTGCAGCTGCTGGAACATGACTGCCAGATTGGTGTCCTTCTTGAGCATCCCCTCTGTCTGCTCTCACGCTACTGCCTTCCTCTAGCTGGGTTTCATCATCAGACCCTTCGAAACGCTGGGCATCCTCCTGGAGCATGTACCCAACACTGTGCTGAAACAGTTCGGGGGACTCCTCAGGAGGAGGACATGGTGGGTCTAGGGAAGGAGTGACTGATGATGAGTCTGACATTGATACCAGGGAAGAGGACGCTTTGGCAGCTGCTTTTCCAGTACCCTGAGCCTGGGTGAGAGAGGATGAGGAGGAGGAGGAGGGCTTGGTCATCCACTCTACCAAGTCTTCGGCATGATGTGGCTCAACATGTCCAGCTGCCGAAAAGAAGGACAAGCGTGTCCCATGGCCATGTGCTGATGACAATGCACCGCGTCCACGACCAGCACTGTTGCCCCCAGACACAGAGCCTGCTTGCCCTCTTTTATTGCCTCCTGACTGTCTGCCTCTCCTTGTTTGCCTTCCAGACATTCTAATAGATGGCCTGCAGGGAGATGGGAAAAAAGCAATAAGGGCTACCTTCAGGTGTCCTTCTCTGGCCCTTGAAACAAGGACTTTGACAGTGAAAGAAACTGACACACTCTCCCTACCTACAGTTTTCTGTCCCTAGAAAAAATGTTTTTTTTAAGCACAATTTAGCACAAGGAGAATTACCTCACTGTCCTTCCAGGTCCCTGGAAACAAGGACTTTGACAGTGAAAGAAACTGACACACTCTCCCTACCTACAGTTTTCTGTCCCTACAAAAAATGTTTTTTTTAAGCACAATATAGCACAAGGAGAATTCACTCACTGTCCTTCCAGGTCCCTGGAAACAAGGACTTTGACAGTGAAAGAAACTGACACACTCTCCCTACCTACAGTTTTCTGTCCCTAGAAAAAATGTTTTTTTTAAGCACAATTTAGCACAAGGAGAATTACCTCACTGTCCTTCCAGGTCCCTGGAAACAAGGACTTTGACAGTGAAAGAAACTGACACACTCTCCCTACCTACAGTTTTCTGTCCCTAGAAAAAATGTTTTTTTTAAGCACAATTTAGCACAAGGAGAATTACCTCACTGTCCTTCCAGGTCCCTGGAAACAAGGACTTTGACAGTGAAAGAAACTGACACACTCTCCCTACCTACAGTTTTCTGTCCCTAGAAAAAATGTTTTTTTTAAGCACAATTTAGCACAAGGAGAATTACCTCACTGTCCTTCCAGGTCCCTGGAAACAAGGACTTTGACAGTGAAAGAAACTGACACACTCTCCCTACCTACAGTTTTCTGTCCCTAGAAAAAATGTTTTTTTTAAGCACAATTTAGCACAAGGAGAATTACCTCACTGTCCTTCCAGGTCCCTGGAAACAAGGACTTTGACAGTGAAAGAAACTGACACACTCTCCCTACCTACAGTTTTCTGTCCCTAGAAAAAATGTTTTTTTTAAGCACAATTTAGCACAAGGAGAATTACCTCACTGTCCTTCCAGGTCCCTGGAAACAAGGACTTTGACAGTGAAAGAAACTGACACACTCTCCCTACCTACAGTTTTCTGTCCCTAGAAAAAATGTTTTTTTTAAGCACAATATAGCACAAGGAGAATTCACTCACTGTCCTTCCAGGTCCCTGGAAACAAGGACTTTGACAGTGAAAGAAACTGACACACTCTCCCTACCTACAGTTTTCTGTCCCTAGAAAAAATGTTTATTTAAGCACAATTTAGCACAAGGAGAATTACCTCACTGTCCTTCCAGGTCCCTGGAAACAAGGACTTTGACAGTGAAAGAAACTGACACACTCTCCCTACCTACAGTTTTCTGTCCCTAGAAAAAATGTTTTTTTTAAGCACAATTTAGCACAAGGAGAATTACCTCACTGTCCTTCCAGGTCCCTGGAAACAAGGACTTTGACAGTGAAAGAAACTGACACACTCTCCCTACCTACAGTTTTCTGTCCCTAGAAAAAATGTTTTTTTTAAGCACAATTTAGCACAAGGAGAATTACCTCACTGTCCTTCCAGGTCCCTGGAAACAAGGACTTTGACAGTGAAAGAAACTGACACACTCTCCCTACCTACAGTTTTCTGTCCCTAGAAAAAATGTTTTTTTTAAGCACAATTTAGCACAAGGAGAATTACCTCACTGTCCTTCCAGGTCCCTGGAAACAAGGACTTTGACAGTGAAAGAAACTGACACACTCTCCCTACCTACAGTTTTCTGTCCCTAGAAAAAATGTTTTTTTTAAGCACAATATAGCACAAGGAGAATTCACTCACTGTCCTTCCAGGTCCCTGGAAACAAGGACTTTGACAGTGAAAGAAACTGACACACTCTCCCTACCTACAGTTTTCTGTCCCTAGAAAAAATGTTTTTTTTAAGCACAATTTAGCACAAGGAGAATTACCTCACTGTCCTTCCAGGTCCCTGGAAACAAGGACTTTGACAGTGAAAGAAACTGACACACTCTCCCTACCTACAGTTTTCTGTCCCTAGAAAAAATGTTTTTTTTAAGCACAATTTAGCACAAGGAGAATTACCTCACTGTCCTTCCAGGTCCCTGGAAACAAGGACTTTGACAGTGAAAGAAACTGACACACTCTCCCTACCTACAGTTTTCTGTCCCTAGAAAAAATGTTTTTTTTAAGCACAATTTAGCACAAGGAGAATTACCTCACTGTCCTTCCAGGTCCCTGGAAACAAGGACTTTGACAGTGAAAGAAACTGACACACTCTCCCTACCTACAGTTTTCTGTCCCTAGAAAAAATGTTTTTTTTAAGCACAATTTAGCACAAGGAGAATTACCTCACTGTCCTTCCAGGTCCCTGGAAACAAGGACTTTGACAGTGAAAGAAACTGACACACTCTCCCTACCTACAGTTTTCTGTCCCTAGAAAAAATGTTTTTTTTAAGCACAATTTAGCACAAGGAGAATTACCTCACTGTCCTTCCAGGTCCCTGGAAACAAGGACTTTGACAGTGAAAGAAACTGACACACTCTCCCTACCTACAGTTTTCTGTCCCTAGAAAAAATGTTTTTTTTAAGCACAATTTAGCACAAGGAGAATTACCTCACTGTCCTTCCAGGTCCCTGGAAACAAGGACTTTGACAGTGAAAGAAACTGACACACTCTCCCTACCTACAGTTTTCTGTCCCTAGAAAAAATGTTTTTTTTAAGCACAATATAGCACAAGGAGAATTCACTCACTGTCCTTCCAGGTCCCTGGAAACAAGGACTTTGACAGTGAAAGAAACTGACACACTCTCCCTACCTACAGTTTTCTGTCCCTAGAAAAAATGTTTTTTTTAAGCACAATTTAGCACAAGGAGAATTACCTCACTGTCCTTCCAGGTCCCTGGAAACAAGGACTTTGACAGTGAAAGAAACTGACACACTCTCCCTACCTACAGTTTTCTGTCCCTAGAAAAAATTTTTTTTTTAAGCACAATTTAGCACAAGGAGAATTACCTCACTGTCCTTCCAGGTCCCTGGAAACAAGGACTTTGACAGTGAAAGAAACTGACACACTCTCCCTACCTACAGTTTTCTGTCCCTAGAAAAAATGTTTTTTTTAAGCACAATTTAGCACAAGGAGAATTACCTCACTGTCCTTCCAGGTCCCTGGAAACAAGGACTTTGACAGTGAAAGAAACTGACACACTCTCCCTACCTACAGTTTTCTGTCCCTAGAAAAAATGTTTTTTTTAAGCACAATTTAGCACAAGGAGAATTACCTCACTGTCCTTCCAGGTCCCTGGAAACAAGGACTTTGACAGTGAAAGAAACTGACACACTCTCCCTACCTACAGTTTTCTGTCCCTAGAAAAAATGTTTTTTTTAAGCACAATTTAGCACAAGGAGAATTACCTCACTGTCCTTCCAGGTCCCTGGAAACAAGGACTTTGACAGTGAAAGAAACTGACACACTCTCCCTACCTACAGTTTTCTGTCCCTAGAAAAAATGTTTTTTTTAAGCACAATATAGCACAAGGAGAATTCACTCACTGTCCTTCCAGGTCCCTGGAAACAAGGACTTTGACAGTGAAAGAAACTGACACACTCTCCCTACCTACAGTTTTCTGTCCCTAGAAAAAATGTTTTTTTTAAGCACAATTTAGCACAAGGAGAATTACCTCACTGTCCTTCCAGGTCCCTGGAAACAAGGACTTTGACAGTGAAAGAAACTGACACACTCTCCCTACCTACAGTTTTCTGTCCCTAGAAAAAATGTTTTTTTTTAAGCACAATTTAGCACAAGGAGAATTACCTCACTGTCCTTCCAGGTCCCTGGAAACAAGGACTTTGACAGTGAAAGAAACTGACACACTCTCCCTACCTACAGTTTTCTGTCCCTAGAAAAAATGTTTTTTTTAAGCACAATTTAGCACAAGGAGAATTACCTCACTGTCCTTCCAGGTCCCTGGAAACAAGGACTTTGACAGTGAAAGAAACTGACACACTCTCCCTACCTACAGTTTTCTGTCCCTAGAAAAAATGTTTTTTTTAAGCACAATTTAGCACAAGGAGAATTACCTCACTGTCCTTCCAGGTCCCTGGAAACAAGGACTTTGACAGTGAAAGAAACTGACACACTCTCCCTACCTACAGTTTTCTGTCCCTAGAAAAAATGTTTTTTTTAAGCACAATTTAGCACAAGGAGAATTACCTCACTGTCCTTCCAGGTCCCTGGAAACAAGGACTTTGACAGTGAAAGAAACTGACACACTCTCCCTACCTACAGTTTTCTGTCCCTAGAAAAAATGTTTTTTTTAAGCACAATTTAGCACAAGGAGAATTACCTCACTGTCCTTCCAGGTCCCTGGAAACAAGGACTTTGACAGTGAAAGAAACTGACACACTCTTCCTACCTACAGTTTTCTGTCCCTAGAAAAAATGTTTTTTTTAAGCACAATTTAGCACAAGGAGAATTACCTCACTGTCCTTCCAGGTCCCTGGAAACAAGGACTTTGACAGTGAAAGAAACTGACACACTCTCCCTACCTACAGTTTTCTGTCCCTAGAAAAAATGTTTTTTTTAAGCACAATATAGCACAAGGAGAATTCACTCACTGTCCTTCCAGGTCCCTGGAAACAAGGACTTTGACAGTGAAAGAAACTGACACACTCTCCCTACCTACAGTTTTCTGTCCCTAGAAAAAATGTTTTTTTTAAGCACAATTTAGCACAAGGAGAATTACCTCACTGTCCTTCCAGGTCCCTGGAAACAAGGACTTTGACAGTGAAAGAAACTGACACACTCTCCCTACCTACAGTTTTCTGTCCCTAGAAAAAATGTTTTTTTTAAGCACAATTTAGCACAAGGAGAATTACCTCACTGTCCTTCCAGGTCCCTGGAAACAAGGACTTTGACAGTGAAAGAAACTGACACACTCTCCCTACCTACAGTTTTCTGTCCCTAGAAAAAATGTTTTTTTTAAGCACAATTTAGCACAAGGAGAATTACCTCACTGTCCTTCCAGGTCCCTGGAAACAAGGACTTTGACAGTGAAAGAAACTGACACACTCTCCCTACCTACAGTTTTCTGTCCCTAGAAAAAATGTTTTTTTTAAGCACAATTTAGCACAAGGAGAATTACCTCACTGTCCTTCCAGGTCCCTGGAAACAAGGACTTTGACAGTGAAAGAAACTGACACACTCTCCCTACCTACAGTTTTCTGTCCCTAGAAAAAATGTTTTTTTAAGCACAATTTAGCACAAGGAGAATTACCTCACTGTCCTTCCAGGTCCCTGGAAACAAGGACTTTGACAGTGAAAGAAACTGACACACTCTCCCTACCTACAGTTTTCTGTCCCTAGAAAAAATGTTTTTTTTAAGCACAATATAGCACAAGGAGAATTCACTCACTGTCCTTCCAGGTCCCTGGAAACAAGGACTTTGACAGTGAAAGAAACTGACACACTCTCCCTACCTACAGTTTTCTGTCCCTAGAAAAAATGTTTTTTTTAAGCACAATTTAGCACAAGGAGAATTACCTCACTGTCCTTCCAGGTCCCTGGAAACAAGGACTTTGACAGTGAAAGAAACTGACACACTCTCCCTACCTACAGTTTTCTGTCCCTAGAAAAAATGTTTTTTTTAAGCACAATTTAGCACAAGGAGAATTACCTCACTGTCCTTCCAGGTCCCTGGAAACAAGGACTTTGACAGTGAAAGAAACTGACACACTCTCCCTACCTACAGTTTTCTGTCCCTAGAAAAAATGTTTTTTTTAAGCACAATTTAGCACAAGGAGAATTACCTCACTGTCCTTCCAGGTCCCTGGAAACAAGGACTTTGACAGTGAAAGAAACTGACACACTCTCCCTACCTACAGTTTTCTGTCCCTAGAAAAAATGTTTTTTTTAAGCACAATTTAGCACAAGGAGAATTACCTCACTGTCCTTCCAGGTCCCTGGAAACAAGGACTTTGACAGTGAAAGAAACTGACACACTCTCCCTACCTACAGTTTTCTGTCCCTAGAAAAAATGTTTTTTTTAAGCACAATTTAGCACAAGGAGAATTACCTCACTGTCCTTCCAGGTCCCTGGAAACAAGGACTTTGACAGTGAAAGAAACTGACACACTCTCCCTACCTACAGTTTTCTGTCCCTAGAAAAAATGTTTTTTTTAAGCACAATTTAGCACAAGGAGAATTACCTCACTGTCCTTCCAGGTCCCTGGAAACAAGGACTTTGACAGTGAAAGAAACTGACACACTCTCCCTACCTACAGTTTTCTGTCCCTAGAAAAAATGTTTTTTTTAAGCACAATATAGCACAAGGAGAATTCACTCACTGTCCTTCCAGGTCCCTGGAAACAAGGACTTTGACAGTGAAAGAAACTGACACACTCTCCCTACCTACAGTTTTCTGTCCCTAGAAAAAATGTTTTTTTTAAGCACAATTTAGCACAAGGAGAATTACCTCACTGTCCTTCCAGGTCCCTGGAAACAAGGACTTTGACAGTGAAAGAAACTGACACACTCTCCCTACCTACAGTTTTCTGTCCCTAGAAAAAATGTTTTTTTTAAGCACAATTTAGCACAAGGAGAATTACCTCACTGTCCTTCCAGGTCCCTGGAAACAAGGACTTTGACAGTGAAAGAAACTGACACACTCTCCCTACCTACAGTTTTCTGTCCCTAGAAAAAATGTTTTTTTTAAGCACAATTTAGCACAAGGAGAATTACCTCACTGTCCTTCCAGGTCCCTGGAAACAAGGACTTTGACAGTGAAAGAAACTGACACACTCTCCCTACCTACAGTTTTCTGTCCCTAGAAAAAATGTTTTTTTTAAGCACAATTTAGCACAAGGAGAATTACCTCACTGTCCTTCCAGGTCCCTGGAAACAAGGACTTTGACAGTGAAAGAAACTGACACACTCTCCCTACCTACAGTTTTCTGTCCCTAGAAAAAATGTTTTTTTTAAGCACAATTTAGCACAAGGAGAATTACCTCACTGTCCTTCCAGGTCCCTGGAAACAAGGACTTTGACAGTGAAAGAAACTGACACACTCTCCCTACCTACAGTTTTCTGTCCCTAGAAAAAATGTTTTTTTTAAGCACAATTTAGCACAAGGAGAATTACCTCACTGTCCTTCCAGGTCCCTGGAAACAAGGACTTTGACAGTGAAAGAAACTGACACACTCTCCCTACCTACAGTTTTCTGTCCCTAGAAAAAATGTTTTTTTTAAGCACAATTTAGCACAAGGAGAATTACCTCACTGTCCTTCCAGGTCCCTGGAAACAAGGACTTTGACAGTGAAAGAAACTGACACACTCTCCCTACCTACAGTTTTCTGTCCCTAGAAAAAATGTTTTTTTTAAGCACAATTTAGCACAAGGAGAATTACCTCACTGTCCTTCCAGGTCCCTGGAAACAAGGACTTTGACAGTGAAAGAAACTGACACACTCTCCCTACCTACAGTTTTCTGTCCCTAGAAAAAATGTTTTTTTTAAGCACAATTTAGCACAAGGAGAATTACCTCACTGTCCTTCCAGGTCCCAGGAAACAAGGACTTTGACAGTGAAAGAAACTGACACACTCTCCCTACCTACAGTTTTCTGTCCCTAGAAAAAATGTTTTTTTTAAGCACAATTTAGCACAAGGAGAATTACCTCACTGTCCTTCCAGGTCCCTGGAAACAAGGACTTTGACAGTGAAAGAAACTGACACACTCTCCCTACCTACAGTTTTCTGTCCCTAGAAAAAATGTTTTTTTTAAGCACAATTTAGCACAAGGAGAATTACCTCACTGTCCTTCCAGGTCCCTGGAAACAAGGACTTTGACAGTGAAAGAAACTGACACACTCTCCCTACCTACAGTTTTCTGTCCCTAGAAAAAATGTTTTTTTTAAGCACAATATAGCACAAGGAGAATTCACTCACTGTCCTTCCAGGTCCCTGGAAACAAGGACTTTGACAGTGAAAGAAACTGACACACTCTCCCTACCTACAGTTTTCTGTCCCTAGAAAAAATGTTTTTTTTAAGCACAATTTAGCACAAGGAGAATTACCTCACTGTCCTTCCAGGTCCCTGGAAACAAGGACTTTGACAGTGAAAGAAACTGACACACTCTCCCTACCTACAGTTTTCTGTCCCTAGAAAAAATGTTTTTTTTTAAGCACAATTTAGCACAAGGAGAATTACCTCACTGTCCTTCCAGGTCCCTGGAAACAAGGACTTTGACAGTGAAAGAAACTGACACACTCTCCCTACCTACAGTTTTCTGTCCCTAGAAAAAATGTTTTTTTTAAGCACAATTTAGCACAAGGAGAATTACCTCACTGTCCTTCCAGGTCCCTGGAAACAAGGACTTTGACAGTGAAAGAAACTGACACACTCTCCCTACCTACAGTTTTCTGTCCCTAGAAAAAATGTTTTTTTTAAGCACAATTTAGCACAAGGAGAATTACCTCACTGTCCTTCCAGGTCCCTGGAAACAAGGACTTTGACAGTGAAAGAAACTGACACACTCTCCCTACCTACAGTTTTCTGTCCCTAGAAAAAATGATTTTTTTAAGCACAATTTAGCACAAGGAGAATTACCTCACTGTCCTTCCAGGTCCCTGGAAACAAGGACTTTGACAGTGAAAGAAACTGACACACTCTCCCTACCTACAGTTTTCTGTCCCTAGAAAAAATGTTTTTTTAAGCACAATTTAGCACAAGGAGAATTACCTCACTGTCCTTCCAGGTCCCTGGAAACAAGGACTTTGACAGTGAAAGAAACTGACACACTCTCCCTACCTACAGTTTTCTGTCCCTAGAAAAAATGTTTTTTTTAAGCACAATTTAGCACAAGGAGAATTACCTCACTGTCCTTCCAGGTCCCTGGAAACAAGGACTTTGACAGTGAAAGAAACTGACACACTCTCCCTACCTACAGTTTTCTGTCCCTAGAAAAAATGTTTTTTTTAAGCACAATATAGCACAAGGAGAATTCACTCACTGTCCTTCCAGGTCCCTGGAAACAAGGACTTTGACAGTGAAAGAAACTGACACACTCTCCCTACCTACAGTTTTCTGTCCCTAGAAAAAATGTTTTTTTTAAGCACAATTTAGCACAAGGAGAATTACCTCACTGTCCTTCCAGGTCCCTGGAAACAAGGACTTTGACAGTGAAAGAAACTGACACACTCTCCCTACCTACAGTTTTCTGTTCCTAGAAAAAATGTTTTTTTTAAGCACAATTTAGCACAAGGAGAATTACCTCACTGTCCTTCCAGGTCCCTGGAAACAAGGACTTTGACAGTGAAAGAAACTGACACACTCTCCCTACCTACAGTTTTCTGTCCCTAGAAAAAATGTTTTTTTTAAGCACAATTTAGCACAAGGAGAATTACCTCACTGTCCTTCCAGGTCCCTGGAAACAAGGACTTTGACAGTGAAAGAAACTGACACACTCTCCCTACCTACAGTTTTCTGTCCCTAGAAAAAATGTTTTTTTTAAGCACAATTTAGCACAAGGAGAATTACCTCACTGTCCTTCCAGGTCCCTGGAAACAAGGACTTTGACAGTGAAAGAAACTGACACACTCTCCCTACCTACAGTTTTCTGTCCCTAGAAAAAATGTTTTTTTTAAGCACAATTTAGCACAAGGAGAATTACCTCACTGTCCTTCCAGGTCCCTGGAAACAAGGACTTTGACAGTGAAAGAAACTGACACACTCTCCCTACCTACAGTTTTCTGTCCCTAGAAAAAATGTTTTTTTTAAGCACAATTTAGCACAAGGAGAATTACCTCACTGTCTTTCCAGGTCCCTGGAAACAAGGACTTTGACAGTGAAAGAAACTGACACACTCTCCCTACCTACAGTTTTCTGTCCCTAGAAAAAATGTTTTTTTTAAGCACAATATAGCACAAGGAGAATTCACTCACTGTCCTTCCAGGTCCCTGGAAACAAGGACTTTGACAGTGAAAGAAACTGACACACTCTCCCTACCTACAGTTTTCTGTCCCTAGAAAAAATGTTTTTTTTAAGCACAATTTAGCACAAGGAGAATTACCTCACTGTCCTTCCAGGTCCCTGGAAACAAGGACTTTGACAGTGAAAGAAACTGACACACTCTCCCTACCTACAGTTTTCTGTCCCTAGAAAAAATGTTTTTTTTAAGCACAATATAGCACAAGCACAAAACACACTGACACTCTCCCTACCTATCCTTCTCTTTCCCTAAACTAAAGGAATCCAGGTTAAGCAAGAAAGAAATAAAAGTCACTGTCCCTGCCTATGCTGCTCTATCCCTGCTCCGGAACACACTACACTAGGCCGCCGTGCTGGCGGCCTTTTATAGTGTGGGGCGTGTACTAAACCCCCTCAGCAATAATTGGCCACAGGCATCCTGCCTGTGGCCAATCATTGTTCTCTTCGCTGCCGGCGCTGTGATTGGCCAAGCATGCGGGGTCACAGTGCATGCTTGGCCAATCACAGCGCCTGGATGACACTGCGATGGCGTAGTGCATTGTGGGCCGTTCGCGTCACTCGAATTTGGCGCGAACGGCCCAAATCGTTCGATCTTCGTCGAACGATCGAACAGCCGATGTTCGAGTCGAACGTATGTTCGACTCGAACACGAAGCTCATCCCTATTAGTCAGGGACTGAACCCATAATCTTTCAGCATGTGATGCTGAGAATGGCTCTTCCACTGTTGATTCCTCTACAACAGAATTGACCTCACCCTGATCCCCCTCAGGTAGGTCGATCCCTGTATGGGACTGTTGCTCCGCTAACAGGCACTCTGAGGGAGGAGACGGAGATCGAGCACTTTTTTCCTGTGACAGGGAAGCAGCGATCAATGCTGACAATCTCTCTTCCAGCCCTCCCAGAGCTGAGGAAAAAACATCCTCTGTTACATACACAGGAGCAGGTGAACTGAGGACAGCCACAGTACCAGGTACTCCTGAGGGTGCTCTACGGTCACTAACCTCTGATTCTTCAGGGAAGATTGGTGCAGCCGAAGCATGCCCAAGATGCTCAGAGCCCGATGGAGACCCCCTATGCTTCCTGGGATTTTTAGTCCCGGAGTTTTTAGACGGCATATTCCTAAGCCCAAAGCTGAGGTATTCCAGCCGAAATACACCACTTACTGACAATAGTCTAGCACAAATGCTGCTATAAAAACAGTTGGTGTCTACTAATGTGCCTTTCTATGGGGATGCCTGCATCAACCGCTTGCTGTATGCCTTTTTTAAATGTTGCCAGCTCTGTCTCTGCACTCCATAGCCAGCTCACAACACATAATTGTGTTTTTTAACATGCTGGGATGCCCGCACATGCGCAGAAGCGCTGCGGCGCGCACAGAGCGTCATCCCCCAAGCTCCGCCCCCTTTCACAGCTCACCTCTATATATAGAGGCGCACGCGCGCGGCCACGTGCGCCTTCGGCGCTCTTTTTTGAAAAGGGAAACTAGGGACAAGAGCCAGGGCCCCTTTTGCCGCAGGCCGGGGGATGGACGAGCATTGCAACATGGCAGAGGAAGCAGTTTCCCACAAGAGAACTCACCATCTGCCTGGACTTGCTCTGATGAAAAGAAACTAGTCCACATGACAAGAAACGTTCCACAGCAGCCTCTAGTGGATTAACACAGGTACCGCAGGGGGGGGGGTGATGGGGTAGCTATGCCATTTTTCTTAAAGATTTTCATCCATATTACCGGGACCAGACATTACATTAAAGCCGCAAGCAGTTTTAAATGGCTTTTTTTTCCTTTAGAAATGTAATTTTGTGCAGGGACAGTTCTAAACACGGGAAACACGTGGCACTTCACAGGCATACTTTAGACACCCCCCAGGTACAATATTTAAAGGAATATTTGACTTTTTTTTTTCACTTTATGCATCATTAAAATGACTGCTCCCGAAAAACGGCCGTTTTTAAAACTTATTTTTGCATTGATACATGTCCCCTGGTGCAGAACCCGGGTTCCCAAACTCTGTTTAGGACAATAACATGGATAATAGTCGTTATAATTAGCACTTTAGAATTCGAACGTTCGCATCCATTGTATTTAATAGGGTTCTAATGTTCGTGCGAACTTTCGGTCCGTTCGCGGGTTCTGGTGCGAACCGAACCCGGGGGTGTTCGGCTCATCACTAGTGCTAATGATCAGTATGATGATCAGAGCACAGCAGGTGCTGTATGGCTCTGTCAGTGTAACATGCTGTTGGGTGCTGACTTTGTTATGGCTGTGCTGTGTTATAGTCTGTAATAAGGATGAGCTCGGTGTTCGAGTCGAACATACGTTCGACTCGAACATCGGCTGTTCGATCGTTCGACGAAGATCGAACGATTTGGGCCGTTCGCGCCAAATTCGAGTGACGCGAACGGCCCACAATGCACTACGCCATCGCAGTGCAATCCAGGCGCTGTGATTGGCCAAGCATGCACTGTGACCCCGCATGCTTGGCCAATCACAGCACCGGCAGCGAGGAGAGCCATAATTGGCCACAGGCAGGATGCCTGTGGCCAATTATAGCTCAGGGGGATTTAGTACACATCCTACACTATAAAAGGCCGCCAGCGCGGCGGCCTTGTGTAGTGTGTTCCGGTTCAGGGAGAGAGAAGGATAGGCAGGGACAGTGTCAGTGCTATTTGTTCATTTAACTTGTGTGCAGGGAGAGAGAAGGATAGGCAGGGACAGTGTCAGTGATATTCTTTGCTAAACCTTGTGTGCAGGGAGAGAGAAGTATAGGCAGGGGACAGTGTCAGTGTCATTTTTGCTAAGCCTCCTGCACAGTATACACCTGAAGCTAGCCCTTATTGCTGTGTTTTCCTGTTGTGTAACACAGGCAGGCATCTGCAGCACTTACAGTGGGAGTAGAGTGCCTCCTGCACATTATACACCTGAAGCTAGCCCTTATTGCTCGTGTTTTTTTTTCTTTTGTGTTACACTAACAGGCATCTGCAGCACTTACAGCGGGCATAGTGTGCTTCCTGCAAAATATACACCTGAAGCTAGCCCTTATTACTGTGTTTTCCTGTTGTGTAACACAGGCAGGCATCCGCAGTACTTACAGCGGGCGTAGTGTGCTTCCTGCAAAATATACACCTGAAGCTAGCCCTTATTGCTGTGTTTTCCTGTTGTGTAACACAGGCAGGCATCTGCAACACTTACAGCGGGCGTAGTGTGCCTCCTGCACATTATACACCTGAAGCTAGCCTTTATTGCTCGTGGTTTTTT
Organism: Rana muscosa; assembly: GCA_029206835.1. Classification (NCBI taxonomy): domain Eukaryota; kingdom Metazoa; phylum Chordata; class Amphibia; order Anura; family Ranidae; genus Rana; species Rana muscosa. Next base: position 893,543,179 of record CM055117.1, on the reverse strand, counting down.
TATTTTGTGTTACACTAACAGGCATCTGCAGCACTTACAGCGGGTGTAGTGTGCTTCCTGCAAAATATACACCTGAAGCTAGCCCTTATTGCTGTGTTTTCCTGTTGTGTAACACAGGCAGGCATCTGAAGCACTTACAGCGGGCGTAGTGTGCCTCCTGCACAGTATACACCTGAAGCTACCCCTTATTGCTGGTTTTCCCATCTCCCTGCAGGCCATTAGAATGTCTGGAAGGCAAACAAGGAGAGGCAGACAGTCAGGAGCCAATAAAAGAGGGCAAGCAGGCTCTGTGTCTAGAGACAACAGTGCTGGTCGTGGACGCGGTGCATCGTCATCAGCACGTGGCCATGGGACACGCTTGTCCTTATTTTCGGCAGCTGGACGTGTTGAGCCGCATCATGCCGAAGACTTGGTAGAGTGGATGACCAAGCCCTCCTCATCCTCCTCATCCTCTCTCACCCAGGCTCAGGGTACTGGCAAAGCAGCTGCCAAAGCGTCCTCTTCCCTCGTATCAATGTCATCATCAGTCACTCCTTCCCTAGACCCACCCTGTCCTCCTGAGGAGTCCCCCGAACTGTTTGAGCACAGTGGTGGGTACATGCTCCAGGAGGATGCCCAGCGTTTCGAAGGGTCTGATGATGATACCCAGCTAGAGGAAGGCAGTAGCGTGAGAGCAGAGAGAGGGGATGCTCAAGAAGGACAGCAATCTGGCAGTCATGTTCCAGCAGCTGCAGCATACTGCCAGATTGGCTCCAGTGATGAGGAGGGAGGGGATGATGAGGTCACTGACCCCACGTGGGTGCCTGATAGGAGAGAGGAGGAGGAGGAGGATGAGGAGGAGGCACATCTCCAACGAGGCAGGATGCCCTCGGGGGGGCAGCGTAAGGGCAGCACACCGGCTGAATCGCACTGCAGAGCTCCGCCTGTGCAGGGCGCTGCCTCTGCCCGTTATTCAAAAAGTTCTTTGGTGTGGGCCTTTTTTGAGTCGAGTGCATCAGATCGCACCGCTGCTGTTTGCAACATATGTCTGAAGCGTATCTCGCGTGGCCAAAACATCAGCCGCTTGGGCACCACATGCTTGACCAGACATATGTTGACCTGCCATGCAGCTCGTTGGCAAGCGTATCTTAAAGACCCACACCAAAGAACAAAGCGGACCTCTCCTTGCTCCTCATCAGCTGGGATCTCCAACCCCACTGTACCTTCAGTTCTCTCTGAAACCTGCACTGAGAGGAATGAAGGTGTAGAATTAGGTGTGTCATAGCCAAGTACTTGCGGCCACTCTGCTAGCAGTACACAGACGTCCGATTCTAGCAGGCAAATTTCCCTGCCCCAGCTGCTGGACCGTCGAAAGAAGTTCACTCCCAGCCATCCACATGCCCAGCGGTTGAATGCTAGCTTGGCTAAATTGCTAGCAATTCAACTGCTGCCTTTTCAGTTGGTAGACTCGGCCCCCTTCCGTGAGTTTGTGCAATGTGCGGTTCCTCGGTGGCAGGTTCCCAAACGCCACTTTTTCTCACGGAAGGCGATTCCGGCTCTCTACCGGCATGTGGAAGGCAATGTCCATGCCTCGCTGGACAGAGCGGTCAGCGGTAAGGTGCATATTACCGCTGACTCATGGTCCAGCAGGCATGGACAGGGACGTTACCTTTCTTTCACGGCCCATTGGGTCACTCTTTTGGCAGCTGGGAAGGATGCAGGACAAGGTGCAGTAGTGTTGGAGGTTGTTCCGCCGCCATGCCTCCAAAATGCTACTACTGGTTGTTGTGACACACCTCTCTCCTCCACCCCCTCCTCTTCTTCTTCCTCCATGGCCTCTTCCTGTGCTTTGTCCTCTGAACCAGCGGTGCTCCGTAGGCGTTCAAGGGGCTACGCAAGTACGCAGGCAAAAAGATGCCATGCCGTGCTTGCGCTGGTGTGTTTGGGGGACAGGAGCCACACTGGGGCAGAGGTTCTGTCTGCTCTGCAGGGGCAGGCCGAGAGGTGGTTGACGCCGCGCCAGCTTAAGCCAGGAATGGTGGTTTGCGTCAATGGCACCAACCTCCTCTCCGCCCTCCGACAGGGACAACTGACCCATGTGCCCTGTGTGGCTCACGTCCTTAACCTGGTGTTGCAGCAGTTCTTGGGCAGGTACCCGGGCTTACAGGATGTCCTGAGGCAGGCCAGGAAAGTCTATGTGCATTTCTGCAGATCATATAATGCCAGTGCTCGGCTGGCTGAGCTGCAAAAGGAGTTGAACCTGCCCAAGAACCGCCTTATATGTGACATGCCCACCAGGTGGAACTCAATGTTGGCCATGCTGCAGCGGCTGCACACGCAGCAGAGGGCCATCAATGAGTACCCGTGCGACTACGGCACCAGGACAGGGTCAGGGGAGCTTGGTTTTTTTTCACCACGCCAGTGGGGCATGATCAGGGATGCATGCACTGTCCTGGCACCATTTGAGGAGGCCACGAGGATGGTGAGCAGTGACAGTGCATGCATCAGTGACACTGTACCTCTTGTCCACCTGTTGGAGCATACGTGCGTGGAATAATGGACAGGGCACTTGAGGCAGAACAGAGGCAGGAAGAGGAGGACTTCCTTGCCTCTCAAGGCCCCCTTTACCCAGACAGTGTTCCTTCTGTCCCACTCATCACACAGGAAGAGGACGAGGAGGAGGAGGAGGATTGTGTCAGCATGGAGGTGGAGCATGGCACTCAGCATCAACAGCAGCAGTCTTTTAGGGATGATTTACAGTCCCAACAAACCCGTGGACTTGTACGTGGCTGGGAGGAGGTGGCTGTGGATCATGTCGTCCTTAGTGACCCAGAGGACTCCGGACCGAATGCCTCAGCTAACCTATGCTGCATGGCCTCCCTGATCCTGGAAAGTCTGCGGCAGGATCCTCGTATTGTTCGGATCAAGGAGAGGGACCATTACTGGCTGGCCACTCTCCTTGATCCACGGTACAAGGGTAAGGTTGCAGACCTTATCTTGCTGTCGCAGAGGGAGCAGAGGATGAGACATCTCCAGGAGGCCTTGCAGAAAGGTCTGTGCAACGCGTTCCCAGAGACTGGGAGGTTACAAACTCCTGGTCCTGGACAACGAGTTGCTGAGGCTTTGGTCAGTAGCAGAAGGAGCGGTGGAGAAGGTGGCCGTCTGACCGATGCGTTCAGACAATTTTTTAGTCCGCAGACCCAAGGTATGATCAGTTCCAGCAACCATCGCCAGCGTCTGATATACATGGTGCAGGAATACCTAGGGGCAAGGTCAGACTTGGACACCTTTCCCACCGAAAATCCTCTGGCTTACTGGGTCTTGAGGATGGATCACTGGCCAGAGCTTGCACAGTATGCAATTGAGCTACTGGCCTGTCCTGCATCCAGCGTTCTTTCGGAACGTACATTCAGTGCTGCTGGAGGCTTTGTCATGAATCACAGGGTGCGCCTGTCCACCGACTCGGTTGATCGACTGACCTTCATAAAGATGAACCAGTCTTGGATCACCACCAGCTACCAAGCACCTGAAGCTGATATAACAGAATAGTTTATTTTCAAATGTCACATCCCTTCAAGACTGATGCTGATGCTGAGTGACTGTCCTGTTATGTTGACTGACTATCCTCCTCCTCCTCAATGATCCGATTCTTGATGATAGCTTGGAAGAACTTTTTTGTTTCTGGGTGCTGCCACCAGTGGCTAAGGCCCAATTTTTCAGCCCCTGTTTAACAGGGGCATGTAATTACAATTTTTGATGCAATGCTTTGCAGCAGGGCTCATTCCTGCACTCCAACTAGAGTATCTGGGAGAGGTTGCAGTGTCGTGGCACCAGCACCAGTGCCTAAGGCCCAATTTTTCTGCCCCTGTTTCACAGGGGCGTGTAATTACAATTTTTGATGCAATACTTTGCAACAGGGCTCATTGCTGTGCTCCAAGTTCAGTATCTGTGAGGGGTTGCAGTGTTGTGGCACCAGTGCCTAAGGCCCAATTTTTCTGCCCCTGTTTAACAGGGGCGTGTAATTAAAATTTTTGATGCAATACTTTGCAACAGGGCTCATTGCTGTGCTCCAAGTACAGTATCTGTGAGGGGTTGCAGTGTTGTGGCACCAGTGCCTAAGGCCCAATTTTTCTGCCCCTGTTCAACAGGGGCATGTAATTACAATTCTTGATCTAATAATTCACAGCAGGGCCCATTCATGCGCCCAGCATGAGTAACTGTGAGGGCTTACAGTGTTGTGGCACCAGCACCACCACCAAAGGCCCAATTTTTCCTACTACTGTTCAACAATGGCATGTAAATACAATTCCTGATATAATAGTTCACAGCAGGGCGTTCCAGCGCCCACCAAGAATAACTGTGAGGGCTCACAGTATTGTGGCAACACCAACATGTAAGGGGCAAATTTCAGCAGAGTATATACGGCAGGCCCCTACTTTCAAACATCCAACTTACAAACAACTCCTACTTGCAAACGGAAGGAGACAACAGGAAGTGAGAGGAAATCTACCCCTAGGAAGGGAAATTCTCTCCTGTAAGAGTTAATATGGGAAAAAGGTGTCTCCTGTCTACTGATGCTTTATCACCAATCCTTGTTTCAATAAAAACCCCACTTTTCAAAAACATTTGTCATTGGGACGGAAACTGAGATGAAATGTTCTGAACAAGGGGCACAGACAGCAAAACAAATGTTACAGGGGTGATAACCCTTCCCTATGTTTTCCAAAAAGCTTAAAAATAGATTTTTTGGCTGGAGCTACACTTAAACAATGTACGTGTTCAAAATTACAAACAGATTCTACTTAAGAACAAACCTACAGTCCCTGTCTTGTTTGCACCGCCTGTATACTGCTGTTCAGAGTATATAGGGCCTTTTTTATTTTGTGTGCGGGGTTTCCCTTAATATGCATAGAAGACCCAAAGGGGCTGGTAATGGGCTGGGGTGGGGGGGGGGGGGCTGGTGGGGTAGCCATGCCATTTTTCTCAAAGATTTTCATCCATATTACCGGGACCAGACATGACATTAAAGCCGCAAGCAGTTTTAAATGGCTTTTTTTCCTTTAGAAATGTCATTTTGTGCAGGGACAGTTCTAAACACGGGAAACACATGCCACTTCACAGGCATACTTTAGACACCCCCCAGGTACGATATTTAAAGGAATATTTCACTTTTTTTTTCACTTTATGCATCATTAAAATGACTGCTCCAGAAAAAACGTCAGTTTTTAAAACATCTTTTTGCATTGATACATGTCCCCTGGGGCAGGACCCGGGTCCCCAAACCTTTTTTAGGACAATAACATGCATATTAGTCGTTATAATTAGCACTTTAGATTTCGAACGTTCGCGTCCATTGTATTTAATAGGGTTCTAACGTTCGCGCAAACTTTCGGTCCGTTCGAAGGTTCTGGTGCGAACCGAACCGGGGGGGTGTTCGGCTCATCCCTAGTCTGTAACACACATTACAGCCATACATTAAGAAAGTCATCACCACACAGCATGTTACACTGACAGAGCCATACAACAACTGCTGTGCTCTGATTATCATAATAATGATGACCATGAGCACCCAATGGGGAGTCAGGGGACTGAGCCTCAGCCTGTGTGATGTGTCAGTGTGTGTGGATTGCTTGCTTGTGGACCAGCGTCGGGATTACTCTTTCATTCAGCCTCCTCAGTGATCAGTCTCTCCCTAAGGCTGCAGCACGGCACTTACTGAGGGAAGGGAGCCGCATTACAATTGTATCCATAACCTGAGGGAAGCATACAGTGATCACAAGGTACACTGATGCAGAGAAGGGATTGTATGCCTCCACCCGAAAATGGAGAAAAAGTCCCTCTTCTTCTCTCACCTCCTGGGCCCCTCAATTAACATGATGGGGCCCAGGAAGGTCCTTTATACATTGGCAAGCAAATCGGTGCAGGTTAATAAAGTTATTTAGTTATTAATTCATTTTTTTTTTTTTGCTAGAAATCTGCTCGGGCCCCCCCTGCTGGCCGGGGCCCGGTACAACAGGGCTGGTTATAATGCCCTATCAGCAGCCCTGCCTATGGGTCTACAGTACTACGCAGTCATATTTCAACACTCTGTACAACTGTTGTTATTATTATTATTATACAGGATTTATATAGCGCCAACAGTTTGTGCAGCGCTTTACAACATGAGGGCAGACAGTACACTTACAATACAAATCAATACAAGAGGGATCAGAGGGCCCTGCTCGTCAGAGCTTACAATCTGGAAGGGAGGGTCAAGTGAAACAAAGGGTAATAACTGTGGGGGGTGTTAGGTGTGGGTAGGGTAGGCTTCTCTGAGGGGAAGGGATTTCAGGGATTGTCTAAAAGCTAATAGAGTAGGAGATAAGCAGACAGATTGGGGTAAGGCATTCCATAGAATTGGAGAGGCTCTGGAAAAGTCCTGGAGACGAGCATGGGAGGAGGTGACGAGGGAGCTAGAGAGCAGGAGGTCTTGAGAGGAAGGAAGAAAACGAGTAGGTTGGTATTTAGAGACTAGGCTAGTGATTTAACCGGGGGCTAAATTGTGGATGGCAATTTAGCCATAAATTGTGACAGGAAAGTTGAGGTAAGATTATGAAAATGGAAGCTAATATACTGTATATCTGCAGAACTATTTCTGTGACTTTAGGTGACCTTTTCAGCAAACCTTGCATGAAAATGGAGTGAGTGAACATCAAGTTCTGCTCCAAAATTGGGGAAAATGGTGATAAAAAAAATGAAATGTTGGTGCAAGTGTACAGGATGGAAGCCCTAAGCAGAAAATGTGTTGTGAGGGGGTTAGCTCGGCAGCGGGTGTGGGTGACCCCCGGGATGGGCTCCCCACACAAAAACAGGCCCAGCAAACGGAGGTTGTGGTTTTCAAAATCAAAAAGGTGCGGTTTATTTTCTATTTACAGTGACAAAACACAGCAAAGCAAAAGAAACATAAACAAAATAAATCCTGGTCAACTTGACCTCTAACTAAACATACAGGTTTCCTAACTAACAACTGGGATCAGCCTAGTGCTGTCCTAGTCCCTAAGTCCCTGGTTTTAAATGTCCAAGCAAATAGCCACACAGGCTTTGTCTCACCGCACAGGGGTTCACTCTCCCTAGACAGTCCACACAGGTCTGGTTCCAGGCATGAGCTAACACCTAATGAATCTGGGAGTTTTTATAGAGGCCTTAAACGAACTGACAGGCTTCAGCTGGTCTACTCAACTCCCTGTCTGCACGACGCCCAGCACTCTCCCTAGAGGTATGAGTCATCCATGAGCCCACTAGCCTTAGCTGGGCTTATACAACTCTCCGCCTAGTTGTATAAGTCGGCGTAAAGCCTGAATCTGGGCGAAATATATCTACCCCCCTGGATGCAACCAGGTGACTTTACCTTCCTGCTGTCACATACCCCCCCCCTCTTGTTTTAACCTCGGGGTTGGAACACCAGCAATCAGGCATTCATGTACTCGAGACAAAGCATCCACATTCCCCATTTGAACGCCAGGGCGATGCTTTACTGTGAAGTTGAATTCCTGGAGGGCCAGGAACCACCTATTCACTCTTCTATTTGTTTCCTTGTTTTGAGCCATCCACTTTAACGGAGCGTGATCCGTAACCAAGTCAAAGTGCCTACCTAGCAGGTAGTACCGAAGGGAATCTAGAGCCCACTTCACCGCTAAACACTCCTTTTCAACGGTGGTGTAATTTACCTCATGGGACTTCAACTTCCTGCTGAGGTAAATGACTGGGTGCTCTTCCCCGTTCCAGACCTGGGACAATACTGCTCCTAACCCCACATCTGACGCATCACTTTGTACGACAAAGTCTTTAGAGAAGTCGGGTGAGTACAACACTGGCTGGCTACATAAGGCTTGTTTCAAGAATTGGAATGCTGCCTCAGCCTCGGGGGTCCATTTAATCATGACCGACCCTTTCCCCTTCGTCAGGTTGGTTAGGGGCACAGCCTTAGAAGCAAAGTGGGGAATGAATCGCCGATAATACCCAGCAATTCCCAGAAAGGCTCGTACCTGCTTCTTGCTGTTGGGACGTGGCCAACTCTGGATGGCCTCGACTTTGTTGAGTTGGGGTTTTATTACTCCCCTCCCAATGGTGTACCCAAGATATTTGGCCTCTTCCTGCCCAATGGTACACTTCTTGGGGTTAGCCGTAAACCCCGCTTCCCGAACAGAGTCCAGGACTGCTTGCACTTTTGGCAGATGTGAGGCCCAATCTGTGCTATGGACAATTACGTCATCCAGGTAAGCCGCAGCATACTTCCGATGGGGCCTCAGCATCTGGTCCATTTTCCGCTGGAATGTGGCCGGCGCATTCTGTAACCCGAACGGCATTCTTTTATATTGGAACGCCCCGTCTGGGGTTACAAATGCGGTTTTCTCTTTGGCCGACTTGGCCAGGGGGATTTGCCAATACCCTTTTGTGAGGTCAAGAGTCGTCATGTATCGGGCTGTTCCCAGCCGGTCGATCAACTCATCTATACGTGGCATGGGGTAGGTGTCAAATTTTGTAACTTTGTTCAACTGACGAAAATCGTTACAAAATCGCCAGCTCCCATCCGGTTTAGGCACCAACACAATGGGACTAGACCAATCACTTTGGGACTCCTCTATCACCCCTAAGTTCAGCATTTTCTGTACTTCCTCCCGTATTGCCTCCCGTCGGGCCTCTGGGATCCGATAGGGTTTTAACTTCACCCTTTCACCGGGCGGGGTAATGATGTCATGCTCTACCCCAGATGTTTGTCCCGGCAGCTCAGAGAATACCTCCTTGTTGCGAAGCACAAACTCCTTAACCTCCTGTTGTTGGGGTTGTGACAAGGTGGCTGCTATTCCAACCTCAGGAATCACGCAACCAGTTTGAGCTGGTGACCAAGTGTCTGCGACTAGGGACTCTCTATCCCTCCAGGCTTTCAACAGATTAACGTGATAGATCTGTTCGGGCTTTCGCCTTCCTGGTTGTCTGACCTTGTAATTCACTTCGCTCACTTTTTCCATTATCTCATAGGGGCCTTGCCATTTGGCAAGGAATTTACTTTCAACCGTAGGGACAAGTACCAGTATCCTATCCCCCGGGGAAAAGGTACGGGTCTTGGCTCCACGGTTGTACACTCTCTGCTGTGCTAACTGCGCTTGGGCCAAATGTTCCTTCACGATGGGCATTACCTGTGCAATTCGGTCTTGCATCAGGGCGACATGCTCAATCACACTCCTGTGGGGAGAACTCTCACTTTCCCAAGTTTCCTTGGCAATATCCAACAGCCCTCTTGGGTGTCTCCCATACAGTAACTCAAAGGGGGAGAATCCCGTAGAGGATTGGGGCACCTCCCTAATAGCAAACATCAGATAAGGAAGTAGACAGTCCCAATCCTTTCCATCTCTATCCACCACTTTCTTCAACATTTGTTTTAGGGTTTTGTTGAATCTTTCAACCAGCCCATCGGTTTGGGGGTGATACACAGATGTACGTAATTGCGTCACTTTGAACAATTTACACAGCTCCTTCATAACCCGGGACATAAAGGGTGTACCTTGGTCCGTAAGCAGTTCTTTACAAATACCCACCCGGCTAAACACAAGAGATAGCTCTTTGGCTATGGTTTTGGCCGAGGTATTTCGGAGAGGGATCGCTTCTGGATAACGGGTGGCATAGTCCATTATAACTAATATGTACTGGTGCCCCCTAGCGGACTTGATTATAGGACCTACCAAATCCATGGCGATCCTCTCAAACGGGACCTCAATGATGGGTAGAGGGACCAGCGGGCTACGGAAATGTGGCATCGGGGCCGACCTCTGACACACAGGGCAGGAGGAACAATAATTTTCTATGTCCTTCATCACCCCCGGCCAATAGAATCTCTGTAATACCCTCTCTCGGGTTTTCTCTGTCCCCAGATGACCTCCAAGAATGTGCCCATGAGCCAACTCCAACACCAACTTCCTGTAAGGTTTGGGCACCACAAGCTGCTCAACGGTTTCTTCTGCCCTTTTTGCCACCCGATACAGTAGGTCCTTCTCTACGCTGAAGTATGGGTAAGTGCAGGTATTATCTGGGTTCACTAACTCGCCATCTATTTTCACTACGTTTTCCCGTGCCTTTATTAGGGCGGGGTCTCTCAACTGTTCTGTGGCAAAGTTTTCCCTGTGAACCTCAAGATCAGAAAACTCCACAGACGGTAGGTTTTCGTCTGAGGAGGTGGGCTCCTCTCCAGTTTCTTGAGTCTCCCCTGCCAATACTGATAAGGGAAATTCCGGAGAGTCCTCACCACTCTCAGGGGAGTTCTGGCTATCACATTCCTGGTACATAGGGGCACCAGTGGGGGGCTCAGGATCATCCCACAGTTCCCAGAACTTCGGAAAATCCCTTCCCACAATGGCGTCATGCGGTAACTGAGATACTAAGCCCACTGGATGAAAGAGGGTACCTTTGGGGGTCTCGAAACACACTGTAGTCACTGGATACTCTCGGGTGTCCCCATGCACACAAATAACAGCTACCTTGCTATTCCCAGAGACCTCTGTTTTAACTAACTCAGCCTTTATCAGGGTCACAAGGCTACCTGAATCCAGCAATACCACAACATTTCTACCATTAACACACATTTTGCATAAATGTTTCTCAGTTCCTCGAATGGCAGTGCATGCGACTGTCGCACACAGCGACTGACGTCTGCCCGTCAGAAAGTCACACTGCATGGGTTCCTCCACAACCGGGCAATTGGCTGCAATATGTCCCGCTTGCCGGCAGCGGTAGCAAACAATCCATTTGGCTGCCTCTTGAGCCCCTGACTTCCCAGGCTGTTCTCGCCAAACTTTGGGTAGAGCTCCCACCCTCTCACTCTCTCCACCCTCACCCCTTGGAATCCTCTTATCCGCCCCTGGGGATGGTCTGGTCTTAGGGTGGAAAGTCCGAGTGTCTCTGGAAGAGGCCGTCAGGTTCTCTGTAGCCAAGTATTTCTCCACACGATCCACAAGACCATCGGCCGTCTCTGGGTCTCCATGGCTTACCCACTTTTGGATGGCAGTAGGAAGAGCTCTCAAAAACCGATCCATTACAACACGTTCCACAATCTTTGGTGCGGACAAAGTCTCTGGCTGTAGCCACTTTCTGCTCAGGTGAATGAGATCATACATTTGAGACCTGGGGGGTTTTCCAAGCTGGAAAGTCCAGTTATGCACACGCTGAGCCCGGACAGCCAGGGTGACACCCAGCCTTGCCAATATTTCAGCTTTTAGCATCACATAGTCTTTTGCTTGGTTAGGCTCTAGGTCATAGTAAGCTTTCTGCGATTCACCAGTTAACAGAGGAGCCACCAGTCCAGCCCACTGCTCCTCAGGCCACTTTTCTCTTTCAGCGGTCCTTTCAAATGTGGTCAAAAATACCTCTGGATCATCCTCTCCAGTCATTTTTGTCAATAAACGACTGACCCCAAAGGACGCGGTATTAGTGGGACGGCTTTCCTCACTGGTCTGCGGACGTTGCTGCATTACTGCTTCCATCTGTTGTTGTAGTCTCTGCTCTTGCTTCTGCAACAGGTCTATGAAGCGGGCCTCAGATTGCTGCTGGGCTTGTTGCTGAGCCTCCAGACTCTGTTGCAAAGTTGCGTTTGTCTGCTGCTGGGCTGCAAGGCTCTGTTGATGAGCTTGCTGCTGGGCTGCAAGGCTCTGTTGATGAGCTTGCTGCTGGGCTGCAAGGCTCTTTTGCAAACCTGCATTTGTCTGCTGTTGATTGGCATTTGCTAGAGCCAGCTGTTTCAGTATCTCCTCCATGCTGGCTTAAAAAAAAACTGCCACTGGTTCTCCACCAACTGTGAGGGGGTTAGCTCGGCAGCGGGTGTGGGTGACCCCCGGGATGGGCTCCCCACACAAAAACAGGCCCAGCAAACGGAGGTTGTGGTTTTCAAAATCAAAAAGGTGCGGTTTATTTTCTATTTACAGTGACAAAACACAGCAAAGCAAAAGAAACATAAACAAAATAAATCCTGGTCAACTTGACCTCTAACTAAACATACAGGTTTCCTAACTAACAACTGGGATCAGCCTAGTGCTGTCCTAGTCCCTAAGTCCCTGGTTTTAAATGTCCAAGCAAATAGCCACACAGGCTTTGTCTCACCGCACAGGGGTTCACTCTCCCTAGACAGTCCACACAGGTCTGGTTCCAGGCATGAGCTAACACCTAATGAATCTGGGAGTTTTTATAGAGGCCTTAAACGAACTGACAGGCTTCAGCTGGTCTACTCAACTCCCTGTCTGCACGACGCCCAGCACTCTCCCTAGAGGTATGAGTCATCCATGAGCCCACTAGCCTTAGCTGGGCTTATACAACTCTCCGCTTAGTTGTATAAGTCGGCGTAAAGCCTGAATCTGGGCGAAATATATCTACCCCCCTGGATGCAACCAGGTGACTTTACCTTCCTGCTGTCACAGTGTTTACAAATAAGTTTGAGCTTACAGTTCAAACTCTTTCGCGTCAATAGGAAACGACTAAGGATGAGCCAAGTTCAGAGCCATGTTCGGGTCAGCCGTCGACAAGCAGAACACCAGACATGATCAAATGCTGGCACCAGATCGGCAACTGACTCTATGATTGATGGTGGAGGAATTGGGCATTAGCAAGGACACGTTATGCATCATCGTCTGCAAAGATTTAGGTAAGCCGAACATCGGTTCCGGGTTTGTTCCGCACAATCAGACAGACGAACAGAAAGCAAAACGGATGGAAACCTCTGGAGATTTCATTACCATGTGTGCCCAGGATCCATCTTTTCCACACCTCGTATACTCTAGGTGCTATGTACATGTCATGTGCTGTTGTCATGGTGTACAGAATAATTCCGCGCTGCCCTTATAGATAAGCCGCTAACACAACAATAAGACAAACAGCAGAAAAAATGGGAACAGAAAGTGTAGCGCTAATCAAAAATAAAAAAAGTGGCCACATAGCGTAACTCTGTATTAAGTATCAAGATTTTAATGTAGCAAGAACACTTACATTTAAGTTGATAAACAAGCGCTTTGTGCAAAAGATGTGGCAACAATAGAGTTCTACTGACACGTTTCGTCCCTAGGACATCATCATCAACCCCAGATGATGTTCTAGGGACGAAACGCGTCGGGTCGACTCTATTGTTGCCACATCTTTTGCAAAAAGCGCTTGTTTATCAACTTAAATGTAAGTGTTCTTGCTACATTAAAATCTTGATCCTTAATACAGAGTTACCTTATGTGGCCACTTTTTTCTTCCTATCCATGATATATACCCTTCCATACTGACCTGGGATTTCCTGGACCATCATGTTCTGCGAGATCACCTGTTAATTGTCTATCTTCTTCTGTGGCATATTCCATCCTGCTGGCGTTTGGTCACTCTCGATACAGCAATTGGAGAAACACACAGGATTGTCCTGGTTCCATCGTGGTTCCACCACATAAAGCCTGTTTGACCCATTTGAGCGTATGCTTTCCTGGGTTCAAACATTTTTGTAAGCCCCTTACCTATCGGTGGTGGTTTTTTTTTCACTTCAAGTCACTTCAATAATTGTTCACTTTCAGCACTTCAATCTTGAATTATAATTAAGTTTTGGATTGTGTCAATACTCAAGTTTGATCACTCTAAGGATAGACATTTGTGTAATTTTTGCACTTTTTGAATCTTCTACATGTAGCGCTACCCCCAGTTAAGAGAGCCGCTGGATTTGTTTTCGGGCCCTGTGTACAGCACCACCAACCCCCGGCAATCTGCTCGACCCACCCTGGCACAGCTAGTCTAGGGGTTATATTTTTATCATAATCAATTGGTATTGTAAAGGCACCCTCTTTACAGTAAGACAACACACAAATGTTAAAGATTAAGTATAACAGTTTTACTTTGGTTGTAAAAAGGCTTAAGCAGAATATAATACACACAACTGGCTTGCAGAGCCCTGCAGCGATCAATATAGCACACAATAATGGCGCTGCGCGGTAATCCACCACGCGTAGCTATTATGGTATACACGCCCTGTGGCGCACTAAACAATATCCTATCTCCCCACCCTGGCCAGGCCTGACCTAGAATAAATCTCAGTCCTTCCTATAGGGATTTCTTCGCATGCAAACTTTCGGTGGTGCACTTGATGAATAGTATTTGTAATCCACAAACTGGCAATCACTAAGAACACTATGCTAGGGGGACACTTCAACTCTGTCCTGCTACCGGTCCCCCAGTGGAACAACAAGCAAACGATCGGTGAGCCATTGCAGTCTATAGGCCTAGAAACGGTAAAGTCTATTTGATTGAGCAAGTGCTCGCTCACCACTCCGGGCGTGATCCCAGCCCGGGACTTCCACCTGCTGTGTCTCCGCACACAGCGTCTGCAACGATCGGGTCCCCGATCCAACTGATGTCCTCACTCGACCAGTCTGGTGCCACCCAGGCTCCGCAGTGGGGTGGAAGGCTCTTCGGAAGTTGCGCAAGGCCCCAGGCTTCAGGCCTTGCACTGCAGCAGATCCGCACAGGAAGAAGCTGTTTCTTGCAGCGCGGTGTCCAAAGAGGCCGAGCTCCGCCTCGCCTCCTCCTTAAATAACCCCTCCCATGAGTCTCTGCGGTGGCCAACTGGGGTTCTGGGTAACGTAGTCCCGGGGCCTTAAAGGAGACCCCGCTACATACATATGGATATTAATTTGCATTTATGTGGACATTCATTCATTCATCATTTTTCCTTTGTCACATTTGAGATTTGAGCACTATATTTATGGTTTCTGGTATTCATTTACTTTGATTAGCGCTACACTTTCTGTTCCCATGTGCTGTTGTCTTGACTAAATAATATGTGCAAAAGTGAAAGAGTCCCTCCACTGTCGGGAGACCTATAAAACTTTGAGGCTGCTGACTGCACAAAAATGGCCAGCATAAAAGGGGATTTGGCTAGTGGTGGTAACAAAATCACTGCTAGGGGTATGTAGCAGCTGTACTCTTGAGGTAAATAAAAAGCATTTACTTGGACCCTCCAGGGACAAATATCAAAACTCTGGAACTGTTCCTAAATCTTTGATAACTAACAGCTATAAATTGTGTAGAAAGAATAGATAAAAATCACACAAATGTTAAATGATTGAGATTTGATAAAAAGGAAAATATAAATTAAAATGACAAAACATG
The DNA here is from genome assembly GCA_029206835.1 of Rana muscosa. NCBI lineage: Eukaryota > Metazoa > Chordata > Amphibia > Anura > Ranidae > Rana > Rana muscosa. The sequence continues at coordinate 893,528,047 of CM055117.1, read as the reverse complement.
TATTATGAATATTTGTTAAAAGAATGCCAAACTTCTCTTAGTGGTATATAAGAAGGAGGTGTTTAGTCAGTGTTCATGCAATATGCCCACATGGGACATGAGTTGTAAAATGTCTGCTACAGGTCAGTAGTTATTAGTGAAGTCACTCCTGAAATCTACCCCAAGAGAGGCAGAAAGGTCATGGCTACCAGAAAATGATTCAATTTGTTCACTTCATCAACATAAGTCTGCTTGTTCCAAACCATCACAAGAATGGATAAGGCCCATACATTCTAAATTCCTAACCTTGCGCACTTCCTTCATGTGTTTTTTTATTGTTCTTTCTGGCTGAAAGCACTCCGGCAAGTCAAAGACCACATTGTCCTCTCACATTTAGAGAAAATGCCTGATGTGCGTTATCCAATACACGGATCCATCTGGTTACAAATAGTTAAACCATTGTACTATTTAAAGCAAGCTGTAAGTAATCTCTCCTGTGATAAAAACAGTATGCTTAAAATGCAAGATAAAAATAAAAATAAATACATACCTTTAGTGATGTATTCCATTTTCATCAAGGCTACAGTCACACGTCTGTACAGGGGAAGCCAGGGGTGGCCACTGGCGAGAATCAGTAGATTTCCGCCAATGATTCCTCATGCTGCCTAACAAATGGGTGGGGTGGGTTTACTAAGCCCTGGTTCACACTGGTGCGACAATTTCCGGCAATGGCACTGTCCTAATCGGTACAACGCCGCAGCCCAGTGTGTACCTGGGCTAAAACTGGAGAGTGCAAAATCTGGTGCAGCTCTACATAGAAACCAGCGTCTAGGTTTTATTGTCAAAGCTTAAAGTGGAGGTCCACCCTAAAAAATAAAATGACACCACAATTCTCCAAAAAATTAGATTTTTTTTTTTGACTTGCCAGAAATTGCGGTTACTATGCAGATCTTCCTAATCTGCCTCTTCCTAGTCTGCGGCAGGTCTTCTTCCTCGTCCTCCTCGCATTGTCTGCTAGGGAATGGGGCGCGCTGCCTTCTGGGAACTGTGTGTATCCCAGAGAGCAGCCGCCCATTCATACAGCGCCGCAAGACTCGCGCATGCACAGTAGGAAACTGGCAGTGAAGCTGCATGTTTCCCTTATTGAGGATGGTAGTGCGGGACCTGGCATGATTGAGGGATCGCCCTCGGGGGGCCGACATCGCAGGCGCCTAGGACAGGTAAGTGTCCTTATTATAAGTCAGCAGCAACAGTGTTTAGGGTGGAACCCCGCTTTAAGAACCCTCTCACACTGGGCCATTTTTCAGGCCCTTTTGGGCTAAAACTAGCGCCTGTAAAGCACCTGAAAAATGGCTCCCCTGCAGTCTCAGTGTGAAAGCCAGAGTGCTTTCACACTGAGGCGATGCGCTGGCAGGATGTAAGAAAATGTATGTATACACTGCTCCTCCTCCGCTCCTGCCATGAATGGGCACCGTTGCCGGCGCTACATGGGCACATTTATCCCATTTGTCGACCGCTAGCGGGGTTAAAAACGCCCCGCTAGTGGCCAAATAGCGCCGCTATAATGACTGTAAAGCACCGCTAAAACTAGCAGCGTTTTACCATCAACGCCCGCCAATAGTTATGCACACAGCAGCCCATATCCTTCTCTTCTCGGGTCGCTATCTGGCGCTCCTGGCTCCTCCCCTCTGCTGAGTGCCCCATAGCAAGCCACTTGCTATGGGGGCACTCATTCAGGCTCGCTCCTGAGCCTCACTCTGTGTGTCCATTGACACACACAGTGCAGCTCAGCCCCCCCCCCCTGCTCCTTCCTCACTAGCTGTGATTGGCAGCAGCAGGAGCCAAGGGCTCCCACTGCTGTCTGAGCCAGTGAAGACAGAGAGAGCGCAGCAATGCTGCTCTCGTGCACAGCGCTGGATCGACATCAGGCTCAGGTAAGTATGAGGGGGGCTGGTGGGTTCTGCACACGGAAGCATAGAATGCATTAAGATAAAAAAAAAAACTTGGGTCTCAATTTGGGTCTCAATTGAATCTCGGCTTGACCTTTTATTTAGTGTAAACACGGCTCCATACAGAAATGCACGTCATACAACCCTTACCACAGAAAATAATGATGACTGCAAATATGACTATTAAACAATCCTAAGTGTAACTAAACCCAAAATAAAATATATTGCAGGGTACTAGTTGTTATATGTGGCAGCTGCCAAAAACATACTGTATATCCTGGCGCTTCATGGCAGCATACAATGGATTGTGGCTCCACCCCCACAACCCATTGTATGCTGCCATGAAGATGCACCAGGAAAGGAAAATTACGGAAATGTAAGTAAACAATTTTCCGTTTTCTTGTAGGGTGACACTCACATATACCTCCCAACTTTCTGAGATGGGAGCAACACCTATTAGCAATAGTATGTAGGCATAGGACACACCCCTTGCCACGCCCCCCTTAAAGAGAATTATACAAAAAAAAAAGATTGGTTAAACCCACAAGTGCTTTTTTTTACCACTACTATTCCTTTATATTGGCTTTTGGAATTTGCAAATGCAGTAATTTAGAAATTGGGTGAAAGGTTTAGCATAAGGTAACCAGATTTTTAAAATGAAATCCGGGGACATACCGTATTTATTGGCATATAACACGCACTTTTTCCCCCTTAAAATAGGGGGAAAATCATGTGTGCTTTTTATACGCCGATATGGGCTACCACCAAGGGGAAGGAGGGGACGAGCGCCGCTGAAATAGAGCCGGATCTCCTGTGTACTCAGCTCTGCTCGCAATCCCGCCCCCTGGACGGCTCCTAACATTGACGTCCCGGCATTGGACTGGCGTTATGTCCATCATAGGATCTGGGCCAAGGGGCGGGACTGGGCGTGACGCCGAGCCGAGTACACAGGAGACCCGGCTCTGTCTATTTCGGCAAGGCTGCAGATGGACACTGATCAGGCTGCAGTGAGGAGCAATGCTGCAGATGGGCACTAATCAGGCTGCAGTGAGGAGCAATGCTGTAGATGGGCACTGATCAGGCTGCAGTGAGGAGCAAGGCTGCAGATGGGCACTGATTAGGCTGCAGTGAGGAGCAAGGCTGCAGATGGGCACTAATCAGGCTGCAGTGAGGAGCAAGGCTGCAGATGGGCACTGATTAGGCTGCAGTGAGGAGCCAGGTTGCAGATGGGCACAGATCAGGCTGCACTGAAGCTGCAGATAGGCACAGCTCAGGCTGCATTGAGGCTGCAGATGGGCACTAATCACGCTGCATTGATGCTCACTGACCATTATTTTGCTTCAAAGTGGTTTATTTAAAAAAAAATAATTTTGAAACTTCCCTCTTAAATTGGGGTGCGTGTTATACGCTCTGCCCGTCGCTGGCCGGGACTTAAGCCAAAACAGAAGAACATGCGAGCGGAGCTGAATGGGCATGCACCCGAAACTGAAGAAATAAGAAATATTCCCTCCACTACGACCAGCACATGATCATCAGGAAGGGGCACAGATAATGGAAAAAATACAAGCGGGGGGGGGGGGGGGGGATGTGTAATTCAGATTTTATTTTCCATTCTGCACTGACTGTCTTTGAAATTGCCCCAGCCTCTGTTCAAATTCAATTCGGGGACAAAATCGGGGACAAACCAGGGACAGACCTGGTTCGGGGACAGTGTCCTCAATCCGGGGGCTGTCCCTGAACACCGGGGATGTCTGGTCACCCTAGTTTAGCACCATAAAACTTTTTGATAGTTAAATAGTGCATTTTATATTCAACTATATAGATCAGACCAGAACAGAGGGAGTGACAAATGAGGAGAAACGAGGGACAGATGGACATTGTTCCAAACCAGGGACAGTCCCTCAAAATCAGGGACAGTTGGGAGCTACAGTATGCTCACACAGTGTACTGTATCCATGGAGGAGCATCGTTTTTCATCCTCTCCTCTTCTCTAAAACATAAGGGGAGGTGTCCTATAGTCCACAGAAGAGAACTAGGCAGATTATTTTGGATTTTCCTGCACAGGCAAAATACATAGGAAGTTAGGAGGTGTCTGGATTTCAGGCAGGAACAACAGTTATTTTTTAAACTTGGGGGTACTTAGTAAAATACATTTTAGAGAGAAGTACTGAGTATGTTTTTAACTTTTTTTTATTTTTATTTTTTTGCAGTAACATACCTAAAGCATGTGTTTTTACAGAATGCAAACGTTCCAGCTCTCACTAATGATGTTGTGTGCATAAATCACCACTAGATGGAACCAGTGGCCTATTTTAAAAGAATTGAAAGATCAACAATTGTTTTTTTCTGATTTAGTGGTATGTCATCTTGGCTTTTTGATTTGTCAGTACGATATTCATCTAAGGGTGACAATACACACTACAATCTGATTGTACAGTCTCTGTACTATCTTGTTTACATTTACCAAAACCATGTAATATCAGGACAAATCTATCAAATCCAATCAATTTCTATCCAATTGCACAAGCCTTAAATTACACGGTAGATGGTCGATCTAAAGGAATTGTACAATCAGATTGTATATGGCCATGATTAAGTTGATCACACCCACCATCTGATTGTACATTTACCAGCATTTGTGTGATGTGAGCGTCAACCTAAATCTATTCAATTTGCACCCAGTCCGGTCCTCATTCACCATAGTCATTAATAGACATAGGGGGTTATTTACAAAAGGCAAATCCACTTTGCACTACAAGTGAAAACTACAAGTGCAAAGTGCACTTGAAATTGCACTGAAAGTGCACTTGGAAGTGCAGTCACTGTAAGTCTGAGGGGAATCTCTGAAATGAGGGGAAGTGCTGCTGATTTTATTATCCAATCGTGTGCAAGCTAAAATGCTGTTTTTTATTTTCCTTGCATGTCCCCCTCGGATCTACAGCGACTGCACTTCCAAGTGCACTTTCAGTGCAATTTCAAGTGCACTTTGCACTTGTAGTTTGTACTTGTAGTGCAAAGTGGATTTGCCTTTAGTAAATAACCCCCCATAGACAGAAGACTATATTTTTGGGTGGGTGCTCAACTTTGAATCTTAATGTTAAAACCATCCATGTAAAAGTGAAGCTATAGTCTCTCTATTGGTCCTGGTGCCTGTTAGCACCAAGAGTGAAAGAAAATCCCTAATTTTGAGAACAGGATGGGCCCCTAGTTCTGGAGACAACCAGGGATTTAACCAGCCTGGCGGTATTCCCGAGTGAGGCTCGGGTAGAGATTTTAGTGCCATTATCAGTAACCCCAAGCCTAGGGTGACCAGACATTGTCCCCAGACCAAGTATGTCCCCGGTTTTGTCCCCGGATTGGATTTGAACAGGGGCTGGGGCAATTTCAAAGACAGTCAGTGCAGAATTAATAAAAAATTATCTAAATTACACCCCCCCGCTCCGCTGCTCCTACTAGCTTAGGGGGGGGTGTCTATTTCTTCCCATTATCTGTGCCCCTTTCTGATGATCATGTGCTGGTCGGAGCGAAGGGAATATTTCTTCAGGTTCAGGCGCATGCCCATCCAGCTCCGCTCGCATGTTCTTCTGTTTTGGCTTAAGTCCCGGCCAGCGACGGGCAGAGCGTATAACGTTCTTCTACCTTGGCTCAAGTCGCCTGCCTGCTTACTGTATCTCCTTGCCTTCACTGGCGGAGTGATCTTCCTCCGCTCCCCACCCAGTAGTAGCCGGGGCCCGGAGAGTAAGACTTGACAGACTGTGAGGCGGGCGGCAGCGTCGACGGGCAGAGAGTAGTAAAAAAAATTATGTCCCCGGATTTAATTGTAAAAATCTGGTCACCTTACCCAAGCCACACTTGGGGTTGCATCGCTGGATCCTGGTAGAGGTTACTTACCTTGTCCCCTGGATCCTGCGATGTATTTCCGCAGTGTGCGGCAGCCGGATCTTCCGCCCGATGCACTGTGTGCCCTGGATTCCCTTCCTCGCGACGCAGGGGGGTGGAACCGGCGGCAAATTCAAAGGTATAAAAGCACAAACACACTGATACAATGTAATCCTATTGGATTACAATACAAAATAAAAAAAAGTGACCTTAGATTACCCCCCAGTGCTTTCTCCAGTGCCCTTGTCTGCAGTTTTACTGTACTTTGTGTCTGTAAACTGCACAGCAACCATGGCATAAAAAAAAAAAACCTCCACCTCAAAATCGCTATATGACCTGCTGGAAAACAGCGACAGACAGAATGGGTTGCAGAGAAGTTGAGTGACAGCGACTCATGGGGAAGTTCGTCATCAGACGCAGAAAGCGATTTTAGCGACGATTTAGCGATGTGCGGACTTGGTGCTCGATTGATTGCGGTACGGAGCACATAGCGCCCCCAAGATTTCCGTTTACAGGAGCACCTGGGATCAAAGTGGATGTTGAGGATGACAACCCCTTGGCATATCTCGAGCTCTTTTTGACTGATGAGGTTATTGCCAAAATTGTTATGAATCACTACCAGGAGCAACAAGCTGCTACCCATCATCGCTTTTCAAGGACCAGAAAATGGGAACCGGTAACCAGAGAGGACATCTGGAAGTTTTTGGGCCTTATAATTCTACAGGGAGTGGTGGGGAAACCCCTGCAGAAATGGTACTGGACAACCAACAAATTGCTGGCCACTCCTTTTTTTGGCACCGTTATGTCGGAATACAAATTTTCGCTCATAATGAAATATTTACATTTTGCAAATAATGAAGACTTTGATGAGAGTTCTCATCCAGCTCCAAAAATGAAAAAAATTTGGGATATTTATCAACTTATTCTGAATAATTTTCAGCAGACCTATGTACCGGACAGAGACATAAGTATTGATTAAAGTCTTATGGCCTACAAAGGTAGACTAAGCTGGATACAGTTCATAGCATCAAAGCGAGCTCGTTTTGGCATAAAGTAATTTATGCTGTGTGAATCCATCTCTGGGTACATCTGGAATTCAGTCCTGTACACCGGGAAAGGGACCAAATTCAGCGATCGATTCAGCAGTTTTGGAATGGCAACCGCTTCGGTTCTTTCTTTGATTGAGCCATTGCTGAACCAGGGCTACTGTGTCACCACAGACAATTTTTATACGTCCCCAGAACTCTATGAGTTCCTCCTTCTGAACAAAACGGATGCCTATGGGACCCTTAGGCCTAACCGGCGTGACATGCCGCCAACCTTTGCCAATAAAAAACTCAAGGCAGGAAAAATAGTTGCCTGGCAGAAAGGAAAAATGATGGCAATGAGATGGCGTGACAAAAGAGACGTGTGCCTTATGAGTACCATCCACAACACCTCTACTGTCATGGTACATACCAGTAGTGGAAAGGATGTCATGAAGCCACAGGTCGTGTTGGATTACAACAATACCATGGGAGGTGTGGACAGGGCTGACCAGGCCATGACCTTTTATCCTGCCATGAGAAAGCAACAAAAAAAATATTATAAAAAAATATTCAGGCATCTTCTGGAACAGTGCCTGTGGAATGCTTTCATTCTTCTGAAAAAAAAAGAGTCAAAGGCCTATGATTCATGCGGACTTTGTGTGGAAGGTTGCCGAACTCATAATTCTGAAGCACCAGACACCAACCGCTGTAAACAGATCTGGACGTCGGGCTGCTGGTGTTGTGAACCCGGAACGCCTGACTGGTCGTCACTTTATGGACCACATTCCACCAACTGAAAAGAAGACAGCGCCCACAAGGATGTGTGTGGTTTTCTGCTCCAAGCGTGACGACTCCGGAAGGAAAATCCGAAAAGAAACCCATTTCTATTGTCCCGATTGTGACGTTGGACTTTGTGCTGTACCTTGTTTTAAAATGCTCCATACCCGAGACATTTACTGACTCAATATGACTTCTAATATTGCACCCTTGTTTGAGCAAAAAAAATGTCAGTGTTTTTGATTATATTATTTACTAAAATTTATTGAATAAAAAGTATTATTATTATTAAATTGTTATTTGTTAGTATTTATTATATTATAATTTATGATTTTGTGTTTCAAACTTTATCATACCCGGGATGTCTACTAGACTCTGGTTTGGACAGATTTAAGTGAGTTATTCCTAAGAATTACAGGCCTACAATATAAAATGCCAAATTTCCATGCAAAATAATGGTACCGCTTTCAGCACCTAAAATCTGAAATAATCATACCGCCAGGAGGGTTAACTTCCCTTCACTTTGGAGGAATTTCCTTACGCTTCCTGTTGTGGCTATGTGACAGGAAGTGAGGAGAAATCTCCCAAATGGGACACATATGGCAAGAGGAGTCAGGGAAGGGCTGGTAGCCTTGGGCCCGGGGGGCAAGTCCAGTCAAGTGGCCCACTGAACTGCCGAATCAGCTCACCATCCATGGCCCACCTGGTTTTTCAATGAAGCCTCACCAGTACTTATCAGTGCAGCCAACTCCAGTGCCCATCAATGAAGCCTGATCACTGGGGCAGGTTACATGGGGTGTATGGTGGGGGAGATGGGGGGGTCAGCTTGGGGTGTCAGGGTCTCTCACCTCAGCAATCTCGGCTCAGCAGGTCTTTGCATGCCACGGTCTCCTGGGGGGTAACGCTTCTGATCCTGGGGTCAAGTTGCAGCCAGCGCCCAGCCCTGCAGCCCTGCGTCCCGACTCCCTGGCACGCCCTGCCTCTGTCTGCTTCCAAGAATCCGGTCCCAGGGAGTTGTAATTTCCTCTGCGCTGCTGTGTTTTCCGCCCACCGGAAGCTTGAGCGTGGACTACAACTCCCGGAATGCAACAGCTAGTGGTCGGCCGCCATGGCCGTGCCCCCGGCCCGACTTCCTAGACCAGAATAAAAAAGAAAATGGTAGCGGGCAGCGGCTGCCGGCCATTTTGAACATAAGTTAGGGTGGCCTGGGAGGCAATTGCCACCCTGCCCCCTGGGCCAGCCCTCCCCTGAGAGGAGTTATAACCCTCCCTTTCCAAATACACAAAAAAAAAATAGAAAGTTTTAGCTTTCATTCTATTCTAATGTAAAAAACTTGTATCTAATTTCAGAATATTTTGATTTCTGAGCTAAAATCTTTTCTTCTTACCAACTGCAGAATGTTGGAAGTTATGGCATTGTTTTATGCCTCAAACACACGGACATACTATAGCGTCAGACAGTGTACATTCGGGGCCATGCACCTGCACTTGCACAGCTGGGAGCAATGGCTGTGACCGTGCAGCAGCTGTATCCCAACTGACATAAATGGGACTACCTGCACAAGGATGCATGAAACACCTTTGCGCCTCCTTTCCGGGCAAACACGAACTTCATCTGGGCGTAGGCTGTAGTATGCCAGTGTGAATGAGGCCACTTTATTCCATCCAGTGGTGTTAAAGCGGTTGTATTGTCCGCTTGGTCATTTTTACCTACAGGTAAGCCTATAATAAAGGACACACAGACAGCTAAGGAGTTTTGTGGGAAAATGCAACATATCAGCATTTTTCTGAACCGCTATGCGTCGCAGTGTGAAAATGCAAATGAGGCTCACAGAAAACCATTGTTTTCTGTGTGTCTTGCGGAGAGCTGCGTTTTTCTTCTACAGAAAGGCCTCATGCAAGAAAGATATAGTGTGGACTGAGAATGAGATGCCATATCATATTGTATTCTTATTAGCATCATCCCAAATTGAATGGAAGAGAGAAAGGGTACAGGTAAAAGAGGTGGGACTTTACATATGCCTTTGAGAACACATCACACAATGCATATAGACTAAAAAGGTTCTTTATTAAGTAAGTACAGATAAAAGATGTCCAATAGCATACAACAATGCAGGTAATACCATACAGTATAGAGTACATATTGAAAGAGCACAAAGGTATATATTCAATTAGAGCTTGGTCTGGTCAACGCGTTTCGCGGAACTCCCGCTTCTTCGGAACCATTCAACCATGGATAATATGTAACTCTTAACTTTAGTGAGAATATATAGCTTCTACAGGAATCATAAAAATAAGAGAAAAGGTTGACATGGCTCTCCAGATGGGGATAGCACTTACCGGCCCATGGGAATAGCCCACCACATCCAGATCTGCGATAACAGGTATAATATATGTAGCAAGGTCCAGGCCTCCTTTCTTCTAATGAGGACCTCCAGGGCCAGAGACAGCTGACATCCTTCTGTATGTAGTGGGTTGTGAGGCATGGTGGGTGCAGAGTTATTAAAGTTATTGGGTGCCAGACACTTCTTGAATGCAAAACAAAGTTTATTTCCTTTAACAATCTTTTTTTTGGGGGGAGAGAGGGTTAGGGTCAGGTCACCCTTAGGTAGTTGCAAGATCAATTGGCAGACTCCATGAATTCAATAGGAGGACAGCCATGCAGGGAAAGGCACCCAGCAAGATGCCACTTCGACAACAGTCTTCAACAGTTCCTAACACAAACGTAACAGTTCCTTTCTCTTTCACTACAATCACTTCTTGTAGTTCTTCAGCCCACTGAACTCCCGGTCTTTCACTAGACCCGCTGATTCACTGCCACTGAATCCCTTGAGCTCCTCCAATCTTCACGGTGGTATCTTCCTCAAGCATCACACCCGCTTCTCTGCTGGGTCCCTAGTTTGGCACTTAAGATACCTCTCAAGCGTCACCCCACTGGCCTGCTCGGTCCCTGGCTTGACACACAAGGCTGCCCTGCAAGCGTCACCTCCGCTGGCTGGGTCCCTGGCTTGATACCCGCTGAAGTTTCCCGATTCTTCACCGTCCCTGGTTGGTGAGAATACTGCTCCGGTACTTGCTTCAGTTACTCACTGTGGTCCCTGGTAATAAGGTGGTTTGTCCCTTAGTGGCGACCCAACCCTGCACTGCTCTCTTGCTTCTGGATAGGCCCTCAGACAGCCTAGCAGCCAGTGGCACAGAACATAGATCACCTAACTACACCCAAATATATAGGCTCTCCCAACAGGCCAAGGGATCCAAGAAAACCCCTGCCCATTGGCTGAGATACCCCATATACCAATAACCTGACCTTGCGTTGTCCTTCTCATATCTAGTATCACCAAGTACCCGGCCACCTAGTGGTAGAAGAAAAAAGTGCAAAAAGGCCAAACTTAGGGAGAAATCAATAGATCTCTATCAATCAACCAGGATAATTATTCCTGGCAAGTAAATTTGTGAGGAGCAACCCTGCCTAAACTCCAGGGTGCTACATATATATGGGATCATAATAAGGGACCGGAAATCCTGAACACACAGAAGGCAGCAGACACCAAAGTGGTCAGGGCCCTGTTTTCAAAGGTCTCCTATGAATCACTCCATTAGCAACCAGAGTCCAAATCAAACAGATGGGAAATCATGCACATTGCAGCTGTCAAGTGTCCGTATTACAGGGTTTATGGGTCTATGTTAGTCTATGTGCACACATGGACGTTTACAGGCATTTAGGCTGCTTTCACACTAAAAGCACCCAGCCGTTGGCGGTAAAACGCTTTTTAGCGGCGCCTTACCATCATTTTTGCAGCGCTTTTAGGCCACTATCGGGCGCTTTTAACCATCGTTAGCAGCCGAAAAATGGTTAAAAGCGCCCGGCGGTTCGGCAGCGCTGCCCATGGATTTCAATGGGAAGGGGCGCTTTAGGAGCGGTGTATACACCACTCCGAAAGCGCTACAAAGAAGCTGCTTGCAGGACTTTTCCTGACGCCCTGTCAGCGCAGCGCCCCAGTGTGAAAGCCCTCATTCAGGAGAGGAGCATTTGGGCAGAGAAAACATCCGATGCACCTAAACGTGTCTAAGCGTGTTTAGCGCTTGAGCGTTTATTAATTTCATTGGCCAGAATAAATAAATATTCTGGCCAATTAAATGAATGAACGCACATTGGCTTGACTAAACGCTTTTTAAAAATGCTTATTTAGGCACAGCTTTTCTCCCGAGCACGGCGTTTATAAGAGGCTAGTGTGCATGAAGCCAATAACACAGCTCTCTGCCTGTGAACTTGTCCTTATTCATTTTCCTTAGACAATGTATACAGCCGCAATCATTGAAAAACGTGATACACAACGCTGAAGCGAACTTCCAGCGAACGCTCAGTGCGCACTATTACAACTGTCCAGTAGGGGGAGCCACGCACTCGCCTTTTCTTGATTGCTTTCCTTTTGATTGTTTTTTCGGATCTCTGGTTGGCTTAGAATAGGGAAGTGGGTAGAGCGTTAAGCAGTGCCTGGAACTTCACAACTTCCGGTTAGCTGAGACGTGCGGGTATATAAGGCAGGTAAGGGGAAGAGGATTCGTGTGAGAGTTGGTTAGTCGTTTATCGTATCGGGTAGCAGCGTGTTGGGTTGTCGGGCTGTGGTTTGTCCTACCACGTCATTGTATAGCATGGTTCACACGTGTGAAAGTATACGGAGTGGTCTTCTAGCCTGGAAGTCTGTGTATCTCATCCTGTACAATGACTCTTCCAGGACTGTATGCATTGGGCTTCATACAGACTGCTGACTCCGGACAGTTCTGCATTTTCTTTAGGCATGAGTGAGCTTGTGTGTGTAAATGTACGTGTAGACCTGGATAATCACTCATTGATACATTACGTTAGCTGTGTCCTACCAGTAATAGTCCAGCTGATTCCTGTCCTGGGGTGACAACCTTTTCTGAGCAGGAGCAGTGTTGTCACCTTAGGATGCACGTTCCCTCTTTTGATCTACAAGACAATGGGGGTGATTTACTAAAAGCAAATAGACTGCACTTTGCAAAGTGCAGTTACACCCTGCAAGTGCAATTGCTTCAGAGCTTAGTAAATAAGCAGAAACTCTGCTGACTTCCCATCATCCAATCATGTGCCAGCAAAAATTCACTTTTTTGTTATTTATTTTCATTGCACGTGTAGCACTACCCTCGCAGGAGCTGCTGGTTTGATTTTGGGCCTTTGCCTTACTGTTCCACCGTGTCTGTCATAGGGGTCCCATTGAAGAGTTGTTCACAGATGTCAGCACCAACACACAGTCTCTTTTTCCAATGGTTTTATTCAACAAAGTCAGTTAGAGGGATGGTGGGTAGGGCTGGGCGATTTTCCCCCCCAAAAAAATCTGCGATTTTTTTTATAAAAAACTCGATTTACGATTCGATTTTTTATTTTTTTTTATTATATTAATTAAAGTGCATCAACAAACAAAATTGCAAAGGCAAACCCTTTCTTTAACTGCAAAGTCAGTGTGCAACAAACACACAATATATTCCAGCGCTCATGGAACATACATTATTAACTATTGAAAACTCTTGAAACTCTGTGTGTGATTCCTTCTGTCCCAGCCTTGCTGCGATCCTGGCTCTGCATCCTTTTGGGTTGGAGGGCCCTCCACACGCTGGTCTGCCTGTTGTCCATCATTCAAGGTACTGTGCTCACACTGAGATCATGCCACAGGCTTTGTTTTGACTTTTTTAACCCCCTCCTTGCTCCACGGATGTCACTGCAAGTTTAACAAGTTTGTCACCACTGGCAACTGGAGAGTTAAGATTCATTTGCCCTCTGCACATTTGGGATTGGATCCCTCTCTTTATTGCGATTAATAAATGGACTAAGCTTTTTTATCAATTCTTCAAGAGTTTTCAATAGTTAATAATGTATGTTCCATGAGCGCTGGATTATATTGTGTGCATGTTGTGTATTTTGTACTTCTGGGTACGGATTTTTTCTTGCTGCGCTGGATCCTGTTTTTTCCCCCTTTTGGATACTTTGTACTTTCCAAAATATTTGGGATTTTTTTCTTATTATTATTATTATCATCCATTATATTTTTTTCTTTATCCACCAATTTAGCGCTTGTGACTTTTTGTTGTTTTTTGCAGTGTGCAACAAAGATTGTTAAACATCCAAATTATTAATACTGTATTTGGATTTTGCTAATAAAACAACAAAAAATCATGAGGTTACTCTTAGTTGAATTGAACTGTGTCCGTGTCTCACTGTACCCGTGTCTCACTGTGCCCGTGTCTCACTGTGCCCATGCTTCAATCACTGTGCCCGTACCTGATGCAGATTTTCATGGTAAACGGATTTTACTGCTACACCGGTGGCCATTCCAGTATTCAAAAGCCGCTCCTCGTCTGTGATAGGCGGAACACTCAATTTCCCAGCATTCAGTGTTCCGCCTATCATGGTCATCCTCATAACACAGACGAGGATGAGAGGATGTCCGTGATAGGCTGAATACTGCCTGCTGTGAAATTGAGTGTTCCGCCTATCACAGACGACGAGGACTCGGGAGGCGCGGCTTTTGAACACTGCAATGGCCGCCGTCTGTCTGCATGACACGCTGATCAGGTAGGCAGACGGCGGCTGCAGCGAGTAGATGTAATTGGGGTAACGCTGCCCAGTGCCATTCCGGATACGCCCCCTGCAGTCCTGCTACGGAAACTTTGAAGGGGAAAAAAAAAAAATCTAAAAAAATCGATTTTCTTCAAATCTGAATCGATTTGAACTCAAAACTCGATTCAAGATTAAAATCGATTTTTTGCCCAGCCCTAATGGTGGGTTAGGTGAGATTCAAGTACCTTGTATTTGCGGATCACGGGTACTTCTTTTATCCAGAGGACAAACAGTTTCCACCCTGGATCTAGCAACCACCGGATAGGCCTCTCTCACTGACCTAGCAGCCGGTGCGGTGCTCGGTCATAGTCTCTGCCACAGACTTGATGAATACACAAAGTCTCTGCGCAATCCTCTGCCACAGGATTGTGTATAGAAAACCTCTGGTTTTGGGATTGTGTAGGCAACAAAAACAAATTATATAGAAAAATATAAATTTATTGCAAAAAATATCATAGTGTACATATACATATTACAAATGCTAAAATCATACAATCATTGAATGTTGAATCCATTGATACACAGCCAGAATTCAAAAAACCTCCAGAACATCTGGGGACAATCCAAACAAGGGCTTAGCCAACGCGTTTCAAACAGTTTATAAGGTAGGTAAGCTGAAGTGAGTCATCCTCTATTATGCACCATTGGGGTGTGGGAGGGTGATTCAATACATATTGTACTAAATGATTTTTCTTGATTTATTGTAGACAAAGATACATATATTAAATCCCTGAGGAAGAACTACCTTATAAACTGTTTGAAACGCGTTGGATAAGCCCTTGTTTGGATTGTCCCCAGATGTTCTGGAGGTTTTTTGAATTCTGGCTGTGTATCATTTGTTTCAACATTCAATGATTGTATGATTTTAGCATTTGTAATATGTATATGTACACTGTGATATTTTTTGCAATAAATTTATATTTTTCTATATAATTTGTTTTTGTTGCTTGCCCTACACAATCCCAAAACAAGAGGTTTTCTATACACTCAGCTTTCAAGGGATGATGGCAACCACATGTTCTGACGTATGAGCTAAACCAATTTTTCTGCCACAGGATTGTATGATCCAGAACTTTTGCAAAGTCTAAATACAGTCACACAGTACCAGTTTCTTTCAGCCAAACCGGCAACACTGTGAGGTAGATGGGCCGGGATGCGTCCTCCAATTGAGTCTCCAGGCTCTTCCTGAGATACCAGCTCTTTCCCTCGGTCCTCTCTGAGAAAAGTCCTCCCCTGGTTTCTCCAATTGCTGGGCTTCTTCCCGCAGGCAAGACAGCACAGGACCACCCCTGGACCAGTAGGCCCCAGAAACTCCTGGGCCTACTATCAGTAACGATGCCTCGGGCCAGCAGTCCCCGAGGCAGAACAGCTGCTTCAACACACCTTAGGCCAGGAGGGCCATCAGGTCAGAGAGACACGGAAACCGGTGTCTGTCCCTTAAGTACCCTCTCCCAGAATGCACAGCGGGGGGACCACTCCCACTGGGCTACTTCTGGGTAAAAGATACTCAATACACCCAGCCTGCTGCATTTCCAACCTTGACATGCGGTGACAGCGACACCTACAGTCAAGTGGAAAATGCGCAACGTAGCTATACTGGAACAGAAACCAGCAATTTAACACAATCATTCTGAGCCAAACTACAGCTCAGATAACTTAAATTTAAACATAGCGCCTACTCAATAGGAGCAGGGCGCTACACACGTGATTGGGTATTCTTAACAAAGTGAAGCTTTACTTCATTTACTGAACTATGGAGCAACTGCAAAGTGCACAGTCCTATTTGCCTTTAGTAAATCAACCCCAATGTACTAATACCCCCTGATAACATGCACCAGGTCCACCTTCTCTCAGCCAGTGTATGGAAGCCGATGCCTCCTGGCATATATGGCAGAGAGATTTCTGGACCTGAAGTGCTTTAAAGTGTATTTCTAATAGGTATGAGCTTGGGCAGCCTCTGAACTCTTTTTTTTTTTTTTTTACTTCAATGAGCTGCAGGCCAGGTAATTTCTTCCCTGCAGTCCGCCACCTTTGTTTATCCACTTCATGACCGCCCTATAGCAGTTTACTGCTACAGGGTGGCCACTGTACGCCGAATCACATATACACACACACACACACACATATATATATATATATATATATATATATATATATATATATATGTGTGTGTGTGTGTGTGAACCCGCAATTCCGGGTAGCGGGCGCGAATACGTGCTGTGATTATGCATAACGGGTACCGCTGACTCAATGTCCAACGGCACCCGCTGATCATTTGTTACAGGGGCAGAACGGCAGTCTGCCTATGCAAACAAGGCAGATTGTCATTCTGTCAGTAGAGAAGGCATGGATCCTGTGTTCCTGCAAAAGCAGGGACAAGGATCCATGTCTTCCCCTAGTAAAAGCACCTCCCACACAGTACACAAACACTGGCTAGGCACACAATTAACCCTTTGATTGCCCCTGATGTTTACCCCTCCCAGCCATAGTCATTGGTACAATGCATATTTTTAGCACTGATCACTGTTATCAGTGTCACTGGTTTCAAAAAAGTGACAGTGAGGCCTCGTACACACGGCCGAGATTCTCGTTGAAAAAAACATGTCGTTTTTTTCGACGAGATTCTTGGACAAGAAACTTGTCCCGGCCGAGTGTACACACGCTCGTTTCAAAGAACCCGCGGTTCTTTGAAAGGAGTGTACGCGGTGACGTCATCGACTACGTCGAGCATGCGCTCGTCACATTCGATGCCGTCGCCGCCATCTTGGTATACCCTACGTATGCCTAGGAAGCTACCGCGCATGCGTCGAATTCATTTCGAACATGCACGGGCTTCCCGGCGGACAGGTAAGTGTACACACACTCACTTTTCTCGTCGAGAAACATGCCGAGGAGAATCTCGACGAGAAAATAGAGAGCAGGTTCTCTATTTTCTCGTCGAGGTTTCTTGTCGGTTTTCTCGACGCTACACACGACCGATTTACTCGGCAAGACCTCTCTGCCAGCAAGTTTCTTGCTGGTTCTTGCCGAGAAAATCGGTCGTGTGTACGAGGCCTGAGTGTCCGATTTGTCCGCCGCAATATCTCAGTTCTGCTATAAAGTCGCCGATCGCCACCATTACTAGTGAAAAATAAATAAATATAAATTCCATAAATATACCCCATAGTTTGTAGACGCTATAACTATTGCACAAACCAAACAATATATGCTTACTGGGATTTTTTTTTTTTTACCAAAAATATGTAGCAGAATACATATTGGCCTAAATTGATGAAAAAAAAATGTTTTTCTTTTTTATTGGGAATGTTTTATAGCAGAAAGTATGTTTGTTCTTTTTACTATTGTCGCTCTTTTATTTATTTATTTATTTTTAGCACAAATAATTAAAACTGTAGAGGTGATCAAATACCACCAGAAGAAAGCTCTATTTGTGGAGGAAAAAAAGGACATCAATTTTATTTGGGTACAACGTAGCACACCCGCGCAATTGTCAGTTAAAATAACACAGTGCCGTATCGCAAAAATTGGCCTGGTCAGGAAGGGGGGTAAATCTGCCGGAGCTGCAGTGGTTATGGCAGGAATAACTTAGCCTGCAACTCACTGAAGTAAAAAAAAAAAAAAAAAGTGCAAGCTCTGAGTTGAGCTAGAGATGAGTTTGGAGGACACCTGAACTAATTTCTTATCCCTAAGCCAAAATTGTTTGACCTTTGGGTAGAGTGTGGAAGGCTTGGAACCCCTTTAAGGTGTGTTTCCTTTGTTGTCTGTGTCCCTTTGGGGAGATTCTTTTCACTTCCTGCTGCAGGGATACCTCAGGAGATAAGTGGAAATGTTTCCTGAGTGAGACATCCCCTCACAGACAGTTGTAACAGACCAGGTGTTCCCATCAGAAGATTTTCCCTCACCTTCTGATGTAGTAAAATTTTGAATCTTCTGTTAACTTTCTGTCCCAGTCACAATGGCTCTCAGAACAAATACAGAGGGTGAATCCAGATACCGAATATAGCAGCTCTGGCCAGTCTGCCCTTTATAGTATGTGGTTATGCCTTCACCTTTCAGGTAGCATGGATTTAAAAAAAAAATTGCAGAAATATATTGAAGTAACGTTTATTTGTTCTGTCATTTTTTTACTTACTTGCAGAGCAGCTGCTGTATAGGAAATCTGCATCTCTCCTAACAGTGCTGGGAGTATAGCAATAGCTGTAATCCCAGCATTCTGTAAATCTGTCTGTTGTAAATACAATGGATTTCCGACCACCGCTGTAAGGGTGCATTCTTCCTACTGGTTTCCAATGTAAGGGCATTTTTCCCACTTGTTTCCAACAAATTGGTTCTAGCAGGTTATCCCCAAAAGCTAAAAATAATAAAAAGGGTTCCTCTACTGCAAAAAAAGGTTGAGAGAGACTGTTCTAAACTAAATATTTTTTTGTGCACATGTAGGATGAAGCTGCAAAGAGTACAGCTAAAGTGCAAGAATCTTCATGAATTTCTTCAAGAACTGAGTCCAGGTGTCCTTGACAGGCTGTACAACCACCCTGCTACATGCTTGGCTGTGTTTAGGTGAATATGATATGTGTGATCAAGTTAATTTATCACAAAAATAATACACTTTTTTTTCACTTTATCATATCCTATTGAGCTTCCAAAATCTATGTGTTCATAAATATGTTTCCACTGGGACTGTGATTGACCTCTGCATGCTTATTTCTTTACCTCTGGCAAGTGAATAGAGACTCCTCCCTTCTTACCATATTAACCATTCTATAATGGCCAGTGAGCTGAGAGTATGTGAGGCCACCATAGAAATAAAGCCTGATCCAGTTTCAGGCCCCGTTCACACCTATGCGAATTGGTTGCGGCTTACACCGCATCCAATTCGCATAACATTATAAAGTACATTGATTCCAATGAGGCTGGTTCACATATGTGCGATGCATTTGCACTGCGCATTGCCGAAAAAACGTGTGCGTTCTCTAAGCATTGCGGTGCGGCTCAGGTGCGAATTCAGGCCCATTATGTTCTATGGGCACGCATCTGATTCGCACATGTGTTGCGTTCTGAACAGGGATTTTGAGGGGGAACTCCACGCCAAATAAAAAAAAAAACGGCATGGGTTCCCCTCCAAGAGCATACCAGGCCCTTAGGTCTGGTATGGACTTTAACGGAAACCCCTACGCCGAAAAAAAACGACGTGGGGGTCCCCCCAAAGTCCATAGCAGACCCTTATCCGAGCACGCAACCTGGCAGGCCACAGGAAAAGAGGGGGAGACGCGAGAGCGCCCCCCCCTCCCTCCTGAACCGTACCAGGCCGCATGCCCTCAACATGGGGGGGTGGGTGCTTTGGGGCACCCCAAAGCACCCTGCCCCCATGTTGATGAGGACAGGGCCTCTTCCCGACAACCCTGGCCGTTGGTTGTCGGG
The DNA here is from genome assembly GCA_029206835.1 of Rana muscosa. NCBI lineage: Eukaryota > Metazoa > Chordata > Amphibia > Anura > Ranidae > Rana > Rana muscosa. The sequence goes on along the minus strand of CM055117.1, from coordinate 893,508,381 downwards.
GTATGCGGGCGGGGGGCTTATCGGAATCCAGGAGCCCCCTTTAATAAGGGGGCCCCCAGATCCCGCCCCCCACCCTATGTGAATGAGTATGGGGTACATCGTACCCCTACCCATTCACCTGGTGGAAAAAAAATGGCAATAAAAACACTACACAAGTTTTTTAAGTAATTTATTAGTCAGCTCCGGGGGTCTTCTTCCGACTTTAGGGGTCTTCTTCCAACTTCGGGGGGTCTCTTCCGACTTCGGGGGTCTCCGGTGTCATCTCTGCGCTCTACGGTTCTTCTCTCGCTCTCCGGTTCTTTCTTCCTTCTGCCGGGCCTCCGCTATCTTCTTCCAGCTCTTTTGCTAGCGGGGGCCCGGTCTTCTTCGTCGCCTTCTTCCCTCTTCTCTCCTGGAGATGTTGACTCGTCGCTGTCTCCGGCTGTAATGCCATATGAGTGGAGCGCATTTACTTTTATAGGCATGGGCGTGGTCACCGGGTGATGCCACCCAGTGACCCCGCCCCCATATGACGTCACAGTCCCATCATTCCCCGGGACTGTGACGTCATATGGGGGCGGGGGTCACTGGGTGGCATCACCAGGTGACCACGCCCATGCCTATATAAGTGAATGCGCTCCGCTCACACGGCATTAAAGGCGGGAGACAGCGACGAGTCAACATCTCCAGCAGAGAAGAGGGAAGAAGGCGACAAAGAAGACCGGGCCCCCGCTAGCAAAAGAGCTGGAAGAAGATAGCGGAGGCCCGGCAGAAGGAAGAAAGAACCGGAGAGCGCGGAGACGACACCGGAGATCCCCCGAAGTCGCAAGAGATCCCCGAAGTTGAAAGAAGACCCCCGAAGTTGGAAGAAGACCCCCGGAGCTGACTAATAAATTACTTAAAAAACCTGTGTAGTGTTTTTATTGCCATTTTTTTTTCCACCAGGTGAATGGGTAAGGGTACGATGTACCCCATACTCATTCACATAGGGTGGGGGGCCGGGATCTGGGAGCCCCCTTATTCCGATAAGCCCCCCGCCTGCATACCCCGACAACCAACGGCCAGGGTTGAGGGAAGAGGGCCCTGTCCTCATCAACATGGGGGCAGGGTGCTTTGGGGTGGGGGGGGCCGCAGTACGCCCCCCTGCTCCAAAGCACCCACCCCCCCATGTTGAGGGCATGCGGCCTGGTACGGTTCAGGAGGGAGGGGGCCGCTCTCTCGTCCCCCCCTCTTTTCCTGCGGCCTGCCAGGTTGCGTGCTCGGATAAGGGTCTGCTATGGACTTTGGGGGGAACCCCCACGCCATTTTTTTCGGCGTATGGGGTTCCCGTTAAAGTCCATACCAGACCTAAGGGCCTGATATGCTCCTGGAGGGGAACCCATCCCGGTTTTTTATTTAAAATTTGGCGTGGAGTTCCCCCTCATGATAACAGCGGCGAGACTTCCCAGGTCGGCAAGTCCGCAGCTAAAAACGCAATGGAACCGCTGAACGACTGATTGTGAACTTGGCAAAGACTCCAAGCTCAAAAACGCAACGCATAGGTGTGAACCCAGCCTCACACTTCAGCTTTTCTGCAAGTTGTGTAAAGGAGCCATAAATGCTAATCTGCTAAATGTGGCTCCAAATGCAGACTGTCACTTAGATGTTGCTGGTCATTCCAAATTATTCCAGGAGGCAAGGTAGGGGTGAAAAAACTCCCAGACCTTGATTAATGTATACTAGATCTGAAATCCTAAAGGGGCATTAAAGCAAAGCTGTGCCCAGACTATGCACACGGACACAATTACATATTCTAAATAAGTATGCAGCCCGGCAGGTCAGGAAAGGGAGATGATGACCGAGCCCAGCGTGCACTGGTTGATGACATCACAGGGGGCGGTGCCACCAGGTGATGTCACCAGGTGGCTCCGCTCCTTACCCATTCAAGAACTGTCTGTCGGAGCAGCAGGCAGTTGGCCTTCGTCACAGGCGGAGCTTCTTTTTTTTTTCAGATACAGCAGGCAGATTGACGATGGATCTATTTTTTGTGTGTTTTTTTTTTTTTTGGACACTTTTGCAGACCCCCACATCCCAGGGTTGTGGGGAAGAGGCCCTTGTCCCCATCACCCCCCCCCCCTCCATGTTGAGAGCATGCGGCCTGGTATGGTTCAAGAGAGGGGGGGCGTGCTCGCTCTTTCCTGATCTGCCGGGCTGCACATGCATTTATTTATTTTTGGGCCTGGTATTAATTTGGGAGGGAGGGGGGGGCAGGCAGCACATAGCTTTTTCCCGAATTTTTTTTACATTCAGCTGATGGTTCATCAGTTGTTGGGGATGCAGCAGTCGGCTTTCTGGCCCGCTTCTTAGCAACCAGCTATACACAGTGTTTTAAAGAGAAAAAAAAAACGTATTAAAGCGCAACATTTCTATTACACGCGAAACACAATCTGCTGCACGAAAAAAGTCCCTGACCCTTTCCAAAAAAAACGTTTACACGGGACAGATGCCAATTTGATAAGGGGGTGTCTGTCCGCTGATCAGAGCAGACATGACAAGTCTAGGTCCACTCAGTTTCTGCAGAGCGTACACCAGCAAAGCCTGCTTGGCTGTATAGGCTCCGGGAGTAAACGGACTCCGCTGCCTATTTACACCTGACTGCCCTCTGTCTGATCCACCTAGACAGAAGGGGACAGATTCCCTTCCATGTTTTTTAGTGGAACAGATCAGAGGTAGGCAGGTGTAAACGGACTATGGACAAAGGCAGGTGTCCCTAGGGGTGAATGGACCAAATGATCAGGTCTGCCTTAAATACTGACAGGTGGACTTAATGTAAAAACTCAACTTTTAAATCTTTGCTGTGAACTTTAAGGGCTCATTTACACCATTTGCATTGGAATGCTGCCCAGTACAGTCCCATTGCAGACAAGGCAATTTGCCTTATTTGCTATGGTTTCCGTTCACACCACTGTGTTGTGTGGTGTGCACTGAAGAAAAGTACTGCTTGCATGAATGCAGTACTTTTCTTCAGCGCAGTGGAAATCGATGCATCCTAACATAGTTAGTCCTCGTGTCACTGTCATTTCAATAAAGTTCTATAAAAAAAGAAAGAAAAGGAAAATGTGATGCACTGTGATCAGCGTTTCGACACTGTGTCTTCCCAGCGCACACACCAGAGTTTGGCTTATTTACTGCATTGTAAAGCACATCTAAACCCAAAAACAAAAATGTTTATTATTGCAGCTTACCAGTCTGTTAATGTGACGACTACATTCGTTTTTTTTTTTTTATTTTAAGCTGGTAATCCTGCCGTTAACACACTTCCTGTCCTAGGGTGGCAACTAAACTGAGTAACGTTGTCACCCTAGAAACGGGATTATAGTAAGACTACATAATACCTTCCTCTCTTCTCTATAACAGAGGGGGTGGGGTGTTTTGTAGTCCACAGAGATAGCAAGAAACAAATTGATAAACCCACGGGGAGAAAAAAAATAAACCTGCAAGACAAGGGCATAATGAGCTAGTATGCATAGCATACTAGCTCATTATGATATACTTACCTTAGATCAAGGCCCCGCAGCGGTCCCGGCACACCGATTTGGCCGGCGACATGTCTCCCGGTGTTACTTCTGGGTATCGCAGGCTCCAGCGCTGTGATTGGCCGGAGCAGGATTCATCCATTTTCTAACTGAATGGAAAAAAATTGTGAATCTTGGGTGAAAGTTGTGTGAATCTTAAGTGAAAGCATTTACAAATGGGTCCTTATGTGTTACACTTTTTCTCAGTGGTGTTTTTTCTGATCTCCATTTCTGTGTCTTGCATCTCTCAGGGAACTGCCGAGTCTTGCCAAGAACTATGTGATGCGAATGCTCTTCCTTGAACAGCCTTTGCCCCAAGCAGCTGTTGCATTGTGGGTGAAAAAAGAAAATCACAAGTAAGAGATCTAGTTATTCATCCACAATATTTGAAATCCAATTAAATCAATATTTTAACTGCAGTTGCATGTGTGTTTGGTTCTGGACTTCTTAATTAAGGCCAGCCCAGGTCATTATTTGATAGTGCTCTAGAGAAATACATTTTCCAGATTTTTTTTTATTAATGAGAAATAAACAAAGTATAACAGACAGACACAAAGATCTTGGCATAAAATAGCTGCTTGCCAACCGCAGACTGTAGTTTTACTGCTACAGTGTGGGACGGCTGCGCAGAATCACGTATATATACACGATTGTCAATTTCCTGGTAAACAACACAGATCTCTCTACTGACTGTATGCTCTGGTTTTTGTCTCTGCAAAGCAGGGAATAAAAACTATCACATCCCTTAGTAAAGTTGGCACACAGTGAACACTGGTTAAGCACATAGTTAATCCTTTGATTGCCCCAGATGTTAACCCGTTCCTACCCAGTATCATTAGAACAGTGATAGTGCATATTATTAACACTGATCACTACTTGAGTGTCACTAGTGATGTCGGTGTCAGTTAGTCAGTCTACCCTCCCAATGTATCATATGGTAAAAGGAGAAAAATTGGCCCACATAGTGTGATTCCGTTTAAAATGAGAACATTTATTTGTAAAATATAAAATGGTCACTCACATTTGAGAAGACATGTAAAAGCATATAAGATCAAAATGACGCAGTGGCATCAGCAGAGCCCTTCCCGACGTTTCGTCCTAATAAGGCATCTTCTGGGGTCTTCTCCTTTTACTATATGATACATTGGGAGGATTTGTACATGAAGTATCGTGGCTTAATCTATAGTGGATATTCATTGATGTCAATCTTGTGAAACATCTCTGCCTGGTCTACAGGTCCTTCTCAAAAAATTAGCATATTGTGATAAAGTTCATTATTTTCTGTAATGTACTGATAAACATTAGACTTTCATATTTTTTAGATTCATTACACACAACTGAAGTAGTTCAAGCCTTTTCTTGTTTTAATATTGATGATTTTGGCATACAGCTCATGAAAACCCAAAAATCCTATCTCAAAAAATTAGCATATTTCATCCGACCAATAAAAGAAAAGTGTTTTTAATACAAAAAAAGTCAACCTTCAAATAATTATGTTCAGTTATGCACTCAATACTTGGTCGGGAATCCTTTTGCAGAAATTACTGCTTCAATGCGGCGTGGCATGGAGGCAACCAGCCTGTGGCACTGCTGAGGTGTTATGGAGGCCCAGGATGCTTCGATAGCGGCCTTAAGCTCATCCAGAGTGTTGGGTCTTGCGTCTCTCAACTTTCTCTTCCCAATATCCCACAGATTCTCTATGGGGTTCAGGTCAGGAGAGTTGGCAGGCCAATTGAGCACAGTAATACCATGGTCAGTAAACCATTTACCAGTGGTTTTGGCACTGTGAGCAGGTGCCAGGTCGTGCTGAAAAATGAAATCTTCATCTCCATAAAGCTTTTCAGCAGATGGAAGCATGAAGTGCTCCAAAATCTCCTGATAGCTAGCTGCATTGACCCTGCCCTTGATAAAACACAGTGGACCAACACCAGCAGCTGACATGGCACCCCAGACCATCACTGACTGTGGGTACTTGACACTGGACTTCAGGCATTTTGGCATTTCCCTCTCCCCAGTCTTCCTCCAGACTCTGGCACCTTGATTTCCAAATGTACTTTGGACCACTGAGCAACAGTCCAGTGCTGCTTCTCTGTAGCCCAGGTCAGGCGCTTCTGCCGCTGTTTCTGGTTCAAAAGTGGCTTGACCTGGGGAATGCGGCACCTGTAGCCCATTTCCTGCACACGCCTGTTCACGGTGGCTCTGGATGTTTCTACTCCAGACTCAGTCCACTGCTTCCGCAGGTCCTCCAAGGTCTGGAATCGGTCCTTCTCCACAATCTTCTTCAGGGTCCGGTCACCTCTTCTCGTTGTGCAGCGTTTTCTGCCACACTTTTTTCTTCCCACAGACTTCCCACTGAGGTGCCTTGATACAGCACTCTGGGAACAGCCTATTCGTTCAGAAATTTCTTTCTGTGTCTTACCCTCTTGCTTGAGGGTGTCAATGATGGCCTTCTGGACAGCAGTCAGGTCGGCAGTCTTACCCATGATTGCGGTTTTGAGTAATGAACCAGGCTGGGAGTTTTTAAAAGCCTCAGGAATCTTTTGCAGGTATTTAGAGTTAATTAGTTGATTCAGATGATTAGGTTAATAGCTCGTTTAGAGAACCTTTTCATGATATGCTAATTTTTTGAGATAGGATTTTTGGGTTTTCATGAGCTGTATGCCAAAATCATCAATATTAAAACAAGAAAAGGCTTGAACTACTTCAGTTGTGTGTAATGAATCTAAAATATATGAAAGTCTAATGTTTATCAGTACATTACAGAAAATAATGAACTTTATCACAATATGCTAATTTTTTGAGAAGGACCTGTATATTGGAAGCTGTGCTTGCTGTACTTCTCCCTGGGTGTGCTACACCAACAAGCTCTTTTGACCCATCAGGCGTACGCCTCGCTGGGTCCAACTCGTCTGGTAAGTCTTTGATCTTCACAGTGGTGGATTACCTGCAGACAACTATACATTTAAATCACTTATATCACTTTGGAATACTTGGACTTTTCATTTACTTGCTCACCACTATATTTGGTTCATTGCCACTGATGGTGTTCTTAATGTTTTTGCCATGTTTTTTTTTTTTAGATTATATACCATCCTTTCATATCCAGTTTAACCATTTGAGCACCATAAGCATTAGGGGTGTGGAATTTAATCGCTGCATCGGTGCATCGCGATTCGGGCGTCCCCGATGTGGCACCGATGCAGGGAAACCTAATAATCGATTATCCCCGATGTCTAGACCTGCCCCTTCCCCTCCCGGGAGAGCTGTTACCTCATTTGTCAGTTTTTTTCTATGACGCGCTCATGTGACTGCCCGGCCCGCCTCTCTCCTCTCTGCTCTCACGTCTCTCCTGGCGTCAGGAGAGACGTGAAAGCAGAGAGGAGAGAGGGCAGTCACATGAGCACGGCATATACACTGTTCCCCCTGGCTCTCGGCTCCTATCGGAACTCCCCCCCCCCCCCCAGCCCTGTACATTCCTGCTCCCTCCTACTGTTCCACACTAATGCAAGTGCTCCTAATACCGCCCCGCCTCTCCAGCCCTCTGCTTTGCCGCTCACGCCTACTGTTTTTTTTCACGAATGCTAATGAGCAGAGGGCTGGAGAGACGGGGCGGTATTAGGAGCATTTGCATTCGTGAGGAACAGTAGGAGGGAGCGGCAATGTACAGGGCTGGGGGGGGGGGCGGGGTTCCGATAGAAGCCGAGAGCCAGGGGAACAGAATCCGGCGGGGGGAACAGAATCCGGCGGGGGGAACCATTCTCGGCACAACAGGTATGTTTTTGCTTTAAAGTAAAACAGATATTATACTTACCTGCTGATCTCCTGTAGCATGTCCGCAGTCTCTCTGACCATCTCCTGTAGCATGTCCGCAGTCTCTGACCATCTCCTGTAGCATGTCCGCAGTCTCTGACCATCTCCTGTAGCATGTCCGCAGTCTCTTTGACCATCTCCTGTAGCATGTCCGCAGTCTCTCTGACCGTCTCCTGTAGCATGTCCGCAGTCTCTCTGACCGTCTCCTGTAGCATGTCCGCAGTCTCTCTGACCATCTCCTGTAGCATGTCCGCAGTCACTTACCATCTCCTGTAGCACGTCCGCAGTCTCTCTGACCATCTCCTGTAGCATGTCCGCAGTCTCTCTGACCATCTCCTGTAGCATGTCCACAGTCTCTCTGACCATCTCCTGTAGCATGTCCGCAGTCTCTCTGACCATCTCCTGTAGCATGTCCGCAGTCTCTCTGACCATCTCCTGTAGCATGTCCGCAGTCACTTACCATCTCCTGTAGCATGTCCGCAGTCTCTCTGACCATCTCCTGTAGCATGTCCGCAGTCTCTCTGACCATCTCCTGTAGCATGTCCGCAGTCTCTCTGACCATCTCCTGTAGCATGTCCGCAGTCTCTCTGACCATCTCCTGTAGCATGTCCGCAGTCTCTCTGACCATCTCCTGTAGCATGTCCGCAGTCTCTCTGACCATCTCCTGTAGCAGGTCCGCAGTCTCTCTGACCATCTCCTGTAGCAGGTCCGCAGTCTCTCTGACCATCTCCTGTAGCATGTCAGCAGTCTCTCTGACCATCTCCTGTAGATGACCATCTCCTGTAGCATGTCCGCAGTCTCTCTGACCATCTCCTGTAGCATGTCCGCAGTCTCTCTGACCATCTCCTGTAGCATGTCCGCAGTCTCTCTGACCATCTCCTGTAGCATGTCCGCAGTCTCTCTGACCATCTCCTGTAGCATGTCCGCAGTCTCTCTGACCATCTCCTGTAGCATGTCCGCAGTCTCTGACCATCTCCTGTAGCATGTCCGCAGTCACTGGCCATCTCCTGTAGCATGTCCGCAGTCACTGGCCATCTCCTGTAGCATGTCCGCAGTCACTGGCCATCTCCTGTAGCATGTCCGCAGTCACTGGCCATCTCCTGTAGCATGTCCGCAGTCACTGGCCATCTCCTGTAGCATGTCCGCAGTCACTGGCCATCTCCTGTAGCATGTCCGCAGTCACTGGCCATCTCCTGTAGCATTTCCGAAGTCTCTGATCATCTCCTGTACTATGTCTGCAGCCTCTGACCATCTCCTGTACTATGTACAAGTTGTTGTCTGCTTTGTTTAGACTTTGCTACATGCAGGGAGTGTTGTCTTTTTTTTAAAAGAACATATATAATTTAAAAAAATGGAGTTCTCCTGACTGCTTGAATTTTTTTGATGAAAACCATGCGCACTTGCGCTGTAATCGTGATGCATCGCGGAATCGAATCAAATTGAATCGCTGACCTGATAATCGTAATCGAATCGAATCGTGAGGCCGGTGAAGATGCGCACCTCTAATAAGCATATTGTAATTTTGACTTAACAATCAACTAGTTCACTTGCTTAATCGGCTTTCGCCATTTATGGTGTCCAATTCCATTTATAGGTTTATTCATTATTGTTCCATTATTTTGCATTAGTTACCATTTTTGTTAATCAAACCAATTCATTGGTTGTATCCGTCCATTCACTATGGAGGTTACATCTTGAGTTTTGGTCACACATACCATTACTTTGAGCGCCGCACCTTACCACTTTCTCTGGATACTAGAGTGCCTAGATAAATGCATTTTATACTTCTCTTAAACATGTGCAAATACATTTGTGATGTGCTAGAGAAAGCTGCAATGTGGAAAGCCAAGCTACAGTGTCTAGAAAAAGTATTCATACCCCTTGAAATTTTCCACATTTTATCATGTTACAACCAATAACGTAAATGTATTTTATTGCTATTTTTTTTATGATAGACCAACACAAAGTGGCACATAATTGCGAAGTGGAAGATAAATGGTTTTCAATTTTTTTTACAAATAGATATATGAAAAGTGTGGCGTGCATTTGTATTCAGCCCCCCCCTGAGTCAATACTTTGTAGAACCACCTTTCGCTGCAATTACAGCTGCAAGTCTTTTTGGATATGTCTCTACCAGCTTTGCACATCCAGAGAGTGAAATTTTTTCCCATTCTCCATTGCAAAATAGCTCAAGCTCTGTCAGATTCGATGGATAGCGTCTGTGAACAGCAATTTTCAAGTCTTGCCACAGATTCTCAATTGGATTTAGGACTGGACTTTGACTGGGCCATTCTAACACATGATAAAGCTTTGATCTAAACCAGGGATATGCAATTAGCGGACCTCCAGCTGTTGCAAAACTACAAGTCCCATCATGCCTCTGCCTCTGGGTGTCATGCTTGTGGCTGTCAGAGTCTTGCTATGCCTCATGGGACTTGTAGTTCTGCAACAGCTGGAGGTCCGCTAATTGCATATCCCTGATCTAAACTATTCCATTGTAGCTCTGGCTGTATGTTTAGGGCAGTTGTCCTGCTGGAAGGTGATCCTCTGCCCCAGTCTCAAGTCTTTTGCAGACTCTAACAGGTTTTCTTCTAAGATTGCCCTGTATTTGGCTTCATCCATCTTCCCATCAACTCTGATCAGCTTCCCTGTCCCTGCTGAAGAAAAGCCTCCCCACAACATGATGCTGCCACCACCATGTTTCACAGTGGGGATGGTGTGTTCAGCGAGATGTGCAGTTTTCTGTCGCACATAGCGTTTTTGCTTTTAGGTCAAAAATTACAATTTTGGTCTCATCTGACCAGAGCACCTTCTTCCACATGTTTGCTGTTTCCCACACATAGCTTCTCGCAAACTGCAAACAGGACTTCTTATGGCTTTCTTTCAACAATGGCTTTCTTCTTGCCACGCTTCCATAAAGTCTAGATTTGTGGAGTGCAGGATTAATAGTTGTCCTGTGGACAGATTCTCCCACCTGAGCTGTGGATCTCTGCAGCGCCTCCAGAGTTACCATGGGCCTCTTTGCTGCTTCTCTAATTAATGCTCTCCTTGCCCGGCCTGTCAGTTTAGGTGGACGTCCATGTCTTGGTAGGTTTGCAGTGGTGTCATACTTTTTCCATTTTTGGATGATGGATTGAACAGTGCTCCGTGAAATGTTCAAAGTTGGGATATTTTTTTATAACCTAACCCTGCTTTAAACTTCTCCACAGCTTTATCCCTGACCTGTCTGATCTGTTCCTTGGCCTTCATAATACTGTTTGTTCACTAAGGTTCTTTAACAAACCTCTGAGGGCTTCACAGAACAGCTGTTTTTATACTGAGATAAAAATTGCACACAGGTGGACTATTTACTAATTAGGTGACTTCTGAGGGCAATTGGTTCCACTAGATTTTAGTTAGGGGTATCAGAGTAAAGGGGAGGCTGAATACAAATGCACACCACACTTTTCAGATATTTATTTGTAAAAAAAAATTGAAAACAATTTATCATTTTCCTTCCACTTCACAATTATGTGGCACTTAGTGTTGGTCTATCACATAAAATCCCAATAAAATACATTTACGTTTTTCGTTGTAACATGACGAAAGGTGAAATACGTCAAGGGGTATGAATACTTTTTAAAGGCACGGTATCTTCGACATTTCAACCGCACATGACTACTTCAGAGAGGAAATGCGCAACAAAGCACATATAAATGTTTCAAAAGCATCATATAAAAACATAATTTGTTTAAAAGCATATTAAAACACTAAAGTGTGTGTCTACAAATTAAATCTGCTTATTTTTATATTTTACTTTACCAGGGAACATGAAGAGAACACACACATCTTGTCTGGTCTGCGACTGTGGCACACTCAACAGCTCCCTGGTGGACTGCAGGGGTTTATCCTGAATTCAATTTTCAGAGAAAACCTAAGAATTGCATTACTGGGGGGGTAAGTAAATGTGTTTTTACTACTCATTCATTCAAATAGTACTTTTTATGTCATAATAGTCTATTACATTTACAATTAATATTTAGTATTTTTGAAACCCTTATAGTGTTTGGGCAAAATTTGAAAAATTATATTTTGTTACCCCTCTGCAGTACAAGCACATTTCCTAACGTTTTGTCTTTTTTAAATGTTGCAAGTACAGAAAACCTTTTTTCTTTATCGTACACCATGGGACACAGAGCCAGTCATTACATAATTGGTTAAGGGTCACCAGCGGTGATTGGACACTGGCACAACCAATTGAAGACAGTTCCCGTTCCCCTCCATAAAACCCCTCCCATCAGGGAAGTACCTCAGTTTTTTCGCCAGTGTCTAAGGTCTTGGACGTGATTAGGATGTGCTAAAGGAAATCTCTACCAAAGAGACCCTCTGGGGGTAAAAAGAGCTATGCTTTCGGATCCATCCAAGAAGCCAAGATTTACGCTAAAACTGGATGAGATCCGGGCCTTAGGCATGAGGTGTCACCTGTAAGGTCTCTGTTCGGAGGACTGGGCTCTAGGGTCCCGCACTTTCGCTACTTCGCTAAAAGTCCTGGTAAGAGTCTTTTACAAGGCCCAGGGGAGTGGTCTCCTTTAAGTAGGAACCCATATCCCTGAAGGTTGGCACACAAAACCCGCCGTGATAGGTGAAGATTGGTTCAGTCTGATTTTCAGCAGAAAAACCTGCGGCGGGGATAAGGTAAGAGGTTAGAGTCCTAAGCAGAGTCTTAAAGAGGAAGTAAACCCTCTAAAACTTTTTCTGCAAAACAAACCCCTGCAAGAGAAAGGCATAATGAGCTAGTATGCATAGCATACTAGCTCATTATGTGGCACTTACCTGAAATCAAAGCCCCCGAAGTCCTCCTCGTTCTCCTCCGCCGCCATGTCCCCTCAGAGCTTCTTCCTGGTATTGCCGCTCCGGCACTGTGATTGGCCGGAGCGGCGATGAAGTCACACGCATGCGCGCGGGGCCGGCATGATCCCATTCAGAAAACCGGCATGATCCCGTTGTCTACGGCGCCCATGCTGTGCTGTGGTGCTGTGTTTTTAGCAAATATCTCCTTAACTGTGTAGGTTAAGGAGATATTTCTTGCACCTACAGGTAAGCCTAAATCTAGGCTTACCTGTAGGTGCAAGTTGTCAAAGTGGGTTTACAACCACTTTAAGGACCTTTCCTATATGTTAGTGGGTGTCTTCCCTAATGCCGCCACTGGGGGGAGCAAAGAGCTGAGTTTTAAACTCGCCATGCTTTTTCAGTGCCAGTTTCCTCCGCTGCAGAGCTCTACCTTAAGACAAGTCGCCTCCCTCCTCTTAGATGGCTGGGACAGTTTTTCAGGTAAACTGCTCAAATTATAAAGTTTAAAGTTGGTCCTTTTTTCGGCCATAAGGGAGGGAGCTTCCCTCACCTCTGCGCCGCCGTCATTTGCCCTGGGTCGCGCACGGGGGCGCGATTTATCGGTGGCGTGGGGGGGGGTCACGAGCGTGCACGTGCGCGGGCACATCTGAAAACGGCGCTGATTACAGGAAGCCATAAAGGACTTCAGATGCTGGCAGCTCACTCCTTGAATGGGACACAGCAGCATACGGTGACACGTAAGACTCCATGTGGTTGGGCTGGGTACTACCGAGAGACACCCACTCTATGCATGAAACTGTGTGTTTAAGTTGCATACTTTATGTAAATTGCTAAACTGAGCACAGTAGTATATGCGTTGTGGTACCTTAGCTTTGCTTAGCAGTATGCCTTCTTGGGGAAGAAATTCGGAGAAAAAAGACCAGAAAGCACCGCCGCCTAAGACAGGAGGCGCTAGCCGTGCCTGCTCGGTACCTTCCTCTCCTGTATTATCTGAAGCACCTGTACAGGATGAGCCATTGCCGCTATCAGGAGTAGCGGCTTCCCCAGTGGAGCCTGGGCCTGCATTTGTCACTTAGGACACTCTGGCAGCAGCCCTAGACAACTTAGAAGGCAGAATCGCTACGTTAATTGCAAAGTCCTCACAAAAGGACAAAAAGCAAAGCAGATCTCCTTCTGTTGCTTTAGACCTCCTTTCAGAAAGATCTGAGGATGAGGATGATGAGGATGAGAGAAGACTTACAGGGGATAAGGATGAGGAGTCGGATGGATCAGGGATATCAGATGAACCTTTCTCTGCTTCCCAGATGCTAAAGTAACAGGTGCAATGTTATGCTGAAACAGTCCGTTCTGCATTTAAGTTACCCTCTTTGGAGTTAACTGAATCACCTGTCTCCTCCCTGGGTTCACTAAGATCCCTGCAGGGTTCATGCTCTTTTCCGGTTCATCTGTTACTAGAAAAGCTCATTTACGTAGACTGGCAACACCCAGATAAGCGTTTCTCACCTCCTAAGAAGTTTGACATTCTTTATCCTATGGAGGAAAAGTTTTCCAAGAAGTGGAGTCTGACTTCTGTAGATACAGCTATTTCTTGTGTAAATAAAAACCAGGCTTGTCCAGTGGATAATGTACAGGTGTTGAAAGATCCTTCGGAAAAGAAATTGGAATCTCTACTAAAATCTTCCTTCCTTTTGGCTGGTTCAGTTGCCCATCCTGCTGTAGCAGCAGTTGGTATGTGTCAGGTCCTCAAGGAACAGATAAAACGGGCTAAAGGATCTGCCTCCAGATTAGGTCAAATTTTGGGGGAATTTACCTAAAGCCTTATGTTTTACAGTGGATGCCATGAGAGATTCAATTCAGCAAGCATTCCGCCCCACACTCCAGCTGGTGCATATGTGCAGAATTCTTTGGCTAAAGCATTGGTCAGCAGAAGCTCAATGCAAAAAACTTTTGGCCAGTTTCCCCTTCCATGGCGAACGCCTCTTTAGGGAGGATTTGGAAAAATATACCCAAAAGATATCGAGTGGTAAGACTACTCTATTACCAGATTAGAAGAAAAACAAGCGTTCTTGTTTTAAACCTTCTCTTTCCCTGGCTCCCGGAAGATCTGCCTCCAGCCAGTGGTGATGGCATTTTCAGCCAGCCACAAAGGCTAAAGAGAATCAAGCTCAGAAAAACAAGAAGCCGTGGGGTTCAAAAGCAAATAAGCAAAACCCCAAAGCCTCTTTGTGAAGAGGCGCCCCCGCTCGGCCGAGTGGGGGATGGCTTCAGCAGTTTTCAGCGGCATGACAGACAGAAATCCAGGACAAATGGGTAGTATCCACAGTATCCCTAGGGTACAAACTGGAATTTTGAGAGAGCCCATCTTTGTTCCAAAGTTCAAGGCTCTCCAAAGATCCACTAAAAAGAGGATCCTTCTTCAAAGGTTTGCATCACTTGCTGTCTCAAGGGGTGATCACAGAAATACCCCTAAAAGAGCAAGGTTCAGGTTTTTATTCAAACCTCTTTGTGATTCCAAAACCAAATGGAGACGTCAGACCCATCTTGGAACTAAGATCTCTAAATCGGTTTCTAAACGTTCGCCATTTCCGAATGGAAACTATTCGATCTGTGGTCGCCACCCTGCAAGGCGGAGAATTCATGGCGTCTATGGACATCAAGGACGCATGTTTACATATGCCTATCCATCCCGCTCACCAAAAATTCCTAAGGTTCACGGTAGAACATCGCCACTTCCAGTTTGTGGCTCTGCCCTTTGGTGTAGCTACCGCACCCTGGGTATTTACAAAGGTGCTATCCCCTTTGTTGGCAAATCTGAGGGCACAAGGCATAACGGTAACTGCCTATTTAGATGATCCGCTTGTCATAGATCGGTCAGTGGCAGGATTAAATCACGCTGTGCTCACTACAGTAAAATACCTTGAGGATTTAGGATGGATCATAAACCTACAGAAGTCCTCTCTACAAGCCCAAAGAAGGGTAGAGTATTTGGGCATGATCATAGACACAACCCAAAGCAGGGTATTTCTGCCAGAGCCAAAGATCAAGTCTCTAAAGGACCTGACCCACAAGGTCAAGGCAAAGAAGGGGCCGTCTATTCGCCTTTGCATGAGACTATTAGGGAAGATGGTGGCCTCCTTCAAAGGCTGTCCCTTACGCCCAGTTTCATTTGAGACTACTTCAAGGCAGTATCTTAGCTACCTGGAACAGGAAGATCCAAGCTCTGGATTTACCCATGCGCCTGTCTCCACAAGTGCGCCAAAGCTTCAGTTGGTGGTTAAAGACCAAGAACTTGCGGAAAGGAAGATCTTTTCTCCCAGTCACCTGGAAGGTGGTGTCTACGGATGCCAGCCTATTGGGCTGGGGAGCAATGTTAGAAGAAGCTTCAGCCCAGGGACTCTAGGCCAAGACCAAAGGGAGCCTGCCCATCAACATACTGGAGATTCAGAACCTGGACACACAGGTTACACGGCCACCCTGTTCGGATTCAATCCAACAATGCTACTGCAGTAGCTTACATCAATCACCAAGGAGGCGCCCGCAGTCAGGGTGCTCAGAAGGAGGTGAATCGGATTTTCGGCATGGGCAGAAGATCATGTTCCTTGTCTCTCTGCAATCTTCATTCCAGGGGTAGAAAACTGGCAAGCGGACTATCTGAGTCGCCAGCAGCTATCACCAGGAGAGTGGTCTCTCCACCCCGATGTCTTTCGGGTCATATGTCAGAAATGGGGGACAGTAAGATGGACAACTTTGTATCCAGGACAAGAGATCCTCTGGCCTACGGATCGGATGCTCTAATAATTCCCAGGAATCCGTTCTCACTGATCTATGCATTTCCTCTGATCCCTCTCTTACAAAGGCTACTTTGCATGATCAAGAAGGAGGGAATTCCAGTAATCCTAGGGGCCCCAAATTGGCCCAGAAGGCCCTGGTACGCAGAGATCATAAAGATGGCGGTAGGAAGACCTTGGAAGCTTCCGCTTCATCACTACCTGCTGTCGCAGGGTCCAGTGTTCCATCCTTCCTTACAAAAGCTAAATTTGACGGTCTGGCTACTGAGACCCACATTTTGAAGAAACAAGGGATCTCAGGTCCAGTTTTTCTTTCTCGTACATCACGGGACACAGAGCGACATAGTCATTACTATGTGGGTTATATAGATACCTTCAGGTGCTGGCACTGGCAACTTCCAAAACCGGAAGTACCCTCCCCTATATAAGCCCCTCCCATCCGGGAGCACCTCAGTTTTTTGCCAGTGTCTAAGGTGTTGGCCAAGAAGTAACATGTGTTTTTCACTGAGCTTGCGTACAGGTGCTTTTGGGCCTCAGTAAGCTATTCCGGATCCGACCAAAAAAGCTTCATAGCTAAACGGTCGGTACCCGGGCCTTGCAAGAGAAGAGCAAGGTTTTGCCTGTAATGCCTCTCTTAGGAGGGCTGGACCCTGGGATCCAGAGCTCTGGTCATACCCACGACCAAGATGTTTTCTGTGCAGGGTGCTATACAGGTCCAGGGGAGTGGAATCCTTGGGAACCCGGTCCCTGAAGGTTTAATTACAATGCCTGCCGTGATAGGTGAAGTTTGGGCTTCTGTGGACCAAACAGAGTCCTGCGGCGAGGAAAAGGTAAGTGGGGGCCCTCAGGAACTTGGTTCTATTGAGGGACCCCCAAGCCTATTTTGTCTTTCTGCCTGTTACCTAAGGTATTCCCACTAATATTCTGTGTATGCCTGTTACTACTGAGAAAATGTAAAAATTTTAATAGTAGGCAAGAAAAAAAAAAAAAAAATGTAAGACCGCGGTACCTGTGTTAGACACTAGAGGCCGCTATGGTTCTTTTTCTTGTAATGTGGATTTTTTTTCTTCCAAAATCAAATCCAGGCAGTTGGTAAGTTCTCTGCTGGGAAGCTGTCTCCTCTGCCCTGTTGCTGCGCTCATCCATCCCCGGGCCCTGCGGCAGGGACCCTGGCTCCCATCTAGCTCCTTATTTTTTTCAAAAAAGGCGCCGAAGGCGCACGTGCCCGCGCGCGTGCGCGAGCACGCGCCTCTATATATAGAGGCGATCTGGAAAAAGGGGCGGAGCGGGTGGATGACGCTCGGTGTGCGCCGCGGCGCTACTGCGCATGTGCGGGCGTCCAGCGTGTTTTAAAGCACAATCATAGCTGGCTATTGAAGTGCACAGACAGAGCTAGCAACAGTATAAAGGCACACAGAGGCGGTTGATGCAGGCATCCCCTAGAAAGGCACTTTAGTAGACACCAACTGTTATATAGCAGCAATTGTGCTAGACTATTCTCAGTAAAAGTGGTGTATTACGGCTGGAATACCTCAGCTTTAGGCTTAGGAATATGCCGTCCAGAAGCTCCGGAACTGAATCTTCCAGGAAGCGAAGGGGGTCTCATCGGGCTCTGAGGATCTTGGGCATGCTTCTGCTGCACCAGTCTCCCCTGAAGTTCAGAGGTAAGTGACCGTAGAGACCCCGCAGGGGTACTTGGTACTGTGGCTGTCCTCAGTTCACCTGCTTCTGTGTATGTAACAGAGGAGGTTTTTTCCTCAGCTCTGGGAGGATTAGAGAGAGATTGTCAACATTGATCGCTGCCTCCCTGTCAGGGAAAGCGCGCCCGATCTCCGTCTCCTCCTTCAGAGTGCCTGTTAGCAGAGCAACAGTCCCATACAGGGATCGACCTGCCTGAAGGGGATCAGGATGAGGTTGATTCTGTTATAGAGGAATCAACAGTGGAGGAACCTTTTCTCAGCATCTCAAGCTGAAAGATTATGGGTTCAGTCTCTGACTAACATGGTCCGATCAGCATTTAAAAATGCACCTTGCGGAACCATCAACCACTACTGTATCCTCGTTGGGGTCGCTAGAAGCCCCCAGACTGCCTGTTCTTTTCCACTTCACCCTTTACTGAAAGGGCTCATTTACCAGGATTGGGAACATCCTGAGAAAATATTTATTCCCCCCAAGAGATTTCCGGTGGTCTATCCCATGGAGGATAAGTTCATCAAAAAATGGAAGGTCCCTACAGTGGACGCAGCCATCTCTTCTGTGTATAAATCGCTGACATGTCCAGTGGATAATGTCCAAATGTTCAAGAACCCAATAGATAAAAGATTGGAGTCCTTATGAAAATCTGCTTCTTTCTACAGCAAGCTTGGTGACACAACCAGCAGTGGGGTCTGCTAAGCAGTGAAGGATCAGTTGAAACAGGTCTTGAGGGACTTGACAGATCAGCAGGCCCTTGCCCTAGCTGATCTACCTAGAGCCTTAGGCTTTGCGGTTGACGCCATAAAGGATTTAATCCATCAGGCCTCCCGCCTTACGCTGTCTGTAGTACATATGCGCAGGCTTCTATGGCTCAAAAACTGGTCTGCTGAAGCTCCCTGTAAAGAATGGCTGGTTAGAGTCCCATTTCATGGTGAACGCTTATTCAGGGAAGACCTGGACAAATATATCCAGAAAATTTCCAGCGGTAAAAATACACTCTTGCCAGTTAAAAACAGAGTTAGAGGTCCCTCTTTAAGAGGCCTGCTTCTCCAGTCCCTGGGGCATCGGCTGTGTAACAGTTCCGACGGCCTCCTCGGTCAATTCCCGGGGGTAAAAAACAGGGACAATCGCAGGGTAATGAGAAACCCTGGGTCAGGGGAGGTACAAAACCTCCCCCAAAGTTAAATTCATTGAAGGGTTGCCCCCACTCAGTCGGGTGGGGGGAGGACTCCAGTTGTTCGCAAGAGACCTGGCGGGACACGATCAAAACAGATAGGTGCTCTCCGCAGTATGTTTGGGATACAGATTGGAGTTAAAAGACTCTCCTCCTTCCCATTTTTGAGGTCAAACGTGCCAAGGGATCCCCGGAAGAGAGAGTCCCTCCTGTTGGCACTAGAACAACTATTGCTCCAAGGAGTAATTATGGAGGTTCCCCTGGAAGAATGGGGGTTCGGGTTTTACTCAAACCTCTTTACAGTCCCGAAGCAAACGGGGACGGGAGGCCCATATTAATTCTAAAAGGGCTAAACAAATTCCTGTATATCAGGACTTTCCGATGGAGTCGATCCGATCGGTGGCCACTGCCCTACAAGGGGAGGATTGGTTAGCCGCGATCGACATCAAAGATGCTTATTTGCACATTCCCATCTTTCCAGTCCACCAAAAATTTCTACGCTTTGCAGTAGAAGGGCGCCATTTTCAGTTCAGAGCCTTACCCTTCGGTCTGGCCACAGCACCACGAGTGTTTACAAAAATTCTGGCCCTTTATTGGCCAATCTAAGAACACAAGGTGTAATGATAATGGCATATCTAGATGACTTGTTGCTGATAGACCACTCAGTGAAAAAACTAGACGTGGTCGTTCACAAGACAATCAAGTATCTGGAATCTCACGGTTGGATTATCAACCGAGACAAGTCAGCCCTAAAAACCAGTCAAAAGTCTGGAATACTTGGGGCTAAGGTTGGATTCAGGCCAGAGAAAAATATTCTTGCCTCGAGGAAAGGTGTTGTCTTTGAAAGATTTGATCCACTTAGTGGGTACAAAAAAGACAGCCGTCCATATGCCTGTGCATGAGGCTGCTGGGAAAAATGGTGGCATCATTCGAAGCAGTACCCTACGGTCAATTCCATTCAAGGAATTTGCAAGGGGCCATACTGTCAGCCTGGAACAAAAAAGTTCAGGCCCTAGACTTACAATGTCCTTGTCCCCTTCCGTTCGCAAGAGCCTCCTTTGGTGGTTGGTTCCCCAGAATATGGAAAAAGGGAAATCCTTCAGTCCGATTTCTTGGAAGGTGGTCACTACAGATGCCAGCCTTATAGGCTGGGGAGCAGTACTGGAGCAATGGTCTCTCCAGGGCAGATGGTCGGATGCAGAAAAGGCCCTGCCCATCAATCTCTTAGAGATACGAGCAGCCCGGTATGCCCTAGTAGCATGGACATCCAAACTCCAAGGGTCCCCTGTCAGAATTCAATCAGACAATGCCACAGCAGTGGCATATATCAATCATCAGGGGGGCACCAGGAGTCGTGCAGCCCAGAGGGAAGTAAATTACATCCTGAAATGGGCAGAAAGATATGTCCCAGCCATATCTGCAGTATTCATTCCAGGAGTGGAGAATTGGAAGGCGGACTTTCTAAGTCGCCAGCAATTATGCCCAGGGGAATGGTCCCTTCACCCCGAGGTTTTCTGGACAATATGTCAGCGGTGGGGAACACCGGATGTAGATCTTCTAGCATCCAGATTCAACGCAAAGGTGGACAGGTTTGTCTCTCGGACAAGGGATCCCCTAGCTTGCGGCTCGGATGCCCTAGTGTTCCCTTGGGATCAGTTCAAGCTGATATATGCATTCCCACCGCCACAATGGTTACCTCGATTACTCCGCAGAATCAGGGTAGAAAAGAAACCAGTGATTCTGGTGGCTCCAGCGTGGCCCCGAAGAGCGTGGTACGCGGAGATTGTAAAATGTCAGTGGGGAGTCCTTGGACTCTCCCACGTCGTCCGGACCTGCTTTCGCAAGGACCGATATACCACCCTTCCTTACCAGCCCTAGGTTTGACGGCCTGGCTATTGAAGCCCACATTCTAAAAAAGAGAGGGCTCTCTAATCCTGTGGTATCTACCATGATCAATGCCAGGAAGCCGGTATCCAGGCAGATCTACTATAGAATCTGGAAGGCGTACATCGCGTGGTGTGAGGCCAAGAAATGGCATCCACATAAGTACGTAATAGGTAGGAGTCTGGACTTCCTACAGTGGGCTGTAGATAGGAAGCTTGCCTTGAGTACTATCAAAGGCCAGTTTTCGGCCTTGTCAATATTTTTTCAAAGGCCCTTGGCTTCGCATTCACTAGTCAAAGCCTTTAGACAAGGAGTGATGCGTATTAGTCCTCCGGTTAATATTCCCATATGTCCATGGGATCTAAACCTGGTTCTGTCGGTTCTACAGAAACAACCATTTGAACCATTACAGCATAGTTCCTTGGTTCTTCTCACCAGGAAATTGTTTTTTCTAGTAGCCATTTGTTCGGCTAAAAGAGTGTCGGAATTAGCAGCTATGTCCTGTAAAGAGCCATATCTGGTTATCCATAAGGACAGAGTAGTGTTACGTCCTCATCCAGCCTTTCTTCCTAAGGTGGTATCAAGGTTTTCATTTGAACCAAGATGTGGTTCTTCCTTCTTTTTTCCCCAAACCTAGTTCGGTAGAGGAAAAGTTATTGCATTCTTTGGATGTAGTAAGAGCAGTTAAAGCTTATCTAAAAGCCACTGCTCAGATTCGCAGAACGGATACTTTGTTTATTCTGCCGGAAGGCCCCAGAAAGGGTCAGGCAGCGTCAAAATCTACTTTACCCAAGTGGATTCGACAGGTCATAATGCAAGCCTATGGCTTGAGAAGGAGACCGCCTCCGTTCAAAGTTAGGGCGCACTCCACGAGAGCAGTTGGAACTTCATGGGCAGTGCATCACCAGGCCTCCCTGGCTCAAATCTGTAAGGCCGCAACATGGTCTTCAGTACACACGTTTTACTAGGTTCCACCAGGTGGACGTTAGAAGTCAGGAGGATGTCGCCTTTGGGCGCAGTGTGTTGCAGGCCGCAAAAGATCCTCATGTCTGATAGCGCTCAGCTTATGTATCGTGTATCCCCCCCCTCATTGGGCATTGCTTTAGGACATCCCACATAGTAATGACTATGTCGCTCTGTGTCCCGTGATGTACGAGAAAGAAAATAGGATTTTTATAACAGCTTACCTGTAAAATCCTTTTCTTGGAGTACATCACGGGACACAGAGCTCCCACCCCTCTTTGGGGACACTTATTGCTTTGCTACAAAACTGAGGTGCTCCCGGATGGGAGGGGCTTATATAGGGGAGGGTACTTCCGGTTTTGGAAGTTGCCAGTGCCAGCACCTGAAGGTATCTATATAACCCACATAGTAATGACTATGTCGCTCTGTGTCCCGTGATGTACTCCAAGAAAAGGATTTTACAGGTAAGCTGTTATAAAAATCCTATTTTTCTACACTCATTAATGCTAGAAAGCCAACATCCAGACTTAACTACTATAGAGTCTGAAAGGCATATGTTTCCTGGTGTGAAATCAGAAGATAGAATCCTCAGAAGTATGACATAAGTGGGATTCTCGCCTTTTGCCAGTTAGGAGTGGATATGAAATTAGCCCTTACTACCATCAAGGGTCAAATATCGGCTCTATCAGTCTTTTTTCAAAGACCATTGGCATCTCTTTCCCTAGTTCGACTTTTATTCAGGGGGTACTGCGCATCAATCCGCCAGTCAAGTTTCCCTTGTGCCCATGGGATTTGAATTTGGTATTGTCAGTATTGCAAAAGCAACCTTTTGAACCTATTTGCCATATTCCTTTGATTCTTTTGAGAAGGAAATTGGCCTTTTTGATTGCTATCTCTTCTGCTAGGAGAGTATCAGAATTAGCAGCTCTTTCTTGTAAAGAGCCTTATTTAATTTGTCACAAAGAAAAAATTGTTCTTCGACTCCATCTTACCTTTTTACCAAAGGTGGTGTCGGCGTTTCATTTGAATCAAGATATTGTTCTGCCTTCTTTTTTTCCTGATCCGCGGACAGCGGAGGAAAAGTTATTGCACTCCTTAGATGTAGTGAGAGCAGTAAAAACGTATCTGCAGGCAACGCTCAGATACGATAAACAGATGTTTTGTTTATTTTGCCAGATGGTCCCAAGAAAGGACAAGCGGCATTTCTAGGTGGATTTGACAAGTAATTATTCAAGCTTATGGTTTAAAGAACAGTATTCCTCCTTTTTCTGTTAAGGCGCACTCTACCAGGGCGATAAGTGCTTCATGGGCAGTGCATCACCAGGCTTCGATGGCTCAGATCTGTAAAGCTGCAACTTGGTCTTCAGTCCATACATTTTCCAAATTCTATCAAGTAGATGTGAAAGGACATGAGGATGCCGCCTTTGGGCGTAGTGTGCTGCAGGCAGCAATATAGGGCTTCTTGTCCGTAAGCGGCCTGCTTGATCTGTGTCTCCCACCCTTCATTGAGCATTGCTCTGGGACATCCCATTATGTAATGACTGGCTCTGTGTCCCTTGGTGTACGATAAAGAAAGTAGGATTTTTATAACAGCTTACCTGTAAAATCCTTTTCTTGGAGTACACCACGGGACACAGAGCTAGTCATTACATAATGGGTTAAGGGTCACCAGCGGTGATTGGACACTGGCACAACCAATGGAAGACAGTTCCCCTCCATATAACCCCTCCCATCAGGGAAGTACCTCAGTTTTGTAGCAAAGCAGTAAGGTTCCCATAAGAAGGGGGGGACCTCTGTGTCCCGTGGTGTACTCCAAGAAAAGGATTTTACAGGTAAGCTGTTATAAAAATCCTACTTTCTTTATCGTACACCACGGGACACAGAGCTAGTCATTACATAATGGGACGTCCCAGAGCAATGCTCATATGAAGGGGGGGAGACACAGATCAAAACAGGCCGCTTGCGGACCAGAAGCCCTATACTGCTGCCTGCAGCACACTTCGCCCAAAGGTGGAATCCTCATGTCCTTTCACATCTATTTGATAGAATTTGGAAAATGTATGGACTGAAGACCAAGTTGCAGCTTTACAGATCTGAGCCATCGAAGCCTGGTGGTGCACTGCCCATGAAGCACCTATCGCCCTGGTAGAGTGCGCCTTAACAGGAAAAGGAGGAGTCCTGTTCTTTAAACCATAAGCTTGAATAATTACTTGTCTAATCCACCTGGAAATGGTGGATTTTGATACCGCTTGGCCCTTCTTGGGCCCATCTGGTAAAATAAACAAAACATCTGTTTTACGTATCTGAGCTGTTGCTTGCAGATACACCTTTACAGCTCTCACTAGATCTAGAGAGTGTAATAATTTTTCCCCCGCCGTCCGCGGGTTTGGAAAAAAAGAAGGCAGAACAATGTCTTGATTCAAGTGAAAAGCCGACACCACCTTAGGCAGAAAAGCCGGATGGGGTCGTAGTACGATTTTGTCCTTGTGACAAATTAGATAAGGCTCTTTACAAGAAAGAGCTGCTAGCTCTGATACTCTCCTAGCAGAAACTATAGCAATCAAAAAGGCCAATTTCCTACTTAATATAATTAACGGAACATGGCGAATAGGTTCAAAAGGTTGCTTTTGCAACACTGACAATACCAAATTCAAATCCCATGGACACAAGGGAGACCTAACTGGAGGATTTATCCTCAGTACCCCCTGAATGAATGTCCGAACTAGGGAATGAGATGCCAATGGTCTCTGAAAGAAGACTGATAGAGCCGATATTTGGCCCTTGATGGTGCTAAGGGCTAATTTCATATCCACTCCTAACTGGCAAAAAGCAAGAATCCTACTTATTTCATATTTCTGAGGATTCCAACATCTGGATTCACACCAGGAAACGTATGCTCTCCAGACTCTATGATAGATGAGTCTGGAGGCTGGCTTTCTAGCATTAATGAGCGTAGAAAGAGCCGGACCAGAGACCCCTCTCTTTTTCAAAATGTGGGTCTCAGCAGCCAGGCCGTCAAATTTAGCCTTTGTAAGGAAGGGTGGAATACTGGACCCTGTGACAGCAGGTCGTGTCGAAGTGGAAACTTCCAGGGCCTTCCTATCGCCATTTTTACAATCTCGGCGTACCAAGGCCTCCTGGGCCAGTTTGGGGCCACTAGGATTACTGGTATTCCCTCCTCCTTGATCCTGCGAAGCAGTCTTTGTAGAAGAGGGATCGGAGGGAATGCATAGATCAGTGAGAACTGATTCCATGGAGTTATTAGAGCGTCTGTCCCGTAGGCTAGAGGATCTCTCGTTCTGGACACAAAGTTGTCCAATTTCTTGTTGAACCTGGAAGCTAGCAGGTCTACATCTGGGTTTCCCCATCTCAGACATATGGCCTGAAAGATCTCGGGGTGAAGAGACCACTCTCCTGGTAGCAGCTGCTGACGACTCAGGTAGTCTGCTTGCCAACTTTCTATCCCTGGAATGAAGATTGCAGAAAGGCAAGGTACATGCTCTTCTGCCCATGCCAAGATCCGGTTCACCTCTCTTTGGGCTGCCCGACTGCGGGTGCCTCCTTGGTGATTGATGTAAGCTACTGCAGTAGCATTGTCGGATTGAACCCGAACTGGGTAGCCCTGTAACCTGTATGTCCAGGTTTTGAGGGCTAGATATACCGCCCGGATCTCTAGCACATTGATGGGCAGGATCCCCTGAGTCTTGGCCCAGGTTCCCTGGGTAGAAGCCTCCTCGAATACTGCACCCCAGCCCGATAGGCTGGCATCCGTAGATACCACCTTCCAGGCCACTGGGAGGAAGGACTTTCCCTTCCGTAAATTCTTGGCTTCTAGCCACCAATCGAAGCTGTGGCGTACTTGTGAGGACAGGCGCATGGGTATATCCAGAGCTTGGATGTTCCAGGAAGCTAAAATATTGCCTTGAAGTAGTCTCGAATGAAACTGGGCGTAAGGGACCGCCTCGAAGGAGGCTACCATCTTTCCCAATAGTCTCATGCAAAGGCGAATAGACGGCCTCTTGTTTGCTTTGACCTTGTGGATCAGGTCTTTCAGAGACTGTATCTTCGGTTCTGGCAGGTATACCCTGTTTTGGGCTGTATCTATGATCATGCCCAGGTACACTATCCTTCTTTGGGCCTGGAGAGAGGATTTTTGTAAATTTATAATCCATCCTAAATGCTCCAGGTATCCTACTGTAGTGTGTACAGCGTGACCCAATCCCTCCTTTGACTGATCTATTACTAGTAGATCGTCTAGATAGGCTGTTACCGCAATGCCCCGTGTTCTTAGGTTTGCTAACAGAGGAGCTAGCACCTTTGTGAATACTCTGGGCGCGGTGGCTACACCAAACGGCAGAGCCACAAATTGAAAGTGGCGATCTTCTACCGCAAACCTTAGGAATCTTTGGTGAGCGGGGAGGATGGGTATGTGTAAATATGCGTCCTTGATATCTATGGGCGCCATGAATTCTCCGCCCTTTAAAGTGGCGACCACGGATCGGATCGTTTCCATTCGAAAATGGCGAACGTTCAGGAACCGATTTAGGGATTTTAGATCCAGGATGGGTCTGACATCTCCATTTGGCTTTGGAATCACAAAGAGGTTTGAGTAAAAACCTGAACCTCGCTCTTTTTGGGGTACGTCTGTAACTACCCCTTGAGCCATTAAGTGATTCAAACCTTTGAAGAAGGATTCTCTTTTTTGTGGATCCTTGGAGAGTCTTGAACCTCGGAATTGAGAAGATGGGATCTCTCGAAATTCCAGTTTGTACCCTGAGGATATTGTGGATACCACCCAATTGTCCTGGATTTCTGACCGCCAAGTCGCTGAGAACTGACAAAGCCTTCCCCCCACTCGGCCGAGCGGGGGCGCCCCTTCACTGAGAGGTTTTGGGGGCCTGCTTATTAGCTCTTGCACCCCACGGCTTCTTGTTCTTCTGAGCTTGCCCCTTGGCTTTTGTGGGCGGGTGAAAAGGCCGTCGCCACTGGTTGGAGTCAGATTTCCCGGGAGCTGGGGAGAGAGAGCGTTTAAAACAAGGTCTCTTGTTTTTCTTTCTCTCAGGTAAAAGTGTCGTTTTACCACTTGATATCTTCGGTATATATTTTTCTAAATCTTCCCCAAATAGGCGTTCGCCATGGAACGGGAAACTTGCCAACAGCTTTTTGCATGGGGTTTCCGCTGACCAATGCTTAAGCCAAAGTACTCTGCGCATCTGTACCAGCTGGAGTGTAAGGCGTGATGCCTGTATGATAGAATCTCTCATGGCATCCACTGTGAAGCATAAGGCTTTAGGCAAATTCTCCCAATTTCTAGCCTGCTCTGAAGGCAGCTCCTTCAGCCCCTGCTTTACCTGTTGGCTGATGACCTGACACATACCGACTGTTGCTACTGCAGGTTGGGTAATTGAGCCGGCCAAAAGGAAGGAGGATTTCAACTTCTTCTCAGAAGGATCTTTAAACCCTTGTACATTATCCACCGGACATGTCAGGTTTTTATTTACACAAGAAATAGCCGCATCTACCGCAGGCAGGCTCCATTTCTTTAAAAAAAAATTCCCCCATAGGATAAAGAATGTTAAACCTTTTTGGAGGTGAGAAACGCTTATCTGAATGTTGCCAGTTTGCGTATATTAGATCCTCTAGTAACGGATGAACCGGGAAGGAGCATGCACCTTGCAGGGATCTTAATGACCCTAGGGAGGAGACAGGTAATTCCGTTACCTCCGCAGAGGTTAACTTAAATGCACTGCTCCTGCATAGCATTGTACCTGTGACCTTAAAATCTGGCTCCTCATCCTCTGCTGATGTAGCCTCCTCCTCCTCATCCTCCTCCCTCAGGTACTTCTGAAGGGAGGTCCAATACTGGAAGAGACCTGCTTCGCTTATTGTCCTTTTTAGAGGACTTAGCGATTAAGGTAGCAATTTTTTCCTCCAGATTATTTAGGGCAGCTGATAAAGTGTCCTCAGTGACATATACAGGCCCAGGCTTCACTGGGGAAGCCGCCATACCTGACAGAGGTAATGGCTCATCCTGTACAGGTGCATTTGGCAACCCAGTAGAGAAAGGTACCGAGTCAGCACAGCTAGAGCCTCCTCTCAGGCGGCGGTGCTTTCTTATCTCTTTTTGTCCGCATTACTTCCCCTGGAAGGCTTACTGTTTAGACAAAATACAAGGTACCTAAATGCATATACTACCGTGTTCAGTTTAGCAAATACATTAAGTATGCAACTTTTAACACATAACTATGCATAACATGGATGTCTTCTAGGAAGTACCCAGTCCAACCACATGGAGTCTTACGTCCCTGTATAGCTGCTGTGTTTCTCTGCCAGGAACAAGAGAACTAACGAGCTTGCTTGCTGCTGCAGTGCTTCTCACACTGACAGTCTTTTAAATTTGGCGCCGTTTCTGTGCCTGCGCGCGCCACGTGCCCGCGCACGCCTTCGCCCCCCCCCCCCTCCGATAAAGCGCGCTCCCGCGCGCGCGCGGCCCTTAGCACTATGGCGGTGGCCATAGTGAGAGAGGACTCTCATCAGCCCTTGTTCCCACTTACCTGCATCTGCAGGTGTCTGGTCGGCCACCGAAAGGAGGAGCGGGGTGCCCCAGCAAGCTCAGCAGCGGAGGTGACGAGCAGTGTACTTCGCCGAAGCCGACACTGAACAGAGTGAGGTGAGTATATTCAGCTCTTTACTCCCCCCAGTGGTGGAAAAAAAGAAGACATCCACTTTTTGAAAAAGGTCCCAACCTAGTTATGGACCTTCTAATCTCACCTTATCCACGCCGCAGGTTTTTCTGCTGAAAGATTTCAGACAGATACCAAACTTCACCCTTCACGGTGGGCTATGTGTGCCAACCTTCAGGGATATGGGTTCCTATTTAAAGGATACCTCTCCCCTGGGCCTTGTACAAGACTCTTACCAGGACTTTATAGCGAAATAGCGAAAGTGCTGGATCTTAGAGCCCAGTCCTCCGAAGAGAGACATTACAGGCGACGCCTCATGGATGAGGCCCGGATCCCATCCAGATTCAGCTCATTTGTAGGCGTCTTGGATGGATCCGAAAGCATAGCTCTTTTACCCCCAGAGGGTCTCTTTGGTAGAGCTTTCCTTTAGCACCTCCTAACGCGTCCAACACCTTTCGACACTGGCGAAAAAACTGAGGTACTTCCCTGATGGGAGGGGTTATATGGAGGGGAACTGTCTTCCATTGGTTGTGCCAGTGTCCAATCACCGCTGGTGACCCTTAACCCATTATGTAATGACTAGCTCTGTGTCCCGTGGTGTACGATAAAGAAAACAGGATTTTTATAACAGCTTACCTGTAAAATCCTTTTCTTTCTCGTACATCACGGGACACAGAGCGGCATAGTCATTACTATGAGGGTTATATAGATACCTTCAGGTGCTGGCACTGGCAACTTCCAAAACCGGAAGTACCCTCCCCTATATAAGCCCCTCCCATCCGGGAGCACCTCAGTTTTTTGCCAGTGTCTAAGGTGTTGGCCAAGAAGTAACATGTGTTTTTCACTGAGCTTGCGTACAGGTTCTTTTGGGCCTCAGTAAGCTATTCCGGATCCGACCAAAAAAGCTTCATAGCTAAACGGTCGGTACCCGGGCCTTGCAAAGAGAAGAGCAAGGTTTTGCCTGTAATGCCTCTCTTAGGAGGGCTGGACCCTGGGATCCAGAGCTCTGGTCATACCCACGACCAAGATGTTTTCTGTGCAGGGTGCTATACAGGTCCAGGGGAGTGGAATCCTTGGGAACCCGGTCCCTGAAGGTTTAATTACAATGCCTGCCGTGATAGGTGAAGTTTGGGCTTCTGTGGACCAAACAGAGTCCTGCGGCGGGGAAAAGGTAAGTGGGGGCCCCTCAGGAACTTGGTTCTATTGAGGGGACCCCCAAGCCTAATATGTCTTTCTGCCTGTTACCTAACGGTATTCCCGCTAAATATTTATGCATGCCTGTAACTACTAAAAAATGTAATAATTTTAATAGTGGTCAAAAAAAAATAGACTGCGGTACCTGTGTTAATCCACTAGAGGCCGCTGTGGAACGTTTCTTGTCATGTGGACTAGTTTCTTTTCATCAGAGCAAGTCCAGGCAGATGGTGAGTTCTCTTGTGGGAAACTGCTTCCTCTGCCATGTTGCAATGCTCGTCCATCCCCCGGCCTGCGGCAAAAGGGGCCCTGGCTCTTGTCCCTAGTTTCCCTTTTCAAAAAAGAGCGCCGAAGGCGCACGTGGCCGCGCGCGTGCACGCGCCTCTATATATAGAGGTGAGCTGGGAAAGGGGGCGGAGCTTGGGGGATGCCGCTCTGTGCGCGCCGCAGCGCTTCTGCGCATGTGCGGGCGTCCCAGCATGTTAAAAAACACAATTATGTGTTGTGAGCTGGCTATGGAGTGCAGAGACAGAGCTGGCAACATTTAAAAAAGGCATACAGCAAGCGGTTGATGCAGGCATCCCCATAGAAAGGCACATTAGTAGACACCAACTGTTTTTATAGCAGCATTTGTGCTAGACTATTGTCAGTAAGTGGTGTATTTCGGCTGGAATACCTCAGCTTTGGGCTTAGGAATATACCGTCTAAAAACTCCGGGACTAAAAATCCCAGGAAGCATAGGGGGTCTCCATCGGGCTCTGAGGATCTTGGGCATGCTTCGGCTGCACCAATCTCCCCTGAAGAATCAGAGGTTAGCGACCGTAGAGCACCCTCAGGAGTACCTGGTACTGTGGCTGTCCTCAGTTCACCTGCTCCTGTGTATGTAACAGAGGAGGTTTTTTCCTCCGCTCTGGGAGGGCTGGAAGAGAGATTGTCAGCATTGATCGCTGCTTCCCTGTCACAGGAAAAAAGCGCTCGATCTCCGTCTCCTCCCTCAGAGTGCCTGTTAGCGGAGCAACAGTCCCATACAGGGATCGACCTACCTGAGGGGGATCAGGATGAGGTTGATTCTGTTGTAGAGGAATCAACAGTGGAAGAGCCATTCTCAGCATCACATGCTGAAAGATTATGGGTTCAGTCCCTGACTAACATGGTCCGATCAGCATTTAAAATGCCCCTTGCGGAGCCATCATCCACTTCTGTCTCCTCGTTGGGGTCGCTAAAAGCTCCCCAGACTGTTTGTTCCTTTCCGATCCATTCTTTACTGGAAGGGCTCATTTACCAGGATTGGGAGCATCCTGATAAAAATATTTACTCCTCCCAAGAGATTTCAGGTGATCTATCCCATGGAGGATAAGTTCGTCAAAAAATGGAGGGTCCCTACAGTGGACGCAGCCATCTCTTGTGTGAATAAATCACTGACATGTCCAGTAGATAATGTCCAAATGTTCAAGGACCCAATAGATAAAAAAATTTGAGTCCTTATTAAAATCTGCTTTTGCTACAGCAGGCTTGGTGACACAACCAGCAGTGGCAGCTATTGGGGTCTGCCAAGCAGTGAAGGATCAGTTGAAACAGGTCTTAAGGGACTTGCCAGATCAGCAGGCTCTTGCCCTAGCTGATCTACCTAGAGCCTTATGCTTTGCGGTGGACGCTATAAAGGATTCAATCCATCAGGCCTCCCGCTTTACGCTGTCTGTAGTACATATGCGCAGGCTTCTATGGCTCAAAAACTGGTCTGCTGAAGCTCCCTGTAAAAAATTGCTGGTCAGCTTCCCATTTCATGGTGAACGCTTATTCGGGGAAGACCTGGACAAATATATCCAGAAAATTTCCAGCGGTAAAAGTACACTTTTGCCGGTTAAAAACAGAGTTAGAGGTCCCTCTTTTAAGAGGCCTGCTTCTCCAGTCCCTAGGACATCGGCTGTGAAACAGTTCCGACGGCCTCCTCGGTCAAATCCCAGAGGTAAAAATCAGGGACAATTGCAGGGTAACAAGAAGCCCTGGAGCAGGAGAGGTACAAAACCTCCCCCAAAGTCAAATGCATGAAGGGTTGCCCCCACTCAATCGGGTGGGGGGAAGACTTCAGTTGTTCACAGAGACCTGGCGGGACACGATCAGAGACAGATGGGTGCTCTCCGCAGTAAGTCTGGGATACAAATTGGAGTTAAAAGACTCCCCTCCTTCCCACTTTATAAGGTCAAACGTGCCAAGGGATCCCCAGAAGAGAGGATCCCTCCTGTTG
The DNA here is from genome assembly GCA_029206835.1 of Rana muscosa. Taxonomy (NCBI): domain Eukaryota; kingdom Metazoa; phylum Chordata; class Amphibia; order Anura; family Ranidae; genus Rana; species Rana muscosa. The sequence goes on along the minus strand of CM055117.1, from coordinate 893,476,582 downwards.
GCACTAGAACAATTATTGCTCCAAGCAGTAATTATGGAGGTTCCCCTGGAAGAATGGGGGTTCGGGTTTTACTCAAACCTCTTTACAGTCCCGAAGCCAAACGGGGACGTGAGGCCCATATTAAATCTAAAAGGGCTAAACAAATTCCTACATATCAGGACTTTCCGGATGGAGTCGATCCGGTCGGTGGCCACTGCCCTACAAGGGGAGGAATGGTTAGCCTCGATCGACATCAAAGATGCTTATTTGCACATTCCCATCTTTCCAGCCCACCAAAAATTTCTACGCTTTGCGGTAGAAGGGCGCCATTTTCAGTTCAGAGCCTTACCCTTCGGTCTGGCCACAGCACCACGAGTGTTCACAAAAATTTTGGCCCCATTATTGGCCAATCTAAGAACACGAGGTGTAACGATAATGGCATATCTAGACGACTTGTTGCTGATAGACCACTCAGTGGAAAAACTAGAAGTGGTTGTTCACGAGACAATCGAGTATCTGGAATATCACGGTTGGATTATCAACCGAGACAAGTCAGCCCTAAAACCAGTCAAAAGTCTGGAATACTTGGGGCTAAGGCTGGATTCAGACCAGAGAAAAATTTTCTTGCCTCAAGAAAAGGGGTCGTCTTTGAGAGATTTGATCCACCTAGTGGGTACAAAAAGACAGCCATCCATACGCCTGTGCATGAGGCTGCTGGGAAAAATGGTGGCATCATTCGAAGCAGTACCCTACGGTCAATTCCATTCAAGGAATTTGCAAAGGGCCATACTGTCAGCCTGGAACAAAAAAGTTCAGGCCCTAGACTTACCAATGTCCTTGTCCCCTTCCGTTCGCAAGAGCCTCCGTTGGTGGTTGGTTCCCCAGAATCTGGAAAGAGGGAAATCCTTCAGTCCGATTTCTTGGAAGGTGGTCACTACAGATGCCAGCCTTATAGGCTGGGGAGCAGTACTGGAGCAATGGTCTCTCCAGGGCAGATGGTCGGATGCAGAAAAGGCCCTGCCCATCAATCTCTTGGAGATACGAGCAGCCCGGTATGCCCTAGTAGCATGGACATCCAAACTCCAAGGGTCCCCTGTCAGAATTCAATCGGACAATGCCACGGCAGTGGCATATATCAATCATCAGGGTGGCACCAGGAGTCGTGCAGCCCAGAGGGAAGTAAATTGCATCCTGAAATGGGCAGAAAGATATGTCCCAGCCATATCTGCGGTATTCATTCCAGGAGTGGAGAATTGGAAGGCGGACTTTCTAAGTCGCCAACAATTATGCCCAGGGGAATGGTCCCTTCATCCCGAGGTTTTCCGGACAATATGTCAGCGGTGGGGAACACCGGATGTAGATCTGCTAGCATCCAGATTCAACGCAAAAGTGGACAGGTTTGTCTCTTGGACAAGGGATCCCCTAGCTTGCGGCTCGGATGCCCTAGTGTTCCCTTGGGATCAGTTCAAGCTGATATATGCATTCCCACCGCCACAATTGTTACCTCGATTACTCCGCAGAATCAGGGTAGAAAAGAAACCAGTGATTCTGGTGGCTCCAGCGTGGCCCCGAAGAGCATGGTACGCGGAGATTGTAAAGATGTCTGTGGGGAGTCCTTGGACCCTCCCACATCGTCCGGACCTGCTTTCGCAAGGACCGATATACCACCCTTCCTTACCAGCCCTAGGTTTGACGGCCTGGCTATTGAAGCCCACATTCTAAAAAAGAGAGGGCTCTCTAATTCTGTGGTATCTACCATGATCAATGCCAGGATCTACTATAGAATCTGGAAGGCGTACATCGCCTGGTGTGAGGCCAAGAAATGGCATCCACGTAAATACGTAATAGGTAGGATTCTGGACTTCCTACAATGGGCTGTAGATAGGAAGCTTGCCTTGAGTACTATCAAGGGTCAGATTTCGGCCTTGTCAATATTTTTTCAAAGGCCCTTGGCTTCGCATTCACTAGTCAAAGCCTTTATACAAGGAGTGATGCGTATTAGCCCTCCGGTTAATATTCCCATATGTCCATGGGACTTAAACCTGGTTCTGTCGGTTCTACAGAAACAACCATTTGAACCATTACAGCATATTTCCCTGGTTCTTCTCACCAGGAAATAGATTTTTCTAGTAGCCATTTGTTCGGCTAAAAGAGTGTCGGAATTAGCCGCTATGTCCTGTAAAGAGCCATATCTGGTTATCCATAAGGACAGAGTAGTGTTACGTCCTCATCCAGCCTTTCTTCCTAAGGTGGTATCGAGGTTTCATTTGAACCAAGATGTGGTTCTTCCTTCTTTTTTCCCCAAACCTAGTTCGGTAGAGGAAAAGTTATTGCATTCTTTGGATGTAGTAAGAGCAGTTAAAGCTTATCTAAAAGCCACTGCTCAGATTCGCAGAACGGATACTTTGTTTATTCTGCCGGAAGGCCCCAGAAGGGGTCAGGCAGCGTCAAAATCTACTTTAGCCAAGTGGATTCGACAGGTCATAATGCAAGCCTATGGCTTGAGAAGGAGACCGCCTCCGTTCAAAGTTAGGGCGCACTCCACGAGAGCAGTTGGAACTTCATGGGCAGTGCATCACCAGGCCTCCCTGGCTCAAATCTGTAAGGCCGCAACATGGTCTTCAGTACACACATTTACTAGGTTCTACCAGGTGGACGTTAGAAGTCAGGAGGATGTCGCCTTTGGGCGCAGTGTGTTGCAGGCCGCAAAAGATCCTCATGTCTGATAGCGCTCAGCTTATGTATGGTGTATCCCCCCCCCTCATTGGGCATTGCTTTAGGACATCCCACATAGTAATGACTATGCCGCTCTGTGTCCCGTGATGTACGAGAAAGAAAATAGGATTTTTGTAACAGCTTACCTGTAAAATCCTTTTCTTGGAGTACATCACGGGACACAGAGCTCCCACCCCTCTTTGGGGACACTTATTGCTTTGCTACAAAACTGAGGTGCTCCCGGATGGGAGGGGCTTATATAGGGGAGGGTACTTCCGGTTTTGGAAGTTGCCAGTGCCAGCACCTGAAGGTATCTATATAACCCACATAGTAATGACTATGCCGCTCTGTGTCCCGTGATGTACTCCAAGAAAAGGATTTTACAGGTAAGCTGTTATAAAAATCCTATTTTCTTGGAGTACACCACGGGACACAGAGGTCCCCCCCTTTTTATGGGAACCTTATTGCTTGCTACAAAACTGAGGTACTTCCCTGATGGGAGGGGTTATATGGAGGGGAACTGTCTTCAATTGGTTGTGCCAGTGTCCAGTCACCGCTGGTGACCCTTAACCCATTATGTAATGACTGGCTCTGTGTCCCGTGGTGTACTCCAAGAAAAGGATTTTACAGGTAAGCTGTTATAAAAATCCATTTTTTTTTTTTTTCAAGAATTCCAGTAAGCTCCTAACTGTAGTGAGCTGGCATTGCTGTCTTTTATTTACTGGTCTCCCAAGCAGTGTTATCATCACTGGAACTAAGGGGCAAAGCCTGAAAACAACCCCACACCATAATCCCCCCTCCACCAAATGATTTGGACCAGTGCACAAAGAAAGCTCCATAAAGACATGGATGAGTGATTTTGGGGTGGATGGACTTGACTGGCCTGCACAGAGCCCTGACCTCAAACTGATAGAACACTTTTGGGATGAATTAGAGCAGAGACTGTGAGCAAAGCCTTCTCGTCCAACATCAGGGCCTGACCTCACAAATGCTCTTCTGGAAGAATGGTCAAACATTCCTAAACCTTGTGGACAGTTCTCCCAGAAGAGTTGAAGCTGTTATAGCTGCAAAGGGTGAGCTAACTCAATTTTGAACCCTACGGACTAAGATTGGGATGCCATTAAAGTTCCTGTGCGTGTAAAGGCAGGCGTCCCGATACTTTTGGCAATATAGTGTATATGCACATAGGTAAATTGTTCTTCAGACAAGTAAACACATTGACCTTTTTTTAGCTTTAGAGGTTCTGAATCTCATCTGCAGACAGAATGCTGAAAATTTTTAAAATTCTGTTCTTATATTAGGATGATTTAAATGAATCAAATTATATATTCACCTTTTTCAAACAAATTCCCTTTGTCTGGCAGGCCCCTACTTACCTCCTCTGGGAGCTGCAGCATCCAACTCTGTCTGCAGCCCAGAAATAGAACTCTAGTGCCAAACTGCGGAAAGGTGCCATAGACCATTCCCATTGAATAGTATGTTGCTCCTGCAATACAGGTAGACACGATGAAAAGGGGCTGAGGGAATATTTTTGTAAAAGTCAAACATGTACTTTTTAAGCAAAACAGTCAAAATAGTGAAGATCTTACAGAAGAGACAGACATGTGTTCGCTTTTTCTATCTATATAAAAAAAACCACTGTATTCTTATTACATTTCCTTTACTTTCCTTTTAAAGGGTAACTCCACATTCGTGGGGAAATAAAATAGCAAATAAAAAAACAAACGTCTTATTTAGACATGTGGTTGGGGGCGGTAAAAATGCATGGTTGAACTATGTTTTTGCCACCCATGGCCCCCCTTCTTAGGCTGCAAATAGCAACAAACGGATATTTACACGCCGCTGTCGTGATGCTCTACTTCGTGACTGCAGCAAAAAGTACCCAACATATGACATCCCATCGAAATGGGAAAATGCCACAAGCCCCCCCACGTGGTTGTGGCCCTTTTTTTTGGCAAATCTGGGGTTAAAACAGGCAACAAGGAGGTGTCGCATTGCTTCCTCACTGTTTTTTAATCATTTCTGAAAAGCGATCCAGTAATGGATCACTTTTCAGAGGAGCTGTGAATTTAGATGCATGTCAAAATCTACCTAATTATAAATATTTTATTATTTTTATGGGTTTTTTAGTCTGTCTGCATAATTTTTTTACCTTTCTGATTATTTTACTTTGATCTTTCTATTTTGTCTTGTTTAGAGGCAAAGCCTGGGCAGATGATGGCAGTCAGCTGGGTCCTGATAAACATGGAAAAGATGTTCTCTCTCTGGATAAATATGCTGAAAGCAGATGGGAGGTGAAGATCAGGTTTACTGTAGCTTACTGGTTGTATTTACAAAGATAATTAGATAATAGGTCATAACATTGAAATGTCAAGTCACACTACCAGGACAGACTACTTGAATTTAGTATCAACTCTCTTTAACAAGATATTCTTCTGAATTCCACAAATCATCCATATAGCTGTATCAGTAAATTTTGTCCAGTTAGTGAATCCCTCCAAACACTACATTGCTCACAAGCTTCTGATATTACTGAATTACATCAGCAGCTTGTAAGCAGTGTGTGTGTGTGTGTGTGTGGAGTTATTGACTGACCAGACAACACTCCCTAATACAGCTTGACATTTATTTATATCTTACAGAGCCTAGTATATCAATATTAGTGATTTTTTTTTTCTTTTTTAATTCACAAGTATACCTTTTTGCAGAGAGTTGCTACTGGTCTATCGAGCACAGTGTGAATTGACATTTTGGTTTATTATTTAGGAGATTGACTGTATTTTATACACCTACTGCGCTAACTTTTTCCACACTGCTACCTGTATCTTTTGTAAGAGAATAACATTAATCTGTACAGGCATTTTACTAGCCGATTCTTAGCATTTTACTAGTTGGGTCAATAGGGATTTCAAATATAAGTGTACATTAAAGTGGTTGTTAAGCCACTATAACCTATTCACGCTATCCCCTCTGTTATATAACAATATGTGTCCCAGTGTCTGATCTATATTAAAAAAATGCAGATTATACCTGATATCCGAGCGTCTCCCGGTGCTCACGTGACTCCTCGGCTCTCTCCTTTCCTCATCTGACAGCTATAGCAGGCAGGGCCAAGCACTCCTGTTGACGTCAGCCAGGGAGGGGAGAGAGGGCCGTGGAGTCACGTGAGCGCTGGTAGACACTCTGATATAAGGTATACGCACCATTTTTTTTTTATATAGATCAGACACTGGGGCATATATTGTTATATAACAGAGGGGGGGATGGAATGAATATATTATTGTTTTTAAAGGAGCAGGAGGGGAAGGGGCAGGCACTGTCATGAGCAGACAGCCAGGAAGGGGGGAGGGATGGGGGAGAGGAGGACAGAGCAGGGCTGCGGATGACAGAGCCATAAAAACTGACCAAGGTGTAAAGGCTCAGCAGCCATTATAAACCATGGTCAGTTTAAAGGAGGAAGGGCAGAACCAGACAGGTTTTTTAGGTGATACAGGGGGCCAAATTACAAAGCACAAGCACTGTGCTGTGTAACATGCTTTAAAGCGGTTGTATACCCTCTGATTTTTTTTTTTTTTAACCCTGTAAGGCAAAAGGCATAATGAGCTAGTATACTATTATATTATATTATAGGCTTACCTGTAGGTAAAAGTGTAAAATCTGACTACAGTATACAACCGCTTTAAGGGAACAGGATTTTTAATTTTTTTTGCTGTTATTCATGCTTTAAAGGAACAGGATCTTTTTTTTTTTTTTTTTTTTGGGTAACAAATTTTTTACTGTATGTGTTGATGCCAAAAAAAATGATAAACAAAAGTTAATTTCAAGTTTTACAAAAGCATTGGTATGGGTCTAGATATGGATTGTTTTGACATCGTATGTAAGTGCAGTTTTAAAGATGTCTGCTGTTGATTGGTAAGTAGCTGTTGTTGCTTCTGATTGTTGAGAGATTTTTGTTTGAATCTAGCAAACATGCTAGCCTACACTTGGTATATTTGATCATTCTTATGGTGAATGTTTCCAAATTTAATCATAGTTTCTCTTATCGTCCATGGACTGACACAGCTTGATACTGTAAACGTGTGGGTATATGTCCCTGCTCGCAGGAGAAGATCTAGGCAGAATGTTAGATGTAAAAACATTCTAGAACAAACCAGAGCTGAACAGCCCCGCCCAGGGGGGCGGTCCCTCCGGACATTACCCTCCCACCTGCAGCTAGCAGACCTCAGTTTTTTTCTGCCTAGCAGAAGGAGAAGACGTGGCTCTCTCAGGAGCCAGTCTCCTGGAAGATTTTACTTTTAAATTTTATTCCTTTGGGAATTTTATTATTTTATTTTTGAGACCTTCAATCAACTGTCGGCTGGGCAACAGGTTGGGTACACTGGTATCCTCGTAGTCTTCCCTGTCCGACCATCGAGCGCGCTGATCCTCGCCTTGTGTGCGTGAGACTCAGTTCACGACATACCCCATGACTCCAGGGGTGGCCGGGTTGCTTTCATGCTCCCGCGGTACTCTCAAGATTGAACAGTACTTGACTGACTGTATCTCTCGCGGTGGACCGGGCCGACAGCTACGCAGTACGACTCTGTGATAGGTCTGTCTGAAACAAGCCAGTGGGTCCCTGAAAGGGACGGGTAAGTAGTCTCTCCTACTGCAGGTGAGTACATGCTGGCTGTGTTTCTGTGTGTGGGGGTTTCTCCCTGTCTCCCCCCTGTTATGCTGCTCTCTGCACCCTGTACTGGTGCTGTGCTGTGGGGTGCTTGGGGGTCACTCTGGCCTGGCTGGGCGCTCATGTCTGCAGTTTTTTCTGGTGTGTGAGGTGATTATTCCGTGCGCCATTGGCGCGCATTAGAGCTTTGAATTTTGCGCTCGGTGGCCATCTTGACGTTCAGTGGCGCAGTTATAGCTGCGGCCGGCGGCCATTTTCTTGTGGCCGCCGCGCATTTATTTCTGGCGGCGGCGCGAATCCCCTCACAATCTCCTCACAGACTGAGCGGTCCTTAAGGGTTGGTGGGTCCTCCCGGGTATCCCCTCCTCAGCGTAGCCAGTGGGTGGACTGTATATTCACTGTATAGTGTATAAGGTCTCAGAGGGTGGCGTTATGGAGTCTGATACACCTGCTCTCCACACTTGCCTGGGGCAACTGGCAGTGCTGCACAGTTAAACATGTTCATATGTTTCCTGCACCTGCGGTCCTTATGGACCAGTTGTCAGCAGTCCTGGAATAATTCCTGTCAGAATGGAAGTGGTGTGCGAGCAAAAGGAGCTATAAGCCCCCTACCCCCACAAAAATCTTTACTGAAGGGGTGCTCTGAGTCAGATATGGGCCTAGCTACTATGCTCAGGACCCGACCTCTGCATATTTAATGTTTATGAACAGGACATTCCCTTGTGAGGAAGACTCCAGTTCTGTGTCAGTGAATGACAGGGCGCTTGTAAGTGATCTCATTGATGTGAGGAACACTCTCAGGCTGGAATTGCTGTGACAAGCTTTTCTTTTACACAGTTTCCTCACTGTTTGCCTCACACTGCCTCAAGAGCAGCATGGATGAGGGAGGACTTTATTCATTTATGTCTGTAGTCCCAGTGAGCCTTATGTGTGATACCTGAGGTAACATTTCCCGCCATTTCCTGGGGAATGATTTGAGCTCTGACAGACACACGGTCTGAGGATCAGAGGTTACCTGTTACCTGCATGCTGCTTCAGCAGCACAGTCAAGCAGGTTGGAATGATACAGAGAAGATTATGCGCCTCTGCGCCATAATTTAACTCATCCTATACCTCTACACTGCATACATTCACAGTGTATGTATGTGTTATTGGTCTCTGTGTCTGCGTGGCTGTCCCCACGTTCCAATGCTGTGTTTCAGTGCCATACATGATATAAACGTACAAAATATGTTTCTTTCTCGTACATCACGGGACACAGAGCGACATAGTCATTACTAATGGGTTATATAGTTACCGTCAGGTGCTGGCACTGGCAACTTCCAAAACCGGAAGTACCCTCCCCTATATAAGCCCCTCCCATCCGGGAGCACCTCAGTTTTTTGCCAGTGTCTAAGGTGTTGGCCAAGAAGAAACATGTGTTTTTCACTGAGCTTGCGTACAGGTTCTTTTGGGCCTCAGTAAGCTATTCCGGATCCGACCAAAAAAGCTTCATAGCTAAACGGTCGGTACCCGGGCCTTGCAGAGAAGAGCAAGGTTCTGCCTGTAATGCTTCTCTTAGGAGAGCTGGACCCTGGGATCCAGAGCTCTGGTCATACCCACGACCAAGATGTTTTCTGTGCAGGGTGCTATACAGGTCCAGGGGAGTGGAATCCTTGGGAACCCGGTCCCTGAAGGTTTGATTACAATGCCTGCCGTGATAGGTGAAGTTTGGGCTTTTGTGGACCAAACAAAGTCCTGCGGCGGGGAACAGGTAAGTGGGGGCCCCCAGGAACTTGGTTCTATTGGGGGACCCCCAAGCCTAATTTGTCTTTCTGTCTGTTACCTAATGGTATTCCCGCTAATATCTGTGCATGCCTGTAACTACTAAAAAAAAAATGTAATAATTTTTAATGGTGGTCAAGAAAAAAAAAAAAAAAAAAGAATGTTTTTTTATATATGTTTAGTATATTAAACTGCGGTACCTGTGTTTGTCCACTAGAGGCCGCTGTGGAATGTTTTTCTTGTCATATGGACTAGTTTCTTCTCAGAGAGCAAAGTCCAGGCAGCTGGTGAGTTCTCCTACAGGAAACTGTTTCCTCTGCCATGTTGCAGTGTTCGTCTATCCCCCGGCCTGCGGCAAAGGGGGCCCTGGCTCCTGTCCCTGGTTTCCATGTTTGAAAATTAGCGCCGAGGCGCACGTGGCCGCGCGCGTGCGCGTGCACGCGCCTCTATATATAGAGGTGGCCGGAAAAAGGGGCGGGGCCTGGGGGATGACGCTCTGTGCGCGCCGCAGCGCTTCTGCGCATGTGCGGGCGTCCCAGCAGGTTTTTAAAAAGCCACATTATTGCAGTAAGCTGGCTATGAAGTACAGAGACAGAGCTGGCAACATTTAAAGGCATACAGCAAGCGGTTGATACAGGCATCCCCTAGAAAGGCACATTAGTAGACACCAACTGTTTATTATAGCAGCATTTATGCTAGACTATTATCAGTAACTGGTGTATTTTCGGCTGGAATACCTCAGCTTTGTGGCTTAGGAATATGCCGTCTAAAAACTCCGGGACTAGAAATTCCAGGAGGAATAGGGGGTCTCCATCGGGCTCTGAGGATCTTGGGCATGCTTTGGCTGCACCAGTCTCCCCTGAAGAATCAGAGGTTAGTGACCGTAGGGCACCCCCAGGAGTACCTGGTACTGTGGCTGTCCCCAGTTCACCTGCTCCTGTGTATGTAACAGAGGAGGTTTTTTCCTCAGCTCTGGGAGGGCTGGAAGAGAGATTGTCAGCACTAATTGCTGCTTCCCTGTCACAGGAGAAAAGCGCTCGATCTCCGTCTCCTCCCTCAGAGTGCCTGTTAACAGAGCAACAGTCCCATACAGAGAACGACCTACCTGAGGGGGATCAGGATGAGGTTGATTCAGTTGTAGAGGAATCAACAGTGGAGGAGCCGTTCTCAGCATCACATGCTGAGAGGTTATGGGTGCAGTCCCTGACTAATATGGTCCGATCAGCATTTAAAATGCCACTTGCGGAGCCATCCTCCTCTTCTGTCTCCTCGTTGGGGTCGCTAAAAGCTCCCCAGACTGTTTGTTCTTTTCCGATCCATCCTTTACTGGAGGGGCTCATTTACCAGGATTGGGAGCATCCTGACAAAATATTTACTCCCCCCAAGAGATTTCCGGTGGTCTATCCTATGGAGGATAAGTTCGTCAGAAAATGGAAGGTCCCTACAGTGGACGCAGCCATCTCTTGTGTGAATAAATCACTGACATGTCCGGTGGAAAATGTCCAAATGTTCAAGGACCCAATAGATAAAAAATTGGAGTCCTTATTGAAATCTGCTTTTTCTACAGCAGGATTGGTGACACAACCAGCAGGGGCAGCTATAGGGGTCTGCCAAGCAGTGAAGGATCAGTTGAAACAGGTCTTAAGGGACGTGCCAGATCAGCAGGCTCTTGCTCTAGCTGATCTACCTAGAGCCTTATGCTTTGCGGTGGACGCTATAAAGGATTCAATCCATCAGGCCTCCCGCCTTACGCTGTCTGTAGTACATATGCGCAGGCTTCTATGGCTCAAAAACTGGTCTGCTGAAGCTCCCTGTAAAAAATTGCTGGTCAGCTTCCCATTTCATGGGGAGCGCTTATTCGGGGAAGACCTGGACAAGTATATCCAGAGAATTTCCAGCGGTAAAAGTACACTCTTGCCGGTCAAAAATAGAGTTAGAGGTCCCTCTTTTAAGAGGCCGGCTTCTCCAGTCCCTAGGACATCGGCTGTGAAACAGTTCCGACGGCCTCCCCGGTCAAATCCCGGAGGTAAAAATCAGGGACAGTTGCAGGGTAACAAGAAGCCCTGGAGCAGGAGAGGTACAAAACCTCCCCCAAAGTCAAATGCATGAAGGGTTGCCCCCACCCAATCGGGTGGGGGGAAGACTTCAGTTGTTCACAGAAACCTGGCGGGACACGATCCGAGACAGATGGGTGCTCTCCGCAGTAAATCTGGGATACAAATTGGAGTTAAAAAACTCCCCTCCTTCCCGCTTTATAAGGTCGAACGTGCCAAGGGATCCCCAGAAGAGAGGATCCCTCCTGTTGGCACTGGAACAATTATTGCTTCAAGCAGTAATTATAGAGGTCCCCCTGGAAGAATGGGGGTTCGGGTTTTACTCAAACCTCTTTACAGTTCCGAAGCCAAACGGGGACGTGAGGCCCATATTAAATCTAAAAGGGCTAAACAAATTCCTACATATCAGGACTTTCCGGATGGAGTCGATCCGATCGGTAGCCACTGCCCTACAAGGGGAGGAATGGTTAGCCTCGATCGACATCAAAGATGCGTATTTGCACATCCCCATCTTTCCAGCCCACCAAAAATTTCTACGCTTTGCGATAGAAGGGCGCCATTTTCAGTTCAGAGCCTTACCCTTCGGTCTGGCCACAGCACCAAGAGTGTTCACAAAAATTCTGGCCCCATTATTGGCCAATCTAAGAACACGAGGTGTAACGATAATGGCATATCTAGACGACTTGTTGCTGATAGACCACTCAGTGGAAAAACTAGAAGTGGTTGTTCACGAGACAATCAAGTATCTGGAATATCACGGTTGGATTATCAACCGAGACAAGTCAGCCCTAAAAACCAGTCAAAAGTCTGGAATACTTGGGGCTAAGGCTGGATTCAGACCAGAGAAAAATTTTCTTGCCTCGAGAAAAGGGGTCGTCTTTGAGAGATTTGATCCACTTAGTGGGTTCAAAAAGACAGCCATCCATATGCCTGTGCATGAGGCTGCTGGGAAAAATGGTGGCATCATTCGAAGCAGTACCCTACGGTCAATTCCATTCAAGGAAGTTGCAAAGGGCCATACTGTCAGCCTGGAACAAAAAAGTTCAGGCTCTGGACGTACCAATGTCCTTGTCCCCTTCCGTTCGCAGAAGCCTCCGTTGGTGGTTGGTTCCCCGGAATCTGGAAAGAGGGAAATCCTTCAGTCCGATTTCTTGGAAGGTGGTCACTACAGATGCCAGCCTTTTAGGCTGGGGAGCAGTACTGGAGCAATGGTCTCTCCAGGGCAGATGGTCGGATGCGGAAAAGGCCCTGCCCATCAATCTCTTAGAGATACGAGCAGCCCGGTATGCCCTAGTAGCATGGACATCCAAACTCCAAGGGTCCCCTGTCAGAGTTCAGTCAGACAATGCCACAGCAGTGGCATATATCAATCGTCAGGGGGGCACCAGGAGTCGTGCAGCCCAAAGGGAAGTAAATTACATCCTGAGATGGGCAGAAAGATATGTCCCAGCCATATCTGCGGTATTCATTCCAGGGGTGGAGAATTGGAAGGCGGACTTTCTAAGTCGCCAACAATTATGCCCAGGGGAATGGTCCCTTCATCCCGAGGTTTTCCGGACAATATGTCAGCGGTGGGGAACACCGGATGTAGATCTGCTAGCATCCAGGTTCAACACGAAAGTGGACAGGTTTGTCTCTTGGACAAGGGATCCCCTAGCGTGCGGCTCGGATGCCCTAGTGTTCCCTTGGGATCAGTTCAAGCTGATATATGCATTCCCACCGCCACAACTGTTACCTCGATTACTCCGCAGAATCAGGGTAGAAAAGAAACCAGTGATTCTGGTGGCTCCAGCGTGGCCCCGAAGAGCATGGTACGCGGAGATTGTAAAAATGTCTGTGGGGAGTCCTTGGACCCTCCCACATCGTCCGGACCTGCTTTCGAGGGGACCGATATACCACCCTTCCTTACCAGCCCTAGGTTTGACGGCCTGGCTATTGAAGCCCACATTCTAAAAAGGAGAGGGCTCTCTAATGCTGTGGTGTCTACCATGATCAATGCCAGGAAACCGGTATCCAGGCAGATCTACTATAGAATCTGGAAGGCGTACATCGCCTGGTGTGAGGCCAGGAAATGGCATCCACGTAAATACGTAATAGGTAGAATTCTGGACTTCCTACAATGGGCTGTAGATAGAAAGCTTGCCTTGAGTACTATCAAAGGTCAGATTTCGGCCTTGTCAATATTTTTTCAAAGGCCCTTGGCTTCGCATTCACTAGTCAAAGCCTTTATACAAGGAGTGATGCGTATTAGTCCTCCGGTTAATATTCCCATATGTCCATGGGATCTAAACTTGGTTCTGTCGGTTCTACAGAAACAACCATTTGAACCATTACAGCATATTTCCTTAGTGCTTCTCACCAGGAAATTGATTTTTCTAGTAGCCATTTGTTCGGCTAAAAGAGTATCGGAATTAGCAGCTATGTCCTGTAAGGAGCCATATCTGGTTATCCATAAGGACAGAGTAGTGTTACGTCCTCATCCAGCCTTTCTTCCTAAGGTGGTATCGAGTTTTCATTTGAACCAAGATGTGGTTCTTCCTTCTTTTTTCCCCAAGCCTACTTCGGTAGAGGAAAAGTTATTGCATTCTTTGGATGTAGTAAGAGCAGTTAAAGCTTATCTAAAAGCCACTGCTCAGATTCGCAGAACGGATACTTTGTTTATTCTGCCGGAAGGCCCCAGAAAGGGTCAGGCAGCGTCAAAATCTACTTTAGCCAAGTGGATTCGACAGGTCATAATACAAGCCTATAGCTTGAGAAGTAGACCGCCTCCGTTCAAAGTTAGGGCGCACTCCACGAGAGCAGTTGGAACTTCATGGGCAGTGCATCACCAGGCCTCCCTGGCTCAAGTCTGTAAGGCCGCAACATGGTCTTCAGTACACACGTTTACTAGGTTCTACCAGGTGGACGTTAGAAGTCAGGAGGATGTCGCCTTTGGGCGCAGTGTGTTGCAGGCCGCAAAAGATCCTCATGTCTGATAGCGCTCAGCTTATATATGGTGTATCCCCCCCCTCATTTGGCATTGCTTTAGGACATCCCATTAGTAATGACTATGTCGCTCTGTGTCCCGTGATGTACGAGAAAGAAAATAGGATTTTTATAACAGCTTACCTGTAAAATCCTTTTCTTGGAGTACATCACGGGACACAGAGCTCCCGCCCCTCTTTGGGGACACTTATTGCTTTGCTACAAAACTGAGGTGCTCCCGGATGGGAGGGGCTTATATAGGGGAGGGTACTTCCGGTTTTGGAAGTTGCCAGTGCCAGCACCTGACGGTAACTATATAACCCATTAGTAATGACTATGTCGCTCTGTGTCCCGTGATGTACTCCAAGAAAAGGATTTTACAGGTAAGCTGTTATAAAAATCCTATTTTATGCACGACTCCAGATACATTCACAGTATATGTATGTATTATACTCTCTGGGTTGGCGGGGGCTCCGGTGTCCTCCCGCACTCTCATGGTATGTGCGCTTCAGCTCTCTGCACAGTATAGACATGTTCAATATGTTTATTGCACATATTATACATGTTTACAGTATGGGTATACTGTTTGCGTGGGGTTCCTCCGGGTACTCCGGTTTCCCCCCACGCTCCAATGGAAATGCACAGCATAAACATGTGCAATATGTTGATTCACATGCTATCATTCCTACACGGTATCTGTGTGCTGTCTGCGTGGAGTTCTTCCGAGTGTTCCGGTTTCCTCCCACGCGCTGACGGTATGTGCGCCTTTGGCCTTCTGCACAGTTAAACATGTTCAATGTTTATCACACATGCTATAATACCTACACGGTATGTGTAGGCAGTCTGTGTGGTTTTCCTTCGGGTACTCCGGTTTCCTCCCACACTCCATTGGTATGGGCGCTTCGGCGCTATGCACAGTCTAAATTTGTGTGATTGGATATCCACATACTAACATACCTACCCGGTATGTCTTTGCACTCTGCGTGGGTTTCCGCCCACGCTACATGACATGCATGCCTTTGGTGCAATACACAATGTAAACATACACATTATGTTTATACACTACACTAAATACATTCACAGTAGTTGTAGGTATTGCATTCTCTGAGTATGCGTGGGGTACTTCGGTTCCTCCCACGCGCCAACGGTGTGCGCGCCTTCGGTGCTATGCACACATGAGCTTGTGCAAAATGTTTAGCACTCACACTATAATACCTACACGGTATGCATATGCAGTCTGCGTGGGTTTCCGCCCACGCTACATGACATGCATGCCTTTGGTGCAATACACGGTGTAAACATACACATTATGTCTATACACTACACTAAATACATTCACAGTAGTTGTAGGTATTGCATTCTCTGAGTATGCGTGGGGTACTTCGGTTCCTCCCACGCGCCAACAGTGTGCGCGCCTTCGGTGCTATGCACACATGGGCTTGTGCAAAATGTTTAGCACACATACTAAAATACCATACACGGTATGCGCATGCAGTCTGCATGGGTTTCATCCGGGTGCTCAGGTTTCTCCCCTGCGTTCCAATGGTGTGCGCATTCTCAGCGCTATGCACAGTATAAACATGTGCAATTTGTTTATTCGCAGGCTAACATACCTACACGGTTGTGTACGCAATCTGCGTGGCTGGTTTACGTCCAGGCCCCGATGATGTGCGCGCCTTCGTCGCTGGCACAGTATATACGTGATTAATAGGTTTATCCACAAATACTAAACTACATACGCCGTATGTGGTGGTATTATGCTCTTTGTGGCTGGGTGGGTTTCCTCCCACACTCTCCATTTGTGCGTTTGACGCAATACATGGTATAAACTATGTGTTTGCACAATCGGCACCTATCCATGGGTAGCTGCTGGATGGAGCATTGTCACAAGGATCCCTGGTTTCAGGGGTATCACTTTCCACCTGCTTTCAGTGGTGATCAGAAGCGCTGGCTTGGACTGTGTTCGCCGGGTTGGGGTTAGCGTTACGCCCGTTAGTGGCTGCGTCTCTGGCATTTTTTATAGCTCAATGACTGGGCAAAAGCCTCTACTTCATCCATCAGTCGTCTAGCAGGTGGACTACAACTGCTTTAGCTTTTAGGGTCTCTGTGCCCGGGGTGGGTTTGCGCCACCTGTGGAGGCTGAGGTACTAGTCCTCTGACCGAGTTTCTAGGGAAGTTCCGTCAAGTTGCCTTTTTGGCCAACATTTGAGGCACCCTGTACACTGGGGCCTCCCTTCTCCGATACATTGCGGAGTCTCTTTGGGATTTTCATACATCTCGCTGCAAGACGGTCCTGTCGGCCGTGTGCATTGCAGGCAAAGGGTCCTTGCATCCGGAGGTGTTTCCACCTTCTTTACCGGAGGTGGGGCACCGGAAGTGGACCTTGTGGCCTCTCGACTCACTCGCAAGGTGGCAAGATCGTGGTCAGGTCCAGGGACCCCTGGGCGGACGCGTCAGACGCATTGGAAGCCCGTGGGGGCAGTATCACCTGATATATGCTTACCCTCCGCTACTGTTGTTGCCTCGCCGGCTTCGCAGAGTAGGGGCTGAGGCCATTCCAGTGCTCTGGAACGGCGACATTGGTACGCCGATCTACTTCGGCTAGTCACAGACATTCCTGGCGACGGCCTATTGGGGTGGACCTTCTGTCTCATGATCCCATACTTCATCCTGCTTTACAGTCCTTGGCTTTAATGGCATGGCTGTTAAAGCCAGGTGCTGAAGGACCGAGTTCTCTCGTATTCGGTCATCTCTTCTATGTTGTTGACACGGGAATCTTCCTCCAGAAAGATATCTCACCGTACCTGGAAGGCTTACATCGCTATGTGCGAGGAACTTGAGTGGCATCCTCGGATGTATTCCGTTCCCAGGATTTTGCTGTTCTTACAGCGTGGTGTGACCCAAAAGCTGGCCTTGCATACCTTTTTTGAGGGTCAGATTTCGGCCCGGGCTGTCTTTTTCAACGACCGCTACCGGGCCATTCCTTGATTAGCACCTTTTGTGCAGGGGGTTCGCCATGTGATCCCCCCCTGTCAAGCCTCCTCTCCCTACTTGGGATCTGATTTTGATGCATCTCGGTTCTCCAAGAACATCCCTTTGAGAATATCCAGAGAGGTTCCTCTCTTGACCTTGTCCTGGAAGTTGGCCTTAGTGGCCATTGCTTTGGTTGGACGGGTGTCTGAGTTGCTGGCCTTGTCCGGCAAGTCGCCTTACTTGGTCCTCCATAAGGATATGTTGGTGTTGCGCCCACGACCATCCTTCTTTTCTAAGGATGGTCTTGGCCTTTCACCTTAAGAAGGACATTGTTCTTCCGTCCTTGTGTCCTCACCCATCGCATCCCTGAGAGTTTGCGCTTCATACATTAAGATGGGTACAAGCCTTACGAGTGTACCTGTCTGCTACTGTTTCCATTCGGAAATCTGTGTCTGGTCCAAAACAGGGCCGAGCGGTGTCGTCTGCCACCGTCTTTAGGTGGATCAGGCAGACCGTCATGCAGGCCTATGCCCTTAAGGGGCGGGCGCCTCCCTTTCCGGTTGCGGCGCATTCCACCAAGGCAATTGGTGCTTCCCGGGCCTTCCGACATAAAGCGTCGGTTGCACAAGTGTGCAAGGCGACGACTTGTTCGTCCGTTCATACCTTTTCAAGATTTTATAAGGTTGATGTGGCTGCATCTTTGGATGCTCCCTTCGACCGCAAAGCATTGCAGGCCGCTGTTTAATGTCGCAACTCCTCCGTTGAGGAGCTCTGCTTGTTTGGAGTGAAGTTTTGGTTGTTCCTTTGCTACCGCTCCCACCCTTCTGATACTGCTTTGGGACGTCCCACACGTTTACAGTATCAAGCTGTGTCAGTCCATGGACGATAAGAGAAAATAGGATTTTTGTACTCACCGTAAAATCCATTTCTCTGACGTCCATGGACTGACACAGCACCCACCCTTCCTTTTAAGGTTTGTACTGCTTTGTTACGAACTGAGGTCTGCTAGCTGCAGGTGGGAGGGTAATTTCCGGAGGGACCGCCCCCCTGGGCGGGGCTGTTCAGCTCTGGTTTGTTCTAGAATGTTTTTACATCTAACATTCTGCCTAGATCTTCTCCTGCGAGCAGGGACATATACCCACACGTTTACAGTATCAAGCTGTGTCAGTCCATGGACGTCAGAGAAATGGATTTTACGGTGAGTACAAAAATCCTATTTTTCCAGGGATGGGTGGATAGAGGGCTATTGCACTTTGAACATTCCGTACTTTTGTTATATGTCCATCTGGAAGCATTGCAAATTTAGAACCAAATATTTAGTTATGTCTGTAACACTGAAATTGTACTGTTATTTTTGATTTTCAGGTTATTCTTCAATTTATGGTTGGATCACCAAATGCATCAGTGAGTCAGGATTTATCACAACTTCTCATTTCAGCTGGTCTCATGAAAAGGTAAGCCTGCATATTTTAAAACTTAATCTGTAAATAATGCAATAAAAATCCAGACGTAGAGTCCACTAGATATCCTTAGCTTCTGGTAAGTGACACCTTGTTTCCTAAAATTTAATGAGGGACAAACCTGGTATTCAAGTCACTTACATATTAGTGTTTTGGTGTTGCTTGAACCAAGTCTCCACCTCCAGTGCTGTCATGTCAATCAGCAGCAAGAGGTGGTGCAGCCATCCACAATTTCCCCACTAATAAGTGTGGGAAATGGGGTGAAGCAGTGGGGTGATGTGATTTTCTAAAGATTTCTACAATCTACTTATTTGAAAGCTTATCCTAAGCATTAGTCTAAGAACAGAAGGGCTCCTGCATACTTGTAAGTATGTGTATTTTGAACTATTTCCCAGTGTAATAGTAAAAATATAAAACACGCAAGAGTGGGAACAGCTGTGTTTGACATTACCATGTGAAGGCATGTTAACAAAGGCCTTTAAAACTGATGTCCAGGTTTACTTTCACTGGAAATAGTTTGTTTGTTTGGGCCAAGGTGGCCCAACCGAACCATTCCCTTCACTAATAATTGCACTCGCTGTGCGCTCTGTATAAACAGTATATAGCCTCAGCTACATATAGTATACAGCACTGTGTTCTGGGTTCGAGCCGAGACTTTCTGTCTCACACCCGGAACAAAATAGCTTCAGGCGGAGTGGAACTCAGACATTCACAGGCAGCTTTGTATTCTACCAATGAATACAAAGCTTCATCTGATTGGCTAAGTCTCTGACTCAGTCAATCAGAGGAAGCTTTGTATTTATTGATAGAATACAAAGCTGCCTATGAATGGCTCAGCCTGATGTTATTTTCTTCTGGGTGTAAAAGGTCTCGTCTCACACCCAGAACACAGAGCTGTATACTGTCAGTAACTGAAGCTTATACAGCTCACCCAGTGGGCACACATGTTAGTGAAGGAGCTAGTTTTCTTTCTCGTACATCACGGGACACAGAGCGACATAGTCATTACTAATGGGTTATATAGTTACCGTCAGGTGCTGGCACTGGCAACTTCCAAAACCGGAAGTACCCTCCCCTATATAAGCCCCTCCCATCCGGGAGCACCTCAGTTTTTTGCCAGTGTCTAAGGTGTTGGCCAAGAAGAAACATGTGTTTTTCACTGAGCTTGCATACAGGTTCTTTTGGGCCTCAGTAAGCTATTCCGGATCCGACCAAAAAAGCTTCATAGCTAAACGGTCGGTACCCGGGCCTTGCAGAGAAGAGCAAGGTTCTGCCTGTAATGCTTCTCTTAGGAGAGCTGGACCCTGGGATCCAGAGCTCTGGTCATACCCACGACCAAGATGTTTTCTGTGCAGGGTGCTATACAGGTCCAGGGGAGTGGAATCCTTGGGAACCCGGTCCCTGAAGGTTTGATTACAATGCCTGCCGTGATAGGTGAAGTTTGGGCTTTTGTGGACCAAACAAAGTCCTGCGGCGGGGAACAGGTAAGTGGGGGCCCCCAGGAACTTGGTTCTATTGGGGGACCCCCAAGCCTAATTTGTCTTTCTGTCTGTTACCTAACGGTATTCCCGCTAATATCTGTGCATGCCTGTAACTACTAAAAAAAATGTAATAATTTTTAATGGTGGTCAAGAAAAAAAAAAAAAAAAGAATGTTTTTTTATATATGTTTAGTATATTAAACTGCGGTACCTGTGTTTGTCCACTAGAGGCCGCTGTGGAATGTTTTTCTTGTCATATGGACTAGTTTCTTCTTAGAGAGCAAAGTCCAGGCAGCTGGTGAGTTCTCCTACAGGAAACTGTTTCCTCTGCCATGTTGCAGTGTTCGTCTATCCCCCGGCCTGCGGCAAAGGGGGCCCTGGCTCCTGTCCCTGGTTTCCATGTTTGAAAATTAGCGCCGAGGCGCACGTGGCCGCGCGTGTGCGCGTGCACGCGCCTCTATATATAGAGGTGGCCGGAAAAAGGGGCGGGCCTGGGGGATGACGCTCTGTGCGCGCCGCAGCGCTTCTGCGCATGTGCGGGCGTCCCAGCAGGTTTTTAAAAAGCCACATTATTGCAGTAAGCTGGCTATGAAGTACAGAGACAGAGCTGGCAACATTTAAAGGCATACAGCAAGCGGTTGATACAGGCATCCCCTAGAAAGGCACATTAGTAGACACCAACTGTTTATTATAGCAGCATTTATGCTAGACTATTATCAGTAACTGGTGTATTTTCGGCTGGAATACCTCAGCTTTGTGGCTTAGGAATATGCCGTCTAAAAACTCCGGGACTAGAAATTCCAGGAGGAATAGGGGGTCTCCATCGGGCTCTGAGGATCTTGGGCATGCTTTGGCTGCACCAGTCTCCCCTGAAGAATCAGAGGTTAGTGACCGTAGGGCACCCCCAGGAGTACCTGGTACTGTGGCTGTCCCCAGTTCACCTGCTCCTGTGTATGTAACAGAGGAGGTTTTTTCCTCAGCTCTGGGAGGGCTGGAAGAGAGATTGTCAGCACTAATTGCTGCTTCCCTGTCACAGGAGAAAAGCGCTCGATCTCCGTCTCCTCCCTCAGAGTGCCTGTTAACAGAGCAACAGTCCCATACAGAGAACGACCTACCTGAGGGGGATCAGGATGAGGTTGATTCAGTTGTAGAGGAATCAACAGTGGAGGAGCCGTTCTCAGCATCACATGCTGAGAGGTTATGGGTGCAGTCCCTGACTAATATGGTCCGATCAGCATTTAAAATGCCACTTGCGGAGCCATCCTCCTCTTCTGTCTCCTCGTTGGGGTCGCTAAAAGCTCCCCAGACTGTTTGTTCTTTTCCGATCCATCCTTTACTGGAGGGGCTCATTTACCAGGATTGGGAGCATCCTGACAAAATATTTACTCCCCCCAAGAGATTTCCGGTGGTCTATCCTATGGAGGATAAGTTCGTCAGAAAATGGAAGGTCCCTACAGTGGACGCAGCCATCTCTTGTGTGAATAAATCACTGACATGTCCGGTGGAAAATGTCCAAATGTTCAAGGACCCAATAGATAAAAAATTGGAGTCCTTATTGAAATCTGCTTTTTTCTACAGCAGGATTGGTGACACAACCAGCAGTGGCAGCTATAGGGGTCTGCCAAGCAGTGAAGGATCAGTTGAAACAGGTCTTAAGGGACGTGCCAGATCAGCAGGCTCTTGCTCTAGCTGATCTACCTAGAGCCTTATGCTTTGCGGTGGACGCTATAAAGGATTCAATCCATCAGGCCTCCCGCCTTACGCTGTCTGTAGTACATATGCGCAGGCTTCTATGGCTCAAAAACTGGTCTGCTGAAGCTCCCTGTAAAAAATTGCTGGTCAGCTTCCCATTTCATGGGGAGCGCTTATTCGGGGAAGACCTGGACAAGTATATCCAGAGAATTTCCAGCGGTAAAAGTACACTCTTGCCGGTCAAAAATAGAGTTAGAGGTCCCTCTTTTAAGAGGCCGGCTTCTCCAGTCCCTAGGACATCGGCTGTGAAACAGTTCCGACGGCCTCCCCGGTCAAATCCCGGAGGTAAAAATCAGGGACAGTTGCAGGGTAACAAGAAGCCCTGGAGCAGGAGAGGTACAAAACCTCCCCCAAAGTCAAATGCATGAAGGGTTGCCCCCACCCAATCGGGTGGGGGGAAGACTTCAGTTGTTCACAGAAACCTGGCGGGACACGATCCGAGACAGATGGGTGCTCTCCGCAGTAAATCTGGGATACAAATTGGAGTTAAAAAACTCCCCTCCTTCCCGCTTTATAAGGTCGAACGTGCCAAGGGATCCCCAGAAGAGAGGATCCCTCCTGTTGGCACTGGAACAATTATTGCTTCAAGCAGTAATTATAGAGGTCCCCCTGGAAGAATGGGGGTTCGGGTTTTACTCAAACCTCTTTACAGTTCCGAAGCCAAACGGGGACGTGAGGCCCATATTAAATCTAAAAGGGCTAAACAAATTCCTACATATCAGGACTTTCCGGATGGAGTCGATCCGATCGGTAGCCACTGCCCTACAAGGGGAGGAATGGTTAGCCTCGATCGACATCAAAGATGCGTATTTGCACATCCCCATCTTTCCAGCCCACCAAAAATTTCTACGCTTTGCGATAGAAGGGCGCCATTTTCAGTTCAGAGCCTTACCCTTCGGTCTGGCCACAGCACCAAGAGTGTTCACAAAAATTCTGGCCCCATTATTGGCCAATCTAAGAACACGAGGTGTAACGATAATGGCATATCTAGACGACTTGTTGCTGATAGACCACTCAGTGGAAAAACTAGAAGTGGTTGTTCACGAGACAATCAAGTATCTGGAATATCACGGTTGGATTATCAACCGAGACAAGTCAGCCCTAAAACCAGTCAAAAGTCTGGAATACTTGGGGCTAAGGCTGGATTCAGACCAGAGAAAAATTTTCTTGCCTCGAGAAAAGGGGTCGTCTTTGAGAGATTTGATCCACTTAGTGGGTTCAAAAAGACAGCCATCCATACGCCTGTGCATGAGGCTGCTGGGAAAAATGGTGGCATCATTCGAAGCAGTACCCTACGGTCAATTCCATTCAAGGAAGTTGCAAAGGGCCATACTGTCAGCCTGGAACAAAAAAGTTCAGGCTCTGGACGTACCAATGTCCTTGTCCCCTTCCGTTCGCAGAAGCCTCCGTTGGTGGTTGGTTCCCCGGAATCTGGAAAGAGGGAAATCCTTCAGTCCGATTTCTTGGAAGGTGGTCACTACAGATGCCAGCCTTTTAGGCTGGGGAGCAGTACTGGAGCAATGGTCTCTCCAGGGCAGATGGTCGGATGCGGAAAAGGCCCTGCCCATCAATCTCTTAGAGATACGAGCAGCCCGGTATGCCCTAGTAGCATGGACATCCAAACTCCAAGGGTCCCCTGTCAGAGTTCAGTCAGACAATGCCACAGCAGTGGCATATATCAATCGTCAGGGGGGCACCAGGAGTCGTGCAGCCCAAAGGGAAGTAAATTACATCCTGAGATGGGCAGAAAGATATGTCCCAGCCATATCTGCGGTATTCATTCCAGGGGTGGAGAATTGGAAGGCGGACTTTCTAAGTCGCCAACAATTATGCCCAGGGGAATGGTCCCTTCATCCCGAGGTTTTCCGGACAATATGTCAGCGGTGGGGAACACCGGATGTAGATCTGCTAGCATCCAGGTTCAACACGAAAGTGGACAGGTTTGTCTCTTGGACAAGGGATCCCCTAGCGTGCGGCTCGGATGCCCTAGTGTTCCCTTGGGATCAGTTCAAGCTGATATATGCATTCCCACCGCCACAATTGTTACCTCGATTACTCCGCAGAATCAGGGTAGAAAAGAAACCAGTGATTCTGGTGGCTCCAGCGTGGCCCCGAAGAGCATGGTACGCAGAGATTGTAAAAATGTCTGTGGGGAGTCCTTGGACCCTCCCACATCGTCCGGACCTGCTTTCGCAGGGACCGATATACCACCCTTCCTTACCAGCCCTAGGTTTGACGGCCTGGCTATTGAAGCCCACATTCTAAAAAGGAGAGGGCTCTCTAATGCTGTGGTGTCTACCATGATCAATGCCAGGAAACCGGTATCCAGGCAGATCTACTATAGAATCTGGAAGGCGTACATCGCCTGGTGTGAGGCCAGGAAATGGCATCCACGTAAATACGTAATAGGTAGAATTCTGGACTTCCTACAATGGGCTGTAGATAGGAAGCTTGCCTTGAGTACTATCAAAGGTCAGATTTCGGCCTTGTCAATATTTTTTCAAAGGCCCTTGGCTTCGCATTCACTAGTCAAAGCCTTTATACAAGGAGTGATGCGTATTAGTCCTCCGGTTAATATTCCCATATGTCCATGGGATCTAAACTTGGTTCTGTCGGTTCTACAGAAACAACCATTTGAACCATTACAGCATATTTCCTTAGTGCTTCTCACCAGGAAATTGATTTTTCTAGTAGCCATTTGTTCGGCTAAAAGAGTATCGGAATTAGCAGCTATGTCCTGTAAGGAGCCATATCTGGTTATCCATAAGGACAGAGTAGTGTTACGTCCTCATCCAGCCTTTCTTCCTAAGGTGGTATCGAGTTTTCATTTGAACCAAGATGTGGTTCTTCCTTCTTTTTTCCCCAAGCCTACTTCGGTAGAGGAAAAGTTATTGCATTCTTTGGATGTAGTAAGAGCAGTTAAAGCTTATCTAAAAGCCACTGCTCAGATTCGCAGAACGGATACTTTGTTTATTCTGCCGGAAGGCCCCAGAAAGGGTCAGGCAGCGTCAAAATCTACTTTAGCCAAGTGGATTCGACAGGTCATAATACAAGCCTATAGCTTGAGAAGTAGACCGCCTCCGTTCAAAGTTAGGGCGCACTCCACGAGAGCAGTTGGAACTTCATGGGCAGTGCATCACCAGGCCTCCCTGGCTCAAGTCTGTAAGGCCGCAACATGGTCTTCAGTACACACGTTTACTAGGTTCTACCAGGTGGACGTTAGAAGTCAGGAGGATGTCGCCTTTGGGCGCAGTGTGTTGCAGGCCGCAAAAGATCCTCATGTCTGATAGCGCTCAGCTTATATATGGTGTATCCCCCCCCTCATTTGGCATTGCTTTAGGACATCCCATTAGTAATGACTATGTCGCTCTGTGTCCCGTGATGTACGAGAAAGAAAATAGGATTTTTATAACAGCTTACCTGTAAAATCCTTTTCTTGGAGTACATCACGGGACACAGAGCTCCCGCCCCTCTTTGGGGACACTTATTGCTTTGCTACAAAACTGAGGTGCTCCCGGATGGGAGGGGCTTATATAGGGGAGGGTACTTCCGGTTTTGGAAGTTGCCAGTGCCAGCACCTGACGGTAACTATATAACCCATTAGTAATGACTATGTCGCTCTGTGTCCCGTGATGTACTCCAAGAAAAGGATTTTACAGGTAAGCTGTTATAAAAATCCTATTATTTTGGGCCAGCTTGGCCAAATAAACTATTTAACGTAAAACTAAACCTGGACATTCGCTTTTAATGAGTGTAACTAGCCAATATTTAAAAAGATTGATATTTGCTTATCTGAATCTAGCAAGTGCATGTTGTGCTATATGAAGGCTTAGGCAATTCCATTTTATTCTGTCAATGGGGGGAGTTTGTTGCATGCAGATTGCTTGATCTTAACAAGCTGCAATGTCTCCTTTATGTGACAGGATCCTGGCAGTTATACAGGCTCAGGACCAACATTTAGGGCTCATTCACACAATATGTGATTGAAAACTGATAGGAAATGATGGGAATACCGTGCAGATTTCACTTGGAGACATCCGTTTTCATGCACGTTGACATCAGTTTTCATGCTCGTCAGTTTATGTCCTGTTCACACCAATGTTGACGTCATGTCAGTTTTTTTCCCCTGCAGAAAACTGCATACACGTTGCTGATTCCGACACAGAAATAATCTGCACGTGATACCAGTGTTTTTTGGTGTGAACAGGGCACATAGAGAACATTTGTTTTGTTTTTCGTGCCCTTGCAGAACGCGTGCATAAAAACTGACCTTTCTGCACCATGGTGTGAACTTAGGCTACATGGCTCCACATTGAGCCTGGGTTCACACTGCTAGAGTGCAAGACACCACATGTAATTTGCACAGGAATCGCAGCAAATTCTTGTGCGAATTACATGCAGTGTCTCGGGTGCGATTTGAGCCATGAATTTGTTTGGCTCAAGTCGCACCGCATTTGCACCAAACTGGTGCAGGACCTTTTTTTTGTCTGCCCCAGAATCAGATTATGAACACCCACGATCTGATTCTGCAAATTGTGCTGCATTTTGCAAACCGATTGCAGGGTGTCGTTCACTTAACATACACTCTGCAATCGGTTTGCATGGACAGGGTGCGATTTAGATGCAGTTCCGAATCCGCAGCAAATTCGCTGTGTATTTTCACCGCATCTAGTGTGAAACTAGGCTTAAAGCAGAAAAGCAGGGTAATACATTTCAAATGGATAATTTGTTTGCCCTCATAACTGCCAAATGGTTTGTAATTTTGTTCAGCCAGTCTTGTAGTTTAAAAAACATAAGCTATACTTCACACGCAGATGGGAAACGCAACCGTTGTGCCTCTCTGCTTCCAGCTAATACGTTGGAATCTGAATTGTCACCGCTACACAATTTTGTAAAAAAGTGATCAAGGATGGTAGTTGAAGATCTTCTAGAGCAGCCATTCTCAACTAGGGTTCCTCCAGAAGTGACATGGGGTTACTTGAGCTGTGGCTAACTGACCTCCTGTGTGAAGGGTTCTGCATAGTTCCAGCTCCAACACAACACCACTTGGCAGAAACCGGTCGACTGTAAAGCCTCATACACACGACCGGTTTTCCCGGCAGGAAAACTGCCATGAGAGCTTTTGGCCGGGAAAACCGGCCGTGTGTATGCTTCATCGCAGTTTTCCCGACAGGAAAACTGCAGCGAATCGCAGCGCGAAAAAAGAAAGCTGGTTCTCTTTTTTCCCTCGGGATTCGTGGCGGTTTTTAACCCGGCAGTTTTCCTATGGGAAACACTGCGGTGGAGCATACACACGGCTGGGATTCCCGGCCAAAGCTCTCACCGCAGTTTTCCCGACGGGAAAACCTCTTGTGTGTACAGGGGGAAAATTACCAAGCAGGTTCTCGGTTTTCGGCCCTGGATTCCCGGCAGACTTTTTACCGCCGGGAATCCCGGTCGTGTGTACAGGGCTTTAGGGTTGCGTTCTGACCACCACTGTAAGGGGAGCATTCTTCTCACTGACCACCACCAATGTAAGGAACATTTTCCCAATGACTGCCAATGGACTAATCTTAACTTCCCTGTGACCTGAAAATTATTGTGGGGGTTCCTTTGGGGTTAAAAGGTTAAGAAAGGCTGTTGGCAGAGCCATACAGATAAAATATATATGCATTTCAGCTATGCAGTTATCTGTTTCTTGGCTGATCCACTTGTAATTTATCAGCAGTGACTTACATTTCATGTGGAGCCAAAGGCTCAGGTAATGCAATTTAATGAAAGGTTGTTTCCCGTAAAGCTAGAGACTGGGAGGAGGAAGCTTGATGGCGAACCTGGATACTTGTGTGATCAGGAAGTGCTGGTGATCCAACTTTTTATTTTTAACTTGGCCTAATATTTTTGCAAGATCTGTTACATTTTGTTATGCAACAAACATTTTGTTATGTTTTTGCCTTCCTATGGGACCACGCATGTTACATTTTGACTCTACTTTATTAGGAAACAATGTTCACTATACAACATACATGCAAAAATATTATATTATAATTTTTTATATTTTTGAACAACATTTTGTTGTTTTGTTAATTCTGTAGTGATTCTGGAGAAGCTCCAAGCATTTCTTCAGCTGGATTTCAATTCCTACTGCTAGATACAGCCTCGCAGCTCTGGTATTTTATGCTACAGTACTTGAAGACAGCCGAAGTAAGTACTTTATCTTCAAGACTTTAATATAAAGTACCCAACTTGTGGCATTTTAGAGGGTAGACATTTGAAAGATGGCGTGTTACTGGATCACTATCTTTAGATTTTTTCACTACCGTGCTCTTTACTGTTCTTGCTGGAAAGGAAGCTGTACCTGAGAACTTACTATGCAGTGATCTCCCTGCTTCTGCTGGGGAGGAAACTGTACATGGGGAACCATAGTGCAAACACTTCCTATTCTACTGCATCATCCATTCTAAAGACCTGTGCTTCTTTTACCTTTCCCCCTCCTTTTGGGTGAAGTTCCACTTTAATGTCAGAATGGGGTTGGGTTTCAAATATTGCAGCTTTAGATAAGGTGGCTGCGATAATATTCTTGTTTCTTTCTCGTACATCACGGGACACAGAGCGACATAGTCATTACTATGTGGGTTATATAGATACCTTCAGGTGCTGGCACTGGCAACTTCCAAAACCGGAAGTACCCTCCCCTATATAAGCCCCTCCCATCCGGGAGTACCTCAGTTTTTTGCCAGTGTCTAAGGTGTTGGCCAAGAAGTAACATGTGTTTTTCACTGAGCTTGCGTACAGGTTCTTTTGGGCCTCAGTAAGCTATTCCGGATCCGACCAAAAAAGCTTCATAGCTAAACGGTCGGTACCCGGGCCTTGCAAGAGAAGAGCAAGGTTTTGCCTGTAATGCCTCTCTTAGGAGGGCTGGACCCTGGGATCCAGAGCTCTGGTCATACCCACGACCAAGATGTTTTCTGTGCAGGGTGCTATACAGGTCCAGGGGAGTGGAATCCTTGGGAACCCGGTCCCTGAAGGTTTAATTACAATGCCTGCCGTGATAGGTGAAGTTTGGGCTTCTGTGGACCAAACAGAGTCCTGCGGCGAGGAAAAGGTAAGTGGGGGCCCTCAGGAACTTGGTTCTATTGGGGGACCCCCAAGCCTAATTTGTCTTTCTGCCTGTTACCTAAGGTATTCCCGCTAATATTCTGTGCATGCCTGTTACTACTAAGAAAATGTAAAAAAATTTAATAGTAGGCAAGAAAAAAAAAAAAAAAAAATGGTAAGACCGCGGTACCTGTGTTAAACACTAGAGGCCGCTATAGTTCTTTTAATGTGGATTTTTTTCTTCCAAAGTCAAATCCAGGCAGTTGGTAAGTTCTCTGCTGGGAAGCTGTCTCCTCTGCCCTGTTGCTGCGCTCATCCATCCCCGGGCCCTGCGGCAGGGACCCTGGCTCCCATCTAGCTCCTTATTTTTTTTAAAAAGAGCGCCGAAGGCGCACGTGCCCGTGCACGCGCCTCTATATATAGAGGCGATCTGGAAAAAGGGGCGGAGCTGGTGGATGACGCTCGGTGTGCGCCGCGGCGCTACTGCACATGTGCGGGCGTCCAGCGTGTTTAAAGGCACAATCACAGCTGGCTATTGAAGTGCACAGACAGAGCTAGCAACAGTAAATAAGGCACACAGAGGCGGTTGATGCAGGCATCCCCTAGAAAGGCACTTTAGTAGACACCAACTGTTATATAGCAGCAATTGTGCTAGACTATTATCAGTAAAAGTGGTGTATTACGGCTGGAATACCTCAGCTTTGGGCTTAGGAATATGCCGTCCAGAAGCTCCGGAACTAAATCTTCCAGGAAGCGAAGGGGGTCTCCATCGGGCTCTGAGGATCTTGGGCATGCTTCTGCTGCACCAGTCTCCCCTGAAAATTCAGAGGTTAGTGACCGTAGAGACCCCGCAGGAGTACCTGGTACTGTGGCTGTCCTCAGTTCACCTGCTCCTGTGTATGTAACAGAGGAGGTTTTTTCCTCAGCTCTGGGAGGATTAGAAGAGAGATTGTCAACATTGATCGCTGCCTCCCTGTCACAGGGAAAGCACGCCCGATCTCCGTCTCCTCCTTCAGAGTACCTGTTAGCGGAGCAACAGTCCCATACAGGGATCGACCTGCCTGAAGGGGATCAGGATGAGGTTGATTCTGTTATAGAGGAATCAACAGTGGAGGAACCTTTCTCAGCATCTCAAGCTGAAAGATTATGGGTTCAGTCTCTGACTAAACATACAAAAAGAAAAAGAACAACGAGTACCAGGGTGGTTCAACCCAAAAGGCCGTTCATTAAATATGAACTAAAGATATATGACTAGAGTTAAGAATATAATTTGTCGTTTGTAGCCTAGGAGACTGCATAAGGAAAAAATATTAATCCCAGATGTAATAGAAAAGGGATTAAAGAAAAAGTGGCTACTTTTAAACGACAATTTAGTCTAGGCCATTGGGTTAGAAAAATATATACCATTTATTGTTGAGTATCAAAAGAAAACCAATTTTATACATATATATTCAGTTAAATACTCTAATGAATAAAATATGACTTCTTACACTATTTTACCGATTGACTCCTAGGGGAGGAGTCAATTCGGAAAATATTACAATCAAACAAAGAGGACAGACAGAACTAACAGTACCATCACCAACAATAAGGGAAAGACACACAGCACAGATGGTCCGGAAGCCGGCAATTGAATTCAAAGTGGAGCTGCAAGATGGCAAGACTAACTTGATAAAAATCAGATTATAAATCTATTTGGTCATATGGACAGAATGTACCATGGTGCAGCTTCACTGTGAATAAACCCTAATGAAATTTGGGCCCAACTGGAGAAGATGACAATGTATCCATTAATATCAACTTCCTGGGGGAGGAAGGAAGTTCATGGAGTATTGGGTAGAATTTAGGAAGAGGAAGGGCAGGGGACAAATGTTCCTGTTGCGCTTTGGGAATCACAGTATAATGCTCAGATAACCTTCTGTATGGTTTTTCCAGATGGTGAACTTAATCACATCTCCTCCAATAGTGGTCGGTTGGAATGGGGATGATGAGGGGTTTAAGTCATTTGTTCATAGGTTAATTAAAGAATATGACCCCTAATAGCATGACTGACAGTAATTCAATACAGTGCGGAGTGGTGGGAGTTAGGGTAGCCACAGGTATACATCAACTTCTTAGTGTATTCAGAAGGAAAAGGATTCAGTTACCACTGACATACTGAGCGGGGCCAGTTTAGTTCACTGGACTCCCGTTGGTACTTTACCCTCTCAGTTGCTCAGCGTCCTTTGAGTTAGCTGTGGCTCCGTGCTCTGCCGATACTCCTTGTCGCGGTGGGATGTCTCGCTGTCCGCCGGTCTTTGCACGCCGGTTTGTAGCGGATCTTATGGCAGCGTAGAGATTCCAAGATTCGCTCTGTATGCGCTGCACACGCGCCGACCGGGACTTCGAAAAACCGCCGCGTCCGGCGCTGCTGTCTGCTGGTGTCCTCCGTGCATCAATCTCCACTGTCAGGCTGAGGGGTTGCGTTGCCGGCATCACGTGACCTCCGTGACGTCAACGCGTTTCGCTTTGATGTTGCGTAGCTTCGTCTGGACGTAATCTGTGGTTAATGCTTGCGGGTCTACTTATGGACGCTACCTGTATTAGCAGGTCCGCCCACAATTTAACCCGTTACTGGATAGTTCCCCCTGTTTACTTGTAAGAATAAAATACGGTCTTTTCTGCACAGTATGAAAAGACAGTTATATATTAAAGGACAGATCGTTTCATTAAGGCCAAGTTATATCTCAGTGGAGATGAGATAGGATTATATTAGACATTACATAGGATAGAATGGCAGGAGGGGACAGAATGATACGAAGTAAGAATACTAGATATAAGTACAGATACTGATACTGAGGTCTCAGAGGGCACTGAGATTGTATAAAAACGGCAAAAGGACTTGATTGACCTTATATCAAGAAAAATATACCAGGAAAATAATAATAATAATATAAATAATAGTATAAAAGGAGAATAGGGATAAGAGGATTTAATTCTTAAGTTGCTTATTAAGAGAGGAGAAAAACGCCGCTAGTAGCAGGCGAAGGTGCTCATACAGGTTAAGCCTAGCTTTTGCATAAAATTAATTACCATAGAGACAGAGACCTAGAAAAGCCTTATTAGAGTTATTTAGTACCTTTTTATACCTTTTTCATGAGGTTTTAAGTAAATTAGTACTATAGTAAACAATAGATAGCTTCTAAGAATCACTTCAAAAATTGATGTATATGAATGAACTTATAAAAGTCTCGGACACCGACTTTACCAGGAGGAAAACATTTTAGATGGTGGGCTTGAATTCAGAGGGATTGGTAGGGGATAAGGGAGGGGGAAGGATGGAAGGAAAGGGAGGTGGGGAATGGTGTGGGGAGGGGGAGGGGAAAAGAAAAGGGAGGGGAAGGAAAAGGGGAAACAGGGAAGGGGAAGAGGGAAAGGGGAGGGAAAGGGAGGAGAAGGAAGGGAAGGGAGGAGGGGGGTGGAAAAGGGGGGAAGGGAAGGAAAGGGGGGAAGGGAAGGAAAGGGGAAGGGGGGAGGGGGAAGGGAGGGGGAAGGGTAGGGGGTTTACTCTGTTATTCAAGATTCAAGGAAAACCTGCAGGTTCAGTTCGGTATTCAAGCCGTGGGGGGCTAAAGAGCCCACCCGAATGATCCACCATTTTTCCTTCTGAAGTAAAATACGGTTAAAGTCCCCCCTTCTTGCTGGCAATTTAAGTTGGTAGATACCCTTTACTTTTAAGCCATCTGGTTTTCCGTCATGGAATAGGGCAAAATGCTTTGCGAGGGGCTTCTCCTGTCCCTTCTCTGGGTCCCTTTCCTTCTCCTTCTTAAAGTCGCGTAGATGTTCCCCTATCCTAACCTTTAGGGGTCTTTTAGTTTTGCCTATATATACCTTTGAACATGGGCATGTGATCATATAGACTACCCTCGTAGAGGAGCAGTTAATCAGATCACGGATGGTGAAAGTCTCCTCTCCACTTACGCTTGCAAATGACCTAGTCCGATCAACAAACGGGCATATTTGACATTTATTGCAGGCAAACATACCTTTACTTCTTGGGTATTTTGATAGCCAATTGGGGCTAGGTTCTTTAACAAATTCAGAGTGAATAAGTATGTCTCCCAGGCTCTTTGCTCTCTTTGCCACTAGTTTGGGTGCAGTTCCGACTATGTCTCTTAGACTGGGGCAGTTTAACAAAATACCCCAGTGTTTTTCAAGTACTTGACGAACTGGACCCCATTGGGCTCCATAGGGTGTTATCACTCTTATTGGTTCGGATTTCTGTATTACAGTTTTAGTTGGAGGATCACAGAGGAGAAGGCTTTCCCTATTTTGGAAAGCTGCCCGTCGTTTAGCTTTTCGTATCTGGCGATGGGAGTACCCTCTTTCACGGAATCTACTGTAGAGTTCAGCATTTTCTCTTCTGAGATCCTCCTTCTTGCTACAGTTCCTCTTGATCCTCAGAAACTGACCAATTGGGATTCCATCAATCAGGGGCTGAGGATGGTGACTATCTGCCCTCAATAGAGTATTGGCTGCAGTTTCTTTCCGAAAGGTATGTGTGCATAGTTTACCGTTCTCGATGAAAATCCACAGGTCCAGGAAGGAGATGTGTTGTTCATCAATCACATAAGTGAGCCTGATATTCCGATCATTTTGGTTTAGTTGTTTGTGGAACAATATCCATTGTTCACGGCTGCCTCGCCAGACCACTAGCACATCGTCGATGTACCTTAACCACGCATATGCGTGGTCAGTGTACATCGACGACGTGAAAACGTCCTCCTCCTCCCATAGGCCCAGGTGCAAGCAGGCATACGCTGGTGCCCAGGCCGCTCCCATCGAGGTACCTCTGATTTGTTGGTAAAACTGTGAACAGAACTGAAAGAAATTATTTCTCAATGCAAACTGTAATAGGTCCAAGAGAAATTCGTTTTGAGCGCCAAACTCAGGGTAGTTTTGATCGAGATGGTTTGCCACTGCATCGACCCCACAATGATGGGGGATCGATGTATAAAGGGACTCAACGTCCACACTTATCAGTAGGAAACCATCATCAATTTGTAGTTCCGTGATTTTAGAAAGCACGTGACGTGTATCCTTTACATAGGATTTTAAGCCCGTGACCATCTCCTTGAGTAGTGAGTCCAAATACCGACCAATCCTTTCTAAAGGGCCCTGTACCGCAGAGACAATAGGTCTTCCGGGTGGCTTATCGGGGCATTTATGAATTTTCGGAATGATGTAAAAGGTCGGCACATTGAACTCACGAACGAGGAGATGGTCAAATTCACGGCGGCCTAGAAGTCCCGCGTCTTTTGCGTTAGTAAGCATCCTATTTATTTCATACTTTACCTCTGGAAAAGGATCAAAGTCTAGTTTTTTTATAGGTGCTCTCGTCTTCCAGTAACCTTTTTACTTCCATTGTATAGGAGTCGTCATCCAGAAGGACAACGTTACCTCCTTTGTCACTTTTTTTGAAGACTATATTTTTGGCTTCTTTTAGTTCTTTCAAGGCCTTGCGTTCTTCTCCGGAGAGGTTGTCAACAACACCCTGGGTCCAGTCAACCTTATTTAGGTCTGCCTGGACCATCTCAAGGAACATGTAGAGCCACCTGTTCTTACTTAGGGGAGGCATTTTGTTAGATCGTATTTTCAAATTTGCTATCCTTTTAATAGGGCAACTTTCAAGTTGTGAATCATCGTTTTCTTCTAGTAATGAATTTTAAATTTCTAGGGCAAGTTCGTCCTCGACTAACATGGTCCGATCAGCATTTAAAATGCACCTTGCGGAACCATCAACCACTACTGTCTCCTCGCTGGGGTCGCTAAAAGCTCCCCAGACTGTCTGTTCCTTTCCACTTCACCCTTTACTGGAAGGGCTCATTTACCAGGATTGGGAACATCCTGATAAAATATTTACTCCCCCCAAGAGATTTCCGGTGGTCTATCCCATGGAGGATAAGTTCATCAAAAAATGGAGGGTCCCTACAGTGGACGCAGCCATCTCTTGTGTGAATAAATCACTGACATGTCCAGTGGATAATGTCCAAATGTTCAAGGACCCAATAGATAAGAAATTGGAGTCCTTATTAAAATCTGCTTTTTCTACAGCAAGCTTGGTGACACAACCAGCAGTGGCAGCTATTGGGGTCTGCCAAGCAGTGAAGGATCAGTTGAAACAGGTCTTAAGGGACTTGCCAGATCAGCAGGCCCTTGCCCTAGCTGATCTACCTAGAGCCTTATGCTTTGCGGTTGACGCCATAAAGGATTCAATCCATCAGGCCTCCCGCCTCACGCTGTCTGTAGTACATATGCGCAGGCTTCTATGGCTCAAAAACTGGTCTGCTGAAGCTCCCTGTAAAAAATTGCTGGTTAGCTTCCCATTTCATGGTGAACGCTTATTCGGGGAAGACCTGGACAAATATATCCAGAAAATTTCCAGCGGTAAAAGTACACTCTTGCCGGTTAAAAACAGAGTTAGAGATCCCTCTTTTAAGAGGCCTGCTTCTCCAGTCCCTGGGGCATCGGCTGTGAAACAGTTCCGACGGCCTCGGTCAAATCCCGGGGGTAAAAATCAGGGACAATCGCAGGGTAATAAGAAACCCTGGGTCAGGAGAGGTACAAAACCTCCCCCAAAGTCAAATTCATGAAGGGTTGCCCCCACTCAATCGGGTGGGGGGAAGACTCCAGTTGTTCGCAGAGACCTGGCGGGACACTATCAGAGACAGATGGGTGCTCTCCGCAGTAAGTCTGGGATACAGATTGGAGTTAAAAGACTCTCCTCCTTCCCATTTTATGAGGTCAAACGTGCCAAGGGATCCCCGGAAGAGAGAGTCCCTCCTGTTGGCACTAGAACAACTATTGCTCCAAGGAGTAATTATGGAGGTTCCCCTGGAAGAATGGCGGTTCGGGTTTTACTCAAACCTCTTTACAGTCCCGAAGCCAAACGGGGACGTGAGGCCCATATTAAATCTAAAAGGGCTAAACAAATTCCTGCATATCAGGACTTTCCGGATGGAGTCGATCCGATCGGTGGCCACTGCCCTACAAGGGGAGGAATGGTTAGCCTCGATCGACATCAAAGATGCTTATTTGCACATTCCCATCTTTCCAGTCCACCAAAAATTTCTACGCTTTGCAGTAGAAGGGCGCCATTTTCAGTTCAGAGCCTTACCCTTCGGTCTGGCCACAGCACCACGAGTGTTCACAAAAATTCTGGCCCCATTATTGGCCAATCTAAGAACACAAGGTGTAACGATAATGGCATATCTAGACGACTTGTTGCTGATAGACCACTCAGTGAAAAAACTAGAAGTGGTCGTTCACAAGACAATCAAGTATCTGGAATCTCACGGTTGGATTATCAACCGAGACAAGTCAGCCCTAAAACCAGTCAAAAGTCTGGAATACTTGGGGCTAAGGCTGGATTCAGGCCAGAGGAAAATATTCTTGCCTCGAGAAAAGGTGTTGTCTTTGAGAGATTTGATCCACCTAGTGGGTACAAAAAGACAGCCGTCCATACGCCTGTGCATGAGGCTGCTGGGAAAAATGGTGGCATCATTCGAAGCAGTACCCTACGGTCAATTCCATTCAAGGAATTTGCAAAGGGCCATACTGTCAGCCTGGAACAAGAAAGTTCAGGCCCTAGACTTACCAATGTCCTTGTCCCCTTCCGTTCGCAAGAGCCTCCGTTGG
Organism: Rana muscosa; assembly: GCA_029206835.1. NCBI lineage: Eukaryota > Metazoa > Chordata > Amphibia > Anura > Ranidae > Rana > Rana muscosa. Next base: position 893,440,024 of record CM055117.1, on the reverse strand, counting down.
TGGTTGGTTCTCCAGAATCTGGAAAAAGGGAAATCCTTCAGTCCGATTTCTTGGAAGGTGGTCACTACAGATGCCAGCCTTATAGGCTGGGGAGCAGTACTGGAGCAATGGTCTCTCCAGGGCAGATGGTCGGATGCAGAAAAGGCCCTGCCCATCAATCTCTTAGAGATACGAGCAGCCCGGTATGCCCTAGTAGCATGGACATCCAAACTCCAAGGGTCCCCTGTCAGAATTCAATCAGACAATGCCACAGCAGTGGCATATATCAATCATCAGGGTGGCACCAGGAGTCGTGCAGCCCAGAGGGAAGTAAATTACATCCTGAAATGGGCAGAAAGATATGTCCCAGCCATATCCGCGGTATTCATTCCAGGAGTGGAGAATTGGAAGGTGGACTTTCTAAGTCGCCAGCAATTATGCCCAGGGGAATGGTCCCTTCACCCCGAGGTTTTCCGGACAATATGTCAGCGGTGGCCTCCAGATTCAACGCAAAGGTGGACAGGTTTGTCTCTCGGACAAGGGATCCCCTAGCTTGCGGCTCGGATGCCCTAGTGTTCCCTTGGGATCAGTTCAAGCTGATATATGCATTTCCACCGCCACAATTGTTACCTCGATTACTCCGCAGAATCAGGGTAGAAAAGAAACCAGTGATTCTGGTGGCTCCAGCGTGGCCCCGAAGAGCATGGTACGTGGAGATTGTAAAAATGTCAGTGGGGAGTCCTTGGACTCTCCCACATCGTCCGGACCTGCTTTCGCAAGGACCGATATACCACCCTTCCTTACCAGCCCTAGGTTTGACGGCCTGGCTATTGAAGCCCACATTCTAAAAAAGAGAGTTCTCTCTAATCCTGTGGTAGCTACCATGATCAATGCCAGGAAGCCGGTATCCAGGCAGATCTACTATAGAATCTGGAAGGCGTACATCGCCTGGTTTGAGGCCAAGAAATGGCATCCACGTAAGTACGTAATAGGTAGGATTCTGGACTTCCTACAGTGGGCTGTAGATAGGAAGCTTGCCTTGAGTACTATCAAGGGTCAGATTTCGGCCTTGTCAATATTTTTTCAAAGGCCCTTGGCTTTGCATTCACTAGTCAAAGCTTTTATACAAGGAGTGATGCGTATTAGCCCTCCGGTTAATATTCCCATATGTCCATGGGACTTAAACCTGGTTCTGTCAGTTCTACAGAAGCAAACATTTGAACCATTACAGCACATTTCCTTGGTTCTTCTCACCAGGAAATTGATTTTTCTAGTAGCCATTTGTTCGGCTAAAAGAGTGTCGGAATTAGCCGCTATGTCCTGTAAAGAGCCATATCTGGTTATCCCTAAGGACAGAGTAATGTTACGTCCTCATCCAGCCTTTCTTCCTAAGGTGGTATCGAGGTTTCATTTGAACCAAGATGTGGTTCTTCCTTCCTTTTTCCCCAAACCTAGTTCGGTAGAGGAAAAGTTATTGCATTCTTTGGATGTAGTAAGAGCAGTTAAAGCTTATCTAAAAGCCACTGCTCAGATTCGTAAAACGGATACTTTGTTTATTCTGCCGGAAGGCCCCAGAAGGGGTCAGGCAGCGTCAAAATCTACTTTAGCCAAGTGGATTCGACAGGTCATAATGCAAGCCTATGGCTTGAGAAGGAGACCACCTCCGTTCAAAGTTAGGGTGCACTCCACGAGAGCAGTTGGAACTTCATGGGCAGTGCATCACCAGGTCTCCCTGGCTCAGATCTGTAAGGCCGCAACATGGTCTTCAGTACACACGTTTACTAGGTTCTACCAGGTGGACGTTAGAAGTCAGGAGGATGTCGCCTTTGGGCGCAGTGTGTTGCAGGCCGCAAAAGATCCTCATGTCTGATAGCGCTCAGCTTATGTATGGTGTATCCCCCCCCTCATTGGGCATTGCTTTGGGACGTCCCACATAGTAATGACTATGTCGCTCTGTGTCCCGTGATGTACGAGAAAGAAAATAGGATTTTTATAACAGCTTACCTGTAAAATCCTTTTCTTGGAGTACATCACGGGACACAGAGCTCCCACCCCTCTTTTGGGGACACTTATTGCTTTGCTACAAAACTGAGGTACTCCCGGATGGGAGGGGCTTATATAGGGGAGGGTACTTCCGGTTTTGGAAGTTGCCAGTGCCAGCACCTGAAGGTATCTATATAACCCACATAGTAATGACTATGTCGCTCTGTGTCCCGTGATGTACTCCAAGAAAAGGATTTTACAGGTAAGCTGTTATAAAAATCCTATTTTTAGGCTATTTTTACTTTTACATTCACCTGGTTATCCTGTGAATACTGCACTTCCTATCCCTGGGTGGCTACACTCACTCCCCACTGTATCTATTGAAGGAGCCATAATTTGTCACCCAGGCCGGACTTCAAATATGTCATTGTTCATCACCATTATTTGGAAGCTGTTGGGATTAGCAAAAGAAAGATACGTTTATTCCTGCAGGCTGAACAGATAGAAAAGGTGATAAGGACACTTCTGGCCAGGTCAAAAAGTGTTTTCCGTACTTGCTGAAAACATTCTTAGCCTGATAAAAGAAAATTAAGCCACAATATCTAAGGAATTGTAAGCTGCAAGATATAACATTTTCATTTCTGAACACTTTAATGCATTTTCATGGCAAGCGAATGCATTTTTATGGCATTAACATCCATTGCATTAAGGCAGCCCATTCAAATGCTATTCAAGATAAATTACATAATTTACACCAGGCAACACCTTGTAAAACCATTCACTTTAAAATAGAAATGAAACGCAAAACATTTGTGTATAGATGTAAAAAAAGTTATAAATACCTTTTTCCCCTTTTTTATAAGTGATCACATTCCCTCTGTTCTCAGCTGCATAAGAACTGGGGAGGAGAAACAGCAGTACGCTGATCTTCCCAGTAAAAAGGCTATGCAGGGGGGCCTGTCAGGACAAGTCAGTGGTCAGTTTTTATTAGGAAAACATGGTACAGCAGGTATATATCAGGAATATGAAATTGGGTTTACATATTCTTTAACCACTTCAATACCATGCACTTATGCACCTTCCCGCCCAGACCAATTTTCAGCTTTCAGTACTCTCACACTTTGAATGACAATTACTTAGTCATGCTACACTGTATCCAAACAAAATTTTTATCATTTTCTTCTCACAAATAGAGCTTTCTTTTGGTGGTATTTAATCGCCACTGGGTTTTTTATTTTTTGCGATATAAGCAAAAAAACAGCAATTTTTAAAAAAAAAAAAACACTTCTTTTTAGTTTCTATTGTAAAATTTTGCAAATAAGTAATTTTTCTTCATAAATTTGTGCCAAAATGTATACTGCTACATATCTTTGGTAAAATGAACCCAAATTAGTGTATATTATTTGGTCTTTGTGAAAGTTATAGAGTCTACAAACTATGGTGGCAATCACTGAAAATTTATCACATCTGATCACGCCTGATGTACTGAAGGGATATCTCATTTCTTGAGACACTAACAAGCGAGGAAAGTACAAATACCCCAAAATTACCCCTTTTTGGAAAGTAGACAGTCCAAGGTATTTACTAAGAGGCGTGGTGAGTTTTTTGAAGTTGTATTTTTTTCCCACAATTCTTGGGAAAATTAATTTTTTTTTTTTTTTTTTTACACAAACTGGTCATATTAACAGTTTTTTTCTCTCACACAGCATATGCATAATTGCAACTACACCCCAAAATACATTCTGCTACTCCTCCTGAGTGTAGCGATACCACATGTGTGAGACTTTTACACAGCCTGGCCACATACAGAGGCCCAACATTGAAGTAGCACTTTCAGGCGTTCTACAAGCATAAATCGCACATATCCTTTCTCAACCACCTATTACACTTTTGAAGGCCCTGGAGCACCAGGACAATGGAATTTTCCACAAAATGACCCCATTTTGGAAAGCACACACCCCAACGTATAATCTATGAAGCATTATGAGTCTTTTGAACGGTTCATTTTTTTCCAGAAGGTTTTGGAAAATGTGGAGAAAAAATGAAAATGCATTTTTTTTACACAAAGTTGTCCATTTATAAGATATTTCTAACGCATAGCATATACATAGCAAAAATGACACCCCAAAATGCATTCTTCTACTCCTCCTGAGTATAGCGATACCACATGTGTGAGACTTTTACACAGCCTGGCCATATACAGAGGCCCAACATTGAAGTAGCACTTTCAGGCGTTCTACAAGCATAAATCGCACATATCCTTTCTCAACCACCTATTACAATTTTGAAGGCCCTGGAGCACCAGGACAATAGAATTTTCCACAAAATGACCCCATTTTGGAAAGCACACACCCCAACGTATAATCTATGAGGCATTATGAGTCTTTTGAACGGTTCATTTTTTTCCAGAAGGTTTTGGAAAATGTGGAGAAAAAATTAAAATGCATTTTTTTTACACAAAGTTGTCAAATTATAAGATATTTCTAACACATAATATGTACATAGCAAAAATTACACCCCAAAATGCATTCTGCTACTCCTCCTGAGTATGGTGATACCACATGTTTGAGACTTTTACACAGCCTGGCCACATACAGAGGCCCAACATCCAAGTAGCACCTCCAGGCATTCTCGCAGCATTAATTGCACATATCATTTTCTGACTACCGATCACATTTTTGAAGGCCCTTCATATATCTAACACATAGCAGGTACATACCAAATAACAAAAGATTACCTGTGGTTTTAGAAGTGCAGTGGTCCACAGAGGAGAGCATCGGTCCAGGCAGCAGGCAGGGATGAGGTCAGCGACAGCAAAAGCAATCATCCAGGCAGCAGGCAGGAATACTGTCCATAGTTCGCACAGGCAGAGATACTGTCAGCACAGCCAGAGCACAGCCAAAGCACAGGTCCAGGTAGCAGGCAGAGGTGTCCCGGCAGAAATGCTGTCCAAAGTCAGTAGAAGCAGCAGGCAGATATATGGTCAACACAGCCAAAGTATTGGTCCAAGCAGCAGGAAGAAACATGGTCCATAATGTCATGGGTCATTACAGGCAGTAATATGGTCAGCACAGCCAAATTATTGGTCCAGGCAGCAGGAAGGACCATCAAGCTTAGGGCCAGGGGTAGAGGCTTCTCCCACCCAAATCGCTTTGAAGCCTCCGGGCAACCAGACCCTGTTCTTGGAGCACAGAAAACGAAAAACTGGTTTTCTCTACTCAGAACGCTATTCTGAAGCCCCTCACATATGTGAGACCCCTGTGTACTAAAAGTAGATGGCCAAAAGATCAGTCCAAGTGGCAGGCAAAAACATGGTCGATTAACAGGCCAAGGTCGGTACACGTGGAAGTCAGAAACGTGGTTTAAATCGGCAGGCAGAGGCATCGTCGGTAAACAGGCCAGGGTCAGTTAATTAACATGGAAGGTAGTTAGTAACATGGTAGCAGGCAAATAGGGAAATGGCAGTCTGTTAATAATAAGGGGAACTAATGGATGTATGATAATTTTTGAAGCAATTTCCGATGCACAGGCCAGGTTGGGAGGGACAATCGGGACAATAATAGCTGGTGTCTCTTCTTACTCCTCCTCTGCTGCATACACGGCATTTCTTTTGGCGTCTTCTTCCAGATTCTGTGGGGGGGATGCTAAAGGGATAGTGTCGCTCGTGAAGCCGACTCACACTATCAGAGCGAATGCTTCCTGGGGCGGGATCTTGTTGGTAAATGAGGGCATCGATGATATCTTCGATATATTGGAGGTAGTGGAGTCGGTGATTTTGAGTTGCTTTTTGGTAGCAGACAAACGAATTAAAAAGGGCCATGTGAAACAGGTGAAACGCAACTTTTTTGTGCCAATAATGGGACTTTCTGGTTGATAAGTAGGGCTGTAGCATCTGGTCGTTTAAATCCACCCCCCCCCCCCATGTACAAATTGTAGTCGTGGACACATTCAGGCTTTACAATGGAGCCGCGTCTTCTTGGGATCTCCACCATGGTGTCATTGTGGATCGTAGAGAGGATGTGGACATCTTTCTTGTCCCTCCACTTCATGGCCAACACCTCCTCGTTCCTCATGGATGCCGATTCTCCAGGTCGCAATTTTTTTGTCAATAAATTTTGTGGGAATCCCTTCCGTTTTTTTTTTTAAGGTACCGCAGGCCGGGGTTTGTTTACTGTAAAGGTGGCGAAAAAGGGGCAGGCTGGTATAATAATTATCAACATATAAATGGTAACCTTTTTCGAACAGGGGGTATGCCAACTCCCAGACAATTTTCCCACTGGTTCCAATATATGTGGGGCAATCACGGGGCTGGAGCTGGGAGTCTTTGCCTTCGTAGATCCTGAATTTGTAGACGTATCCAGTGGCTCGATCACATAATTTATTTAATTTTAACCCATACCTGGCTCTCTTGCTTGGTATGTACTGCTTGAACTGCAGTCGGCCGGTGAAATGTACGAGGGACTCGTCCACACAAATTTTTTGGTCTGGGATGAAAACTTCTTCAAATCGCTGGGAAAAGGCATTGATTAGGGGGCGTATCTTGTACAATTTGTCATAGTTGGGATGATCTCGGGGAGGGCACTGTGAATTGTCATTGAAGTGGAGAAAGCGCATAATCATGTTGTATCTTTTCCTGGACATGACAGCGGAATATATGGGCATGTGTTGGATGGGGCGTTTGGACCAATATGAATGGACTTCGTTCTTTTTTGTAAGCCCCATATTGAACATAAGGCCCAAAAATAATTTAAATTCCTCCAATGTTAGATGTCGCCACTGGAACATGCGGGCGTAGGAAGAATCGGGGTTGGCAGCAATAAATTGGGATGCATACAGATTCGTTTGATCCACTATATTCTGCAGCAAATCTTGTGGGAAAAATAAACAAAAATAATCAAATTTAGAAAAATTTGTAGTGTCGGGCTGCACACCTGGCTGTGCGGTGAAAGGGGGGATGATAGCGGATCCTGAGTTGGCAGGCAACCATAAGGGGTTTGTCAGGGCATCGGGAAGGTAGGATTGGGGCTGGATTCTTCGGGTTGGGCGTGCATTTCCATTGCTTGTACTGGGCTCCTCTTCCTGGGGTATGGCGCTGCTGTTGGTGGGCAGTTCTCCTGATCTTGGTGCTGATCTTGGTGCCGATCGCATTCTTTTGGGAGGGACGGTTTCCTCCTGGGACTCGGACTCTGAGCCACTATCCTCCACTGGCTCATATTCCGAACCAGAATCGGATAATGGGAGCTCCCCGCTGCTCTCATCATCCGACATGGCAAGAATGGCATATGCCTCCTCAGGTGTGTAAACCCTTTGGGACATTATGACAGTGCTTATTGGTGGGCCTGTGTAATGGTACTGCTGGTGGTAGTGGTGGCGGTCTGTGTGGTAGTACCGATGGAGGTATTAGTGGTGGGCCTGTGTGGTGGTACCGATGGCGGTATGGGTGGTGGTGGTACCAATGGCGGTACAGGTGGTGGTGGTACCGATGGCGGTACGGGTGGTGGTGGTGGCGGCGGTACAGGTGGCGGTACGGGTGGTGGTGGTAGCGATGGCGGTATGGGTGGTGGTGGTACCGATGGCGGTACAGGTGGTGGTGGTACCGATGGCGGTACAGGTGGTGGTGGTACCAATGGCGGTACGGGTGGTGATGGTACCGATGGCGGTACAGGTGGTGGTACAGGTGGTGGTGGCACTACCGACGGTGGTACGGGTGGTGGTACTGGTGGTGGTACCGATGGCGGCACTAGTGGTGATACTGGTAGCGGGCCTGTGTGGCAGTATAGATGCTGGGCCTGGTGGCGGTACTGGTGGTGGTACTGGTACCGATGGCGGTACTGGTAGCCTGTGTGGCGGTGCCAATGGCGGTACCGATGGAGGTGGGCCTGTGACAGATGATTGACAAATGGGCTGATTGATTGACAGATGGGCTGATTGATTGATTGACAGATGGGGTGATTGATTGACAGGTGGGGTGATTGATTGACAGGTGGGGTGATTGATTGACAGATGGGCTGATTGACAGATGGGCTGATTGGCTGGGCTGATTGATGTGCTGGGCTGTGTGACATTTCCTCTTTATGGGGGGGGGGGGGGCGTGTTGTGCACTGTAAACTTATGTAGACAAACTACACTGAGCTAACTTACTGATCTCTTCTCTCTCCTCACAGATCGGTGTGTGAGGAGAGAGCAGGGATCAGGTAGTAACTCCTGTGGAGTTTGTTTACATTTGTGACCGGCTGTGATTGGACACAGCCGGTCACGTGGTAAACAGCCAATTCATTGGCTGTTTACTCTGATTGGGGACGCGCTGTGTCCAAGGGACACTCGCCTTCCCCGATCCCCGCTCTGCAAGCCTGTGGCGGCGCGCACGGAGCGTGCCGCCGAGTTTGTTTTGACAGGTGATCGGCTGTGACTTTGACACAGCCGATCACATGGTAAACAGCCAATGAAATTGGCTGTTTACCGTGATCGGGGAAGCGCTGTGTCCGAGGGACACATGCCGTCCCCGATCGCTGCGCGCCCCCGCGGGCGCGCGCAAGGCATTATCCTGCAGGACGTCATACGACGTCCAGTATCGATATTGCAACCACTTCCCGGACGTCAATTCACTATTGACTGGGCGGGAAGTGGTTAATCATGGCTTAGAGAGAAGTTGAGGCTTTGCATACTCCCTGGGCTTAGGATCCAAAGGGTTGCACAGAGATTGAATTTGCAGGTACCACAGGACTTTTATTTTTATCTTGGATAATTTTTAGGCTAGGTAAAGTTAGCTTTAAAGTGTCCAGACTGCATCACCAGCTGCATAGATGGTGCAAGCCAATCATACACTGAGGAAAGTGTAGCAGGGACAGGGGTTCAGTTCACCTTTTTATTTTTTTCTGAAAAGGTAAACTTACACTGTAAGTTGCTCTTCACCTTTAAAAGCATATTTGGATGTCCTGTACTATGCAAACATTGTACTTCTATTATTTCTTTTTAATCAGAAAAATATATTTATTGGGCAAACCATAAAACACACATCGAGGGTTATACATACACCAAATGATGTATAATATGATGGTACAAAATATAGGCAAGCACCAAAGTTGCATAAGAAATTACCCTTAGCATCAACATGGTATGCATTTTGCACAGGTAGCATAAATACAACAGGACCACATATACCCAAAATGTCTTAATAAGATCAAAGGTAAAGTCCAGAACTCTGGGCATGCAAAACCTCCTCCAACAGAGAGGAAAATAAAACATTCATATATAGATCATCAGCACCTGAATAATCTAGCACAAGACCCACATAGGTCCTAATAGAGGCCTTACCCTGGAAAATTCTGTTCCCCACCAACTGTTCCGAAACATCCAGCCATGGTTGCCACATAGAGTAAAATTTGCAGGGGACATTCCTATGCTGATATGTCAATTTCTCACGTATAAACTTGTTATTCACTTATTTCACCCACCTCCTGGTGGTTATTGAAGAGCAATCCAATACCTTGCAATCAACTTACGAGCGGCATATAATAAGCGTAAAACAGCAGTATGTGCATTCGGGGTAAGGGATTCCTCCTCGAGTGCACCCAGCAGACAAACCATGGAATCTTGAACATAAACACTTGTGACATTGTATCCAAAACCTCAGTCCAGTAATGGAGGAGTTTGGGGCACCTCCAGAATATGTGGAGAAGACCACCATGATCCCGCTCACAATTTGGACATAAGGGAGTGTGCCTATTTCTCCATCTATGTACCTGAACAGGTGTTCTATAAGCCCCATGTCGAAAAAATTGATGGGTCAGCTTCTGAGAGGCCAACACTGAAACCAGGGCAGCAGAAGATAAACAAAGCTCCCAAGTTTCACCATCGATGGTACCCAAATTTCTCTCCCAGCTTCCCCTGCATGGCAACGCAGAGGCGTCTTGGATGGAATTAAGGAGAATAGAATAACTCCTAGATATCATCCCCTTTTTGTCTCTTGCCAAGAGAACCTCCTGAGCTATGGGATGATCCATAAGATGTAGCCTGGAATACCAGGACTGTGAGTTTAAAGCATGTCTCAACTACAAAGACCTATGGAACTGGTCTATTACGGCTTTATATTAAGTGTCAGTCTCTGTTCCTTTGTGTAATGCCATTGTCTTGTCATCTGCAGACACGTGGGATGAATCTTGTAGAGATTCTTTCTTTCATGTTCCAGCTGAGCTTCTCAACACTTGGAAAGGTATTATAAGATGTAACACATATTGTAAAGCATGACATACTAGCTAAAATATAAAACAGTCTATGCTAACATTAATTTATAATGAAAGGCCTTAATAATTTCCCATCTTATCGTTACTAAATAAAAGGATTACTCTGTGGAAGGGATGAGTGACTCCTTACTGACTTTCCTGCAGCATCTGCGGGAATTTGGACTAGTGTTTCAGAGAAAGGTAAGCGGTTCCTTCTGATAATAAAAATGAGAATGTTTTTGCATCTGAATTTTACGCTTTCAATGTTGGTGATCTAATTTGAGTAAAAACATGTTTAAATTGTATTTTCTTTATCGTACATCATGGGACACAGAGCCTTAAGTAATTTACTTAATGGGTAATAGGCCTACCTTCAGGTGTTGACACTGATAAACCCTAATTAAGGAAGTTTACTCCCTATATAACCCCTCCTCCTTCCAGGAGCACATCCGTTTTTTCGCCAGTGTCTAAAGGTGTTGGTCACGAGTGAAGATGTGCTCTGAGGAGCTCCAGGAGGGATCCATGCTGGATTTAAATTCCTCCATAAAAAGAAGCCAGATCCACCACAGTGCCACTGTGGCCTAAATGGATGGTACCTGGGACTTCATATCCGAAGCACAAGGTTTTGCCTGTAACGCCTCTCTTTGTAGGGCTGGACCCCAGGAAACCAGGGCTTAGGTCTTGTTACATTACCTATTTGCTTCCTGATGGGGTGCTATACATGGCCCAAGGCAGTGGAAATCCCTTTTCAGGGACCCCCGTCCTTGAAGGTTTGGCTAAACACAGCACACCGTGATGGGTGAAAGCTGGATTTTTTCTGTTAATTCAGAAAATCCTGCGACGATGATAAGGTAAGGAAGAAACTTAGGTATTTTCAATGTCTATGTATTTCTTCCATTAAGGAAAAGAGATTGTCATGCCTTAAAGTCTCCTCTAGAGGGAGCCTATGCACTTACCATACTCTGTCGTCTTCACTAAGCTCAGTCCGTGCTTGATTGGTACAGCAGATGGAGGGGATATTCTTACTAGGGGTGCGCATCTTCACTAGTCTCACGATTCGATTCGATTACGATTATCTGGTCAACGATTCGATTCGATTCCGCGATGCATCACGATGCATCACGATTACTGATGCGCTCCCACTTCCGCTTGGGCTGCCTAAGCGGCCCTTCCTCCAAGCAATTTTCTGGGACACATCACAGGTCCCAGAAGACTGCCCGGCTAGGCAGGACAGCTCAGTGAGACATGTGCACCCGGCTGTGAAGCTGCAAGCTGTCACAGCCGGATGCCCACAGTAGTATTGCCAGCGCCGTGGACAGGCGGGGGAGAGCATGGAGTGTTTGGGTGGCCACGTCGCTGGATTGTGGGACAGGTGAGTGTCTTATTATTAAAGGTCAGAAGATACACTTTTTTTGTAGCTGCTGACTTTTAATAAACAAAACATTTACTGGAACTGCTTTGAATTAAAAATAACCTCACTCCCTTAAAGCGGAGTTCCACCCAGTGGTAAGCACTCCTCGCCCCCTGACATGCCACATTTGGCATGTCATTTTTTAGAGGGGGGGGGGTGTGTAACCTCTTTTTAGTGGGACTTCCTATCCCACTTTATCCTTCCTGTCCCGGCCGCCTAGGTGGCCCCTCCGTGCCAGCAATCTTCTGGGACACAACACAGGTCCCAGAAGGTTGGCTGGCCAATGGCAGAGTGCAGTGCGCGGGCCCCGGCCTTGAAGCTGTAAGCTGTCATGGCCGTGTGCCCACAGTAGATTTGACGGGAGGAGTGGGGCTCCGTGCGGCTGCATCGAAGGACCGTGGGACAGGTAAGTGTCGGTTTAATAAAAGTCAGTAGCTACACTTTTTGTAGCTGCTGACTTTTATTAAACTAAAAATAGGGTGGAACTCCCCTTAAAAAGTGCACTAATCCGGTGCACTACAGGGTACAGGAATTCACACACATGGCTGCTGGGAGGTCAGGAGAGATTAGAATCCACAACTGACAAACAGCCCTGTGAGTTTCACTGTACTGTCTCTGTGCTGAAATTTCTCTGGGCTTTGCACATTCCAGCACACTAGGAGTTAACACAGTGGAATGTGCAAATGGGGAGCCAGAGAAATGCCAGCACAGAGCAGTGTGTAGGAGTACACATACTGCTGTTAAAATAATACCTGTGTGGTAATAAATGCCACGTTCTAATCCATTAAGTGTACACCGCTGTATGTGCTTTTTAAAATATATATATGCAGATTCATACCTCATATCTCAGTGTGTATATAACTGTATATGCCGCTCATGTGACTGCATATGGTGCGGCCCGCCCCTCTCCTCTCACGTCTCATCTCTCTCGTTCTCAATCTCCTGACGTAAGTGGGACTTCTCAGCCCCGCCCACCGGCTGTAGCTACCGTATCAGATCAGAAGAGAGGCGGGCGGGGCTGACGTCAGGAGAACGAGAGATGAGACAGGAGAGGGGCGGGCCGCACCATATGCAGTCACATGAGCGGCATATACAGTTATATACACACTGAGGTATGAATCTGCATATATATATATATTTTAAACAGCACATACAGCGGTGTACACTTAATGGATTAGAACGTGGCATTTATTACAAAACGGTAATTTTGACAGACACGCTCGGAGCGGGGGCGGGGCATGTCGGATGACGTCACGGACATCGATTATTGGGGTCACATGCATCGATGCCGCATCGGGGACCCCCGAATCGCGATGCAGCGATTAAATTCAGCACCCCTAATTCTTACCAAGGTAAGATAAAGCCTTTTAAAATAGTTTTTTCCCCCCTCTGATGGGACCAGTGGGTTAGGGAGACAGCAGCGCTGCACCCCCCTTACTTACCCCCTCCCCCCGCTGTGGGGGATGCAGAGGTCCCGCTATGTACCACAATAGGATTTTTCTGGCAGTTTTTTTGTTTCTCTGCCTCATTGCAGTCTCTGCTTCCCTCCCCCTCCCCTTCTCTTGTTTGGTCAGGGATCCATAAAATAAAAAAAAAAAAAAAAAAAACTTAAATGGAAAAAGGGGGCGGAATTTTTTTCCGGAGGGGGCGGAGCCTAAACGCAGTACCGCGAAAATTGGAAACATATAGCCATGTCAGTCTCTCCTCCGCTGCTGAGGAGGAAGCATACACAGAGACACACGAGCTGTGAGACACGTATGGGTTGCACTGGCATTCCTGATTCAGGAAAGACACTCTTTTCAGCACTAGGCTGAAACTTTATAGCGGCTTTTAAAGTCATGACTATTTTCAGCGATTTAGTGCAATTTGTATAGCACCTCTGTTTTTGTACTTAGGACTATGCCTACCAAAAAAGACACCTCAAGGGCCAAAAAAGCAACGATTTCACCCCCAGGCATTGAGACTTCTAGCTGTAATTCCATGCTGTCATTCTCGCCTGAATTACCAATTATGGCAACACAGGGTGAGCCATTGGAACAAATTGATGGTGCAACTGCCTCTCACATCTCAGCACCTAGATATGTGACTGAAGATGCCCTCTCCTCCTCCCTCCAGGGTATGGAAGAAAGATTAGCGGCTTTAATCGCATCCTCTATTCAGAGTGATAAGAAAAGTACTAGCCCTTCCCCCACTTTAGCTTTACTAGGGGAACAGTGGACTCACGATGAGGTTTTACCCTCAATCGATCAGGAAGAAAGACAAACCGATGATTCCTCCTTGGAGGAGACAACGGTAGATGAACCTTTTTCAGCTTCCCAAACTGAGAAATTGCTGATACAATCTCTTACAGAAATGGTTCGCTCCACCTTCATGCTGCCTCTAACAGAGTCTCATGAAAACCCGGCCTCTTCCTTAGGTTCTTTGAAACCTTCCCATGCTTTGCATGCGTTTCCAGCACATGCATTGCTAGAACAGCTTATTTTTCCGGAATGGGATCATCCGGATAAACATTTTCTCCCTCCTAAGGCCTCGTACACACGGCCGAGATTCTCGTCGAAAAAAACATGTCGTTTTTTTCGACGAGATTCTTGGACAAGAAACTTGTCCCGGCCGAGTGTACAGACGCTCGATTCAAAGAACCCGCGGTTCTTTGAATGGAGCGTACGCGGTGACATCATCGACTACGACGAGCATGCGCTCGTCACATTCGATGCCGTCACCGCCATCTTGATATACCCTACGTATGCCTAGGAAGCTACCGCGCATGCGTCAAATTCATTTTGAACATGCGCAGGCTTCCGGGAGGACAGGTAAGTGTACACACACTCACTTTTCTCGTCGAGAAACATGCCGACGAGAATCTCAACGAGAAAATAGAGAGCAGGATCTCTATTTTCTCGTTGAGATACTTGTCGCTTTTCTTGACGAGAAACCATACACACGAACGAATTTCTCGGCAAAAAATCTCTGCCAGCAAGTTTCTTGCTGGTTTTTGCCGAGAAACTCGTTCGTGTGTACGAGGCTTAAGAGTTTTGCAAATCGCTATCCTCTGGAGGAAAGATTCTCCAAAAGATGGAAAGTACCAGCAGTTGACGCTGCGATTTCCAATGTGAATAATAACTTGACTTGTCCTGTAGACAATGCACAAATGCTTAAGGATCCAACAGATAAGAAGTTGGAATCCCTGCTAAAATCTGCCTTTTCCATAGCAGGTGCCGTCACTCAGCCAGCAGTCGCCGCAATAGGCGTCTGCCAATCCCTAAAGGACCAATTTAAATTGGCCCTTAGAGAACTTCCTACACAACATTTGGCTGAACTACCTAAGGCATTATGTTTTGCCATAGATGCCATTAAAGATTCCATTCACCAGGCATCCCGCCTTACGCTTATGCTTGTACATATGCGCAGGATCCTGTGGCTAAAGAATTGGTCAGCTGAAACGCCATGTAAGAACCTCCTAACTGGGTTTCCCTTCCATGGGGAGCAACTTTTCGGAGAGGACTTGGATAAATATATCAAGACAATTTCTAGTGGGAAAAGCACGCTTTTACCCGTCAAAAGAAAATACAAACGCCCTTCATTTAAACGGGCCCTTTCCCCTGCGCCAAGGGCTTCCGCCTCTAAGCAGTGGCGACGGCCTCTGCCGTCAGACTCTAGAGGAAAACCTCAGAGTCAGACCCAGGCTCAAAAGAAGCCCTGGGGTAGGAAATCTGCAAAACAGAATCCTAAAGCCTCGTCATGAAGAGGCAACCCCCCTCACCAAGGTGGGGGGAAGACTTCTGCACTTTTCAGAAGTCTGGAAAAAGGAGATTCAGGACACATGGGTCATCTCCACGGTAACGCTGGGATACAAGCTGGAATTCCGGAACTTTCCACCATCTCGTTTCCTAAGATCAAGCGTACCCAAGGATCCAGAGAAGAAACAATCTCTGTTTCAAGCACTACACCGATTAAGATCTCAAGGGGTGATCATACAGATCCCCACAAGTGAACAAGGTCTGGGGTTTTATTCAAATCTTTTCATGGTACCAAAACCAAATGGAGACGTCAGACCCATTCTAGATCTAAGAAAGCTAAATCAATTCCGCATAGAGACAATCAGATCAGTAGTTTCTATCCTTCTAGGAGGAGAACTTCTCGTGTCAATCGAAATCAGGGATGCATATTTGCATATCCCTATATTCCCTGCTCATCAAAAATTTCTGCGGTTCAAATTAGAACAACAACATTTCCAGTTTGTAGCCCTGCCCTTCGGGCTAGCCACAGCACCCCGGGTGTTCACCAAGGTGCTGGCCCCACCTCTAGCCAGGTTAAGGGCACAGGGCATAACAATCATAGCGTACCTAGACAATCTATTACTTATAGATCAATCAGTGATTCGCTTGGAGCAAGCTGTACGCACTACAACCGACTATCTGAAAGCATTGGGTTGGATTCTCAATCTGGAGAAATCTTCCTTAATACCGCTAAAAAGACTGGAGTACTTGGGTCTGATCATAGACACAGCCCAGGAAAAGGTGTTCTTGCCTCTAGCAAAGATCAACTCCATAAAAGAATTGGTACGGCGGGTCAGGTCAAATGGCAATCCCTCCATTCGCCTCTGCATGAGGTTACTAGGAACCATGGTGGCTTCATTCGAAGCAGTTCCTTTTGCCCAGTTCCATTCAAGACTGTTGCAAAACAGTATCCTGTCTGCTTGGAACAAAACAATTCAAGCCTTAGACTCGCCAATGCGGCTGTCCCCAAGAGTGGCCCAAAGCCTCACTTGGTTACTAACCCAGAATCTGCTGAAGGGAAAATCCTTCAGACCAGTTATCTGGAAGGTCGTAACAACGGATGCCAGCCTCTCAGGCTGGGGTGCAGTACTAGAAAGGACAACAGTCCAAGGACAATGGTCAAGGACCGAAAGAGGCTTGCCCATCAATATCCTAGAGATTCGGGCAGTACGTCTGGCTCTAAAGGCCTGGACTTCCAGGCTACAGAATTACCCTGTCAGGATTCAATCCGACAATGCCACAGCTGTGGCCTATATCAATCACCAAGGGGGCACCAAGAGTCTCTGAGCGCAGAGAGAGGTGAACCATATTCTAACTTGGGCAGAAAGGAATGTTCCTTGCCTTTCTGCAATATTTATTCCCGGAGTAGAGAATTGGCAGGCGGACTACTTAAGTCGCCAGCAGTTATTCCCAGGGGAATGGTCGCTTCACCCCGACATATTTCGGGCTGTTTGCCAAAGATGGGGGACTCCGGACGTAGATCTCCTAGCATCCAGATTCAACATGAAGTTGGTCAACTTTGTGGCCAGAACAAGGGATCCATTCGCATGCGGAACGGATGCGTTGGTGACCTCATGGGATCAGTTCTCACTGATATATGCATTTCCCCCCATCCAGTTGCTGCCTCGACTTCTTTGCAGAATCAAGCTGGAAAGGAAGCCGATTATTCTGGTAGCACCAGCATGGCCCAGAAGGTCATGGTATGCAGAAATCGTAAAGATGGCAGTGGAGGGCCCATGGTCCCTCCCACTACGGTCAGATCTGCTCTCTCAGGGACCGATATTCCATCCTGCCTTACGGTCTCTAAATTTAACGGCTTGGCTGTTGAAACCCACATTCTAAAGAAACGTGGGCTTTCCGGGTCAGTTATCTCCACCCTGATCAATGCCAGGAAGCCAGATTCCAGAACTATATATTATAGAGTCTGGAAGGCTTATGTTTCCTGGTGTGAATCCAAGGGTTGGCACCCTCGGAGATATATCATAGGCAGAATTCTTGCCTTTCTACAATTAGGGGTAGAGATGAAGTTGGCCTTAAGTACTATTAAAGGCCAAGTCTCAGCTTTATCGGTCTTATTTCAAAGACCACTTGCTACTCATTCTTTCGTCCGGGGCTTTATATAAGGAGTAACGGGGCTTAATCCGCCCGTCAAACCTCCCTTGAATCCCTGGGACTTAAACTTAGTTTTGTCTGTGTTACAAAAACAGCCATTTGGACCGATACAACATATTCCCCTAGTCCTTCTGACAAGGAAGTTGGTATTTTTGGTTGCTATATCCTCAGCAAGGAGGGTATCAGAGTTGGCTGCTCTTTCTTGTAAAGAGCCGTATTTAATTTTTCATGAGGACAGAGTGGTACTACGCCCTTGTCCAGGCTTTTTGCCAAAAGTAATTTCAGGTTTCTTTATCGTACACCACGGGACACAGAGCCAGTCATTACATAATGGGTTAAGGGTCACCAGCGGTGATTGGACACTGGCACAACCAATAGAAGACAGTTCCCCTCCATATAACCCCTCCCATCAGGGGAGCACCTCAGTTTTTTCGCCAGTGTCTAAAGGTTTTGGACGCGATAGGAGGTGCTAAAGGAAAGCTCTGTCAAAGAGACCCTCTGGGGGTAGAAAGAGCTATGCTTTCGGACCCATCCAAGACGCCTACGAGTTAAGCCAAAACTGGATGGGATCCGGGTCTCATACATGAGGCTTAGCCTGTAATGTCTCTCTTCGGAGGACTGGGCTCTAAGATCCAGCACTTTCGCTACTTCGCTAAAGTCCTGGTAAGAGTCTTGTACAAGGCCCAAGGTTGGCACACATAGCCCGCCGTGAGGGGTGAAGTTTGGTATCTGTCTGAAAATTTCAGCAGAAAAAACCTGCGGCGTGGATAAGGTAAGAGGTTAGGTCCTAAAACTAGGTTTAAGAACCTTTCCAAAGAAAACAGTGGATGTCTTCTCTTATTCCGCCACTGGGGGGAGTAAAGAGCTGAGTGTAAAGCTCACCTCGCTCTGCTTCAGTGTCTGCTTCGGCAAAGTACACTGTCTGTCCCTCTGCTGCTGAGCTGGCTTGGGCGCCTCCCTCCTCCTCTCGGATGGCTGACCAGACACCTGCAGAAGCAGGTAAAGTTGGAACAAGGGCTGGTGAGAGGGAGCTCCACTCTCACTGTTACCGCCACCATTAGAGCCGCGCGCGCGCGCTTTATCGGAGCGGGGGCGGGAGGCCGCAAATGACACGTGCGCGGGCACGTAGAGCGTGCGCATGCACGAAAACGGCGCAAAATTTTAAAAAGATGTCATGGTGCAGAAGCGCTGCAGAACAAGCAAGTTCGTTTTTCTCTCTCTCTTGGCAGGGATACACAGCAGCGATACAGGGACGTAAGACTCCATGTGGTTGGGCTGGGTACTTCCTAGAAGACATCCACTTTATGCATAGCTGTGTGTTTTTTTAAGGTTGCATACTTTATGTAAATTGCTGAACTGAGCACAGTAATATATGCATTAGAGTACCTTGTGTTTTTTTTTTCTGAGCAGTATGCCTTCCAGGGGAAAGAATGCTGACAAAAAAGATAAAAAAGCACCGCTGTCTGAGACAGGAGGCCCTAGCCGTGCTAACTCGGTACCTTCCTCTCCTGTGTTGCCGGACGCAGCTGTACAGGATGAGCCATTACCTCTGTCAGGTATGGCGGCTTCCCCAGTGAAGCCTGGGCCTGCGTATGTCACTGAAGACACTTTGTCAGCAGCCCTAAATAATCTGGAGGAGAGAATTGCTACTTTGATCGCTAAATCCTCTAAAAAGGACAATAAGCGAAGCAGATCTCCTCCAGTTGTTGACCTCCCTGCAGAAGTATCTGAGGAGGAGGAGGATGAGGATGATGCTACACAAGCAGAGGATGAGGAGTCAGACGGATCAGGGATATCGGATGAGCCTTTCTCTGCATCCCAGATTCTGAAGTCGCAGGTGCAATGTTATGCAGGAACAGTGCGATCTGCATTTAAGTTACCCTCTTCGGAGGTAACTGAATCACCTGTCTCCTCCTTAGGTTCATTAAGATCCCTGCAGGGTGCATGCTCTTTTCCGGTTCATCCATTGCTAGAGGATCTAATGTACGCAGACTGGCAACACCCAGATAAGCGTTTCTCACCTCCAAAAAAGTTTGACATTCTTTATCCTATGGAGGAAATTTTTTTAAAGAAATGGAGCCTGCCTTCTGTAGATGCGGCTATTTCTTGTGTAAATAAGAACCTGGCGTGTCCGGTGGACAATGTGCAAGTATTTAAAGATCCTTCTGAGAAGAAATTGGAATCCCTACTTAAGTCTTCCTTTCTTTTGGCCGGCTCAGTTACCCAACCTGCAGTAGCAGCAGTCGGTATGTGTCAGGTCATCAGCCAACAGGTAAAGCAGGGGCTGAAGGAGCTGCCTCCAGAGCAGGCTAAAAATTGGGAGAATTTGCCAAAAGCCTTATGCTTCACGGTGGATGCCATGACAGATTCTATTATGCAGGCATCACGCCTTACACTCCAACTGGTACATATGCGTACGGTGCTGTGGCTTAAGCATTGGTCAGCGGAAGCCCCATGCAAAAAGCTGTTGGCAAGTTTCCCCTTCCATGGCGAACGCCTATTTGGGGAAGATTTAGAAAAATATATCCAAAGGATATCAAGTGGTAAAACGACTCTTTTACCAGAGAGAAAGAAAAACAAGAGGCCTTGTTTTAAACGCTCTCTTTCCCCAGCTCCCGGGAAACCTGCCTCTAGCCAGTGGCGACGGCATTTTCAGCAACCCACAAAAGCCAAAGGAAATCAGGCTCAGAGGAACAAAAAGCCGTGGGGTGCAAGAGCTAGTAAGCAGGACCCCAAGACCTCTCAGTGAAGGGGCGCCCCTGCTCGGCCGAGTGGGGGGAAGGCTCCGTCAGTTCTCAGCAACTTGGCGGACAGAAACCCAGGACAAGTGGGTTGTATCCACAATATCCTCAGGGTACAGACTGGAATTTCGAGAGATCCCATCTTCGCAATTCCGAGGTTCAAGACTCTCCAAGGATCCACAAAAGAGAGGATCCTTCTTCAAAGGTTTGAATCACTTACTGGCTCAAGGGGTGGTTACAGAGGTACCCCAAAAAGAGCAGGGTTCAGGTTTTTACTCAAACCTCTTTGTGATTCCAAAGCCAAATGGAGACGTCAGACCCATCCTGGATCTAAAATCTCTAAATCGGTTTCTGAACGTGCGCCATTTTCGAATGGAAACGATCCGATCCGTGGTCGCCACCTTGCAAGGCAGAGAATTCATGGCGTCCATAGATATCAAGGACGCATATTTACACATACCCATCCTCCCCGCTCACCAAAAATTCTTAAGGTTTGCGGTGGAACAGCGCCACTTTCAATTTGTGGCCCTGCCCTTTGGTGTAGCCACCGCGCCCAGAGTATTCACAAAGGTACTAGCTCCCCTGTTGGCAAATCTGAGGACACAGGGCATAGCAGTAACAGCCTATCTAGACGATCTACTGGTGATAGATCAGTCAAAAGAGGGATTAGATCACGCTGTGCTCACTACAGTAAGATACCTGGAGCATTTAGGATGGATTATAAACTTACAAAAATCCTCTCTTCAGGCCCAAAGAAGGATAGTGTACTTGGGCATGATCATAGATACAGCCCAAAACAAGGTATACCTGCCAGAGCCAAAGATACAGTCTCTGAAAGATCTGATCCACAAGGTCAAAGCAAACAAGAGGCCGTCTATTCGCCTTTGCATGAGGCTATTGGGGAAGATGGTAGCCTCCTTCGAGGCTGTCCCTTACGCCCAGTTTCATTCGAGACTGCTTCAAGGCAATATTTTAGCCGCCTGGAACAGGAAGAGCCAAGCTCTGGATATACCCATGCGCCTGTCCTCGCAAGTACGCCAAAGCTTCAATTGGTGGCTAGAAGCCAAGAACTTACGGAAGGTAAAATGCTTTCTCCCGGTCTCCTGGAAGGTGGTGTCTACGGATGCCAGCCTATCGGGCTGGGGTGCAGTATTCGAAGAGGCTTCTGCCCAGGGAACCTGGGCCAAGACCCAAGCGATCCTGCCCATCAATGTACTAGAGATCAGGGCAGTATATCTAGCCCTCAAAACCTGGACATACAGGTTACAGGGCCACCCAGTTCGGGTTCAATCCGACAATGCTACGGCAGTAGCTTACATCAATCACCAAGGAGGCACCCGCAGTCGGGCTGCTCAAAAGGAGGTGAACCGGATTTTGACATGGGCAGAAGAGCATGTACCTTGCCTTTCTGCAATCTTCATCCCGGGGATAGAAAACTGGCAAGCGGACTATCTGAGTCGTCAGCAGCTATTACCAGGAGAGTGGTCTCTCCACCCCGAGGTCTTTCAGGCCATATGTCTGAGATGGGGAAACCCAGATGTAGACCTGCTAGCCTCCAGGTTCAACAAGAAATTGGACAACTTTGTGTCCAGGACGAGAGATCCTCTGGCCTACGGAGTAGATGCTCTAATAGCTCTGTGAAATCAGTTCTCACTAATCTATGCATTCCCCCCGATCCCTCTTCTACAAAGACTTCTTCGCAGGATCAAAGAGGAGGGGATACCAGTAATCCTAGTGGCCCCAAACTGGCCCAGGAGGCCTTGGTACGCCGAGATCGTAAAGATGGCGAAAGGAAGGCCCTGGAAGCTTCCGCTTCGACACGACCTGCTGTCACAGGGTCCAGTATTCCACCCTTCCTTACAAGGGCTAAATTTGACGGCCTGGCTGCTGAGACCCACATTTTGAAAAAGAGAGGAGTCTCTGGTCCAGCTCTTTCTACGCTCATTAATGCTAGAAAGCCAGCCTCAAGACTCATCTATCATAGAGTCTGGAAAGCATACGTTTCCTGGTGTGAATCTAGAAGTTGGAACCCTCAGAAATGTGAAATAAGCAGGATTCTTGCCTTTTGCCAGTTAGGAGTGGATATGAAATTAGCCCTTAGTACCATCAAGGGTCAAATATCGGCTCTATCAGTAATTTTTCAGAGACCATTAGCATCTCATTCCCTAGTTCGGGCCTTCATTCAGGGGGTACTGAGGATAAATCCTCCAGTCAGGTCTCCCTTGTGTCCATGGGATTTGAATTTGGTATTGTCAGTGTTGCAAAAGCAACCTTTTGAACCTATTCGCCATATTCCTTTAATTATATTAAGTAGGAAATTGGCCTTTTTGATTGCTATTGCTTCTGCTAGGAGAGTATCAGAACTAGCAGCTCTTTCTTGTAAAGAGCCTTATCTAAATTGTCACAAGGACAAAATAGTACTACGACCCCATCCGGCCTTTCTACCTAAGGTAGTGTCGGCTTTTCACTTGAATCAAGACATTGTTTTGCCTTCTTTTTTTCCAAACCCGCAGACGGCGGGTTGCACTCTCTAGATCTAGTGAGAGCGGTAAAGGTGTATCTGCAAGCAACCGCTCAGATGTTTTGTTTATTTTGCCAGATGGTCCCAAGAAGGGCCAAGCGGCATCAAAATCCACCATTTCCAGGTGGATTAGACAGGTAATTGTTCAAGCTTATGGTTTAAAGAACAGGACTCCTCCTTTTTCTGTTAAGGCGCACTCTACCAGGGCGATAAGTGCTTCATGGGCAGTGCACCACCAGGCTTCGATGGCTCAGATCTGTAAAGCTGCAACTTGGTCTTCAGTCCACACATTTTCCAAATTTTATCAAATAGATGTGAAAGGACATGAGGATTCCGCCTTCGGGCGAAGTGTGCTGCAGGCAGCAGTATAGGGCTTCTTGCCCGCAAGCGGCCTATTTGATCTTGGTCTCCCACCCTTCATATTGAGCATTGCTCTGGGATGTCCCATTATGTAATGACTGGCTCTGTGTCCCGTGGTGTACGATAAAGAAAACAGGATTTTTATAACAGCTTACCTGTAAAATCCTTTTCTTGGAGTACACCACGGGACACAGAGGTCCCCCCCCCCTTCTTATGGGAACCTTACTGCTTTGCTACAAAAACTGAGGTGCTCCCCTGATGGGAGGGGTTA
The DNA here is from genome assembly GCA_029206835.1 of Rana muscosa. Classification (NCBI taxonomy): domain Eukaryota; kingdom Metazoa; phylum Chordata; class Amphibia; order Anura; family Ranidae; genus Rana; species Rana muscosa. Next base: position 893,416,648 of record CM055117.1, on the reverse strand, counting down.
TATGGAGGGGAACTGTCTTCTATTGGTTGTGCCAGTGTCCAATCACCGCTGGTGACCCTTAACCCATTATGTAATGACTGGCTCTGTGTCCCGTGGTGTACTCCAAGAAAAGGATTTTACAGGTAAGCTGTTATAAAAATCCTGTTTTTCACCTGAACCAAGATATTGTCCTGCCATCGTTTTTTCCAAAACCATGTTCCAGGGAAGAAAAGTCACTACATTGTCTTGATGTGGTGAGAGCAGTGAAAATCTATTTAAAGAAAACTGCTCAGATTCGTAATACTGATGTCTTATTTATTCTGCCGGAGGGTCCTAAGAAGGGACAGGCAGCGTCGAAATCCACTGTCGCTAAGTGGATTCGGCAAGTGATAATTCAAACTTATGATTTAAGGGGCAAGATTCCCCCGTTTCGAGTTAAGGCGCACTCTACCAGGTCGGTTAGTGCTTCTTGGGCAGCGCGTCATCAGGCCTCCATGGCTCAGATCTGTAAGGCCGCAACTTGGTCTTCAGTGCATACATTCACAAAATTTTATCAGGTGGATGTAAGGAGGTATGAGGATATCGCCTTCGGGCGCAGTGTGCTGCAAGCAGCAGTGTAGATCCTCAAGTCTGGGTGTACCCTGCGGGTTGTTTCTCCCACCCCTCAAGTGGCATTGCTATGGGACGTCCTATTAAGTAAATTACTTAAGGCTCTGTGTCCCATGATGTACGATAAAGAAAATAGGATTTTTATTACAGCTTACCTGTAAAATCCTTTTCTTGGAGTACATCATGGGACACAGAGGTCCCTCCCCTCTTTTGGGATTTAGACATATTGCTTTGCTACAAAAACTGATGTGCTCCTGGAAGGAGGAGGGGTTATATAGGGAGTAAACTTCCTTAATTAGGGTTTACCAGTGTCAACACCTGAAGATAGGCCTATTACCCATTAAGTAAATTACTTAAGGCTCTGTGTCCCATGATGTACTCCAAGAAAAGGATTTTACAGGTAAGCTGTAATAAAAATCCTATTATTTAGTATCAGCATTTTGTAAGAAAACTGAATTCATAGTGGCTTTAGGCCGATGATATCTATCAATATGCTAACAATATATTCTTTAAAGTGGAGGTCCCACTAAAAAAGAAATATTAAAAGTCAGCAGCTACAAATACAGCAGCTGCCGACTTTTAATATATGGACACTTGCCTGTCCAGGGCGCCCGCGATGTCGGCAGCCGAGGCCGACCCGTCACTCGAGGATTGGTTGCTGGTGCCGCCATACTCGGTAAGGGAATCGGGAAGTGAAGCATTGCGGCTTTACTTCATGGCCCCCTACTGCGCATGCGCGAGTCGCGCTGCACGTCTTCACTGGTCCCCGCTGTGTTCTGGGAGCTGTCTTTCTCCCAGAAGACAGCGGGGGTACAGAGTAAGCGCCGGAGGTGGCGTAGATCACAGAGGTAATCTATGCCAGGAAGTGGGAGCAAATGCCTGTATTAGACAGGTATCTGCTCCCCCCTCCCCCCTGAAAGGTGCCAAATGTGACACCGGAGGGGGGGAGGGTTCCAAAAAGTGAAAGTTCAATTTTTGAGTGGAACTCCACTTTAATTCTCCGATTTAACAATTTGTGTTTCTTTCTCGTACATCATGGGACACAGAGCGACATAGTCATTACTATGTGGGTTATATAGATTACCTTCAGGTGCTGGCACTGGCAACTTCCAAAACCGGAAGTACCCTCCCCTATATAAGTCCCTCCCATCCGGGAGTACCTCAGTTTTTTTGCCAGTGTCTAAGGTGTTGGCCAAAGGTTAACATGTTTTTTCATCTGGGCTTGTGTACAGGTTCTTTTGGGCCTCAGCAAGCTATTCCGGATCTGACCAAAAAAGCTTCATAGCTAAACAGTCGGTACCCGGGCCTTGCAGAGAAGAGCAAGGTTTTGCCTGTAATACCTCTCTTAGGAGGGCTGGACCCTGGGATCCAGAGCTCTGGTCATACCCACGACCAAGATGTTTTCTGTGCAGGGTGCTATACAGGTCCAGGGGAGTGGAATCCTTGGGAACCCGGTCCCTGAAGGTTTAAGTACAATGCCTGCCGTGAGAGGTGAAGTTTGGGCTTCTGTGGACCAAACAGAGTCCTGCGGCGGGGAAAAGGTAAGTGGGGGCCCCTCAGGAACTTGGTTCTATTGGGGGGACCCCCAAGCCTAATATGTCTTTCTGCCTGTTACCTAACGGTATTCCCGCTAAATATCTGTGCATGCCTATAACTACTAGAAAATGTAATAATTTTAATGGTGGTCAAGAAAAAAAAAATGGACAGACCGCGGTACCTGTGTTAATCCACTAGAGGCCGCTGTGGAACGTTGTTTTCTTGTTATGTGGACTATTTCCTTCTGAGGTCAAGTCCAGGCAGATGGGGAGTTCTCTTGTGGGAAACTGCTTCCTCTGTCATGTTGTAATGCTCGTCCATCCCCGGGCCCTGCTGCAAACAGGGACCCTGGCTCCTCTCCCTAGTTTTTTCAAAAGAAGCGCCGAAGGCGCACGTGCCCGTGCGCGTGCACGCGCCTCTATATATAGAGGTGAGCTGGTAAGGGGGCGGAGCTTGGCGGATGACGCTCTGTGCGCGCCGCAGCGCTTCTGCGCATGTGCGGGCGTCCCAGCATGTTAAAAGGCACAATTATGTGTTGTGAGCTGGCTATGGAGTGCAGAGACAGCTGGTAACATTTAAAAAAGGCATACAGCAGGCGGTTGATGCAGGCATCCCCATAGAAAGGCACATTAGTAGACACCAACTGTTTATATAGCAGCAATTGTGCTAGACTATTTTCAGTAAGTGGTGTATTACGGCTGGAATACCTCAGCTTTGGGCTTAGGAATATGCCTTCCAAAGTCTCCGGGACTAAGACTCCCAGGAAGCAAAGGGGGTCTCCGTCGGGCTCTGAGGATCTTGGGCATGCTTTTGCTGCACCAGTCTCCCCTGAAAAATCAGAGGTTGGTGCCCGTAGAGAACCCTCAGGAGTACCTGGTACTGTGGCTGTCCTCAGTTCACCTGCTCCTGTGTATGTAACAGAGGAGGTTTTTTCCTCAGCTCTGGGAGGACTGGAAGAGAGATTGACAACATTGATAGCTGCTTCCCTGTCAGAGGGAAAGCGCGCTCCATCTCCGTCTCCTCCCTCAGAGTACCTGTTAGCGGAACAACAGTCCCATGCAGGGATTGACCTACCTGAAGGGGATCAGGATGAGGTTGATTCTGTTCTAGAGGAATCAACAGTGGAAGAGCCATTTTCAGCATCACATGCTGAAAGATTATGGGTTCAGTCCCTGACTGATATGGTCCGATCAGCATTTAAAATGCCCCTTGCGGAGCCATCAACCACTTCTGTCTCCTCGTTGGGGTCGCTAAAAGCTCCCCAGACTGTTTGTTCCTTTCCAATCCATCCTTTACTGGAAGGACTCATTTACCTTGATTGGGAACATCCTGATAAAATATTTACTCCCCCTAAGAGATTTCCGGTGGTCTATCCCATGGAGGATAAGTTCATCCGAAAATGGAGGGTGCCTACAGTGGACGCAGCCATCTCTTGTGTGAACAAATCACTGACATGTACAGTAGATAATGTTCAAATGTTCATGGACCCGATAGATAAAAAATTGGAGTCCTTATTAAAATCTGCTTTTTCTACAGCAAGCTTGGTGACACAACCAGCAGTAGCAGCTATTGGGGTCTGCCAAGCGGTGAAGGATCAGTTAAAACAGGTCTTAAGGGACTTGCCGGATCAGCAGGCCCTTGCCCTAGCTGATCTGCCTAGAGCCTTATGCTTTGCGGTTGACGCCATCAAGGATTCAATCCATCAGGCCTCCCGCCTTACGCTGTCTGTAGTACATATGCGTAGGCTTCTATGGCTCAAGAACTGGTCTGCTGAAGCTCCCTGTAAAAAATTGCTTCCCTTTTCATGGTGAACGCTTATTCGGGGAAGACCTGGACAAATATATCCAGAAAATTTCCAGCGGGAAAAGTATACTCTTGCCGGTTAAAAAGAGATTTAGAGGTCCCTCTTTTAAGAGGCCTGCCTCTCCAGTCCCTGGGACATCTGCTGTGAAGCAGTTCCGACGGCCTCCTCGGTCAAATCCCGGGGGTAAAAATCAAGGACAATCGCAGGGTAATAAAAAACCCTGGGTCAGGAGAGGTACAAAACCTCCCCCAAAGTCAAATGCATGAAGGGTCGCCCCCACTCAATCGGGTGGGGGGAAGACTCCAGTTGTTCGCAGAGACCTGGCGGGACACGATCAGAGACAGATGGGTGCTCTCCGCAGTAAGTCTGGGATACAGATTGGAGTTAAAAGACTCTCCTCCTTCCCATTTTATGAGGTCAAACGTGCCAAGGGATCCCCGGAAGAGAGAGTCCCTCCTGTTGGCACTAGAACAACTATTGCTCCAAGGAGTAATTATGGAGGTTCCCCTGGAAGAATGGGGGTTCGGGTTTTACTCAAACCTCTTTACAGTCCCGAAGCCAAACGGGGACGTGAGGCCCATATTAAATCTAAAAGGGCTAAACAAATTCCTGCATATCAGGACTTTCCGGATGGAGTCGATCCGATCGGTGGCCACTGCCCTACAAGGGGAGGAATGGTTAGCTTCGATCGACATCAAAGATGCTTATTTGCACATTCCCATCTTTCCAGTCCACCAAAAATTTCTACGCTTTGCAGTAGAAGGGCGCCATTTTCAGTTCAGAGCCTTACCCTTCGGTCTGGCCACAGCACCACGAGTGTTCACAAAAATTCTGGCCCCATTATTGGCCAATCTAAGAACGCAATGTGTAACGATAATGGCATATCTAGACGACTTGTTGCTGATAGACCACTCAGTGAAAAAACTAGAAGTGGTCGTTCACAAGACAATCAAGTATCTGGAATCTCACGGTTGGATTATCAACCGAGACAAGTCGGCCCTAAAACCAGTCAAAAGTCTGGAATACTTGGGGCTAAGGCTAGATTCAGGCCAGAAGAAAATATTCTTGCCTCGAAAAAAGGTGTTGTCTTTGAGAGATTTGATCCACTTAGTGGGTACAAAAAGACAGCCGTCCATACGCCTGTGCATGAGGCTGCTGGGAAAAATGGTGGCATCATTCGAAGCAGTACCCTACGGTCAATTCCATTCAAGGAATTTGCAAAGGGCCATACTGTCAGCCTGGAACAAGAAAGTTCAGGCCCTAGACTTACCAATGTCCTTGTCCCCTTCCGTTCGCAAGAGCCTCCGTTGGTGGTTGGTTCCCCAGAATCTGGAAAAAGGGAAATCTTTCAGTCCGATTTCTTGGAAGGTGGTCACTACAGATGCCAGCCTTATAGGCTGGGGGGCAGTACTGGAGCAATGGTCTCTCCAGGGCAGATGGTCGGATGCAGAGAAGGCCCTGCCCATCAATCTCTTAGAGATACGAGCAGCCCGGTATGCCCTAGTAGCATGGACATCCAAACTCCAAGGGTCCCCTGTCAGAATTCAATCAGACAATGCCACGGCAGTGGCATATATCAATCATCAGGGTGGCACCAGGAGTCGTGACAGCCCAGAGGGAAGTAAATTGCATCCTGAAATCAGCAGAAAGATATGTCCCAGCCATATCCGCGGTATTCATTCCAGGAGTGGAGAATTGGAAGGCGGACTTTCTAAGTCGCCAACAATTATGCCCAGGGGAATGGTCCCTTCACCCCAAGGTTTTCCGGGCAATATGTCAGCGGTGGGGAGCACCGGATGTAGATCTGCTAGCATCCAGATTCAACGCAAAGGTGGACAGATTTGTCTCTCGGACAAGGGATCCCCTAGCTTGCGGCGCGGATGCTCTAGTGTTTCCTTGGGATCAGTTCAAGCTGATATATGCATTCCCACCGCCACAATTGTTACCTCGATTACTCCGCAGAATCAGGGTAGAAAAGAAACCAGTGATTCTGGTGGCTCCAGCGTGGCCCCGAAGAGCATGGTACGCGGAGATTGTAAAAATGTCTGTGGGGAGTCCTTGGACCCTTCCACATCGTCCGGATCTGCTTTCGCAAGGACCGATATACCACCCTTCCTTACCAGCCCTAGGTTTGACAGCCTGGCTATTGAAGCTCACATTCTAAAAAAGAGAGGGCTCTCTAATCCTGTGGTATCTACCATGATCAATGCCAGGAAGCCGGTATCCAGGCAGATCTACTATAGAATCTGGAAGGCATACATCGCGTGGTGTGAGCCCAAGAAATGGCATCCACGTAAGTACGTAATAGGTAGGATTCTGGACTTCCTACAGTGGGCTGTAGATAGGAAGCTTGCCTTGAGTACTATCAAGGGTCAGATTTCAGCCTTGTCAATATTTTTTCAAAGGCCCTTGGCTTCGCATTCACTAGTCAAAACTTTTATACAAGGAGTGATGCGTATTAGTCCTCCGGTTAATATTCCCATATGTCCATGGGATCTAAACCTGGTTCTGTCGGTTCTACAGAAACAACCATTTGAACCATTACAGCATATTTCCTTGGTTCTTCTCACCAGGAAATAGATTTTTCTAGTAGCCATTTGTTCGGCTAAAAGAGTGTCGGAATTAGCAGCTATGTCCTGTAAAGAGCCATATCTGGTTATCCATAATGACAGAGTAGTGTTACGTCCTCATCCAGCCTTTCTTCCTAAGGTGGTATCGAGGTTTCATTTGAACCAAGATGTGGTTCTTCCTTCATTTTTTCCCAAACCTAGTTCGGTAGAGGAAAAGTTATTACATTCTTTGGATGTAGTAAGAGCAGTTAAAGCTTATCTAAAAGCCACTGCTCAGATTCGCAGAACGGATACTTTGTTTATTCTGCCGGAAGGCCCCAGAAAGGGTCAGGCAGCGTCAAAATCTACTTTAGCCAAGTGGATTCAACAGGTCATAATGCAAGCCTATGGCTTGAGAAGGAGACCGCCTCCGTTCAAAGTTAGAGCGCACTCCACGAGAGCAGTTGGAACTTCATGGGCAGTGCATCACCAGGCCTCCCTGGCTCAAATCTGTAAGGCCGCAACATGGTCTTCAGTACACACGTTTACTAGGTTCTACCAGGTGGACGTTAGAAGTCAGGAGGATGTCGCCTTTGGGCGCAGTGTGTTGCAGGCCGCAAAAGATCCTCATGTCTGATAGCGCTCAGCTTATGTATGGTGTATCCCCCCCCTTATTGGGCATTGCTTTAGGACATCCCACATAGTAATGACTATGTCGCTCTGTGTCCCGTGATGTACGAGAAAGAAAATAGGATTTTTATAACAGCTTACCTGTAAAATCCTTTTCTTGGAGTACATCACGGGACACAGAGCTCCCACCCCTCTTTTGGGGACACTTTTAGCTTTGCTACAAAACTGAGGTACTCCCGGATGGGAGGGGCTTATATAGGGGAGGGTACTTCCGGTTTTGGAAGTTGCCAGTGCCAGCACCTGAAGGTATCTATATAACCCACATAGTAATGACTATGTCGCTCTGTGTCCCGTGATGTACTCCAAGAAAAGGATTTTACAGGTAAGCTGTTATAAAAATCCTATTTTTTTAAAACTATGTATAACCTGTTTACAAAAAATGTACACAAAGTTGCTGTTCATTTTCGGGCTGAAATACTTATCCCTCCATGTACTTAAAGCGGCTCTTCAGTAATTTTTTTCATCTTTCCGTCTATTAAATCTTCTGCCTTTGTTGTTTTAACTTTGAATAGTAAAAAAAAAATTTCTGCCAGTAAATACCTTATACAGCCCACTTCCTGTTTCTTGTCTGGTCATTAGCCTAGGCTTATAACATCATGCACAGCTCTCTCTAACTCTTGTAATGCCGCGTACACATGATCGATTTTCTCGACGGTGAAAACACCGTTGAGAAAATCGACGGGAAAAACGAGGAACGGCTTGTTCCCCTACACATGGCCGTTTTTCCCATAATTTTTTCTCTTGTTCGAGAAAAACGACCATGTGTAGGCTCCCCGGCAGTGTTTCCCTATGGGAAAACTGCCGCGGAAAAAAATGCCGTGAATCACGACGAGAAAAATTAGAGCATGTTCTAATTTTTCTCGTCGTGATTAATGCCGTTTTTCTCGTCGGGAAAAATGACCAAAATCCCACACACGGTCGTTTTTCTCGTCAAAGAGAAAAAATTGAATTTTTCCCGGCGAGAAAAATGGTCGTGTGTACGTGGCATTAGAGTTTGTCAGAAAGGGAGAGGGGATGAGTCATAAGAAGGCCAATGAAAGCTGTAGGGCTGCAGAGCTGGAGATGTGCCTCTCAGATGTGCCTTAGCTGCCCACAGTTAAGCCTCGTACACACGGACGGTTTTCTCAGCAAGAAAACTGCTGGGAGAGCTTTTTGCAGAGAAAACCGGTCATGTGTGTGGTTTCTCGTCGGGAAAACTGCCGGGAATCTCGACAAGAAAAATAGAGAACCTGCTCTCTATTTTCTCGTCTGGATTCTCATCGGCCTTTTTCCCGACGAGAAAACCATGCGTGTGTATGCTTACCTGTCTCCAGGTAAACCCGCGCATGCTCGAAAAGACTTTGACGCATGCGCGGTAGCATACAAGGGTAGTCTAGGGTGAAGCAAGATGGCGGTGATGGCATCGAATGTGACGAGTGCATGCTCGTCCTAGTCGATGGCGTCACCGCGTTCTTGCCATTGAAAAGAATGGCGGTTCTTTTGAATGGCCGTGTGTACACTCGGCGAAGCAAGGAAAGCTTGCCAGGAATCTCGTCAGGAAAACCAACATTTTTTTCCTGACGGGATTCCCGTCCGTGTGTACGAAACTTAGTGGAGGAAGATTTCTGCAGCATATTTGGCAAGTACAGAATCGCAGTATATATAAAATAATATGCAAAGCGATTGAAGGGAAGCTTCAGAATGGCAAAGATGTTTTTATTACAAATTATGTGAGCAGACTGCAGTTTTCTTTAAATTAATTATATAATCACTATAGATTCAAATATTAATTTAAAGCCAGCTATGTTGTATACTATAAAGTCATCTAAAAGGCTGATTATCATGTGAATCAAACTGCATTGCTCTCTCGGAAGACTGCAATATTTTAATGCCCAACATAAATCATTTTGCTAGATTTGCCAAAGCTTGAAGTAGTTGTAGACTCTTAGGCTGCGTACACACGACTGTTTTTCTCGGCAAAAAAGCTCTCCCAACAGTTTTCTTGTCTTTTTTTGTCGAGAAAACCGTTCGTGTGTATGCTTTCTCGTCGAGAAAACTGTCCAAAATCTCGACGAGAAAAAAGACGACCTGCGGTCTTTTTTCTCGTCGGGAGTCTCAGTTTTCTCGGCGTGATTCTCGTTCGTGTGTATGCTTTTCTGAGTCTTCAAAAACCGCGCATGGTCAGACTCAAGTATGAGACAGGAGCACACCTTCTTGTAAAACTAGCGTTCGTAATGGAGATAGCACATTCGTCACACTGTAACAAACTGAAAGCACAAAGTCTGAAAAGCGCAAATCGTCTCTTCCCAAACTTTAACTAACACGCGGCAACACGAGATTAGCAAAAGCAGCCCAAGGGAGGACGCCATGAAAATGGAACTTCCCCTTTATACTGCCGTCGTACGTGTTGTACGTCACCGCGTTTTTAGACCGACGAGATTTTGAAATGACAGTGTGTACGCAAGCAAAGCTTCACAAGAATCTCGTCAAACTTGACAAGAAAACCGACAAGAGAAACAGCGTTTGTTTTACGACGAGAAACTCGGCCATGTGTACGAGGCTTTACCCAGTGACATGGCTAGCTTCAGGTGATATACAGAGATTAAACAAATCCCCCTACATTAGTTGTACATGTTTTTTCTGCAGCACTCTCTTCTGCACAGTTTACAAAGTATTTCTGAGCTTTAGGAGGCAGGGGATGGGGATCTGATGTTACTCACATTTCACAGCTCAGAGAGGAGAGCTGAGTGTAACGTGAGACATGACTGGAGGGAATGGATACACTCTTCTACATAATCCCATAGGGGCTGAGGCTGTCAGTCGCTGGCTGTGTGCTTGAGGTTCCCTCTCCATCCTCCTGGATTTGTTGGAGTCCGCACAACCTGCCAGAAACGACTCGTGCAGATAGCAGAGGAACCTCTGCAGACAGAAATCACACTTGGTGCTTTGGATACAAATACACACAATAGATAAATGCTTTGTTCATTTTTCATGACAACCTCTTTAAAGCAAAATTCCCACCAAAATATACAGGGACTAAAAGAGTTTGAATCCAGTTCAGATTTCAGGTACTTATACTGCTTGTATTTTAAAAATGTATTTAAGGATGTATTAATGATTACAGCGCTCTTTTAATTGTGTCTTTTATATCTGCCTCAACTTCAGATTTATTATTGTCATGTCATGTCATTAATAGAGAAAGTCTCGACGGTACTATCCAACACGACTAGCTATTAATCTGGCATCTGGGATATCTGGCTCCACTCTGGATAGCCACAAGCAAGGTTTTATTGTGGTAGAGACTAACTACAGACTCTATGCATATACAGGTAAGCATACCTCCCAAAATTTTGAGATGGGAATGAGGGACACCTACTAGCAAACGTATGTAGGCATAGGACACACCTCCTGCCACACCCCCTTAAAGGAGAATTAACCAAAAAAAAAGGTTATTTAAATCCACAAGGGCTTTTTATTACCACTACTATTCCTTTATATTGGCTTTTAACATTTACAAATGCAGCCATTTAGAATTTGGATGAAAGGTTTAGCCCTGGGAAACACTTTTGAAAGATAAAAAGTGCATTTTATATACAACTATATAAATCAGACCAAAATGAGGGACAAATGAGGGACATTGCTCAAAATCAGGGACAGTTGGGAGCTATGCAGGTAAGTGTGCAGTGACATTTTTTATACTGTGTATGTACTTTAGGTTAGTATTCCATCCAAACATGTATCTACACAGCTGGAGGAGAGGAGTCCCTCCAAAGTGAAGAAAATCTGCTCTTTTACTATGAGTGTGCCCATTAGAAGACTTTACCTCTGCTCGTGTTTCAGTGACGGCTTTCAGTTCCAGGGACAGCAGCGACAGTGGTCATCAGGAGAAATAGAGTATAAACATCCCAACAAAGGGGCCAGACAGGAATTAAAAACTGGCAGGGGTTTGTTTGGCATTAGATTAGTTGTAAGATCTGCATGAATCAGATGACTTGTGGCAACTAATATTATATAACGTTAAAGCGACATTAAAGTGAATTGTTTTAAAAAAAAATGATAATATACTTTACATGTATTTGCTGTTTTTTAAAAATAAAAGAAAAAATCCTCAATTGACTTTTGAAAGTGTCCCCCGGCTGTGCAGACCCACACCCTATGGAGTCCTGTAGGAGTCCCCATACCTACACTCTCCCACTCTTTACTACAACTGTACATGCAGGGACACAAACACACACACGCATAGGCAGCATGAGTGGGACACATAGCTGCTGTCAATTGCCTCTGCAGGTGGAAGAGGGGCACGGATTTTTCTCTGTGTCCTTCTCTTGCTGCCTGTGTGTGGCACTTGGAGCGCTGCGCGTACAGTTGTAGTACAGAATGGGATATCGCACATAGATGAGACTCCATAGGTTCTGGCCGCACAGGGAGAACATGTAGAACAGTGACTGTGTCAGCATAAGTAAACACAGAGAAGTGTTGTGGAAGTTTAGGCAAAACCTAACCAACTCTAATCCTACTCTATGCCAAATATCACTGTACTTACCTGTTCTGCAGTCATTCCAGTCCAGTCCCACGCTGCGCTGTCAGCAGCAACTTCATTGTTTAGGCGTGTGCAGAAGAGGCAACCGACAATGGAAGCCCCATAGTAAGTCTATGGGTGATGTAAATTCCGAGGCAGTTCCCAGCCGTTGTCGGTTCTCTCCTGCACATAGTACCTGTCGCTGGACCGGGTCGGCTGCAGAACAGGTAAGTACAGCAATTTTTGCTTTACAGGGCTAGTTCAATTAGTCTTAGGATGTGGCATACAGTAGAGTTAGTTAGTTCGTTTTTGCCTAAATTTCCACTTTAAGTAGATTACAAGGTACACCTGTAATTCAAGATTGTGTTTTAGCATGGATGAATGAAGGTTAGTAGATCTAAACTTCACTGACAAGCTAGGAGAACAGCCATGAAATATGTGACCAGCAGCCAAAAGGTTAAACAAAAAATTTAAAATGTGCATTTCTTCTTCTATATTTTTTATTTATTTTTTCCATTTGCTGTGTCCTAAGATTCAGAACTGCAGATCGCCCTCATTGCTCTTTTTTCGGAGATGTTATATCGTTTTCCTAACCTGGTAGTAGCGCAAGTCACTAGAGAAAGTGTACAACAAGCTATTGGAAATGGTATCACTGCTGAGCAGGTAAGAAGAGATAAACCATAGTTCTTAAGGTAGACAAAGACAAATTATTATATAATTTTGTTCTTTTGTCAATTAAATAGTAGCACCATTTTTTTTACATTATGGTGTAATTAGTGTGCAATGTATACACTTAAAAGCATGCTGTCATGTCATACTAGACATGAGTATGAATATATGCAGTATATACGAGGGGTCTTCAAAATGTTTCCGCACTTACCGTATATACTCGAGTATAAGCTGAGTTTTTCAGCACATTTTTTTGTGCTGAATATGCCCCGCTCGGCTTATTCTCGAGTCACCTTTTTGCACCTGATCTCCTGGATTTGGGGACCCGGTACTGGCCGACCGTAGGTCCCCTGGACCCCAAGCTTGGCACACATGTAGCTCCACTCTTCCTCTACAAATGTGCACAGTTTGTTGTCCAGGGGACCTACGGCCGGGGAGCACCGATTTTTCAAAGCCGGGCACCCCTTCCATAGACTCCCATTTTAAACAGTAATTTCTCTTGTGAATTTGGGGACCCGGTACTGGCCGGCCCTCAAACTTGGCACACATGTAGCTCCACTCTTCCTCTACAAGTGTGCAAAGTATGTTGTCCAGGGGACCTACGGCCGGGGAGCACTGATTTTTCAAACCTGGGCACCCCTTTCATAGACTCCCATGTTAAACGTCAGTCTAGCCACATAGCGCCGGGGATCAAGTAGGGAGATTGGGCACAGTGAGACATGGTCACAGTGAGGCACGGACACAGTGAGGCACAGTGAGACATGCACATGGACACCCTTGGCTTTTACTCGAGTCAATACGTTTTCCCAGTTTTTTGTGGTAAAATTAGGTGCCTCGGCTTATATTCGGGTCGGCTTATACTTGAGTATATACAGTATTTATATTTCATAGAGTTAAATAAATGCAAAAACCTTTTGAAAAACCCTCGTAAATATGAAACATTACATATGATAATTTTATAATAACCATTTGTAGCTAACAGGCAAAGAGCGCAAAGCAGGACAATAGCTTTCTATTTTTTTTTAAAACAGTACTTTTTTGAAAGAGATCTAATTAGCAGGAGGATTAGATTAGAGATTGGAGGATAGTTACAGAAGATGGATACACAAAAGTATTTCTAGAAATAAAACAGTAAAAGTAAATAAAAATAGGTGAGTTAAAAAAATGACCAAAATTCATAATACTTTCATTTAAGATGTGTATGCACATATTGACTGTTGCTAAAGAAGAGTCAAATATGGCTCCCAAACCACTGGATGGGAGGCACCTACTCTAAACCTAATGTACAATTTTGGGGTTTACTTAATTTAAAAAAAAATCAGGAACAAGATACCTAAAAGGGAAGAGGGAGGGTTGTAGGCTGTGCTTGCCAAAATTTAAGTGGTGGTGCTTCATGTACAAAGCAGCAAGTAGAATGTTTAAATACAGGGATTCTTTAAAAAAGACACTGCAACCTTGCCTGTTCAGGGCTAAGGGAACTTTGCAAAGGGCCCCCGACCCACCATGTCTGCAACAAGCACCAAATTTACCATGTGACCACAATAAGGTGTGCTATACTTTAAATACTTATCACAATTTAGGTGTAATTTCACTTTAAATGAGAATAATATAAAACTGTGAAAAGGACAAAGATCTCGTAAAAAAAATTCTTGCAAATATAGAATGAATTATGAAGAGTCCATGAACCATAAAGTCCATGAGGTGAAATAAATGTGAAAAAAGTCTCAAGGTATGAGTTGCAAAATGTGTACCACTTCTGACAAATGCGTGCTCCACGTGAAAGCCACCAGTGTTCACACGCCTGGCTGTCATACAACTATGTACTCCTTGCAGTAATCCAATCTGGTATGGCAGATGTCAGGAATTAAAAACAAACACAATGCCCATGCCTGGCTGTCCCACTACTCAGCAGCCGGATAAATTATGGCTTCCACTTTGACATATAAAGCAAAGGAGAAATAAAAGGTAAATCCCATAGTGTAGCACAGTAAAATAATCAAACTCTATTGTTATAGTTCACTTACATGATAACAGAAAGAGAACCACAATGTACAGAATCAAAGATGGCACCGCCGCAAGTTCTGCCAGCATGTGCAATGATATCACAGACACAAACTCACTGGGGTCAGTATCATTGGGTTGACGGACCCCTTTGCAAAGACACTGGAACTTTGCCCTGAATCAGCAGAGTGGCAAATCTTTAAGGAGATCAGAGTTTTTAAGTGATGTCTGTATTATTCATATCTGTAGAGAAGATATGATTTTGTAAACTACCATGTTAAAGGCAAAGATAGGATGTGGAACAATGATACCAACTGCCATATAGACATGTTGAGTAAATTCGTTATAAGATGCCAAATGCTCAGACAAAATCATTCTATCAATTGGGAACCTAAATATTGATACTCATAAAATGTAACTTTTGCCAAATGTATATTATATTTTCCTCTTGGCATTCCTGAAAGAATGTAAATGAACATAATGGAAACAGGTGGTAAAGTTTAGATTGTGAAAAAATGAATTGGCAGCTCCCATTCTACCTTCTGTTGTCTCTTAAAAAATGCAAAATGTGTACAAGGGGTTTGTAGAGAATTACATATAAAATAAGATTACCGGTATGTCAATGCTACACATACAATTCAAATGAGACTTTATTAGTAGGGGATTCTTTGCACAATATTGATAGACTTTGGAATACTTGTACTAGCCAGGTCAGTTTAGGTGGTGCAAAAGATTATCTCTGTAAATTGCAGTCTGAATAATAGTTTGTGGTCATTAAGGATGGCAGGAAAGGTGGCCACTCTGTGGCATCTGCATGGATGGTTATTCTTGCCTCTTGTAAATATAAACCACTTCATCACAATGTTTGATAGCAGTGCAATTTTTTGCACTAGCCAAGGGAAATTGGAGTGCCTATGATTAACATAGTGTAGGAGATTGAAAGTTCTTAATGTTTGTGTTCCAATCTTTAGATAATTCATTTCCTGAGGACTAGAGCACACCCTGTGATGTTGCAACAGGTGAGATATTTTCCTTTGCTAAGGTGTTAAATGACCCATACTTGTAGCAGTTCCTATAGATTTTTCCAATGTTCGCTGCATGAATTCAAAGATTGTAAAAAAAAAACATTATATAAAAAATGTCGTATCTAGGTAAACATATTAACTGTCCTCAGTGGAAAAGTTATGTACAGTATTTAGGATACCTGACACTTGAGATTTTTCCTCTCTGATTAAATTTTACTTGAACAGACTGGCAATGCAAATATTTTTCCTAATTTTTCTTTTGTAATGGTACTGCAGTGGTGGCTTAGGTGCACCTGACATTCTTAAATACTATTTCACCTCCCACCTTCGATCGTTCCTGTCCTGGTCTGCCCAGATGGCGCCGAATAGGTGGTCGAAAATTGAAATGGGATCATTATACCCAGCTCATCCCTGCTCTCTATTCTGGTCCCCTACTCTACTTTAAAATACCAAATTACATGGATTGTCTGACCTCAATGCTCTTACTTTGAAGATTTGGCGTGCCTGTATTACTAAGTTCTCTCTCTTCGCCATGTCCTCCTTTGTCAAATATACTCTACATTCCCATTATCCCCAATAGCCTATCCTACCCTCAAGTATCACCCTGGGCTGAGGCCGGTTTCTTTCAACATTGCCAAATTGTTCACCCAGTCACCCGCAGGTTTTGTTCATTTGCAGACCTTCATACTAAATTCCACATCCCCACACATACGTTTTATTTCTATCTACAAATTAAACATTATCTTTTCACACTTTCACCTTCGCTTATACTACCCAAACCCACCGCCTTTGAACTTATATGTGCTCAAGGCCTCCATCTCCTCTATTTATAAACGACTGCATGACTCCACTTTGATGTCTGTGGGTCATCATGCGTATATGCGTAAATGGTCTTCTAATCTTCAAAGCCCCATCTCCCTCCCATGCTGGAACATATTATGGACATCCACTTCCAAAATTTCCAGATGCGTGGCACAGAGAGACAGCTTATAAAATCCTTATGTTCTGGTCGTTCCCTCTCCCCTCTATGCTGGCGTTGTGGTAAAGAAAGAGGTGGAGGACTAATGTGCAGCGCTAGGAGGAAGGGAAAACTAAAAAATGGAACAATAATGATGATATATACATATGACCAAAATGTGCATTAAATCAGTGTACCGCATACAGTGCAATGCAATAAAGCTAGTGCATACCACATTCCAATGGTGTACAAAACTGAAATTATATATGTGTACACTAAAGTGATGGACATATACCGTGTCCACAACAGTGTAATATCTCAATCAGAGAAAAAGTCCCAATAAACAGGTAGTGCAAAGTGGAGACTCCCAAAATTGGAAACAATGAAAAGTTCTCAATGAGAAAACATCAATAATCAGTCTCTGAAAGCCAATATGTGATAAAGGATGACTCTTGTGGTGCAATGCTGATATTACCAACAGAGGACTGTGAATCCACCACCAAGGAAAGGGGTAGGTAACTCTTACCAGAAGCTGTGGACTCATCCACCGATCGGTGGTGAGTCAATCAATCACTGGTTCCTCCTGCCGGCGTGCGAGATGGATTAAGGCTGGTTCTGGAAACTGCCAGGTAGATGAAAGCTGGTGACTCCCGTCTCTTGAAATTCTGTGATGGTTGTAGAACCCCCAGCACTGACGGGTCACCCTTTCCGGGTGACCAAGCCGTAAGCGAGGCGTAATGGAGATGATGATTATAAGCCAAAAGAAAAGAAAAAGAAAATGTTCCACATGGCGTAGGTCAAAACTTCACAAAATTTAAAATATTGAGGAATAAAAGTAAAAACACTGTTCGGTGGGTACAAGTTAAAAAGTGATCACTTAGCAAAAAGGCGCAGTAGCAAGCATGAAACCGGGTTTCATTGGGTTTCAACCTGTTTATTGGGACTTTTTCTCTGATTGAGATATTACACTGTTGTGGACACGGTATATGTCCATCACTTTAGTGTACACATATATAATTTCAGTTTTGTACACCATTGGAATGTGGTATGCATTAGCTACACTGATTTAATGCACATTTTGGTCATATGTATATATCATCATTATTGTTCCATTTTTTCGTTTTCCCTTCCCCCTAGCGCTGCACATTAGTCCTCCAATTCTCATATACAAATCATCAGTTTGTTTGTGTTAGCTGCTTTTTTCACTCACCCCGTTAGGCACTGTTCTTAGGCAGCACAGAAATATCCTTTATATACAAGTAAAGAAAGAGGTACCTATTTCCATATCTTCTGGCAATGTGAGATTATTGTGCCTTATTGGTCTATGGTAATGTCTCTGATCCAACAAGTGCTTGATCACTCTTTATTGATGGATCCACTACATTGTCTTATGGGCCTTCCGTTTCCTGGTATTGGTAAATCTTTGAACAAATGGGCCTCCTTTATTTTACTAGCAGTTAAAAGAACTATTCCTCGGAGGTGCATACGCGGATGCCTGAGGGAGCAGTCACGCTTCCTTAGAGCTCCGCTCCTAGGCTAGTCAGACCGGAGAACCGAGAGCCGCAGCGACTTCTAAAATCATCACTGACATTACCGCATACCTCCAGGAACACGCCTGAGACGGAAGAATGGTGACAAAAGGTACCAAAATCAAACTAAAAACAGGGAAACAAAAGGAGATGTCAGGCAGGGCATTTTCCAAAATGGCGCCGCCGAGTACCTCACAACATAATACACTGCGCTCCTCAATATCTCTGTCACCTAGCTGTAAGGCACAACTGTGTGGAGATGAGACTGACTCTGAAGATGAACAGATACAAACCACTGTTAAACCTAATATGTTTAAACAATTTGAGAGAATATTACAAAAGGCATTGAAACAGACTTCAGATGAAATTACTGACAGGCTCACTAAGGAAATTAGGGAGATTGGGCAGAGAACTGCTGAACTAGAGGTGAGGGTGGATGAACTAGAATCTTACACCCAGCAACATATTGAGGAATTGGACCAGTTAAAAGAGGAAAAACTTATCTTGCAAACAAGGTTGGAGGACCAGGAGAACAGAGACAGACGATCCAACTTGAGAATTGGAGGAATACCTGAACATGTACAGGATTTACAAGCTACTATGCTTGCACTTTTTCAAGAACTTCTCCCTGGCACCCCAGTGGAAATACTGGAAATGGATAGGGTGCACAGGGCCTTAGCCCCTCGTAAACCTAACGGTCCCGCCAGGGACATAATTGTTAGGTTCCACTATTACAAGACAAAAGAACAAATACTAACTGCGGCCAGAGGTAATTCTGCCCTAACCTTTCAAGGTAATACTTATCAGCTAATTGCAGACCTCTCTCCACTTACAATAACCAAGAGAAGGGCATTAAAACCCTTTCTACAAGTTTTACAACAGCACCAGATAATATACCACTGGGGTTTCCCTTTCTTTATCGTACACCACGGGACACAGAGCTAGTCATTACATAATGGTTAAGGGTCACCAGCGGTGATTGGACACTGGCACAACCAATGGAAGACAGTTCCCCTCCATATAACCCCTCCCATCAGGGAAGTACCTCAGTTTTTTCGCCAGTGTCGAAAGGTGTTGGACGCGTTAGGAGGTGCTAAAGGAAAGCTCTACCAAAGAGACCCTCTGGGGGTAAAAGAGCTATGCTTTCGGATCCATCCAAGACGCCTACAAATGAGCTGAATCTGGATGGGAACCGGGCCTCATCCATGAGGCGTCGCCTGTAATGTCTCTCTTCGGAGGACTGGGCTCTAAGATCCAGCACTTTCGCTATTTCGCTATAAAGTCCTGGTAAGAGTCTTGTACAAGGCCCAGGGGAGAGGTATCCTTTAAATAGGAACCCATATCCCTGAAGGTTGGCACACATAGCCCACCGTGAAGGGTGAAGTTTGGTATCTGTCTGAAAACTTTCAGCAGAAAAACCTGCGGCGTGGATAAGGTGAGATTAGAAGGTCCATAACTAGGTTGGGACCTTTTTCAAAAAGTGGATGTCTTCTTTTTTTCCACCACTCTGTTCAGTGTCGGCTTCGGCGAAGTACACTGCTCGTCACCTCCGCTGCTGAGCTTGCTTGAGCACCCCGCTCCTCCTTCCGGTGGCCGATACAGACACCTGCAGATGCAGGTAAGTGGGGACAGGGGCTGATGAGAGTCCTCTCTCACTATGGCCACCACCATAGCGCTAAAGGCCACGCGCGCGCGCGGGAGCGCGCTTTATCGGAGGGGGGGGGCCGAGGCGTGCGCGGGCACGTGGCGCGCGCAGGCACAGAAACGGCGCCAAATTTAAAAGACTGTCAGTGTAAAAAGCACTGCAGCAGCAAGCAAGCTCGTTAGTTCTCTTGTTCCTGGCAGAGAAACACAGCAGCTATACAGGGACGTAAGACTCCATGTGGTTGGATTGGGTACTTCCTAGAAGACATCCATGTTATGCATAGTTATGTGTTAAAAGTTGCATACTTAATGTATTTGCTAAACTGAACACGGTAGTATATGCATTTAGGTACCTTGTATTTTGTCTAAACAGTAAGTCTTCCAGGGGAAGTAATGCGGACAAAAAGAGATAAAAGAGCACCGCCGCCTGAGACAGGGGGCTCTAGCTGTGCTGACTCGGTACCTTCCTCTCCTGTGTTGCCAAAAGCACCTGTACAGGATGAGCCATTACCTCTGTCAGGTATGGCGGCTTCCCCAGTGAAGCCTGGGCCTGCATATGTCACTGAGGACACTTTATCAGCTGCCCTAAATAATCTGGAGGAGAAAATTGCTACTTTAATCGCTAAATCCTCTAAAAAGGGACAATAAGCGAAGCAGATCTCCTCCAGTATTGGACCTCCCTTCAGAAGTACCTGAGGAGGAGGAGGATGAGGAGGAGGCTACATCAGCAGAGGATGAGGAGTCAGACGGATCAGGGATATCGGATGAGCCTTTTTCGGTATCCCAGATTTTAAAGTCACAGGTGCAATGCTATGCAGGAGCCGTGCGAGCTGCATTTAGGTTACCCTCTTTGGAGGTAACAGAATCACCTGTCTCCTCCCTAGGATCATTAAGATCCCTGCAAGGTGCATGCTCCTTCCCGGTTCATCCGTTACTAGAGGATCTATTGTACGCAGACTGGCAACATCCAGATAAGCGTTTTTCACCTCCAAAAAAGTTTAACATTCTTTATCCTATGGAGGAAAATTTTTTAAAGAAATGGAGCCTGCCTACGGTAGATGCGGCTATTTCTTGTGTAAATAAAAACCTGACATGTCCAGTGGATAATGTACAAGTGTTTAAAGATCCTTCTGAGAAGAAGTTGGAATCCTTACTGAAATCCTCCTTCCTTTTGGCCGGCTCAATTATCCAACCTGCAGTAGCAGCAGTCGGTATGTGTCAGGTCGTCAGCCAACAGGTAAAGCAGGGGCTGAAGGAGCTGCCTTCAGAGCAGGCTAAAAATTGGGAGAATTTGCCTAAAGCCTTATGCTTCACAGTGGATGCCATGAGAGATTCTATCATACAGGCATCACGCCTTACACTCCAGCTGGTACAGATGCGCAGAGTACTTTGGCTTAAGCATTGGTCAGCGGAAGCCCCATGCAAAAAGTTGTTGGCAAGTTTCCCGTTCCATGGCGAACGCCTTTTTGGGGAAGATTTAGAAAGATATATCCAAAAGATATCAAGTGGTAAAACGACACTTTTACCTGAGAGAAAGAAAAACAAGAGACCTTGTTTTAAACACACTCTCTCCCCAGCTCCCGGGAAATCTGACTCCAGCCAGTGGCGACGGCCTTTTCAGCCGCCCAAAAAAGCCAAAGAACAGGCTCAGAAGAACAAGAAGCCGTGGGGTTCAAGAGCTAATAAGCAAGCCCCCAAAACCTCTCATTGAAGGAGCGCCCCCGCTCGGCCGAGTGGGGGGAAGGCTTCGTCAGTTCTCAGCGACTTGGCGGACAGAAACCCAGGACAAATGGGTGGTATCCACAATATCCTCAGGGTACAGACTGGAATTTCGAGAGATCCCATCTTCTCAATTCCGAAGTTCAAGACTCTCCAAGGATCCACAAGAAAGAGGATCCTTCTTCAAAGGTTTGAATCACTTAATAGCTCAAGGTGTGGTTACAGAGGTACCCCAAAAGGAGCAAGGTTCAGGTTTTTACTCAAACCTCTTTGTGATTCCAAAACCGAACGGAGAAGTCAGACCCATCCTGGATCTAAAAAATCTAAACCAGTTTCTGAACGTTCGCCATTTTCGAATGGAAACGATTCGATCCGTGGTCGCTACTTTAAAAGGCGGAGAATTCATTGCGTCCATAGATATCAAAGACGCATATCTACACATACCAATCCTCCCCGCTCACCAAAGATTCCTAAGGTTTGCGGTAGAAGATCGCCACTTTCAATTTGTGGCCCTGCCATTTGGTGTAGCCACCGCGCCCAGAGTATTCACAAAGGTGCTAGCTCCTCTGTTAGCAAACCTAAGAACACGGGGCATTGCGGTAACAGCCTATCTAGACGATCTACTATTAATAGATCAGTCAAAGGAGGGATTGGATCACGCTGTAGACACTACAGTAGGATACCTGGAGCATTTAGGATGGATTATAAACTTACAAAAATCCTCTCTCCAGGCCCAAAGAAGGATAGTGTACCTGGGCATGATCATAGATACAGCCCAAAACAGGGTATACCTGCCAGAGCCAAAGATACAGTCTCTGAAAGACCTGATCCACAAGGTCAAAGCAAACAAGAGGCCGTCTATTCGCCTTTGCATGAGACTATTGGGAAAGATGGTAGCCTCCTTCGAGGCGGTCCCTTACGCCCAGTTTCATTCGAGACTACTTCAAGGCAATATTTTAGCCTCCTGGAACAGGAAGAGCCAAGCTCTGGATATACCCATGCGCCTGTCCTCACAAGTACGCCACAGCTTCAATTGGTGGCTAGAAGCCAGGAATTTACGGAAGGGAAAGTCCTTCCTCCCAGTGGCCTGGAAGGTGGTATCTACGGATGCCAGCCTATCGGGCTGGGGTGCAGTATTCGAGGAGGCTTCTACCCAGGGAACCTGGGCCAAGACTCAGGGGATCCTGCCCATCAATGTGCTAGAGATCCGGGCGGTATATCTAGCCCTCAAAACCTGGACATACAGGTTACAGGGCTACCCAGTTCGGGTTCAATCCGACAATGCTACGGCAGTAGCTTACATCAATCACCAAGGAGGCACCCACAGTCGGGCAGCCCAAAGAGAGGTGAACCGGATCTTGGCATGGGCAGAAGAGCATGTACCTTGCATCTCTGCAATCTTCATTCCAGGGATAGGAAACTGGCAAGCAGACTACCTGAGTCGTCAGCAGCTGCTACCAGGAGAGTGGTCTCTTCACCCAGAGATCTTTCAGGCCATATGTCTGAGATGGGGAAACCCAGATGTAGACCTGCTAGCTTCCAGGTTCAACAAGAAATTGGACAACTTTGTGTCCAGAACGAGAGATCCTCTAGCCTACGGGACAGACGCTCTAATAACTCCATGGAATCAGTTCTCACTGATCTATGCATTCCCTCCGATCCCTCTTCTACAAAGACTGCTTCGCAGGATCAAGGAGGAGGGAATACCAGTAATCCTAGTGGCCCCAAACTGGCCCAGGAGGCCTTGGTATGCCGAGATCGTAAAAATGGCGATAGGAAGGCCCTGGAAGCTTCCACTTCGACACGACCTGTTGTCACAGGGTCCAGTATTCCACCCTTCCTTACAAAGGCTAAATTTGACGGCCTGGCTGCTGAGACCCACATTTTGAAAAAGAGAGGGGTCTCTGGCCTGGTTCTTTCTACGCTCATTAATGCTAGAAAGCCAGCCTCCAGACTCATCTATCATAGAGTCTGGAAAGCATACGTTTCCTGGTGTGAATCCAGAAGTTGGAATCCTCTGAAATATGAAATAAGTAGGATTCTTGCTTTTTGCCAGTTAGGAGTGGATATGAAATTAGCCCTTAGCACCATCAAAGGGCAAATATCGGCTCTATCAGTCTTCTTTCAGAGACCATTGGCATCTCACTCCCTAGTTCGGACATTCATTCAGGGGGTACTGAGGATAAATCCTCCAGTCAGGTCTCCCTTGTGTCCATGGGATTTGAATTTGGTATTGTCAGTGTTGCAAAAGCAACCTTTTGAACCTATTCGCCATATTCCTTTAATTATATTAAGTAGGAAATTGGCCTTTCTGATTGCTATAGCTTCTGCTAGGAGAGTATCAGAGCTAGCAGCTCTTTCTTGTAAAGAGCCTTATCTAAATTGTCACAAGGACAAGATCGTACTACGACCCCATCCGGCTTTTCTGCCTAAGGTGGTGTCGGCTTTTCACTTGAATCAAGACATTGTTCTGCCTTCCTTTTTTCCAAACCCGCGGACGGCGGGGGAAAAATTATTACACTCTCTAGATCTAGTAAGAGCGGTAAGGGTGTATCTGCAAGCAACCGCTCAGATACGTAAAACAGATGTTTTGTTTATTTTACCAGATGGTCCCAAGAAGGGCCAAGCGGTATCAAAATCCACCATTTCCAGGTGGATTAGACAAGTAATTGTTCAAGCTTATGGTTTAAAGAACAGGACTCCTCCTTTTCCTGTTAAGGCGCACTCTACCAGGGCGATAAGTGCTTCATGGGCAGTGCACCACCAGGCTTCGATGGCTCAGATCTGTAAGGCTGCAACTTGGTCCTCAGTCCAT
The DNA here is from genome assembly GCA_029206835.1 of Rana muscosa. NCBI lineage: Eukaryota > Metazoa > Chordata > Amphibia > Anura > Ranidae > Rana > Rana muscosa. Next base: position 893,392,623 of record CM055117.1, on the reverse strand, counting down.
ACATTTTCCAAATTCTATCAAATAGATGTGAAAGGACATGAGGATTCCGCCTTCGGGCGAAGTGTGCTGCAGGCAGCAGTATAGGGCTTCTGGTCCGCAAGCGGTCGGTTTGATCTGTGTCTCCCCCCTTCATATGAGCATTGCTCTGGGACGTCCCATTATGTAATGACTAGCTCTGTGTCCCGTGGTGTACGATAAAGAAAATAGGATTTTTATAACAGCTTACCTGTAAAATCCTTTTCTTGGAGTACACCACGGGACACAGAGGTCCCACCCTTCTTATGGGAACCTTACTGCTTTGCTACAAAACTGAGGTACTTCCCTGATGGGAGGGGTTATATGGAGGGGAACTGTCTTCCATTGGTTGTGCCAGTGTCCAATCACCGCTGGTGACCCTTAACCATTATGTAATGACTAGCTCTGTGTCCCGTGGTGTACTCCAAGAAAAGGATTTTACAGGTAAGCTGTTATAAAAATCCTATTTTCTCCCTGCGCTTCACCCATTTGGAAACAAAATATGTTTGTCGTACCCCAGAAGAATTACAAACAGTTCTGCTTGATTTGGACCTTTTGGATCAATCCGAAAACACAGTTCAGCCACGTAGACGTTCAACCCCACGATCATCCTCCAAACAAGATTCATCTGCCTCCACCCGTCAAAATCTACACAAACGTGGACGCTATGAGACCCTGTCACCACCTAATGTCGACTCCATGGACTGACTTTAATCAATTTCCCAGCTTGCTCATCACTTCAATTTTTTAGCTTATTGTGCTAGATCATATTCATGAATTACACTCATACCTCGCTTTAGTCACCTGGTTGACTTAAATTTTTATTTTTATTTTTTTTATTTAAATAATTTTTCTTTCTCGTACATCACGGGACACAGAGCGGCATAGTCATTACTATGTGGGTTATATAGTTTACCTTCAGGTGCTGGCACTGGCAACTTCCAAACCGGAAGTACCCTCCCCTATATAAGCCCCTCCCATCCGGGAGCACCTCAGTTTTTTTGCCAGTGTCTAAGGTGTTGGCCAAGAAGTAACATGTGTTTTTCACTGAGCTTGCGTACAGGTTCTTTTGGGCCTCAGTAAGCTATTCCGGATCCGACCAAAAAAGCTTCATAGCTAAACGGTCGGTACCCGGGCCTTGCAGAGAAGAGCAAGTTTTTGCCTGTAATGCTTCTCTTAGGAGAGCTGGACCCTGGGATCCAGAGCTCTGGTCATACCCACGACCAAGATGTTTTCTGTGCAGGGTGCTATACAGGTCCAGGGGAGTGGAATCCTTGGGAACCCGGTCCCTGAAGGTTTAATTACAATGCCTGCCGTGATAGGTGAAGTTTGGGCTTCTGTGGACCAAACAGAGTCCTGTGGCGGGGAAAAGGTAAGTGGGGGCCCCTCAGGAACTTGGTTCTATTGAGGGGACCCCCAAGCCTAATATGTCTTTTTGCCTGTTACCTAACGGTATTCCCGCTAAATATCTGTGCATGCCTGTAACTACTAAAAAATGTAATAATTTTAATAGTGGTCAAGAAAAAATATATATATATATAAAATATAGACTGCGGTACCTGTGTTAATCCACTAGAGGCCGCTGTGGAACGTTTCTTGTCATATGGACTTTTTTTCTTTTCATCAGAGCAAGTCCAGGCAGATGGTGAGTTCTCTTGTGGGAAACTGCTTCCTCTGCCATGTTGCAATGTTCATCCATCCCCCGGCCTACGGCAAACATGGCCCTGTCTCCTGTCCCTAGTTTCCCTTTTCAAAAAAGAGCGCCGAAGGCGCACGTGCCCGCGCGCGTCTCTCTATATAGAGGTGAGTGGAAAAGGGGGCGGAGCTTGGTGGATGACGCTCTGTGCGCGCCGCAGCGCTTCTGCGCATGTGTGGGCGTCCCAGCATGTTAAAAGGCACAATTATGTGTTGTGAGCTGGCTATGGTGCAGAAACAGAGCTGGCAACATTTAAAGAAAGGCATACAGCAAGCGGTTGATGCAGGCATCCCCATAGAAAGGCACATTAGTAGACACCAACTGTTTATATAGCAGCATTTGTGCTAGACTATTGTCAGTAAGTGGTGTATTTCGGCTGGAATACCTCAGCTTTGGGCTTAGGAATATGCCGTCTAAAAACTCCGGGACTAAGAATCCCAGGAAGCATAGGGGGTCTCCATCGGGCTCTGAGGATCTTGGGCATGCTTCGGCTGCACCAATCTCCCCTGAAAAATCAGAGGTTAGTGACCGTAGAGCACCCTCAGGAGTACCTGGTACTGTGGCTGTCCTCAGTTCACCTGCTCCTGTGTATGTAACAGAGGAGGTTTTTTCCTCAGCTCTGGGAGGACTGGAAGAGAGATTGACAACATTGATCGCTGCTTCCCTGTCAGAGGGAAAGCGCGCCCGATCTCCGTCTCCTCCCTCAGAGTACCTGTTAGCGGAGCAACAGTCCCATACAGGGATCGACCTACCTGAAGGGGATCAGGACGAGGTTGATTCTGTTGTAGAGGAATCAACAGTGGAAGAACCATTCTCAGCATCACATGCTGAAAGATTATGGGTTCAGTCCCTGACTAACATGGTCCGATCAGCATTTAAAATGCCCCTTGCGGAGCCATCATCCACTTCTGTCTCCTCGTTGGGGTCGCTAAGAGCCCCCCAGACTGTTTGTTCCTTTCCAATCCATCCTTTATTGGAAGGGCTCATTTACCAGGATTGGGAACATCCTGATAAAATATTTACTCCTCCCAAGAGATTTCAGGTGGTCTATCCCATGGAGGATAAGTTCATCAAAAAATGGAAGGTCCCTACAGTGGACGCAGCCATCTCTTGTGTGAATAAATCACTGACATGTCCAGTAGATAATGTCCAAATGTTCAAGGACCCAATAGATAAAAAATTGGAGTCCTTACTAAAATCTGCTTTTGCTACAGCAGGCTTGGTGACACAACCAGCAGTGGCAGCTATTGGGGTCTGCCAAGCAGTGAAGGATCAGTTGAAACAGGTCTTAAGGGACTTGCCAGATCAGCAGGCTCTTGCTCTAGCTGATCTACCTAAAGCCTTATGCTTTGCGGTTGACGCTATAAAGGATTCAATCCATCAGGCCTCCCGCCTTACGCTGTCGGTAGTACATATGCGCAGGCTTCTGTGGCTCAAAAACTGGTCTGCTGAAGCTCCCTGTAAAAAATTGCTGGTCAGCTTCCCATTTCATGGTGAACGCTTATTCGGGGAAGACCTGGACAAATATATCCAGAAAATTTCTAGCGGTAAAAGTACACTCTTGCCGGTTAAAAACAGAGTTAGAGGTCCCTCTTTTAAGAGGCCTGCTTCTCCAGTCCCTAGGACATCGGCTGTGAAACAGTTCGACGGCCTCCTCGGTCACATCCCGGGGGTAAAAATCGGGGACAATCGCAGGGTAACAAGAAACCCTGGGTCAGGAGAGGTACAAAACCTCCCCCAAAGTCAAATGCATGAAGGGTTGCCCCCACTCAATCGGGTGGGGGGAAGACTTCAGTTGTTCGCAGAGACCTGGCGGGACACGATCAGAGACAGATGGGTGCTCTCCGCAGTAAGTCTGGGATACAAATTGGAGTTAAAAGACTCCCCTCCTTCCCATTTTATAAGGTCAAACGTGCCAAGGGATCCCCAGAAGAGAGGATCCCTCCTGTTGGCACTAGAACAATTATTGCTCCAAGCAGTAATTATAGAGGTTCCCCTGGAAGAATGGGGGTTCGGGTTTTACTCAAACCTCTTTACAGTCCCGAAGCCAAACGGGGACGTGAGGCCCATATTAAATCTAAAAGGGCTAAACAAATTCCTACATATCAGGACTTTCCGGATGGAGTCGATCCGATCGGTGGCCACTGCCCTACAAGGGGAGGAATGGTTAGCCTCGATCGACATCAAAGATGCTTATTTGCACATTCCCATCTTTCCAGTCCACCAAAGATTTCTACGCTTTGCAGTAGAAGGGCGCCATTTTCAGTTCAGAGCCTTACCCTTCGGTCTGTTCACAAAAATTCTGGCCCCATTATTGGCCAATCTAAGAACACGAGGTGTAACGATAATGGCATATCTAGACGACTTGTTGCTGATAGACCACTCAGTGGAAAAACTAGAAGTGGTTGTTCACGAGACAATCGAGTATCTGGAATCTCACGGTTAGATTATCAACCGAGACAAGTCAGCCCTAAAACCAGTCAAAAGTCTGGAATACTTGGGTCTAAGGCTGGATTCAGACCAGAGAAAAATTTTCTTGCCTCAAGAAAAGGTGTCGTCTTTGAGAGATTTGATCCACCTAGTGGGTACAAAAAGACAGCCATCCATACGCCTGTGCATGAGGCTGCTGGGAAAAATGGTGGCATCATTCGAAGCAGTACCCTACGGTCAATTCCATTCAAGGAATTTGCAAAGGGCTATACTGTCAGCCTGGAACAAAAGAGTTCAGGCCCTAGACTTACCAATGTCCTTGTCCCCTTCCGTTCGCAAGAGCCTCCATTGGTGGTTGGTTCCCCAGAATCTGGAAAAAGGGAAATCCTTCAGTCCGATTTCTTGGAAGGTGGTCACTACAGATGCCAGCCTTATAGGCTGGGGAGCAGTACTGGAGCAATGGTCTCTCCAGGGCAGATGGTCGGATGCAGAAAAGGCCCTGCCCATCAATCTCTTAGAGATACGAGCAGCCCGGTATGCCCTAGTAGCATGGACATCCAAACTCCAAGGGTCCCCTGTCAGAATTCAATCGGACAATGCCACGGCAGTGGCATATATCAATCATCAGGGTGGCACCAGGAGTCGTGCAGCCCAGAGGGAAGTAAATTGCATCCTGAAATGGGCAGAAAGATATGTCCCAGCCATATCCGCGGTATTCATTCCAGGAGTGGAGAATTGGAAGGCGGACTTTCTAAGTCGCCAACAATTATGCCCAGGGGAATGGTCCCTTCACCCCGAGGTTTTCCGGACAATATGTCAGCGGTGGGGAACACCGGATGTAGATCTGCTAGCATCCAGATTCAACGCAAAGGTGGACAGGTTTGTCTCTTGGACAAGGGATCCCCTAGCTTGCGGCTCGGATGCCCTAGTGTTCCCTTGGGATCAGTTCAAGCTGATATATGCATTCCCACCGCCACAATTGTTACCTCGATTACTCCGCAGAATCAGGGTAGAAAAGAAACCAGTGATTCTGGTGGCTCCAGCGTGGCCCCGAAGAGCATGGTACGCGGAGATTGTAAAAATGTCTGTGGGGAGTCCTTGGACCCTCCCACATCGTCCGGACCTGCTTTCGCAAGGACCGATATACCACCCTTCCTTACCAGCCCTAGGTTTGACGGCCTGGCTATTGAAGCCCACATTCTAAAAAAGAGTTCTCTCTAATCCTGTGGTATCTACCATGATCAATGCCAGGAAGCCGGTATCCAGGCAGATCTACTATAGAATCTGGAAGGCGTACATCGCCTGGTGTGAGGCCAAGAAATGGCATCCACGTAAGTACGTAATAGGTAGGATTCTGGACTTCCTACAGTGGGCTGTAGATAGGAAGCTTGCCTTGAGTACTATCAAGGGTCAGATTTCGGCCATGTCAATATTTTTTCAGAGGCCCTTGGCTTCGCATTCACTAGTCAAAGCCTTTATACAAGGAGTGATGCGTATTAGCCCTCCGGTTAATATTCCCATATGTCCATGGGACTTAAACCTGGTTCTGTCGGTTCTACAGAAACAACCATTTGAACCATTACAGCATGTTTCCCTGGTTCTTCTCACCAGGAAATTGATTTTTCTAGTAGCCATTTGTTCGGCTAAAAGAGTGTCGGAATTAGCCGCTATGTCCTGTAGGGAGCCATATCTGGTTATCCATAAGGACAGAGTAGTGTTACGTCCTCATCCAGCCTTTCTTCCTAAGGTGGTATCGAGGTTTCATTTGAACCAAGATGTGGTTCTTCCTTCTTTTTTCCCCAAACCTAGTTCAGTAGAGGAAAAATTATTACATTCTTTGGATGTAGTGAGAGCAGTTAAAGATTATCTAAAAGCCACTGCTCAGATTCGCAGAACGGATACTTTGTTTATTCTGCCGGAAGGCCCCAGAAAGGGTCAGGCAGCGTCAAAATCTACTTTAGCCAAGTGGATTCGACAGGTCATTATGCAAGCCTATGGCTTGAGAAGGAGACCGCCTCCGTTCAAAGTTAGGGCGCACTCCACGAGAGCAGTTGGAACTTCATGGGCAGTGCATCACCAGGCCTCCCTGGCTCAAATCTGTAAGGCCGCAACATGGTCTTCAGTACACACGTTTACTAGGTTCTACCAGGTGGACGTTAGAAGTCAGGAGGATGTCGCCTTTGGGCGCAGTGTGTTGCAGGCCGCAAAAGATCCTCATGTCTGATAGCGCTCAGCTTATGTATGGTGTATCCCCCCCCTCATTGGGCATTGCTTTAGGACATCCCACATAGTAATGACTATGCCGCTCTGTGTCCCGTGATGTACGAGAAAGAAAATAGGATTTTTATAACAGCTTACCTGTAAAATCCTTTTCTTGGAGTACATCACGGGACACAGAGCTCCCACCCCTCTTTTGGGGACACTTATTGCTTTGCTACAAAACTGAGGTGCTCCCGGATGGGAGGGGCTTATATAGGGGAGGGTACTTCCGGTTTGGAAGTTGCCAGTGCCAGCACCTGAAGGTAAACTATATAACCCACATAGTAATGACTATGCCGCTCTGTGTCCCGTGATGTACTCCAAGAAAAGGATTTTACAGGTAAGCTGTTATAAAAATCCTATTTCTTCTTTTTTTTTCCCCCTCCCACCTTATATAGGTTCACATAGATTCTGATGTTAACATATTTTTGCCTCCCGTTTCCCCTCCCCCCCTTTTTTCTCCCCTATTTATTTTTTTCCTCTACAATTTATGGTTGCTGTTATATTAAGTTCATTTGTACTGTTTAGTAGGTTCTCCGGTGCTGACTGGCCACATGGAATTTCATGTCGCCTTCCTTACACCCTTCGACTCCCGATATTAAACGGAAGTTGGACGGTGATTTCGGAACCTCTTGGGGTGCACTTGCTGTGCCCCTGAGACGTTCTCACACCCTCTTTACATATTGTTATGCAGTAATTGTTTATATATTCTCAAGGGTCTTTCATCTTTTATTTCTTTCTCGTACATCACGGGACACAGAGCGACATAGTCATTACTAATGGGTTATATAGATACCTTCAGGTGCTGGCACTGGCAACTTCCAAAACCGGAAGTACCCTCCCCTATATAAGCCCCTCCCATCTGGGAGCACCTCAGTTTTTTGCCAGTGTCTAAGGTGTTGGCCAAGAAGAAACATGTGTTTTTCACTGAGCTTGCGTACAGGTTCTTTTGGGCCTCAGTAAGCTATTCCGGATCCGACCAAAAAAGCTTCATAGCTAAACGGTCGGTACCCGGGCCTTGCAGAGAAGAGCAAGGTTTTGCCTGTAATGCTTCTCTTAGGAGAGCTGGACCCTGGGATCCAGAGCTCTGGTCATACCCATGACCAAGATGTTTTCTGTGCAGGGTGCTATACAGGTCCAGGGGAGTGGAATCCTTGGGAACCCGGTCCCTGAAGGTTTAATTACAATGCCTGCCGTGATAGGTGAAGTTTGGGCTTCTGTGGACCAAACAAAGTCCTGCGGCGGGGAACAGGTAAGTGGGGGCCCCCAGGAACTTGGTTCAATTGGGGGACCCCCAAGCCTAATTTGTCTTTCTGTCTGTTACCTAACGGTATTCCCGCTAATATCTGTGCATGCCTGTAACTACTAAAAAATTTAATAATTTTAATAGTGGTCAAGAAAAAAAAAAAATATATATATATATATATATATATATATATATAATATATTAGACTGCGGTACCTGTGTTAATCCACTAGAGGCCGCTGTGGAACGTTTCTTGTCATGTGGACTAGTTTCTTTTTATCAGAGCAAGTCCAGGCAGATGGTGAGTTCTCTTGTGGGAAACTGCTTCCTCTGCCATGTTGCAATGCTCGTCCACCCCCCGGCCTGCGGCAAAAGGGGCCCTGGCTCTTGTCCCTGGTTTCCTTTTCAAAATTAGCGCCGAAGGCGCACGTGGCCGCGCGCGTGCGCGTGCACGCGCCTCTATATATAGAGGTGAGCCGGGAAAGGGGGCAGAGCTTGGGGGATGACGCTCTGTGCGCGCCGCAGCGCTTCTGCGCATGTGCGGGCGTCCCAGCATGTTAAAAACCACAATTATGTGTTGTGAGCTGGCTATGGAGTGCAGAGACAGAGCTGGCAACATTTAAAAAAGGCATACAGCAAGCGGTTGATGCAGGCATCCCCATAGAAAGGCACATTAGTAGACACCAACTGGTTTTATAGCAGCATTTGTGCTAGACTATTGTCAGTAAGTGGTGTTTCTTTCTCGTACATCACGGGACACAGAGCGACATAGTCATTACTAATGGGTTATATAGTTACCGTCAGGTGCTGGCACTGGCAACTTCCAAAACCGGAAGTACCCTCCCCTATATAAGCCCCTCCCATCCGGGAGCACCTCAGTTTTTTGCCAGTGTCTAAGGTGTTGGCCAAGAAGAAACATGTGTTTTTCACTGAGCTTGCGTACAGGTTCTTTTGGGCCTCAGTAAGCTATTCCGGATCCGACCAAAAAAGCTTCATAGCTAAACGGTCGGTACCCGGGCCTTGCAGAGAAGAGCAAGGTTCTGCCTGTAATGCTTCTCTTAGGAGAGCTGGACTCTGGGATCCAGAGCTCTGGTCATACCCACGACCAAGATGTTTTCTGTGCAGGGTGCTATACAGGTCCAGGGGAGTGGAATCCTTGGGAACCCGGTCCCTGAAGGTTTGATTACAATGCCTGCCGTGATAGGTGAAGTTTGGGCTTTTGTGGACCAAACAAAGTCCTGCGGCGGGGAACAGGTAAGTGGGGGCCCCCAGGAACTTGGTTCTATTGGGGGACCCCCAAGCCTAATTTGTCTTTCTGTCTGTTACCTAACGGTATTCCCGCTAATATCTGTGCATGCCTGTAACTACTAAAAAAAAAAAATGTAATAATTTTTAATGGTGGTCAAGAAAAAAAAAAAAAAAATGTTTTTTTATATATGTTTAGTATATTAAACTGCGGTACCTGTGTTTGTCCACTAGAGGCCGCTGTGGAATGTTTTTCTTGTCATATGGACTAGTTTCTTCTCAGAGAGCAAAGTCCAGGCAGCTGGTGAGTTCTCCTACAGGAAACTGTTTCCTCTGCCATGTTGCAGTGTTCGTCTATCCCCCGGCCTGCGGCAAAGGGGGCCCTGGCTCCTGTCCCTGGTTTCCATGTTTGAAAATTAGCGCCGAGGCGCACGTGGCCGCGCGCGTGCACGCGCCTCTATATATAGAGGTGGCCGGAAAAAGGGGCGGGGCCTGGGGGATGACGCTCTGTGCGCGCCGCAGCGCTTCTGCGCATGTGCGGGCGTCCCAGCAGGTTTTTAAAAAGCCACATTATTGCAGTAAGCTGGCTATGAAGTACAGAGACAGAGCTGGCAACATTTAAAGGCATACAGCAAGCGGTTGATACAGGCATCCCCTAGAAAGGCACGTTAGTAGACACCAACTGTGATATAGCAGCAATTGTGCTAGACTATTCTCAGTAAAAGTGGTGTATTACGGCTGGAATACCTCAGCTTTAGGCTTAGGAATATGCCGTCCAGTAGCTCCGGAACTGAATCTTCCAGGAAGCGAAGGGGGTCTCATCGGGCTCTGAGGATCTTGGGCATACTCCTGCTGCACCAGTCTCCCCTGAAGTTCAGAGGTAAGTGACCGTAGAGACCCCGCAGGGGTACTTGGTACTGTGGCTGTCCTCAGTCACCTGCTCCTGTGTATGTAACAGAGGAGGTTTTTTCCTCAGCTCTGGGAGGATTAGAGAGAGATTGTCAAAATTTATCGCTGCCTCCCTGTCAGGGAAAGCACGCCCGATCTCCGTCTCCTCCTTCAGAGTGCCTGTTAGCAGAGCAACAGTCCCATACAGGGATCGACCTGCCTGAAGGGGATCAGGATAAGGTTGATTCTGTTATAGAGGAATCAACAGTGGGGGAACCTTTTCTCAGCATCTCAAGCTGAAAGATTATGGGTTCAGTCTCTGACTAACATGGTCCGATCAGCATTTAAAAATGCACCTTGCGGAACCATCAACCACTACTGTATCCTCGTTGGGGTCGCTAGAAGCCCCCAGACTGTTTGTTCTTTTCCACTTCACCCTTTACTGAAAGGGCTCATTTACCAGGATTGGGAACGTCCTGAGAAAATATTTATTCCCCCAAGAGATTTCCGGTGGTCTATCCCATGGAGGATAAGTTCATCAAAAAAAAAAAAAATGGAAGGTCCCTACAGTGGACGCAGCCATCTCTTGTATGTATAAATCACTGACATGTCCAGTGGATAATGTCCAAATGTTCAAGAACCCAATAGATAAAAGATTGGAGTCCTTATGAAAATCTGCTTGGTGATACAACCAGCAGTAGCAGCTATTGGGGTCTGCTAAGCAGTGAAGGATCAGTTGAAACAGGTCTTGAGGGACTTGACAGATCAGCAGGCTTTGCCCTAGCTGATCTACCTAGAGCCTTAGGCTTTGCGGTTGACGCCATAGAGGATTCAGTCCATCAGGCCTCCCGCCTTACGCTGTCTATAGTACATATGCGTAGGCTCCTATGGCTCAGAAACTGGTCTGCTGAAGCTCCCTGTAAAGAATGGCTGGTTAGCGTCCCATTTCATGGTGTACGCTTATTCAGGGAAAACCTGGACAAATATATCCAGAAAATTTCCAGCGGTAAAAATACGCTCTTGCCGGTTAAAAAGCAGAGTTAGAGGTCCCTCTTTAAGAGGCCTGCTTCTCCAGTCCCTGGGGCATCGGCTGTGTAACAGTTCCGACGGCCTCCTCGGTCAAATCCCGGGGGTAAAAAACAGGGACAGTAGCAGGGTAATGAGAAACCCTGGGTCAGGGGAGGTACAAAACCTCCCCCAAAGTTAAATTCATTGAAGCCCCCACTCAGTCGGGTGGGGGGAGGACTCCAGTTGTTCGCAAAGAGACCTGGCGGGACACGATCAAGACAGATAGGTGCTCTCCGCAGTAGGTTTGGGATACAGTTTGGAGTTAAAAGACTCTCCTCCTTCCCATTTTTGAGGTCAAACGTGCCAAGGGATCCCCGGAAGAGAGAGTCCCTCCTGTTGGCACTAGAACAACTATTGCTCCAAAGAGTAATTATGGAGGTTCCCCTGGAAGAATGAGGGTTCGGGTTTTACTCAAACCTCTTTACAGTCCCGAAGCAAACGCGGACGGGAGGCCCATATTAATTCTAAAAGGGCTATACAAATTCCTGTATATCAGGACTTTCCGATGGAGTCGATCCGATGCCCTACAAGGGGAGGATTGGTTAGCCACGATCGACATCAAAGATGCTTATTTGCACATTCCCATCTTTCCAGTCCACCAAAAATTTCTACGCTTTGCAGTAGAAGGGCGCCATTTTCAGTTCAGAGCCTTACCCTTCGGTCTGGCCACAGCACCAAGAGTGTTCACAAAAATTCTGGCCCCATTATTGGCCAATCTAAGAACACGAGGTGTAACGATAATGGCATATCTAGACGACTTGTTGCTGATAGACCACTCAGTGGAAAAACTAGAAGTGGTTGTTCACGAGACAATCAAGTATCTGGAATATCACGGTTGGATTATCAACCGAGACAAGTCAGCCCTAAAACCAGTCAAAAGTCTGGAATACTTGGGGCTAAGGCTGGATTCAGACCAGAGAAAAATTTTCTTGTCTCGAGAAAAGGGGTCGTCTTTGAGAGATTTGATCCACTTAGTGGGTTCAAAAAGACAGCCATCCATACGCCTGTGCATGAGGCTGCTGGGAAAAATGGTGGCATCATTCGAAGCAGTACCCTACGGTCAATTCCATTCAAGGAAGTTGCAAAGGGCCATACTGTCAGCCTGGAACAAAAAAGTTCAGGCTCTGGACGTACCAATGTCCTTGTCCCCTTCCGTTCGCAGAAGCCTCCGTTGGTGGTTGGTTCCCCGGAATCTGGAAAGAGGGAAATCCTTCAGTCCGATTTCTTGGAAGGTGGTCACTACAGATGCCAGCCTTTTAGGCTGGGGAGCAGTACTGGAGCAATGGTCTCTCCAGGGCAGATGGTCGGATGCGGAAAGGCCCTGCCCATCAATCTCTTAGAGATACGAGCAGCCCGGTATGCCCTAGTGGCATGGACATCCAAACTCCAAGGGTCCCCTGTCAGAGTTCAGTCAGACAATGCCACAGCAGTGGCATATATCAATCGTCAGGGGGGCACCAGGAGTCGTGCAGCCCAAAGGGAAGTAAATTACATCCTGAGATGGGCAGAAAGATATGTCCCAGCCATATCTGCGGTATTCATTCCAGGGGTGGAGAATTGGAAGGCGGACTTTCTAAGTCGCCAACAATTATGCCCAGGGGAATGGTCCCTTCATCCCGAGGTTTTCCGGACAATATGTCAGCGGTGGGGAACACCGGATGTAGATCTGCTAGCATCCAGGTTCAACACGAAAGTGGACAGGTTTGTCTCTTGGACAAGGGATCCCCTAGCGTGCGGCTCGGATGCCCTAGTGTTCCCTTGGGATCAGTTCAAGCTGATATATGCATTCCCACCGCCACAATTGTTACCTCGATTACTCCGCAGAATCAGGGTAGAAAAGAAACCAGTGATTCTGGTGGCTCCAGCGTGGCCCCGAAGAGCATGGTACGCGGAGATTGTAAAAATGTCTGTGGGGAGTCCTTGGACCCTCCCACATCGTCCGGACCTGCTTTCGCAGGGACCGATATACCACCCTTCCTTACCAGCCCTAGGTTTGACGGCCTGGCTATTGAAGCCCACATTCTAAAAAGGAGAGGGCTCTCTAATGCTGTGGTGTCTACCATGATCAATGCCAGGAAACCGGTATCCAGGCAGATCTACTATAGAATCTGGAAGGCGTACATCGCCTGGTGTGAGGCCAGGAAATGGCATCCACGTAAATACGTAATAGGTAGAATTCTGGACTTCCTACAATGGGCTGTAGATAGGAAGCTTGCCTTGAGTACTATCAAAGGTCAGATTTCGGCCTTGTCAATATTTTTTCAAAGGCCCTTGGCTTCGCATTCACTAGTCAAAGCCTTTATACAAGGAGTGATGCGTATTAGTCCTCCGGTTAATATTCCCATATGTCCATGGGATCTAAACTTGGTTCTGTCGGTTCTACAGAAACAACCATTTGAACCATTACAGCATATTTCCTTAGTGCTTCTCACCAGGAAATTGTTTTTTCTAGTAGCCATTTGTTCGGCTAAAAGAGTATCGGAATTAGCAGCTATGTCCTGTAAGGAGCCATATCTGGTTATCCATAAGGACAGAGTAGTGTTACGTCCTCATCCAGCCTTTCTTCCTAAGGTGGTATCGAGTTTTCATTTGAACCAAGATGTGGTTCTTCCTTCTTTTTTCCCCAAGCCTACTTCGGTAGAGGAAAAGTTATTGCATTCTTTGGATGTAGTAAGAGCAGTTAAAGCTTATCTAAAAGCCACTGCTCAGATTCGCAGAACGGATACTTTGTTTATTCTGCCGGAAGGCCCCAGAAAGGGTCAGGCAGCGTCAAAATCTACTTTAGCCAAGTGGATTCGACAGGTCATAATACAAGCCTATAGCTTGAGAAGTAGATCGCCTCCGTTCAAAGTTAGGGCGCACTCCACGAGAGCAGTTGGAACTTCATGGGCAGTGCATCACCAGGCCTCCCTGGCTCAAGTCTGTAAGGCCGCAACATGGTCTTCAGTACACACGTTTACTAGGTTCTACCAGGTGGACGTTAGAAGTCAGGAGGATGTCGCCTTTGGGCGCAGTGTGTTGCAGGCCGCAAAAGATCCTCATGTCTGATAGCGCTCAGCTTATATATGGTGTATCCCCCCCCTCATTTGGCATTGCTTTAGGACATCCCATTAGTAATGACTATGTCGCTCTGTGTCCCGTGATGTACGAGAAAGAAAATAGGATTTTTATAACAGCTTACCTGTAAAATCCTTTTCTTGGAGTACATCACGGGACACAGAGCTCCCGCCCCTCTTTGGGGACACTTATTGCTTTGCTACAAAACTGAGGTGCTCCCGGATGGGAGGGGCTTATATAGGGGAGGGTACTTCCGGTTTTGGAAGTTGCCAGTGCCAGCACCTGACGGTAACTATATAACCCATTAGTAATGACTATGTCGCTCTGTGTCCCGTGATGTACTCCAAGAAAAGGATTTTACAGGTAAGCTGTTATAAAAATCCTATTATTTCGGCTGGAATACCTCAGCTTTGGGCTTAGGAATAATGCCGTCAAAAAACTCCGGGACTAAAAATTCCAGGAAGCATAGGGGGTCTCCATCGGGCTCTGAGGATCTTGGGCATGCTTCGGCTGCACCAGTCTCCCCTGAAGAATCAGAGGTTAGTGACCGTAGAGCACCCTCAGGAGTACCTGGTACTGTGGCTGTCCTCAGTTCACCTGCTCCTGTGTATGTAACAGAGGAGGTTTTTTCCTCAGCTCTGGGAGGGCTGGAAGAGAGATTGTCAGCATTGATCGCTGCTTCCCTGTCACAGGAAAAAAGCGCTCGATCTCCGTCTCCTCCCTCAGAGTGCCTGTTAGCAGAGCAACAGTCCCATACAGGGATCGACCTGCCTGAAGGGGATCAGGATGAGGTTGATTCTGTTGTAGAGGAATCAACAGTGGAAGAGCCATTCTCAGCATCACATGCTGAAAGGTTATGGGTTCAGTCCCTGACTAATATGGTCCGATCAGCATTTAAAATGCCCCTTGCGGAGCCATCATCCACTTCTGTCTCCTCGTTGGGGTCGCTAAAAGCTCCCCAGACTGTTTGTTCCTTTCCGATCCATCCTTTACTGGAAGGGCTCATTTACCAGGATTGGGAGCATCCTGATAAAATATTTACTCCTCCCAAGAGATTTCAAGTGGTCTATCCCATGGAGGATAAGTTCATCAAAAAATGGAGGGTCCCTACAGTGGACGCAGCCATCTCTTGTGTGAATAAATCACTGACATGTCCAGTGGATAATGTCCAAATGTTCAAGGACCCAATAGATAAAAAATTTGAGTCCTTATTAAAATCTGCTTTTTCTACAGCAGGATTGGTGACACAACCAGCAGTGGCAGCTATTGGGGTCTGCCAAGCAGTGAAGGATCAGTTGAAACAGGTCTTAAGGGACTTGCCAGATCAGCAGGCTCTTGCCCTAGCTGATCTACCTAGAGCCTTATGCTTTGCGGTGGACGCTATAAAGGATTCAATCCATCAGGCCTCCCGCCTTACGCTGTCTGTAGTACATATGTGCAGGCTTTTATGGCTCAAAAACTGGTCTGCTGAAGCTCCCTGTAAAAAATTGCTGGTCAGCTTCCCATTTCATGGTGAACGCTTATTCGGGGAAGACCTGGACAAATATATCCAGAGAATTTCCAGCGGTAAAAGTACACTTTTGCCGGTTAAAAACAGAGTTAGAGGTCCCTCTTTTAAGAGGCCTGCTTCTCCAGTCCCTAGGACATCGGCTGTGAAACAGTTCCGACGGCCTCCTCGGTCAAATCCCGGAGGTAAAAATCAGGGACAATTGCAGGGTAACAAGAAGCCCTGGAGCAGGAGGGGTACAAAACCTCCCCCAAAGTCAAATGCAGGAAGGGTTGCCCCCACTCAATCGGGTGGGGGGAAGACTTCAGTTGTTCGCAGAGACCTGGCGGGACACGATCAGAGACAGATGGGTGCTCTCCGCAGTAAATCTGGGATACAAATTGGAGTTAAAAGACTCCCCTCCTTCCCACTTTATAAGGTCAAACGTGCCAAGGGATCCCCAGAAGAGAGGATCCCTCCTGTTGGCACTAGAACAATTATTGCTCCAAGCAGTAATTATAGAGGTTCCCCTGGAAGAATGGGGGTTCGGGTTTTACTCAAACCTCTTTACAGTCCCGAAACCAAACGAGGACGTGAGGCCCATATTAAATCTAAAAGGGCTAAACAAATTCCTACATATCAGGACTTTCCGGATGGAGTCGATCCGGTCGGTGGCCACTGCCCTACAAGGGGAGGAATGGTTAGCCTCGATCGACATCAAAGATGCTTATTTGCACATTCCCATCTTTCCAGCCCACCAAAAATTTCTACGCTTTGCGGTAGAAGGGCGCCATTTTCAGTTCAGAGCCTTACCCTTCGGTCTGGCCACAGCACCACGAGTGTTCACAAAAATTCTGGCCCCATTATTGGCCAATCTAAGAACACGAGGTGTAACGATAATGGCATATCTAGACGACTTGTTGCTGATAGACCACTCAGTGGAAAAACTAGAAGTGGTTGTTCACGAGACAATCAAGTATCTGGAATATCACGGTTGGATTATCAACCGAGACAAGTCAGCCCTAAAACCAGTCAAAAGTCTGGAATACTTGGGGCTAAGGCTGGATTCAGACCAGAGAAAAATTTTCTTGCCTCAAGAAAAGGGGTCGTCTTTGAGAGATTTGATCCACTTAGTGGGTTCAAAAAGACAGCCATCCATACGCCTGTGCATGAGGCTGCTGGGAAAAATGGTGGCATCATTCGAAGCAGTACCCTACGGTCAATTCCATTCAAGGAATTTGCAAAGGGCCATACTGTCAGCCTGAAACAAAAAAGTTCAGGCTCTGGACTTACCAATGTCCTTGTCCCCTTCCGTTCGCAAGAGCCTCCGCTGGTGATTGGTTCCCCAGAATCTGGAAAGAGGGAAATCCTTCAGTCCGATTTCTTGGAAGGTGGTCACTACAGATGCCAGCCTTATAGGCTGGGGAGCAGTACTGGAGCAATGGTCTCTCCAGGGCAGATGGTCGGATGCGGAAAAGGCCCTGCCCATCAATCTCTTAGAGATACGAGCAGCCCGGTATGCCCTAGTAGCATGGACATCCAAACTTCAAGGGTCCCCTGTCAGAATTCAATCAGACAATGCCACAGCAGTGGCATATATCAATCATCAGGGGGGCACCAGGAGTCGTGCAGCCCAGAGGGAAGTAAATTACATCCTGAGATGGGCAGAAAGATATGTCCCAGCCATATCTGCGGTATTCATTCCAGGAGTGGAGAATTGGAAGGCGGACTTTCTAAGTCGCCAACAATTATGCCCAGGGGAATGGTCCCTTCATCCCGAGGTTTTCCGGACAATATGTCAGCGGTGGGGAACACCGGATGTAGATCTGCTAGCATCCAGATTCAACGCAAAAGTGGACAGGTTTGTCTCTTGGACAAGGGATCCCCTAGCTTGCGGCTCGGATGCCCTAGTGTTCCCTTGGGATCAGTTCAAGCTGATATATGCATTCCCACCGCCACAATTGTTACCTCGATTACTCCGCAGAATCAGGGTAGAAAAGAAACCAGTGATTCTGGTGGCTCCAGCGTGGCCCCGAAGAACATGGTACGCGGAGATTGTAAAGATGTCTGTGGGGAGTCCTTGGACCCTCCCACATCGTCCGGACCTGCTTTCGCAAGGACCGATATACCACCCTTCCTTACCAGCCCTAGGTTTGACGGCCTGGCTATTGAAGCCCACATTCTAAAAAAGAGAGGGCTCTCTAATGCTGTGGTATCTACCATGATCAATGCCAGGAAGCCGGTATCCAGGCAGATCTACTATAGAATCTGGAAGGCGTACATCGCCTGGTGTGAGGCCAAGAAATGGCATCCACGTAAATACGTAATAGGTAGGATTCTGGACTTCCTACAATGGGCTGTAGATAGGAAGCTTGCCTTGAGTACTATCAAGGGTCAGATTTCGGCCTTGTCAATATTTTTTCAAAGGCCCTTGGCTTCGCATTCACTAGTCAAAGCCTTTATACAAGGAGTGATGCGTATTAGTCCTCCGGTTAATATTCCCATATGTCCATGGGATCTAAACTTGGTTCTGTCGGTTCTACAGAAACAACCATTTGAACCATTACAGCATATTTCCCTGGTTCTTCTCACCAGGAAATTGATTTTTCTAGTAGCCATTTGTTCGGCTAAAAGAGTGTCGGAATTAGCAGCTATGTCCTGTAGGGAGCCATATCTGGTTATCCATAAGGACAGAGTAGTGTTACGTCCTCATCCAGCCTTTCTTCCTAAGGTGGTATCGAGGTTTCATTTGAACCAAGATGTGGTTCTTCCTTCTTTTTTCCCCAAACCTACTTCGGTAGAGGAAAAGTTATTGCATTCTTTGGATGTAGTAAGAGCAGTTAAAGCTTATCTAAAAGCCACTGCTCAGATTCGCAGAACGGATACTTTGTTTATTCTGCCGGAAGGCCCCAGAAGGGGTCAGGCAGCGTCAAAATCTACTTTAGCCAAGTGGATTCGACAGGTCATAATGCAAGCCTATGGCTTGAGAAGGAGACCGCCTCCGTTCAAAGTTAGGGCGCACTCCACGAGAGCAGTTGGAACTTCATGGGCAGTGCATCACCAGGCCTCCCTGGCTCAAATCTGTAAGGCCGCAACATGGTCTTCAGTACACACGTTTACTAGGTTCTACCAGGTGGACGTTAGAAGTCAGGAGGATGTCGCCTTTGGGCGCAGTGTGTTGCAGGCCGCAAAAGATCCTCATGTCTGATAGCGCTCAGCTTATATATGGTGTATCCCCCCCCCTCGTTGGGCATTGCTTTAGGACATCCCATTAGTAATGACTATGTCGCTCTGTGTCCCGTGATGTACGAGAAAGAAAATAGGATTTTTATAACAGCTTACCTGTAAAATCATTTTCTTGGAGTACATCACGGGACACAGAGCTCCCACCCCTCTTTGGGGACACTTATTGCTTTGCTACAAAACTGAGGTGCTCCCAGATGGGAGGGGCTTATATAGGGGAGGGTACTTCCGGTTTTGGAAGTTGCCAGTGCCAGCACCTGAAGGTATCTATATAACCCATTAGTAATGACTATGTCGCTCTGTGTCCCGTGATGTACTCCAAGAAAAGGATTTTACAGGTAAGCTGTTATAAAAATCCTATTTTTTTTACTTCTTCTCTACTTCTTTCTTCCTCCCTTCCTGTCTTCTTTCTCTCCTGGGGATGATTCCGGCTTTAATCGGGGTTTTACCCCTTCACCTAAAAACACCACTCCCAGACTGCTATGGCCCCCATAAACATATTTTCCTTAAATGTACAAGGTTTTAATATACCTTAGAAACGTGCCAAGGCTATGAGATCTTTTGCGGCTAGGAAGGCACATATTATCTGTCTTCAGGAAACACACTTCACGGACAAAGTTTTTCCTAAATTCTTATCTTCCACCTATCCTCAATTCTTTGTAGCTTCAGCCACAACCAAGCAACGTGGAACCCTTATTGGATTCCACCGATCAATGCCATTCACTCTCATTTCACAAATCAATGATCCAGAGGGCAGATATATTTTACTTACTGGTCTTCTTGCAGATAATTGAATCACCGTAGTATCATACTATGCCCCGAATAAACGCCCGGAAGCGTTCTTATCACACCTCTTCCAATTGGTGGATACACATAAAGTTGGAATGGTTGTGATATGCGGAGACTCTAATACTAGGATGAGGTGTATAATAAAGGCCTTCAATACACCGCTCAGCGCCTCGGACTCGCACAATTGCAAAAAAATCTTGTAGTAGGTAACCGACACTAGAAATGTATAACACACAGATAGTAAAAGTGATACCATACACGAATTTCTCTGATAACTCAAAGAATTTCTAAAGGGAGCAGCCGTTTAAAAATTTAAGATATTAAAAAGATAGTATAAACATAAAACAGTGAATCTGTGTCAGAAATATACTAGAAACAGCGCTGATGTTGGTGTGATTCAGGTGGCCAACTCCACCTCCAAAGTATTAAACAGTTTATGGCAGATGAAACAAGAATGCAGAGTATCCAATAATGTTCATTGGTGGTCCTAGATACAAACAGCATGCACCTTCACCGTAAAATCTGATCCACCCAGTGGGAACACACTCCCCCTCAGGGGTTTAAACTCACCAGAGCAAAGCTCAAACAATGCCTTGAACAGGGGAGTAAATCGGAACCTTTTCAGCATTCAGCATCAGCCAAGGAGATGTTTGATCAGTGGGGACTCCCAAAAGGAATACACAAACAGAGGAAAGCAAAAATAGCGTAACTCCGTTTAATAGGTAAAATTCCCCACACATCACATAGCCCCTTATTATATTAAACGTACATTAATCAAATCAAACATAACAGAGCAAAAAAGTCATATCACCACATCGCCGTCCGTCCGTGAGACAATCGATACTCGAACGAATATCCAGGAACTGTTCTTACTTCCGGGTTTAGCTGGCGTGGAGCGCATACATCACTTCCGGTAGCGTCGTGTAGGTCACGCACTGACGCGTTTCGTCATATCCTGACTTCAACAGAGACTCTAATACGACGGTTTTTCCATTCTTAGACAAATCCCCATCCAAACCCACTTCTACTACTCACAAGCATTCCCTACGGAATCTATTGTCCACACACAAATTGGCTGATACATGGAGGGAAGTTAATCCATCTAGAAGAAATTATACACATTACTCATATCCCCACAAATCTTTCTCCCGGATCGATCATATTTTTACTCCTTCAAGTATATTGCCTGAGATCAAGTCTTCTATAATTACCCCATATTCATGGACAGATCACTGCGCCGTTTCCATCACTCTAGCCTCACCAATACCTAGGTCTCATGATAAGACGTGGTGTATTAACGAATCCATGCTGTCACATCCGTTGCACTGTTTAGACATCGAAACAGCTCTCACTGACTAGCTCACATTTAACGATAATAACGAGGTTTCAGCTCTTACATTGTGGGAAGCTCATAAAGTTGTTATCTGTGGCAAATTGATGCAATTAGCTGCAGTTCACAAAAGAAAAAACAAACTTCTATTCACTAAGTTGGAAGACAATTTTAATAACTGCTACGCAGCTTTTCAATCGGTTCCTAATGCCACGAATAACACCAATTATGAGAGGGCTAAACTTGATTTAGACCTATTCTTAACTGACTCCGCAGACAAGACCATACGCAAAAGACAGCATTTCTACTACATCAAAGCCAACAAACCAGATACTCCTATGGCTCGTTGCCTTAAAAAAGTACATCTTACACAAACACTCATTAAGCTTAAAACATCCCGTGACTCTTTCACCAGCAACCCAGTAAAAATATTAGAGATTTTCCGTTCAAAATTGGCCAAACTATACTCACCGAACCAGAATTTTGATAAATGTAAAGCTGATGATCTACTCTCAAACATTACATTTCCACACATGAAACCTGATCAACTTGACGTTCTTGAGAAGCCTATAGCTTTAGTTGAGGTTTAAACAGCTATAAAAGAGTTGAAGCCACATAAAAGGCCAGGCCCGGACGGCTTTTCAGCTTTATATTTTAAAAAAATTCAAACAGTATTAGCACCTATTCTAACTAGGGCCTTCAACTCTTTATTAGCTGGACAGTCATTTAGAAATGAATCCTTGACATCTATCATAGTAATGCTTCCTAAACCCCATTCCGATCTTACTTCCTGGACCAACTACCGTCCAATTTCCCTTCTTAACCTGGACATCAAGTTACTGGCTAAAATATTGGCAAACAGATTGAACAATATCATTGGTAACTTAATACATCGTGATCAAACAGGTTTTTTGCCCAAACGTCAGGCGGGGGATAATATTAGAAGAGCGCTTTTGTTAACACATTCAGCCAAATCGAGGAAGATCCCTACTTGTTTCTTATCTCTAGACATGCGTAAAGCTTTTGATTCAGTCTCATGGCCATTTATGAATTATATTCTACAAAAATGGGGCTTTGGAAACAATTTTCTACTATGGATCTCTGCTTTATATAATGATCCAAAGGCATATATTAAATATATGGGATACAGATCGTCTACATTAGATATTAAAAGTGGTACGAGACAGGGTTGCCCCCTTTCACCTTTGATTTTCGCTCTTCTCATAGAACCACTGGCGATGCTCATCAGATCCAACCCTAATATTAGAGGCTTGGAACTAGGTGGACATCACCATAAAATATGTCTTTTCGCAGACGATATACTTGTCTTCCTAACCCATCCTCACATTTCAGCTCCAAATATATTGAACACCTTAGAAAAATTTTCAGATATCTCAGGGCTATATATTAACAACTCCAAATCCAATGCACTTAACATAAACTTATCGCAATCCGACCTTCATAGAGCTCAAACAACCTTACCATTCAACTGGGTCACTCACTACATCCCATATTTGGGAATACAACTTACATCCTCAATCTCAGACCTGTTCAAAGCAAATTACTTACCACTACTAAAACAAATTACAAATTTGTTACATAATTGGTCCACACTTTCTCTATCATGGTTCGGTAGAATTAACGCTGTGAAAATGTCCATTCTACCAAAATTTTTGTATCTTTTTAGGGTGCTCCCCATTCCCATTCCTTCCTATTTTTTAAGGCTATTACAACAGAGAGTTGTATCGTTTATATGGGGTAAGATTAAACCACGTATTTCTAAAGCGACACTTTTTATCGAAAAATCTAAAGGGGGACTGGGGATTCCTAATTTCACCAATTACTATTACGCAGCACAAATCGCCCAATTATCTAAGTACCACGCACTGTTTGAAACCCCTTTGTGGGTGGCAATAGAATCTATTGATATTGATCCAATATCTGTGGCTAATATAATGTGGTTATCCCCTTGTGATAGAATTAGCCTGTCTAATCCTATTACAAAGCACTCCATGACTATCTGGGACAAATTTAGATGTTCACATAAACTACAATCCCCACATAACCCCCTACTGTCATTTATTAGACACCCAGCTTTTTATCCTGCATGGAAGTTTCCCTCTTCCTTTACAGCCTGGACTACCAAAAATCTGACATGCTTATATGATATAACATCCTGACATTTCCTGATCTATGCGACATTCATGGTTTACCCAGTAAATAAATTTTCCGGTACCTACAGATTAAAAACTTTTATACACCGGTTATTGAATCGGGTTCCATACTTGATCAACTATCACAGTTTGAAAGGATCTATAAATGCGATCCACACACTAGAGGTCTGATCTCACTACTCTAT
The DNA here is from genome assembly GCA_029206835.1 of Rana muscosa. NCBI lineage: Eukaryota > Metazoa > Chordata > Amphibia > Anura > Ranidae > Rana > Rana muscosa. The sequence continues at coordinate 893,369,513 of CM055117.1, read as the reverse complement.
AAACATCTCAATTCCCCCCTCACAGACACTCCACCCTTATATGTCACCAAATGGTCTCAGGATTTTGATAAGACATTTAGTACGAAAGATTGGGACAATATCTGGTCGACCACTATGCGCTCTTCCACAAATTGTTATGCTCTTGAAACGAATTTCAAGGTCTTATCACGCTGGTATCTGGTACCAGCGAGGTTAGCTAAATTCTCGCCTACTTGTCCAAATATTTGCTTTCGTGGCTGTGCGACTGTAGGTACTTATCTCCACATCTGGTGGGAATGTCCAATTGCCCAAAATTTTTGGAACAAAATATTCAGTATGGCTTCCACTGCTCTAGAAAACTTGATTAAGCCAGACCCAGTCGTAGCATTATTGAATCTTAAACCCCCTGAACTTACCCACAACCAACTATTATTATACCTGACAACCTTAGCTAAACAAACTATAGCTAAGGCATGGAAATCTCAGACATTGGTTGTGACTGAAGCTAAACACCGAATAAACAGAGCCCTCATTTTCCACAAAATGTCAGCTATTGAGAATAATAATGTGAAAAAATGTAATAAAATTTGGCAACCATGGGTTAAACATTTCCTACCATCCGATTTTGACCAATCTCTTTTGCTGCCCTGCTAATCCAATTTAATATTTTTTTTTTTTATTCTCTTTCTTTCTATCAAATGTTGCTAGTATTAGTTAGCATTTCTTGGGGCTGGATCATCCCTGGGAGGAAACCTCTTCTTTTCCTTTTCTATCTTTTCACTTCTTTCCTTTCTCAATCTCTTCTTTTCTTTCTTCCTATCTCAACATTCTTCTTTTTTTCTCTTTTCTTTTATTTTTATTATTGCCCAGTATGTGATTTTGGGATTTATATTTTCTTCAAATTACTATTACATATACTCTAGAGTTTGGAATAATAACCTGAGAAAATCCTCTATCCATTTAATACACTGTTTTTCTTCTGTTGTTCCTTCATAGGATTGGTTTTGACATTTATAAGTGACTTTAATAGGCTTCTAACTACATTACTTATATGTTAGGATAACGTATTCATCCTTTCAGGACTCTAGCTTACCTATACCTTAGTTAATTCATTTATTTCCTTTTTTAACATGTGCCCCCTCCCATCCACAGTTTGACCCCATTAGGGGTGGATGGGAGGTCCGGAGGCACTTTCTACCTGATGTAAGGTATCGGGTTTTTTTTTCTTTATTTTATGAGTCCGATATACATGACATTTGTTATTACTATCTATTTTCTTATCTTTATTATTTCAAGGATAAAAATTATCTTTTTTTTTTTTTTTTTTGAGCATCAAACTCTCCAATATATCTTCCATTAAGGTTACGTTGTATATCCTACTCTCGCATCATCTGTATTGTACCTGTGATATGTATTCTTGTTAAAATACTTAATAAAAAATTATTGAACGAGAAAAAGAACTATTCCTCTACGTTGGTAGTCCACTATCCCCCCTTCTCAGACCCAACTTCTGAAGGTGATTTTGGAAATCTGTAGAATGGAATATATGATTGCTCAGGTGGGAGATGCTGTAACCCAGTTTAACAAGATATGGGAGGCTTGGGACTCCTCTTAATTTGGTACCCACCTGTTCTCACCTGAACGAGACGGGTGGTATTACTGACTTTAAGTTTCTTTTGGGCCCACCCCTTCCATGTCTATGTTCTCTCTACTTTGACCCATGGTGTTTACCTCTATAAGTTATAGTTGTATGTCACAAATACATTTATTTTCCGTTTTTGTTGTTTTTCCTTTTTTTTTACTTTGATATGTGCAATAGATATCAAAGATGTGTGACACACTTTGATTTTTACCTTTTGATTTTGGTACTTTCTCTACATGTGGTGTTTTCTTTGTATGATCTAATTTTTGTACTTTGATAAAACTTTGATTAAAATACAATTCTAAAAAAAAATAGTACTGCAGTAGGTTAGATGCCATTGAAAAGCGACAGTATTGTCCTAGACCTAGGCCTTGTGTGTTCAAACTGATTACAGTGTTTGGTAGAAACTAGAGATTAGACCACCTGAAAATTTCTTATACTGTATCTGTGGGTCAACATACTTACTTAACGGCCATTATAGGGGGGGGGGGCTCCTGTTCTACCTGCTGGATTTTATACTTCTTTTATATTAGGGTGAACGCAACAGAAGATGCTGGAATACACAAATGTTGGAAACTCCCAGATAAACAGAAACACAAGAAACTACAGCAGAGAGCGCTCATTGTTTGAGTATCCAAGATATATAATGTCAGCAGTGGACTGTATCACTTTTCTACTGACCCTTTAATGGGTGAATGCTTTGGGATGCCTGTACCATGTGTTAGAACTGAAGGTGTAATTTTTGTCTCTTATTTTTTCCCTCTTATTTTTTCCAGACTCTAGTTCTTCCACCAACTATCACTGATCAGGTTCGTCTCTGGGAGCTTGAGAGGGATCGTCTTCGTTTTTCTGAAGGTCTGGATAACCTATTTGTTCACAGTTTCTTGTTAGTGCTCTGTACAGGTGCCGTTTGTCTACAAATATGAAGAATTGTGTGCTTATACAGTGGTAGATAATTAACTAAATATATCCAACTCGGGGCGTGGCCTGACATAGCATGGAGTAGGACGTGCATGATTTGAGCTCCGTCCAATACTCCTGTACAGCCCATCCTGATCTTCAGTGTCATCCTGTACCAGCCCAGCGGGACCCCCTGGGGACCCTGAACATCCGTGGCCGCAAATCCACCATCCTCCGCTCGTACGGCGGCCTCCGCAGGGCCGCGATCCCGATCGCGGGTGCCGCATTTAGGAAAGCCCCCGGCTTCGGCCTAGCCCTGGAAGTCGGCGGCCATCTTGCTCCACCCGACCTGCCGCCTGTGCTGCTTCCTGGCCCTTCTGCTCTCAGGTAACAGCCTGCAGGGGCCCACCGAGTCCCCCTGAGGACCCCTCACACCCACAGAGGCGGATACATCAGCCTCTGACTGCGCGGCCGCCGCGTTCAGGAAAGGCCCCGGCTTCGGCCTAGTGCTGGTCGGCGGCCATCTTGCTTCACCCGGCCTGCTGACTAGTGACTCTTCCCGGCCCACCAGCCCTACAGCTCCCTACCATTCGGTATAGACTGAGCTGCCTGCTTTGGAGGGGGAAGGGAACACAGCGGATACCTGCCATGACTCCGCCAAAAACGCCAAAGGCCACCCTGGCGAAATTGGACCAGTACCGCCGCCAGGAGGAGGAAAGAGATGGCGGTGCCGTAGGCGGTGAGCAGGACGCTACGGGAGGCGACACAGCTAAACTGCTCGAGGCGATCACATACTGCCGGACGTCCCTGACGGCGCAAATAGAGGGGGTCAAGGTGGACCTTTCACTCATGCGACAAGATTTCCAGAAACTTCGTGAGCGTGTCACGACTGCCGAAACCCGCATCGGAGAGGTGGAGGACACCGTTACGCCGCTCCAAGTCAGCTCCGATCGAATGCAGCTCCAAGTCAATCAGATTCTAAGCAAGCAAGATGATATGGAAAATAGGCTCCGGAGGTGCAACCTCCGTTTCATCGGGCTCCCCGAGGGAGCTGAGGGCAAAGATCCTACCACCTTCTTGGAGAAACTCCTTGTTGACACCTATGGCCGCGGGGCCTTCTCCCCGACCCTGGCGGTGGAGAGGGCTCATCGTATGCCTGCCAGATCTCCTCCTCAGGGGGCTCCCCCCCCCGCACGTTTATAGCAAAATTCTTGAATTACAAAGATAGAGATGCTGCGCTGCGCATGGCCAGGGAAAAAGGTAACATCCACCTTGGAAACTCCAAGATCGCTATCTTCCCCGACTTTTCTGCCGAGGTGCAGCGCCGCCGCCAAGGCTTCATGGAGGCGAAGAGGAGGCTCCGGATACAACATCTTAAATACTCTATGCTATTTCCAGCTCGTCTTAGAGTCAAAAGGGACGGCCGTGTGTTCTTCTTTGAGGATCCTCAGGAAGTCATTGCCTGGTTGGAGCGTCCGGGGCCCGCCAGAGGGGCGGCGGAGTGACCTGACCGAGCATGTTCATCAGCACTATTGATTGCCTGTCATCATCACCAGCACATTATACGCCGCAGCGGGAGTCTGCAAATCCTGGTATGTTCCCCCCCTTTTTTTGTCTCCCCTTTACTGCCCGCGGCGCATACCCTATTGCTCCTTACCCCTGGGACCCCCTTTTGCCTTCCCCTGCTATAATCCTCTTTCAATTGTAACCTGCATAGGGGGTCTCCCATACTCAGGGCCCCCACTGACTGGTTGATCCATGTAACTACCCTGGAGACTGTAATTGCGGAGCACAATCAGTCCTACACTCCACATGCCTAACACAGCGAATTTTCGCCCCCCAGCAACCGGAACACGCATCTCTTTATTATGTGACTGCGGAACTTTCTATACCACCGACCCCGCACTGTACTTCTGGTTCACAGTACAAGAAGAGCCTGTTGCTCTTTATTTGCGGGCATTGAATCTTCCACACCTCCCATGTGAGGTGATCGCTGCAGATCTTTTACGTAACAGCAAGATATTTTGGTTTTATCTGCTACCGGTTGTTACTTTCTTTTGGTTTTGGGAACATACCCGCATCAGTTGGGGAAGATGCAGGGTGGGGAGGGGGGAGGGGAGGTTTGTTTTTTCTTGATGGACTGCAATACAACGAAGTGCATGCTAACATTGATACTGCATAGATGGCAAACCTTGTATTCATGTAATGCTACTGTCCCACGATATGTTTTAATGTTTGAACTATGGCATTGATAAAACTGCTCACTTGGAATGTGCGTGGGCTTGGGGACAAGGTAAAGAGATCTGCAGTTTTCTCATTTCTCAAAAAACAACGAGCCGACATTGTGGTGTTAGTGGAGACACACGTTGAGGGTCGGCTCCAGATGGCACTCCGCCGGCCATGGATTGAGTGGGCATATCATTCATCCCACTCGTCCCACGCCCGCGGAGTCTCAGTTTTGATTGCCAAGACGGTACATTTTGAGCTGTGTGATGTTCAGTCTGACCCACAGGGGCGCTATGTCTTTCTTTCGGTTAAATTGTATGGTGAACCTTTCCTACTGATGGCATTCTATGTACCTCCACCATTTAATTCTACTATAGTCACAGAGGGCTTGCTATATATGACTCGTCATCCTTCGATTCAGGCGGTGTGGCTGGGGGATTTTAACGCTACGTTGAACCCTACATTAGACAAACTGTCGCCCTCGCCATTATCTACTACAGCTCCAACCCACACTAGATTCTCCCGACTTATCTCTTCCTTTAATCTCACTGACACCTGGCGTTTTAAATTCCCGCTCACTCGAGCTTACTCCTGTTTCTCAACTACCCATAACACCATGTCCCGTATAGATTTTATATTCATTTCTAGTACCCTTGCCCCAAGATTACTGGGAGCTGAATTTGCCCCCAGATTACTTTCAGACCATAGCCCATATTTCATTAGCCTCTCCATCCCATTAGACAAACCGCCCCGTACGTGGCGCCTGAATCCGTTTTGGCTCACCCTGTTGTCGGAGGATGACGAGCTTGGTAACAGTTGGAGAACTTACTTTTTAGAGAATGACGGATCTGCATCCCCAGACGTAGTATGGGAAGCCTTCAAACTGCATGCACGTCTGACTCTGACCTCCTTTATCAACAGGCTGAAGGCTAATTCATCAGCCATACTGGACGGGGCAATGCGGGATCTGTCCTCCTCTGAACAGGGATACATGTCGAACCCCTCTCCTGATGGAGCTGCCCGACTCAGGTTACAAACCAGGGTGGTTAATCAGCTACAACACGAGACGGCCAGGAAAAAACTTTTCTTTGCCAGACAAAAATTGTATGAACATGGGGAGAGAGCGGGTAAACTGTTGGCCTACTTAGCACATAGTGAGGATAGACCCCCTACTGTCATTTCCCTCACTGGTCCTAATGGGGAAAAGATTACGGAACCCCAGGCTGTCACTTCTAAATTTAGGGACTTCTTTTCTCAACTCTATACGTCCCAGGTTTCTACCACTGACTCTCAATTGGAAGATCTACTGGCGGAAATCATCTTTCCACAGCTAGACAATGCCCAAATGGCTATGCTAGACGCGCCTCTTACACTCGATGAAATAACCACAGCGATTGGGAGCTTCGCCAGATCCAAGGCCCCGGGTTCAGATGGGTTGCCCATAGAATTTTACGCCCAATACATCGAGATACTTGCCCCCAAGTTATTGTCCCTCTTCAACCATCTATTTGACAATTTCACCTTACCCCCATCGATGGGCAAGGCGGTAATTATCCTCATACCTAAGCCAGGCAAGGACCCAGGCCTCCCGGAATCTTATAGACCAATATCGCTCCTCCACGTAGACATAAAGATTCTGGCTAAAGTACTTGCCCTACGCCTTAACCAAGTGATTCTAACCCTGATTCATGCTGACCAAGCTGGATTTATGCCGGGGCGTAACACCTCCTTCAACCTCAGAAAATTGTATATTAACTTACAAGCGACACATACTAATGTTGGGTCCCGGGTGGTGGTGGCTTTGGATACTGCCAAGGCCTTTGACTCAGTGGAGTGGCGGTACCTTTGGGGATGCCTCCGTGGCTTTGGTTTTGGACCTAAATTTATTAAGTGGGTTCAATTATTATATCTGGCACCCAGGGGTAAAGTAGTGGCCAATGGGAGGGCCTCCCAGACATTTGACTTATCCAGGGGCACTAGACAGGGCTGCCCACTGTCTCCGCTCCTCTATGCCTTGGCGGCGGAGCCCCTTGCAATCTCCATTAGAGAGGACCCCGAGATTCAGGGTCTCTGCCTTGGTTCCCTGACTGAAAAACTTAGCTTATACGCAGACGACACGCTACTATACCTGGCCGACTCTGCCACATCGCTTCGGAAGGCGTTACATACAATTGAACACTTTGGTCAGTTCTCTGGCCTTAAAATTAATTGGGAGAAATCTCAAATATTGCCTATGAATAGTTTCCCCTCTCCCAAGCTACAGGCACAGTTACCACTCCAGCGAGTGAACACTATCAAATATCTTGGAGTATTGGTGAATAGAACACCGGCTGACTATATATCCCTGAACATAGAACCCCTTTTTGATCTCATCAAGTCTAGAACCCAGGTATGGGCGAGACTACCGCTCGGCGTGTGGGGCCGCATTAACATTGTTAAAATGATATTATTTCCTAAAATATTGTATATACTCTGGCACACACCCGTATACTTACCCTTGAAATTTTTCAAGTCAATGGAGGCCATACTCAAGACATTTATTTGGGGTACCAACAGACACAAGCTGGCCTGGAGAGTCCTTAAGAACCCTACTGACCTAGGTGGAACAGCCCTCCCTGACTTAAATCTTTATTACCTTGCGTCCCAACTGTCTCAACTATACCACATAGATAAAACCGACAGACTCAGATTCCTCACCCTTCTCTGTCCACGGTGGGCACAACTGACCACTGACCCACTCACTGCAATTGCAGTGGGACATAGTGGGAATAACTCCAATAGAGACCGTGGGTCCCTATTGTACCAATATAGGCGCGTATGGGACATCACCACTAAAATATTAATGACCCCTAAACACAACAATTATACCCCCTTATGGCACAATAGACTACTCTCAGAGTTTCTCTTGATCCCTGACACAGAGATATGGTGCGAATATGGAATATATTATTTGCACCACATAATTTCCGATGGCACACTTAAAAACTTTGAGGACCTCCAAAATGAGTTCCTGCTGCCCAATTCTATGCTTTTTAGATTCTTCCAGGTGCGTCACGCAGCCCAAGCTCAGTTTCCCCAGCCTTTGCCACAATCTACGCCCAATGTTATTATGGCAGTGATTAAGGGTGTGGACCTGCGAAAGCTGATCTCTGATTTTTATGTCATGCTTCTCACCCCATCATCTACCACGCTAGCTTACAGCCTTAAACCAAGATGGGAAAGAGAGGTGGGCCCACTGGAGGATGAGGAGTGGAGTGAAGCACTAGACTCGTGCAAGACTGTATCCCCCAAGCTCTCTGACAGGCTGACCCAGTTATACGTGGTGCACCAAGCGTATCTCACCCCCCTAAGAATCGCCCGCTTTAGACGTCAGTTTTCTACCTTGTGCACAATGTGTAACCAAGCGACGGGCACATTCTTCCATCTACTCTGGGCGTGCCCGGTCCTTCAGGGTCTGTGGAAGCAGATTGTTGACTTCCTCCATGATGACATGGGATCCCCATTGACCCTGGACCCCAAACAATGCTTACTGGGGATATTCCCCGACTCTGGGATGGACAAATTCACTAAAACATTCTTGCATGAAACATTGTTTAATGCTAGAAAAATTATAGCCAGACAGTGGATGAGACCCACTCCCCCCAGCTTCAACGATTGGAAACTAGATATAAATAACACTCTTCCCTACAAAAAGTTCATATACATCAACAGAGGTTGTCCAGATAAGTACTACAAAATCTGGGATCGATGGCTTGAGTCCGCAGACACATGCACTGATGGTCCGTAATATTATACATCCTTCTAGCGTGCAATTCCATGAATAGCGTGGACATAGGGTTTTCCACTTATTGATAGTCACTGAATCCAGTGTTCAATCTGAACAAGTTTTTTGTTCTACTGTGCCTATATATGTATAAGCCACATTTCTTTGTTTTATGCATTTCTCCAGTATTGCCTTGTAACTTGCAGAATTATGTTCCAAATGTAAATTGTTCAATAAAAACTTTTTTTTCTCAAAATATATCCAACTCACTAGCCATATGTGCTAGCTATTTCTAGCCTCAGACCAAAGTTTCTTTATACATATAGTTATTACTTACCTCTTTCTTGCAGCACCAACAAACAATTATTGTTTTAAAAAAGTAGGAGGAATTGCAAGCATACATGGTGTGTGGTGGTGGATGATTTTTACTGTGGTTGTGGCAATCCATATAAAATAAAATCTAGTGAGTTATACTGACCAGGTCAATGCAAAGGGTGCTCAGTGGTATATTAGTTTAATTTAAACATAAAAAAAAAAAAAAATCGATCCTATAGATGTTTATGATACTAAATATCAAAAGGGGTTCCTTAACCAAACTAATGCAACTAAACTGCAAGTTAACTCAGCAGATCCCTAGACTGTTGGGTATTGGTTAGTCTGTATGTTTTTTTATTTGTTTTTAATACATTATAATAGCAACATTGTCCTTAGCAACAGGATGTACTGTAACTACCAACCTAAATGGAATAAAGAGGTTTCAACCCTGTAAACCATTTGGGCTGTTGGGTTGCTTACAGCAGCTGAATCTTTATACTACAGGTGAAACTCGAAAAATTTAAATATTGTGCAAAAATTCATTTGTTTCACTAATGCAACTTAAAAGGTGAAACTATAATATAGGAGATAGACTCATTACATGCAAAGCCGTGATTTGTCATAGTTGTGATGATTATGGCTTATGCCGCGTACACACGACCGTTTTTCATGACGAGAAAAATGCAATTTTTTTAATTGGTCATTAAAAACGATTGTGTGTAGGCTCCAGAGCATTTTTCTCAACGAGAAAAATGGGCGTTAAAAATTTAGAACATGCTCTATTTTTTTTCACGTCGTCATTTTTCTCGATGTGAAAAACGGCCATGTGTACGCTTTAATGATGGGAAAAATTGCGCATGCTCAGAAGCAAGTTATGAGACGGGAACGCTCGTTCAGGTAAAACTAGCGTTCAGAATGGAGATAGCACATTCGTCACGCTGTAACGGACTGAAAAACATGAGGCTGAAAAGCGCGAATCGTCTCTCACCAAAGTTACTAACACGAGGGTGGCGCCATCCGAATGGAACTTCCCCTTTATAGTGCCCTTGTACGTGTTGTCGAACGTGTTGTATGTCACCGCGCTTTGCTCAAACATTTTTTTTCACGATAGTGTGTAGGCAAGGCAGGCTTGAGAAGAATCACGTCGAGAAAAACGTCGTTTTTTTCAATGACATTAAAAACGGCCGTGTGTACGCGGCATTACAGCTCATGAAAACCCCAAATACACAATCTCATAAAATTTGAATATTACATGCAGTCAATAAAACAAGGATTGTACATAGAACAATATCCGACCTCTGAAAAGTATAAGCATGCATATGTACTCAGTACTTGGTTTGGGCCCCTTTTGCAGCAATTACTGCCTCAATGCGGCGTGGCATGGAAGCTATCAGCCTGTGGCACTGCTGAGGTGTTATGGAAGACCAGGATGCTTCATTAGCGGCCTTCAGCTCTTCTGCATTGTTCGGTTTCATGTCTCTCATCTTTCTCTTGGCAATGCCCCATAGATTCTCTATGGGGTTCAGGTCAGGCGAGTTTGCTGGCCAATCAAGCACAGTAATCCCACGGTCATTAAACCAGGTTTTGGTGCTTTTTGGGCAGGTGCCAAGTCCTGCTGGAAAATGAAGTCAGCATCCCCATAGAGCTCGTCTGCAAAAGGAAGCATGGAGTGCTCCAAAATCTCCTGGTAGACAGCTGCGTTGACCTTGGACTTAATGAAGCACAGTGGACCAACACCAGCAGATGACACGGCTCCCCAAATCAACAGACTGTGGAAACTTCACACTGGACTTCAAACATCTTGCAGTGTGTGCCTCTCCATTCTTCCTCCATACTCTGGCTCCTTGGTTTCCAAATGAGATGCAAAATTTGCTCTTATCAGAAAAGAGGACTTTGGACCACTGAGCAACAGACCAGGTCTGTTTTTCTTTAGCCCAGGTAAGACGCTTCTGACGTTGTTTGTTAACCAGGAGTGGTTGACAAGAGGAATGCGACATTTGAAGCCCATGTCCAGGATCCGTCTGTGTGTGGTGGCTCTTGATGCACTGACTCCAGCCTCAGTCCATTCCTTGTGAAAGTCCCCTACACTTTTGAATGGCCTTTTCCTGACAATCCTCTCCAGGCTGCGGTCATCCCTGCTGCTTGTGCACCTTTTTCTTCCACACTTTTCCCTTCCACATAACTTATTATTAATGTGCTTTGATACAGCACTTTGGGAACATCCAACTTCGTTTGCAATTACCTTTTTGAGGCTTTCCCTCCTTATGGAGGGTGTCAATGATGGTTTTCTGCACAACTGTCAGGTCAGAAGTCTTTTCCATGATTGTGATTCCTACTGAACCAGACTGAGAGACCACTTAAAGGCTCAGGAACCGTTTGCAGATGTTATGGTTTAATTAGCAGATTAGAGTGGGACACTTTGAGCCTAGAATATTGCACCTTTTCACAATATTCTAATTTTCTGAGATTGTGGATTTGGGGTTTTCATGAGCTGTAAGCCATAATCATCACAATTATGACAAATCGCGGCTTGAACTATCTTGCTTTGCATGTAATGAGTCTATCTCATATATTAGCTTCACCTTTTAAGTTGCATTAGTGAAATAAATGAACTTTTGCACGATATTCAAATCTTTTGAGTTTCACCTATATACGCCGTGATGCTTTTCTGATGCAGCATTCTCTTTTATGATTTTTTCCTTGTTAAGTGCCACATACAGGTTACAATCTGACTGTTTGTTTATTGTACATTCTCCTTCCACCAAAACTCCATAAACATTTTTTAAGACAATTGTACAGCGGGATTGAAATGTGGGTGGTGAGGTTTAGGAAATTAATATTTCTATTATCATTAATTGCAGCAAGCTGACAGAGAAATAATGTGAATTTATGTATTATATTCCATTAATGAACAATGCATTTAAGAACCTGTGTTGAAGATCTTTGCTGTTTTTCTTATTTCATTGTTGTTGTTTTTTTTTCTTTTCATCCATTAGGTGTTCTATACAATCAGTTCCTTTCACAGGTGGACTTTGAACTGCTAAGAAATTATGCTCAAGATCTTGGTGTACTTGTGTTTGAAAACCCTGCCCGGCGAGTTATGGTGGTTACACAAGCTGGACACCCAGATGTTAAGCGATTCTGGAAGAGACAGAAACACAGTTAATGAGACCAGAATTAAAACTTTTTGGAGCGGAAAGAATGCTGGTTTATAATGAAATCACACTGAGATTTGTTACTGCTATGGCACCATGGATGGGATTTTATAATGCACTAGGAACTTTTGTGCTCAGTTTAGCTAAATACATTTTGAAAGAAGGATCATTGATTCCTGTTTCCAGTTTCTGCACTATGACTTTCAGCAATGTAAAAAGAGATATATACGTTTTAATAAAATCAAGACAACTGATATTTTATTTCAGTTCTCTAATTCTTCAGTTACTGTGATTAAAAAAAACACTCATCCAAGACTTTAAGAGCCAGTAGGTATGGGAGCTGCCTTTTTAACCATTGTGCTTACAAATGGTGGCTTAATAATGGAAAAGCTCTCTGGAATATTTAAAGTGGATCCCGATGCTTTATCTCTAATTGCTGCTACGATAAATAAACTGGTGAGGACAAAATATTTGTGGGGTTTTTTTTTTTTGTTGTTTTTTTTAATTTACCATATAATGAGGGCCCAGAAACGCCTATTGCAAACAACTGAAAGATTCCAGATATCTTTTTTGAATCAAAGACCGTGTTTATTAACCAGCACAGAAAAGAGTTCCAGAACATCTGTGTTACAGTATACAGCAAAATAGCTAACACTTGAATATACAAGTGGGCAAAGAAATTGGCAGTAATTCAAATTACAGTACATCGGCGGACAAATTAAAAGTACTGCTAGTACACCACTATTATAATTGCAGGGGTTGCCACACTCAAGTGTCTTATTATAGGATAGGCATACATTAAATGGATAGGAAGGTATATAATATTTACTTGTTTTAACCACTTTCAGTTAAGGCCAATTCTGACATTCCTCTCCTACATGTAAAAATTTGCTTTTTTTGCTAGAAAACTACTTCGAAACCCCCTTGAGAATAAAATGATTGGTGTTGCATATTTATTTTAATATTATTTATGTCGCACAATATTTGCGCAGTGTTTTTTTACAATTTTATTTTTTATTTTTTTGTTTTTTTACATGGTACCTTTTTCATTTTTTATTTTTTTCAACGTTATTGCTATCACAAGGGACGAGGAACATCCTATGTGATAGCATGGGCTGTGACAGGTCCTCCTTTATGGAGAGATCTGGGGTCTATTAGACCACCAAATCTCACCTCTGGACTCCAAAGCATCTCATCAAACTGAGATCGGTTTGATCAGATGCTTTCACAAGCTGGTAAGGGCTTGTTTACATGAGGCTAAAACTGAAAGTGATGAAATCCTCATAATTTCCAGTGTCTGATATCACACAGTGGGATGAACAACAGCAGTTCCTCTCACTGTTTGCCTGGAAGCTGATGCCACCGCTTGAATCCTTACCATGCTCCCCTATCGGATGGGAGAGCCCGGTAAAGGTGGCGGGAGGGGGTTGACCCCTTTCTGCCATCTGTAAAATTGATCCAGTGGCTCAATAGCTGATCACTTATACTGTGTAGGGAATTGCCAGCTGAAAACAATGATGTAGCCTCAACTGTGATCCCTGTATAACCACTTCAACCATTTTATAAATGGCGTAAGGACAGGAAGTGGTTAAACTTTCTGGATTCCAGACCCAGGCAAATTATGTCATACATCCCAGGAGTATCCAGGAGGAGAGGATAGAGTTTTCTTAGCTAAGCACACTCTCATGCCTGTATGCCTGAGCCCAAGGGCAGATAGATTTTAAAAAAGTAAGTGCTACATTCATTTATCTGCTCTTACTAATGATGGCCACAGCCATAAATGCTTATGGGTGTTTTTTAAAGGGATTTCTCAGCAAAATAACGAATGGAGACATGGACCGATGGGCAAGTTTGCTTTGAATATAAAATAATTATGAAATAACATTTTTGGTTTGTGGTTTGCAGATGCAGCCTAGTTCTGCTTTAAGAGCATTGCTTTCTTTTCTTTTTTAACAAAGAAAGGGTAAACCCGCTCTCAGCACTCATGCCCTTCATTCTTCTTAGGTTAAATCAGTGTTAGAGTGAAAAGGCTTCTATGACACAAGCACTAAGGTACTATATCATTGATCTTCATAAATTGTCATTGACATTTACATGTAAGCAATGTTTCTTGCAAAAGCAATGATAAATTAAAATAAGATGTTTGAAGAAAAGATTCTTTGGTTGTGGTCCCTGATACAGATTCTGAATTGAAGCAATGTGTGTTTTAGTCAACAACTATAATATAAGAGGTAAACTTATATTGCACATTGGCCTTAAAGAACAACTCAACAAATTGTTACACAGCTGTTCTTTTGGAAACGGAGAGATTTAGCAACAGTGTTTCTAGTGAAGGACAGCATGGAGAGTAAAATAGCTTACAGTTTATGCTTACTTTCCCGCAAACTGCTGCTTAAACCTTTGTAAGGCCCTCCCTCATAACTAAAACCAATAACAAATATGCGTTATATTGCAATTTACCAGTCCTTAGAAATATCCTATTGAACTTGCCAGACAGGCAGTGTCCTTGTCACTTACCATGATCTTAAAAAAAACAACACTTTAGAGTGCAATCTACCAGTTCAATCAATCCTCCATGTAATTGAAATGAACATTGGCATACATGTTTGAAATCCAGATTGTGTGACAACCATGGCTGCCATATAGATACAGTGAAGAAAAAGCATAGATATGAAGAGACTGGATGTGTATTATTCACAGCGAAACCAGGTGAAAATAATGAGAAAAAAAGCTTGAAAATAGAAAGCGAAGGAATCAATGAGGAATAATCTCCTTTGCACACGGAGCTCCACCCAGAAGGGGAAGCTCCGCTTGTTCGCAACCTCCCCCCTGCCCTGGGTTTTGACAGGTACCCGCTCCCACTTCTGGGTAAGATCGGCGATCTATGACATTTCATGCCCCTCCTCATTCCCCCCGCTTACTTCTGGGACAAACACAGGTCCCAGAAGACAGTGGGACCATTCAGAACGCACAGCACGACTCGCGCATGCGCAGTAGGAAACCGGTTGTGAAGCCTGAAGGCTTCACTGCTGGTTTCCCTTACTTACAATCCTGTCGCCTGCACCAGAAGCCGATTGTCATTGCGGAATCCCTGGACAGGTTTAGTGTCCTTATATTAAAAGTCAGCAGACTTTAAAAAAAAAAATCAGATTGGAGCTCCTCTTTAAGCTGGCCATACATACAATTTTCTTGTACAATTTCCTTTAGATTTACCTTCAAATATGTAGTGCAAGAGCTTGCCTGGTTGGATACAAATTGAAAGTGTTGTTTAGATTTGACCTCACATCACAAAGAATTTGCATATTGTATGTCCATCCTTACTTACTAAGGTTTCACTTCTGATTGCCATCACCTCTGCAAGGTATAGCCGGCCATAGATGATTCAAATCTCGGCAGTGTTGTAAATATAGGTGTAATGATTAATTACTATTTTCATTATTAGTGTTACTATGGAAATGGGTACACCGATTGAGCGCAAAACTCCTTCAACCCAACCAAATTCTTCTGCAGCAACTTGACTCTTCAGAGAAAAACTTTTTTTGGATTCCAGAACAGATGACAAAATCCAGCGGAGTATTTGTAAATATTACATTGATAAAAAGCCCTTATAGTCCCATTCAAAATACTTAGTCCCTTTCTATCATGGCAAGCATGGAGGCATTTTACCCATCCAACATACACCGTATATCCAATCTATGCACCTAGGCATGTGCTTCCATAAAGATTTCCTCCTAGATCATGAATATTCTTTTAACAGCTAAAACTTCACCACTAAAATGTTTTTCCTGAAACTGGAGTGCTTTCTGATTGGCTGACCAAACACTTGATCTGGTTGTTAATCAAGATTAAAAAAAAACAATGTGGGCCAGCTGTAGTATTCATGACCCTTGTTGCTTACGACCATAAACAGCTGCCCATTTGACCAATTGACTTTTTTAGAATTAGCATGGGAATAGACCACCAGTTTTATCAATCTTGATGACTTCCCCTTTGTGTAAATGGACTTATCACTGGCCTTTGCATGCACACCCAAGAATGTATGTATGTGTATATCTATGGGCAGGTTGATTGTCGGTAAAGGCATGTTGGATTGCTGATCACTTTGTTCTCTCGGCAGGGACAGCTCCTCATAACCCACGCAGATCAGTTTATTGTAGTAACATAGGACACCTGTATCACCTTGCAACATGAAGTTGGTCTCCTGTGCTTTACTGGCTAAAGACATACAGTGCCTGAGGGTAAATGATTTTCCCTAGTCCTCCATAGATTATTATTATTATACAGGACTTGTATATCAGCAATAGTTTGCGCATCACTTTACAACAGCAGACAGAACAGTTACAATACAATTTAATAGAGGAGGACTCAGAGGGCCCTGCTCGTTAGTTTACAATCTAAAAGGGAGGGTCAAGTGGTACAAATGGTGACAACTGTAGGGAATGAGCTCATGGAGAAAGTGGAAATACAGTTGTAAGGTGGATCGCCTAAAAGTGAAGAAAGTAGGAGATAGCTGGACAGATTGGGGTAGGGCGTTCCATAGGAAGGGAGAGACTCGTGAAAAGTCCTGGAAGCGTGCATGGGGGGAGGTGACAAGGGAGCTAGAGAGCAGGAGTTCTTGGGAGGAAAGAAGAGAACAATTAGGTTGGTATTTTGAGACAAGGTTAGTGATGTAGCTGGAGCTGAGTTGTGGATGGCTTTGTAAGTTACTGTTAGAATTTTGAATTTAATTTGTTGGGTGAGTGGCAGCCAATGAAGGGATTGGCAGAGAGGAGTAGCAGACACTGAATGGTTGGTAAGGTGGATGAGCAGTGGCGGTGCGTCCATAGAGGGCGCCGGAGCGCCGCCCCCTCTCGCTCCCGCACCGCCACTGAAAGACAATACACAGATTCATGCATTGCATGAATCTGTGTATTGTCACCGCTGCCGCGCTGCCCACTATACATATGGCCGGCCTCCTGGTGAGCGCCGGCCATATGAATTAGAGCGGCGGCCGGCGGTGGGTGTGACTTGGAAGTGCCTATCGGAGCCAGCGGCTCTGATAGGCTTTCCGAATACAGCTCTCATGCTGTATTCGGCTTCCAAAAACTCCTCCCAGGTACGCACGGGGGTGCGTTCCTGGAAGAAGACTGTGTGGAGGTTTCAGCCAATCAGGTTCACCGGATCTGGTTATCGGTAACCTGATTGGCTGAAGCGACATTGAGGGCGGAAGAACACATCGGGGACGGCGCGGACCGAGGAAGGTAAGTGCAGGGCTGGGGGGGGGGGGGACAGGCTGCATTTGGGGGACAAACTGGCTGAATATGGGGGACAAACTGGCTGAATATGGGGCACAAACTGGCTGAATATGGGGGGAACTGGCTGTATATGGGGGACACGCTGGCTGCATTTGGGGGGAACTGGCTGTATATGGGGGACAAACTGGCTGAATATGGGGGGAACTGGCTGTATATGGGGGACACGCTGGCTGCATATGGGGGGAACTGGCTGTATATGGGGGACAAACTGGCTGAATATGGGGGGAACTGGCTGTATATGGGGGACACGCTGGCTGCATTTGGGGGGAACTGGCTGTATATGGGGGGAACTGACTGTATATGGTGGGACAAACTGGCTGTATATGGGGGGAACTGGCTGTATATGGGGGGACAAACTGGCTGTAATATGGTAGGAACTGGCTGTATATGGGGGACAAACTGGCTGAATATGGGGGGAACTGGCTGTATATGGGGGACACGCTGGCTGCATTTGGGGGGAACTGGCTGTATATGGGGGGAACTGGCTGTATATGGGAGGACAAACTGGCTGTATATGGGGGGAACTGGCTGTATATGGGGGGACAAACTGGCTGTAATATGGGGGGAACTGGCTGTATATGGGGGACACGCTGGCTGCATTGGGGGGGGAACTGGCTGTATATGGGGACAAACTGGCTGTATATGGGGGCACACTGGCTATATATATATATATGGGGACAAACTGGCTGTATATGGGGGCACACTGGCTATATATATATATATATGGGGGCACACTGGCTGTATATATGGGGGCACACTGGCTGTATATATATATATATATATATATATATATATGGGGGCACACTGGCTGTATATGGGGGCACACTGGCTGTATATATGGGGGCACACTGGTTATATATATATATATATATATATATATATATATATATATGGGGGCACACTGGCTGTATATGGAAACAAACTGGCTGTATTTGAGGGGGCAAACTGGTGGCGTTTGGGCACAGTGGCTGTGTTTAATGGGCACAGTGGCGGCAATTGATTTTATTTATTTTTTTTCCACTTTGTTTGCGCCCCCCCAAAAATTATGAGCACCAGCCGCCACTGTGGATGAGTCTGGCAACAGCATTCATGAGGAGGTATTCCAATAAGGAGAGAGTTGCAGTAGTCGAGGCGAGACATGACCAGGGAGTGAATTGGAAGCTTTCTGGTGTCATTGGTTGGGAAGGGGCATATTTTGGGGATGTTGCGTAGGTTGAGGTGCCAAGCTTTGGACAGTAATTGGATGTGGGGCTGAAAGGAGAGTTGGGAACATAGGGGAGGAAATATTATGAGCTTGGTTTTGATTAAATTGGAAGTGGTGTGAAATCCAGACTGCATACTTGACAACAGTTAAGATTTTCCCAGGACAATCCCTATAATTGGACCCTCATCCTGATCGGAGCTTGTCCCGATCAAAATCCTGGGATTTTGCTTTTGTCTCGAGAATCTGGACTGTTTTTGGCACTGCAGCGGGCTACAAAAACATGGTCATGACTCAGATACTAGCAGGTCTCTTTCCCCGTGTGTTCAGTGGAGAGGGGAGGGGCCTCCGATCCATGCAGCCAATCGGCTTCTCTCTTCAGTGTACAAATAGACAATTTACTTGTACACGGAATCCGGTTAGCTGCACGGATCAAAGGCCCCTCCCCTCTCCACTGAACACAGGGGAACAAGACCTGCAAATGGAGCTGCCGCCAACCCTCAGCCCTGTGTGTCAGACGAGAGGGCACACCTGATGTAAGGAGTGGAGGGACTCTGCTGTGCACACCTGATATAAGGAACCAACGGACTCTGCTGGGCACACCTGATATAAGGAGCGGAGGAACTCCGCTGGGCACACTTGATGTAAGGAGCAGAGGGACTCCGCTAGGCACACCTGATGTAAGGAGCGGAGGGACTCTGCTGGGCAGTGACCTGATGTTAGGGGCGGAGGGACTCCACTAGGCACACCTGATGTAAGGAGCGGAGGGACTCCGCTGGGCAGTGACCTGATGTAAGGAGTGAAGGGACTCCGCTAGGCACACCTGATGTGAAGTCTGGAGGGACTCCGCTAGGCACACCTGATGTAAGGAGTGGAGGGACTCCGCTGGGCACACCTGATGTAAGGAGCAGAGGGACTTCGCAGTGGGCACCTGATGTAAGGACGGACTCTGCTGGGGGCACCTGATGTAAGGAGGTACTCTGCTGGGGGCACTTGATGTAAGGAATCGGATGGACTCTGCTGGGAATACCTGGTGTAAGGAAGGACTATATTAGAATATTGATCCTCTCAAACCAAGAGTACATGGAGTGATCATAGTTCTTAAGGTGTTGCAGGGTGTGTTACAAAAGGGGTGTATCGTTCACAACATATTGTTGTGATGGATCAACTTTGTCCCTATATGAACAGGACACTGATTGGTAGAACGGCACGTGACGGAAATGAAAAGGGCTTGATCATTGGCTCTATATATGGGGGGCAGAGTAGAGAGCCAGTGACTGACAGTCATTGTCTCTCTGTGATGAGCTGTCTTTGATCACTCGGTTCTGTGTTAGAGCTGGCGGGTGCCAGATGCCACCTAGGCAAGTATGATTTTGGGGGAAAAAAAAACAGAAAACAAACTTCTGTTTTAAATTGGAACTATATGCAAAACTTTATTTTTTTTTTCATTTTGGATAGAGTAAGTGAGGGTTATAACCTCTGTCAGGTTTTATTTTTTTGCTATGTCCCATTGGTGAGATTTCCCATCACTTCCTGTCCCAAAGCACCAAAGCCAAAACAGGAAGTGAAAGAAAATCCCTCCAAAGTGAGAAAATCTTGGAGTGTCATCGAGTTCACTAGTTTCCTGATTTGAAGATTAGATTACCATCTATTCCTGTTCTGGTGTCAACTTAAAACTTGGGATTTCCTTTTACTTTCAATTTTGATGATAATGGTAAGGCGTCATGCCCACGGACGTTTTTACAGCCGCGTTTTTTGCAGCTTAAAAACGCCTGTCCATGTTAGTCTATAGCTTCATGCCCACCTAGACGTTTTTGAGCTGCAAATAGCATAGACGTTTTTAACCACTTAACGACCGCTCACTGTATATAAACGTCGGCAGAATGGCACCGACAGGCACAATCACGTACAGTGTACGTGACTGCCTTTGTATAGTTGGGGGGGGTCCGATCGGACCCCCCTTCTATACAGTGAGCGGTCGTTATCCGTTGGGGAGCGATCCGGGATGAGGGGACGGCCGTTCGATTCCGGCCACCCCCTCGCGATCGCTCCCGGCGAATGAAAATCTTCCTCTGCCTGTGTAATGTAAACACAGGTAGAGGAAGTGATGTCATCTCTCCTCGTGTCGGTCTTTTCGTTCGCGGCACTGAGGAGAGAAGACACAGGTTAGTGCACCAACAGTCCACTGACACGTAGGCACACATTTCACCCCTCAGTCACCCCCAGATCACCCCCCAGCCCCCAGTCACAGTGTCACTGATTGCAGTGATCATTTATTTTACTGATCACTGCATTTAGTGTCATCTGTGACAGTAAAAAGTTGCAGGGCAGTTAGGTTTAGGCCCCTTTAGGTCCAGGGTAACCCCCTAACCCCCCCTAATAAAGGTTTAACCCCTTGATCGCCCCCCAGGTAACCCTTTCACCCCCTAACTCCAGCGTCACTAAGCGATCGTTTTTCCGATCGCTGTATTCGTGTCGCTGGTGCCCTAGATAGCCAGTTATTTATTTTTAGGTTCGCCGCAGGTTTTTATAGCGTCAGGTACCCCCATATATTATTTTAACCCCCTGATTGCCCCTAGAGTTAACCCTTTCACCAGTGATCACCGTATAATTTTTACTGGTGACACTGGTTAGCCAGTTAGTTATTTCGTTTTTTAGGTTACCCGTCAGGTTTTTATATAGCGTCAGGTACCCCCATATTTAACCTAATAAAGGTTTTAACCCCCTGATTGCCCCTTGTTAACTCTTTCACCAGTGATCACCATATAAAGGTTACGGGTGACGCTGGTTGGTTAGTTTTCTTTTGATAGCATCAGGGCACCCGCCGTATATAACCCAATAAAGGTTTAACCCCCTGATCGCCCGGCGGGTGAGATCAATTAGGTTTTAGCGCTAGAGAGAGTCTGCGTCACCCCAGGCAGTGTTAGGTTAGTGCCAGTAGCGCTAATACCCACGCGCAAAGCATACACCTCCCTTAGTGGTATAGTATCTGAACAGATCAATATCTGATCTGATCAGATCTATACTAGCGTCCCCAGCAGTTTAGGGTTCCCAAAAACGCAGTGTTACCGGGATCAGCCCAGATACCTGCTAGCACCTGCGTTTAGCCCCTCCGCCCAGCCCAGCCCACCCAAGTGCAGTATCGATCGATCACTGTCACTTACCAAACACAAAACACATAACTGCAGCGTTCGCAGAGACAGTCCTGATCCCTGCGATCGCTAACAGGTTTTTTTGAAGCGTTTGATACATTTGCTGACAGTCAGGTGCTTTTTTACCTGTGAATCTTACTAGTGTACCCCTAAATTTAGAGCCCAAAATGGCAAATCGAAGGTACACTAGTAAAGAGGCCTACGAGATTCTGAGCATGACAGATAGCGAAGAGGAGGTCACGCATCTGTCAGATTCAGGCTCAGAATATCTTCCCGTAGAAGACAGTGAAGTCAGCGGCTCCACGTCAGATAGCTCTGACGACGAAGGTGAGGCCCCTGCTAAGGTCAGGCGTACCCGATCCCGATCTTCTGAGGTTGTTGAGGAGCAAGAACCGCAGGGCTCTCGTATCATGGAGCAGAGTAGTACTAGTGCCGCTATTCCTTCTGGTGAATTGGCAAGCACCAGCGGCCTAGTACAGCCTGGGCGTACATCCAGCACAGCAGTATCACGTGGTGACGTGGCGAGTCCCATAAGTGCAGTTTAAGCTGGCGAGGTGGCAAGCACAAGTAGTGTCCCGCTGCCACCAAGAAGAAGACAAAGGCAGGCCCGTCGTGCCCATAGTGCCCTTCCTGCAGTATTCGCCTATCCTGATTGGGTCCCCACCACTTCTGCAGAACCCATACTTCCCCCATTCACTGCCCAACCCGGTATTGTGGAAACCGCTGATTTTAAGCCAATTGATTATTATTCGCTGTTTTTCACGGAAGATCTCTATAGATCTATTGTGGACCAGAGTAATTTATATGCTGGTCAATTCATCGCCGCTAATCCCCAGTTGCCTTCCATTGCCAAAGATTGGAAACCAATTACGGTTTCTGAATTTAAGACCTTTCTGGGCCTTTCCCTCAACATGGGCACACATAAATTTCCATCATTGCATGCTTATTAGTCCACACACCCAATTGACCACATGCCCGTGTTCTCTGCCTCCATGCCCAGGAAATGATACAAGCAGATTTTGCGGTTCATGCACTTCAACGACAATGAACTTTGTTGTCCACGTGGAGACCCTGAATACGACCGGCTCTACAAAATTCGGCCCCTCATAAACCACTTCAATGAACGTTTTGCAGCCTTGTTTATTCCTGATCAAGTTGTCTGCGTTGATGAGTCCCTGATTAAATTTTCTGGCCGCTTGTCTTTCAAGCAGTACCTTCCCAGCAAGCGTGCCAGATACGGGGTCAAGCTCTATAAGTTCTGTGACAGGGCAACAGGCTATGTATGGAGCTTTTTGGTTTATGAGGGAAAAGATAGTCAGGTTGAGCCGGTCAACTGCCCGGATTACATAGGGAGCGCTGGCAAGATAGTGTGGAAATTGGTGTCACCCTTATTCGGAAAGGGGTACCACTTGTATGTGGACATTTATTACACGAGCGTGCCACTGTTTAGTCACTTGTTTGATCATCAGATTGGAGTATGTGGCACCGTGCGACCTAATCGCCGGGGCTTTCCCCAGCGGCTTGTAGATGCCCGTCTTAGGCTGGGGGAGAGAGCCTGCGTGAAGTGTAATAACTTGCTCGCTATGAAGTGGAGGGATAATAAGAATGTTTTCCTTCTTACCTCCCTTCATGCAGACACGACAGTCCAAATTCGTACGGCGACTGGTGTTGTGGAGAAACCCCTCTGTGTCCACGAATATAACAAAAATATGGGAGGGGTGGACCTCAACGACCAGTTGTTGGCGCCGTATCTAATTGACCGTAAGGCGAGACGCTGGTACAAAAAAGTGTCTCTATCCTTATTCCAATTGGCTTTGCTGAACGCTCATGTGCTATACAGAGCTTCAGGCGGGACTTTATCTCTCCTAAAATTCCAGGATGAGATAGTCACAGAACTCCTGTATCCAGGCGGTTCTGCACCTCACCATCCCCTACCAAATGCAGTAAGCCGGCTGCATGAGAGGCATTATACGTATGTCCTCGAGAGTACCCCTACCCAACGAGCCCCCCAAAAAAGATGTCGTGTCTGTAGCAAGCGCGGATTTAGGCGTTGCACCCGTTATTATTGTCCACGCTGTCCTGACAAGCCTGGTCTTTGCCTTGGTGAATGTTTTGAACGCTTCCACTCAAAAGTGAAGTTTTAGCGTAGGGTACAGCATTTCACAGACTAGGACACACTTACACAGGGTCTCCCAAGATGCCATCGCATTTTGAGAGACCCGAACCATTACAGTTGTTAAAGTTACAAAAAAAAGTGTAAAAAAGAAAAAAAAACGTAAAAACAAAAAACTCAAAAAAAATATAAAAAACAAAAATAGTTGTCGTTTTATTGTTCTCTCTCTCTCTCTCTCTCTATTTTCTCTCTATTGTTCTGCTCTTTTTTACTGTATTCTATTCTGCAATGTTTTATCATGCTTGCTTTTCAGGTATGTATTTTTTTGTTTTTAGGTGCGCCATTCAGCTGCAGCGCAGAATTATTTATCTTGACAGCAACAGCGTTTGCTCCCACGATACATAAAGCCGTGACTCCAGTGCTGTAGGAGGTGATTTCACCACCACAGTTAAAAAAAAAGAGCATATATGCCGAAGCATGGGGGCAGCAGGGGCGGAGGAGCGATTTTGCTCCTAATGCTGCGTACATACGGTCAAAATTCCGACAGAGGCTTGCCCGTGGAAAAGTCCGACCGTGTGTACGCGGCATAACTTTTTTGCGGGAGGATGCCCCCATGCTTCGGCATATATATATTTTAGGCACAGGTTGCGTTAAAAAAATGTTTTATTTTTTACTAGGTTTTGTTTTGGTATTTGCTTTGCAGGTATGGTATGGTAAGGTCTTACTGTTATACTGTAATGTTACTTTGTTTTAATGTTAACCATCATTTGCTTATCAGGTACACCATTCAGTTGCAGCGCGGATCTATTTATCTTGACAGCAACAGCGTTTGCTCCCACGATACATAAAGCCGTGACTCCAACGCTGTAGGAGGTGATTTCACCACCACAGTTAAAAAAAGAGCATATATGCCGAAGCATGGGGGCAGCAGGGGCGGAGGAGTGATTTTGCTCCTAATGCCGCGTACATACGGTCGAAATTCCGACTGAGGCTTGCCCGTGGAAAAGTCCGACCGTGTGTACGCGGCATAACTTTTTTGCGGGAGGATGCCCCCATGCTTCGGCATATATAAATGGTGCATGTATGCCCATCATTAGAAGTGGGTGGATGAAGGGAGGTATTCTAATGGTGGGCAGACCCACCGATCAATCTCTTTTTTTCTTTCAGCCAACAGGCTGCATGAAAAAAAAGATTACAATGCATGTCCAACAAGGACCAGCAACGTACTGGTATGTTGCTGGACTTTGAATGTTTATACCAGAATGATGCCTGCAGGTTTAGGTATCATCTTGGCATCATTCTTTTCAGCCAGCGGCCGGCTTTCATGTAAAAGCAACCCTAGCAGATAATTAGCCTCTAGACTGCTTTTACAAGCAGTGGGAAGGAATGACCCCCCCCCCCCCCCGGATATAAACAGCGCCATTGGGAAATTGGGAAAGCATTTTTTCACACCGATCTTGGTGTGGTCAGATGCTTTGAGGGCAGAGGAAAGATCTAGGGTCTAACCCCCCAATTTTTTTCAAAAAAAGAGTACCTGTCACTACCTATTGCTATCATAGGGGATATTTACATTCCCTGAGATAACAATAAAAATTGTAAAAAAAATATGGAAGGAACAATTTAAAAATAAAATAAAAAAGCAAAATAAAAAAAGCACCGCTGTCCCCCCCTGCTCTTGCACAAAGGGGAACGCAAGCGCCGGTCTAGCGTCATATGTAAACAGCAATTGCACCATGCATGTGAGGTATCACCGCAAAGGTCAGATCGAAGGCAGTAATTTTAGCAGTAGACCTCCTCTGTAAATCTAACGTGGTAACCTGTAAAGGCTTTTAAAGGCTTTTAAAAATGAATGTAATTTGTCCCTTGGTATCCATGTACTCGGCCTAAGATCATCTTTTTTATTTCATCAAACATTTGGGCAATATAGTGTGTTTTAGTGCATTAAAAATAAAAAAGTGTGTTTTTTCCCCCAAAAATGCGTTTGAAAAATCGCTGCGCAAATACTGTGTGGAAAAAAATAATGCAACACCCACTATTTTAATCTGTAGGGCCTTTGCTTTAAAAAAATGTATAATGTTTGGGGGTTCAACATAATTTTCTTGCAAAAAAAAAATATGTTTTCATGTAAACAAAAAGTGTCAGAAAGCGCTTTGTCTTCAAGTGGTTAGAAGAGTGGATGATGTGTGACATGAGCTTCCTAATGTTGTGCATAAAATGCCAGGACAGTTCAAAACCCCCCCAAATGACCCCATTTTGGAAAGTAGACACCTCAAGCTATTTGCTGAGAGGCATGTTGAGCCCATTGAATATATTTTTTTTTTGTCCCAAGTGATTGAATAATGACAAAAAGAAAAAAAAAATGTACAAAAAGTTGTCACTAAATGATATATTGCTCAAACATGCCATGGGCATATGTGGAATTACACCCCAAAATACATTCTTTTGCTTCTCCTGAGTACGGGGATACCACATGTGTGAGACATTGTGGGAGCCTAGCCGCGTACAGGACCCTGAAAACCAAGCACCGCCTTCAGGATTTCTAAGGGTGTAAATTTTTGATTTCACTCCTCACTGCCTATAACAGTTTCGGAGGCCATGGAATGCCCAGATGGCACAAAACCCCCCCAAATGACCCCATTTTGAAAAGTAGACACCCCAAGCTATTTGCTGAGAGGTATGTTGAGTATTTTGCAGATCTCGCTTTTTGTCACAAAGTTTTGAAAATTGAAAAAAGAAAAAAAAATGTCTTTCTTCATTTTCAAAAACAAATGAGAGCTGTAAAATACCATGCCTCTCAGCAAATAGCTTGGGGTGTCTACTTTCCAAAATGGGGTCATTTGGGGGGGTTTTGGGCTATCTTGGCATTTTATGGCCTTCAAAACTGTGATAGGTAGTGAGGAGTGAAATCAAAAATTTGTGCCCTTAGAAATCCTGAAGGCGGTGCTTGGTTTTCGGGGCCCCGTACGCGGCTAGGCTCTCAAAAAGTCCCACACATGTGGTATCCCCGTACTCAGGAGAAGCAGCAAAATGTATTTTGGGGTGTAATTCCACATATAACCATGGCATGTTTGAGCAATATATCATTTAGTGACAACTTTTTGTACATTTTGTTTTCTTTTTGTCATTATTCAATCACTTGGGACAAAAAAAAATATTCAATGGACTCAACATGCCTCTCAGCAATTTCCTTGGGGTGTCTACTTTCCAAAATGGGGTCATTTTGGGGGGTTTTGTGCTATCTTGGCATTTTATTGCCTTCAAAACTGTGATAGGTAGTGAGGAGTGAAATTTAAAAATTTATGCCCTTAGAAACCTTGAAGGCGGTGCTTGGTTTTTGGGGTCCCATACGCAGCTAGGCTCCCAAAAAGTCCCACACATGTGGTATCCCCGTACTCAGGAGAAGCAGCAGAATGTATTTTGGGGTGTAATTTCACATATGCCCATGGCATGTGTGAGCAATATATCATTTAGTGACAACTTTGTGCAAAAAAAAAAAGTTTGTCATATTCCCGCAACTTGTGGCAAAATATAAAATATTCCATGGACTCAACATGCCTCTCAGTAAATAGCTTGGGGTGTCTACTTTCCAAAATGGGGTCATTTGGGGGGGGGGGGGGTTGTGCCATTTTGGCATTTTATGGCCTTCAAAACTGTGATAGGTAGTGATAGGTAGTGAGGAGTGAAATCAAAAATTTATGCCCTTAGAAATCCTGAAGGCGGTGCTTGGTTTCCGGGGTCCCGTACGCGGCTAGGCTCCTAAAAAGTCCCACACATGTGGTATCCCCGTACTCAGGAGAAACAGCAGAATGTATTTTGGGGTGTAATTTCACATATTCCCATGGCATGTTTGAGCAATATATCATTTAGTGACAACTTTGTGCAAAAAAAAAAAAGTTTGTCATATTCCCGCAACTTGTGGCAAAATATAAAATATTCCATGGACTCAACATGCCTCTCAGTAAATAGCTTGGGTTGTCTACTTTCCAAAATGGGGTCATTTGGGGGGGTTTTGTGCTATTTTGGCATTTTATGGCCTTCGAAACTGTGATAGGTAGTGAGGAGTGAAATCAAAAATTTGCGCCCTTAGAAATCCTGAAGGCGGTGCTTGGTTTTCGGGGTCCCGTACGCGGCTAGGCTCTCAAAAAGTCCCACACATGTGGTATCCCCGTACTCAGGAGAAGCAGAAGAATGTATTTTGGGGTGCAATTCCACATATAACCATGGCATGTGTGAGCAATATATCATTTAGTGACAACTTTTTGTGCATTTTTTTTTTCTTTTTGTCATTATTCAATCATTTGGGACAAAAAAAAATATTCAATGGGCTCAACATGCCTCTCAGCAAATAGCTTGGGGTGTCTACTTTCCAAAATGGGGTCAGTTGGGGGGGGGGTTTGTGCCATCTTGGCCTTTTTTTGGCCTTCAAAACTGTGATAGGTAGTGATAGGTAGTGAGGAGTGAAATCAAAAATTTATGGCCTTAGAAATCCTGAAGGTGGTGCTTGGTTTCCGGGGTCCCGTACGCTGCTAGGCTCCTAAAAAGTCCCACACATGTGGTATCCCCGTACTCAGGAGAAACAGCAGAATGTATTTTGGGGTGTAATTTCACATATAACCATGGCATGTGTGAGCAATATATCATTTAGTGACAACTTTTTGTACATTTTTTTTTCTTTTTGTCATTATTCAATCACTTGGGACGAAAAAAATATATTCAATGGGCTCAACATGCCTCTCAGCAATTTCCTTGGGGTGTCTACTTTCCAAAATGGGGTCATTTTGGGGGGTTTTGTGCTATCTTGGCATTTTATGGCCTTCAAAACTGTGATAGGTAGTGAGGAGTGAAATCAAAAATGTATGCCCTTAGAAACCTTGAAGGCGGTGCTTGGTTTTTGGGGTCCCGTACGCGGCTAGGCTCCCAAAAAGTCCCACACATGTGGTATCCCCGTACTCAGGAGAAGCAGCAGAATGTATTTTGGGGTGTAATTTCACATATGCCCATGGCATGTGTGAGCAATATATCATTTAGTGACAACTTTTTGTACATTTTTTTTTTCTTTTTGTCATTATTCAATCATTTGGGACAAAAAAAAATATTCAATGGGCTCAACATGCCTCTCAGCAAATAGCTTGGGGTGTCTACTTTCCAAAATGGGGTCATTTGGGGGGTTTTGTGCCATCTTGGCATTTTATGGCCTTCAAAACTGTGATAGGTAGTGATAGGTAGTGAGGAGTGAAATCAAAAGCTTATGCCCTTAGAAATCCTGAAGGTGGTGCTTGGTTTCCGGGGTCCCGTACGCTGCTAGGCTCCTAAAAAGTCCCACACATGTGGTATCCCCGTACTCAGGAGAAACAGCAGAATGTATTTTGGGGTGTAATTTCACATATGTCCATGGCATGTGTGAGCAATATATCATTTAGTGACAACTTTGTGCAAAAAAAAAAAGTTTGTCATATTTCCGCAACTTGTGGCAAAATATAAAATATTCCATGGACTCAACATGCCTCTCAATAAATAGCTTGGGGTGTCTACTTTTCAAAATGGGGTCAATTGGGGGGGTTTTGTGCTATTTTGGCATTCTATGGCCTTCGAAACTGTGATAGGTAGTGAGGAGTGAAATCAAAAATTTGCGCCGTTAGAAAGCCTGAAGGCGGTGCTTGGTTTTTGGGGCCCCGTACGTGGCTAGGCTCCCAAAAAGTCCCACACATGTGGTATCCCCGTACTCAGGAGAAGCAGCAGAATGTATTTTGTTGTGTAATTTCACATATGCCCATGGCATGTGTGAGCAATATATCATTTAGTGACAACTTTGTGCAAAAAAAAAAAAAGTTTGTCATATTCCCGCAACTTGTGGCAAAATATAAAATATTCCATGGACTCAACATGCCTCTCAATAAATAGCTTGGGGTGTCTACTTTTCAAAATGGGGTCATTTGGGGGGGTTTGTGCTATTTTGGCATTCTATGGCCTTCGAAACTGTGATAGGTAGTGAGGAGTGAAATCAAAAATTTGCGCCGTTAGAAAGCCTGAAGGCGGTGCTTGGTTTTTGGGGCCCCGTACGTGGCTAGGCTCCCAAAAAGTCCCACACATGTGGTATCCCCGTACTCAGGAGAAGCAGCAGAATGTATTTTGGGGTGTAATTTCACATATGCCCATGGCATGTGTGAGCAATATATCATTTAGTGACAACTTTGTGCAAAAAAAAAAAGTTTGTCATATTCCCGCAACTTGTGGCAAAATATAAAATATTCCATGGACTCAACATGCCTCTCAATAAATAGCTTGGGGTGTCTACTTTTCAAAATGGGGTCATTTGGGGGGGTTTGTGCTATTTTGGCATTCTATGGCCTTCGAAACTGTGATAGGTAGTGAGGAGTGAAATCAAAAATTTGCGCCCTTAGAAAGCCTGAAGGCGGTGCTTGGTTTTTGGGGCCCCGTACGTGGCTAGACTCCCAAAAAGTCCCACACATGTGGTATCCCCGTACTCAGGAGAAGCAGCAGAATGTATTTTGGGGTGTAATTTCACATATGCCCATGGCATGTGTGAGCAATATATCATTTAGTGACAACTTTGTGCAAAAAAAAAAAGTTTGTCATATTCCCGCAACTTGTGGCAAAATATAAAATATACGATGGACTCAACATGCCTCTCAATAAATAGCTTGGGGTGTCTACTTTTCAAAATGGGGTCATTTGGGGGGGTTTTGTGCTATTTTGGCATTCTATGGCCTTCGAAACTGTGATAGGTAGTGAGGAGTGAAATCAAAAATTTGCGCCCTTAGAAAGCCTGAAGGCGGTGCTTGGTTTTTGGGGCCCCGTACGCGGCTAGGCTCCCAAAAAGTCCCACACATGTGGTATCCCCGTACTCAGGAGAAGCCGCAGAATGTATTTTGGGGTGTAATTTCACATATGCCCATGGCATGTGTGAGCAATATATCATTTAGTGACAACTTTGTGCAAAAAAAAAAAAAGTTTGTCATATTCCCGCAACTTGTGGCAAAATATAAAATATTCTATGGACTCAACATGCCTCTCAGTAAATAGCTTGGGGTGTCTACTTTCCAAAATGGGGTCATTTGGGGGGGTTTTGTGCTATTTTGGCATTTTATGGCCTTCAAAACTGTGATAGGTAGTGAGGAGTGAAATCAAAAATTTGCGCCCTTAGAAATCCTGAAGGCGGTGCTTGGTTTTCGGGGTCCCGTACGCGGCTAGGCTCCTAAAAAGTCCCACACATTTGGTATCCCCGTACTCAGGAGAAGCAGCAAAATGTATTTTGGGGTGCAATTCCACATATAACCATGGCATGTGTGAGCAATATATCATTTAGTGACAACTTTTTGTACATTTTTTTTTTCTTTTTGTCATTATTCAATCATTTGGGACAAAAAAAAAATATTCAATGGCCTCAACATGCCTCTCAGCAAATAGCTTGGGGTGTCTACTTTCCAAAATGGGGTCATTTGGGGGGGTTTTGTGCCATCTTGGCATTTTATGGCCTTCAAAACTGTGATAGGTAGTGATAGGTAGTGAGGAGTGAAATCAAAAATTTATGCCCTTAGAAATCTTGAAGGCGGCGCTTGGTTTTTGGGGTTTTGTACGCAGCTAGGCTCCCAAAAAGTCCCACACATGTGGTATCCCCGTACTCAGGAGAAGCAGCAGAATGTATTTTGGGGTGTAATTTCACATATGCACATGGCATGTGTGAGCAATATATCATTTAGTGACAACTTTGTGCAAAAAAAAAAAAGTTTGTCATAATTCCGCAACTTGTGGCAAAATATAAAATATTCCATGGACTCAACATGCCTCTCAGCAAATAGCTTGGGGTGTCTACTTTCCAAAATGGGGTCATTTGGGGGGGTTTTGTGCTATTTTGGTATTTTATGGCCTTCGAAACTGTGATAGGCAGTGAGGAGTGAAATCAAAAATTTGCGCCCTTAGAAATCCTGGAGGCGGTGCTTGGTTTCCGGGGTCCCGTACGTGGCTAGGCTCATAAAAAGTCCCACACATGTGGTATCCCCGTACTCAGGAGAAGCAGCAGAATGTATTTTGGGGTGCAATTCCATATATAACCATGGCATGTGTGAGCAATATATCATTTAGTGACAACTTTTTGTAATTTTTTATTTTTTTTTTGTCATTATTCAATCACTTGGGACAAAAAAAAATATTCAATGGGCTCAACATGACTCTCAGCAAATAGCTTGAGGTGTCTACTTTCCAAAATGGGGTCATTTTGGGGGGTTTTGTACTGCCCTGCCATTTTAGCACCTCAAGAAATGAGATAGGCAGTCATAAATTTAAAGCTGTGTAAATTCCAGAAAATGTACCCTAGTTTGTAGATGCTATAACTTTTGCGCAAACCAATAAATATACGCTTATTGACATTTTTTTTACTAAAGACATGTGGCTGAATACATTTTGGCCTAAATGTATGACTAAAATTGAGTTTATTCGATTTTTCTTATAACAAAAAGTAGAAAATATCATTTTTTTTCAAAATTTTCGGTCTTTTTCCGTTTATATCGCAAAAAATAAAAATCGCAGAGGCAATCAAATACCATTAAAAGAAATCTCTATTTGTGGGAAGAAAAGGACGCAAATTTCATTTGAGTACAACATTGCATGTCCGCACAATTTACAGTTAAAACAGCGCAGTGCAAAATTCTGAAAACACCTCTGGTCCTTTAGCTACAAAATGGTGAGGGGCTTAAGTGGTTAACCTGTAAAAAAAAAACAGGACCAGTGCGTTCCTCAGCGTCGGAGTTAGGCAGAAAAAAACGCAAGCGTCAAAAAACTAACGCGCGGTCGCGTTTTTTAGCTCCGACGATAACATGGACAGGCGTATATAAGCTGTAAAAAACGCAGCTGTTAAAACGTCCGTGGGCATGAAGCCTAATAAGCAGAACGAATAGTTAAGGAAAATCTCCCTAAGGAAAAGGGGGGGGGGGGGGTGTTAATCCCTCTCCACAACAAAAACAAAAAGTAATAATTTACTTGTGTATTTGTATTTCTTGGTTTGTCACAATACTTTCCACAGTGAGGAGTAGATTGGCTGGGACGTTCCCGGGATTCAAACCCTTTTCCCGGATTTATTTTGTCCCGGCCAATGTCCCGGCCAATCCGATTTTTCCCGTTTCCCCCGAATTTGGACGCTGCAGGCTGCCGCCGCTAGAGGTCCACGGCTGGCGGAGACAATGTCTCGGCCGGCCGCCATGTTCAAGAAGACCAAAACACGGATGTAATACAATAGAAAATAAAGCTGCTGCGGCGCCGCCCACACCCCGCACCTCCCCGGGGGTGGGCGGCGCCGCAGCAGCTTTATCTTCTATTGTATTACATCTGTGTTTTGGCTGGCCGGCCGGCCACCCCCCCGCCCCGCTGCAGGTCTGTCTGTAATGGAAAGGGGCGGGGGTCTGCAGCGCCACAGCTTAATTTTTTATTTTTTTTGCAGCCACACTGTCGGCTCCGCCTCTATTTTGTTCCCCTTCGGGGAAGGGGAAACAATAATGGCGGCCGAGACAGGAGACGCCTGTGGTTAAGGGGGGACTCCACTGGGGATGCCTGTGGTAAGGGGGGACTCCGCTGGGAACGCCTGTGGTAAGGGAGGACTCCACTGAGGACGGCTGAGGTAAGGGGGGACTCCGCTGGGGACGCCTTAGGTAAGGGGGGACTCCGCTGGGGACGCCTGAGGTAAGGTAGGACTCCGCTGGGGACGCCTGAGGTAAGGGGGACTCCGCTGGGGACGCCTGATGTAAGGGGGGACTCCGCTGGGGACGCCTGATGTAAGGGGGGACTCCGATGGGGACGCCTGATGTAAGGGGGGACTCCGCTGGGGACGCCTGAGGTAAGGGGGGACTCCGCTGGGGACGCCTGATGTAAGGGGGACTCCGCTGGGGACGCCTGAGGTAAGGGGGACTCCGCTGGGGACACTTGATGTAAGGGGGACTCCACTGGGGACGCCTGATGTAAGGGGGGACTCCGCTGGGGACGCCTGATGTAAGGGGGGACACCGCTGGGGACGCCTGATGTAAGGGGGGACTCTGCTGGGGACGCCTGATGTAAGGGGGACTCCTCTGGGTACACCTGATGTAAGGAAGGACTCCGCTGGGTACGCCTGATGTAAGGAGGGACTCCTCTGGGGACGCCTGATGTAAGGAGGGACTCCGCTGGGGACGCCTGATGTAAGGAGGGACTCCTCTGGGGACACTTGATGTAAGGGGGGACTCCACTGGGGACGCCTGATGTAAGGGGGGACTCCGCTGGGGACGCCTGATGTAAGGGGGGACTCCGCTGGGGACGCCTGATGTAAGGGGGGACTCCGCTGGGGACGCCTGATGTAAGGGGGACTCCGCTGGGGACGCCTGATGTAAGGGGGGACTCCGCTGGGGACGCCTGATGTAAGGGGGACTCCTCTGGGTACACCTGATGTAAGGAAGGACTCCGCTGGGTACGCCTGATGTAAGGAGGGACTCCTCTGGGGACGCCTGATGTAAGGAGGGACTCCTCTGGGGACACTTGATGTAAGGGGGGACTCCTCCTGGGGACGCCTGATGTAAGGGGAGACTCCGCTGGGGACGCCTGATGTAAGGGGGGACTCCGCTGGGGACGCCTGATGTAAGGGGGACTCCTCTGGGTACACCTGATGTAAGGAAGGACTCCGCTGGGTACGCCTGATGTAAGGAGGGACTCCTCTGGGGACGCCTGATGTAAGGAGGGACTCCCCTGGGGACACCTGATGGCATCTGGTGGCAGGCGACGTGGCAGGTGACACACTCAGGGCTAACACTGATTCGGCATTTTGGTGAGTTGAATGATTTCATTTTATATTAAAATGTAATAAGAGAAATAATGCACTTCAGTCATCCTGACACCCTAACAACCATGGTGCCGGGATGATTAAAGAGCTAACACCAGATGTTTGGATTATCTTTATCTGTTGATTGTTAAACTCTGGAATACACATATTTCTATTATGGTGTAGGATCTGGGCCTGCTGTCCTTCCATCCTTCCTTCTCTTTCCTTCCCTCCCTCTTTCTTTCTCCCTTCATCCCTCATTCATCTCAGACTTTAACCACACCCCCTTTAAGCCACGCTAATTTAAGCCACTCCCACTACCCGCGTAAACCACGCCCACGCTTCGTGCGCCACTTTTTTCTTCTTAAGTATAACACACCTTCAAATGAATGCCCCACCCCCTAATTATACCAAGGCTCCGCCTACATGCGAAAAAGTGTCACGGATTTTTTTTTTGCAATGTTGGCAACTATGGAAAGTTAGAAAACGAATTGGTTAATTGATTTAACCAATTCGTTTTCTAACTTTCCCTTTCACAAACATTAAAATGTTTCTACTCCTCACTGTGGAAAGTATTGTGACAAACCAAGAAATACAAATACACATAAAATTTAAATCTGAGATTCATGAAAGGGGCGTGGCCATTGGCCTTATGTGGAGCTTTCAAGTTCCGGGTGAGGTTTGTTTTGCCCATCGGCAGCATGTGAACAGGACGCTTATTGGCGGAGCGGGATGTGAGGGGAATGCAGTGTGCTACTCCCAACTTCCGGGTGAGGTTTGTTTTGCCCATCGGCCGCATGTGAACAGGACGCTGATTGGCGGAGCTGGATGTGAGAGGAAAGTAGTGTGCGGCATCAAACTTCCGGGTGAGGTTTGTTTTGGTGCCTGGGGATCGTGCCCTACGGGCGGTACTAGTGCTGTGAGTCCATTTTCTGTCCCTCTGGCTTTGTTTTATTACAGTTTAGGAGATGCATTATTAGGTGTAATTGTGTATTTGCATTCCTCAATGTGTCACTGAGTGTTTTATTGGAATCTATCAAACCAAGGGGTCGCTCTGAAGTATTCAGCCAATGAACGTGTTCTATTCAAAGTGTGTGTAAGCAGGAACCATGAGGTGTCAGTACATGTAAATGGCTTTGCAGGATTTCCACTCTTTGAGTTTTCTAAGAAGTTGTAGAAAGCTTAACCGCTTCAGCCCCGGACCATTTGGCTGGCCAAAGACCAGAGCACTTTTTGTGATACGGCACTGTGTCGTTTTAACTGACAATTGTGCGACGTGACTCCCAAACGAAATTTATGTCCTTCCCCCCCCCCCCCACAAATAGAGCTTTTTTTTTTTTGGTGGTATTTGATCACCTCTGTGGTTTTTATTTTTTGCGCTATAAACAAAAATAGAGCGGCAATTTGGAAAAAAAAAGCAATATTTTTTTACTATAATATATATCACCCAAAAATATATAAAATAACAATTTTTTTTCTCAGTTTAGGCCGATACGTATTTTTGGTAAAAAAAAAAGCGCAATAAGCGTTTATTGATTGGTTTGCGCAAAAGTTATAACGTCTACAAAATAGGGGATAGTTTTCTGCAATTTTTATTATTATTTTTTTTATTTATTTTTTTACTAGTAATGGTGGCGATCAGCGATTCTTATCGTGACTGCGACATTATGGCGGACACATCGGACATTATTGGCGCTATTTTGGGACCGTTCACATTTATACAGCGATCACTGCTATAAAAATGCACTGATTACTCTGTAAATGTGACTGGCAGTGAAGTGGTTAACCGCTAGGGGGCTAGGAAGGGGTTAGGCCCCTTTCACACTTATACGACTTGTACCACGATTTTGGACGGCAAAATCGTATGACAAGTCATTCTAAATGATTTTGAATTACTACCATTCATATTGGCACGACTTTAAGTCGTGCCGACTTCAAAGTAATTCCTGCGTTACTTTTTTTTCTGAAGGCGGATCAAAGTCGGATTCCATATTAACAGATCCGACTTTGGCATGCGACTTGTACACAACTTGGGCATGAAGGGGAACTCCACACCAATTAAAAAAAAAAAAAAAACGGCATGGGTTCCCCTTTATAAGCATACCGGGTCCATATCCATACTAGACCCTTATCCGAGCACCAGCCCAGCCGGTCAGGAAAGGGGGTGGGGATGAGCGAGCGCCCTCTCATGAGCCGTACCAGGCCGCACGCCCTCAACATGGAGGGGTGGGTGCTTTGTGGCAGGGGGGGCCCTGCGCCCCCCACCCCAAAGCACCTTGTCCCCATGTTGATGAGGACAAGAGCCCCTTCCCAACAACCCCGGCTGTTGGTTGTCGGGGTCTGCGGGCAGGGGGCTTATCGGAATCTGGGAGCCCCTTTTAATAAGGGGGCCCCCAGATCC
The DNA here is from genome assembly GCA_029206835.1 of Rana muscosa. Taxonomy (NCBI): domain Eukaryota; kingdom Metazoa; phylum Chordata; class Amphibia; order Anura; family Ranidae; genus Rana; species Rana muscosa. The sequence goes on along the minus strand of CM055117.1, from coordinate 893,332,574 downwards.
CACCCTATGTTAATGAGTATAGGGTACATCGTAACTCCTACCCATTCACCTGGAATAAAAAGTGTAAAAAAAACCACACTAGACAGGTTTTTAAAGTAATTTATTAGGCAGCTCCCAGGGTCTTCTTCCGACTTCGGGGGTCTATTCCGACTTTCCGGCCTCTTCTCCCGCTCTCCGGTGCCTTCTCCACGCTCTCCGGTTCTCCTCCCGCTCTCCGGTGCTATCTTCTTTCAGCTCTTTTACTAGCGGCGGCCCCGTCTTCTGCGTCATCTTCTTCCCTCTTCTCTTGTCCCGATGTTGACACGACGATCTCTCCCGCTGTAATGCCTTGTGCACGAAGCGCAACGATTTATATAGGCATGGGGCGGGTTCACCGGGTGATGTCACCCGGTGAACCCGCCCCATAGGACGTCACAGTCCCGTGGAATAACGGGACTGTGACGTCCTATGGGGCGTGGTCACCGGGTGACATCGCCCCATGCCTATATAAGTCGTTGCGCACACGTCATTACAGTGGGACAGAGCGTCGAGTCAAAATCTGGACAAGAGAAGAGGGAAGAAGAGACGCAGAAGACCGGGCCAACGCTAGCAAAAGAGCTGATAGAAGATAGCGGAGGAGCCCGGCAGAAAGCACCGGAGGGTCGGAAGAAGACCCCCGGAGCTGCGTAATAAATTACTTTAAAGTGGTTGTAAACCCAGATTAAGGCTTACCTGTAGGTGCAAGATATATCTCCTAAACCTACACGGTTTAGGAGATATTTGCTAAAACTGACATGCATTGGTGTCTACGGCGCATTCATAGGGTTAATCCCATTCACAAATCCGGATTTGACGGCTGCCGCGTGCATGCGCGGATTCTTCGCCGCTCCGGCCAATCACAGCGCCGGAGCGGCACTGTGATTGGCTGGAGCAGCGATAGCCGGAAGTAACCTTCCGGCTATCGCCGCAGCGATGGCTGGAGAGGGAGACGAGGACTGCTTCGGGGGCCCCGATCTAAGGTAAGCGATGCATAATCAGCTAGTATTCTAGTCATACTAGCGCATTATGCTTTTGTCTTGCAGGTTGGTTTAAAAAAATAATCATTTTTTACAGGGTTTACAACCACTTTAAAAACCTGTCTAGTGTTTTTTTTTTTTTTTTTTTACGCTTTTTATTTCAGGTGAATGGGTAAACTCTTTCACATAGGGTGGGAGGCCGGGATCTGGGGGCCCCCTTATTAAAGGGATCTCCCAGATTGCGATAATCCCCCCCGTCAGACCCTAACGGCCAGGGTTGTCGGGAAGGGGCCCTTGTCCTTATCAACATGGGGGCAAGGTCCTTTGGGGTGGGGGGGCACCTGCCCCAAAGCTCCCACCCCCCACATGTTGATGGCATGCGGCCTGGTACGGCTCAGGAGGGGGGGGGGTGCTCGCTCGTCCCCACCCCCTTTCCTGACCAGCCAGGCTGGTGCTCGGATAAGGGTCTGGTATGGATTTTGGGGGGATCCCACGCCGTTTTTTCGGCGGGGGTTCCCCTTAAAACCATTACCAGACCGATGGGCCTGGTATGCCAATGAAGGGCATGCCTTGTGTTGTTTTTTTTTTTTTTTTTTTTACAAAAAATATTGGCGTGGAGTTCCCCCTAATTATTGGGGGATCAAAGTTGTGTCCCTGCTCATTGAAGTCGTACTTCAAGTCGTGGGGCAAAGTCGGATCCACAGTCGTATGACTGTCTTGTCAAAATCGCGGCCGCGAATTGTGGCAAAATCGCACGACTTTGAAGTCGTATAAGTGTGAAAGGGGCCTTAAGTGTGTCCTAGGGATATGTTCTAACTGTAGGGGGCGGGGCTTACTGTGACACGACACTGATCGCTGCTCCTGATGACAGGGATCAGACGATCAGTGTCCTTTCACTAGGCAGAACAGGGAGATGCTGGTTTACACAGACATCCCCCGTTCTGCAGCTCCGTGACACACGATCATGGGACACTGGCGGACATCGAGTTGTAAATGTTTGTGCGGCGGTCGGCAAGTGGTTAAAGCAGTAGTAAATGCCACATTTAGATTTTTACCTTGCCTAGGTAAAATTAATATCTCCTAAACGTGCACCGTTTAGGAGATATTCTAGTGAGCAACAGCTGGTGACGTCCCCGGCGCACATGCTCCAAAGGAACAGCATACTCGTACTCATATCGTTCCTTCAGAGCTGTGTGCCGTGCCTGAGACTCCCGATCGCACGCATCAGAGTAAAGTGATAGCGGCTAGCCCATTCAAGTGGCTGGGAACCTGGAAGGAAGCCCAGTGAAGATGGAAGCCTCTGCAGCGGTGATAGTGTTTCTCAAGGCAAGTCTTTCATAATGTGCTAGTATGTGGTGCATACTAGCAAATTATGGTATTGCTTTGCAGGGAGAAACTTTTTTTTCTTTTTATTTTTTTCACATTTTTACTACCAACTTCAAAGGATAAGTTTACTCCCTTTTTTTTTTTTTTTTTTTTTTATTATAAATGCACATTTTTTTTGCAGGTAAAAAAAAAAAAATGTGCATATATTATTATTTCTTGCAGGAGCCTGTAAAGCATTGCACCAGTGATCAGCAGATCTCTTTCACATCTGTCAGTGTATTGGCTTCCTTATACCTCGTACAAGGGAGCCGAGACTTTCTGACAGGAAGACTTAATGAACTGCCACAGCGCCATTGGTGGTAGTTCATTGAAAACTACAACTTCATGGACCTTGTAGTTTTCCATTCAGGGCACCGTGAATGAGTGACGCAGCCGGGTATCTTTTTAAAATTGTGACAGCTAGCGGGGAGGGAGAAGATCACAGCTAGCTGTCAGATCGGGGAGCTGTCAATTTGTAACATGTTACACCCTGATAATGCGTGTAACATGTTTTATGAAAGGTGAACTTATCCTTTAACTAAATGGCTCAGTTTTTTATTTTGTTTGTTTTTTTCGTTTTGTATTGCATCGAGTGGGGTTATAACATCTGTCAGGTTTTTATCGCTGTATGTGCCCCCATTGGGGAGGTTCATCCTCTTTATTTGTCCTGTTTACTATTCTTTTTGAAAGTGAAAGAAAATCCCAAATGTTTGTTAATCACTAGAACAGTAATGGAAGGGAAATCTTCCACTGTAGATCTGGTGACAACCAGGGATTTCCTAATTTCTGGAAGAATTTCCTCTCACTTCCTGTTTTGGGACAGTAAGTGAAGGTAAATCTCCATGAACCGCTATACAAAATGTTAAAAGTAACAAGTTTTACCTTTTTAGTTCTACCTTAAAGCTGAGCTCCATGAATTTGCCACATGGTAAATGTTCTGGCATGCTATGAGTTAAAGTGGTTATTAACCCACTTTCAGAAATGTACATTATCTGTTCTGTCTCTAATGCAGTGCCTCCCTGTCTCTGTTTCATTAAAAAAATACCTCTTTCACCATATCTCGCGGCAGCTCCCGGCTCTCATGTAACCGACTGTGTCTCCTCTCTGCCCATCTCTCTTGCAGAAGCAGCTGCCGTCCCTATGTTTCCCCGCTGATGTCAGCAGGAGGAGAGAGGATATACAGCCAGTCACGTGATCGCTGGGAGCCGCCGTAAGATACGGGGAAGGAGTTTTTTTTTTTTTAAATAAAACGCGGACAGGGGCCACTGTATAAAGAGACAGAACGGATAGTATACAAATCTATATGTTGTTCCTGCAGCAGGAGGGGATGTGGCGGCACTGTCACTAGGTGACACGCAGGGGAGGAGGAGGACAGAGGAGACAGACACAGAAGGGCAGGCTATGGATGACGGAGGCACGTAAACAGACCACGGTATCAGGGGCTCAGCAGCCATGATTATCGTGGTCTGTTTGCAGAGGGGAAGGTAAAGTCAGGCAGGATCGGCCAGGTATTTTAGGTGTTACAGGGGGCCAAATTACACAGCATAAGCACTGTGCTGTATAGCATGCTTTAATGGAACAGAATCTGTGTGTGTGTGTTTTTTTTTTTGGGGGGGGGGGGGGGGGGTTAACAAACGCTTTAATTTCAATGTGGTGCATACCACCTTATGGACTCATGCCTTAAGTTTAGTGCAGCTATCACTATACTCCCGGAGCTCTGACTGGAGAGATGCAGTTTTCTCACACATAGTAGCTCTGCTTGCCCCTCCCCTCGGCTGCATCTGGTGTGAAGCGGCCCTTAGTCCTAATTTGGGGACATGTGCTCTTGAGATTCAGGCATTTAGTAAAAAAAAAAAAAAAAGTGGACAAAGATTTGATGAAAATGTAGTTGTGCAGGGCACAGATTTAAGTTTGCTTAACTTCACCCTCCCAGCAGCACAAGGTCACCTTTTTTAAGTTTTGTCAATCCATCGCCCAGTGTAAGCTATATTATCCAGAGCAGCTTCTCCTGCTTGCAGCAGCTGAGTAGTGCTGTGAGGGCATGAAGGGGAGGTCAATATGTTGTGCTGGCTAGGAGATATTGGTGAACCCATTACTGCTTTGCCTTACGTGGGCAAAGCAAGTTTTATATTCAAAGTCTTGTCATTGAAAAATGGAATTACCTTAATAAATATTGATAAATGTTTATAGTTTTCTTATTTTTGTTTTAACCAACAGGGATGGCTCTTGCAAATAGCAACCCTGTTAAGGATTTGCAAGATGAAGTCACCTGTGCTATATGCCTGGATCATTTCAAAGACCCAGTTTCAATAGAATGTGGTCACTGCTTTTGCAGAGCCTGCATCGTCCAAACATGGAGAGGTATTCGGACCAATTTTCCTTGTCCTCAGTGTCGAAAGATATCCAAGTGGAAATTTTTGAGACCAAACCGTCTTCTGGAGAATGTAGTGGACATTTCTAACCGTCTGCTTTTTACTAAAGAGAAAGAGGAATGTACAAAGCATTGTAAAAAACACCAGGAGCCGCTAAAGTTTTATTGCCAAGTTGATGCAGAAGAAATTTGCGTGATATGCAGGGAGTCTGTGGACCACAGGAGCCACGTTGTATTGCCAGTAGAGGAAACGACCACAGAATTTAAGGTGAAATAAATTATAACCAAAAAGAAATGCTATTAGAGGTGTAGAATAAAAATAAAAAAGTGCTATTAAAGGTGTAGATAAAAACTGGACTTTTTATCAGTTAAACATTCAGCATAAGTTTATGCACCACTAATAAAGCTCAGTGTTCTAAAAAAAAAAAAAAAAAAAGTTTATTTAACCCCTTGTCTACCAGGTTATGTTTATAAACATTCTGTAAACTGCGATATCTCAGATAGTGTGTCCTGTTACATGTTCCAGGAGGCAGACCCAAGGTTCCAGGAAGGAAATGGATTAAATTGTTCTTATTGAAAATGGCTACTGTGAGAAGAAAGGAGGGGGGAATAAATACAAAAACTTACGATTATTATAATTATCTGTAGATTTCCATTACTAAACATTCCTAAATGTGCCTATGTTATTTTTAAGATTGGGGTAAAGTTTTTTTTTTTTTAATGCTACACATGTTAACACACCACAGCAGATCACCAAAATGTAAATCAGTACTCTCGACCGTTTAGGGCTTGGTGTAAACCTTCACAGGAGGAGCCGAGCGGCCACGTGATCTCCCCGGCTGACGTCAGAGGGAGATCACGGTCCCTCCTGCAGTAGCCCTGTCTCGGAGCTGAAAAGCAGCCGCGAGTCACGTGACCGACCTGAAGACAGCTCTAAATCGCTATTTACACTGCTCGTTTTTTTATAAAGGATTTACACAGTGATGTATGCCAGCCTCTAATAGAGAGGCTGGCAGCTTTTAAAAAAAAAAAGGCTTAACAAACACTTTAACCTAAAAACAAAAAATGGAATATATTGCAAATTACTAGGACTTGCATATGTGGCGGCTGTGTTGGTGTTGTTTTTTTTTACCAACTGGTAATCCTGAGCATAATATTTTTCCTGTCCACGTTAGTGGAGAAAACAATGGTCGTCACACATGTCTGACTTGTTCATTTTCATTACATGGTGGATTTGTGGTTGTAAACCCTTAAAGCGGTTGTATAGTCAAAATTTTGACTTTACATTTATTTGTGCATGTCATTATTTAAAATCGTTTCCTACTAGCCTTTTTTTTTTTTTACCTGTAACATTGTGACGTTATCGCTGCATTCACGAGTGGGGACGTGTACCACGCATGCGCCGGATCCCTGCTCATTTCGGCAAGCAGAGCCTCTGCCGGAAAAATTATTTGTTTATGTCGGGACTGCGTCATTTCCTCATGTAGACGTCAGCCCCGACATCCCGCGATGCTTCGTCCACATCCAAGAGCATGATGGTTAGCACGTGACCTAAACGTCACAGATTACAAGAGAGACGGTAGGCTAGAATATTGTGACCGTAGTGCGCACGCGCGGAATTATAGACACAAGAAGGAACTGTGGGCGGAAAATCTAATTGAATGAGACGCGGAAGACCACAAACGAAATGGCGCGGGCTTACTACAGGAATTACACGCTACAAGATGAACAGTTTATACAGTAAGACTAGTAATGTGGATAGACATAGCGATCAATCGATGTAGAAGTATATGGTCTTTAAGAATATGTAAATTGTTAAGATTGTACTGGAGGGTTTGCTACCGCTTTAAATATACCATGTGACGTGAATAGCCTTAGTTGATACACAGAAATTAAATACATCTTACTATATAAATTGTATCTGTTTATCTGCAGCCCACTTTTCTCTAAAGCAGTTCAAAATCCAGAATTTGTACAACTTTCAGAAAGCCAGGGGAGGGGAGCTTCAATTAGACTCTGCAGATCTCAGTGAGGAGCGCTCTGAGAGCTAATTGAATGGAAGGGACCCATTCCCATTCCCCTTCACACAGCTCACAGGACCAATGCCGAGGCTGTCAATCACAAACTGTATGCTTGAGCTCCCTCACCTATTACCTCAAATTTACATTTTTTCCACAGCTAACTGCAGATGATCGCTCCATACACAGTAAAATATTTAAGCCTTTGTTTTGATTAGGGTAGCTGCACTGTTTTTCAGCCAAAAAAAAAAATTTTACTTGAACTTTAGTCAAAGTGGTTGTAAAGGCTAAAGTTTGTTAACCTTCATGCATATGCATTAAAGTAAAAAATCTTCTGCGTGCTATTCCCCCCCCCCCCATACTTACCTGGGCCCAATCCTGACCCAGCGACGTGCACGGGAGCCTCTGCTGTCCTGGGTCTATCTCTCCTCATTGGCTGAGACACAGCAGCGGAAGCCAATGGGAGCAGGACTGAGCTACACCTCTGTGTTCGTCCTATGGATGGCTAAAGTGGGGCTTGGGAGCAAGCATGCACCTGTGCCCCCAACGCAAGTGAATTGCTATTAGGGCACTGGTCAAGGGGGAGGAGCCAGGAGCGCCAGTGGGGGACCGAAGAAGAGTGTGTGTGTGTGTGTGTATGTGTGTGTGTGTGTGTGTGTGTGTGTGTGTGTATATGTATATATATATATATATATATATAATTTTTAAATAAGGGTGTATAAAACGGCCTATAATACACCACTCAGCGCCTACGGACCACGAATATTGCTAATACCAAAAGGTGCAATGGCCACACCAGTCATCCACAAATGAGCAGTAAATGTTGACAAAAATATTTTTTAAAAAATAAAAATATTAAAAAATATATATTGTGTGTGTGTGTATATATATATATATATATATATATATATATATATATATATATATATATGTATAAAAACATATATATATATATATATATATATATATATATATATATATATATATATAACTAAGCAGCTGTTTAAAACATGGCAAAATATATATAACAGTAGTAAAAATGAAATAAAGACAATGATCTGTGTCAGTCAATACTAAAAACAGCGCTGAATATTGAATAATAACAGTGGTCAACACCACATAAAAGTCTTTTTAGACAGATGCAAATAAGTTCCAGTGCTTCAAAAGAATGTCCATGGGTGATCCTAAAGAAATAAGTAGAGTGCACCTTTCACCGACCCTCCAGATCCACCACGTGACACACACACCCCTTAGGGGTTAACACTCACCAGAGCAATATTGAAATAAAGCCTTGAACAGATATTGCTGCATCCAAGCCAAACACTGAAATATTGCATCCGTCAAGGGGACATCAGAATGAGATGGGCTTCCAAAAAAGCAAACAAAAGGAAAGCACATAGCGTAACCCAGTTTATTTTATATAGCAAACCCTCACAGACATTGCCCCCTCACACATTAAACGTACATCAATACATAATCAAAATGAGCAAACATGAAGGATGGTTACACATCACCGTATCCGCCGTCCGGCGTATATCAAGAGAACCGAGGGCTTCAATGTTTGTCTTCCTCTTCCTGGCTCGCTGAACGGTGGAACGCAAACCAGCACTTCCAGCGTGTCGTGTAGGTCACGCCCTGACGCGTTTCGTCATTGGCTGACTTCGACAGAGGGCGTGCCCACACGACGCACACGCCGACTTATATTACGTCCCCGTCCTCAGCCCTAGCCAATCAGCGCGCGCCCAAAAAAGCAATAGGCGCACAATGCAATGAAGACAGATCACACTGAAGGCTTCCTACAGGGAGAGGAATGGGACAAACATAGTCTAACTGCATATCCTAGTACAAATCACCCGGATATAACTTCACAAGGGTTCATACAGGATACTAGGTATAATATTACATTAAAAACTGCATCAAAATTAATTACATCAAAAAAACTTGTTAAAAAACAGTAATATATTTCATATGTTTATACTAATAAATATAAACACTAATTAATATACTCGATTAGCCAGTTAACCCCTGTGGGTGATGACCACTACACAAGGTGATAACATGGTATAGGCAAACCTTCTAAAACATGGATTTATATAATAAAAATGCTAAAACTTATTTATACATGCCATGTCAGGTACCCAAATCTTATTAAAACAATAAACGAATTGCACTGATAAGATAAAATTTAAAAATCACTAATAAAACAGTTGATATCCAACTCAACGTTTAACCCTTTGGGCGACAAGGAGTCTACAGAGAAAATCCATTGGAAACGTTTAAGGGTCTTGTGATACGAGATCTTCAGCACATAGTACCCAAAAAGGAGGTTAATCCGCGCCATATATTAGACGGAATTTCAATGCTTGAAGAGAGAAAATATATAATAATTAGACCCGCTGATAAAGGGGGAGGAGTGGTTATTTTGAATAAGACATTCTATGTCAACCAACTTATGGAGATGTTAGATGACACCAATACCTACACTAGGTTGGAGAAAGATCCATCTAGTCAGTATGAAATTAATTTGAAATGTTTGATTGAAATGGGTTATTCTACTGGAGTTTTGACTAATCGCGAGAGGACCCATCTCGTGCCTAGCAGTAGTAGAATCCCCACTATTTACACCCTCCCTAAGATCCATAAAGATGTTAATTGTCCCCCCGGAAGACCCATTGTCAACGGGATTGGATCCATCACATCCCGTCTGGGACAATATTTGGATTTATATCTCCAAAAAAGTGTGGTAGAGACTCGTGCCTATTTGAAGGACACCAAAAGTTTACTTCAGATGTTACAGGCAGTAGACCTCACAGGGAAAGAGGAGATTTTTTTGGTAACTGCGGATGTCTCTGCCCTATACACCATCATCCAGCATGATGATGCCCTGCTGGCTCTGAATTGGGCACTATGCAAACGCGACGATATACCACATAACCAGAAGAGCTTTCTAAGGAATTCCCTTGATTTCTGTTTGAACCATAATTTTTTCTGGTTTAATGGAGATTTTTATTCCCAATCAAGAGGTGTTGCTATGGGGGCTAAATTTGCCCCCAGCATAGCAAATTTATTCATGGGGGAATGGGAGGACAAGTTTATTTTCTCTGTAACACGCCCACAACTTCTGATGTATAAAAGATACATTGATGATCTGTTTTTCATCTGGGAGGGGCCTGTAGATATGTTGCAAGAATTTTTAAGTGAACTTAATAATAATAAAAATAACATCAAACTGACTAGTGAATATAGCCCCAGTGATATTCATTTTTTGGATGTTCACATTTATAGACGTGAAAATAGGTTGGGAACGAAAGTATTTTTTAAAGCTACAGATTCCAATAGCTATTTACCGGTTAGCAGTGGACACCATCCTATTTGGTTGAAAAACATACCTAAAGGACAAATTACCAGAGTTAAAAGGAATTGCTCTGAGGGAAGTGATTTTTTACTACAAGCTCAGATTATAAAGGATAAATTTTTAGAAAAAGGTTGTAAAGAAGAGGTATTGAATTCTATCATCTGCGAATTGGCGGAACTACCTAGGTAGATAGAGGAAGAGAATGGAGTTTTATCTCGAGCTTCCATTCCCAATATAAGGAGGTTGAAGAGATCTTCTATACTCATTGGCATGTTTTATGCATGGATAAAGTACTCTCTACAGTATTGCCTCAAAAACCTGGTTTTATCTAGAGAAGGGCCCTGAGCTTTGCCGATAAAATAGTAAGGAAGGTTCTGGATCCTCCATCCAGACCCTCCACTTTTTGGGACAGAGATGGCTTTTTTGCCTGTAGGAGATGCCGTGCATGTAAAGAGGTCAACAGGCCATTGAGGGCCCTTGAAACCTTTACATCAACTTCAAACAATAAGGAGTTTATTATTAGGGAATTTATCACGTGCAATACCTCCTACGTTGTGTATGTCCTTGCGGGCTTATGTACATAGGCCGCACTAAACGTCAACTTAAAATCAGAGTGTCAGAACACATTGCAAATATTATTATTGGTTATAAAGACCATAATGTGTCGCTTCATTTTAAAAATTTTCACAACCAGGATCCCACAGGCCTCAAATTTTGGGGTATTGACCATTTGAAGCCAGCATGGAGGGGCTCTAATTTGGTCAGAGATCTTTCTAAGAGAGAAACCCAATGGATTTTCTCTGTAGACACCTTGTCGCCCAAAGGGTTAAACGTTGAGTTGGATATCAACTGTTTTATTAGTGATTTTTAAATTTTATCTTATCAGTGCAATTCGTTTATTGTTTTAATAAGATTTGGGTACCTGACATGGCATGTATATATAAGTTTTAGCATTTTTATTATATAAATCCATGTTTTAGAAGGTTTGCCTATACCATGTTATCACCTTGTGTAGTGGTCATCACCCACAGGGGTTAACTGGCTAATCGAGTATATTAATTAGTGTTTATATTTATTAGTATAAACATATGAAATATATTACTGTTTTTTTGATGTAATTAATTTTGATGCAGTTTTTAATGTAATATTATACCTAGTATCCTGTATTAACCCTTGTGAAGTTATATCCGGGTGATTTGTACTAGGCTATGCAGTTAGACTATGTTTGTCCCATTCCTCTCCCTGTAGGAAGCCTTCAGTGTGATCTGTCTTCATTGCATTGTGCGCCTATTGCTTTGTTGGGCGCGCGCTGATTGGCTAGGGCTGAGGACGGGGACGTAATATAAGTCGGCGTGTGCGTCGTGTGGGCACGCCCTCTGTCGAAGTCAGCCAATGACGAAGCGCGTCAGGGCGTGACCTACACGACACGCTGGAAGTGCTGGTTTGCGTTCCACAGAGAAGCAGGAAGAGGAAGACAAACCTTGAAGCCCTCGGTTCTCTTGATATACGCCGGACGGCGGATACGGTGATGTGTAACCATCCTTCATGTTTGCTCATTTTGATTATGTATTGATGTACGTTTAATGTGTGAGGGGGCAATGTCTGTGAGGGTTTGCTTTATAAAATAAACTGGGTTACGCTATGTGCTTTCCTTTTTGTTTGCTTTTTGGAAGCCCATCTCATTCTGATGTCCCCTTGACGGATGCAATATTTCAGTGTTTGGCTTGGATGCAGCAATATCTGTTCAAGGCTTTATTTCAATATTGCTCTGGTGAGTGTTAACCCCTAAGGGGTGTGTGTGTGTCACGTGGTGGATCTGGAGGGTCGGTGGAAGGTGCACTCTACTTATTTCTTTAGGATCACCCATGGACATTCTTTTGAAGCACTGGAACTTATTTGCATCTGTCTAAAAAGACTTTTATGTGGTGTTGACCACTGTTATTATTCAATATTCAGCGCTGTTTGTAGTATTGACTGACACAGATCATTGTCTATTTCATTTTTACTACTGTTATATATGTGTGTGTGTGTGTGTGTGTGTGTGTGTGTGTGTATGTATATATATATATATATATATATATTCGCAGTGGAACCTCGGATTTCGAGTAACGCGGTTAACGAGCGTTTCGCAGTCTGAGCACTGTATTTGAAAAAATCCTAACTCTGTTTGCGAGTGTTGTGTTGACTTGCAAAACGAGCAGGATTCAGGCCAAAGCGATGTGCAGTACCGCATTTCGCCTGAGGTGGGGGGCACCGGAGCCGATCGGCGCCGTTCCCAAATGCTCGAAAAGACACGGAAATACTCGGTTTCCGAGGTTTGCTGAGGTGTCCTCGGGCCTTTCCGGCCGTTTCCGAGGCTCTCCGGCGTCCCCCCACCTCTGGCCGCATGCGGTATTGCATGCCATTGAAGTCCATGCGGAACAAATTATTTTCATTTCCATTGACTTCAATGGAGAAACCTCGCTTTGATATGCGAGTACTTTGGATTACGAGCATTCTCCTGGAACAGATTATGCTTCCCTAAAGATTTAAAAAAAAAAAATAACAATTTGACATTCTAGCAGCCTAAAAACTGAAATGTCAGTTTAGGTGCATTTTTTTCTTTCTCTATATCAACAGGAATGTAGAATCTTTTTTTTGTCTTTTTAATACTAATATTGATCCTTTTTAATCTATTTTCCAATACAGATTGACATTCAGGAACGTCTGAAAGCATTAAGGAGTAAAGCTGCAGATATAAAAAAAATCAAAGATGAAGAAGAGGAAACTGCTTGTAAACTTCAGGTGTGTAATACTTGGCTCCAAAAAAGAAAAAGTAGTTTTTTTTTTGTCCGGATTTGTAAAGGTCGGCTTCAATTTCACTTTTGCATTTAGTATGAATGAATATTATTTTTTCCAAGTCTGATGTTGAAGGGTTAGTTTACCTTATATAATTATATCGTCATAGAGCAGGGATATGCAATTAGTGGACCTTCAGCTGTTGCAGAACTACAAGTCCCATTAGGCATAGCAAGACTCTGACAGCCACAATCATGACACCCAGAGGCAGAGGCATGATGGGACTTGTAGTTTTGCAACAGCTGGAGGTCCGCTAATTGCATATCCCTGTCATAGAGTATAATTGTGATGTAGAATAATATTACAGGGAAAATATGAGCTAGGAACATTCTTTTATTATGTGGTTATTCCGTGGCCTACAATGTTGTTTAATATTTTAACCACTTAAGCCCCGGACCATTTTGCTGATCAAAGACCAGAGGACTTTTTGCGATTCGGCACTGCGTCGCTTTAACTGACAATTGCGCGGTCGTGCGACGTGGCTCCCAAACAAAATTGACATCCTTTTTCCCCCACAAATAGAGCTTTCTTTTGGTGGTATTTGATCACCTCTGCGGTTTTTATTTTTTATGCTATAAACAAAAATAGAGCGACAATTTTGAAAAAAATTCAATATTTTTTACTTTTTGCTATAATAAATATCCCCCAAAAATATATTAAAAAAATAAAAAAAATTTCCTCAGTTTAGGCCGATACGTATTCTTCTACATATTTTTGATAAAAAAAATCGCAATAAGCGTTTATTGATCGGTTTGCACAAAAGCTATAGCCTCTACAAAATAGGGGATAGTTTTATGGCATTTTTATTAATAATTTTTTTTTTTTTACTAGTAATGGCGGCGATCAGTGATTTTTATCGTGACTGCGACATTATGGCGGACACATCGGACACTTTTGACACATTTTTAGGACCATTGTAATTTTTACAGCGATCAGTGATATAAAAATGCACTGATTACTGTGAAAATGACACTGGCAGTGAAGGGGTTAACCACTAGGTGGCGCTGTAGGGGTTAAGTGTGCCCTAGTGAGTGATTCTTACTGTAGGGGGGGTGGGCTGTGTGTGACAAGATAGTGATCACCGCTTCCGATTACAGGAAGCGATGATTAGTGATATTGTCACTAGGCAGAGCGGGGAGATGCTTGTTTACATCAGCATCTCCCTGTTCTAACTCGCTGTGAGACGATCGCGGGTATCCCAGCAGCGATCGAGTCCGCGGTCGGGTTCACGGAGCTCTCGCGTGCCCCCACAATGGCCCTTCATTAAAGGGGACCTATATATACACGTCCTTCTGCCCAGGAGTGCCATTCTGTCGACGTATAAGTGCGTGCGGCGGTCGGCAAGTGGTTAAATATTGACCACATTTGATTCACAGTTGTAAAAGTGTTTCTCTTTTTGTCCATGGACGGACACAGCCTTCTTAATTCTTGACATATGGGTTATGTTCCTGTTCATAGGAGAGGACTAGGCAGACATGTTTAGATATTTAAATACATGTTACTTTAACAGATTTTAACAGCCCCGCCCAGGGGCGGTCCCTCCAGACATAACCCTCCGCCCTGCAGTTAGCAGCTCAGTTTTGTTCTGCCTAGCAGAGGAGATGGACGTGGCTCCCTTTGGGCCCAGAGTTCTGAGGAAAATTTTTATTTTATTAAAATGTATTTTATTTTGTGATTCTTCTATCAACAGTCGGCTGGGCGACAGGCTGGATATATAGATCCTTGTAGTCTTCCCAGTCCGGCCAGCGAGCGTGTACATTGCCTTGCAAATAAGGCGTCGGGTCTGTCACGACATACCCAATGGCTCCAGAGGTGGCCGGTGAGCTTCTGCTCCAGGGTCCACATATGACTGGGCTGCTTGCTGTCTCACTCACAGTGGACCGGGCCAACAGCTACTCTGTACTACTCGGTTCTAGTCTGTCAGGGACGCACCAGCAATGTCCACGCATGGACGGGCAAGTACAGTTCCTTCCGTTTTGACAGTTTGGAACAGCTGGGCCTTCCTGGAGGGTCATTAGGGGGTCCCCTGTCCTCCCTTCCCATTGCGGGGCCTGTTGCATCGGCGGGGTGTACCTGTAGGGGTCTCTGTATCCCGGTTGGGGGTGTCTGGGTCCGCTCTCTGTGGGGGTGGTGTGTTTTTTTGGTAGCCTCCGTTAGGCGTTCCTGCGGCCTTCTCGTCCACCTCAGTGTGCTCGGTCGCCGTTTTTGGTAGCGGCGGCGCCATTTTCTAATGTTTTTTTTTCTGTATTGAAAAATTCCATTGGCGGCCATTTTGTCATAGCCGCGCTGTGGCGCAGGTCTTCATTGCGGGCGGCCATTTTCTTGTAGTGTGCGCCCTTTTTTCCTGAGGAGCCCGGCGGCCATTTTGGGAATGGTTTTTTCACTGTGTGGCATGGCCTCTAGCTCTGGAAGCTTCCTGAATAGCGCTAATCACCTCACAGATTACCTCAGGTGTGTGAGGCAGAGCGGACAACGTTGCTGCGGAGTCTCTGGCTGGGTGGTGTGGCCCTGGGTTTGACCCCCGGTCAGCGCAGTTAGGAGGGTGAATTGTCAGTAAAAACGTATACATTATGTTTTCACACACGCACACATGCACACACGCTAAATACATACACAGTATGTGTATGTATTATACTAATGTGTTGACTTGGTCCTTATGGACTGTTAGTGGGCCCCTGCACCTGCAGCTACTAGGACAGTTTGTCTGCAGCCCTGGATGCGGGCGTTAGGGGGGTATGAAGCGCCCCCTCCCCCTGCCATATCCTGGGGAATGCTCTGACTTTGATTTAGGACCACTGTTCTGAGGTGTCAGAGGATGCCATCTGCCTGGAGTTTGCATGTTCATGTCTGCGTGGGTTTCCTCCGGGTGCTCCGGTTTCCTCCCACACTCCAAAGACATGCACGCCCTCAGCGCAATACACAGTATAACCAATGTGTTTGTACAAACAGCAGTTATCAATGTAGTAACTGCTGGGATATCCACTGAGGTGTCAGTCCTTTTTTGGGTCGCACTAACCGACCCGCTCTATATAGGTTTTTCCTTATGATTGATTTCTTTGATGGATCATAGATAAGGAATGGGGACTGCCGCAGAGGTCCTTTTTGGTCCCTCAGCGCACGGCGGCCCGTTATCCCTTTCAAGAGCATTTAAAAAAAATAAAATGTTTTTTCTCTTATCGTCCATGGACTGACACAGCTGGATACTGTAAACGTGTGGTTATATGTCCCTGCTCTCAGGAGAAGATCTAGGCAGAATGTTAGAAACATACATTCTAGAACAAACCAGAGCTGAACAGCCCCGCCCAGGGGAGAGGTCCCTCCGGACATTACCCTCCCACCTGCAGCTAGCAGCCTCAGTTTTTTTTCTGCCTAGCAGAAGGAGAAGACGTGGCTCTCTCAGGAGCCACTCTCCTGGAAGATTTTATGTTTAAATTTTATTCCTTTGGGAATTTTATTATTTTATTTTCTCACCTCGTCTTTCAGGACAGCACCTGGAGAGAGCGCAGCTCCACCCCTTTTCCCAGGAAACACTGCAGTCAGTTTTCTTTAAAGACCGGACACTTCCACCATGGCCTCAGTTGTAGTGTTTCCTCCGCCATGGTGGAAGCGCTGCAGGGAACCAGGGGTATGCTGCGCTCTCTCCAGGTGGAGACAGTATGGGGCATACCTGTTAGACGTTTCTTTTTGTTCCAGGCCAGCCCAGCACCCCCCCTTACGTGAGCGGGATGCTGCAGGTCCTTCTCCCCTTCAAACCCAGCGAGGGTTCAGGCTGCGGGAGGTCCCGCTCTCATCAGACCGGCACTGGGGGCATGGAAGGAGGGATGGCGTGCTCCTCAGGAGATGAGCAGCGTCTCTTTCGTTTGTTTCTTTTCTTCCCATGTTTTCCGGGTCCTGGATGGCGAGCGCGTCATTCCGGCCGGGGGCGGGACTTCCCGCGGTGCGGCGCGGCTTCCAGTTCCGGCCGCTGGAACGCATGGGGAGGAGGCGGCCTTCGGCTGGTGTCATTTCCGGTCCTCACAGCGGTGAAAGGACCGCGAAAATCAAAAAAGAGCTGTCGGACGCCACTTCAACCTCGCAATGGAAGAGGAACAAGCGGCAGTGGTGGGAGCAGGAGTCAATCACACCAGCCAGACCCAGGTAAGCAGGGACAGAGGTCCCTGTATATATACTTTATGGGGTCTTGTATATTCTCTCACTCCTTTTCTCCCCTGGGGGGGAAAGCAAAGGAGCCTGTGCCACTCTCCCTAGAGACTGTTACTAGAGAGTTGGTTTGTTTGTTGTTATGGTGGCTCAGGGGGTGAGTCACTAGGTAAGCTGTGCTTATAAATGTAAGGGCTAAAGTGTTTAGTTCCTTCCTCTTTTATTTTCCAGCTGATTTAGAAGGTTTTGTTACTATTTATCTTTTAAAAATGTTTTAAATATAGTATGGTGTTGGTGCATTTCAGCTTAAAGACAAAACCAAACACTCCTCTCCTCCTCCTAAGAGGAGATGTCCGTCTTGCAAGGACACGCTTAGGGAAACCTGGCCTAAGGCGGTATGCAAGACATGTATTGCAGAGTTGTTAAAAGAGGAAACTGCCTCAGCCGCAGCTGCTGCTCAACCAGGGGAGCTATTAAGCTCTTTCCGAAAGGAACTAGCGGACACTTTCCAGTCATTCCGCTCCTTTTTGGATAGACGTCCGGCGACCCAGCCAAACAGGAAAGGCAGTTCACCATCCTGTTCTCATCCTAGTACTCCTGCACCCAGAGGGGTCAGCGACTCAGAGGATGAGGAGATAGATGTTGCCACAGGTTCGGATGAAGAAGAAAAGGAAATTTCTTCTTCCCGCTATAGGTTATCCCTGGAGGAAGTGGACGATCTATTAAAGACAATACACACAACTCTTAATATCGAAGAGGATAAGACGCATTTATCCTTACACAATAAGATGTTTCAAGGCATGGGAGAAGTAAAGCAACGGGTGTTCCCAGTGCACAAATGCATCTCTGAGACAGTAAAAAGAGAATGAAAGGGGGCGTGGCTTGAGCGGAGACCGAGATGGACGCCTAATCTGAGAGCTCCTGTGTGACCGGACTGATCTACCTGCCTAAACGGGAGCCTACCGTTCTAATCCTGCTATGCACAGGTCCACAAGAAGCTCGTCCACCTCCCGCACCTCCAAGGACTCTCAGACCCGCTCGGGGAGGAACATACCGGACATATTCCGGTCACAAAAACTGCAGGCCCTAGCCCCATTGCAGACCCATGCGCCAATACAGGCCCAAGCCTCGGCCTCGCCTGACAGACCGCCTTTCGCCACCATGCCGGGAACGTCCTCTCCCAGCCCCAGTGGGGCTCTTCCCCCCAGCTTATTCAATTTGGAGAAAGTCGCCTCAGACATAAAGAACACATTGACGGCGGCCATAGCAGACCTAAAGACCGAAATGCTTGCGGTGGCCCACCGGATGGACAGCGTGGAGCAAATGACCCTGACGCATGCGGCGGCCATTCGCCAGGTACAGTCTGCATATGATTCCCAACTGGCTCAAGTCTTTGAGCTCCACAGACACGTGGAAGACTTGGATAACCGGGGACGGAGACACAACATTAGGATACGAGGAATCCCCGAAACCGTAGATCCTACCGCCATACAGCAAACCATCAGCGCCATCTTCAACGACCTGATTGAGCGCCCGGCAGATTCCCCCATTGACATGGAAAGAGCCCACCGCGCTCTCCGTCCCCCACCCCGAGACAACGAACCCCCCAGAGACATTATATGTTGTATTGTCAACTTCCCCCTTAAGGAAGAGATTCTCCGCAAGGCGAGGGAGAGGGGACGCATACTTTTTAATGGCACGGAGGTGAAACTCTTCCAGGATCTCTCGCAGATCACTCTCCAAAATAGGAGAGCACTACGACCTTTGCTGGATGCTTTACGTGCAAGGAATATCCAGTACCGCTGGAAATTCCCGTTTGGACTGTCTGCGTCCACAAGGGGGCGCTCTGCCCTGCTTCGCTCACCGGAGGACCTTCAGGCGTTCTGTGAACAACTCGACTTGCCTAACCTGGAACTACCTGATTGGTACGCGCTCTATTTCCCGGCGGAACCCTGGCTTCCAGTCTCGCTCCACCCGTCACCGAAAGCCTCGCACCAGAGACCACGCAATCGTAGGCCTGGACCGATGTCACCGAACGCCCGTTCCTCACGCCGGGACCTGCAACAACACAGCCCTTCACCGCCGTGCATGTGACGCGTGACGCTTATTGACTGACTGTTCGCTAGATGGCTTGAGATCTGCAGTCTGTGAGTATGCCTTCTTTCCCCCCCCCCTTCCTTTCTGCACGTTATTCCCTGTGCCGCTGCCCCGCGAGAGAACTCTCAGACCCCCCCTTGACATGGTTAACCACCCCGGCCCATTGTACCTCACGGCTGGTACCCCCTCTTCCCGGAACCCCTCCCGGCGATCTCCCCTCACCACAGGCCTTTTTGCACCGCTTTGCCACTCGGAGTCACCCAGCCACTCTACAGTATGGAACTCATCGGACTGACTGAGGCCTGCCTTATTCAGGCGTCGGCCATGGGTTGCGCGTATCCCCGGAGAAGCTGTTTATACCTCTTTATCCTATAGCCCCGGAACCCCCTTACATGCCCAGATCCCCCATGGCTTGAGCCGGGAGTCCGCACTAAATGGCGAGACACCCCGACCTCCGGAAGATATATGTGCCCCCACGGATTGATCCCGTCCTGCGGGAGACTTCCCGCGGCAGCCTAGGATTATGCCTGGGACTCTGACATTGGTCCCCACCCAAGCAATTATGGACATCCTTTCCTGGAAGGCCTAAGGACCGCTCCGCAAGTTAGGCCCACACAGGCATCCTCCTCCGGAAGCGGGAGGACTGAACTCTCTATCGCCCTGCACTCTGGCCTGCAACCCGAGCGCACAATCTTCCCCTGGGGCGCTGGATCCAATGTCACATGTCAGGGTTGCCCCCTCTCCCCTCTGATCTACATTCTCTCCTTTAGAACCCCTCTTAAACAAACTTAGAGAGAACCCGGATGTCAGGGGATTGACGGTTAAAGGTAGAGAATTTAAAGTGGCCGCCTTCGCGGACGACATCTTACTCTCTCTCACATCCCCGCGAACCTCCCTTCCGTCTCTCTTGCGGGATCTGGAGGCCTTCGGTACAATTTCAAACCTTAAAATTAATTACACAAAGTCCCACGCCCTGAATGTCACCCTCCCACCACAGGAAGTCACCCACTGTCAGGAATCTTTCCCATTCCATTGGGAAAAGATTGCTATTTCCTATCTTGGAATTCAGATTCCGCCCTGTCTCAAAGACCTATATGCCCTCAACTTCCACCCAGCTCTGAAAAAAGCCCAAGACCACCTCGCGGAGTGGTCTGCCCTGAATGTCTCGTGGTTTGGCCGGGCTGCTCTGATTAAAATGATTATACTACCACGTATGTTGTATCTGATCCAAATCATCCCAATGCATATCCCCGCAGGATTTTTTTCCTCCTATCGGAAGGCTTGCTCGACATTCTTATGGAAAAATTCCCCTCCTAGAATCAAATACGCTAGGCTCACCTTGCCCAAGTCTAAAGTGGGTATTGCTCTCCCGGACCTGTATAAATATTTTGTGGCTTGCCACCTCACGAGAATCTCGGACTGGTGCATTCACCCCCTTGAAAAGATCTGGATCTCTCTCGAAGACTCCTTCTCACCCATCCCAATACGTCTCCTCCCATGGCTGACCTCGAAACAATGGCCACAGTCCTTGGCCTCACATCCTTTCATCCACACCTCTCTGACGCTTCTCAGGTCGGCCCTCCCCAGAGGATCCCTCTCACCCACCCCAGGCCCGCTGACTACGCTGAGAGGAAACCCCGACTTTATCCCAGGCGAGTCACCTAATTTCCTCAAACTAGAATGGCCGTTTTCAGGATGTTCTTGCTTCCCAACTGTACACCGACGGTAAACTCGCCTCGCTAGAGGACCTTAGGCTCATTTCCAACACTTCTACCTTCCCCTTTTGGACTTACAGACAAATATGTCACTTTCTATTCACGCATGCAGCTCATGACAGCTGGACGAGACCACTTACCCCCTTCGAAACTCTCTGCTATCATAAAATTCCCCAACGACACCTCATTTCCCTTCTCTATGCCTTACTTATAGAACCTAATGACTCCACCCTCTCGCCATCACAGATCTCATGGAATAGGGACCTACCTACCCCCCTGTCACCAGTTGAATGGACGAGAATCCATGAATACGCACATAGGGGGTCGTTGAATGTCGCCATCCAGGAGAATGG
This sequence comes from Rana muscosa, assembly GCA_029206835.1. Lineage (NCBI taxonomy): Eukaryota > Metazoa > Chordata > Amphibia > Anura > Ranidae > Rana > Rana muscosa. Next base: position 893,311,327 of record CM055117.1, on the reverse strand, counting down.
GTATAAAGTGCTCACTAGGTGGTATAGAACCCCATCTCTCCTTCATAAATTTGCCCCCTCGACCTCCAATGTATGCTGGAGATGCAATGCAGGGGTGGGAACCATGATACATATTTGGTGGGATTGCATACACATCCAACCCTTTTGGAGGGAGGTCCACAGATGTATTGCATCAATCACCACCTACAACCTGGACTTCACACCAGCTCAATTCCTCCTGCATCACACTTCCCTTTCAAGAAAAGACTACTTCAAATCCCTAGCCATGCACATGGTGAATGCTGCTAGGCTGTGCATTCCCAAACACTGGCGCTCCTGCCATACACCGTCACTTTAAAGAATGGTTTGCGACCATTTCTAGAATTTGCGACATGGAAGAGTTGATCCACATTTCGCAGGAGAGACTGGAGAGTTTCTCAATTACCTGGACCTGCTGGTCACATTTCAAAACAACCGCTGAATACAAACAGCATGCTCCCCCAGACTAGAGAACGATCTCTTATGGTCACTTCACCCCTTTCTCACCTACAGAGGCCCGAGCGAGTGGTCACTCCCCTCACCCTTCCCCTTATCCCTACCCTTACCCCTACCCCACCCCCTCCTCCCCTTTTCTATCCGCTCCTACACATCTTACTGCTCCTTAGCTCTCTCCGAACTTTCCCCCCTCCATCTCTATTACAAATACCCCCCTGCCCCCATCAGTGTGCTACCCATGGTCCCCTCTCTCGCTGTTTTCCCCTACTCCCTAATTCCTCTCCTCCTTCCCCAACCCCCCCTTCGTTCCCATAACCCCCTCCGCATGAGTAGGCACTGTCCCCCTCCTCTCACCCCTCTATCACCATTCCATAGACACCACCTTATTGGTGTCGGAAACACTAAGTTAGGTAGCAAAGTTAGCAGGCAGTTGGAACGTGAATCAAAATAATAAAGGCTCCGGGCCCATCCGCACTTCCCCTCTCATTTATACAAAAGCTGGAGACATTTACACTCAGGCCTGTCATGTCAGTATATGTTGTACCAAAAGCTGGTTTTCCCTGACTGTACTTCTTCTGTTTTATACCTTGTACTGTGAATTGTGTGAATTTGCTCAATAAAACTTTATGGAAAAAAAAAAAAAGAGAATGGAAGGACCCAGAGAGGGCACCTTTCTTTTCCAAATCCCTCAAGAGAAGATTCCCCTTTGAGGATGATAATCAGCAGGTTTGGAATAAAAAAACAAAACTTGACGCAGCCTTTTCGCAGGTTTCAAGAAATACAGACTTGGCCTTCGAGGACATGGGCACCCTAAAAGATGCCATGGACAAGAGGGCAGACTCCCTACTAAAAAAGGCATGGGATTCGACTCTAGCCAACTTAAAACCAGCAATGGCATCTACCATGGTAGCAAGAAACCTAGAACACTGGTTGGAGCAATTAAAAACTCACATTGAGGCAGGAACTTCTCGTAAGGACCTACTAGACACGCTGCCTATACTTCAGAAGGCGGTAGGGTACATGGCTGATGCCTCTGCTGAATCTATCAAAATGTCAGCTTGGTCAACTCAGCCTGCAGAGCCTGTGATAGCAGGAAGGTAAAGTCACCTGGTTGCATCCAGGGGGGTAGGTATATTTCTCCCAGATTCAGGCTTTATGCCGACTTATACAACTAGGGAGAGAGTTGATGAAGCCCAGCTGAGGCTAGTGGGCTCATGGATGATTCATACCTCTAGGGAGAGTGCTGGGCGTCGTGCAGGCAGGGAGTTGAGGAGACCAGCTGAAGCTTGTCAGCTCGTTTAAGGCCTCTATAAAAACTCCCAGCTTCATTAGGTGTTTGCTCATGCCTGGAACCAGACCTGTGTGGACTGTCTAGGGAGAGTGAACTCCTGTGCGGTGAGACAAAGCCTGTGTGGCTATTTGTTTGGACATTTACTAAACCAGGGACTTAGGGACTAGGACAGCACCAGGCTGATCCCAGTTGTTAGTTAGGAAACCTGCATGTTTAGTCAGAGGTCAAGCTGACCAGGGTTTATTTTGTTTGTTTCTTTTTGCTTTGCTGTGTTTTTTGTCACTGTAAATAGAGAAATAAACCGCACCTTTTTGATCTTGAAAACCACAACCTCCGTCTGCTGGGCCTGTTTTTGTGTGGGGAGCCCATCCAGGGGATCACACACACCCGCTGCCGAGCTAACCCCCTCACAAGCCTTATGGGTTAAGACCTGGTCAGGGGATATAGCCTCAAAGGCGAAGTTATGTGGTTTGCCTTTTGACGGTGACTTAGTTTTTGGCCCTGATCTGGAAGCCGTATTTAATAGAACGGCTGATAAAAAGAAGGCCTTCCCAATAAAGAAGAAAGTGGTTCCTCAGGGTAAAACTAATTTTCGTGCTTTTCGGCAAACCAAGGTTAAAAAAGACACGGGCTATAAAAGACCTTGGAGGTCCCAGAGAGGGAGAGGAAAGTCAGGGGTACTATTCCGCCCTCCTGGCCAAACCACAAACACCCAGTGACAGTCCGCCAACGGTGGGAGGAAGGTTACAGGCCTTTCTTCCACAATGGAAGACAGTGACGTCCAGTCCATTCGTCCTCAAAATAATATCAGAGGGCTACAGACTGGAATTCTCGCAACCCCCTCCAAACCGTTTTTATGTAACCCAGGCTCCTCGAGACCTGGAGAAGTCTATAGGGATGTCATCCTTACTGGAAGAACTCATCCAACAAGAGGTAATTATAGCTGTTCCCCCCCGAAGAGGAAGGGATAGGGTGCTATTCACACATCTTCCTAGTGAAGAAGACGTCAGGAAAATTCCGGTTGATCTTGAACCTGAAGATACTAAACAGGTCCATCAGATACAAAAAATTCAAGATGGACACAATTTTCTCAGTGAAACATCTCCTGACGCCAGGTTGTTTTATGGCATCCATAGACCTGAGGGATGCGTACCTGCACGTTCCTATAGCGCCAATATCACAGAAGTATCTGCGATTAGCAGTAAAGACGGGGGACTCGATCTCACACCTGCAGTTCAGAGCCCTCCCTTTCGGACTGTCATCCTCACCAAGGATATTTACAAAGGTCATAGGGAAAGGCTCTAGCACCCCTCAGATTAAAGGGGATATCAATAGTGCCATATCTGGACGACCTCTTGATATTTGCCAAGACAAGGGAGTTATTGGCGAAAGATCTAAAAGAGACGAAAAGACATCTCGAGAGTCTCGGATGGATCATAAACCAAGAAAAATCAAAAATGATCCCTTCCCAGACGATAAAATTTCTTGGATATACAATAAATTCCATACAGGAAAGGCTTTTTCTCCCAGAGGAAAAAATTGAGAAACTCCAGAGGGCAGTAAAGGGGACTCGAACAAATCTGCCGATGACAATCAGAGCAGCCATGTCAGTCCTAGGCCTACTCACAGCCTCAATACCAGCGGTACAATGGGCACGTCTGCATGCGAGAGAGCTCCAGCAGACAATTCTCAGGAATTGGTCCTACGGAGAGTCGCTGGAAAAATGTATAAAAATATCCCCTCAAGTTCAGAGAAAGCTGTGGTGGTGGAGGAAGCAAGCAAATTTAGACAAAGGCCTGCTTTGGACTTTCCCTGTAGAACACAGATTGACAACGGATGCAAGCTTCTGGGGGTGGGGTGCTCATCTGGATGGACAGATGGCCCAAGGAACATGGTCAAACAGAGAGTCCCGGAGATCCTCCAATTGGAGAGAATTGAGGGCCATTCTTCTGGGACTATGGGCGTTCAGGAAACAAGTCCTGGGTCACCCTATTCAGGTGTTATCGGACAATGCCACGGCAGTGGCTTATATAACAAGGCAGGGAGGCACGAGAAGCAGAGTATTGCTATCCTCAGCCCTCCACATTTTGGCCTGGGCAGAATCCAATCTAGCCTCCTTGACGGTGGTACACCTAAAGGGAGATCTAAACCAAATAGCAGACTTCCTAAGCCGAGAGAGTACTGGAATCAGAATGGAGTCTGAATCCAGTAGTATTCCAGAAGATAACAGGAAGATGGGGAGTTCCCCAAATAGACTTGTTCGCATCCCACGCCAATGCGAAGGTGGAAACATAATTCTCCCTAAACAGGCGAGATCAAGCGGAGGGTCTAGATGCACTGGCACAACCATGGACCTTCCACTTGTGCTACGCTTTCCCCCCCTTCCAAATGATCCCATTGGTCCTCAAAAAGCTACAGAAGGAGCCTACAACATTAATCCTAGTAGCCCCATTCTGGCCCAAAAGGACTTGGTTTTCAACCATCCAGAGGATGGCGGTGGAACCCCATTGGTTTCTTCCCTTACAGAAGGACCTTTTAACACAGGGGCCCCTACAACATACCAATATCAAGCACCTCAGACTAGCTGCTTGGCTACTGAGGAGCAAATCCTAAAAAATAAGGGCTTGTCCAATAAGCTAATTTCAACATTTATGGACAGCCGAAAAAAGGTAACCAGAGCGATCCATTTCAAAACATGGAAATGTTTTAATTCCTGGTGCAGAGAAAAGATCTGTTCACCAAAGGAGACGATCTCTGTATTAGAATTTCTCCATGAAGGAATGGAGAAAGGGTTGGCGATTAGCACCCTAAAAGTGCAAGTGGCCGCCTTATCAGTGTTCCTGGAGAGACAACTATCTCAGGACCCCCTTATCGTTAGATTTTTTTAAGGCACTGACCAGAGTTAGGCCAGTACCCTTTAAGTTTTTCCCAAAATGGGACTTATCTCTGGTGCTACAGGATCTGACAAAAAGACCCTTTGAACCTCCGGAGGAAGCAACTATTTAAATTTTGGTCCCTTTAAAGTAGCACTCTTGGTGGCAGTTACCTCAGCTAGGAGAGTGAGTGATCTACTACAGGCCCTGTCAATCATAGAACCTTTCTTTTCTATATTTCCAGACCGGGTAGTGCTGAGAACTGACCCGGGCTTCCTACGAAAAGTGGCAACGGTGTTCCACAGGTCACAGGAAATAGTTCTCCCCTCCTTCTGTCCTACACCGGTGGGCACGAAAGAAGAAGCCTTTCACAGCTTAGATGTAAGGAGGTGCATACTGCACTATCTAAAGATAACAAGTGAATTCAGAAGATCGAATTCCTTGTTTATTTTGTTTTCTGGCCCACGTAAAGGTTATAGTGCGTCCAAGAATACCATAGGTAGGTGGCTACGAATGGCTATCAGCGAAGCCTATAGAGCTTCAGGGATAGAACCTCCCACAGGAGTAGGGGCTCATTCAACCCGGGCAGTAGCAACATCCTGGGCAGAACGAGCAGGAGCTGCGCCGGGAAGCATATGCAAGGCGGCTGCGTGGACAAGCTTCTCCACTTTCACCCGCCATTACAGGTTGGATTTACTCTCTGCATCTGAGCAATCATTTGGCAGAAAAGTCCTACAGGCGGTGGTCCCACCCTAGAGTAAGTACTCTTTTATCATCTCCAGGTGCTGTCCTGAAAGACGAGGTGAGAAAACCTCAGTTAGACTTACCGGTAACTGTATTTCTACGAGTCTTTCAGGACAGCACCGATGACCCGCCCTAAAGTAATGATAAGATGTGGTGTTATTGCTATGTTCTGCTTATCTAATTTCAGCATGGCTGGAGGTACTCTTAAACAACTGAGGCCATGGTGGAAGTGTCCGGTCTTTAAAGAAAACTGACTGCAGTGTTTCCTGGGAAAAGGGGTGGAGCTGCGCTCTCTCCAGGTGCTGTCCTGAAAGACTCGTAGAAATACCGTTACCAGTAAGTCTAACTGAGGTTTTTGAGACCTTCAATCAACTGTCGGCTGGGCAACAGGTTGGGTACACTGGTATCCTCATAGTCTTCCCTGTCCGACCATCGAGCGTGCTGATCCTCGCCTTGTGTGCGTGAGACTCAGTTCACGACATACCCCATGGCTCCAGGGGTGGCCGGGTTGCTTTCATGCTCCCGCGATCCTCTCAAGATTGAACAGTACCTACTGTATATTTCGAGGTTGACCGGGCCGACAGCTACGCAGTACGACTCTGTGATAGGTCTGTCTGAAACAAGCCAGTGAGTCCCTCTATTGGCACCGAGGGTGTTCTCCAAGGTGCTTGCGGGACGGGTAAGTAGTCTCTCCTGCTGCAAGGTGAGTACATGCTGGCTGTGTTTCTGTGTGTGCGGGGTTCTCCCTGTCTCCCCCCTGTTATGCTGCTCTCTGCACCCTGTTCTGCTGCTGTGCTGTGTGGGGATGCTTGGGGGGGGGTCACTCTGCCCTGGGGGGGGCGCTCCCAGGTCTGATAATATGTTTGGAATGTGTTCTGGGGGAATGTGTGTTGTTTTTTCGTGCGCCATTGGCGCAGTGTTTTAAATTTAAAAAGTGCGCCATCAGCGGCCGTTTTGCCACGGCTCAAATCAAAGTTATACAGGCGCCCGGCGGCCATTTTCTTGTAGCCGCGGCGCTTTGTTTCGTTTTCGGCCTCTAGCGGCGCTGCTGAGCGGCGCGAATTCCACATCCCCCTCACAGATTCTTCACTCTCCTCAGGCTCGCGCTACAGCGTGGCTCAGACAGCGGTACCGAGCGGTCCCTAGGGGTGGTGAGTACTCCGGGTATCCCCTCCTCAGCCCCAGCATAGCCAGTGGGTGGGCTGTATTATTCACTGTAATGGTGAATAAGGTCTCAGAGGGTGGCAACATGGAGTCTGGTTCACCTGTTTCTTCACACTTGTTAGAGACAACTGGCAATGCTCCTGCACCTGCGGTCCTTTCTGACCAGGAGGGAAGCAGTGTGTGAGCGCAAGGGAGCAAAAAAGCCCCTCTCCCCACTTTATTTCCACAAAAAAAAGGGGGTGTGCGCTGATTAAGATATGGGCCTAGCCACTACAGCTCAGGACCCTAGCTCTGAATATATTTGGTTTTGAACAGGACATTCCTTGCGAGGAAAAATCCAGTTCGGAGTCAGTAAATGACAGGGCGCTTGTTAGTGAACTCATTGCTGCGGTGAGGGACACTCGCAAGGTAAATGCTGCGGATGCAGAACCTCAGGCGGACAGTCTCCTCTGGTTCCTTAGGGCCGGGCCTTCTAAAAAAGTTTTTTTACATATGTACCTTTCTTTGACCAGCTCATTGATAAGGTCTGGGGAAAAAGCCGCAGAAAACTTTTATGGTTCCGCGGCGTTTGCCTATCAGATACCCCTTTTTGAAGATGCCCTACTTAAAACGTGGGCTTCTCCCCCAGTCGTCGACCCTCCAGTCGCCCGGTTGAACAAGGCCACCGCTCTCCCGATGAAGGGGACTCCTGCATTTAAGGACCCCACTGACAGGAGGTCAGAAGTGGTGAGCAGAGCCATGTTTGCCTTTTTGGGGTCCGCCCTACGGCCTGTGGTAGCGGCGACCCTTGTGTCTCAGACACTTACGGGTTGGGCAAAAAAATAATAATTTTGAACCAAACTGTACAGGAGCATAATCTTCCTCCAGACGCTATTGCTCTGGCCCACCTAATGGTGCAGGGCCTGGTTTATGTTGCGACGCCACGTTAGACGCGGCCCCTTATATCTCAGGGCCTCTGTCTTGGCGGTGGTATTGCGTTGTCTGATCTGGTTGAAATGCTGGTCTGCTGACCTAGCTTCTAAAAAGCCTCTGACGGATCTACCATATAAAGGTGGTAGGATTTTCAGTGCTGCGCTGGATGACATCATCAAGGATGTCACAGGAGGTAAAAGCACTCTTCTTCTTCAGGCTAGCAAGGGTAAGGAGGCAGCTGTAAGCAGGGTCCTTCCTTTCCAGCAAAAAAGGTGTTTTTTTTCGTCAGTCAACGGGGAGGCCCTCCCAGACTGACAGCGGTGCGGCTGGTGGACACAAGCACCCCTGGGTGCGTAAGCTAAACAAGCCGGCTCCCCAAGCCCGCCTCCGCGTGAAGTCTTACCCCCACCCGACTCTGGGGTAGGGGGGACGACTTTGCAGGTTCACGGATCGGTGGACCTCCCGGATCTCCTACCGGTGGGTGGGCGAGGTGATCACATCAGGTTACAGGATAGGTTTCCGTTCCTGGTCCCAGACAGATTCTTCCCTCGAATCTTCCTCTCCTTCCTGCCCGTCGGGCAGCCCTATGGGGCCTATTCAGGATTGCTCAGGTCGGAGTGATCGTGCCGGTTCCGTCACAGGAGAGGTTTCAGGGATTCTACTTGAATTCGTTTGTCGTCCCAAAAAAGGGAAGGGGTTCGGCCTATCTTGGACCTCCAGGTCCAAGATAGGCCGAACCCCGTCCACTATCAATTTGTGGCTCTTCCTTTCGGCCTAGTCTCGGCACCGAGGGTTTTCACCAGGGTGCTTGTGCCGGTTCTAGCTTGCTGAGACAGCAAGGCATTGCTGTCGTGGGCTATCTGGACGATCTTCTTCTCAGAGCAGGAAATGGCTCAGAATTAGAAGACATTGTGACTATCGTCAGTCGGACCCTCAGGGACTTCGGGTGGCTCCTAAACATTCAGGAGTCAGTCCTGGTCCCGACTCAAGGTCTGGAGTATCTCGGTCTGATTCTGGACTCCTTCAGTCTGCAGTGCGGGTGCTGACATCCCAAAAAATGGTCGTCAATCCGTTTTTGCATGGGAGTCCTGGGACTCATGGTGACCTCTATCGAGGCCATTCAGTATGCCCAATCGCACACCAGGGCATTGCAGAAGGAGATCTTGTTCCCTTGGGACAAATCCCCGTTGTCATTGGATTTTCCGATCCAGGTGAGTAACCTGGTAAGGGCGTCCCTGACATGGTGTTTCGGGTCCCCGGCTCTTCGGTCCGGGAAGTCGTTCCTCCCCGTCCAATTGACGGTGTTCACTACGGACGCCAGCCTGAAGGCCTGGGGTGTAGTCTGTGGAGTCCTGTTGGCCCAAGGGCTTGGACTCCGGACGAAGCCCGTTTGCCGATTCAATGTTCTGGAAATACGGGCCATCGGACTGTGCCTCGCCTCGTGGTCTGAGAGATTGCAGGATTGCTCCATTAGGATCCAGTCGGACAAAGTCACGGCGTGGCGTATGTCGACCATCAAGGGGGGACTCGGAGCTCAGCTGCGGCTTCCGAGGTCCCCCATACCCTGAAGTGGGCTAAAAGAAGCGGGCCGGCTCTGTCGGCCGTTCACATTCTGGGCATAAAACTGGCGGACTATTTGAGTCGCCAGGCGTTGGACCAGGGAGAGTGGTCCTTGCACCTGGAGGTATTTTGACTCCTTTTGCCACACAGACGGTGGGGAACGCCGGAGGTGGACCCGATGGCCTCTCGACTCCATAGTTGTCGAGGTTTGTGGCCAGATCCAGGGATCCTTGGGCGGATGCCTCAGAGGCGTTAGTGGCCCATGGGGTCATTATCACCTGATAGACGTTTATCCTCCGCTGCAGTTGCTCCCTCGCCTGCTGCGCAGGGTGGCGACCGAGGGAATTCCGGTGATCCTCATTGCTCCGGATTGGCCTCTGCTTCACTGGTACGCCGATCTGGTACGTCTCGTCGCGGCCGTTCCCTGGCGGTTGCCAATAAGGGAGGGCTTTCTGTCTCAGTCATATATTTCATCCTGCCTTTACAGTCTCTGACCTTTAACGGCATGGCTGTTGAAAGCCAGGTGTTGAGAGACCGAGGTCTCTCGGACTCGGTCATTTTGTCCATATTAAGGGCACGGAAGTCTTTCTCCAGAAAGATCTATCTCTGTACCTGGAAAGCTTACATCGCCATGTGCGAAGAGCTGGACTCGCGTCCTCGGACGTATTCCGTCCCTAGAATCCTGCGTTTCCTGCAGCATGGAGTGGCCCAAAGGCTCGCTTTGAGTATCATTAAGGGTCAGATTTCGGCCTTGGCCGCCTTCTTTCGGCGACCACTAGCGGGTCATTCCTTGGTTAGTACCCTTGTGCAGGGGGTTCACCATGTGCTCCCTCCTGTCAAGTCTCCTCTCCCCCCGTGGGATCGGCATTGGTACTCTCGGTTCTCCAGGAACCTCCTTTTGAGAATATCAGGGATATTCCCCTCTTGACTTTGTCTCAGAAGGTGGCCCTTTTAGTGGCAATCACTTCTGTTAGACGAGTGTCTGAGTTGGCGACCTTGTACTGCAAGTCGCCATATTTAGTCATCCATAGGGATAAGGCGGTGTTGCATCCGCGACTTTCTCTTTTGTCAAGGGTGATCTCGACCTTTCACCTAAATGAGGACATTGGCCTCCCGTCATTGTGTCCTCACCCATCGCATCCCAGAGTGTGCGCGGCACACTTTGAATGTGGTACGAGCCTTGCGGGTGTGCCTGTCTGCTACTGCTTCTATTCGGAAGTCTGACTCTCTGTTTGACTGTCTCTGGTCAGAAACAGGGTCAAGCGGCTTCGTCTGCCACCATTTCTAGGTGGATCGGACAAACCGTCTTTCAAGCCTATGCTCTCATGGGGCGGGCGCCTCCCTTTCCGGTTACGGCGCATTCCACCAGGGCAATTGGTGCTTCCTGGATTTTCCGACATCAAGCGTCGGTTGCACAAGTGTGCAAGGCAGCGACCTGGTCGTCTGTTCATACCTTTTCTAAGTTTTATAGGGTTGATGTGGCTGCATCTCCGGATGCTTCCTTCGGCCGCAAGGTGTTGCAGGCCGCTGTTTAAAGTGGCAACTCCTCCGTTGAGGAGCTCTGCCTTGTTTGGCGTGAGGTTTTCTGGTTTTTCAATTTTAATACTGCTCCCATCCCTCTTGACACTGCTTTGGGACATCCCACACATTCAGTGATTAAGAGCCGCTGTGTCGGTCCATGGATGATGAGAGAAAATAGGATTTTTGTACTCACCGTAAAATCCATTTCTCTGACAGCCATGGACCGACACGGCACCCACCCTTCCTTTTTAAGTTTGTACTGCTTTGTTACGAACTGAGGTCTTCTAGCTGCAGGTGGGAGGGTAATGTCTGGAGGGACCGCCTCCTGGGCGGGGCTGTTCAGCTCTGGTTTGTTCTAGAATGTTTTAACATTTAACATTCTGCCTAGGTCTTCTCCTGCAAGCAGGGACATATACCCACACGTTCAGTGATTAAGAGCCGCCGTGTCGGTCCATGGATGTCAGAGAAATGGATTTTATGGAGAGTACAAAAATCCTATTTTTTCCCATGAAGTTGTCCCCCTGATATCAGGGATACCACTATCCTGGTAGGGGGGACACCTGCTTTTAAGGACACTACTGATAGGTGATCAGAAGCGGTGACTCGGACCGTGTTCGCCATGCTGGGGTCAGCGTTTGTGCCCGTTAGTGGCTGCGACTTTGGTGTCTCTGAAACTCACTGAATGGACAAAACATTTGTACCAGACAGTGGAGGAGCATCAGCGCTCTCAAAAAGTTGTGACACTGGCCGACCAGCAGGGTCTGGTGTGTGTAGGTGCGGCATTCCTGGATGCGACTTCTTCGTCTCCAGGGCCTCTGTGTCCGTGGTGGTCTTGCGCCACTTGAGAGGGCTGATATACTGGTCCGCTGACCGAGCTTCTATGGAAGCTCTGACCGATTTACCTTTTCAAAGGTGGGAGGCTCTTTGGTGCCTCACTGGACGACGTTGTTAAGAATGTCACGAGGTAACTGAATACTTCTACCTCAGTCCACTAAGAGTAGATTGCCGCCCCGTGAGCCGGGACCTTCCTTCCCCGTACAAAAACTGTATTTTTGACGCAGGGTTGTCATACCCATACCGCCGCAGGACAGGTTTTAGGGATTCTACTCGAATCTGTTCATGGTCCCAGAGGAGGATGGAGTCGTCCAATCCTAGACCTCAATGCCTTTGTGTAGCCTTCCTGTTTTCCGACCGGTGGGTTTGTGAAGTGGTCTCTTCAGGGTACAAGATCGAGTGTTTCTTTCTTATTCACCAAAAGGGTTTCTTTGCCTCAAATCTTCCTCTCCTACCGTCTCGTCGGACTGCCCTGATGGGGCAGTTCAAGACTTTTTTGCGAGTTCGGATATTCAGGGTGAAGTCGGTTCGCTCCATCCCGGGGACCTTCGGGCATCCCTGGACATCAGGGACGTGTGCTTGCATGTCCCCATATGCGACAGGCACCATGGTTCCTGCGTTTAGCAGTCAGGGAGGGCCACTATTTATTTGTGGCTCTCCCTTTTTGACCTAGCGTCAGCACCAAGAGTTTCACCAGGGTGCTCGCCCTGATTCTAGCCTTGCTAAGGCAGCGCGTCATTGTCTTCGTAGGTGGTTTAGATCAGGGCTTGACAAATTTGCTTGAAATCTAGGAGCCAGCTAAAAAAGTTAGGAGCCAGGTTTCTTTTTTTTTTTTTAACGACCAATGCGTGCAGAAGCGAACGCATACGTGAGTAGCGCCCGCATATGAAAGCAGTGTTTAAACCACACATCTGTGGTATCGCCGCGATCGGTAGAGCGAGAACAATAATTCTAGCCCTAGACATTCTCTCTAACTCAAAACATGCAACCTGTAGAATTTTTTAAATGTCGCCTATGGACATTTTAAAGGGTAAAAGTTTGACGCCATTCCACGAGCGGACGCAATTTTGAAGCGTGACATGTTGGGTATCAAATTTACTCAGCGTAACATTATCTTTCACGATATAAAAAAAAATTTGGCTAACTTTACTGTTTTATTTTTTAATTAAAAAAAAGTGTATTTTTTCCCTCAAAAAAGTGCGCTTGTAAGACCGCTGCGCAAATACGGTGTGACAAAGTATTGCAACGACCGCCATTTTATTCTCTAGGGTGTTAGAATAAAAAATATATATAATGTTTGGGGGTTAACTTCTAAGTAAAGGGAAGGAGATGGGCGGGCAGTGAAACAGGCAAGCATTCCTGGTTGTCATACCAACGGCCACCACAAGATGGCACCAGATTACAGAATGAAGCCTAGGCCTGCAGAAGGCCGCAAAGCCGCGGCCTAAATTACCGGCCGGCGCGGCCCTGACGAGATCACGCGATCGCGGGGGGCGCACGGAGATACAGGTAACCTCAGCTGTGCTGCCCCAGGTCGCTAATTCTAGTCGCATTTGCGACCTGGCGCCCGGGGCTTGTCGAGCCCTGGTTTAGATGGTCTTCTGTAACCTGTTTCCAGATTTAAATTAGAGGAGGACGTGTCTATAGTCAGTCAGACTCCAAGACTTTGGGTGGATGCTGTACCTTCAGATGTCGGTGCTAGTTCAGACTCAGCGCCTAGAATACCTGGGGCTGTTTCTGTACTCATCGGAGGCAAGAGTTTTCTTCCTCCAGAGAAGTTGCAGACGCCCCAGGCTGCAGTGAGTTGGGCCTCCTGGTAGCCTCCTTCGAGGCCGTACCGTATGCCCAATTACACACTCGGATTGGAACAAATCCCCAATGTCTCTGGATCAGCAGATTCAGGTAAATCGCCTAGTCAGGGCCTCTCTGACTTGGTGACTGACATTCCCGGCACTTCAGTCCAGAAAGTTTCTTCCTTCCTTTCTATTGGACGCCAGCCTCACAGGTTGGGGGGGGGGGAGTCTGGGGGGTCCAGTCGGCCCGTGGTCGCTGGACGAATCCCGTCTGCCGATCGATGTTCTGGAACTTCGGGCGATCAAGCTGTGTCTCTCCTCGACTACAAGGGCACCCGATCAGAATCCAGTCGGACAATGCCACGGCTGTGGCTTATGTCAACCATCTGGACATCCTGCGGTGGGCGGGAAGCAGCATGCCGGCTCTATCGGCCGTCTGCATTCAAGGTGTAGAACTCTGGCTGGCGGACTATTTCAGTCGCCAGTTGCTGGACCAAGGGGACTGGTCATTGCATCCGGAGGTGTTTCTACTCCTTTGCCGGAAGTGGGGCATGTCGGTCGTGGACCTCCTGGCTTCTCGTCTCAATCGCGTGCTGTCGAAATTTGTGGCCAGGTCCAGAGATCCCTGGGCAGACGCGTTGGTGGCCCGTGGGGTCATTATCGGCTAATTTCTGCCTATCCCCCACTGATGTTGCTTCCTCGTCTGCTCCGCAGAGTGCAGACCGAGGGGATCCCGGTGATCCTAATCGCTCTGGATTGGCCCCGGCGTCCTTGGTACGCCAACTTCGTACGCCTGGTGGCAGATGCACTGGCGACTGCCAATGCGGGAGGACCTTCTGTCTCAAGGTCCCATACTTCATCCTGCTTTACAGTTGCTGGCTTTAACAGCATGGCTATTGAAGGCTTTCAGGTACTAAGGAATAATAGGTTTTTCAGATTCGGTCATCGCGACCATGGTGAGGGCACCAAAATCTTCCTCCAGGAAGATCTACTATCGCACTTGGAAGGCATACGTCTATATGTGCGCAGAGATGGAGTGGCGTCCACGGACGTATTCGGTTTCCAGGGTCCTGCTGTTTTTACAGCGTGGAGTGGATCAGAAACTTGCCTTAAGCTCCATTTAAGGGTCAGGTTTCAGCTTTGGCCGTTTTCTTTCAACGGCCTTTTAGCTACGCTTTCCCTAGTGGGTACCTTTTTTGTACAGGGGGTTTCGACATGTGCTTCCCCCAATTGGACCACCTCTCCCTCCTTGGGATTTGAACCTGGTGCTCTCGGTTCTTCAAGAACCTCCTCTTGAGAACATCAGAGAGGTTCCTCTCAACACTATCTCAGAAGGTGGCCTTTCTAGTGGCAATTACGTCTGTCTGACGGGTTTCTGAATTGGCGGCCTTGTCTTGCAAGTCGCCATACTTGGTCTTCCATAAGGATAAAGCGGTACAACGCCTGCAGCCTTTTGTTTGTTCTGAAGGTGGTTTCGGCCTTCCACCTGAATGAGGACATTGTATCCATCCTTGTGTCCTCGGCCGTCGCATCCCGAAGAGACTGCTCTCCATACTTTAGACGTGGTTCGTGCCTTGCGGGTGTATCTGTCTGCTACGGATCTGTTCCGGAGGTCTGATTCACTGTTTGTGTTGGTGTCTGGTCCAAAAGGGCCTATCGGTCTCGTCGGCCACCGTTTCTCGTGGATCAGTAAGACCGTTGTGCGGGCCTATGCCCTTAAGGGGCGGGCGCCCCTCCTTTCCGGTCACAGCGTTTTCAACCAGGGCAATTGGTGCTTCCTGGGCTTTCTGACATCAAGCGTCTTTCTCTCACAGGTGTGCAGGGCGGCGACTTGGTGGTCCGTGCACACTTTCTCAAAATTTTACAAGGTTGATGTGAGTGCATCTTCAGATGCTTCCTTCGGCCGCGAGGTTTTTCAGGCGACTGTTTAAAGTTGCAACTCCTCCGTTGAGGAGCTCTGCTTGCTTGGGGTGAAGTTAGTTGTTTTTTGATACTGTTCCCACCCCTCGTTTTTTTGACACTGCTTGGGGACGTCCCATGTGTCAAGAATTAAGAAGGCTGTGTCCGTCCATGGACGAAAAGAGAAATAGGATTTTTTGTACTCACCGTAAAATCCTTTTCTCTGTCGTCCATGGACGGACACAGCACCCACCCCTCCTTTTTAGGTTTGTACTGCTTATTAAGAACTGAGCCGCTAACTGCAGGGAGGAGGGTTATGTCTGGAGGGACCGCCCCCTGGAAGGGGCTGTTCAACTCTTTTAAAGTAACATGTATTTAAATATCTAACCTGTCTGCCTAGTGCTCTCCTATGAACAGGAACATAACCCATATGTCAAGAATTAAGAAGGCTGTGTCCGTCCATGGACGACAGAGAAAAGGATTTTTGGTGAGTACAAAAAATCCTATTTTTATTTTTTTTGTCTGTATGGTTTAAATAGACACTCATTTAGGAAACCTATGGAAGTGTTACGGAGTTTAAATTAATAGCTTTTATTCTTCCTTCTAGGATGAAATTGTGCAGAAATGTAAAATGGTGGCTTCAGAATTTGAAGCCTTACGACAGCTTTTAGCTGATCAAGAAAAACACATTACCCATCGCTTGGAAAACATGCAAAAAACTGTTATGCAGAAACATAAAGACAGAATTTCCCAGCTAAATGCACAGCTGTCATCCACTCAGAAAACAATTAATGACCTCGAAAAAAATGCTGGTGCTTTTTGCCAGGTGAGAAATGTTGGGTATTCTGATGTGTTTTCTAATCCATTGTTTTCTGATCGTATGTCTCAGCACCAGATGTAGGAAGACCAGAGCACCATTTTGTACTTAAAAAAAAAACAAAAAAAAAACCTGGATTTCAATGAATGTGTAAGGGGGTCGCTTTTTCAGATTTAGCAAAAGTGCCATTCTTGGAACATTGATGGGAGCAAATTCCAAATCTGCTGTGCATCAGCTAAAGTATGAGATGTTATAGTCACATCGTATAAGAGCTGATGTCTTTCTTTTTTTGGGAATAATATTGATATGGGAGAATTGCTAAGTTATGAACCTTGTACACTACTGTGCAAAAGTTTTAGGCAGGTTTGAAGTAATGCTGTAAAGTAAGAATGCTTTCAAAAATATATTTTAATTATTTTTTATCAATTTACAAAATGCGAAGTAAAGGAACAGAAGAAACATCTAAATCAAATACACACTTGCAAGCAGTTTTTTAAGGAACTCAGCAGGTAGGTTGTTCAAAACATCTTAGAGACAGAAGGTTTGTGGTTAGTTCTTTATTTAATCCCAGACAGCTTCGATAATGTTGAGATCAGGGCTATGTGGGGACTCCTTGTCCTTTATGCTGAAGATAATTCTTAAAGCGGAGCTCCACCCAAAAAGGGTAAGCTCCGCTTGGCTGCCTCCCCCCCAATGCCACATTTGCCAACTTTTGAGAGGGAGCCAGGTACCTGTTTTGACAGGTACCCGCTCCCCCTTTCGGCTCAGTTCACTGCAATGAACTGAGCCGGAAATTCACCCACCTGGCATTATGGATTAGTATCTGCCTCCTGTATTTCTCAGCATTTAGGACTCTTCTGTTCATTTGTTTCCATTTTGTTAATTGATAAAAAATTAACACTGCGAATTCTGGCAGCATCCTTATTTACAGTATTTTTTCACACCTGTCTAAAACTTTTGCAGAGTACCATATGTCAGCATATTCTTTCTTATTCTTTCTCTCACCTCTTTTTTGTAGTGTGTGTTTGTTTCTTTATCGTACACCACGGGACACAGAGCTAGTCATTACATAATGGGTTAAGGGTCACCAGCGGTGATTGGACACTGGCACAACCAATGGAAGACAGTTCCCCTCCATATAACCCCTCCCATCAGGGAAGTACCTCAGTTTTTTTGCCAGTGTCGAAAGGTGTTGGACGCGTTAGGAGGTGCTAAAGGAAAGCTCTACCAAAGAGACCCTCTGGGGGTAAAAGAGCTATGCTTTTGGATCCATCCAAGACGCCTACAAATGAGCTGAATCTGGATGGGATCCGGGCCTCATCCATGAGGCGTCGCCTGTAATGTCTCTCTTCGGAGGACTGGGCTCTAAGATCCAGCACTTTCGCTATTTCGCTATAAAGTCCTGGTAAGAGTCTTGTACAAGGCCCAGGGGAGAGGTATCCTTTAAATAGGAACCCATATCCCTGAAGGTTGGCACACATAGCCCACCGTGAAGGGTGAAGTTTGGTATCTGTCTGAAATCTTTCAGCAGAAAAACCTGCGACGTGGATAAGGTGAGATTAGAAGGTCCATAACTAGATTGGGACCTTTTTCAAAAAGTGGATGTCTTCTTTTTTTCCACCACTGGGGGGAGTAAAGAGCTGAATATACTCACCTCACTCTGTTCAGTGTCGGCTTCGGCGAAGTACACTGTTCGTCACCTCCGCTGCTGAGCTTGCTGGGGCACCCCGATCCTCCTTTCGGTGGCCGACCAGACACCTGCAGATGCAGGTAAGTGGGAACAAGGGCTGATGAGAGTCCTCTCTCACTATGGCCACCGCCATAGCGCTAAGGGCCGCGCGCGGGAGCGCGCTTTATCGGAGGGGGGGGCGAAGGCGTGCGCGGGCACGTGGCGCGCGCAGGCACAGAAACGGCGCCAAATTTAAAAGACTGTCAGTGTGAGAAGCACTGCAGCAGCAAGCAAGCTCGTTAGTTCTCTTGTTCCTGGCAGAGAAACACAGCAGCTATACAGGGACATAAGACTCCATGTGGTTGGATTGGGTACTTCCTAGAAGACATCCATGTTATGCATAGTTATGTGTTAAAAGTTGCATACTTAATGTATTTGCTAAACTGAACACGGTAGTATATGCATTTAGGTACCTTGTATTTTGTCTAAACAGTAAGCCTTCCAGGGGAAGTAATGCGGACAAAAAGAGAAGCACCACCGCCTGAGAGGAGGCTCTAACTGTGCTGACTCGGTACCTTTCTCTCCTGTGTTGCTAAATGCACCTGTTCAGGATGAGCCATTACCTCTGTCAGGTATGGCGGCTTCCCTAGTGAAGCCTGGGCCTGTATATGTCACTGAGGACACTTTATCAGCTGCCCTAATTAATCTGGAGGAAAAAAATTGCTACCTTAATCGCTAAGTCCTCTAAAAAGGGACAATAAGCGAAGCAGGTCTCTTCCAGTATTGGACCTCCCTTCAGAAGTACCTGAGGGAGGAGGATGAGGAGGAGGAGGCTACATCAGCAGAGGATGAGGAGCCAGATTTTAAGGTCACAGGTACAATGCTATAGCAGTGCATTTAAGTTAACCTCTGCGGAGGTAACGGAATTACCTGTCTCCTCCCTAGGGTCATTAAGATCCCTGCAAGGTGCATGCTCCTTCCCGGTTCATCCGTTACTAGAGGATCTAATATACGCAAACTGGCAACATCCAGATAAGCGTTTCTCACCTCCAAAAAGGTTTAACATTCTTTATCCTATGGGGGAAATTTTTTTTTTAAAGAAATGGAGCCTGCCTGCGGTAGATGCGGCTATTTCTTGTGTAAATAAAAACCTGACATGTCCGGTGGATAATGTACAAGGGTTTAAAAGATCCTTCTGAGAGGAAGTTGAAATCCTCCTTCCTTTTGGCCGGCTCAATTACCCAACCTGCAGTAGCAGCAGTCGGTATGTGTCAGGTCATCAGCCAACAGGTAAAGCAGGGGCTGAAGGAACTGCCTTCAGAGCAGGCTTGAAATTGGGAAAATTTGCCTAAAGCCTTATGCTTCACAGTGGATGCCATGAGAGATTCTATCATACAGGCATCACGCCTTACACTCCAGCTGGTACAGATGCGCAGAGTACTTTGACTTAAGCATTGGTCAGCGGAAACCCCATGCAAAAAGCTGTTGGCAAGTTCCCGTTCCATGGCGAACGCCTATTTGGGGAAGATTTAGAAAAATATATACAAAAGATATCAAGTGGTAAAACGACTTTTACCTGAGAGAAAGAAAAACAAGAGACCTTGTTTTAAACGCTCTCTCTCCCCAGTTCCCGGGAAATCTGACTCCAACCAGTGGCGGCGGCCTGTTTTAGCCGCCCACAAAAGCCAAGGGGCAAGCTCAGAAGAACAAGAAGCCGTGGGGTGCAAGAGCTAATAAGCAAGCCCCCAAAACCTCTCAGTGAAGGGGCGCCCCCGCTCGGCCGAGTGGGAGGAAGGCTTTGTCAGTTCTCAGCGACTTGGCGGTCAGAAATCCAGGACAATTGGGTGGTATCCACAATATCCTCAGGGTACAAACTGGAATTTCGAGAGATCCCACCTTCTCAATTCCGAGGTTCAAGACTCTCCAAGGATCCACAAAAAAGAGAATCCTTTTTCAAAGGTTTGAATCACTTAATGGCTCAAGGGGTAGTTACAGACGTACCCCAAAAAGAGCGAGGTTCAGGTTTTTACTCAAACCTCTTTGTGATTCCAAAGCCAAATGGAGATGTCAGACCCATCCTGGATCTAAAATCCCTAAATCGGTTCCTGAACGTTCGCCATTTTCGAATGGAAACGATCCGATCCGTGGCCGCCACTTTAAAGGGCGGAAAATTCATGGCGCCCATAGATATCAAGGACGCACATTTACACATACCCATCCTCCCCGCTCACCAAAGATTCCTAAGGTTTGCGGTAGAAGATCGCCACTTTCAATTTGTGGCTCTGCCGTTTGGTGTAGCCACCGCGCCCATAGTATTCACAAAGGTGCTAGCTCCTCTGTTAGCAAACCTAAGAACACGGGGCAGTGCGGTAACAGCCTATCTGGACGATCTACTAGTAATAGATCAGTCAAAGGAGGGATTGGGTCACGCTGTACACACTACAGTAGGATACCTGGGGCATTTAGGATGGATTATAAATTTACAAAAATCCTCTCTCCAGGCCCAAAGAAGGATAGTGTACCTGGGCATGATCATAGATACAGCCCAAAACAGGGTATACCTGCCAGAGCCAAAGATACAGTCTCTGAAAGACCTGATCCACAAGGTCAAAGCAAACAAAAGGCCGTCTATTCGCCTTTGCATGAGACTTTTGGGAAAGATGGTAGCCTCCTTCGAGGCGGTCTCTTACGCCCAGTTTCATTCGAGACTACTTCAAGGCAATATTTTAGCTTCCTGGAACAGGAAGAGCCAAGCTCTGGATATACCCATGCGCCTGTCCTCACAAGTACGCCACAGCTTCGATTGGTGGCTAGAAGCCAAGAATTTACGGAAGGGAAAGTCCTTCCTCCCAGTGGCCTGGAAGGTGGTATCTACGGATGCCAGCCTATCGGGCTGGGGTGCAGTATTCGAGGAGGCTTCTACCCAGGGACCTGGGCCAAGACTCAGGGGATCCTGCCCATCAATGTGCTAGAGATCCGGGCGATATATCTAGCCCCCAAAACCTGGACATACAGGTTACAGGGCTACCCAGTTCGGGTTCAATCCGACAATGCTACTGCAGTAGCTTACATCAATCACCAAGGAGGCACCCGCAGTCGGGCAGCCCAAAGAAAGGTGAACCGGATCCTGGCATGGGCAGAAGAGCATGTACCTTGCCTTTCTGCAATCTTCATTCCAGGGATAGAAAATTGGCAAGCAGACTACCTGAGTCGTCAGCAGCTGCTACCAGGAGAGTGGTCTCTTCACCCCGAGATCTTTCAGGCCATATGTCTGAGATGGGGAAACCCAGATGTAGACCTGCTAGCTGCCAGGTTCAACAAGAAATTGGACAACTTTGTGTCCAGAACGAGAGATCCTCTAGCCTACGGGACAGACGCTCTAATAATACAGACGCTCTAATAACTCCATGGAATCAGTTCTCACTGATCTATACATTCCCTCCGATCCCTCTTCTACAAAGACTGCTTCGCAGGTTCAAGGAGGAGGGAATACCAGTAATCCTAGTGGCCCCAAACTGGCCCAGGAGGCCTTGGTACGCCGAGATTGTAAAAATGGCGATAGGAAGGCCCTGGAAGTTTCCACTTCGACACGACCTGCTGTCACAGGGTCCAGTATTCCACCCTTCCTTACAAAGGCTAAAGTTGACGGTCTGGCTGCTGAGACCCACATTTTTAATAAGAGAGGGGTCTCTGGTCCGGCTCTTTCTACGCTCATTTATGCTAGAAAGCCAGCCTCCAGACTCATCTATCATAGAGTCTGGAGAGCATACGTTTCCTGGTGTGAATCCAGATGTTGGAATCCTCAGAAATATGAAATAAGTAGGATTCTTGCTTTTTGCCAGTTAGGAGTGGATATGAATTTAGCCCTTAGCACCATCAAAGGGCAAATATCGGCTCTATCAGTCTTCTTTCAGAGACCATTGGCATCTCACTCCCTAGTTCGGACATTCATTAAGGGGGTACTGAGGATAAATCCTCCAGTTAGGACTCCCTTGTGTCCATGGGATTTGAATTTGGTATTGTCAGTGTTGCAAAAGCAACCTTTTGAACCTATTCGCCATATTCCTTTAATTATATTGAGTAGGAAGTTGGCCTTTCTGATTGCTATAGCTTCTGCTAAGAGAGTATAAGAGCTAGCAGCTCTTTCTTGTAAAGAGCCTTATCTAATTTGTCACAAGGACAAAATCGTACTACGACCCCATCCGGCTTTTCTACCTAAGGTGGTGTCGGCTTTTCACTTGAATCAAGACATTGTTCTGCCTTCCTTTTTTCCAAACCCGCGGACGGCGGGGGAAAAATTATTACACTCTCTAGATCTAGTGAGAGCGGTAAAGGTGTATCTGCAAGCAACCGCTCAGATACGTAAAACAGATGTTTTGTTTATTTTACCAGATGGGCCCAAGAAGGGCCAAGCGGTATCAAAATCCACCATTTCCAGGTGGATTAGACAAGTAATTATTCAAGCTTATGGTTTAAAGAACAGGACTCCTCCTTTTCCTGTTAAGGCGCACTCTACCAGGGCGATAGGTGCTTCATGGGCAGTGCACCACCAGGCTTCGATGGCTCAGATCTGTAAAGCTGCAACTTGGTCTTCAGTCCCTACATTTTCCAAATTCTATCAAATAGATGTGAAAGGACATGAGGATTCCGCCTTTGGGCGAAGTGTGCTGCAGGCAGCAGTATAGGGCTTCTGGTCCGCAAGCGGCCTGTTTTGATCTGTGTCTCCCCCCCTTCATATGAGCATTGCTCTGGGACGTCCCATTATGTAATGACTAGCTCTGTGTCCCGTGGTGTACGATAAAGAAAATAGGATTTTTATAACAGCTTACCTGTAAAATCCTTTTCTTGGAGTACACCACGGGACACAGAGGTCCCCCCCTTCTTATGGGAACCTTACTGCTTTGCTACAAAACTGAGGTACTTCCCTGATGGGAGGGGTTATATGGAGGGGAACTGTCTTCCATTGGTTGTGCCAGTGTCCAATCACCGCTGGTGACCCTTAACCCATTATGTAATGACTAGCTCTGTGTCCCGTGGTGTACTCCAAGAAAAGGATTTTACAGGTAAGCTGTTATAAAAATCCTATTTTTTTGTTTTTTTTCCCATAGGTAGTTTTGGAATGCTGGGATTTTGTGTACAGATGCTCCATGAACTCTGCAACATATATTAAAGTGGTTGTAAACCCACTTGGACAACTTGCACCTACAGGTAAGCCTAGATTAAGGCTTGCCTGTAGGTGCAAGAAATATCTCCTTAACCCACATAGTTAAGGAGATATTTACTATAAACCGATGCGCCAATGACGTCACACACATGGGTTCTTGCCGGCCCGAGCGCGCATGCGTGTGACGTCATCGCCGCTCTGGCCAATCGGAGCGGCGATACACTGACGGCAGTGACTGGACACCGAGACAAGATGGCGGAGGTGACCGACGACCGCTGCGGGGGCTTCGATCTCAGGTAAGTGCCATATAATGAGCTAGTATGCATAGCATACTGGCTCATTATGCCTTTCTCTTGCAGGGTTTTTTTTTCTGGGGGGGGGATTTACTTCATCTTAAACCACTTGATCTCTGGAAGATTTACCCCCCCCCCCTTAATGACCTGGCCATTTTTTGCAATACGGCACCGCGTTGCTTTAACTGACAATCATGCAATGCTGTACCCAAATAAAATTATATATCATTTTTTTTTTTTTTTTTTTTATCACCACTGCATTTTTTTTTTTTTTTGCGCTATAAACAAAAAAACTATTTAAAAAAAAAAATCTATATATTTTTACTTTTCTACTTTAAAACATATCTAATAAAAAAAAAAAGTAATAAATCTAATTTCTTCATAAGTTTAGGCCAATATGCATTCTGCTACATATTATTTGGTAAAATAAAAAATAAACATTCCAATAAGCGTATATTATTGGTTTACGTGAACGTTAGAACATCTACAAACTATGGGATATATTTATGGAATTTTTATTTATTTTTATACTAATAATGGCGGCGATCAGCGACTTATAGCAGGACTGCGATATTGCGGCAGACAATCGGACACTGCCATTTTTTTGCGGTTCTATGATGAGTTATTTTTTTATATATATAAATTTGTTTTTTAATAGTTTTTTTAGGTTTCTCTTGACCTTTTTTGCAGGCTTGGGTTTCAGAAGGGATGGAGCTGCATTCACTTTTTTGTTTTGGCAGCAAAAACCTTGCTTGACTGCAGATTCAGTGTTCTATCTAATGTCTCGCCTGCCTTTGTGTTCTAGTGTGTTTAAAAGAAAAAAATCTATGGATTCCTTGTTGGATAGAGTAGTATGCATTTCCTTGATTTTTAGCCTAACCAGTTTCTTCTCTTTATGTCTTGTAGGAATTAAAAGTGTCTTCAGCCAGGTAAACTTATCTTTAAAATTGCTTTAACTTACAGTTGCTTTAAGAAACCCTGCAACCCGTTCGATGCAGTTTCGAAAGGGGGGGCGGGTGTTGAGCTCCTGCACCTATTCTAAGAAAAAAAAAGTGCCTGGGATATATTTATGTAGTCTTACAAATACAACCGACCTTTGAGGGAAATAATAAGTCTGATGCGGCCCTCTATGAAATTAAGTTTGACAACCCTGCCCTAGACCATCCTTTCTTCCAAAGATGGTTTCAGAATTCCATCTTGGTGAGGACATTATTCTACCATCTTTGTGCCCTGCTACGAAGTACCCAAATGTTGCCTGGCTTTAGTCAGCCATTAGAGTGTACCTACAAGCTACTGCTTCCATCAGACAGATTCCCTATTTTGTCCTTGTACTGGGGTACTTGCAAAGGGCACCCCATTTCAAAATCCACAATTGCTCAGTAGTTAAGGGGATGATTGCTAGAGCCTATGTTCTAAAACAAAAACCTCTGTCTGACACACTCACTCACTCACACACACTCTCACTCTCTCACGCACACACACACACACACACACACAGACACACTTCTCCAGATCTGTTAAAGTATCCTGGGCCTTTAGGCACCAAGCCCCTCTGTTCAACCATTTCTGTAAGGCTGCCACCTAGTCTTCTGTTCATACCTTCTCAATGTTTTAGCAGGTGGTGTCCAATACTCTGCTGTAGCAGCTTTTGGCCACAAGTTGCTTGCAGCGGCCCTTTGAACCTAGGTCTTTTACCCTTATTGTGTTCAACAGTTGCCACAGTTCTGTTTGGACTAGTTGTTGCCCACACTTATATTCATTGCTTGGAGATGTTCTGTTGTGTATGAATAAGATGTATGTGCCCTATTCTGTACAGTAACGATAAGAGGAATTTTGACTTGCCTGTAATTTTTATATCTTGGTGTACAGGACACAGGCGATCCTCTCTAAACTCTCCTTGTTAACTCTGAATTGCTTACTACAAAACCGAGAACATCTAATTATTATTATCATTATTCAGGATTTATACAGTGCCAACAGTTTACGCAGTGCTTTACAACATAAGGGCAGACAGTATACCGTATTTATCGGCGTATAACATGCACTTTTTTTGCCCTGAAAATCAGGGGGAAATCGTGGGTGCAAGTTATACGCCGATCCCGCTGTTTGTGAGGGGAAGAGGAGCGTGCGCCGCCAATATACACATAGCCGAGTGTACTGTTTACTCGGCTAAGCTCGCAGTCACGCCCAGTCCCGCCATTGGACCTGTGTTGTGTCCATCATAGGAGCCTGGACAAGGGGCGGGACTGCGAGAGGAGCCGAGTACACAGGACATCCGGCTCTGTCTATCTCGGTACCGCAGCAGTAATTTTAAACGATAATGCTGCAAATGGACACTGGGCAAGGGTGCAATGATGGACACTGGGCAAGGCTGCAATGATGGACACTGGGCAAGGCTGCAATGATGGACACTGGGCAAGGCTGCAATGATGGACACTGGGCAAGGCTGCAATGATGGGCATTTAAATGTAAGTTTTTATCCTTAACCACTTCCCTACTCAGCCATAGTCAAATGACGTCCACAGATGGGATCTCCCATCCTGGGTGGACGTCTAATGACGTCCTCGGCTTTGTAGGGGGATATCTGAATGATGCCTGCAGCTAGAGGCATCATTCAGCTATCCTTTTTTAAAGTGCCGGCGATTCTGTGCACCATAAGAACGATCATAGCGGCGGTTCCGCCGCTTGATCGTTCTTATAGGCGGCGGGAGGGGGCATTCCCCCCCTCCCGCCGCCATCCGGTGCTTCTCCGGGCTCTCCCGTGCGATCGGGTACCCGGAGCGAATCTTCCGGCGCTGTTGGTGGGTCACGTGATGAGCATAGAGATGACTGGTGACCAGATGGTCACCAGTCAGCTCTATGATCGTCGGAGGCCCGGGTGCGATGTGATGACATCACGCCCGGGTCCTCAAATGTAAACAAAGCCGCCATTGCGGCTGTAAGTATGAGATCAGTGAAAAAAATTTCACTGATCTCATGCTTTCCAGCCTGGAGGAGAGATGTGGGGTTTATTGACCCCGCATCTCTCAATAAAGAGGACCTGTCACACACATTCCTATTACAAGGGATGTTTACATTACTTGTAATAGGAATAAAAGTGATCAAAGAAAAAAAAAAAGTTAAATAATTGTAAAAAAATAAATAAATGAGTTAAAAAAAATAATAATAAAACAAAACAAAACGCCCCTGTCCCCGGTAGCTTGCGATCAGAAGCGAATGCACATGTAAGTCGCCCACATATGTAAACGCCGTTCAAACCACACATGTGAGGTATCGCCGCGTGCGTTAGAGCGCGTGCAACAATTCTAGCACTAGACCTCCTCTGTAATTCTAACCTGGTAACCTGTAAAAAAAAAAAATAAAAGCGTCGCCTATGGAGATTTTTAAGTACCGAAGTTTGGCGCCATTCCATGAGTGTGCACAATTTTAAAGCGTGACATGTTAGGTATCTATTTACTCGGCGTAACATCATCTTTCATATTTTCCCAAAAAATTGGGCTAACTTTACTGTTTTGTTATTTTTTAATTCATGAAACCATTTTTTTTTTTTTTTAAAAAGGCGTTTGAAAAATTATTGCGTAAATATCGTGCAAGAAAAAAAGTTGCAATGACTGTCATTTTATTCCCTAGGGTGTCTGCTAAAAAAACATATATAATGTTTGGGGGTTCTGAGTAATTTTCTAGCAAAAGAATGATGATTTGTTCATGTAGGAGAGAAGTGCTAGAATAGGCCCGGTATTGAATAGGTACAGAAAGCCCTGTATTGAAGTGGTTAAACTTCCCTCCTAAACTTGGGGTGCGTGTTATACACCGATAAATACGGTAATTACAATACAATTTAATAGAGTAGGGATCAGAGGGCCCTGCTCCTTAGAATCTAAGAGGAATGGTGAAGCGATACAAAAGGTAATAACTGTGGGGGGTATGAGCTAATGAAGAAAATAAAAGTACAGTTCCTTATTAGAACACTGAATGTGCACCAGGTGGTTATAGCCCTTTCACACTGCAAGCGCGTCCGTAATGGCAGTAAAGCGCTGCTAGTTTTAGCGGCACTTTAGCGCTGTTATAGCAGTGCTTTTTGGGCTTTTAGCCCCGCTAGCCGCCGAGGAAAGGGTAAAGCGCCACTGCCGAATCGCTTTGCAGGCACTTTGGCAGCGCTGTCCATTGATTTCAATGGCAGGGGCAGTTTAGGAGTGATGAATGCACCGCCCCAAAGACGCTGCTTTTTTTTTTTTCGGTCCTGCAAGCGCACCGCCCCAGTGTGAAAGCACTCTGGCTTTCACACTGGGAGGCTTGAGAGGCGCTTTACAGGTGCTATTTTTAGAGCTAAAACTCCTGAAAAGCACCTTCAGTGTGAAAGGTGTCTTAGAATTAGTCTTTTTAGGATAATTACAATTATCCTGTGCACAATTCGATTCCACGATGCATCACGATTTCTGCGCATGGTTTTTATCCAAAAATTCAATCATCAAGGTGGAACTTGAAGTCATGCCACGGCAGGAGAGGTAGAGTAAATCCTGTCCAGTACAAAATGTCACATTCTAGCTCTGTGCATTGTTTCATTGGAGACCTTTTAGTAGGCAGATTTTCTCAGCTGGCAGTGCCTGGATTACGGATGATGGTTCCTTACACTAGAAGGTGTTCCAGGATCTGTGTCACTGGTGGGAGATGCTAGATTTTGACCTCCTGGTTCAATAGCAAACTGTCTTCAGGTACAGATATATAGCGGAAGCAGTGAATGCTCTGGTGGCTCCATGGAATCCGTAAACTCTGATCTATGCCTTGCTTCACAGGATCGAGATGCAGGGCATTCTGGTGTTCCTTATAACCCCTGACGGATGTAGTACTCTGACCTAATATGACTCCTGGCAAGACACTCCATGTGCTCTTGCAAATAGTTCAGATCTGCTGGCTCAAAGACTGTTTTCTACCCTGCTTCAGTAGATGACTTTAATCACATGGCTGGTAAAGCCCATGTTCTCAGGGACAGAGGCATCTTTAAATTGGTGAGCTTCACAATGCTTAAAGTTAGAAGTCTACATCCCGCAAGGTCTGTCACCCCACTTGGGATGAATACCCTAATTGGTGCAAGACCAAGTGGGATCAGTGGCAGAGGGATGGTGGGATAGATGGGGCCAGGGCCAGTGGGATGGATGGGATCAGGCAGAGGGATGATGGATAGGATCAGGCAGCGGGATGGTGGTGGGATGGATGGGTTTAGGGAGCAGGATAGTGGTGGGATGGATGGGATCAGACAGAGGCATGGTATTGGTGGGGGATGTGAGCAGTGGCACTGGCACTCACCTGCTCTGTGTCAGTCGATTCCCCCTCCTCCATGCTGCTCAGTGTGTTTTTTTCTCCTTCCGGTGCCTCCAGTGAAGCCTCTACTGATGTTGAGTCTCCTCGAGCTCCCCCTCACTCTGCTGGCTTTCTGCTTCGGTGAAGGGAAGGTGGCTTTATCCACCAGGCAAGCTGGCTTTATCCACCAGGCAAGCTCTGCCTTTGTGTGTCTCCAGGAGAGGCAGAGAACCACACGGAGCGATGGATGACCTCATCAGAGATCGATTCGGCCGACTGTCAGCATCGATGTAGAATCACAAACGTCTGAATCCCGATGCATCGATGCTGCAATTATATTCAACACCCCTAATGGACACTGTGCTGTTTGGGCCCATAGTAAAGCACACTTGTGGTGGCTACGACACTGTCTCACCCCTGTAGTGCTGAGAATGACAGGAAGCGGCTGCATGACAATGGATGTTACATAGCAGTGTTCATTTTAGCAGCAAATTTCTATTTAGTTTTAGTCTTAGGACTAAAATGGCATTTTAGTTAGTACCATTTTAGTCTTCTGCAATTGTTTTAGTTTTAGTCGTATTTAGTCGACTAAATCTGCAGTACATTTTGTTCGACTAAAATGTCCTGTTTTAATTGACTGACTAAAATCTTCAGTACATTTTAGTCGACTAAAACTCATTTTAATCGTCTAAAATCTAATGGGTGTAATTAAATTTTAATGCATTAGTTGACATTTCTCTACAATTTCCAAACTCATTATATACTGCTGGAGTGAAAAATCTCATACGTTCTTTATGGTATTGAGGTATGAACATGCACTACAGACCAATGTTAATTTTGAAGTCAAACTTCAATTTAGTTTTAGTCTTTTGACTAAAATGCCATTTTAGTTTTAGTCGTATTTTAGTCATCTCAATTGTTTTAGTCGTGTTTTTTTTTTTTTTTTGCCAAAAAACGTCACGTTTTATTAAGAAGCAAGCGTATTACATATAAATACACGCAGGTCCATCTCAAAAGTTAAGTAAAATACAGTACAGAGTAAATCAATCAAACATGTAAGTACGGAGGGTAATGACAGTAGTAGACTACGAGGAAACTTGTGTCACTGTCAAAAGCGAGGGGCACAAACCAGCATCTAACATTCTTATTATAGAAATCACACATAGCAAGTTTCACCATCCTCCAACCACCTATCCCAGATATTAGAGAATTTCTGAGGGCGTCCCCTATGTATATAGATCATTTTCCTATATGGAATAACATTGTTAATTTCTTTCTTCCACATCTGTAGCGTTGGTGACAGAGCCTGTAACCAGACCTTTGCAAGTCCTTTTCTAGCTAAAAACAATGTCTCACGTAGGAATGTGCTCAGGTGCTTGTCAATTTCCCCATCTGGGAGGAGACCCAGAAGACACACCTTCGGGTCAAGGCCCTCTGGGGAGCCCATATTGTCATGGAGGAACTGGGTCACTTGTAACCAATAGGTTTGCACAATTGGGCAGCTCCATATCAGGTGGTAAAACGTTCCAGGGGCTAAGAGGCACCTAGGGCAGAGGGGGCTTTTGGTAGGTTGAAATTTCACCAGTTTCAGCGGCGTGAGACATGCACGGTGTATTATGTGTAAGGCTGGCCACAGGCCAGCCTGTATTTGTGGGAGGAGACTGAGAGGGCTACTTAAGCCTCCTCCCCTGTCGGGTCTGGGTTGCCATCATTTTCTGGGCTGCAGCCAGCCCCTCCTCCTGCCGTCATTTCTGGGGACCGCGTCACTTCCGGTTACGGCAGATCGACCGATGGAGTCTCGTGGCGGTTCCTCTCCCGGTGCTCACGCCGGGTATCGTCGGGGGGGGCTGCCTGCTATCCCGGTATTCTAGTGAGGGGGGACTGCCTTAGGGGGGGCCTCGCCAGGTGTCATGCCCGCTCTTCACTCTCCTTTCGTGTCGGACGCACGCCGGCTTCTGTTGCAGGGCCGCCTGCTTGTTACCTGCTCCTCCTCCCGGGCTCAGGCTTAGAGGGGGGCCACTCCGTTCTGCCTCACACTGCGAGAGAGGGGGCCCCTCCGTCCTCCCTCCTACTCCCCCGGACTCGCACAGAGGGAGGGCCGTTCGTCCTCCCTCACACTCCTCTGGGATCGCACTGGGTCATACTTGTTGGGCTCATGCCGGCTTCGGAGGGAGGGTCACCCGCCCGCTCATCCGTCCATCCACGCGCTGGGACGCATGCAGGCCGCCCGCCCTCCACCCACTCCCTCCTCTGGGCGCACGCCGCCATTTGTCCATGCTGGTGTCGGGGGGGGCTGTCCATGCTGGTGTCAAGGGATGGGGGGGGCTGTCCATGCTGGTGTCAAGAGGGGGGCCGTCCGTTGGTGTCCGGCATTTCTGTCATTGCGTTTCTGCCCCGGCATTTTCTGCCATTGCGTTTCTGCCCCAGCATTTGTCTTTGCATTTCTGCCCCAGCATTTCTATCTTTGCGTTTCTTCCCCAGCATTTCTGTCTTTGCGTTTCTGCCCCAGCATTTCTGTCTTTGCGTTTCTGCCCCAGCATTTCTGTCTTTGCGTTTCTGCCCCAGCATTTCTGTCTTTGCGTTTCTGCCCCAGCATTTCTGTCTTTGCGTTTCTGCCCCAGCATTTCTGTCTTTGCGTTTCTGCCCCAGCATTTCTGTCTTTGCGTTTCTGCCCCGGCATTTCTGTCTTTGCATTTCTGTCATTGCGTTTCTGCCCTCAGCATTTCTGTCATTGCGTTTCTGCCCTCAGCATTTCTGTCATTGCGTTTCTGCCCTCAGCATTTCTGTCATTGCGTTTCTGCCCTCAGCATTTCTGTCATTGCGTTTCTGCCCCAGCATTTCTGTCATAGGCGTTCTGCCCCGGCGTTCCTGTCATAGGCGTTCTGCCCCGGCGTTCCTGTCATAGGCGTTCTGCCCCGGCGTTCCTGTCATAGGCGTTCTGCCCCGGCGTTCCTGTCATAGGCGTTCTGCCCCGGCGTTCCTGTCATAGGCGTTCTGCCCCGGCGTTCCTGTCATAGGCGTTCTGCCCCGGCGTTCCTGTCATAGGCGTTCTGCCCCGGCGTTCCTGTCATAGGCGTTCTGCCCCGGCGTTCCTGTCATAGGCGTTCTGCCCCGGCGTTCCTGTCATAGCGTTCCTGTCATAGCGTTCCTGCCCAAGTATTTCTGTCTGCGTTTTCTGCCTCAGCATTTCTGCCCCAGGATTTCTGTCTGCGTTTTTTTCTGCCCCAAGTTTGGCTGCGTTTTTCTACCCTAGGATTCTGTCCGCATTTCCTGCCCCTGGATTTTTGTCTGCGTGTTCTGCCCCAGGATTTCTGTCTGCGTTTTCTGCCTCCGCATTTCTGCCCCAGGATTTCTCTCTGCGTTTTCTGCCCCAGGATTTCTGTCTGCGTGTTCTGCCCCAGGATTTCTGTCTGCGTGTTCTGCCCCAGGATTTCTGTCTGCGTTTTTCTGCCCCAGGATTTCTGTCTGCGTTTTTCTGCCCCAGGATTTCTCTCTGCGTTTCCTGCCCCAGGATTTCTCTCTGCGTTTCCTGCCCCAGGATTTCTGTCTGCGTTTCCTGCCCCAGGATTTCTGTCTGCGTCTCCTGCCTCAGGATTTCTGTCTGCGTCTCCTGCCTCAGGATTTCTGTCTGCGTCTCCTGCCTCAGGATTTCTGTCTGTGGTTTTCTGCCCCAGGATTTCTGTCTGTGGTTTTCTGCCCCAGGATTTCTGTCTGTGGTTTTTTGCCCCAGGATTTCTGTCTGTGGTTTTCTGCCCCAGGATTTCTGTCTGTGGTTTTCTGCCCCAGGATTTCTGTCTGTGGTTTTCTGCCCCAGGATTTCTGTCTGTGGTTTTCTGCCCCAGGATTTCTGTCTGTGGTTTTCTGCCCCAGGATTTCTGTTGCTGCGGTTTTCTGCCCCAGTATTTCTGTCTCCGCGTCCAGTCTCAGCATTTCCATCATAGCGTATCTGCCCCTGAGTTTTTCTGTCATGGCGTTTCTGCTCAGCATTCTGCCCCAGGATTCTGGCATTGCGTTTCTGCCTCAGCATTCCTGTCTTAGCGTTCTGCCCCCAGGATTTCCGTCTTTCCATTTCTGCCTCAGCGTTGCAGTCTCAGCATTTCCGTCTTCACATTTCTGCCTCAAACGTTTCGGCATTTCTGTCCTTGCATTTCTGCCCCTAGATTTCTGTCGTAGCATTTCCGCCTCAGCATTCAGTCTCAGCATTTCCGTTGCAACGTTTCAGTCTTAGCGTTCCAGAGGGGTGTTGTGGTCCAGTCACGGCATACTCCGGTAGCTGTTCTCTTCTTTGTTGGTTACTATGTATCATTTTATCTTCGTCCATGTTTGTACCTGGGTTAGTTAGGGCACACATTTCGGGATCTGTCACGTCTACAGATCCATACGGGCTGAGGTTTCGTTTTTAATGATTGTTGACCACAATCTTCTCGCCCGTATACCATACGTCATACGATGCACGTTCATTCATTACACCTATACGATCACCCTCGACGGTCCGTGGGTACACCAGCCCTGAGTGTTCAGTTAATTGCCTGTCTCTGCGCTACAGGTTACTCGGGCTCACTCGCCACTCACACAAGGTGGGGGGGTCATCCGTCATCAGGTTCATGTACGCGCGGTGGTCTTTACACTTCTGCATGTTCTCTTCTTAGGTAGGCTCGTTGTTGTTCTCATGTCTGGTTGTCTGTCATTTTCTCTGGTTTGTGTTCTCAGGTTGGGCTGCGCTGGCATCTTCGCCTTCATCAAACATTGCTTGCACTCGCTTCCATCAGTCCTGCCCGTTGCCAGGGCTAGTTGATTGGTGCGGATGTCATTCATCACTGGGTTCACCCTTGGGTAGGAAGCAGTCTTCATTTTACTTAAATCGTCGTTCTGTTGCTGAGGCCCTGGTCACCACCTAGGGTTTCACAGTCTTTCTCGGGTGTGTGCTGAGCCACGGCCCCTTGTCGGCCACAGGGGTGGGTTTGGGGTTCCGCTAGCCGCTCTGATCTCTTGTTTGGGCATGTCTGCATCATGCCATGAGACTTCTTGCCCGGGATGGAGTCTGACCCTCCTTTCTCGGTTCAGGATTCAGTCGGTTGTCAGGTCACAGGCGGTGGCACGACCCGATTGAGTCAGGTGGGACCAGTGTTCTGTGTCTGGCATGTTTCTCCATGCTTGACGATGCTCATTGCCGTAGCGCTTGGCCTTATCCGCCTACTCCGGCAACCCATCCTCCAGGTATCCAGTCCTACAACTCCTGCCAGTTGTCCATTTTTGCCCTCTCCCTCTCTTCCCCATACCTAGTATGGGTAGGCCGGAGGCACATCTCTGATGTCCGGTTGGAGTAGTACGATCTACTCGCCCATCGGTTGCAGAGGCTCCTCGGGCCAGCCTTTGCTTCCTTTCCCCCACGTATCCTCTCATTTGCTAGCAGGTCATTCTCATGTCTGGATTGTGCCGGGCATCAGTTTTTTTCCTTTCTTGCACGGGACCGGGTTCAGATACTGTTGCCGTCCGGGTGCGTGCTACTTCTCTGTTGATTCGTTACCTTCCCTTCTTCACCTGCAGTTGTCTCTCTTTTTGCCCACTTTTCAGGCATACTGTCCAGCTAGGCCAAGGCACACCTCAGGCCTTGGTTCATTAGGGTTATCACTGTCACACTCGAGGACTCGAAGACTCTGACGACAAATATAGTTGTGTCAGCCTATCCAAGAGCTTAGGAGAAGCTAGCCTAACCCGCTCTAAATATATCCTCCCAATTCGAATTATCAATGTGCCCCACACCCTGTTCCCATGCTTCCCCGGAGTCCTGTACACTCTGAGAGTGTAGTACAGATTAGATATGAGTTTAGAAGATTCCGCTCCGAAAATGATGCCAAGGACCGGTGGGGTATCAAGAGTGACAACCAGGGAGGTCGCCTGGGCTCTAACTGCATGCCTAAGTTGTAAATATCGAAAAATGAAGCTACTCGGAAGAGAAAACTCCTCCCTGAGCAGTTGAAAAGGCTTAGGCCCAGTCTCTGACAGGATTTGAGATAGGTAGAGTACATTGTACCTCGCCCAAAGTTGCGGGTCAGGTAGCACATTCAACTCAGGCAGATGTCCATTAAGCCACAGTGGGAAGTGGGAATGTACATGTGTCCTATTCTGTTTCTTAAGAGCAATGTCCCAGATTTTCTGATGAGACAACATTCCAACATTAAAGTAAGGAGATCTCCGGCTTCCCTGTCCCCTTCGCCTGTATGGGGGTATGCATCAGGTTCTCTGGCTGATTACAAACTAGGGACCTGTATCTCTGTGAGTCAGATGTATTAAGGTAGTAGAAGTGGGAGAGTTGGGAAGCTACATAATAGTCCTGCAGATCAGGAAGGGAACACCCTCCCTCCAAGGTGGGATTTTTGAGGATATGCCATGCCAACTTGTGTCTACTGGGGCCCCAAACAAAGGAGTTCAGATTGGCCTCCATCTGCTTAAACACCCTCAACGGAATGTACAAAGGGGCAAGCCATATCATGTATAAAATCTTGGGCAACAAAATCATTTTAACTAAATTAATTCTACCCATCACTTCCAGGGGCAACTTTGACCATGTTTGGGTTTTGGACTTAAGGATGGCAAACAGGGGTTCCACATTCATATATACATAGTCTCCAAGGCTCCTAGTAACCCTAACCCCCAGGTACTTAATTTCAGGGACTACACCCGGTGGAGGGAAATGATCTAGCGGGAGGATCTGAGACTTATCCCAATTTATTCGTAGGCCTGAATACCTGCCCATCTGTTCTATAATGGAAAGTGCGGCCTGCAGCGAAGGACCCTGATCAGCCAAATACAAGACCGTGTCGTCCGCATACAAACCTATTTTTCCCAGGTATCCCCCCTCCTAAGGCCCACCACATCAGGGCATGTCCTAATGGCAGTTTTAGTCGACTAAAATGTTTGTCGACGAAATTAACACTGTTACCAGAAGTTCACAGAAAGCCTTAGCTAGAAAACAAACAAAGTTGCCCTGAATGCAGAACAGAGACCTGAAAAAGGTGAGATCAGGACCTCCTCTATAGCAACGAGAGAGAAGAAAACAGAGGGGTGCCCCCAGGACTTTAAAAGCAGTGGTCAAACCAGACAGAGTAGAAAAGTATAGTAAAAGTACAAAAGTTTTATTGTAATATATAAAATAATAGTATAAACATCATAAAAACAGCATTAAAACCAAAATTGGTAGCCATACATAATACAATACAGAACTGGTGTCTTGTACACACTATTGGTCTCGTGGTAGGAGGCCAAACCACAGACCATTACATGGAAGATCCCAACATGTTTCGGAATATATATTCCTTCTTCAGGGGGTGATTAAAGCAGACTGTATTTTCTAAGGGTATAATAGTAACATGTCACTATACATTAAAATGAACAAATATTAATAACAGAGTAACAACAATGGGTGATAGGTGCAGCATGGCACAATGTAATTAAAAGGCAAGGTTAGACTTACTCAGAGTGTGGCTACAGTTTACATGTTGTGAATATTGTAAACTCTAGCCAGTGAGTATGTCTAACCTTGCCTTTTAATTACATCATGCCATACCTATCACCCATTGTTGATGTTACTCTGTATATTATTATTTGTTAATGTGTTACTATTATACCCTTAGAAAATACAGTTTGCTTTCATCATCCCCTGAAGAAGCAGTTTATTATATTCCGAAACATGTTGGGATCTTCCATGTAATTCTCTGTGGTTTGGCCTCCTACCACAAAACCAACCGTGTGTGTATAAGACGCCAGTTCTGTATTGTATTATGTATGTCTACCAATTTTGGTTTTTGTGATGTTTATACTATCATTTTATATATTATATTAAAACTTTTGTACTTTTACTATACTTTTTCTATTCTCTTGTCTGGTTTTACCACTGCTTTCAAAGTCTTGGGGGCACCCCTCCGTTTTCTTCTCTCCTCTATTTGGGATGTGGAAGTGAGTCTCCAGCCCCCTTTTTTCAACCAGCTAGCTCTTCTCAATATATCCTGTAGCAATGAGAAGACCAAAAATGTAAAGGAGTTCTGGTTTAATTTTATTTTGCTTCAAAGCTCCAGAAGTATAAAAATTTTGTTTAACCACTTAAGCCCCGGACCATTTGGTAGCTAAAGGACCAGAGGTGAATTCAGAATTTTGCACTGCGCTGCTTTAACTGTAAATTGTGCGGACATGCAATGTTGTACCCAAACGAAATTTGCGTCCTTTTCTTCCCACAAATAGAGCTTTCTTTTAGTGGTATTTGATTGCCTCTGCGATTTTTTCTTTTTTGCGATATAAACGGAAAAAGACCGAAAATTTTGAAAAAAAATGATATTTTCTACTTTTTGTTATAAGAAAAATCGAATAAACTCAATTTTAGTCATACATTTAGGCCAAAATGTATTCAGCCACATGTCCTTAGTAAAAAAAAATGTCAATAAGCGTATATTTATTGGTTTGCGCAAAAGTTATAGCGTTTACAAACTAGGGTACATTTTCTGGAATTTACACAGCTTTAAATTTATGACTGCCTATCTCATTTCTTGAGGTGCTAAAATGGCAGGGCAGTACAAAACCCCCCCAAATGACCCCATTTTAGAAAGTAGACACCCCAAGGAAATTGCTGAGAGGCATGTTGAGTCCATTGAATATTTTTTTTTGTCCCAAGTGATTGAATAATGACAAAAAAAAATAAAAAATTACAAAAAGTTGTCACTAAATGATATATTGCTCACACATGCCATGGTGATATGTGGAATTGCACCCCAAAATACATTCTGCTGCTTCTCCTGAGTACGGGGATACCACATGTGTGGGACTTTTTAGGAGCCTAGCCACGTACGGGACCCTGGAAACCAAGCACCGCCTTCAGGATTTCTAAGGGCGCAAAGTTTTGATTTCACTCCTCGCTACCTATCACAGTTTTGAAGGTCATAAAATGCCAAAATAGCACAAAACCCCCCCAAATGACCCCATTTTAGAAAGTAGACACCCCAAGGAAATTGCTGAGAGGCCTGTTGAGCCCATTGAATATTTTTTTTTTTTTTGTCCCAAGTGATTGAATAATGACAAAAAAATTACAAAAAGTTGTCACTAAATGATATATTGCTCACACATGCCATGGTTATATGTGGAATTGCACCCCAAAATACATTCTGCTGCTTCTCCTGAGTACGGGGATATCACATGTGTGGGACTTTTTAGGAGCCTAGCCACGTACGGGACCCCGGAAACCAAGCACCGCCTTCAGGATTTCTAAGGGCGCAAATTTTTGATTTCACTCCTCACTACCTATCACAGTTTTGAAGGCCATAAAATGCCAAAATAGCACAAAACCCCCCCAAATGACCCCATTTTGGAAAGTAGACACCCCAAGCTGTTTGCTGAGAGGCATGGTGAGTATTTTACAGCTCTCATTTGTTTTTGAAAATGAAGAAAGAACATTTTTTTTTTTTTTCTTTTTTTTTTTTTTTTCAATTTTCAAAACTTTGTGACAAAAAGCGAGATCTGCAAAATACTCACAATACCTCTCAGCAAATAGCTTGGGGTGTCTACTTTCCAAAATGGGGTCATTTGGGGGGGGGGTTTGTGCCATCTGGGCATTCCATGGCCTCCGAAACTGTGATAGGCAGTGAGAAGTGAAATCAAAAATTGACACCCTTAGAAAGCCTGAAGGCGGTGCTTGGTTTTTGGGGTCCCGTACGCGGCTAGGCTCCCAAAAAGTCTCACACATGTGGTATCCCCGTACTCAGGAGAAGCAACAGAATGTATTTTGGGGTGTAATTCCACATATGCCCATGGCATGTTTGAGCAATATATCATTTAGTGACAACTTTGTGCAAAAAAAAAAAAAAAAAAATTGTCGTTTTTCCGCAACTTGTGTCAACATATAAAATATTCCATGGACTTGACATGCCTCTCAGTATATAGCTTGGGGTGTCTACTTTCCAAAATGGGGTCATTTGGGGGGGTTTTGAACTGTTCTGGCATTTTATACACAACATTAGGAAGCTTACATCCACTCTTCTAACCACTTGAAGACAAAGCCCTTTTTTGACACTTTTTGTTTACATGAAAACATATTTTTTTTTGCAAGAAAAGTATGTTGAACCCCCAAACATTATATATATTTTTAAAGCAAAGGCCCTACAGAATAAAATGGTGGGTGTTGCATTTTTTTTTCTACACAGTATTTGCGCAGCGATTTTTCAAACGCATTTTTTGGGGAAAAAATACACTTTTTTTTATTTTAATGCACTAAAACACACTATATTGCCCAAATGTTTGATGAAATAAAAAATATTATCTTAGGCCGAGTACATAGATACCAAACACGACATGCTTTAAAATTTCGCACAAACGCGCATTGGCGACAAACTACATACATTTTTAAAAGCCTTTACAGGTTACCCCGTTAGATTTACAGAGGAGGTCTACTGCTAAAATTACTGCCCTCGATCTGACCTTTGCGGTGATACCTCACATGCATGGTGCAATTGCTGTTTACATATGACGCCAGACCGACGCTTGCGTTCGCCATTGGGCAAGAGCAGGGCAGGACAGGGGTGCTTTTTTTTTTTTTTTTTTTTTTATTATTAATTTTGCTTTTTTATTTTATTTTTAAACTGTTGCTTCCATATTTTATTTTTTTTATCACTTTTATTGTTATCTCATGGAATGTAAATATCCCCTATGATAGCAATAGGTAATGACAGGTACTCTTTTTTGAAAAAACTGGGGTCTATTGGACCCTAGATCTTTCCTCTGCCCTCAAAGCATCTGACCACACCAAGATCGGTGTAATAAAATGCTTTCCCAATTTCCCAATGGCGCTTTTTATATCCGGGGGGGGGGGACATTCCCTCCCACTGCTTATAAAAGCAGTCCAGAGGCTAATTAGCCACTAGGATTGCTTTTACATGAAAGCCGGCCGCTGGCTGAAAAGAATGATACCAAGATGATACCTAAACCCGCAGGCATCATTCTGGTATAAACATTCAAAGTCCAGCAACATACCAGTACGTTGCTGGTCCTTGTTGGACATGTATTGTAATCTTTTTTTTCATGCAGCCTGTTGGCTGAACGAAAAAAAGAGATTGATCGGTGGGTATGCCCACCATTAGAATACCGCCCTTCATCCACCCACTTCTAATGATGGACATACATGCACCATTTATATATGCCGAAGCATGGGGGCATCTTCTCGCAAAAGTTATGCCGCGTACACATGGTCAGACTTTTCCACGGGCAAGCCTCCGTCGGAATTTCGACCGTATGTACGCGGCATTAGGAGCAAAATCGCTCCTGCTGCCCCAATGCTTCGGCATATATGCTTTTTTTTTTTAACTGTGGTGGTGAAATCGCCTCCTACAGCACTGGAGTCGCAGGGATCAGGTCTGTCTCTGCGAACGCTGCAGTTATGTGTGTTGTGTTTTGCAAGTGACAGTGATCGATCGATACTGCACTTGGGTGGCCTGGGCTGGACGGAGGGGCAAAACGCAGGTGCTAGCATGTATCTGGGCTGATCCCGCTAACACTGCGTTTTTGGGAACCCTAAACTGCTGGGGACGCTAGTATAGATCTGATCAGATATTGAGCTGATCAGATACTATACCACTAAGGGGGGTGTATGCTTCACGCGTGGGTGTTAGCGCTACTGGCACTAACCTGACGCTGCCTGGGGTGTGACGCAGACCCTCTCTGATGCTAAAACCTAATTGATATCACCCGCCGGGCGATCAGGGGGTTAAACCTTTATTGGGTTATATACGGCGGGTGCCCTGACACTATAAAAAGCAAACTAACTAACCAGCGTCACCCGTAACACTTATATGATGATCACTGGTGAAAGGGTTAACTAGGGGCAATTAGGGGGTTAAAACCTTTATTAGGTAATATATGGGGGTACCTGACGCTTATAAAAACCTGACGGCGAACCTAAAAAAAATTACTGGCTACCTATCGGCATCACCGACACTAAGACAACGATCATAAAAACTATCGCTTAGCGACAGTGGTGATAGGGGGTGAAAGGGTTACCTGGGGGGCGATCAGGGGGTTAAACCTTTATTAGATAATATATGGGGGTACCTGACGCTATAAAAACCTGCGGCGAAACTAAAAAAAATGACTGGCTACCGATCAGCATCACCGACGCTAAGACATCGATCAGAAAAATGATCGCTTAGCGACGGCGGTACTAGGGGGTGAAAGGGTTATCTGGGGGGTGATCAGGGGGTTAAACCTTTATTAGGGGGGGGGGGTCAGGGGGCTACACTGGACCTAAAACTAAATGTACTGACACTTTTACAGTCACAAATGTCACTGATTGCAGTGATCACTAAATAAATGGTCACTGCAATCAGTGACACTGTGACTGGGGGCTGGGGGGGCGATTTATGTACCTATGTGTCCTGGTGTCAGTGTAGTGTTGTGTGCACTAACCTGCATCTTCTCCTGTACGGCGCTCGGTATATGTGAGAGCCGCAGGAGAGATGACATCACTTCCTCCAGCCTGTGTAAACAAGCACACAGGCAGGGGAAGCTCTCATTCGCCGGGAGCGATCGAGAGGGGGTGGCCGGAATCGAACGGCCGTCCCCTCATGCCGGATCGCTCCCGAAGGTAAAACGACCGCTCACTGTAAAGAAGGGGGGTCCGATCGGACCCCCCAACTATACAAAGGCAATCACGTACATATACGTGATTCTGCCTGTCGGTGCCATTCTGCCGACGTATATTTACAGTGGGCGGTCGTTAAGTGGTTAATTGTGTGTGTGTGTGTGTGTGTTAGTTACACCATCACTTTAGCTATAAGTTCTGTATTGCTGAAGTGCATAACTCTGTATTTACTTGCTTTTTAGATCCAATTTTGAATTTGCACATCTTCAATCCAGAGACCCTGGAACATGCAGCCAGCCTCCGAGGAGCAAGTCTCAGCCGGACTTTCGCAAAGCCAAAGCTGGTGAGGCTACTGCATGTAGTACAAATCCTCCTTTTATAAAGGTAATGAAAATAACATTTTATTTTCCTGTTCCTTTTTAGTTCCATTATCCTTTGACCTTAAAACAATCAATCAAAATCTTCTGGTTACCTGCAATCGAAAATGTGTCAAATATGTAGAAGATCCAATAAGTCGATTTCCATGTGCCGAAAGGTTTGACTCGAAGCCTTGTGTTTTGGCTAATGCTGGATTCAGATCGGGGAGGTATTACTGGGAAGTGGAAGTGGGAGGTGGCATATATTGGACTATTGGGGTTGCTAAATCGTCCGTTTGCCGCAAAGGACCATTTAGAATTGAGCCCAATGGTGGTATATGGGCAATAGGTCTACTTGGCATGTATATGGATCGATACTATGCCTTCACCAATCCTGATACCCTCTTAAATCCTCAGGCACACCCTGAAAGGATTGGCGTCTACCTAAACTGCGATGAAGGTTGTGTTTCTTTTTACAATGCTGCCCACTTTGAACACCTTTTCACATTCAAATCTCTCCAGGTTCATGATAAAATATTCCCATTTTTTTGCGTGGGGGCTGTAGGAACAGAATTGAGACTTGATGACGAATAGATTTCTACATTTTAATTTTTTAACTCCTTGCTGTATGTGCCAACATACCAAAGATGCTATGTCTTTTCATATTTTTCCACTTGTGTGGCAGTGGTCTTTATGTAAAAAATTACTTTTAAAATATTATACATGTTAATGGAGTCTATGTTTTTAATACATTTTTTTCAGTATTTTAAATTTTGAATGAAGTATTACTGTATTGTACATTTTTAAAGTCTAAGTTTACCTAAAACAAAAAATAGAACATCAGGGAAAGGGATATTGCTTGTCATCAGTGAGATGTGTCCCTTGTGCTGCTGTGTCCTTCTTTTGCCGAAATCTTCCTCCTCCAATAAACCCCCTTCCACCACAGCCATAAGCTTCCCTTGCAGTGAGCGCTAATAGAACTAAGGGACTTTGACAGGCACCCATCTAGAATACCCTACTACGCCTGCCCTTTCTGCCCAGCTCATCCATTCATAGAAACTGTACTGCAGTAAAACAAGATTTATTACTGGAGGGACAGGCGGTTGAGGAGAACTGCATGGAGGAATGGGCCAACATACCAGCAACAGTGTGTGACAACCTTGTGAAGACTTACAGAAAATGTTTGACTTTGTCATTGCCAACAAAGGATATTTAACAAAGGATTGAGATTAACTTTTGATATTGACCAAATACTCAATTTCCATC
The DNA here is from genome assembly GCA_029206835.1 of Rana muscosa. Taxonomy (NCBI): domain Eukaryota; kingdom Metazoa; phylum Chordata; class Amphibia; order Anura; family Ranidae; genus Rana; species Rana muscosa. The sequence goes on along the minus strand of CM055117.1, from coordinate 893,268,783 downwards.
ATAATTTGCAAATTCTTTCCAAATCCGACAATGTGATTGTCTGGATTTGTTTCCACATTTTGTCTCTCATTGTTGAGGTATACTTATGATGACAATTACAGGCCTCTCCTCTTTTTAAGTGATAGAACTTGCACAATTGGTGGCTGACAATACTTTTTTGCCCCACTGTAGCTGTATGTTTCTTTAAATCTCTTGTATATAGTATGATTGACATAACCATTGAACGCAAAACACCCAGAAAACAAGCCAAAAGAGATGTACAAGAAACATAATAAAAAGTCCTTATAAAAAAAGTACTTGCATCTCACACAGGAAGATGATTGTATGTTTGATCAAATAAATTTCTTTCAAGAGAGGACATGCCAATGGAGGGACCACTAAGGGATATTCAACCCGGTCTGGATATATTGCGGACAGGTGTATCAAGTATATAGTATAGAGCCTGGCCCTTTAATGAAGTAGCGGGGTGTGACAGTGGGGTCACTTTGGACACAGGGTGAATAAAAGAAACCCCCGATATGGTCTGTGATAGCCATATTCAAGGCTGTATATACATTGTATATAGATTGGATGTATACTGTGTGTGGGAGTTATGTAATCATTGCTGTGAGGAATTAAGGTGTTTTGCATTCTATTGTTCATTAAGTCTGTCCTTGTGTGTATTGTAAAGTGCCAGACAGTCTGGCTGCCAACCCTTTGTGAGAAGATGTGTATTGTGTGGGATCTTTTGAAGCCTAGCAGACGTCAGGATGAGGTGTTGAGTCTTGGGATGTGTGGGTGGAGCTGGGCCCTTGTTCATGTTAAATCATGTGGATTGAATTGTGTATAAAGTTACAATGTTTCTCAATAATAAAGTGATTCCTATTACAGAAGAAGACAGAGTGCGTCTCGTTTTCTTCCAGAGGGATTGGTTCCTATGGGAAAGGGTCGTTTAGCTGTGGATATTGGTAGCGAGTGGATGTGTGTCTAGGAGAGGGAACATCGTAAACTGCGTTTTTACTCCTTTATATTGGGGTGCTGTTACATTGGTTTGTAGCAGCGGGATTTTCCCTCCAGTTCCTGGGACACTCCGAGCCACCACAGTGAATGACCAGCTATGCAGCCTGCAGGAAAGTCACGCTGAAAGACTTACTTGAGAGCCGAGATGGACCAGAGAGATGGTGATGCAGGACCCTGGTCAGTTGAAGATTTGTTTCAGCAACGAGTGCGACAGCGGTTGGCATTATATGGTGCTAACCCATCAGAGACCGCCATTCAGGAAGCCATTAGAGGCATCCAGCTGCAGGATGCGCGACAAAAGAGAGAACTAGAGCGGCAACATGAGTGGAGAATGGCGGAAATACGACAATCGGAGATCGCCTACAGACAGCTGCTAGAATCTGCTCAGCAGCAGGGTGGGGCTCCCTTTGCCTGGGACTATCAGGAAATACCAGTTGACAACTATGAAATCCTGACTGAAGAATCAGCAGTGGAAAATCTGAAGATGGCCATCCCTAAAGCCGAAATGAATGATACAGAGTTCCAGGGAGCTAGCCTGGCTGAAGAATCGGCAGTGGAAAAGCTGAAGATTGCCCTCCCTAAAGCCGAAGTGGATGATATGGAGTTCCAGGGAGCTAGGGCAGTTGGCTCATCTCCCCAGCCACAGATTACATAAGGTATGGACTTAAGGGACTGTTCAGAGGATGTTAGGGATTATGCATCGCCTGCCCAAGTACTGGCAGCAGGACAGAGTACTACAGACCCCTGCTCTACACCCATGGCAGTTTTGGAGGCCCGAGTTGAGAAGGTGATGGTTCCTCTTTCTGAGTGGATTTCAGAGATGCAGGGAGGAGAAGCAGCCATTTTCCCTCCCCAACAGGTAGCCAGAGCAGATGGTGTGGAGTCCCCAGCAGAAGTGCTGGCAACAGGGCAGAGTGATGGCAACCTCTGCCCAGCACCGGAAACAACTGTGGAGTTTCAGGGAGCCGGGGCAGTTGGCCCCTCTCTCCAGCAACAAGCTGGGGTGGTAAAGCTTTTACCCCCAGCTGAATCACTGGCAGCAGGGCAGAATGCTACTGGCCGCTGCACACAACTGCCACTTGAGCGGATATCGGTGGATGGGACTGCGGTCTCCACTCACAGCAACCCAGCAGAAGAGCTGGCAACAGAGCCGAGTGCCACGGGCCTCTGCTCTCAACTAACAGAAGAGGGAGTTCCTGTGGTAGTAGATGGGACTTCAGTCCTCACTGACACAACCCCAGAAAATGGTGCGACACTGAGACAGGAGGATGTCAGCCTTGCTTTGCAAGCACTGGGGGACTTCCACCTACCACAAGTGGATGGGACTTCAGTCTCCACGTGTATACCCCAGGGATGCCGGGCAGTCGACCCAGATCCCCAGCAGCATGACGGACTGAGCCCAGTCACCCTGTCTTCTCCCCAGCGGCGGGTATGTTCTCTGAGAGAGGCAGAGGTTGGCTAGGTAAGTAATGCTCTGCTTGGAGCAATTCATTTGTGGTACTGGGTGGATACCAGCATTGGAAGAATGGACCCATGGACTAACTTCGGAGTAGACCCGTCTGGGGTCCCCTCCTCTGTTAGTCCCCTGCCGAAAGGGGAGATGTGTGACAGTGGGGTCACTTTGAACACAGGGTGAATAAAAGAAACCCCCGATATGGTCTGTGATAGCCATATTCAAGGCTGTATATACATTGTATATAGATTGGATGTATACTGTGTGTGGGGGTTATGTAATCATTGCTGTGAGGAATTAAGGTGTTTTGCATTCTATTGTTCATTAAGTCTGTCCTTGTGTGTATTGTAAAGTGCTAGACAGACTGGCTGCCAACCCTTTGTGAGAAGATGTGTATTGTGTGGGATCTTTTGAAGCCTAGCAGACGTCAGGATGAGGTGTTGAGTCTTGGGATGTGTGGGTGGAGCTGGGCCCTTGTTCATGTTAAATCATGTGGATTGAATTGTGTATAAAGTTAGTGTTTCTCAATAATAAAGTGATTCCTATTACAGAAGAAGACAGAGTGAGTCTCGTTTTCTTCCAGAGGGATTGGTTCCTATGGAAAAGGGTCGTTTAGCTGTGGATATTGGTAGCGAGTGGATGTGTGTCTAGGAGAGGGAACATCGTAAACGGCGTTTTACTCCTTTATATTGGGGTGCTGTTACACGGGGTAAGCAGGCGCTAATAGAAGTCTGTTGGAAGAGGACCCACGCAGCCCACCAATGCTCTCAGGGACAGCATGTGACCAAGCACTATGGATCTATTGGAAAATAAATACAAAAATATATAGGCCGGAGTAAATAAAATGTAAAATAGTCCATCAAACCAGATGGGTATGATGAGTGCCTGCTACAGCCCGTGAGTTCTATTAATCCCTATCACAATGGAAGATTACAGGGATGGGGGCATCAGAGGCAGAAGATTTTGGCGAAAGGAGGACACAGCAGCACAGAGACACATTTCACTAAAGAGGGGTAATGTCCTTTTGAACTGTTTTTTTTTTTTTAACTTGTTTTAGGTAAATGGATTAGCCAATATAAAATTTGATAATATTCTTTTATGTTCCATGTAAATGTGTAATTTGTTATTGTTTTATCCATTTTACTTTGTTTTACTGCCATTTTAATATTGTAGCAACAAAATAAGACCTGCCTGTAAATTTCCTAGCTGTATGTAGGTTTTTTTTTTATTTTTTTTGCAGAGGCTGTAATGTAGTAATTATCATAAGTGTGTATTCCTTTACATATCTACACTATATGCTTGTTTTTACTGTGTGAGGCAGATGATTTAGTGTAGGTGACCTTACACTAAATCATCTGCCTCATTTTAACCCATTTTCTGCCAGAGTTGTTTTTGCATTTGTTTGCACACATGATTAAAAAAACTATTTAGGCTTGGAAATTGCATAAAACCCCAAACCATTATATATTTTCCTGAAAGCAGACAATCTAGAGAATAAAAGAGTGGTAGTTCCAATTAGAGGTCGACCGATATATCGGTGGGCCGATATATCGGCCGATATTTCGTCTTTTTAAAGAAATCTGCATCGGCCGATTATTATGTTTAAAAAGGCCGATTTGTGAGGGATCCGAGGCAGGGTCGTGCTGGGTGGAAATCCCCCCCCCCCCACCCCGCGAGCGTGCACAGTCTAATCTAAACGGTTGCTATCACGGCTGCTGCCTGCTGACTTTTTTTTTTTCCCCAGTGGAGGAAGTCAGCAGCAGCGGCGGCTGCCGATTGGCTGTTACTGGCCGCGCTGCATTCTGGGGTTTGTAGTCTGGAGGCAGAGGCGGGCGCGCAGCACGTCAGGGGAAGAATGGAGCTGTCTTTGGCCATGCGAGGGGACGGAACGGAGCCAGGAGCGCTCCGCTGGTGCAGGTGGCAGTGAATGACATTGAGCTGTATTGGTGGGCACTGATAAGTGAGCTGTACTGGTGGGCACTGATAAGTGAGCTGTACTGGTGGGCACTGATAACTGAGCTGTACTGGTGGGCACTGATAACTGAGCTGTACTGGTGGGCACTGATAACTGAGCTGTACTGGTGGGCATTAATAACTGAGCTGTACTGGTGGGCATTGATAACTGAGCTGTACTGGTGTACAGTACTGGTGGGCACTAATGAGGTGGCAATGACAGGCTGCGCTGGTGGGCACTGATAGGCTGCACCCCACCTCTCCACCCTAAACAATAACCTCCTCCCCACCTCTCCACCCTAGATTTTCTGAGATTAAGGAAAAAGAAAAAATATCGGCCGCAAAAATCGGCAACATATATCGGCCGCCCCGATTTCTAAATATCGGCATCGGCCAGAGAAAAACCCATATCGGTCAACCTCTAGTTCCAATTATGTTACACATTATTAGTGCAGCTGCTTATGAAACGCAAAATTTCAGTAAAAAAAACAAACCCTGAAATTTTAGGGCACAAACGTACAATACATTAACCCGTTCTTTGGTAAAATATGTAGTAAAGGATGAGTTTGCCTGTAAATACCCAACAAATCAATCCTTAAAATTTGGGTGCGCCCATGAAAAAGCGACAAACTTCAGTACCGTATATTTTCCATAAGTGACACTTTAAAATCCCCTACAGATCAGCAGTTTGGAGTTCCAGTGAAAATGGGCCTCACTCCAACATATGCATGTATGTAGGGGAGGGGGTTCAAACATTTTTTTTGGATGGGATTTGCTTGATTCTTGCTAGCACTTTGTAATCTTCATTTGATCTCTGTACCTGCTCCATTTGTTCTTTCTCCCAGTCTGGGAAACTGTGTGGTTTTCTAGTGCTGCCTGTGCTTAATGCTTTGCAATCCTTTCCTTTCCTCCTCCCACTGCTGTGCTGAAGCTCAGGACACTGCACCATCAACTTGCTCAGCAGGGAAGGTGTGACTGCTATTTTGGTGTGGCTGGTTGGAGTTATCCCTGAAGTGGCCAAGGTTCCGTCTTGTACAGGCAAGCATGCTGGGATTTAAAAGAGAAGTCCAGCCTCAGCTTGTTTGGCTGGGCTCCTCCTGTGGGTCACAGGAGTGTAATTCGTTTGGCACTCCTGTGACCTGTTTTCAGCAGAGAGCTGACTGAATTCTGCTCTCTGCTGATATCGCAGGAATCAGTCCAGGCACCGCGTCGTCATGACAATAAAGTCTGAAATTGCCAGGTGCCTGGACTGATGCTCATCTCAGCGAGCCACTGAGTGCGTGAGATGGCCACTCCCTGCCCCTCCACAGCTCAGCGCTCCAGTGAGCGTGGAGGAGCAGAACGGAGAGATGCTGATTCACAGTCGGCAGCTCTCTGCTCAGGGAGCTGTGAGAACCGAGCAATCTGCGCTGTTCGATCGCTCAGTTCTCAGTGCAAAGACAGCGGGGGACAGATGCAGCATCCACCTAGGTAAGTATGATTGGACAAAAAAACAAACAAACCCATACTTATCTTTTAAACTTGTAGCCAAGTAGATTTTGCCTTTGCAGTTACAGCAGCCACCGTGCAAAAGATACCACAGCAAGATCTGCAGAGCCATAGCAGCTGAGAACCCTGAGGACATGTTCCCCAAGTCTTCTCCTTCACTCTATAATCTGTTTCACACCCGTACTCCTCTCCTGCACATACTGCCTTCTATCATATCCACCACACTCCTTTCCAGCACATACTCTCTGATGTCATATCCTCCACACTTTTTTCTTCCACGCATACTGCCTGCTATCATACACTCTGCACTCCAGTCCTGCACAAATAGTCTGTTATGATTCCCTCTGCATTCTTCTCCTGCACATGCTGACTACCACTATACCCTCTGCAATCAAACATTTGTATCCTCTCCTGAACATACTGTCTGCTTTCATACCCTCTGCACTCCTCTCCTACATATATTTCTCAGTATGATACCCTGTACACTGCTCTGCATGTACTGGCCTCTGTCAAACCCTCTGCACTCCACGATCATTGATGCTGCCTCCTAAACAGTTCTTTACCATTGTTTATAATATCCTCAACCTTGCCCATTCTTGAACGATTAATGTATGTTTCCTTTTTTACAGTCTTAGGCAGGCATCCACAAATTGATTCAAGGCTGCCTGTACAAAGTAGAGTGACAGGATCCTCCTAAATGCGCAACAGAGCAGTGTTTTTTTTTTTTTTTTTTTTTTTTTTAATGCTCATGTAGCGACCTCACCTCTCACTCCCTCCTTCTCTGTCAATGGCTCTCGTCTAGGGGACCAGGGAGGAGAGTGTGACGCACCACCCGCTCACATTCTCTAGTGTGTAGAGGTGTGAGCTATACCCAATTACCTTTTGGGTCTGTGCCCCTGTCCAGAGCCAAGGCTCCCCTTGAGGATGATCCTTTAACTCCCAGAAAGCCAAGTTCCACACCATTGAAAGTCCAACACTTATTTATTCTTTTAGAGCAATAAATAGTCCTTTGCGAGCAGACTGGTTAGACAATGAACAGGCAAGGTGAAGAGGAAGGTCCAGGCACAAACAAACTTATTACTCTCCTGTTTCAGTATGCGCAAACAGGCTTGGCGCACGGTCGCTGCCACCGACCGGGTGAAATAGGATTTAGGCCTCTGCCACCGACCTGGGTTTCAGTTGGGTCGCTGCCACCGACCATGAGAACATGAACTACCTTCTTGAGATGCGGCCCCTGTCAGGGGAGTCATCCATCTGGACGGTCACCAGAGGCCTCAGCCGTCACCAGCCAATGCTGCGCTGGATCTCCGGGAAGGTCACTTCTCTGGTCCCCCTCGCCCTAGATTCGGGTGTCCAATACCGGAGGACACCCTAGGAATCCTCCATCCCTTGTGGGACCCAGTCGAAGGTACTCGGCCCCAGGCCTCCAGAGTATCTCACCCCAGACTAAAAGGTGTCTGGGGTGGAATCACAGCTCTGTCCCCGGGCCGAGGACGCCCGGAGACCACCAGCACTCACACCCAGGCTGAAGGTGCCTGGGCATGGACCCTGAGCGGAAGATGTCTGCCCCTTTTATCCCCTCTCCCAGCATGCACAGCAGGTTCCCCGCCCCGCTGTACTACTGCTGCGAGAGGACAAAAAGGGTACAGACTTACAATGGTGGTTCAACCCCGGCCTATGGCGACGGCGCCACCTACAAGCCGCAGGGAACTGGACACCCTTGCATCCTCAACTGGCATAAATTGGTCCATGAACCCTAACAATTGCTGCATCTGAGCCATTTATCACTCAGATGCCTCCCCTAAATGTAACCACCCACTACACTAGTCATAGTAAGCTCGTACACGGCATCCACTGAGCTTTCCCTGATGAGTGCCAGTGCTGGAGATAGATTGCTTTCTAATGCCTGGGTAGGTTAGAGTAAGGCATTCTTTTTTAGTAAACTAAAACATTGTATAATTGACCTCTGGAAGATTTACCCCCCCCCCCTTCACGAACAGGTAATTTTTTGCTTTTTGCCCCTGCATTACTTTAACTGACAATTGCACAGTCATTATCACGTACCTGGTAGCAGAGCCTGTACTGATAAGGAAGGCCTCTTACACCGCTGACTCAGGGCCACTGGTAGTGTAAACAGAAGGCGTGGCAGTGCAGAGTGGTATGAGTGCCTGTATGTCTTGCCAGTAACAGAGTGGGTATCCACACCAGGCAGGAGAGGTCGTCGGTAGTCCTCAGTGAAGCTGGCAGACAGCTGGTGGATGGCAGGCTTGCACTGGCGACAGCAGGCAGATGAGGCATGCACTGGTAGCAGACTGTAGAACAGCAGGCAAAGCAGATTGTGTCAGGAATCAGAGTCAGACATACTGGGTCATATACTGACAGGACAGATCAGGTACAGAGCAGCAGGCAAGAGCGTGGTCTGGGTACAAGCCAGGTCAGGAGTCAATCGGTGGAAAAGAAGCCAATCGGTGGAAAAGAAGCAAATGGAAGCGGAGGTCAAAACTAAAAAGGGTCGGTGCGAGTGTTCATATGCATTAAAAGCAACACTGATCCCGAGCACTGACCGAGTTTAAATAGCCTGTTTGGCGCCAACATCTGTCACAGGTACACGTGCGAGTATGTGCATATGTATTAGCCAGTACCTAATTCTTGCAAGCACGAAAGGGAACATGTTTTAGCAGAAGTCCGTCCAGAGGTGTCATCTCGTCTATTGGCAAGCTTTTCCTTTATTGGTTCGGAGTAGGTTCACGTTGCCTTTTATTTTTGCTAAGCTTTTCCTTACAGTCATGCAGTGCTGTACACAAACAAAATTTTATACCATTTTTTCCCACAAATAGAGCTTTCTTTTGGTGGTATTTGATCACCACTGGGTTTTATTTTTTGCGGTATAATTGAAAAAAGCCCCAAAATTTTAAACACTTTTTTACTTTCTGCTATAAAACATATCAAATAATAAATACAAATTAAAAAAATTCATAAATGTATGGCAATATGTATTCTGCTACATATTTTTGGTATAAAAAAAAAATCACAATAAGCGTATATTGATTAGTTTACACAACTTTTATTGCATCTACAAACTATGGTATATATGCTAGAATTATAAAAAAAAAAAATGTAACTAGTAATGGCAGCGATCAGCGACTTTATAGCAGGACTGTGATAGTATGGCGGACAGTCTAACACTAACTGACACTTTGTGAGACTAATACAGTTATAAAAAATATACACACTCGCTGTACTAATGACACTGGCTGGGAAGGGGCTAACATCAAGGACAATCAAAGGGTTAAATGTGTGCCTCTTCTATTTAGTGTTTGTGTTGACTGTGTGCTGCTTTTACTAAGTTATGTAACTTGTTTTGTTCCCTGCTGCTGAGCTGCTATTTGAGCCTTTTTCTGCTCAAGTCAGGCATTTCTATTGAAGTGTATGGGGCCAAGAACGCTTGTATTCTGCCAAAAAGGAGCTCATGTACCTTTTTGAGCTTCAGGCAAAAAAACGCTCATGTGAACAGGGGCCATTAAAATGAATGGAATTTTGCTTGTTTGGCATTTTGGAGCTTCAGAACTAAGCGTGTTACAAGCTGAAAAATGCTCCGGTGTGAACAGGGCCTTAGTAAATAAACCCCTGTGTTTTTAGTTCTCATAGACAGCAGGATTTTACATAGCAACACATTCTACCACATCCAGATTGGTGTAGATGAGCAGAATCATAATTGCCAATTATTTTGAATCATTCTACCATTTCTAGCCAAAATAAATGTGACTGCAAGACATCCTCCATATAATTGTATCGTTCATACTTTTATCATAAAATAAAATATATTGAATCCTGTATCCTGAGTGTGGTGTGTTTCTTTTCAACAAAATCTTTTTTTTTTTTTTTACCAAATATGTGATACAGTACAATACAAAGTGACCTTTTAATCTGATGAGCATTTCATAATTAAAGTGATTGTGATTTACAAGTCCTTTAACTGGCATTAGGACAC